>LR994579.1:16907229-18211492 GCA_905187575.2 Celastrina argiolus
ACGGAGAAATACCAAGTTATATATACTATCTGGAAATTCTTTATATTTTCGTGATGATATCTTGCACATTGAATAATAAAACAGTAATAGCATTTTTAATAAGAAACTAGCCGACTCGTGCCTACTTCGTTGAGCTGACAACCCGTTTAAACCTTCTCTGGACTTCCGCAAATATTTCAAGACAAAATATAGACGAATCGGTTCAGCCGTTCTCGAGTTTTAGCGAGACTAATGAACAGCAATTCATTTTTATATATAAGACTAGCTGACCCGTGCCCACTTCGTTGAGCATAAAAAAACCGTTTAAACATTCCCTGGATTTCCACGAATATTTCCAGACAAAATATAGACGAATCGCTTCAGCCGTTCTCGAGTTTTAGCGAGACTAAAGAACAGCAATTCATTTTAAATTTAATTATTCATTGCAAACAAAACATAACACGCCCAATTATTTGATGAATAAGTTGGTTGGTTTTATGTTCGTCTTAATTTCAATTATGACGCCCACTACTATACTCGCCACGCTTGGCAGGCGGGTTGGCCAGCGCAGTTTTCAGAGAATGTCCGCGGAAACGCTCCGGCCTATTTCCGGATATATTATATTCCCTCTGTCACTTTTACGACACCCACGGGGATGGAGATGACATGCTATTCTTTGTCCGACACCCCACTGATACTCGTAATATATTTTTTTTTACTTTATGTAACAATATTTGTACACATCTACACTAATATTATAAAGCGGAAGAGTTTGTTTGTTTGTTTAAACGCGCTAATCTCAGAAAGTACTGCTCCGATTTAAAAAAAATATATATTTGTTGGATAGTCCATTTATAGAGGAAGGCTTTATATCATTACGCTGCTACCAATAGGAGCGAAGCGTCAGTGAGAAACGTTGCAAAAACGCGTGAAATTATTCCAATTTGAGGACTTTCGTTGCGTGCGCTGTATAAACGGTTTAAGTCACTCAAAAACCACGCGAACGAAGTCGCGGGCACAGCTAGTAGATAATAAAAAGATTACATATAAAGAAATACGACACAAAATTATATTATGTTCTTACATAATATTACATTTCAACTTTTTAGATACTTAAATTTTAGAGATTATTTTGAATCCTAAATCCTAACGAGATTCTTGCTCTCTACGAATAAGTAGTAGTATTTTTCGGTAGCGACACACCGCTGTAATATACTAGTAAATAAAGTCTCATTTAACGTTAAACCTTCGGGGATCCAATTTTACGTATCGCAAGTTCAAATTAGCACGTGCACAGCTCGTGATAATGAACGGCTCTTCCTGGAGCTTGTAATTGCTTGTTAGATCACACCTATATGTTTAGCGGTGAGTTTCCAAACAATAGACCGGGGTTCGCATTCGAATTTTGTTCGACAAATTACTTTTTTGGTTGAATGAAGTGCGGGCTTAGGCTTTTGTGACAGAAAGTGGCAGCAAATATACGTTTTGTATATTTATTTTCATGTCCAACATACCAGAAGCTTTCAGCCAAGTGTGAGAGTCAGACTAGCAAACCAAGGGTTCCGTACAAAACGGCTAAACATTACGTTTGCTGTATGGATATCAGAAATTCAATCATACATTTCGTAGCAGTGTTAAATCATCTTTTTGTACGTCTATTGTATAGGGCGTTTTCGCAAGACTCGTAGAAGTTCGTCAAACAGTATTCAGTATGTTTCAAAATATTGATTTAGTTATATTTGTAAACTTTACTATTTTTAATGCACTATTAATTTATGTCATAACAAATACAGGTAAATATTAAATTATTATAAAATATGTCTATTTATCATGAATCAATATGAAGTTTTTCGAGCACGTACTCAGATGTACGATATTCGAGATTACTTTTATAATTTACATGAGAAAGTCGTAGGAGAAAAATATCCCTGAAATATGTGGCAGATACGGAAAGTTGTTTAACTTGTGAATTGTGTGACTTTTCGGTGGAAATTTTTATTATAATTCTTCGTGAGTGTGGTTAAATGGATGCAGGGATAAGTAAAAGCCCTTTGTTACCGTACTTACCGTGACACAATGTACGCCGAGTTCGATTTTACATCTCAACGTCTTTTGTGTAAGAACTCATAAGGCGGATCGGATGGCTTTTGGAATTTGAACTTTATATTGTTTTACATAAGATTTAATATTGAAATCATTGTGTGATTTCACTTTGAATTCACTCGGGTGCTCGCTAAGAACTCAGTAAACGCAAGACTTAGGCATGCCTAAGTTTAAATTAAATAAGCACGGACTATTTGTGTCTTTAACTTTAGATGATTAAATTAAAATCCCGTTTTAATTTGAAAGGACAATGCCGATTTTTCTATGAGAGTTGCGCTATTGTTGCGTCTTAACCAAATTAACTGTGAAACATTGAAAATGTACTCAGGATTCATATTTAAAAAAATCACTTAGATATTCGATGGGAGTTTTGTGAAATCTGAATTTAAAATGTTCCGAATTTTGAGGCTAAGTTATGCATTCAAAAGTGTAAAATATAGTATCAAAAGTAATTTGCAATATCTAACGACATACATTTATAGTAAATTAATCAACGGAGGATTGCACGACTCAACGTTGAAGTAAGACTTTAATACACTTTGAATAATAATTAAAGAAAACACTTCTTTCACACACACCATCAAAAAGTCAAATTCATTATTCACGTCACACAAATGTCAATACCATACGGTTAGGGCTGCCAGTAAAAAAAAATATGTAGCCTAAAATAGTTTTAGAAAAAGAAAAAATAACTTTATTATATTTCTTATTACTTTCAATTAAAAAGAAAAACTTCATTAGCATTATTTTATAAAGTAATCTTCGACTAATGTTCATTATGTTAAATAGAGTTGGTGTGGGTTTCTTACATTTATTTCATATCACTATTCTTACTATTTCACTTAAAAACTGGTATTGGCAATAAACTGGCATCATTTGGCGGTTGACATACAAAATGGCGGTTCCGCTAATTTCTAATTCAATATGGTTACTTTTTTTTTATAACTTGTAAACCCCCATTCGCTTACAACTAAAATTAATATACATAACATAATATTTCAAAAGACGAATATTTATATATAAATGGTTAAGACGCAAGAGTGACGCAAAATAGCCCAGTTTTCGGCATTCTCCTTTCTAGACTTCAAATAACACAACAGACTTTCATTGATAGGGTGATTTAGGTGAATTCATGATCATAGGATTTGGGCGTCAAATTATTCTAATCCGACACAGGTCATCGTCTGCACAACCTTGAAATGCCTCAATAAACTTGACTGAGATGTGTCGCAGCCTTAGAGGTCGAATGTTAGAGCTCAATAAAATACACACTCGTAAAATGCTGTCGTTGTGCCGTTAAGTGGAATTCACAAGTGCAAATCTGATACTCAATGTTTTTTTTCTAGTTTTTCACTACTAAAAATCTTTATAACCTTCTTTTTTTATCCTGTAGTTTAAGCAGAATAAAATTCTCTCTTTTTTACACCGGGAGCAATGATTTCAATTGCTAAAATATCACTAATCTAATATCTATAAAGTTAATACTAACATGTACAAGTATGTGATTAGGAATCTAATTTGTAAGCGCGTAGACCTTTCTAGTAATTTATTTGTGTTATAATGATGAGACAATACCATGATGTTAGATTGATTTAGGTAATAAAACCTAATAGGTCTCAAACTCAATTTTTTATTTGGATGTTATTATAAAATGATGATATCTTCTACCGGTTCGGTCTGCAACCAACTGTACAATACATGATGCATTCGAAAGTAAAAACGTTTAAAATCGAAAACAGTTTTTAGAAGAAAAATCATTTTAAATTACGTGATAAAAGAAATAATGGCAACTTTAAGCCTCTTTCAACCTTCGGGCCCATCGGCGCTTTTCATAGCTGTCAATTTACGCAGAAAAAAAGTTTTAACGATTACTCTGGCTTTCGAGTTTAAAGAAAATGGATTCCAATTAGCGGCCTATGTACTACGAAATTCTTCAACTTTCTAATAAAACGTTAATTTTAACTTTATCTTCAAGGGGTTATTTAAACAAGTTTGAATTAAGTGATGATTCATTAAAAAGTCTATCTATTTATGAATATTAAAACCAACTTCTCTAGTGATGGTTTTAAAACTGGGGCAATACCAAAGTCCGCATTTAAAAAATAGCGTCTACTAGCTTTTGTCCGCGGCTTCACTCGCGTACATACTGAATTCCAAAGGAACAATATACTTGCTCGTGTGTTTAAATCCAGAGCTAAAACTACTACTGTATTAAATTTCATCAAAATCCATTCTGCACACTATCACAAACGTTCAATAATCACGATCTTATTTAGATTTTTCAAAAAACCTTCATTTAATAATAATCCGAGATTAAAAGCCTCACTTTACTATGCTGCGCATAATGTCAATCTTACCCGGCAACAACGTAGTATTAATAGGTAATATCGACGTTACAGTATTATGTATCATCAAGCGCCAATCTGTATTGATGAGGCCAAATCAACTCCAGTCACGTACCGCAGTTTATAATATCACCCTTCTCATTGTTTATCGCTTCCTCAAAAACTTCTTAAAGGGGAGAAGTTAATAAATTAAGAGATTGCTACACTTTGCCCTTCCGGGCGGTGTCATTTTTATTACTTAAAAAGTAATTGCAATTCTGCGAGCGTATTCGGCCGCTTAAGCACATTGTGCTTTTAGTATTTGTTGCAAAATTTTGCCATATTTTTCTTACAAGAATGAGTCATGGTATATTGAGTATGCTCATAAGTTTCATAGTTTTGATAACATTAGAACCAATTTTCTATGTAACTAGGCCATAGATACATCTGACTACGAACGATTTTAATAAAGCTTCAAGCATTTAAGAAACATACACCGATTATGGAGGCGGTATTAAGAGATTCCAGGCATCAATACAAACAGTGCGAAGCGACCCTTATTGAAACGCGCCTACTTTGCCGCTCGAGAGCAAAGCTGTAATATCACCGCTTTGAACGCATAAGGGTTTTTACTTACACGTAATCATCAATAGGTTCACTAGTATACTAGTTATTACCCGCAATTATTCACAAACTGATTTCACCAAACTAGACGCTGGTGTAGTAGCTACGCAAACATTATTTTACAGTGCCTGAGAGTGTGCGCAATTTACAATACTCTCTGTTCTTTTGTCCTCTATCAGATGTGTGTTGAGCATGTAAAAAGGGGCAAGACCGACTTTTACATGCTCAACCGACGCATGGCATTCTCAATTCGGACTGTTTTTTATGTATGTGCACCGATTACTCCGAGATTTACTATCATCGGGTGCGTGATTTTTTTATTGGATGCGTAATAGCTTTCATTTGGTCTCCTAAAAAATTTCCATAGTTTGGCTTTGTAGTTTTCGTTTTATGAACGTTTTTTCACCAATTTCCAGAGCTGTAGTATTTTCGAACATTTTTACATGGATGATGTTGTTTTCTCACTTTGGCATTTATAATTAATAATCGACACAAAAAGGAGGTGGTGCTATTAAAATTTGTGTCTGTCAATTTGTCTGTACCACCGAGGTAACCGCAATTATGTCTGTACAGCAGTATATTGATACCATTTTCTTATTATTGATACCATTTTTTGAGGTAAATACAACTATTAGGTTATCTGAATATTAATTTTGATAAATTGTGATCAAATTTCTTCAAATTATAAGCCTCTTTAAGTTCAATTCAGCATTATCAACTTAGAAAGGAATACACTTTTTTAGATAAACACAAAGTTTTAATTGATGAAGTGGGACGTGATATAAAGGCTTAAAAATAAAAACTTTCTCGCGATGTATAAGTAAACATTTACACTTACTTTGCTCTTCTTTGAAAACAAATAAAACTTTTAGCAGAACTATTTAAATTGACTTTTAAAAGAGTGTTTTAGAACCTAACTAAGAGCTGTGGAAAGAGTAAATAAACGTCTAACCCTTTTCCGACACAAGGCCAAATTTAATTTTATTTATTTTTAAAACACATAAAACTGTTTTATCGTTTAATAGTATACTTGTTTTTTTAAATAGACTATAATTTAATGTATATTCTAATTAAATATTCATTTGTGTTGGAAATTCATTCGTGTTTGAATATTAAGGTATTATATTATTATGTTACAATATTTTTTAGTTTTTTTCTTGGCTAATAACTTATCAATCATTTCGAAATTTATCTATTATCAATTAATAAATACTATAAACAATATAAATACTATAATAAATAATATAAACTAAATATATCAATTGTTTTATAATCAGTGTTAACAGCCATTCCTATCTTTATAAAAGAATTTCAAAAATTAAAGGTACAAACTCGGGAAAACCCGTATTCGATTGGGTCTATCCAAAAGGACGCTGTACCAACAAAACTTCATCCCGACAAATCAGGGAACACACTCAGTCAGGAACGGGAAGAATCGACCTAAATTGGCCTCTCACAAATTTACAAGATCAACAGTCACAGGTTTTTTTCTTTAAATTAGTTCTTTTGATGCTGAATAAGACCTTAGAAAATTCTTTTAGCATGTTTAAGTAGCGCAGATCACTTGAGTTACGAGGAAGATAGTGGCGGTTTGATATAAGATGGTATTCTGAGTAGAATATAATAAGCATTCGTTCAGTAGTTTTAGATAATCACAAACATCCATCGATCCTCACCAACTTTCACATTAATAGTACACTAGTTACTTTAATGTAAAAGTTTGTGAGCATCGATGGATTTTTGTAATGTTCTTACGCTAAAACTACGGAACGGATGTCTATGGGTATTGTAGTACCCAGTTTAACTGGATATAGGCAAAGGAGACATTTTATTCTCAAAAATAGTGTACCCCTGGGATATTGTATTTAAGCGAATTATTGTATAATAATAAGAACATCTAAGAAGACCTATGAGGGCACGTTAAGTCTGCTAATCTGCAGCTCCAGGCTATGGTAGTGGACCACCGACTTATCCTTTTCGTATAGTCTCGAGGACCGATTAGCTTAATTATCAAGAAGTTTCGTAGTCTTACAGTATTATGTTGAAAATGGTAGCCAAATTATCAAATATCAAGAAGCAAGAATCTATTCTTTGTTGATTGCTATTCTACTCCCAACTTCTAAATATGTATGAAAAAGTATGTGAATAAATGTGAATGAAAAGTTTATACCTATAACGTATCATACAAATAGTTACATAGAAACACATGAGTTGTTTTCTACACTCACATTTTAGTACATTTTTTAAATTGCCATAATATCCTACCTACTTGTACGTGACCTTTTAATATAAGCTTACTTCCAAAATATCTTAAAGTATTGTAATAGTATTATTTTAAGACATTTATTTAATTGCGTAGGGCACTTTTTGAGCAGTTACAGTGTGTTTCATAATAATTCATATTTATGTTTTGGAATTGATGTGTCCCAACATAGTGTGGAAAGTGTTAGAGCAAAATTGATATATTTTTCATAACGGTCCAATGCAGATAGTGTAGTTAAAGTAAATAAAAATAAATAAAAATTCTACTGTGGATAGTTTTTATAATAAAGTTTAACATTTTTTTTAAATAACAATTTGTTGTAAAAGCTCTATGACATCACGTATATAACAAATGGCAACACTGCACGGTCGCACGGCTGCAAATTATTACGTGCGACAACGCTGCACACATTTGTGCAGCGGCCAGTGCCGCTCACTTTATTGTTCTAATTTCAAATTTTAAACTTAGAAAAAAAAATGTATCATCTGTTTTTATTTAGGTACTGAAAATATATTTTATGTTGATGTTATGTTTTGTTCTTTTACCACTACTGACGACTTTAGAGGACGAATGTTAAAACAACTAAATGCAGAATTTGCATAAACCAATAACCTTTTATGTTATTGGTTTTTGCATATTCTATTCATTCGTTCAAAGGTATTATGTTAAACTATAAAATAAGAGGAATAAGAAAACATAAGAAACCAATTCCGCATCAACATTACCAGTGTTATCGGAGACTATACTCCGAAAACTGTTTGCGAAACTTGCTTACAATCCGGCCTCATATTACGTACAAACTGTATCCATACGTCGCGCGCTCTTGTGCCTTATTGAAAACATTTACATATCTATGTGGCAACCCTCTTTCCTCGGCTATTGCGAATTGCGAAATAAAGTGAAAAGACGCACGGCTAAACTTCGATCGGCTTTGTTACACGAACGTCATTACATGACTTCAGCCTCGCCTCAAAAGATACCAGAGATGTTTTATACAAAATGGCGGCCATAATCGACCATCTTAAATTATTACACCTTCCCGCAGAAAAAAACTAAGAATCGAGGACACATTCATTTACATAGAATGGCGAAACGTGACCCTTTTTAGAAACTTTTATGTAGGGCATGCAAACTTTTTAGGATAAATTCGTAAGACCTGAAATGTTTTTCAATAGGTACTTCGCTAGTCAAACTTAAAGCTTTTCAATTCAGACTTTCCAGAATGTACTTTATATTTTATAAAAGAGAAACACAAATTTGTTATTCTTAAGATGCTTCGAAGCAACATAGTTTTGCATTGAGTGGATTAACCGCAACTAAATGTTAATCCGATCATTGAAATTCCTTCGATATGAAAAGGGAAAAATTTGCCTTTCGCCACACTTGAACACTAAACGCTTTCTAGTAATCGGGGGGAAAATTTATTAACATAAAATAACAAAGGATAATTAGCTCCCGTTGAGGAGCGGACCCCGCGCATAAAATTACCGCGCCTTTGCATTAAATCAAGAACTTGGCCTGTTCACTACCGCGCTGCATTTATACAGCGTGTTCAAATAAACCTTCCGCTATTTGCTTGTCTAAATTTAAGGTGTATTATTGTAAGCATTTTATGAAAGAGCATTAAAATATTAAAATAACACATTTTTTGGTTACGCATAAGAAATACACTAATATTATAAAAGCAAAAGTTTGTGAGTGTTCATTTGTTACTTTACTTACGGCTGAACCAACGTTTATAAAATTTACTATAGTAGTTGTAGTATATTTAATAAAAAAAGAATCACTATTTGGCTTTCAATTATAATTCATATATCTTTTCCCTTATACAATCACGCCAGGATATTCCAGTATATTAAAGTAAAGTTGTTGGGAACTAAACAAGCAGAACGGGCAAACAACAAGTTTACTTAACCCAATGTTAACGATATGAGTTAACATGTTTGTTAGCCTAATTACACATGGTTACTATCATAACAATCCAATGGGATTTTATCTTGTAATACTGTTTATTTTTGACAGAATCACAACGTTTTGATAGCGGCGTATCGATGTCGATATATCGATAAATAAGCGATAGGTCCATAAATGTCATCGTAGTTATCGATGACAGTTATCGACATATGGCTTTTATTGTATTTCCGAGTTCAAACTAAACTGCCGCCTATCTTAAATCTATCCGGATGTAACTGGAAATCCCAACTGTTATTTTCATCGAATACCTATGGCAACTACACTGTCCGTTCGATTTATGACAACGTTACACAGTTGTACAATGCCCTTTGAATATTAAATCGAGTACCTGAACGATATTCAAATAGCAAGACAGGTAGAATAGTATATTACTTACAGATGTAATAGCTATTATTTAACTCGGTTCATTTGTTCTTCGTCTAAAATGCTTCCATTAAACAGTAAAGCTAAAACCTATTTATTATTAACCAGTTGCAAAGTAGATGATTGATGATTTTAATTTTGAATAACATAGAAATATCATTAACAATGACAGATTATAATTGAATTACGTTTATCAATTTTCATCAAGTGTGACGTTTCGGTTAAGTTCAAAATAAGCGCATAAATATTAAAACATTTTACTTTTATCGATTAAACCCTCTCGACTCGGTGGTGGAGGACGCGGTCTCGACATCGCGGTTAGGTGTCCCAACCCTAACCGCAAACATCGCCACGGCTTAAAATGTCCACGCTTCACTTCACTAAAATACCGCTGAACAATGGTTTGTTTTAAAAAAATCATATGTTGGTAATCTCTCTTTTAATATTTTATCGATAAACTACATCACACAAACCTATGTGTTATTTCTGCTCTTATGCACGCGCTATTTTGATTGACGCCTAGCGAAATTATTAAGGTTTTTAAATTTTTACACTACCTACATTAGTACTATAGGTTAGTACATAGGTTAGTAAATAAAAAGAAATCTTCCAATATAATATTGCAACTAGAAAAAATTACTTATCGATATGTACCAACGTGCAGACTTCATACGAATAATAATAAATATAAGCTATAAAAATAATAAATTACATCGGCATATTTCGAATACAAAATAAAAGAGAATAAGTATTGAATTTAATATTCATCGTTCAATCAAAGTTCCATTAGCGAGGCATCCCTTTATTATATTAAAAGTATGTGCTGTTCACAATATAATGTAATGTAAAGTTTCGAGTCAATATCATATACGAGTCTTCGATAAAATTATTTCGAGTGTTGGACGAAACATGTAGAGAGTGCTCAATTAACTTATAATCCGAAACAGTTAATAAAATCCAATCTAGACATAAACGAATCACAGAGAATACTCGAAAGTTCAAAGGTAGTTAAAGGGGCTCATCTTTTTTCTCGGCTAATAAATTCAGTAAAACCGAAGCGGTTCGAGAGAAGGCCGTATGCAGATGTCTGTTTGTTCAGTAATTACTGGCGATGTTTGCCGCCGCTCCCCGCTTTAAGAACAAAGTGGTGCAAGTCAATGACTAAGGAATTTAATTTAAGTTTTTCATCATTACTCGTAAAAGACCTAAGAATCTTCGTAATAGATAGGCAACAGCAAAAACTGAAAAATAAATAGGAGCATAAAGAAGATGCTAATAATCTTACACGTAATAATAAGTTTAGTATATAATTAAGATCATCCTTCTCACGCATATTTTATTTTATTAAATCTTATTCATAAAAGCTACGAGATAAACTTACCTAATGTAATATGATGTGACTAAGATTGTAAAGACTTTTGTTATCATCTTTTAAAAATTGAGATAAAGTTCTATCCGTTTAGTGACTTCGACGGAGGCGCCTCGATCTAGTTCAAACTAGCTTAAGTCGGTTACACAAATTGACTCGCTCACCTCTTCTTCTTGCGCCACCCTAAAAGCACCCATTATATATGCATCAGGGGTCCCCATTTTTGCATTCGTAATGGGGGATCATTGTGTAATTATTCACTCGTTAGTGAACCAATCTATGCGATGTATAGGCGGATCAGCGTCGCTTAGTGGCCAATTTAAAATGCGCACCTTGGGTCGCGTTTCTCGCATAAATCTACATTTATAACGTAATTTTTATTAATATGTTTTTTATATTCGTTTTGGGTTTTCCAATTTTTTATAATTATTACAAAGTGACGTGTTGTCATTCGGAATTGTTTATTATGATTTAATATTTTTATGGGTCAGAAATAATAGTCAAACGAAAGGATGTTTTAAGCTAAGAGCTAGGTTAAATCATGAGACTTAAATTGTGAAGCAGATTTTTTTGTTTCTTATAATATGTATGTATAAAAGATAATTTTTAAACAAACATTCAAATTACATTCGATCTAGAACAAGTGTAGATAAAATTTTTAAAAAATCACTCTATTTTAGTTTGATACCAGCCTTGCGATATTCTCAACGAAAACACGGGTAACGCTTACGTATTCAATATGCATATCGAATATACAACAAAACAATATAATAAAGTACATCACAATGAAGTAACGCATCGGTTTCGTCCGGTCGATGTTTTATTCTCTACACCTTGTATCTGCTGATTAAATTCATGCGAGTCCCACGAGATAGGTTCCTGGTGGACTAGGGTTTTATTTCGTAAGTGTTTCCGATTTTCCCCGGTCGTTCTTTATTTTTGTCATAAACAAAAGAAGCAAGATACCCTTGTTTTACGTTTTTTGTTTAGAACGTTCCATCTTACATATTATTGAGCACGTAATGTATAAAAGGATTAGCATCAATTATTCAAATATAAAAAGGAAATATTGTCAAGGCAGCATAAATCGCTCGTATCTAATATTTAATTCAGCATCAAATGATACGAACAATAATATAACCTATATTGAAAGGATTACGCGGAATATATAAAAAGAAAACAAAAAGCATAATAGCATTAGTTTCGCCGAAAAACATTTAATGGTATGGTAGAAAAATAAGCCTAAGGAGATAAAATGTGACAAGTTTAATGACCCCGTGTTTGTTTGTTTTGGTGATTTACTCAAGGTAGAGGTATCAAGTATTGGCGGCTCGCCAAACTACACATTGGGGAATAGAAAATGTGCTAACTTATACATTGTGATAAGTAATAAGTTGTCATCCGAAGAATTATGCAGGAAAGAATTATATGCTTGTTTATACTACGAAATAATACTAGAATAAGTTAACATTTTTTTTAACTTTCATAATTCTAGGCTAGGTACCCTACTTAGTGCTCACGTGATTGCTATCAGTTTTAACAAGTAGGGCACACCTGGGGCGAGCCCCATTTCGACATGTCCTCTACCCCAAAGCCCAGTGGCGTGCACACTGCACACAAATTTTATATTCATTATTCTTTTCCACAAATTTAAATTCATGTAACAAACGTAACTATGTATTATAGCCACCCTTTGAAAAGTTTTAAAATCAAGAACAAAAACCGGGGTATAGTACCGAAATGTCTTTGTACAATCTTGGTAGGGCATCATCTCCGTTTTCCTAATTCAGCTGGACTCCGGTACGGAAATTGGGTGCCGTTTCAGCGAAATGAAAACCCTAATTGTCGGAGGTGAAGTGCACAATCCCCTAACTGCGCACTGTTAAAAATACAAATACAGGTGCCGTCTACGTAATGGCGGCGAAGCGTTTGCATTTAACTGCTTCATGCAAGTTTCATGCAGAGGCGTATTCTTGAATAACTTTAGTTCGTTTGCATAAAAACTCGCATTCAAATTAACATTGGGATCCTTTCACGTTGGCAAATTTGTTTTTGTTTCGCGCTGGACTAAACTCGGACCTGTACCTTTTTCACAATTTTTAAAAGATAGAACGTTTCACATTAACACGTCGATAAAACCAGGTAACATTTGCTCGGAATCCGATTAATAACCGAAGCGTTAGTCTAGTGGAGTTCTATTAAACAAAATAATGGGTTCAGAGAAAAGTAGAAATAATCACCAGTATCTTCCATTTTATTAGTATTTTTAACTTTTAAAACAACTTAAGTATATTTTATTATTCGATTTATTAATTAGAACGTCAGTGTAAAGTCGCAGTGCTGGCCTGTATGTAAAAATATAATAACCACTCGTGTTATTAACATCTACAAGTCTATACGTAATTTTAATTTATTAATATTAATTAAGTTATATCTACTAACGACGCAATAGAAATAACATTTAGCGTTGCCAAAATAAACACGACGGAAAAGCCAGCTCACAAATTACTGCTTAATGTTTCGCATCTGCCGTGTGGACGAACCTCTAGAGTCAAGCTTGCTTTGAGAGATGGTCATTTACATAAAATAACAAGTGGTGCCCGGGGGCAGGGCGTTTCACTCGAAATCTCTGCGGCATTTGGTGGCCCGATGATAATTATAAAGATAATTTAAACCGGCCCCGGCTTTGGAATAATTAAATTGCTAATATATGCGTTAAAGGTTACTACAAATTAGCTCGAGCTGGTGCATGACGTAAGATACACACTTGGTATTGCATAGTGTAATAACAATATTTTTGTCAGATAATAGTTTAAAGTGTGTTTTTCTTCAGAATACAAACATAAAGCGAATAATCAGAGTTCAACGGCTTTTAAAGCTTTAGGTGATGAATTCTTATACTAAAAACAGAATAAAATAATGGTCAGGGTCCCTAAAAAACGAACATGATATTTTTCGATGTACTGTTACTCGTAAGTTTTTGAAACTGATAAATGTTAATAAATTCATTTCCTTAAAAGATGTACTTTATAGTGGTCGCTAATGATCCAGATGTTGAAACGACAACAAATAAACGACAATAAATAACAAAAAAGAGATGGTAGATGACAGTACTTATTTCATTACATACGATGTATATAGGCATTTACAATCTCTCCAGAGGAAATGTAAATTAATTTTCCCTTAGCAAACTTTTCTATTTTCATTCCGCCTATATTGTGTGCTAAAATCGTGTTTATCTATTCTTTCAAAGGGAAGATTTGGCGAATCCGACGCTACGGCTCGGGGCGAATTTGCGATAAATTGACTGTAGGCACGCCGTTTGTAATAAAACCTGGAGTATTTAACGCTCGTGCACATTCAAAAGGAAATAAGCAATCGGAGGTCCGGGCTCACGAAGCGTGAGGAATCGTATTTTGAGCGGAGCGTTGTTTTATAAATAAACGCTATCAGTTGTCGACACTCGAGCAACTTGACGCCGGATTTAATAAAAATACTCCGTGTAGCTGCCGGTATAAAGAAACCCTTATCAGCATGAGCGCTGAAGGATAAATTATGTGAGGTGGCGCGGGGAAGATGAAAATTAATGAGGTAAAAAAACCCCGGCGACGAAACTACGCTGGAACCGCTCGTAGTTTTTACCAACGGTTATGTTAAATGGACTCTATGTTAAATCGAGCTCTCAATGTATTACGACTGCTTTTAAAAATATTTAAACGGGAATAAACGGTTTTATGTTACAAAATCATCGCTTTTTTGTACGAAAACTAATATTGCTAAAGTTTACAAATAAATTGAGATATTGTGTTGCCTTTATGCAACGTACCTTAGAGAAGCTATGTTTTCTCTTACCCCATTGTTTATAAACACCACCTTTTTAAGCCCTTTATCTATGCAATCTCAGCAGACCAGTTATTCACTTGGCCTGGTGCTATATAACATTTCCTGTGTATTTCCTGCCGAAAAAGTTCAATTTTGTAATCAATATTTATTATTATGTAAAACTTTAACATTTTGTTTTTATAACTGTAGTATAATAAAATTGCTTTCTTACAAAATATTCACGAATGATCGGTGATGTATTAAAACACATAACGTCCTCCATAAAACAAATCACCTAACGCGACTCAAATTTCGCCCTATAAACTCCTAATAAGAAAGAAGGCGGGATGACTTCATTCCATCGCTCATTTAAGCAAGTCACCGGGGAAAAAAGAAATACGGCAACCATTATTTCTACTAGAGCTGCAATCGGGATAAAAGATGTAATAATATAAGGGCCTTCAACCGAGAGGACTCCGCGATGAACGTAATATTTCTATGAGATTACTCGCTACAACTCTCACCGGCCAGGAAAAACCGAATTGTATTTCATGAACGGTTTTTTCCCTATTAAATTGATGAATCTTTAAGTAAAGTTCTGTTAGTAGTTTGCGTCTGAAATGATTGCAGGGATAGTAAAAATATATTTTCTCTAACTTAACAACGATTTATAATATAAGTTACACCCTTTACATTGTTTATTACTTTTAAATGTTAGGCAACAAAGACAAATATAAACAAGCTAGAACTCACTTTTGAAAATCATAAAAAGTAACGAAGATATAAACAATTTAAATTCACAAAAAGAAAGAGAACAATTTATCGGTCAGTGACGTCACAATCACCTACGACCATAAAATTGTTAGCGACAAATGTAAAGCAATAGCAAATCGTGACGTAATGAATCGTTTTGCGAAAAAGAGGACAATATTTTTTAATAATTTGAATCGCGTCAATCTCAATAACTATTTATTCTATACTTATATTATGCGTGTTATTAAATTTAATTTGTAATTCGATATTTGACACAGGTAACATTATTATTAGATTATTAACAATTTGCATGCTCACTAAACAAAATGTTAACAACACCATTTCTTAAGCACTAAAGGCAAGTGTTCGTTATAAATAGCATCTAGCGTATAAACAGCAACACTGTGTTACAGCAACAGCTACACATTTGTCTGCAGCTTGTTACTGAATGAATTGCATTTGAATCAATAACACCCCCAACTCTTACACTCGCTGAATGCTATAAAAAGCCTGAAAGCTATTTTATGATCTAAACTTATTCATCATTGAGAGCTTAATCAAATTGATTTGAATTGTAGAAAGAAATGTTATTAAATTTGTTTGCGATAGAAATTTGTGTGAAGGGTTTGAAGCGTTTTTATTCGGACTTTGCGTTTTGTGTATATAAAAGATTATAAAAAATCTTTAGCTTAACGTTTGGTTTTCAAAAGATTTCCTTTTTAATGGTTAAATTAGCTTGAATATTTTTTATTGCTAAAAATAATCACAACAAATATTGAATAAAAAATTATATTAAAAGTTTTGTTGTTGGTAAAATCAACCTGCAAATAAAGTAGCCTGGGCGAAAGTTAATGATAGTAATAATTTTAATAAACAATAAAAAAAAAGATTTGTCATTTAAGAATTATTTCATCTTTATATTATTATTTAATAATATACAATAACTTTATCGTTTACTTAACAACTCGATTAAAAATGGTATATTCATATGTTGCACATTTTAATTTAATCTTAAAGAAAATTATTATTATAAAGAAATATATTATGAAAAATAAAAAAATTAAAGATAAAAGTATATATTTTTAAGCTATCATAATATAATAAAGTTATCAT
The DNA here is from genome assembly GCA_905187575.2 of Celastrina argiolus. Lineage (NCBI taxonomy): Eukaryota > Metazoa > Arthropoda > Insecta > Lepidoptera > Lycaenidae > Celastrina > Celastrina argiolus. The sequence goes on from LR994579.1 coordinate 16,923,917, forward strand.
ACTAAGTGCATGTGCTCTTGTTTGAGTCTTTATTGAAAAGCTTTCAAAGAATTGTGCGCAGAAGGAAATGAAGTTCCGCGTTCATTAGCCTCTAGACGAGGATTTAAAAAAAACTTCACGAGGAGTTTAGGCCGAGTCAAGTTCTCCATCAACAAAATTAAGGTGCGTGCTTAATTTCAAAACTTTCCCCTAATGGATTTGAAATTTTACATTTATAAGGCCTCTTGTAATCAATTTATATTATGACAAACGTTAAATACAAGAGTTCGAGCATCCTACGAAATACGAATTAATTACGCCTTACATTTGGAATTTAAAAACGCTATTGGTGATTTTTAGAATAACCTTTTTCGCCACGATTGCTATTTATATATATTGTATTACTTTTTCTTGTTTAATATTTTAAAGTTTTTTTTGTTGGTATAAAAACCGTTTACTTATTTCGCATATTATCTATTCTATCTATTACGACCTCGACGACGACGACGACGATCTCCGTAGCGCAGTTGGTTGAGCGCGTTGGCGCTCGAACGAAAGGTCGCGGGTTCGAATCCCACCGAGGGAACAAAAAAAAGTTTTCAATGTTCCTGGGTCATGGATGTGTATTAAATTTGTGTATAATATAATAAAAATCTTAAATATGCGTATAGTATAAAAGTATTAAATATATTTCCGTTGTCTGGTTCCTGTAACACAAGTTCTTCGGATACTTAGCACAGGGCCAGATTGACGTGGTGTGAAGCGTCCATAGATATTATTATTATTATATTATTATTATTATTATGTTTGTGTATAGCTTTCCTTGCTCACGGGCAATTAAATCCCGGACCTTTGGAAGGCATGCGTGGGGCCGAAGCCAACACGCAGAGGCCCCAACACACAATTTTAATTTAAATGTAATGTGACACCAGCCGGCGACTCTCCCTGTACGCACCATGGGAGTGCGCCCACGGAGACCCACCGGTTAGTGTAGGACTATTGCATGGAACGGTTATAGGAAAAGATTCTGGGCTATAGGGGTGAGGTACTAGTGGACTGGGTATCTAAGACTATGGAAGGACTATGGCGTCTGCCAGATACGACGTGGTTACATGTATCAGAAAGTTGGCAGACGGTGACTTGCCAACTCATTGTAATGGACCCCTTAAAATGGTCGCACGCACCACCGTGCGTGCGACCATTCCAGTCCGCTCTGTAAATGCTGCCGCCTTGGTGCACCCACCAAGGCGGCAACATTTACAGAGCGGCTTGAGGCAGGAGAGGTGTCGCTGGACTTTATACGCCGATCATTTGCACCCTCAGAGGGTCCCATCACGACGCCCACTCGCCACTTACGCTTCACATCCTCCCTCCGAGCACGAAGCTCTCGCGACTCCACTCTGACCGGCTGGTTAAGGCAAGTCAGAGGTAGGGGCTGTTCTTCCTCAGTAATCACTCCGGCCGGCCAGTGAAGGCAAGCCGGAGATGGAGAACAGAGTCCTTCCTCTGGGAGCACTCAGGTACGTGGGGTCGCTACTCCCCAACAGCTCGCCACAAGCTGCCCTGCGGGCTAATTATTATTATTATTATTAGGTATAGGACCTACCTAATTAACGCCCGATTAAACCTAGATGTTTTAAAGTAACTAAATAAATATTTTAGAAACATATATAACACTGTTTTCATCTATAAAGTAAAAAACTTTTTTTATAATTCATTTTTTTAATGCAATAAAATAAATAAATATTTTTTTACTTTTAAATAATTATATAAGTTTTGATAGCTTAACTTTATCTATAACAATATTTATAATAACTTATTAATTGTACCAATATTATATTTCAAACAATCATAAAGCTTCATTCAATATTCTCATTTTGAAACAAGTGTCGAATAAAAACTAGTCTGAGGCCTGCTGAATAAAACATTTTGCATAGGTAAGCCCTCTTGTACCTAATTGGGACTTAAAAGGCTATCCTAATCAGGGACGGGAGTTCGTGGACTTTGTATTACGTAATCAACTTGGTCTTCCATCACTATTATCGTGTATATAATACCTGGATAAATTTTTTACTTAGGGGTTTCTTCAAATATGAGCTTTGTAATATTTTGGTACAAAATTAGTATATCGTTAGTTATTTGTGTAGATATATCTTTATGACTTAAAAAGCATTTTTTAAGGCGGATTTTTCAATCGTCAGAAAACTTTTACTTAAGAAATAAATATGTAAGAAAGACTCTTTTAGTATGTAAATAATTCAAAGTAACATAATATTTATTCGACAAGCAAACGTTATTATATAGAGAGAGAGAAAAATCATCCCTTGGTATCATAATTATAACGGGTGTAAGAAGAACAGTAACTTTGAGATACGATTACCTTTCCTCATTTTAGAAATGTATTTTTATTATATTTTTTTTTTACAAAAATAAAAAAAAACATTTCCTAAATTAGAAAAGTTATAGTGACAGTATAACTTTGAGATATGATTACCTTTCCTTTTTATTATATTATATATAATATTATAGTATACGAGAAATATTTAAAAACACAATTTCTTATTGAGAAACGGGACACGTAGCATTCGTAGCTCTACGTGTAGCACAAGTCGTAGCACCATAGCTACGTCCCTATTCAAATTATTATTTCAATATTCATCGTTACATAAATATAATTATAATAAATACAAAGTCCTCAGCCGCGTCTGTCTCTATGTTCGCGATAAACTCAAAGACTACAGCACCGATCTCCATGCTGTTTTCACGAATAGATAGAGTGGTTCTCGAAGAAGGTTTTAGTATATTAATTGGAGCCGGCATGTGGCATTGTTGTCAGGTACGAACTCTGCTGAGACAGCTATTTTTCAAATAAATCGAACTTTGGTAAATAACTATAAATTTTTAATGCTTAAGGAATATTCGAAGTCCTTTTCTTTCAACTATTATAAATGTACACAATATATACAGACAATAAAAACAGTTAAACATCTGAAATAGCATATTTTATGCTTCAAGTACTACCTTCATACAAGTTATAAAACTAACTCGAAGGTAAAATGTAGGGATTTATATTGTATGCTGGAAAAGTACAATAAATAAGGTTTCACGAATGAATTCACATCGGCTATTAAAATTATGTTCTAATACAAAGAGGTATATATATGGAACTAAACAAACTGTTCAGGGATGTCTACATTCTACATGTGTGTCTCGAAATCAGTTTATTTAATAAAAGTTATATATTATTTTATTGTTTAAAACAAATTTTCAATAAACCGCTAAATAACAGATGGAAAAATATTTGAGATGAAAAATCCTATCGTTGCGTCATAAAAAAGAGTTTCTTAAATGTTGTTTTTACATGATTCACTCAAATAATCAATGTAAACAAAGAACATTGTAAAAATATTTTAAATATAAACATAGAATTCAAACTTTGGGCAATAAGATTTGAGTGTCAGCCCTGGCAATTGTTGAGCCAAACAAGGTCTCTCAGATCGGCCCTGTGGAGTACGGAAGAAAACTCCTTTTACTATAATTGGACGATGAATAATACAATAGGCAGTTATTGTGGACCCGAATTCGAATAAGCGTTTGTCAAATTGGCCGCTTTTTACTCCCGCTCTCCGCTTCATCAACGTGAATTTAGAATCTATGTCCTATTACCGTGGAGTGTTTATTGTGCCTTATTATATAGATTCTTTTTATATACTCAGGATTATATGTTGGGGTGAACAACAGAGAATAGTAGTTATGAAATAAAATGATAATGTCCAGTCATTTAAAACATTTTATAACACTGTCGTTGTTTATTAAAATATATTATACATTTAAAGAGGGCAAACTAATTAAATAGAGAAAATGCAATATCAACGAAATTACCAAAGGATTAGGGCTGTGAGATTCAGGAAAGCTTTCGCCACAAATTTCAGCAGTCAAATCTGTTCTACACCACTTTTATGGCAAAAGGATTTGCTTAAGATGGCCCCTTAGTTCCTTAGGCTTAAATTAAATGTTCGTACTTAATTGCTATGAAGATTTCAGTAAGAAGCTTTGGAATTTAATGTTTCCGAAAACGTTTTATATTGTATTTTTAATTAAATAAAACGTAGCGTTTTTATCCTTAGAACTTATTAAAGTCACTGCTTTGTACATTTTGTTACAATATTACAATTAGATGTTTAGTGAAACTATTTGTAATTTGTAGTGTATAACATTATATTAATATCCATTCTGAATTTCCTAATTAAATATAACATAAAATAGTTTGTTGATTAAATAAATAACTAACAGTATTGCGTTAATTGTTTTAACCAATATCAACAAACCTCCGGCCGTTCGATACTTCACAATTGACGCTCTTTGTCATCAGCTAAAACCGGCGCAAACTCGTTTAAACTGGTTTATACCGGTTTAATCTCAGCGCCGACCAATCACACCTCGCCATTTGCGTTTCAATTAAGTGAGACTGAATCTGCGGTCTCACATTCATTATTACATTAATCAGAACATCAGACTCCTAGGTATTGACGTATAGACACGACTTGAAATGCGGGCTGGGGTGAACCACAGTGTACTAAACGGTTAGTAATTCAAGATTTTAATGACAACATTTCGTATGTGTTCGCAACATTTAATTAGTGTGTCAATTGTACCAAAACTCGCAACGATTCAAGCATAGATTTACTATGCTAGTTTTGGCCAATTACTAATATTAAAACAAAAATTTCTATTATTTGGTATATGCGTAATGAATATTTATAGCTCTTCACTCACCTTTCAATCGTCATTTCTGATCTCGAGGCCTTTATTTTCGCACAATGATGTCCACATATTAAAGTTTCAATAAAATGAAGTATAAAAACTGTTGAGCAATAAAGTAACACCATAAATTTGTCCATAAAAGTGACCTTTTTCCGACCAAAATAAAAGTATAAAATCATTTTTAATAGCCTAATGTTGTGAAATACATTTGTTGCTTGCTATTAACGTTATCTATATACCGTGAAAATTATAGAGAAAGACATTGTAACGAAATTGACGGTTGCTTTCAACCATTAACAACACTGTACGACAACCGTAAAAAGAAACGTCGTTTTGTAAAATGTTTTATCTTTATTTACAAGTTATATATCAATGTTTTATGAGTCAACTATCCCACGTCGCTTGATTCAATTTATTCTTTAAAATAGGTTTCCTATTTTATTCCACTAAGCGATCTATTAATCACTTTAAACGATTATTCTTTGGCGAGTTTCCAAAATGGTTTTGCGGTGAAGTTATTGATATTCCATTATTAATACCTTTGATTTTCTACTTTGCTTTTAGTTGCACATTGCTCGATTTAAAATTCATTTCTTATGTTTACCCCCTCGATCTATTTCAAACTGTGCTGCGATTTAAAACTTTGATGGGATTTCAAAACTTTGTTCGTCTTTTGCCATAAAATTTCTTACAACATTTTAAAAGTAGACGTTTGTTTTTATATGCGCTGACAAACTGGTGATTACATGAAACATTTTTTGATGATTATTATTGATAATAATTATTTATTATCTTATTATAATAATTGATAACGCACTCTGTAGACAGGCGGTTATATTAATACCTAACAATTGGTTTCTTCCCCTACATTCCGATTTATCCATCTTAAACCACCATTTATTTACCTCAAATGAGTCAGTCTGCGTCTAGTTAAAATGAATTAGTCCATCTCCATTATCAGTAGGAACCCATTCGTCTCCGTATTGCCTTCCTGGCTGTCGGCGTGACAGGAAGGCCCGCGCCGGCCGTTATTCAGATCCAGATCAGCAGCCCTCCATAAACCATGTTGTTCCATCATCAAGATACTGGATATTAACGGCGGTATAACTTTCTGAACGTAGATACACCAAATTTTCTAAAGATGTACGTTTAGAACACATTGAAAAACAGTAACAATTGAAGACATGAATGGATGAAGGTGATATGCAGCAAAATTATGATTTCGAGAAAATAAGGTTCAAACGTCCGTCATAAAGTATTATGTACATTAATCTAAAGATCTGTATCTGGAATCAATGTACAGTCGGCTGCACTAACATGGATACATCTACAAATTTGCAAAAATATGTCTACGTTTAATTTTCAAAAATATCGTCACCTTATTGCATTCAAAGCGATGTAACCAGCAAAGTGTTTCAAAATTATAAATACATTATTTTCATAATGAAGTAAACAGCAGTATTTCAGTGAATAGTATACACACTTAAATTCATAATTATGAATACGCGACAAATTTCAGTAGCATGTAACCATTGTTTATTTCATTATAATGTAAACGTTAATTTTGTGTTTCAGAAAAGGCTGGTCAAAATTTCATTACATTGCAATATGTACAATAATGAATTCTATAAATAATAGAGGTGATATATTGACGGGTATTATTATTGACGGTTATTTAAAAATCACACATACATTAGAATATTGATTATATTCTTTAGTGTAATAGGTATAACTCTGATACACGCGAACGTATATATTTCAAAGATACTTTCATCGGTTTTTATAGTCTACCCACAAACTATAATATGATCAAAACTAAACAATGTTAATATCGTTCTATATTAGTAATATTGTAAATATAAATAATATAAACTAACACGGGCAAACATCAAACATGAAAAACATCCCATATTTTAAAATAATAAAAATTGTAGTTTTAAATGACTCCATTTGGATTACCTAAACTTAAAAACAAAAAACAAACCAAAAAAAAAAAATACTTAAAGAATATTGCGAAGTGCGAACGATGACTGTAAATTAACTCTCTTGGACAAACTCGTGAATAAATATTTCTGGTTTCGTTATCATCATATTATGTATAGTTTGAGGGTAGAAGTAAAAACCTGATAAAAACAGTCTCTGAAATATAATATTATGTTCGCGTAAAATTTCTGATCGATTGCAATAAATTGGATAATTCTTGTCTTTTCTTGTTTTTTTTTTGGTCAAAATTATTTTTTGAACTAGCCCCTGAATAGTCAAACAGTGAATGAACTGATGACGAATTATTGCGATCTCGTCAGCTTTGAATAAAAATTAAAAAAGTATATCAAAATCGGTCCATCTATTTAGTAGTTACGATGCCACAAGCAAACAGACGAACATACATAAATAAACGTCAAACTTATATCATAGTGTAAGTTTATGTAGTTTGCAGACACGCAAGCTAACATTTTGTATGATAAACAAAATTAATATAATATTAAAAAATCATAGATATAGTTTGAGGGTAGAAGTAAAAACCTAACAAAAATAGTTTCGGAAATATATGTTTAGGTAAAATGCCTGATTGACTGTAATAAACTTCATCATTCTTTTCTTTTCTTTTTCTAGTCATAAAAGTAAAATTATTTTTTAAGTAATACTCGAATTGTTCAGCAGTAAGCAAATTTATTTTGTTGAATCATAGCTTTAGTGTTTTAACATGACCACGTCAGCTTTCAAACAAAAAAAACTACATCAAAATCGGTTCATCCGTTTGGGAGCTACGATGACAGACATACAAACAGACTCGAAAAATCCCTCTGTTTTTGTCGGAGGTGCAAAAAGGGATTTTTTACGAATTCAGTAGTCCAAATTTCATGTTTCTACCATTTGTAGTTACGGCTGTGCGAAAAGAAAAAGAAAAAATGAATGTATACATCTTATTGGAACATACCACGAGTACATTTTTGTGGCATTTAAAACATATTTGCAGAAAAGTGAAAAATGCTAAAATTTTATAAGTGTATCCATATTATTGATACAATTAATGTTTACATTGTAATGAAGTAAACAATGTTTACATATTATTGAAACATACCACGAGTACATTTTTGTGGCATTTAAAACATATTTGCAGAAAAGTGAAAAATGCTAAAATTTTATAAGTGTATCCATATTATTGATACAATTAATGTTTACATTGTAATGAAGTAAACAATGTTTACATATTATTGAAATTTGTCGCGTATTCATAATTATGAATTTAAATGTGCATACTATTCACTGAAATACTGCTGTTTACTTCATTATGGAAATAATGTATTCATAATTTTGAAACTATTTGTTGGTTACATCGCTTTGAATGCAATAAGGTGACGATATTTTTGAAAAACTAACGTAGACATATTTTTGCAAATTTGTAGATGTATCCATGTTAGTGCAGCCGACTGTACTAAATACGTTACTACATATCCTAAAATGTTTAAGTGATAGTTTAAATTAAATTTTTTGGGTAATTTTTTGCGACATACTCGTATCACCTTCATCGATTCGTGTCTTCAATTGAACTTGTACTACCCGTGCAGTGAGCTGTAGGCATGCGTACATTTTTAGAAATGAATATCCTAAAACTCTGATACATATCTCGGCAGATAGAGACACCCAAAATCTGGGTGTTGCCAGTACCTAATACAAAATCAAAAGATGAAATTTTCACTATGAAAAACGATGAATTCCGTTAAACACATAGTACGTAGTTTTGCTGTATATTATTTTAATTTCTATTTAAAATTTTCTTAATGTCATCACCGTCTATAATCGCACTTTGTGTTGTAGTAGGTATCCGTGATCGCATTACCGCGTTTAAAAATCGGTGTAATAGCTTATATTACTCTGTTATACTACGTTCCGTTAAACTAAACTAAGCCATTACTAAGCACCCAAAATAAAGACATATAGGTTATGTATTAAAATATATTGTTATAGGCATTGGCTAGGGTCTTCTATTGAAGTACTTATTATGACTTTATACATACTTTGCTGAGGCACCCTTGTTAGGTGCTAGTGGACATACGACAGAGTCACGCAGGAGTATCTACCTGTACAAAACAGACATACTTACATTGTGGTTACAATCAAATGGGCTGACAATACACTGTGGCAGTGAAATACACAATTAATATGTATTAAAAGCGTGTCTATCTGTTCGTCTCTCATTAATAAAATACACTATAATTGTTGGGGCTGTTGACGTGGTATGGGAATGTAGCTCGCACCACTACGCTAATGCACTTAAATATAATACCAGACGTTGCAATTATTATTTGTATGTAATATTTACATTTTACATTGTCGTACATTCTACACTTAATTTTTTTATTACATAAATATTAAATATCGAAATTTGAGTGAGACAGAATTAGTATTTCAAATTTGTCGAATATACTAGGACTGTAATTTACACCAAAGTCAGGCCCTATCCATTTTGGACCTTTTATTCAACTGCCTTTGAACGGACCGTAGGGATTTGTACTCGTCTCTACGCGGGTAAAAGCCAGACAAATCTCAATAAAAATGCGATTACTCATGTGGTATTAAAGTTGTATTATTTGATGAAAAAATGAAACCAATTTAGTATTTTTTTATTCTATAAGATCTGTGATAAAAGTATTGTCATAAAATACATTGTGCAAGGCTTTTAAAATATCCATTTAAGATAAAACAGAAAATATTTAAACAGCGCCGCAATAAAATTTTAAATAATAAAATGTAAATTCCGCAACGAAAACATATAATACTCGAAGGCGAAAGAATTGTAAACAATCAAAATACAAACATTGAAATCACACTCGGAATAAATAATCCATCAATGGTATAATTCAATATTCAGATATGCGGGGTCACGGACTCCCAATTCCAATGTTTTTATTATACCCATCGATATTTGTTTTGGCAAATGTAAAACTTTCAATGTATTTAAAAATATTTATGATGCATTCACGCCTTGCAAGTTTTAAAGTACGGACTATACCAGTATGTCTAAGCAAGTATGTATAACGTCTAAACTCCCTTTCATTATCGTGTGAAAACCACAAAAATGTACTGAAGACAAACATTTTTATTTTTAAAACAGTTTAATAACTTAATTTTCTAATAAACACCTAAAATTACAATAATTTTCATATCTTCGAAAATGAAAAAAGAAAATTCCTTGCAACATTGCTTGAGACATATCTACGTTTTAAAGGTAAAAATTCTGACTCTTTCATAAATATATTTTATTACATTAAACTAAACAAGCTGATGCTGATGATGGCTTAGTACAAACTTGGTAAATGTATCATGGCGCTGCATCTAACTAGACAACAATAGAACTTAATGATCACGTGAGCGCTCTTTCTCGACTTGCACCCCCTGCACCCCTCGCATCTGTAGCCCCCCTGGCATCTGTGACCCCCTCGTATATGTAACCCCCCTCGTATCTGTAACCCCCTCGGCCCATTAGCCGCCGCCAGTGCCGACACATAAAATGACGACACACGACCTGAACCTACTAATCACGTGAACACCACGTCGGGTTGAAATCCAGTCTCATTTGAGAAGTTGAACTCTATAAGCTGTTTGAGTTGAATCTGGAACTTGTTTTGATATATTTGAATTTACGTCGTTTGTGCTTTAGTGTTTGGAACAAAATTAAAAGTTTTAGAATTAGAAGCAAATAGTTATTAGTATAATAATTTTATAAAATGTACTGTATATGTAGTATTCTTTTTTGATACAATATATTTAACTGTTTTATGAAGTGGGACACAATAGTCTTTTTACCCAATAGACCGTTAATAAATACAAGAAACTGTTTTTAAATTAGTTTCAAATAATTTTATTAATCAAACTACTTTTCAAATGTAATAATTCTTATGAAATAAAATAGGCTGTAGGCCGTATCTCACTTCTAGTAAATAGTAATTAAGGAGTAAACATTTCATTTTCCTTATTTTATTTACAATTGTTTAATTACACTGTAGCTAGGGCTCTGTAGTCGGTAGCGACGGCAGTTGTTATAATTTGAACCAATTTTAACGTTTTTCTTTGAAACCGGATTATAAAAGGAAATGAAAATTCGTTGAATGTTGTTGAACGAACGTTTTCGGTAATTACTCAACATACATTTTATAAAATTCAATTGTTAACTTTTCGTAGAATAAAAACTAAAGTTTTATATGTATAGTAATATAATATGTAATGTAAAGTAATCGTAAAAGGAGGTACCCTTTTCGGTACCTCCTTTTACGATTACTTTACATTTGTCAATATAACTTTCATATTTTATATAAAACATTTTTATAATACATTATTATTATTGCGAATCTTAGAAATTTATAAAAGTACCTATAGAAATTATGTTTTCGACCGCTAGTTATGTCTTAATCTTCCATTCCTGGTACTATCAATGATATTTATATAATCAGTAATTCATTGTATTACCAATTACTTATTATTATAATTTCAACGAAATTACAGCAGCTATCTTACCAGCCACAAACGATAAATATTATTAAGCGGCCACGCTAAAATATTCAAAGCTAATGGTGCGGTAATTAGCCGTTTAAAATTCAAAGGGAATTTGCGAAGGAAACTATTCCATTATTGCGAAGTTTCTCGGCCGGTGCATTTTTGGACGTCAGCCATACTTGTTGCAGGGGTAGGCAACCTGTTGCACGCCCGAGCCTACGCCGATATTTTTCTCCATAATGAAACGCTAGTTCCCGCATTGTAGTGGCACCGGGGGCTTTGCATTTTTAAGGACTCCCCAGCCGCACGGCAAACATGTTTCCCTCGCTATTTTATTAACAATGCTCACTCAGTGTTAAACAGATACTTCGCAATGTATTTAGTTTAGGAATTGTAGCTGAATGTGTTTCGTTCAACGGATTTAAACTATTCCTTTTCGGACCGTTTGAATTTATATTAACAATATTTAATTATAAAATTAAGAAATCATTTATTATAGTGCCAATAAACTTTTGGGGTTTACATACATACCTACTCTTCTACAAATCTCAATGTTTACTGTATAAGATCTTTAAAATTATAATACTGAACAAAAACCGTGAAATAATGTTTATGTTGAAATTGTAAGAAATGGCTCGGTAAATAAAACTGCACTTTTTCTCAAAGCTTAATAAACACTGAACCAACTGTGCAAAACAATCACATCTAAAATGGCAAAAGCAACTAACAAACAGCGACAAACCTAAATGGAAAATAAATAATTAAAGTACTTTTATAAAGTGTGAATTGCTTTAATTCAATATGGCGGGGAGCGTATCTCAGGCGGTCATCGTCGAGGCAAATTGAAGACGTCTGTATCCACAACACTGTAGATAACATCTTTATTATACCATCATTTTCGCAATTTCGAAAAGAACTTCTTTATTATATTTCTTATCTATTTTTGAGGACAGATTGTAATAATGTTTTTACTTATTTGATGGAGCTTTTTATTTTATTTCTTGGTAAATTTCTTATTTGCTTTTGAATGTTAAGATCCTTTTCACTCTGATCTTCTTACTCAATGCAAATGCAAAAGCGAATGAAGACATCAAAGTTAGTTATAAACTTATCACCAATCTCTTTACCTTTAATATAGGTTAACGTACGGAATTGGCATATTTAGGTCTACCCAATGGATCACCGCAAATAGTTAAAAAGAAAGATTGTCATAATAAATACCAATTCCAGACACATTACAATATTTCATGGAAAACATACAGTAGCCATTCTAGTGAGTTATAGGTCCTATAATTTAATCTCAATTACGAAACCTGATGTGATATTCCTTCGTAGTTTAGGTGACTAAAATAACCTTAATAAAGAAGAAAGTGTAAGTTAAGTGCCTTTTTAACAATTGCAGAGAAAAAATAAATTTATAGACCGACCGAGGTTTCGGTCAAAAATTCTAGTTTACACTTTCGGCTGTAAAAACAAAGGAAAACTAGGGTCGTCAGTCTGTCATGTCATCAATTCGTTGTTTGTTTCAGGGAGCTTCCTCGAGCTTAGTGGTAAAGTTCGCGGATACAGAGAAAGAGAGACAGTTGAGACGGATGCAGCAGATGGCCGGCAACATGAGCCTTCTCAATCCCTTCGTGTTCAATCAGTTCGGTGCCTACGGAACCTACGCGCAAGTTATTACTGAGCAGGTTAGTTCAAATAGACAAAGGCTAAGACGATCGGGCTGTGTAATTAACAAAACTGTACACGTATGCAGAGCAAACACACTAAACTTAAGTCATTATTTAGGTTCTACGGAATTACGGAATACGTAGATTTATGGTTTAGATATTTTCAATATGTTAACAGTAATTGCATTTCACCTCACGTCAATTTGGACACGGGCTTCACGAAGGACTGTATAATGGGTACAAAAAAAGGGTTGAACAAAGTAAATATGTTTAGTACAAATATTTAAGATTTTATTATAAAAATTTACACATTTTTAATACACACCCAGAGACATTTTTTGACCCCTGGGCGGTATTTAAAACTCCTACCTTCGCCTTGAGCACTGACTCGCTAACCACTTGGCCAGAGAAGCCGTACGTTTCTAATGACAAGTGCTACTTTTACCGACACTAAAATCATTTTCATAAAATTGACACTTTTATTTATTTGTTAAGAAATTATCTGGTTTTGCTGTTCAATTATATAGTCAAAGTAGTCGCTTAGGTGGCCTAGTGGTTCGAAACTTTGCTCTCGACCCGGAGAATCGAACCCACGACGGTTTCGATTCCCACCTAGGAACAACAAAAAAATGTTGTTTCCAAATTTGGTTAGGACAGCGCAGGCTAATCACCTGATTGTCTGATAAGAAAGATGTACGACGTATGGATATACGTCGGATGGGCTACACGCCCAAAAGTCGGTCCTGCGCCTGTTCTCTCCAGCCGTGTTGGCTTACCATCAGAGTATAATGAACAGAGAGTGTCTCGTTGTGTATTGCGCACACACTTGGGCACTATAAAACGACTCCTGTGTAGACCTGGTTGCAATGAAATCGGATACCGACACCGAAATCGTCAATGGGTGCTATTATTATTAAAGTTGACAATGTCGGTAGAAAAACGAATTTCTTTGCTTTTTGTTTAAAAAATAATATTTTTACAGCAACAGGCGGCATTAATGGTAGCGGCGACAGCGCAGGGCTATATCAGCCCGATGACGGCGCTGGCGTCGCACGCGCTCAACGGAATGGCCAACTCCGTCGTGCCACCTACCTCAGGTAACTTCCAAACCGTAATAATATTGACGTTACAACTGTTACGTCCACTGCTATACATAAGCCCCAAGTATTCATGGGTACCTTATACTCACCACGCGTGGCAGGCGGGTTTTAAGATTTTATTTCTTCTTAGCGTTATCATCTCAAACTACAGATTCTGTTATAGTTCTGAATATTATGTTTTAATTTCGAACTCTAATGCTTGTTTTTTTTTTTATTAAAATTAATAAAAAAAAAAAGAAGTATACATAACATCACAACAACAAGTGTCAATTATAAAAGAAGATATTAGATTTGATTTAGATTTCATTAACAAATCTCAAACTCGGTTACGAGAATTGCGATCGTAATCTCTACTTGAGAACCTATTTGACAGTCTATATTAGATAATCTATATTATTGTCTATTATGTTTTATCTTTTATATATAATACGTTATCTATAGTATGAATATTACCTTTCAAAATGAGAAAAAATAAAGTATGTGAAATAAGTAAAGTGGTTCATTATCATATAGGTTCCCACTCTCACTGATCGCAATTCTTAAGACAGACAGAGTTTGAGATTTTTTTACACATACGGGCCTGGGCATTTTTTGATTTGATTTCATTGCGCAGAATTTAACCTAAGATATTAAATCATAGTCTTATTCCGAGAATAGATAATTACTCGCTTGGTTGAAAGGAGTTTGAGCATGGATTTGTAGGTTTATATAGAAATTCGAGTTGTAAACAATAAGAAAGGATTATATTCTAAAATTCAATCCCAAAAGGGACGAAAGGGTGTTTAAATCTTTATTAATTCCTCGAAAATAAACCGTCAGTAATGTTTCGTAATCATACTTAATATTATTAGCAATTAACTACCCTACTATACATTTTAATTATCTTACCACTATACTAAATGGTGATGTTCGTATTAAGTGTCCTTTATAAAAACTTTCGACACGGGTTAAATATAAATTATATTTTTTACATTAACTAATAATATAACCAACTTCTCGGGTCAATTTATTGCAGCTAACTTCACGTATGATGTGTTTGCAGACACCTTCACGCATGATGTGTTTGCAGACAACTTCACGGGTCTGGCGATAGGCACGGGTGGACAGCCGCTAAACGGTGCCTTGCCTTCGCTGCCTTCGCCCACGATGCCGAGCTTTAACATGGCGGCGCAGACGCCCAACGGCCAGCCACCGCCGCAGGACGCAGTTTACACCAACGGTATACATCAAACGTTTACCGGCCGTAAGTCCTTTTGGAACTATGATCATCCATCATCATCATTCACCTTCGCATCGGGTAAAATTAAAAGGAAAATTAACAAATAAAATGTCCTGACGCTATCTGTTATCATAGTCTTAACATTGAAAAATTTTATAAAATTTTTGATGTTACCTTGTAAATTTGACAGACAGAATGGGATGCCTCATTATAGATAATGAGGCATCCCATTCTGTCTGTCAAATAACAGTCTCTTATATAGATATAGAACGTACTTAAAATAAAAGCACGAAATATAGTGTGAACGTCTAAAACATATTATTCTGTGTTTTATTTATTTGATTAAAAATATACTCCTTTTTGAAGTTCGCATGAATCATAACCATATACATTTGAAATATATTCAATGTATTTCATTATATTAATGTGTTTGTGTTGTAGCGGTGCCCGTGACGCAGGGTATTCCCAACGGAGACGCGGGGGCGCTGCAGCACGCGTACACCGGCATGCAACCGTTCCCGGGAGTCGGTGAGTAACGCTAATAGATGTTGTGTAATCGCTTGTCCAGGTGATGTGACGCGCTATTAACGAAGAGCTAAATATCCAGATCATGACCAAAAAGTCCAGTGTTTCCAGTCCAGTTTTCACAACGGAATGATACACGTGACTCTGATTACTTAGCGCCCAAATATTGCGTCCAAAAACTATTCTATATTATAGGAAATCGTACTATTGGAAACTTTTAACGAAAGAATTAAAAAACGAGTTAGTCCTTTTAATATACATGCTTGGTATGAATTGATATTATGTCGTGCGTGAATCGCATTTTCTGTCCAGTTTCCCGTATCTACGTGGTTGTACTAAGTGTGCATAATTTGTTTTCGAACAAGAAGGTGTCACAAACGTTTTTCGCCATAATAATGTATTGGTGACAACATTTGAAGTTGTTTTCATACAAATGAAAGCTTTAATTTACTCTCTCTTAACATTGTGACAACGTATTCTTGTTTAGAAACAACGAGATGAAAATGGACTTAGCTCTGTATTCTATTTTAATTCTAAAGACAAAACCATAAAATAATTTACTCTTTTAAATTTTAATTTTCACCACGAAATATGCTCCATAACTCGTAATTAACGTTAAGTAAATGAATTTACATTATGTTTGCGAGTGCAAATATTTTTCGGGTCAAAATAAAGATGTACACAAACAAATTTTAATTAAAAATTCGCTGCCGAATGAAGCGAGAGGTCTCGAGGAAGTAAACAGAGCTGGAGTACCCAAATCCCATTTGACAGCTGACAAATTGAGTGAAATATTAGTTGTTTGTATATTTGTATCCGTGTAATGAGATTTATCGCCTTTTACGGATATCATTGAGGTTACACAAATATATTTTTTTGATTTCCTACTCTTAATATTTAATAAAATAATATTACTTTTAAATTTTTATTGTACTATCTATATAGGTAGCTATAATTCCTTAAAGAAAATACTCGTTAAAAGTTTAACAAACGAAAGAAAATTGATTGCTTTTCTGACATACAAAGTATTAGTTGTTACCGGTAATAATATGTATGATTATCAAAAAATTGTAACATATAACGATGTATGCAAGACGCCTCCTCGCACCATGCTATATGTGGACATACAGTAGTTATGTATCAATGTATCGGTGTTTTCTGTTGTTCCATTTTTTTGGTGTGCAGTTTTAGCACTACTGTAGATAAATGATACTGTACCACGATGTATAAAGTATTGAAGAAACAAGCAATTTTATTAATTATTGTAAGCTTTATATTGAATGTAAAGTAATTAATGTACGCCTAAGTGTGGTCTATGTAATTAAACAAAGTTCCAAAATAAACTCAGGGGCTCGCCATCTAAAACTTAATCCGAACTGAATTAAAAACGTATTCTGTAAATGACACAAGAAGAAGACTATACGATTGCTAAATAGTTCAAAATGGAAAATCATTTAAAAAAATTGTCTGCACCCCCTATTTTTAATACACAAAAAAAATTTAATAAATTTTTTAACATCAATGAGAAACAAAAAAGTATAAAAAAAAGATAACAGTTTTGTACTTTAAAAACATTAAAATAGATACCGTCGTTCCAATGTCGGCTAGTCAGTAAATTTTACGACTACCCGCAAACAACATAATTTGCAATAAAAGTCTACAGTCTTCGTGTTGTTAACGAAACGCAAATGAAATAGTCGTCCCAAGTGTTCGAGTGGCAATTTGTTTAATTACTTGCATGTACACGCGACATAGGTGTTCATTGTCAAATGGCGTTAATGTTCGACAGCTTACCCAGCGGTATATGGCCAGTTCCCGCAACCCATCCCACCTCCGATGTCGAGTATTGCGCCGCCGCAGAGAGAAGGTAAGTGGAACCTGGAGTCTGTAGGGCTGCCAACTTCAAGTTGCCTCCATCAGTTCTATACGATGTCAACGCTACCGTATTTTATTGTTGAATATCCAATGCTAAACATACTTTAGACCAAAGCTTAGTCGTCGCGACTTCAATAAAACGTTATTATAATAATATTAAATGATGAACAAACTATTCTGTAAACCAGATTTATCAATAAATTTAAGTAAAAAAAAGCAAAGTAATTAATTGATAAACAAACTACATATTTATATTCCGTAAACCAATATTCTTAAAATTAATCTCTAAATTTAAGCAAAAAAAAGCACAGTGTCAATTAAGACACATTTAATAATATAAATATTTGTGCTTTTGCAAATATAATACAAAGAGGTGAAATAAGTTGGCAGCCCTAGATTATTTAACCATCACAGACACCATTAGACTTTTTTGCCGTTTCTTCGTCAATACAAATTCAGTCTCTACGATTTAGATTTCTACTGCTGTGTTTCTGTTCGTCGTAAAGAAATTACCTTTTTTCGAAAAATTAAGTAATTGATAATAAAATGGTTCCTGATGTCATATTAAGGGTACCTTCACATGAGTTCAATAAATAACGAGAACATATTACCGATTTTCTTATTAGCTATGCAATAAATATTCTATGTGAAAGTGCTCTTCAAGCTAAATCGTTTGTGTATGTCTGCATGTGTCTTCAGTATACTTGCCTTCTTTGAAACTAAAATTATATATCGATGTCTGCTTCTCCACTGTTGTACAAATGTATCACATCTGTGACTGTCTTTGTGTAGTTGTGTCGTGTGCTGTTCACTCTTCTAAGGATTACTTGCAACCCCTGTGTTAAGGACAGATTTGTGAGTTCTTTAAAGATTTTCTTGTGTTTCCAGGTTGCTCCATCTCGGGGCCCGAGGGCTGCAACCTCTTCATATACCACCTGCCCCAGGAGTTCGGTGACGCTGAGTTAATGCAGATGTTCCTACCTTTTGGAAATGTTATCAGCAGCAAAGTGTTTATCGACAGGGCCACTAATCAAAGCAAATGTTTCGGTAAGTTTAAATGGAATATATTTTTGTAGATATAAAGTATATCGTAACCGATCGTAGACGTCCCGTAGTATCTATAACACATGGCGTAGCGGTTGGTAGACGTTGCATAGCATCTAGAACACTTGGCGTATCAGTACTTAGATTTCGCGTAGCATCTAGACCATTTGGCGCTGCAGTTCGTAGATGTCACGTAGCATCTAGAACACTTGGCGTATCAGTACTTAGATTTCGCGTTACATCTAGAATAATTGGCGAAGCACTTCGTAGATGTCACGTAGCATCTAGAACACTTGGCGTATCAGTACGTAGATTTTGCGTAGCATCTACAATAATTGGCGAAGCACTTCGTAGATGTCGCGGAGCATCTAGAACACTTGGCGTATCAGTACTTAGATTTCGCGTAGCATCTAAAATAATTGTCGAAGCACTTCGTAGATGTCACGTAGTATCTAGAACACTTGGCGTATCAGTACGTAGATTTCGCGTAGCATCTAGAATAATTGTCGAAGCACTTCGTAGATGTCACGTAGCATATAGAACACTTGGCGTATCGGTACGTAGATTTTGCGTAGCATCTAGAATATTTTGCGAAGCACTTCGTAGATGTCACGTAGCATCTAGAACACTTGGCGTATCAGTACGTAGATTTTGCGTAGCATCTACAATAATTGGCGAAGCACTTCGTAGATGTCGCGGAGCATCTAGAACACTTGGCGTATCAGTACTTAGATTTCGCGTAGCATCTAAAATAATTGTCGAAGCACTTCGTAGATGTCACGTAGTATCTAGAACACATGGCGTAGCAGTTCGTAGGTGTCGCGTAGCATCTAGAACATTTGGCGTGGCAGTTCGTTGGTGTCGCGTAGCAAACATGATGTTACGTATAGAGTAGTGTCCAACATAAAACGTAGCCATAGATCATACTAAATATTAAGTAGCTCATAATAGGCGTTGAAGCGTAGCATATAGTTGATGGTGCAGCTGTTCGTAGACATCACGTAGCAAACATAATGAATGTATAGACGTCGCGTATCGTAGTCGTATAGCGTAGTGAGTATGGCAAAGCCGATTGTAGGCTTATAAAGTTTGGAGTAGCTAAGTTTTCTTAAACATTATTTTTTTATTTTTCCAGGCTTCGTTTCATTCGACAACCCAACATCGGCCCAGGCGGCGATTCAGGCGATGAACGGTTTTCAAATTGGCATGAAACGATTAAAGGTCCAGTTGAAGCGGCCCAAAGATGCCAACCGACCTTACTAACCTTACACGCCGTCCCCGCACGCTCCGACAGAGCACAGGTATAATAATATCTGCATAAGTTTCCGACTTATTACTTAATTTATAAAACTTTAACCCCCATACAATTATTTTATATTCGTAACTGCTACGAAAAACTCTACGCGGTCGCATAGTCGTGCTACGAAATACTAAGAAGGCGGTAGCACGATTTACGCTTGCGGATTTATACAAATAGAAAATAACACTTAACTTTTTTACATTTTACACGTTTTTCTTGTAATGTTACTTATAAAAATATTTACGTACTGTATAAGCATTTAAAGTTTCTTTGTCTGATATGTTACAAAATTCACTTGACTAGATTTGCAGCTTATCCAGTGTGTAGTTTTTATTAGTGGGGTGGGGTGGAGTTTTCATATTATATTAAATAATAATTATACAGTGTGTAAAAAGAACAGTCACTATTACTTTTAGATACGACTTTACCTTTCCTCATTTTGGAAATGTGGTTTTTTTATTAAAAACTATTTTTTTTACTTTTTACCAGTTTTTATTTTTCTGTTGCAAGAAAATATATAATACAAAAAAGCAAAAAAATATATAATTTATTTTTGTAAAAAAAAATCTAGAAAGAGAAAAGGTAGTATAATCATATCTCAAAGTTATAATATCAGTTCTTTTTACACCCGTTATAAATAGTGATGCAGGTTAAGTTATGTTGATGAGATATTTCATTCCGGTATTTTTGTTTTCCAGCAGTGGCGACCGGTTCACCGCCTGGCGCCGGAGCGTGCGCTATCAGCCGTATTAAGAAGTTTAATAAACATTGATTGTATAGTAAATATCATTAACAACATTACTTACCTAAATATGCAAGCCCGAGGCGGCGAGTATACTATATTAGTTAAAGTAAATTATTGAACAGCGCGTAGGAAGCTTCATTCTTATCATTATCGATTAATCATTAAATTACTCTATTATATTATTATATATATACAATTTATTAACTTTGATTAAATTATTATTATTATTAAAAATGACACGTTATAAAATTTTGTCATTTGTAATCATACTTCTACTTCTAAGTACTTAATATGTAACTGAAACTTTTAACATAAATTTATTATACTAGTTATTTGCTTGAAAAGAGCCAAACTGAATTTATTAAGTAAGTTGAAATTGTAAGAACAAATGTATTTTAATTATTGTATATTGCATCGTGATGCCGGGGCGGCGCACGCGTCTTTGCCTCGTCGTTCGGTCGTTAGAGTAGAGGTCGTAGGGCGCCGAACTAAACGCCGAGGGCGCCGCGGGTTACTTTTGTTGTCGGTAGGCCACCGGCAAAGACGCCCCTCCCCCCCGGCCGCGACCTGTTGCCTCCCCGCCGCGTCGACCTCATAAGTGTAAGCTGCGATGTATATCACTATCGGAGTAAATCGTCCTATATTTTGTTAAATTATATTACGTGTGTGTCTGTAAGCTACCCCGCTGGGCGCGGATCACGGCGGCTCGCCGACGACGTCGGTCGCGAGTAGAGCGTGTGGCTGTAGTGATATTGCTGCGAGCCGCGCCTGATCGGCTCAGCGCCGTCTACATATTAGTGAACGTTGCCATGTTGCTAACATTAAAATTAAATGTTCGTATTAACGCTGTGTACAAATCAAAGTGCACTTCAACGTAAGACCGAATACATAAGGCCTTCGATTCGGAAGATCGTGTTTTATGTGTTGTAAATTCCAAATGGGCTGTGATATAAAAGTATATATCAAAATTATGGACTGTACAGGCCGTCTATGCATATTCGATGTTTCGCTCTGTAATTCCGCCCGCGATAGTCGTTTCGAACCCTCAGAGTCCACGGTCGTCCGACAGACTTCGTCGTTAAGTTTCATTTCGGACAGCCTTTGTAATCGTACGACAATAATGACAAATCAGTGTGGTGCTCGAGAACAGAGTCACCGGCGACTGGAAGAGTTGTAGATAGTCTCCAATGTTTATACGAATACTACGGTCGGTACCGATTCTCGAGAGGGGCCTATCTCACGAACGGACTTCAAGCTGCCACTAAACTAGGTGTAAAGTAAGTGTACATAGGCGGCGGGCGGACCGCGACCATGCGACGTCAATTCACAAGAGCGTGATCTCCCAATTATTTACTTCATGTGTGTGTGTCTATAAACATAATATATCTATACGTGTTAATGTTACGACCGAGTAGCGACGAGGGAGCCAACAGACGAGCGCGACTAATTACAAAATTAGCGTAATTTCTACAGAAGAAACATAGATTCATAATCAAAAAGTACCAATATAAATTTAAAATAATATTGAGATACCTTAGATGTAATGCGCGCGCGCGGGCGAGCGAACCCCGGTGTGCCGTTGTATGTACACGTTACAGCTTTAAATAACATCTGTCAAAAATGTGGTACGAGACCGGGTGTTCTTATTGCCTCTTGTCGACGGTTAGTGCCCTCGACGTTGAATGAATTTTACCAAACTTCTTATGAACACACGAGTAACAAGCTAAGATTGCTTAGCCAATTTTCAAATAACAACACCCAGTCTTATACGCCTTGTTTTGTTGATGGCAGTAGCCAATGACATTTTTGGCAATGTTGCGAGTGCTGATCACTTTATTTTTATAAAAAGTAGCTTCGATTAGACTAGAGCAGTTCGAAGGTTAATGCTACCTCAACCAAGTGATAAGATGATAGTGACTTAACTTTACCTAATTATTAAACTTGTCAAAAAATGTTTTAGTAAATTAATCTCAAACTGAGCGTTGCAAAGATGGGGTTAATGCCTACTTATTCCATACTTTGCCGTGGAATATGTTTATACCAATTTAAGCTGTTTTAATTTTTGGATATTACTTTTCATGGCACATATTGAAGAGCTGCATTGTAAAGCAGTTTCTTAATGTTAAATATTTGAATAACCATTAGTTGTACGAAGTTGCTCTTTATAAAAATAGATGAGCCGAACGTTTGAAGTATCGTACGGAATACGGTTTTCAATTCCTGTAATGAAATTCTAAATGTTATATATTGAGAATGCACCCTAATTTATATTACGTTATCGTCTAACTGAAAATCTCCGTCCGTTACCATGTTTTATATCCGCGACCCGAACACTACTCCTGCGATGGACGTTCCGTACGATACGTCAGGGGCTGGGAACGCCGCGGCGCACGGACCTCACCCGCGTACTTTAGCTGAGCCGTACGGCGTACTATCAATTTTTATCTAGTGCTTTAATTGAATATCTCGGCTTAATAATTTGATTGTAAGAGAGCTAGTATTTAGCGGTCCCCGCGCCGGCGGCGTTCTAACGAGCGAGCCGAGGCCCACGCCCGCCTCTAGTCAAATATTACACACAACACGAGACATAGAATTTTATATTTACACAAATAATTATATTATATTGATATAGTATTCTAGTTTTAGGCGTTTATGAGTTATGTGTAAGCAGTGTGAATAAAACGATGTAAAATTTTTGTTTAAGCGTAGTTACCTAGTTCTTTTCTCTTCGACATGTTTGTGCAATATTTATTACGCTTCTATTGTTTTAGCGTTCTTAATTCATGATGCTTTTCGTTCATTTGTTTCGTTACCATTTTGGAATGTACGAAGTGGTCTTGTGTAGACCCCGGAGTTAGCGAGTGTTGTACGACCGGTACTATTCGACGACAACACTCCCGCTCCGTGAAGGGGGTCTAACGCGTCGATGTCGACCACCTGTAGAGCTGTTGAGGCTTCGATCTTGACGGGAAAACTATCGGTCCTGGTCGTAGAATATGTAGAGTCGTATGCCGACTCCATAAAAGAGTGTCTTCGGCCAGTGTTCCGATGTTTCCCCGGGGAGCCGCTCGGGTGGTGCGGGAAGGTAATGCGCAGGCGGCGGCAGGGCGGGCGCACTCGCCCTCGCTACTAGGTTACGTAATAATCGATGCCAAACCGGAACACGTATACTTAGTATATCGAGAATATCACCTCGTCGGTAACGTAGGTGCGGCCGAGGTCACCGACCCGGCCGACGATATATTGTATATCTTTATACTGATTAAAGTAACCCTTAAATTAATGCGGCGACGCACACGTTTTTAATAGAATAAATTGTCCTCTCTGAATGTATAAAACGATCGCACACGAAGTGATTCTAGGATACAGGGTATGCTTTGCAATTATTTAAATGTTATCTTAATGTTCTTCATGTAGGCAGCGATCGCCGAACTTTCGGCCGTCGGTCACTCACTGTTACGGTAGCGGCTGGACGAAATCTCCCAAAGGTTCGCGGCGCCGGCGGGGCCGCCGACGGCCCGGCTGCTCCTCCTGCTCGGACGGCACGAGGACTTCGCACAGCTGACGGCCCCACCGCGCCGCTCGGGACGGTGCGAGTATGACGCCGGCGCGCCTGTCGCCGCCGGCCGCGGCGCCCGCGTCGCTTCACTTTCGGGTCCACTGTAGTCTCTCGCGAATTTTTATACTGTGACTGTCTAGCGTAACCGAGCCCTCATCCTCATCTTAGTTGCGAATTCGCCCGTTCCTTTGATCTCCTCGTCATCCCCATATAAATCTAGTTACTATTAGTGAAATACTTTAATATAAACGGCACGGGCCTGTGGGCGTTCGTAGTCGCGTCTCGCGCCGACTCCTAGGGGACGGCGCGATAGATAATTTCGTTCTTTAGAATTGGATAACGATTAGTATTACGAAAACTAAATTCGAAATCTTTGAAACTTTTAAAATTTTACTAAACAATTGTATCGCATACGGATTCATAGCGCTCGAGTAGTTGGATTACCACGCGGTTGGAGTTATAACGGTAGATTACGAAAGGTTTAGAAAAAGTAAGTAGACCATCGAGCGGTGTTGCACATGCGGGACTCCCGGTGCGGCAGATGGTCGGACGCCGAGCGCCGTTCGATGCTAGTTTGTAAGACGATTGCCAACGTTACGATCAAAAGTAACTAACATTAGTTTTCAGAATAGTAATGATAAAGTTATATATCTATTTATATGATAAAAAATGAAGAGATGCGCATAGTGCTTTTATGAATCGTAGAACCTAGTAACAAAACGATCTAGTCATATCCTCTTCATTTCTCTTCTATCGCTTAGCATAGTTTAGCTTCAAGCACGGTTTACTGTTTTCTTTATGGGTGCGTGAGATGTTAGATAGAGAATCCGACTCTGTATGTTTTATCTTTCTCTTATACCCTATAATTTATTCTCCGTATAATCGCCGTCTAATACAGACCTGTATTTCTAATAAGTTATCCAGAATATTGCTTATTATTATTTGACTATGTAGTGATAGGATTAATTATGATGTAAGTTAATTAGATATGATTTAAGATTAGGTGTTACTTTTATATTTCTGCGAAAATTAAACGCTGGTGTTGCATATTCTCATATGGTTTTAAATCTTCTTTTATTGTATAAAGATTTAAACTTATATCTCGTGTCTTCACGGCATTTATCTAACGCGTAAAGTGCGTTTGCAACTGATCTATAGCTACAAGGTTAGACACTGTGATATATAGTTTGTTACTCCAGAGATACAGCCTGGACAGACAAACGGACGGACAGAGGGTTCATAGTAATAGGGTAGCGTTTTTACCCATTGGATATATAATTTTATACTATATATCTATCTCAAAATGTTGGTATATATTATCTAATGTTAATAGGGTAGAGTGCAATATTGTTTATTTTTTTTTTACGAATATGTCCCTTACAAATTATCATTGCTGCTAGTAAAAGATTGTAGGAACCTATGAGCCAATGCAACGCCCGTTAGAAAAATACGCCGTCCTAAAAAGATCTCGTATATCTTCAGTTCTCAGAATCGCAGAGAAGTAACACGGATGCCCTGGAATGTTGACAGTTACTAGAACGCTGACCTAGCAAGAGAGGCATTTACTCAGAATGTATACGCTTTTGGTTATAGGAAATGTTTTCAAACTCATTGAGAAAATAAGTTTATTAAGTGGCCTGTTGTAATATTATACTATATATTTATTTCATATTGCATTGAATAGTAGCAGGGGATGCAGAAGTTATCTAGGGCTATACACTAAACCTATTCTCAACTTAATGTACATAACTAAAATCATATCTACGTTAGGAGCTTACTAGCGTTTTGCCCCGAGTCCTCTCGGGCGGGTGACAGGGTGACGCTGTGTTAATGCTAAGGAGTATTGCGATATATATTAGTGCGCGTAATGGCGCAAGTACTTACGCGCGAGTATGTAACTAACGCGTAAGCGCGCGTAACTGACGCGTTACCGCGCGTAAGGACTTACGCCGTATATATCCACAGCCTTATGTTTACTTAAGTATAAATGACTAGTAACGTATATTTCACATAACATTTAATCAACGTATTAGAATTGGAGAGTATCAGTTACTTTGGTCGTGCTACCACTTCTTCATAATATTATAGTACCATAGATAAATGTCACGTTCGATTGTTGATTTTAAAACTTGGCATGACCATAATATAGAGACCGTGTCATTATAACATCATAAATATGCTACGTTAGTACATTTTGGGTAATTTATATTAAAATACATTTTAAACCATTACGTAAACGTGGTCTCTTATTATTTGAAAAGTACCCATTCAAAAATAGAGAATATTAATATCGTTTCACAAAGAGTACAAAAATCAATTTTTGAAACATAAATTATAAACTAGTGATTGAAATATGCACGCCTTACTAGTCTCTTTACATATTACAGTAGTGGTCAGGATCGAATGTACGCGCGATGTACGCTGTTCTGGATAACTTATATCATAGTGTAGACGTGGGGCTGCTCTGTTCTCGCGGTATACGTAAGTACTTAATATATCGACCCTTTAATACACGACCGTACTATATAAACCCCATTCGGTCAGAAATCCAGAAGCAGGGCAGTCGTTAGCTTAGCAAAGGGATACCGCACAGGTATCCGAGATATACGCTTGTAAAGATCGTCCAAAGAACCCTAATCAATCGTTCCCGATATAAGTTCCGTTTTGCGCGAACGTATATCTAATTTTAAATATAAGACATTGTACATTGATGCATCTTATTCAGTGTAACTTGCGCATAAAATTAATTTTTTCGAAACTAATTATAGAACATGAAATAGAGATTTGGGTAAGGAATTGTAAAACGTTTTTCGTAAAACCTCTGATAGCCGCTTAAAAGATAACGCTGTTTATTTAATATATAGTTTTATATACCGATAGATTTGCTACAATGTATTATAGGAGAATAATTAAGATAGGACAGTGTTATACCTTCGGTTTGTTTTATAAGAACGAAAGGATTTGTAATATACCGAACAAAGATATTTATTTTTTGGCCGGTAACATGTTGTACACTTTACTAAACCTTCTGACGTGGTTCATTTCGAATGCCTTCCTCATGTTATTAGATACATTTAAATTATGGGCGGCGATTAAAATAATTTCGAAGTACAAAAGCATCTTATACTTTTGTTGAAATTGTTTGCAAAAACTAAATAAATGAATTTAGTTTTTAGTTTATGCTTACAAATCGTTTTAAATTGATGTGTATCATCAAAGTTGTTCTGTTATGAATTATTTAAATTTTACTAAGTATTTTTCATAATTGTGTCATAATATTATTATTAATAATACAATACAATGTATATTATTAAAATAGCAGCTGTCGAACTGCACAAACTAACTACTGTAAGCCGTGATGTAATTTAGTTTGTTGTAATTAAAGCGTATTCCAATAAATCTTATTAAACCTGTATTTAAGGTTAAGTCTATATAACACACAATGGTTACGAAATGCACGATATAATATTTCTGTGTAATAATAAAAAGTTTCCTTCCTTCCGTTGGGTCTCGCGGTGTACGATTTGCGTTCTGTCATTGTATGACATATATATATTTTAACAGGTGCACTATCGAATGTTCCTTGTGTGTGAGATCGCACATCGCGGGGCACAAGCTTTACGAAATGAACTGTTACCCTCAGTGCATATGATAGCCGATTATACGCATTGTTATCGCTACACCAAATATTGTAATTTAATAAAACTAATGTGAATACGCCGTTAGTTAATGTTAATTTTAATTATTTATTTTATTAGTATAGCAAAATTCTGTATTTAGCTAATCGAGAGCATACTGTAACTTACGAAACTAATACAATAATAATTTTCCTACTTTGCATGTTTTAGTTTAAATAAAAACTATTATCAAGTTAAATATGTATATGGCTAAAATTTCAAACTAAATTACTATTCAATTATTTATTATTATACACTTATTACGTTTAGTATGATAGAAATATGATGAAGGATAATAAATAATTTTAATTATATTAGGTACGAGTTTTATTTGAATTTCACATTCTCCTCAATCCCTAAAGTATTATGGAAATAATTATAATATTATTATGATGTGGTACAAATCTTTTGAGAATTGCACCGTAAACTGTCCTATATTCTATTGCGCTTTCTACTCAAGTTCTCTGTTCACGAAGATTCGTATAGATCTCTTTCGAATAACTATTATTCACTTACAGAGATCATGTCCATCAGAACTGTAGCTGCAGCCTTGCTTGGTATCATCCATGCCAGGCTGCAATGACGAAGAAATATCTAATAAGCACAATAATTTCCTTTATGGTCAAAGAAAATAAAATTGGAATAGGTATCTAAAATTTATAAAATTTTCTATACGAAACATCGCTTGTATGTCGAACTATAAAGTATTTTGGCCCTTTTTCTCACGAACGTGCTGTTTTCGGAGATAACAAGCTGAAAATCAAAGACCCATCAAATACTATATAACATTTTTTTTATCTTCCAACGCGGGAGTCGAACCCACGACCTCCGGGTCGAGAGCCAAGCTCTGAACCACTAGAACACGAAGGCGTGTGGTGTGGCATGATGTACAATGTACATTGTACAGTTATACCGCCCACCAACTTTGCCAAAATATCCCAAATATTCCTTGCAAAGAATAAGCATCTTACTGGTGGCAAAAGTGTATTTGTCTGCTATTAAGGGCTCGCATCCTCATAACATTATGGTGTTGCCACCATATAATGGTTAATTTAAGTTTTGAAGCAATAATAAAATATCTGGTTATAAGTTATTTTAATATATTCCATTGCATAAATCGAACATAATGTAGAAAGTCATATAGACTTTTTAGAGAAGTAATCTGTAATTTTTTTCGACATTTTCTTTTTTACTTCAGACGTAACTTCAAAATGTACTTTATCCTCAGCATTGTCACATTTGGTTCCACCCTTGTCTTTGAAAAACAATTTCTTCGGACTACTTAAATTTAATTTACCACTTTCCTCATCTAACTTTTCCATTTCTTCGAAAAGTTTCACTGTATTTGATGTCCTGCTGTCGTTTTCTGAAATCTTTGTAAACGAAGTACTGCCCGATGACGACGCTATTTCTGACTTTACACTGGTAGATGGCGCAACTTTGGTCATGGCCGCCATTTTGTTTGTACATAACTTATTTGGTCTTATAATTTCTTCGCTGTCTTCAGTAATATCTACAATTTTATTTTCCACAGCTTCACTGCAGCCCGTTTCAGAAACTATGGTAGGTTCGTCATCGTCAGTAAACATGTCTGGAGATTCTTCTAAATGCTTGAGGAATGCGAGCGAGTCTTCCTTCACTTCTTCTGTACTCTGTAAAATTAAATATTAGAGCTTAATATAAAAGACAAAAAATTATGTGATAATATATAAGCTTATATAGCTTACACTACATACACTATAGTGTATAGTGTATGTAGTGTAAGCTATATAAGCTTATATATAAATAAATTATTACAAGTAGTAAAAAATCGTTTATTGGCTATAGCCAATAATTTAGTTAATGCAAGCACAAGAACTAATAATTTAGATCTTGTGCTTGCATTAACTTTCGCTCTCGTTGAAGCGAAACAAAGATAAGTACTACTTTGTCAGAAAACATTTCAATAATAAAAATCTCAAACACCATTTATACATACAGTTAGCAGTTAGTTATATAGTTCTTACTTTAATAAGCATTTGAGCATTTAGCCGTGGTCCTGATAGATTCACTAAGTAGAATATAGGAATATATTTTTTATAAATGTTGAACACTTACATAGTCCATTAGATCTACTCGATCTATGCTAGATGCTGACTGCCGTTCCTTTAGAGTCTGCTCTAAGAAGGTATTGAGACTCGTCTTGAACACGTCCGTTTTGCAGTATTTTAATAAATATCCGTACAGCTCACCTGCAAAGTGAATAAATACTTTAACTAAAATTGATGAATTTATTATGTTTACGCCAATATTCTCATTGCAAATATAAAGCCTCTATGGGTTTTATCAAGGTTTTTTTTACTCCAGTTTTTCGGCTTTATCAAAATAGAGTCAGGAACGCAAAATTTAAAAAGTCTATACATTGTATTTAGGGAACTGTGGCTAATTAATATATTTTTGTGACTTTGTTTAGACAAATTGTTAAGAAGAAGTGGTAATACTGGATTCTGCATGGGCACGTGTCTTATTTTTGCCAATATACTATATAATATACTTGATAGCTAATAAAGTTTTCAAAATATTAGTACATAATATCTGATCATTGAAAGATAACCGTGTGTAGAATAAAGTTTAATTATTAGTGAAAGTAATTTATAATCTTTACACGAATACATACCAACAGTGACATGATGCGAGGCGAGGAGTGCATAAACTTTTGCGATGTCGTCCCTAAGTTTTGTGTCGCCGAATGTGAAGTAGGCGAGAGATCTACCGGCACATATAGCCGCCATGGCCTGAAAATACAATTGTAATGTGTTAATTATTACACAATATGTTCGTGTATGACGACCTCCGTAGCGCAGTTGGTTGAGCGCGTTGGTGCTCGAACGAAAGGTCGCGGGTTCGAATCCCGCTGAGGGAACAAAAAGTTTTTCAAATGTTCCTGGGTCATGGATGTGTATTAAATTTGTGTATAATATAATAAAAATCTTAAATATGTGTATAGTATAAAAGTATTAAACATATTTCCGCTGTCTGGTACACAAGTTCTTCGGATACTTAGCACGGGGCCAGATTTACGTGGTGTGAAGCGTCCATAGAAATTATCATTATATAGAGGACGGGATTTTCCCCCTAAAACGGACACGCTCGTGTGCTGGTCTTGAATAGTTTCAAGTTCCAACCGGCCGTAACGTAAACACATTATGCTGGCGAGTGTACCTGCACGAGCCACTTGATCTCCGCGGAGCCGCCGAACGCGCCGCAGCCCCAGTTGCCGCTCGCCACGCCGGGGTACTGCGGCGTGACGTCACACGTCTCGCCCGCCACCTCGCTGCCGTACGCCGAGAAACCCGTCCACGCCTGGAATTGAACATATTGAGAAAGATAAATAAAAAACTTGAGAGGTGTCAAGAGACACCAGGATGGAACGAAGTTTATTATTTGTTATTTGCAAAAAACATGTATACACTCAACAAAAATAATCGTCGCGACACCACACTGTTCAATGCGAAATAGAAATAAAAATATCTGACTTGCTTTCTATAAGAGAGAGAGAGACAGACAGAGAAACATGCGACGCCGCACAGCTTACAATAGCTTACTATAGCAAAAAGTGTCGTGACAACTTTTCGTAAGAATTTTTTCCGTCTAGCCCCCTTTCACAACGCGCGATAAGGAACTTCGTTTCAAAAAAATATATTAGTAGGTTTCTTATAGATATCAAATCCCAGCTGACCCGTGCCTACTTCGTTGAGCATAGAAACCGTTTAAACCTTCCCTGGACTGCCACGATTATTTCAAGACTAAATATAGCCAAATCGGTTCAGCCGTTCTCGAGTTTTAGCGAGACTAACGAACAGCAATTCATTTTTGTATATAAGAAGAAGACTAGCTGACCCGTGCCCACTTCGTTGACGATAGAAACAGTTTGTGATGAACCGTTTAAACCTTCCCTGGACTTCCAGACTTCGCCACGTCTGTCTGTACGTCTGTACTGGAGACATACAGACAGACTTGGCGAAGGTTTTGTTTATTAATATGTGAAGATACTGACCTTGTTCAGCTCCCTAGTGACGTTAAGGGGCGTGCACTCGTGCGCGCGGCTGCGGTAGGGCAGCGCGTCGATCGCGAGCACGGCGGTGCGGCGGCGCCCGCTCGAGTCGTGCGGCGCGGCGTCCGCGTGCACGCCCGCCCACGTGAACGACGACGAGTAGCCACTGTAGTTGCTGTAGCGCTCGCAACCTGGAAATAATAATAATAATGCCTCCTACACCGATTTCGGTAACGGTGACCGGTTTAATTGAAACCGCAGTAGTTATTTTATAGTGCCCAAGTGTGTGCGCCATACACGGAATCACTCTTTCTTCTTTCACTCTCGTAGCCCAGTGAGACGGATCAGATTGTCCTAACCAAACTTGAAAACAAAATTTTTCGTTGTTGCAACGAGGCAATCGTACCCACGACCTCCGAGTCAAGAGCTAGTCTCTAAACCACTAGACCACGGCGGCGATAACCTAGAAATATACAACGTGTAAAATAAATTGTCTTCGTCGTTTCTTCCGCTATGATGTCCATTGTGTCGTATTTCCGTGTAAATTGTTATGTAAAAATGTTCCTGTGTACTATAAACTCAAAAATAAAAATAAATAAATGCTGGACATAGGCTTCGTCCAAAGTATTCCAGGGGGGGGGGGGGGGGGGGCATGGTGGTCATAGACGGCTTTGTTTACATTTGGGTTAAATTTATCTCCGACGTCCTATAAACAGAGTTCAAAGTGTTGATTTACCTTACAGAAACCAGGGGACCATCTGTCTCTGTATCAAATTCATACCACAGTTCATGCTTAAGAGCTATATGAATGTGTTCAAAAACTTTGAATAACAATACACTAGATAACGTGTCCCATACAAAAACAATACTAAAATCTCTCCGCGTGATATATGACAATAGAGCGACATTTGTTTAATATCAAACTGAAAAAGTTTCAAAACACTTCAAAGTTGATTTGGTGGTGATGTCATATCGCTAATTATCTCACTTAAAATTTTAAATGTGGACGTTGGCAGTGTGCCAAGCAAACTAAATTAAATAGAAGCTCACTTTTCTTGTGAGCTGATTTTCGTTGAGACGGATTACTTGTGCTGATACGATAGTGTATGGTTGTTCGAAGGCGTACACTTACCAATCATTATCAATGCTTCATTAGGCTTTAACACTTCTGTGACTAGTAGCGATATAAGGAGTTCTGGACATATCATAAACCGGATTTCCTCCTGCACACAACCGTGATTCAGCACTCCACCACCTAGGTATCTGAAAATTCAGAAAGTTTTATGCTATGCTTGTTTGTGAAGTCAAATATTTCTCAAATACATTTTACTCACTACTCACATGTTTTTATCGTGATAAAACAGTAATACTGTGTGTAAGTACTGTGCCTCAATAACATCAACAAGGCTAGAATGTAATTGTTTGAACTGTGCATTCTGTCAATTGATACACTATACAGATCTTTACAATCAGACAGAAGGCAAAGGAAAGAACAAAAAGCTGACGGGTAAAAATTCCACAAAACTTAAGTGGCATTCGAAACAACAGGTCTTACTTACTGTCTGTTTCAGTAACCTATGTATAACAAATGATTGAACACCATACAATTTTGTTATAGATAGATTGGTTATTGAGACAGACTATTAGTAAAAGGGGTAATAAATTTTATGGGAAGCTAATTTGGTAAAAAAATTGCAAGAACTTCTGTACTCTGTAAATTATTATTTAGTACTGGATGTTTCCCGCTACTTCGTACGCCTATAATCATACGCCGCGAGAAACGTACATTTTGCTGAGGCCAAAAGTAGCACATGTATTAATTCAACATACAAATTTCATCAAAATCCATTCAGTAGTTATTGCGTGAAAGAGCAACAAACAGAGGAGTCACATACATTCATACAAACTTTCGCATTTACAATACAAGTAGGATTAGATAAAAAAACTTAATAAGGATGTTTGTATGTCCAAGAGTGTGAGGGTGTGTTTAATTACCAATATGATTCATTTAAGTTTACAGTTGCAAAGATGTTGCAAACTTAAACAGCAACAGTTGTATGTTATATAAAATACAAAAATTATATTAGTAGGATGGCAGAGTAGTCACAAATGTTGTGGTGGTCTATCTGTACTAACTTGTTAGCGAAGTCAACTTGCACCAGCCCATCTGCATCTTCAATGGTGCCTCTGGGGTCGATGTGCAGGGACAGCGCAGATATTGGCTGTCTCGCCTCTAACCACTGTGGCGAGGAGCGCGCCACCCGCCGCCGCAGCGTCATCACACCGACCGGCACTGTACTGCAGAAGGCAGGTTATTAATATATCAGAAGAGATAATAGAAGTATGAAGAGTTACTTCTTGTGTATGTATATTATGTCCAGATTCGGATGCACGTAGAATTAACAAATGAAGAAAGAAGAAATATACTATGTACACTTATTGGCAAAAGGGCGAGTGAGCCCCTTAGGCTATTTTATGGTTTCATTAAAAAAGTTTTTGTATATCACCTTTAGTACAAACCCGCTTGAAATAGTGGCAAATGCATTTTAATTTTTCCATCACATTATCTGCTGGGGAACAGTTGAAAAGCCTGCAATCAATAAAAATATTTTAAGCATTAAAGCATAGTACCTACTAATAACCGTCATGTTTTTTGAATAAGTTAAATAAATAAAAGAACAATTAATAAACTTACAGATTAAAATTAATATGTGGATATGTAGAATATTCAGAATTCTTTTTCATTGTATTCCTTCTTGGAAATGTGCAGAAGAATGCATTTGCTAATAAACAGGATATTTGTTGCTGTGACATTGATATGGATCTGTCTCTATCTTGTCTGGAACAAAAAATATTTTTATTTATATCTAAGTCAATGGGTTTTCCTGTAAAGATTACTTTATTATTTATAATGTTACTATTGTAATTTGAAAATGAATACTGTAAACTTACTTCAATAGTGGAATGGGTGATTGTATTAACTTTGGTAAAGCTAAAGCCAGCTTAGCAATTTCAGGTAGTGTGACATCAAAAAAGTATTTGGACTCATCCTCTTCCAGATACTGAAAAATATTTGTTTCCATACTAATTACATTAGGGAATATAGAATTTTATGCTGTACTTTGGCATAAAGCTGGGAAGAAACTATGGGACTCATTTATGAGTTGGGACTGACAGATACAGCATGCTAGATGCATAGGATAGTACAATATGCACTGAAAATGTGCTAATTATTATGTCCTATTTTGCTCTTTTATCATATGAATATCTCAATAGAATCTGAAGTTTAAGGAAACATGTCGGCAGCATTACACAGAATGTATATAATCTCACCCCATTAAATAGTGCATGCAGAGATGCAAATTTCCATCTGGTTTTATATTGTGTGTTGTAACTTAGAATAGCATCAGCTAGTTCCTGGCTATCCCTGATGGGCCCATTCAATGCCCTCTGTATCATCTCCCAGCGTTTCACTATATGTTTTCCACCTGAACTCTAAAACAATATTTAATGAAACATAGAATATTTTTGTTTTTTTATATAATAGAAAAATAGTGAAAACCTTTTGTAACAAAGTAAAATAGATAAACAATTACAGTTGTAATATTTAAAATGTATTATATTCTGTTGTTACAAATAAATGAAATAACTACTTTTTTGCTTGCGGTCAAAAAATAAATTATTAATATTAAAGGGCCTTACATTTTCAACAGGGTACAAGCTTTGTGATGAACATGGAAGTCTAACATGATCTTCATCCCATTTATCTTTACCAATCTGTGGTTTTGGAGGCCTATCTAGAGTGGCACCATTACTAGGAATATGATACAGTACTGTATGATTGTATGAGGGCTGAATAAGAGGGAACTCAGGTGCACCCCACGGCGAATTGGAGCCCTGTATATGCGATATAGGGACTCCTTTCCACTCGCTATGCGTAGACATTCCAATATTTCTTTTAAAAACCTTGTTTGCAATAACCTACAAATATTTTTAAGTAATTATTAACTAATAAAAAATTATGTACACACATGTTAGACTCAATTGATAAAACAAGTACCTTTTTAAATACCTTTAAAGGTATATAACAAAGCAGTTTGTATGAAAACTTGTTGAAAACAATATCAAATAACGGTGTGTAAATTTTAGGCACGTAAGTGATTAAAAGACATTTGTAGGTAAGTATAATGTACCGGAACCACCTTTAGTCGTTTTACTTTTGTCGGTTACTAATTCTAATGACATATACATAACCGTATTTATTAATTTTCAATAAATTAAAATTTCATACAAAAAAGAAAGTCAAAAAGGAAATTTGTTTTATTGACATTTGATTATTTTGACATCAATGACTTTAGGTATCTTCTTATTCTTCTTTATTGTTTAGGCTAGGACCAAGCTCTCCTAGCTTGTCTTGGCTTGGTCTCTAGAACAGTGTTAGATAAATGAACATTTGTTTCCTAAAAACATCATGGTGGTGACATATTCATTTTAATATATCACATAATATTATTATAAAATCAAAAGTAATTCTCTATTCCTGTGCGTCCGTTAAGCAACCACTCAAGCAATCTAACTATTTACTTAAAGTTTGAACCGATTACTTTTTTTAATAAGATCTTTGTGTCATTGTAAAATTTATTTTAAAAAGAATGGTGCTAGTTGCGGTTATTCCTCGCCTTAACTAATTAATTAAAAAGAACAACAACATGCTATGCTAGATTTTATCGTAGAAAAATGTACAGTTCCCACGCGACAGTATATGATTTTCTGCTGTTTATATAAGTATATTAAAGTTTGTATATAATTTTATAATAATAAGTATTTTTGGGTTTCAATGTTATACAATTTTTTGAAAATCGGTACCTAACATGTCGATATGATTTTGTATTGTTCAATCCCTATACACATGTTTATGTAGTAATGTTTTTTACGTATACTTACACAGTTCTTTCAATGCAAGTTTTGTTTGAAAAATAATAATAATAATATCTATGGACGCGTCACACCACGTCAATCTGGCCCTGTGCTAAGTATCCGAAGAACTTGTGTTACAGGTACCAGACAACGGAAATATATTTAATACTTTTATACTATACACATATTTATGATTTTTATTATATTATACACAAATTTAATACACATCCATGACCCAGGAACATTGAAACCTTTTTGTTCCCTCGGCGGGATTCGAACCCGCGACCTTTCGTTCGAGCACCAACGCGCTCAACCAACTGCGCTACGGAGGTCGTCAAAATGATGCTTATGTTGCAATTTTGTAAAGGTGTGAGCTTATAACGACACGATTTATTTTTGTGAATGTATGGTTTGTTTTCGTAGTGTGAGCTACCCTCTAAATCGTCAGACTATTTTGTTACAAAACTTTCCTGCGTCACATAACCATGAATATTTAATGTAAGTTTCAAGTCCATTTGTTTTCTTGGCGTTGATCTATCCTTTTGCACAATGACGTTGGCAATTCCTATTAGTTTTTATTCCTTTATTATCCAAAAGAAGAAGAAGAATATATTAGTCTGTGGTTTGAACCTCGCTTGCATTTCCTAGGTGTCAAACACAGATTAATAGAATTTAGACGTCAAACTTCAAAGTTGTGTTTTCAAATAAACAATAAATAATTAAAACTAAAAAGTGCAGTACTTTTAAAATTATTTATAAATCTATATTTAACTATATACCTAGTTACAATTGCACTTAAATCTATCAATTTAAATTGATTACTTGAGGGTATCAACAATGAATTTAGAGTTGCTTGGTTAGTATGATACAATAATACATTTGTCTATGTCATGTTTGTTATAGAAATTTAAATACTAATTCATTGATAACTTAATGTTACAGAGTCTTTCGGTCAAAATTATCCAGAGGTATGTAGAACAGTGAAGCTGAAATCACTAACTTTTGATATGCTATTTCTTAGGTAATAATTTATTCATTTGCTTGTAGGAATTTGACGGTGCATTAGATTCGATTTCTTTAGCCGCGACCTGCGCATTTAACAGACGAGGCACCTTGCTAGCTGTAGGCTGCAATGATGGAAGAGTATTTATATGGGACTTCCTCACAAGAGGGATAGCTAAATCATTATCGGCACATGTTTATCCTGTTTGTGGCTTGAGTTGGTCAAGGAATTGTAAAAAGGTAGGTGTTGCATTTTTACAAACATAATATTGTGTTTGTAAAACTTGTATAATGAATATTTTTATAGTTAAGTAGACATAAAATTTGTTGCTTGACTGAAAACTTATCTTATTGTTTTACACCCACTTGTACCAGTCTAGGTTAAATAATAAACTCAGAGTTAACCATGTTAACAATAAAGCATATAAATTAAGCAATCTCTGGGGATAGTTATATAGAGATAGACAGGCTAGTTCCCCAACCGGTGGTAGGCATCACATAGACACGATGTTTACAAAACATTTTGTAAAAATTTATTCTGAATGAAATGTTTTGATTTTGATATTAAGAAACCCAGCCTAATGAAAGTGCTTTAATGTGTGAATAAATTATTTTTGCACAGACAATAAAGATGTTTTACCTACATTCTTTATGGTAATTTTATATATTGATTTGATTTGATATCTATGGTACTATTCTTTATAGCTCCTTTCAGCTTCAACGGACCATAATGTGTGCATCTGGGATGTTTTATCTGGAGAATGTGAACAGAGATATAGATTTCCGACTCCAATACTAAGAATACAATTTGATCCCAGAAATGACAAGAGGTTCTTAGTATGTCCTATGCGACATGCTGCTCTGTTAGTAGACACTGATGGAGAACATAAAATATTGCCAATAGATGAAGATGTAAGTTTATCTTGTGATATAATAATTTTGACATCCTCTGTACCTCCGCGCAACTGCTTGACGAGCTGTGATTGAGTGTTGTCATCGGTTGGTGAGCTGGAAGTTGCTGCTTTGAATCCCTCTGAAGGATGAAGAAAGTTTTCTGTGCTTCTGGGTCATATATGTGTATTAATATAATACAAATCTTAAATTTATATGTATAAAATAGAAATTAAATATATTTCCGTTGACTGGCACCTGTAACACAGGTTCTTTGGATACTTAGCACAGGGCCAGCTTGATATGGTGTGAAGCATCCGTAAATTATATTATTATTATTATATTGGTAAGCACACTGATGTGTGTGTGACATACAATTTAAAGTTTGTCCTGTCTATTTTTCTATGTACATATTTACTTTGGGTGATAGTATCACACTTTCAAGTAACTTGTTCCACTTAGAAAGCACTATTCAGTAAGAAGTGCTTTAAAGGGTTGTTATTTGTTATTCTTCATAGTTTAAGGGGTATTCTCCATAGTTGAAGCTATGAAAATAAAAACTGTATTAGAGGGAGGTGAATCTGAAAACATTTTTTTTTCGAGAACATGAACAGGATGATATGTCTATATTAATTCAGGACCTCATCTAAATTCTATTAAAATCAGTATAGATGTTTGAATGTCTTTTGCATTTACTAATTATTATAATATTAGTGTGATTAAATTAATATTTAATATTGCTTGTGTTATGTTTCATTGATATTAACTCCATTTATTTTATTACAGGGTGACATAAATGTAATTGGATCATTTGATAGGAGAGGTGACCATGTTTACACAGGCAATGCTAAAGGAAAGATATTGATACTTGATTCTCAGACTTTAACTGTCAAAGCAAGTTTTAAAATCACTGTAGGTACATCAAGCACTACTGGAATAAAGAGCATAGAATTTGCTAGACGTGGGGAGTAAGTATTTTATATAATTCTTTTGTTAATATGTGTCATAAAGCTGTATATCCACCAGTAAAAATATTTACACTCAAGTTTCATCGCCATTACAAAACAACGCTCGACATTGTGAACTTGCAAGCAATTGATAAAAAATGGTAGAGAATGGTCAGAAAACTTATTTTATCAAAATTCCGCGTTAACATTTAATGTTAGCAAGGCTTAAATATTCTGTTACAATTTTTTTCTCTGTCTATACTAATGTTTTATTCTTACCCAGCTAGAATATTTTTAAGTAAAATGTTGTAACTATTTTGTAATAGCACTTTTTATCTCATATACAGTCAGTTAAGTGTTAACTTAACTGCAATAAAATATCTTTTTATTCCTTTTCAAGTTAATTATGTCATTTAATTCTAATGTTTGTTTTCAGCTGCTTTCTTGTGAACACATCAGATAGAGTAATAAGAGTTTATGACACAAACACAGTTCTCAAATGTGGCATGAATGGTGAACCTGAACCAATACAAAAATTACAGGACTTAGTTAACAAGTGAGTATATGACAAAATATTAAAAATATCCTTAGTATTGCTACCATTTTTTACTTAAGAGCGCGCAATCAAATTTCATCAAGTCGAAATCGCCGCGGGAGCCGATATCGACTCACACAGACGCAAAACAACACGCATGTGTGGGTTAGCGCTAGGCTGAACGTCGCGCAAGTAATATTGATACTTTGATCCTAATGAATTTTAATATTACAAACCATTTCAAAACTTCTATAAAATTAAATGGTATTTAAGTTATAAAATACAAATTATAAATACTCGACATGCTAGTAATCGCCCGAGGCTCAGTCCGCGTTACTGTCGAACCGTCGGGAACAACTTTCGCGCGATGTTTGTGTGAAAAGAGTTTCATGGTGGTCGGTTCAGTAGATGAGACGTGAAGAAGTAACAAACAAACACACGAACAAACAAACCAACTTTCACATTTATAATTTAGGATAAGTAAGTAATGAGAATAAAAAATTCAACAACCTATTTTTTATAAAAATATACCAAGTTATTTATTTTTCATATTTGATGTCCAGAAATGTTTGTCCCTAAATATTTTACCGACCCACTTCCGACTACCTACTGAAATACAAATTTTTAGTGGGTAGTCGGGATGGACAGGCTTTTTTCAGTGACAAAAATGTCGTCACTGAAAAATTGTTTCCTGTCACAACTATTGGGTAGCCAGGCACAAACAGGTAAAGTATACTAGCATTTTGTAACCATCTGATTATTGAATGAAAATTAAATATTATTTTATTATAAACACGGTAGTTTAGAATTACCTGCGAAATTTGAAAAATAAAATATTGGTGCAACTTGTGTACAACTGAGAGGTCCCAACCAACCATCCCATGCAATAAAACAGGACAGAGCATAGCAGCTGTTTGAAGTCTGACCATTTCAAGAAAGACAGTGCGCATGCTATATTTTGTTATTGGAAATGAAAAGGATAACCCATATAAAAAAAACTTGTAAAAAGTGCCAATCCTTTCCAAAATAATATTGATTGTGATCACTATAAGATGTTGTTTGACCGACCGACTAACCCCTACATCACAAGTTTTAACTGTAGAAGAACTAAGTAGCGAGACTTGGCAATTTTTACAAGATATGTTTTTGATGGGATCTCAGTTCTTTTTGTAGAAGATTTACTAAACGCGTGTTAATAGCTTTGTAATCCTATACATTTATATGACATTACAAAGTTAATTATGCAGTTAGTTAGTCTAGATAATTCTACAGAAATATTTTTTAGGTTTTTCCTTTATTTAAATCAAATCAAATCAAATCAAATTCCTTTATTGCTAGAATGTAGTACATTATGATCTTATATTATAATCTATGAGAGGTGCTTATACATTCTGCCACTACAATGGCGTGCAACACATTAAATTAATAATAATAATATGTAGTACTTAAACATTAACAAATAGCTTTTATTTTTAATTAGAAATTAATTATTATAAAGTTAATACAATGTCAAATGATGATTTAATATTAATAATATATATATAGAAACATTTATTTATATTAAGATTTGATAATTTGTCAACTGAACATATAAAGTTAAAATATTTTATTTAATATAAATGTCAATTTAAAGGAAAATATGTATATGTCAATTTACTTAATTCTATGATATTTATTGAATTATTTCATCTTCTCCTCAAATTTCATGTATTCGTCAAGAGTATAGAAAGAGTTTTCTGATAGCCATTCAATTATCTGGGTTTTAAAATTAATTAAATTCAAATCTTTAAATCTATCGGGAAGTTTATTGTACACTTTTATAGCGCTAATGCAAACATTTCTTCTGTATAAATCTAGACGACATTGGGGCATATATAATTTATATTTAAATCTTGATGGTGCACTTCTATTATTTACATCCGAGTTAACAATGAAATATTCCGGATGTTGCTTAACAAACACACAAGTATCACGAATATAAAGACATATCAGAGGCAATATGCGCAATTTAGTGAACAGAGGTTTACAGCTGTGCATAGACCAGGCACCACAGACAGCCCTTACGCATTTTTTCTGCACCCGAAAAGCCTTTTCAATATTAACTGAGTTCCCCCACAGCAACAGACCGTAGGAGAGAACCGAGGAAACGTAGCCGTGATATGCGGTTAACGCTGCTTCCGTAGAAACTTTTAGCCTTAAGGTTTTGATTGCAAAGACAAATTTATCTAGCTTGTCGCAAACGAAATCAATGTGTGTTTTCCAGTCACAGTGCCTGTCAACCATTAATCCTAAAAATTTTGTACATTTAACGTCATCTATTTTAATTTCTTTAACATTAATATTTATGTCAATGGGGTGGGTACGGTAGTCGCGAAATTGAATTAATTTAGTTTTACTAATGTTTACTTTTAAATTATTATTTTTTAGCCATATAAATATTTTGTCAAGTGTAGAAGATATTATATTTTGATACGATTGCTTGCTTTTATATTTAATGAGCACAGTGGTGTCATCTGCGAATAAAATGGTTTCTTGTTCGATAGCGTTAGGAAGATCATTAATGTATATTAAAAAAAGGTAAGGGCCTAATAAACTACCTTGAGGAACACCATAATCGTTATGTAAAAACCTTGACCTGCTATTAATTTTTATGCCATTTTGTATTTTTGTTATCTGCACACATTGCTGCCGTCCAGTTAGGTAACTTTTTATCCAATCGTAAGCTTTGCCTCTTATGCCATATTTTTCAAGTTTAAAGAGAAGCAGTTTATGATCTACGAAGTCAAATGCCTTGCTCATGTCAAGAAATGCAGCTGTAATTGCTGTTTTATTATTTAAATTTTCAGTAATATTTTTTATTAAATTAAAACAAGCTAGTGTGGTATTCCTATTTTTTCTGAATCCAAATTGTTCTTGTCTTAATATGCCATAAGTCGTCGTAAAGCTACATAATCTTTTCATCATGATCTTTTCAAATATTTTTGCTAGGACTGGAATTAAAGTAACTGGCCTATAGTTATTCATATCTCTAGTATCCCCTTTTTTATATAAAGGCTTTACTATAGATTTTTTTAGTATGTCTGGAAAAGTCCCTTCTTCTAGAGAGAGATTTACTATGAAGCTTAGTGGTTGACAGATAAACTTAGCACAGTCTTTTATTAATTTAGTATTTAAGTTATCTATACCTACTGAATTCGTATTGTTAAGATTTTTAATAACTTCATATATTTCATTTTTATCAGTCGGTTTTAGGAAAATAGAATTTGGGTTGGTAATTTTTAAAGTATTTGTAATGTCAGATGATTTAAATACGAATTTATTATTATTAGTCAAATTTATATAAAAGTCATTAAAAGCTTCACTAATATCATTTGCATTGGTATATATTTTATCATGGTATTTAATTGTCTCTATTTCATAATTATTTTTTAGGTCATTAATATTATTATTTATAATCTGCCAAACAGCTTTGCATTTATTTTTTGTCTTATCTATGATTTTTTTATTTTGTAATTGCCGTGATTTATAAATACATTTTTTGAGCATAACACTGTAACTTTTGTAAAATTTATAATTTGTTTTTTTATAATTTCCCGTACGCTGGTAATTTAAATATAATTTTCGTTTATTAATACAGGACTTCTTTAACCCTGTAGTTATCCAAGATTTAGTGTACTTTTTATTATTTTTTTTACATACTATAATAGGGAAGCATAGATCAAAAAACAAAACAAACAGTTCGTGAAAATTATTGAAAGCGTGATTTAAATTATTCTGTTGATAAACTTCGGAAAAACGGATTGAGGCGATACAATCATTAAATTTTCGTATGTTATCACTGCTGAAGTCTCTAACATATTCGATCCAGCTGGTCAATTTTCTCTTACGATTAACTTTTATGGTAAGTGTTTGTCCGGTTTCATGGTCCGATAGTCCTAGATAGTGGATTTCAGCAGAGACTTCTTTTAAATTACTCGCAAATTGATCAAGACATGCTGTCTGTCTGGTCGGCAAATTTATATGCATTTTAATGTTAAAATTTTTTAACATACTTTGGAGCTCTAGACAACTTTTATTAGGTTTAAGGATGTCAAGATTCCAGTCACCACACAAAATAATTTTTTTAGACCTTATATTTAACTTTAACAATACCTT
Source organism: Celastrina argiolus (assembly GCA_905187575.2). NCBI lineage: Eukaryota > Metazoa > Arthropoda > Insecta > Lepidoptera > Lycaenidae > Celastrina > Celastrina argiolus. The sequence continues at coordinate 16,968,349 of LR994579.1, forward strand.
TTCTAGCTTTTGTACAAAGATATTCGGATTACTGCTTGGTGTTCTATATATACACAAAATTATTACTTTATGGTGTATCAATTCTACGGCAGATATCTCAAAGTTAAAGTCACATGCAAATTCCTCGGCGATACTTAGGTGTTTACACGAGATATTATATTTAACCAATATACAAGAACCACCCCTTTTTGCGTTACGACAATATGACGATATAACTGCGTATCCTGGAATTTTAAGTAAAGTCGTCATACCTCTTTTTATAAAAGTTTCTGTTAAACATAAAATATCGATTTCTTTATTAGCTGAAGTGAAATTCGTCAAGGCTAATGTAATTTCTTCAGCTTTATTTAACGCATAAACACTACTTGTATTCCAAATTTTAAGCTTCTATGTCTGCTAGAAGTGCCTAATACTTTTGATGATCGGTCAGTGAGTGATTGAGTCAGTGACAAAACTAAGAAGTTTGACAAGTTATAATTATTTAACTTCTGTTTCAAATTGAATAACATTTGAAATATACTGAGTTTATACAATGCTTTCCTAGTAACTAAAAATGCAGGCTTCTTTTAATCCACAACAAAGTTATAGGGAGTTGAAAGTGGCCTAAACTGCTTCGAGAAATTAATGGTACGGCCGTGCTCAAGTTGACAAAAGCACTGCCGTGCCCCCAGATACTCGGTTATATTGATGACAGTTACATGAAAGCAGACACACAGGCACACAGACACACAGGGGCTGATGATGATTAGTATAATTTTTAAATATATAAACCACATCAGCTTTCAACAAAAGAAATTGACATCAAAATCTTTTGATTAATTTAGGTGCTGTGATATTACAGACAGACACACAGGGGCTGATGATAATTGGTATAATTTTTTAATATATAAACCACACCACCTTTTAACTAAAGAAAACCGCATCAAAATTTGTCGATAATTTAGGAACTGCGATATAACAAACAGACACACAGGGGCTGATGATGATTAGTATAATTTTTAAATATATAAGCCACATCAGCTTTCAACTAAAGAAATTGACATCAAAATCTTTTGATTAATTTAGGGGCTGTGATATTACAGACAGACACACAGGGGCTGATGATGATTAGTATAATTTTTTAATATATAAACCACACCACCTTTTAACTAAAGAAAACCGCATCAAAATTTGTCGATCATTTAGGAACTGCTATATAACAAACAGACACACAATGGCTGATGATGATTAGTATAATTTTTTAATATATAAACCACACCACCTTTTAACTAAAGAAAACCGCATCAAAATTTGTCGATCATTTAGGAACTGCGATATAACAAACAGACACACAGGGGCTGATGATGATTAGTATAATTTTTAAATATATTTAAAACCACATCAGCTTTCAACAAAAGAAATTGACATCAAAATCTTTTGATTAATTTAGGGGCTGTGATATTACAGACAGACACACAGGGGCTGATGATGATTAGTATAATTTTTAAATATATAAACCACACCAGCTTTCTGCTAAAGAAAACCGCATCAAAATCTGTGATGCATTTAGGAGCTACGATATGAGAGACAGACACACAGGGGCTGATGATGATTATTATACAAATTTTATATTTTATAAATAAACTCTGAACACATTACATACCTTTTTTGTGGTAACCTCTCAATGTTCTTTTTTCTATATATTATGAAATTTGTAATCGACATAATACCTATATAATCTCAGTAAATTTTCCCCATTTCTCATAAATAATCTAAAAATATTATTGCTCGTCCAAGCGTCAATTCCGCTCAATCCTACTACATCTCCTATACGCTGACCAGGTCGGTGAACCTTTATTCGTTGACGGCTTAGCGCAGAGCGATACGTCCACCCGTCGGGAATTCCCAGTGCGTACTAAATAGATCGCGAATTACATGGCGCGTGCACTTAGTTGAAAACAGGTAATTTAAAAAAAATTGTATACTGGAATAAACATCAGACTTTAATTAAATAAAAAATAGTATCAACTTACCAACAGTATGATTATTCATTATAAAAATAATATCATCGAAGAAATTTAGTTTTTCCAGTAGAAATACAGCACTGAAAAACGTAAATTATGATATTTTTAAAAGATTTTTTATACATTTAACAATAAATATTCTTTAATTTTTTTATCAACTTTTCATTTCAGGACTATATAATCTATTTTATGAAAATATAAATTAAACTATATTAACACGATTTAATTGTTATTTTCTTTATCAAAGTGAGCTAAAATCGGCATTTTTGCGATTCGGCGTTCCGAAATCTTTAGATTTACTCAAATGTACTACTTAAAACTTTAATTTTATCTTATTATTCCAAAAATAAAGACTTTATCTTAATATATTTCTAATTGTTTTATTTAATTTAGTTATTTTATGCGTGTGAGGGGCAGTCAAAAACACCGAAAAACTGAAACTTCGTCGTAAATTGAATGCACGCTCTTAACGATTTTGTTTAACATCTCATGATGATCTCTGATGTATGTCTCTTTGCGACAAATTTCAAGACTACTACACCAATCTTCATGCTGTTTTCACTAATTTTCTTCTTTCTTCGTTCTCGAAGAAAGTTTTAATGTATTAATTGGACCCAGTAGGTGGCACTGCTGTCAGTGCGTAAGATACAAAGTTCTCAGAGACAGCTGGTTAACTATAAATTAAATAACTACATAATCGCTATTATTCCCTAAACAGAATAAGCAATGGATTATTGAATTACTATTAAATTTATTTACTTTTGTACTCATTACGAAGAAAATTAAAAAGATGAGCAAAATTTAAAATAAGAATTAGGATAGTTTTGAAACATTTAAGTTTTGAGCAATTAAATAAAATTATCCATCTCTTTCTCGCAAAACTATATTTGTACACAGGTTGGTCGAAACAAAAGAACTAAACACACAATATTCAATAGTTTAATATCTTTATTATTTTTAATGGTACTTAAATAATTTTAGTTTTACATTCGTTTACCCGGGGCGATAATAACATCTTAAAAAATATATTCAAAATACTAATTAGTGTGCATTATCAATTTTTTATCAACAGAACCACTTGGAAGAAATGTTGCTTCTCCGGCGACGGAGAGTACATATGCGCGGGTTCTGCGCGCCAACACGCTTTGTACATTTGGGAGAAGGCTATAGGTAACCTGGTAAAGATACTACAAGGTACTAAGGGTGAAGTGCTGCTTGATGTGGTATGGCATCCTGTGCGACCTATCATAGCCAGCATTAGTGCAGGTAATTTTTAAACCAGTCAAACAGTTTAAAAAAATATTTAAGACATGATTGGATAAAGGTCGCAAAATTTTAATTTCGAAAAAAATGCGTGTCATTTAAACATTTCAGGATTAGTATGTCGTAACGTATTAAGTCCTACATTATTAATTGATTCTAAAGACAGTTCTTTAGATTAATGTTCTTAATACGTTACGAGATAATATTCTGAAATGTTTTGGTGACAGTCCATTTTCACGAAATCAGAATTTTGTGACTTTTCACCTTCATCCAGTTGAAAGTGAGGAAGAATAACTAAATGTCAACAAATACTCGAGTAGAGTCTCAAATGAAAGCGCATTTTTGTTCGATAGCTGACATGATCGAGAATGTTCTTAGAGCTCTTACACACGAGTGGCATGTTCCCAACGGCAGAGGTAACTGCATTCGTCGACATTTCAACTTCGCAGATCAGCGGCAACCGTCGTCTGCTCTCTTAGTATAGGAGTCAGTATCAAGTGTAGCTATAGGTCGACTTCTGCCGTCGGCGGCTGCAGTTACCTCTGCCGTTGGGAACATGCCGCTCGTGTATAAGAGCTCTTAGATATAATTCACCGTCGTCACTGCGTTCATTTCCGGGGTCAGTTAAATTGTAAATTTTGTATAATATGTTAGTTGTTGCCTTACAGGTGTTGTATCAATATGGGCTCAGAATCAGGTGGAGAACTGGTCAGCTTTTGCGCCGGATTTCAAGGAGTTGGATGAGAACGTGGAGTACGAGGAGAGAGAGAGTGAGTTTGATGTTGAAGACGAAGACCGCTCAGTGGACCTAGCCGGGGAGAGCCAGCTCGATGAGGAAGTCGAGGCAAGTTGTTAAATTATTTGTTGCAAATTGTTACATTTGACGACCTCCGTAGCGCAGTGGTTGAGCGTTGGTGCTCGAACGAGAGGTCGCGGGTTCGAATCCCGCCGAGGGAACAAAAAGGTTTCAATGTTCTAGGGTCATGGATGTGTATTAAATTTGGGTAAGTATAATATAATAAAAATCTTAAATATGTGTATAGTATAAAAGTATTAAATATATTTCCGTTGTCTGGTACCGGTTCTGCCGAGTTCTGGCAAGTTCTTCGGATATTTAGCACAGGCCCAGATTGACGTGGTGTGAAGAGGAAACCACACGGACGAGAGAATCGAAAAATAGGTATTTGAAAATTTTGTTGCTGTCTCGCCGCTCGCCTTGATCACGTGGTTCACGCCCGCTATCGATATGTGAGTGTGATCGTCTGTGTGCGTGACGCCCCGCCCGCCACCCGCGCCGTCGCCCGCGCCGATACTCTCGCTACTTTTATTAAAATGGACTATATTTTATGATTATGACAAGAAATGGAATCTTTGTTAGACATTTTTTAGTTTTTACCTCGACTAGATACCTAGTACCAGAAATGGTCGATGCTCGTATACAATGTAGTCTATGTTAAGTTTCATAATAGTGTGATGTTAATTCTACATACCTACTATGATTAAAAAATTTATTTACTTCAGTGAAAATAAGTATTACTTTGTGCGAAGTAAATTTATTTTTTGCTTAAATTATTTGATTATTAGTTTGATTTCAAGGACGTATCAGCTGAACCGAGCTTAGGAACGCTGTCTTAGCTAAGATCGTCATCTAACTTTTCAAAACTGCATTTTTAAATGTATGACTAAAATAACGTTTCGTTACACTTTTAAAAGTACCTAATTTATTAGTTATTCATTTTTTCAAAATTTCTGTCAGTACATAAATGTAACAAAATTTTGTGGCATAAATATAATAAAGAAACTTTAATCTTAATTATTATATTAAAACCCTGTTTTTCATTAATATTTTGGTAGAAATAAAATATTCCATCACAAAGAAAGTTCATATTTGGAACTAGAAATAGGTAAAACGGAATGACATAAGCCTCAAAACAACTCTCAAATCACTGTTTGCATTCACTTACGAAGTAGCAGTTTGACAGCTGTCGATAACGCTCGTACTCAGTTGAGACACCATCCTTAAGTGCTTAAGTACTATTTATAATTTGGACTGTCGTCTCCAATACTGACTTGAGGTTGAGGTTGAGATCGTTTTATTAATACGGGCCTTAATGTAGTATGCACTAACTAGCTTGTATATTATTATTAAAATAAAGTTATATAATATTAGAGTTGTCATAGAGCCTCCTTGCCTGTCAATGAATTTAAAAAATGAGATGTTGATTTTTTAAATTTGTGGAGCAAATTACATTTAGCAGATTTGGGGCATCAATAATACTATGTATAATTTTGAATAAGTATAATAAGTCAAAATATAAGCGTCTGTTTTCAATAGACCGAGTTTTATAGTATGTATATTATTATATCGTAGTAATTTAAATTTTAACGGCCGGGGGAAGTTAATATGTTGACGATAATTTAAAGAATTTATTTCAGATTATATTCATAAAAACAAAAAAATATTGGTCCACAGACGCTGGAATATGTTCAACGACATACAAAAAAGTATTTAAAAAATATATTTACTTTGAAATAACAATATAATAACTCACAAACAAGCCGAACTCTTAAACATTATTAAAAAAAAATTTAAATCAATTACATATTAAATCTAAAATATTAAAAATGCACTAAAAAGTACACTTACACCAACCGGGATCCATTCCCGAGATATTATTTCTCCAACAAGTAAATAGGTATCTTGTTTAGGATTTATAGAAATCGAGCTCGAGATTATTTTGAACACTTTTAACTAAGACAGAATTCCACTTTACAAAATCAAGATTATTTTCTACAATTCTAGAGTATTCTTGCTGTAATTATTCAGTTCAGTTGCCTCTCCAACATTATAATATAATACGTTAAATATGGTCGACCGGCTATTTGACGTTATGGCCCAATATGATCCTCGTTATTTAGTAGTAGGCATGAGAAAAGGATAGACGCGTAATCGTTTATTATGTTTTTTTTTCTGATATTATATAATTAAAGTTAGTGTAATATAATAATTTAATAATAAATATGAAAAATGGCTTCACGAAAAAGATGTAAGAAACTAAAAATGTCGATATCGATGAACAACATTAGTTTATCGATATCATTATCGACTACGTGTCACATCACGCGTGTGTGTACGTATTTGCCCGCGTCCCCCTACCTCAAGCCTCGCCCCTCATAGCGCGAAATTACCTATTAAAATTACCAGAAATCGACGTTTAGGGGATTCCTGTTTCCTCCTCCAAAACTTAACCGATTTGGATAATTTTTTCTTTATTAGCTAGAAAAAGAAATTAACTAGGTTCCTATTTTTTGATTTTGTTGCATAAAGTAGTCAAATCTGTTTCCTGGATGTTTAAACATAGCGAAGAGTCTGGCGATTTTTTTTAGGTTTTTGAACGTCCATATCTCTTTAAATAATTAGTTTATTAAAAAAAGGAAAAAATAGGGACGTACAAACATTATTCATACACATTCATGAAAAAAATAGTTACTCTAGAGGTATTATCCAGGGAGGAAATAGAAATCCTAGGGGATTTACCCCTTATTTTTGTATGGAAAAAAAATCGTGGTGTTTCCTCTGAAGCGTCCATAGATATTATTATTATTATCTCAGCCGAAATCTTGGTTACTACCATAACGAACATTAACCGCAAATTTGCAATGAGTTAAATTTGCATTATCATAAAAAAATATCAATTCAAATACCTACTGTATTTAGTATTAATTTAATACCTCTTATAATATAAAAATGGATCGCAAAATGTGTTGGTAAGCGCATAACTCAAGAACGACTGAACCGATTTGGCTATTTTTGGTCTTAAAATATTCGTGGAAGTACAGGTAAGGTTTAAACTGTTTGTATGCTCAACGAAGTGGGCATGGGTCAGCATCATAATAGAAATTTAAGATCCCTTGTAAAAAAAGCTTTACTTTTTACTTTTTAGCGCAAAAGCAAATTTACTTATTTAACGGGTATTTTTACTGGTTATTTTCCTATATTACTGACCTCCAATGTATCTTATAATAAAAATTCAATAATATAATAAGTAATATCAGATTTACTTTGACTAATTTCCGCGGGGCTTCTTTCACGGAATAGCTTAAGATTTTTTATTTATTAAGTATCGTTATTTTACTTGTGACAGGTGGATGTGACGTCATGTGAGCCAGTGGCAGCTTTCTGTAGTTCTGATGAGGAGGCCGAAGATGAAAGTTTGCTGTCCTTCCTACCCATAGCACCTGAGATAGAAGACCCAGAGGTAAAAAAAACACTTTCATTTCATGCATTTAATTAAATATCTGTACTTTTACAACTTTACAATATTTGTAGAAATTTTGCCGTATGCTCATTGCTTACCGACATTTCATATTCATTTAGTATATTTTGGCAATGTAGACAATAATATTAATTGATTATTTTTTTCAATATAGGACGGCTGGGCAGCCACACAAGAGACTGTCACCCCCAGCGAAACTCCGGAAAAATTGGAACCTGCAGCTAAAAGGCCTAAGAGCAAAACTTATGAAATCTCACTCAAGATAACACAACCTGGTTAGTAATTTTTTTTATAGTTCATGAATCATTAATCATTGTTGTATCATAAATTGTAACTTTAGTTGTCTTTTACAGAGCAATCGATATCTTTTGGAGGAAAAAACAAGCAAGCGGCTGGAAGCAAAAAAGTTGCTGGCCGGCCTCGCAAATAAATATTAATGTAAATATGCTGAAACGGCTGTTTTATTTACGGTTACATTAAAACTTGACTGCCGCAAACTTATCACAATACAAGGAATTAAATAAAAGTACAAAATTTGAGAAAACATTTATTTTGCAAAATGAAGTTATTGTTATTTAATAAAATTCGTATTAAGAGTATAGAGTAAGTACTTCATATCGATTTGTATATAAATAAATCTCACTTAAACATAACCAAAATAATACATCGTTTTATTCGAGACCAAAAAGACTCTTCATTGTCAAACTAAATATTCCATTCTCATATAATATCATACATAGCGTACGTCACTAGGCGCTACAGCCGTATAAATAAAATTATCTATTTTATATTTACAAGTCATCTATTTAGCACTACGTATCTAAGTCGTCCTCGTGCTGGCTCGAGAAGTAGCTCACGAGGCCCCCGAACACGCCGCTCGTCTCTCGCGGAGTTCCGCCGGGGGGTTCCGTCTTCACGGCCCCAATCTTCACCTCGTTCCCACTATTTACAGGCTCCGGTGCTTTTAGGAACTGGGGCTTAACGTCCGGCGGCGACGGCGGGGATTCCGGTTCATTTTCCTTTGGAGTCGTCGGTCTATCCGGCACAGGCGAAAGAGGCTTGGCCGGCGCTAACGATTCTCGCGCTTCTACCGGTGGGGGCCTCTCAATTCTATGCATATCCTGGAATTGACCAAAGTGTGGCATCATTCCCGGGCCCGGCTGGCGCAGAATCGGCATCCCGAACGGCCGCAGCTGCGGTCTCATGTACGGGTAGTGAGGCGGCATTTCATGTCCCGGATGTCGCTCGTGAACGGGCGCGCGCGGCGGATGTCCCCCCGCATCGTGCGGTCTCGGTATTTCGTGTGTCGTCCTGGATACGTCGGGCTCGAGATTCTTCGATGCGTCCTGGGGCGGCGGCCCGGAGCTCCGCGGTCTCGGCGGCTCGGCGGCGGGAACACGATCAGCGCTCGACTCCCTCGACCACTCCGGGCCCGGAGCTCTCTCCTGTGTTTTGTGCATATCGTAGGCTACGGGCTGGTCCTGCACTTGGGATTTCGGAGCATCGTTCGTCGTCGGCCTCTCCGGCGTCCGTGACCCGGGAATGTCCTGCATCATCGAACTTTCGCGTGTCTCGTGCGGGCCGAGCATCTTGTGTGGTCCGGAATGCGAGCCGGCCATCTCTCGCGGTCCGGGGTGCTGACCAGACAGCTCGCGCTGTCCGGGATGTAAGCCGGATATTTCGCGCGGTCCGGGATGTGAGCCGGATATTTCGCGCGGACCGGGCATCTCCCGCAGTCCGGGATGCGAGCCGGACATCTCGCGCGGTCCGGGATGCAAGCCGGGCATCTCACGCGGTCCGGGCATCTCACGCGGTCCGGGCACCTCGCGCGATCCGGTATGCGGGCCAAGCATCTCGCGCGATCCGGCATGCGGGCCAGGCATCTCGCGCGATCCGGCATGCGGGCCAGGCATCTCGCGCGATCCGGCATGCGGGCCAGGCATCTCGCGCGATCCGGCATGCGGGCCAGGAATCTCGCGCGATCCGGCATGCGGGCCAGGCATCTCGCGCGATCCGGCATGGGGGCCAGGCATCTCGTGCGGTCCGGGCACCCGCGGCACGTGCAGCCCGGGGCCCGGCGGTCGCTGCATGTGTAGCATGGACCTATCTTGAATCTGAATTTTTTGCAAGTCCTGAATGTTTGAGCGATCAGGTGGACCCGGCCGCAGCATGTCCGCTATGGTGGGGCCTTCGTGACCCGGCGGCCGTCTCATATTGGGAGGCATTTGCGGTCGCAGTATATCTTGCAGACTGGGTCGCTCCGGACCCAGCGGCCGGTGTGTCGGACTGCGCTCTCCGGGTTTGCTCTCGCTGAGATTCGTGGGCAAGTATTGGTGCACGTTCGGTGGCATTCTGTGCATGGGAGGATGTTGGAGCCGCGCCTGAAGGTTCAACAGGGCCTCCTGCGGTTGCGCCGCACTCGGAGCGTACGGGCCGTACGGTCCGTATTGAGGAGCATACGGGCCGAGAGGGAACCTGAGCCGGCCGTCCTTGTTCTCGGTTCTTTTGATTTTAGGGTGGTTTCGCAACGGTTCGGGAGACGGCTGCTGCGACGGCGATGCCGGCGGAGATTGATATTCCGGTTGCTCGGTTTTAACTTCTGCCTTGATCTTTATGGGTAAATCTTTAGACATCTCGGAATCGTTCGTCGGTGGTGATATTCGATGCGGATTTGCCGCGTCGGCGTTAAACGAGGCCGCCGACGTGACGGGGGGTACTCTGCTCTGTAGATTCATAGGCGGCGCCGGGCCCGGCCCGCGGATGCCCGTTGCCATACCGGGGGAGGGACCTCGTGGCATCGCGCCAGGCGGCCCTGGCGGCACCCCGTGCGGGGACGACGGCGGAGGCCCGTGCATGTTGGGCGGAGCGTGCTGCATACCGGGGGGCGGATGCGGAACGTGCGAAGATGGGACGTGGGGACCGTGTGGAGAGGGGACGTGGGGCCCGTGCGGAGAGGGGACGTGAGGACCGTGCGGAGAGGGGACGTGAGGACCGTGCGGAGAGGGGACGTGACGTCCGTGTGGCGATGGAACGTGAGGTCCGTGCGGTGACGGAACATGAGGGCCGTGCGGTGACGGCAGGTGGGATCCGTGGGGTGAGGGGACGTGGGGTCCGTGCGGAGAGGGCACCTGTGGTCCGTGAGACGGAGGACCGTGAAGACTGTGCGGCCCCTGAGAGTCAGGCCTGCTGGGGTAAGGCCCCGAGGGTCGCATGAGCATAGGTCCAGATGAGCCGTGAGGACCGGGCCCGAGCGAGACGTGGGGTCCCATGTGCCTCATGCCGGGGGGGCCGTACGGCATTGACCCGGGTGTCACGTGCGGCGACGAGGAGGGCGGTATGTGGGGCGAGGACACCGGCGGACGATGCGCGCCGGAGGGGCCGTGCGGGGAAGGAATTCTGTGACCGTGTTGACTCGGGCCCTGCTGTCTATGCAGTAGAGCCTGCGATCCGGGAGGTAGGTTGCCGGGCGGACCTAGATTATGTTGTCCGTGTGGAATGTGGCCGTGCATTCCGGGTGGGCCGTGAGAGCTGTGCGCCTGGCCCGGCGGGGCGTGCTGCTGGCTCGGAGGCCCGTGCGGTCCGAGGCCCGGCGGCCCGTTAGGAGAGGAGGTCTGCGGCGGGCCTCCCGGCCTGTACCCCTGAAGACCCTGAATGTGTGAATAATATTGCGGAGGGTACTGATGTCGCGAGACATTTTGTGGGTGTCCCGGGTGGTGCATTTGATACATCTGCATTCCCTGACCTCGAGGAGGACCGTACGGAGGATTTCCTGGAGAGTACATCATTTGATTCCTGCAAACAAAAATGTTGTATTTGACAATGAAATTCACATTTGATCAAATATCATTTTCCGTATCTATCTAGTTACGTTTCATTTAAGGACGTTTCACACAGTGCAAGGCAATTGTTTTGCTATAGAAAAAGCCAAAAGTAATCGCAAAACATTAGAAGGGGGGTGTAGCTGTGTTATGGAGTCGGCCGTTCGATGTAGGGTGATAATCCTAAAAAAATATTATACTTAACTATCCTATTATATATTATATATTATATCTCGTTTGGAAAGCATCTACTTATTTTGTCTCTAAAGGTTGACTGGTAGAAAATGCCTTGAGGCATTCAGTCCGCCTATGTACAAAATGTGCATGATGTTTAAATAAATAAATAAACTGTATTTATTTTGTTATCATTACTTTTTACGAATTGCGTCCCTATAAAAACACGTCAAAGTTTTATTGTATGTGAGTTGCAAGCAGCGTACGCGTGTGCGTGCGTGCGTGCGTGCATGCGTGCGCGACATACCTGTACTGCTGTAGCATGTGCGGTATGCGTGTGATGACGCTAGGCTCCTCAGGCGCCGGCGCGAACGGCTGCGGCGACCCTGCCACCGAAAGCGTCCCTACAAATAAGTTTATTGTTGTTAACATATTTTCACAACTGTCTTTACAAAGGAAACTATATTTTTCGGTATATGTTATTGAATGTACTGTAGGTTCTTGATGGAAATACATGTTACACAGTAATTAATGTACACAAATTACTTGCACTTTTTCCACTTTATTAGATAATTAACAGATTTATAAAAATACACGACCGGTTTCGACTCTCTTCCGTCTTCGACAGTCGATAAATCTGTTAATTATCTAATAAAGTGGAAAAAGTGCAAGTAATTTGTGTATCATTACTGTGTATATTTTTCGGGATTACTATTTGCAATGTTCAAGTATGATAATAATTGTCAATGGTACTGTGTAATCATATTATGTAAATTTTAAGCATTTCGTGGTCTTATATTGCACTAATATGTTCAATATACCGATTATATAAATTATAATATACAAAAAAATATGTAATAAAATACCTTCTCTGAGAACATTAGGCTGATCGGGGCGGTGTAAACGGTCCTCGGCCGACGCGATGCCTCTTAGTTCAGGACGTACCTAAATAAATAAATAAAATATTAACACAGTTTAAAAGGTAAGTCAAACATTTACGCGTTTCAATCTCAATTTACCTTAAATTCATTATCAGCATTATCACTTGAAACAATTTACTTTACTCCTTAAATTATGGTAAACGATTTATAATCTCAGTCTGTATGTTTTGGCTGTTATTATTAGAAAACCGACTGTGCAGGGCGCTTTAGAAATGATCGGATAATAAAATATGCTTTTTAAGATAAAATTGTGTCAAGTTGGATCTATGGCTATCATCCGGTGACTTCATTTAGTTCCATAAAATCGACTCTCAATTTAAACCCACTTGGCGCTAGATTATGTTAACTCCCGATTTCACCAACGCATGTTAGTGTTAACGGCTTGTTAAAATAACATGCCTTATCATTCATTGATAGGAATTACGAGAGGAACAACATTATATTTAACTTTAACATTGCTTGGTGAAACACGCCCTAAAGGTTCTAACCTTAAACACAACTGTCAAATTCAAATGCAACCCCAATGTCGATTCATTGAAATTAGATTTAGAAGTAGGCCTCCTAGAGTCTTTATCAAAGTAATACCAACCTGCAACCTCGGTGTAGTGGGGAACCTTTGTTCTGGGAAATCGCCGGGCGCGCGATGCATTTGGTTGGGGTTAAAGTTCCTATCTTGCCCCATCGCTCGAACCGGAACCGCGTAGCCCATGGGAGGAATGCCATACTCCGGTTTCTCTTTTTTTACCCTTTTGCTCTCTTGTAACGCGATTTTCGCTAATTTTTTTTCCTCCCTCTCTTTCGCTTTCATTTCTTTCAATTTCTCCTTCTCCTCTTTCTTCTGTATACGTTCCAATTTCTTTGCCTCCTTCTCCGCTAGCTTCGCCTCCCTTTCTTGTCTCTTCTTTTCCCGTTCAATCTGAAGCATGTTAATAAACAAGTTTAGGAGAAGAGGAAATAAAAAATCAGTAATTAGATGTTTCCCGCGACTGGGTACGCGAAAAAATAAATCCCACCATACGGCCTTAAGTACTACCATACCAAGTTTCATCAAAATCTGATCAGGAGTTATTGCGTGAGAAGCACCTGCCCTACATCTACAAACTTTCGCTTTTATAATAATTTGTAGGGACGATTACAAACCTGATTTGGTTTCAGTGGTCCGTCGTCTGGTTTGAGTTCTGTAAAAATAATTAGTTTTATTATTATTTAATTTTTATTAAATAGAAACTTATTTCAAATTATACTTTATTGATATCGTTGACTAAAATTTAATTTAATTCGACGGATTATGGCAAACATTTAATCGGATTGGATTAGAATCGAGTCGGAGTAGTAATATATTATAGCAAAGCCTCCGTGTTTTAATGGTTTACGCGGAGGACGTCCTGAGTTCGACTCCTGCGTTAAAACCACAAGAGAGATCTCAAAGGGTGGATCTCCCCGCCAGTCGTGTAGGTTATGTGACCCCCAGTGGTCGCTACGTGAGTGGAGGAAGGGAGAGTGGTTCTGCGCAGTATTATACGCTACACTTGGAAAATATAATGGGCACAATCCCCGACACAATCGAGAATCGAATCAGTTCCATTTGAGATCGATCGGCTTTTGGTATTTTATTTGGTAGATTACTTTGAAACTAACCAGGATAAAGAAAATCGTTAGATCGTAACTTTTTAACCGACTTCCAAAAAAAGGAGGAGTAGCCCAAGCATATGTTACCAAATAGTAAGATTTTACACCATATCCTGGACCTAAAGTACTGAACAGAACTTCTGAGTCCTTAGAGATACATGTTTGAAGATTTCAGCGTTGTTTAAAGAAATGCAAGCATACGCCACTACGTCAAATACAGTCGAACTAGGTCTATACACATATATAACATAGTTATCAAAGTGGATGCCTGATGATGGTGTCGTGAGGAATCGAGGGAACTCCTCGGCAGTAAGCATCACGATCGTACCTGAATCAAAATCGAACGAGTTTGGAGAGTAAGGCCCCTGATTTAAATGTAACAACCGTAACGTAACTTTTAGTAATCCCGACCATATCTATCGACTAAAAAACAAAATAAACAAACGTCAATTTATTCGCCAATACGCTATTATCGCTATATACGCTAATATCGAATCAGTTTGGAGAGTAAGGCCCCGTGTTTCCATGAAACCGGCCACCGGTACCGGAATCGGTGTCCCGCACCGGCAATTATTTTAATTTACTTAGTTTTTTTTTATAAATTTTGTTTTTTTTTCATTTATTTATAGTGCACATTACCTTTGATAGTGACGCCGACCAGTTTGGCGAAGGAGTCGTCGCCCCCTTCACCACCCGCGCCCCTCCCGCGCCCGCGACCGCTCCTGTACAACAGTATTCTCGGTAAGGCTGCGTTACCACCGATGTGTGCGAGAAATGTATTGCGAGGCTTGCGACTTACTGTACCGGCCATACTGTAATGCGCATTTTCAATGCTCCGGGTACAAATCCTTGTACGACACATATTCCTCGCACAGCCCTGGTGGAAACGTCCACACATATCACTGCACAGCTATAAGACCTCGCACGACACATGTCTTGTAAGGCGGTACGAAGTGCACCGGGACAACAGCTAATATCCCTCTTCTTTTTAAGGTTAAATAAAGGAAGGAAGCATCATACCTGCTTCCCCGGCCGCCCCTGCTTCCTCTGCCGCGTGACGGCTTCGGTGTGCTCGACGCGTTGCTCTGTTCGTTCTGCTGCTCTGCTACACTTTGCGCCTCTGTAATTTAGAAATATAACATTGTCAATATTATCCTACTGGGAGGACCAAACTTTTTTAAACTTTTTTTTAATTTTCTTAGATTTTGGGATAATTAGTGACAGAGAGGCGTATAGTCAGACAGACAGCGAAGTATTAGTAATAGAGTTCCATTTATACCCTTCGGGTACCCAAACCTCGCAATTGCAACAATTCACTAAGGAGATGGGAAAAAGAAAAGAAGACAAATGAATTACAAGAATAAGACAATTAATTAATCATCCAACATTTAATAATAATAATAATCATTTATTCCAGACCGTAGATCCTTACGTTAGATAATTGTCTTAGTATTACACACAGATTCTTAAAACTATGTTAGTAGCGATGTTATGGAATAGATTAATTAAATGAAAATGAAAAATGAAAACCATTTGAGATATTTCAAAAACATTAGTGTTGTTTATTATAATATAAGATAATTAATATACTCACCGAGATGCGCCCGCAGCTCGTCCGTCTTGGCCTGCGTCACGTGCTCGGGCAGCTTGCACAGGGGCACTATGGCCGTCTTCTGCGCCAGGTCCTCGAGGGCGCGCGCCTTCTCCCGGGACGCGGACCGCCGCCGCTCGGAGCCCGACGACGAGTCCCAGGAATCCTCCACTTTGAACTCGTCCGAGCTCTCCATGTGCTTGCCGCTGGATTTGTGCATCTCCTGTGAATACAACAATAGGATATAAATACTTGCATAGTACCCTTACCTTGTGTTCCAGTACCCCATGGTAAACGAAAATAAGTAATAGTTTTTTTCGTTCAGATTCGCGTTCCTTTAGTTAGGTACTAACCTAACTGTTTTCACCCATGTTCCCACACGCAGCTGTCAGCTGTCAAAAACTGTTCAAAACGCTCAGAATGATCACGCCATTTTGCTTATTTTTACCCAGCTTGTTTTTGACGTTTACTTGGATTTCACAGATTCCACTGATCTCGATGTTATTTTTAAGTTAAGAGCGTGCATTCAATTTACGACGAAGTTTCAGTTTTTTTGGTGTTTTTGACTGCCCCTCACACGCATAAAATAACTAAATTAAATAAAACAATTAGAAATATATAAAGATAAACTCTTTATTTTTGGAATACTTATATAAAATTAAAGTATTAAGTAGTACATTTGAGTAAATTTAAAGATTTCGGAACGCCGAATCGCAAAAATGCCGATTTTAGCTCACTTTGATAAAGAAAATAACAATTAAATCGTGTTAATATAGTTTAATTTCTATTTTTATAAAAGAGATTATAAAGTCCTTAAATGAAAAGTTGATAAAAAATTAAAAATATATGTATAAACTGCATAAAAAATCTTTTAAAAATGTCATAATTTACGTTTTTCATTGCTGTATTTCTACTGGAAAAACTAAATTTCTTCCATGATATTATTTTTATAATTAATAATCATACTGTTGGTAACTTGACACTATTTTTTATTTAATTAAAATCCGATGTTTATCCCATTATTCAATTTTTTAAAAATTACTTGTTTTCAACCAAGCGCACGCGTCATGTAAATCGCGATCTATTTAGTACCCGCTGAGAATTCGTGAGGGGAGGCCGTGTCGCTCTGCGCTGGACCGTCAAAGTATAAAGGTTCACCGACCTGGTCCGCTCATGAGACATGTAGAGCGACTAAGCAGAATTGACGCTTTGACGAGCATTAATATTTTTATGAGAAATGGGGAAAATTTACAGAGATTGTCGATTACAAAGTTCATAATATATAGAAAAAAAAAAATACATTAAGATGTTACCATAAAAAAGGTGTGTAATGTGTTCAGAGTTAATTTATAAAATATAAAATTATATAATAATCATCATCAGCCCCTGTGTGTCTGTCTCTCATATCGTAGCTCCTAAATGCATCACAGATTTTGATGCGGTTTTCTTTATCAGAAAGCTGGTGTGGTTTATATATTTAAAAATTATACTAATCATCATCAGCCCCTGTGTGTCTGTCTGTAATATCACAGCCCCTAAATTAATCAAAAGATTTTGATGTTAATTTCTTTTGTTGAAAGCTTATGTGGTTTATATATTTAAAAGTAATACTAATCATCATCAGCCCCTGTGTGTCTGTCTGTAATATCACAGCCCCTAAATTAATCAAAAGATTTTGATGTCAATTTCTTTTGTTGAAAGCTGATGTGGTTTATATATTTAAAAATTATACTAATCATCATCAGCCCGTGTGTCTGTCTGTAATATCACAGCCCCTAAATTAATCAAAAGATTTTGATGTCAATTTCTTTTGTTGAAAGCTGATGTAGTTTATATATTTAAAAATAATACTAATCATCATCAGCCCCTGTGTGTCTGTCTGTCATTTCACAGCTCCTGAATGAATTGACAGATTTTGATGCGGTTTTCTTTTGTTGAAAGCTGATGTGGTTTATATATTAAAAATTATACTAATCATCATCAGCCCCTGTGTGTCTGTCTGTAATATCACAGCCCCTAAATTAATCAAAAGATTTTGATGTCAATTTCTTTTGTTGAAAGCTGATGTGGTTTATTTATTTAAAAATTATACTAATCATCATCAGCCCCTGTGTGTCTGTTTGTTATATCGCAGTTCCTAAATGATCGACAAATTTTGATGCGGTTTTCTTTAGTTAAAAGGTGGTGTGGTTTATATATTTAAAAATTATACTAATCATCATCTACCCCTGTGTGTATGTCTACTTTAATGTAACTGTCATCAATATAACCGAGTATCTGGGGGCACGGCAGTGCTTCTGTCAACTTGAGCACGGCCGTACCATCAATTTCTCGAAGCAGTTTAGGCTATTTTCAACTCCCTATAACTTTGTTGTGGATTAAAAGAAGCCTACATTTTTAGTTACTAGGAAAGCATTGTATAAACACAGTATAATATTTCAAATGTTATTCAATTTGAAACACAAGTTAAATAATTATAACTTGTCAAACTTCTTAGTTTTGTCACTGACTCAATCGCTCACTGACCGATCATCAAAAGTATTAGGCACTTCTAGCAGACATAGAAGCTTCAAATTTGGAATACAAGTAGTGTTTAGTGTATAAATAAAGGAAAAACCTAAAAAAAGTATTTCTGTAGAATTATCTAGACTAACTAACTGCATAATTAACTTTGTAATGTCATATAAATGTATAGGATTACAAAGCTATATTTGCCCTTTTGACAAAAACACGCGTTTAGTAAATCTTCTACAAAAAAAACTGAGATCCCATCAAAAAAAACATATCTTAAATAGGAAACACTTGTGAGATACATGTTATGCCAAGTAGGGGTTAGTCAGTCGGTCTAACAACATCAATATTATTTTGGAAAGGATTAGCACTTTTTACAAGTATTTTTTATATGGGTTATCCTTTTCATTTCCAATAACAAAATATAGCATGCGCACTGTCTTTCTTGAAATGGTCAGACTTCAAACAGCTGCTATGCTCTGTCCTGTTCTATTGCATGGGATGGTTGGTTGGGACCTCTCAGTCGCACACAAGTTGCACCAATTATTTTTCAAATTTCGCAGGTAATCCTAAACCATCGTGTTTTTAATAAAATAATCTTTAATTTTATTTAATTTTCATTTAATAATCAGACGGTTGCAAAATGCTAGTATAGCTTACCTGTTTGTGCCTGGCTACCTTATAGTTGTGACAGGAAACAATTTTTCAGTGACAACATTTTTGTCACTGAAAAAAGCATGTCCATCCCGACTACCCACTAAAAATTAGTATTTTAGTACATTTTAGTGGGTAGTCGGAAGTGGGTCAGTATTGTCAGTAAAATATTTAGGGACAAACATTTCTGGACATCAAAGATGAAAAATAAATAACTTGGTATATTTTTATAAAAATTAGGTTGTTGAATTTTTTATTTTCATTACTTATCCTAAATTATAAATGTGAAAGTTGGTTTGTTTGTTCGTGTGTTTGTTTGTTACTTCTTCACGTCTCATCTACTGAACCAACCACCATGAAACTCTTTTCACACAATCATCGCGCGAAAGTTGTTCCCGTCGGTTCGACAGTAACGCGGACTGAGCCGCGGGCGATTACTAGCATGTCGAGTATGTATAAATTGTATTTTACAACTTAAATACAATTTAATTTTATAGAAGTATTGAAATGGTAGGTAATATTAAAATTCATTAGGATCAAAGTACCAATATTACTCGCACGCGCTACCTACGCTCGACCTAGCGTTAACCCACACATGCGTGTTGTTTTGCGTCTGTGTGAGTCAATATCGGCTCTCGCGGTGATTTCGAGTTGATGAAATTTGATTGCGCGCTCTTAAGATCGAGCAAATTTATTCTAGATTCTTTTTTTTCCACTAGCAGTAAAATTTGCTACAAACGATCGAAAAGTTCGTAATTGTCAATATTGCGCTAAAGAAACGACAATTTGCGATTAGAATGCTCTGAACGTTTAGATAAAAAAAACATTTAACGGAATACGCTGTTAGATATTCCCCCCCCCCCCCCCCCCCTATAAATACCCCTAGCTTTTGTCCGCGTAGCCGCGTGGAATTATGTTTGTGACATATTGCTTTATTTTACAGGTAACATAATATATTAGAAAGCTTCTTTACTTCACAGGTACTACACTATATAATAGTAATCCTCCGGTCCATTTTATAACATATCTTTTTCGTTGATAACAAAGTCTGTGTACCTATTTTTAGCTTCCTACCTTGAAAACTGTAGAAAGTCCCATATTATACAATTTTAACATCTTTTATATAAGGTACACGATTTTATTGTTGCTCACAATACTTTTTTTTGGCTTCTTACATTGAAAATTGCGAAATGCTTATATTAAAGGACCATACTTAATTATCCAACACATTTTATAACAATTAAACAATAATTTTCATATTTAAACATGAAATGAAAAACCATCACAGTAAAAATACGCTATTGTGACACTGCCGACTATAGAATATAGTCTATTGTCTATGGATTCATGCAGGCAACAATAATCATTGCATTAATATTGGCCAATTGGCATCACCGACTAATCTATGGTTGTGTCATAGACGGCTTTGTTTACGTTTGGGTTAACTTTATCTCGGACGTACTATAGTTTGTTATTATATAAATAAATAAATAAACTTACATCTTCGGACTCGGTATTGGGCATCTCGGTGTAGTTGATCTTTTTCTGCCTCGTCCGGTGTTTGGGGGACCAATCGTTCGGCCCCTCGTCGCTGAGGCCGCCGTACGTCACCCGCGCACGTATCGCGTTCCCCGCCGCGTCGTATTGAGTAAGACGTGACTTCTTGGATGACTTTGACGACCTCGACTTGGACGACTTGTCGTGACGCGACGACTTGTCGTGACGCGACGACTTGTCGTGACGTGACTTCTTAGACTTTGACCTGCGGGGGTATTAGTTTGATAAGTACAGGTTTAAATCTAACATACAGCATAACTGCATTATTTATAATATAACTAGTTGACCCGTGCCCACTTCGTTGAACATAAAACAGTTTGCTGATGAACCGTTTAAACCTTCCCGGGACTTCCACGAATAAGTCAAGACTAAAAATAGCCGAATAGGTTCAGCCGGCGAGAGTTTTAGCGTGACTAACGAATAGCAATTCATTACATATATATATCTTGGGCCATGGCTTTGTATCAAATATCTTAAATGTAAAACATATTCTTCGGATACTTAGCGCCTCGCTAGATTTAAGAGAAGTGTCCACATATATACATATTACGATAAAATTAACTTCAACAAAAAACTAACCTTTTCTTCCATTCTTTTTTCTCTTCAGACGATTCACTCGAACTGTCTTCAAACACTTTCTTCTTTTTCTTTGATTCTGGCGACGATTCGATGATCCTTTGACGATCTGAAATATCATATTATTTGCTAGTTTGTATCTCGAGTGTATATGTAAATATATAGTAAGATTATTAGAAAATAATATATTTTACAACTAGCTGTGGCCGTGACTTCGTTTGAGTTAAACACATTGAAATAATATACTATTCTATAACCTAAAAAAAAGTTGAGTGACATATAGAAACATGAATTTCCATCAGAAACCAACGGTATGTAATTGAAAGCAATAAAATAAATAATATAAATAATTAAATGTATTCAATATATTCAATATAATATAATTGATTTTTAAATTTCATTAATTTTCAATGATAAATGAAAGAATTTCTAACCCTTCTTTTCCGGCCTGCAAGTTCGTCGGATAGGCAGAGAATCAGATGACCGAGAATCATTAGTGTCTCTCTCGGCGGACGAAGAAATATCTTCTGACGAGGACTCCATTCTGAAAATTATTAAATTTTATTTTTATAATAATAAAATATATATCTATTTTATTTACCTACATTTAGACCATAGAGTTACGTGTAGTTTGCTGTCAATTTTATTTTTTGTACTGCTTTAAATTCCATTTTAAGTTTAACATTTATCAGGACCGACGTTTACAGGTACAACTGTCGCATGGGTCATCTTCCTTGTGAGACAATCAGGAGATCATTATTCTAACCAGATATGAAAACAGCATTTTTTGTTGTTCCAACGCGGGAATCTAATCTCCAGAGTCGTACTCTGAACCACTTACTGTAATACTGATACTGTTATTTAAATAAAGTGGCACTCAAGTGTTCTAGTCATTACGCCAATCAAAGAGGTCGACAACCTAACATTTAGTAGGCCGTTACATCGAGTATTACCCTATTCCAATCACACCCTCGTTTCATACATGAAAATCAACATACCCTGTGTCTTTAAAATCTTCATCCGTTTCGTCGTCGTCCTCTGAAGGGACCTCCAACGAGTTGAGTTTCCGTGGCTTCCTTTTTTGCTTTTTTCTTATTTTCTTAGGCTCCACTGGTATACCCTATAATATACAGATAATATTTTATGTAGCAATGTAGCGAGAAGTCTAATCGATAGGTAATAAAAAAATAAGTGATCTAGACAAAATGCACTACTCAGTCTAAACTAGGATCAACTTATTCTGACCTCTTACTAATTATACCTCTTAATAAATACTTTTGTCATTTTAAATTGAAAATGACAAAAGTAGTTTCAAGAAATTTGTCTCATCAATTGTTTGACACAAATTCTACGAATGAATTTATCTAAGTAAGCGTTTAAATAACTTAGCGCTTATTAAGCCGCCATGTGTGTGATGGGAGAGGTGCGATCTATATGATCTATCAGTTCGTCGCTAATGAATTTAACCTAAAGGAAAACAAACCAAAAACATCAGAATTTTCACATATTCACATACTGCGCACACTTATCAACACTTTCACAGGTATATTAAACGACCATTAATTATCCAATACATTTCATAACAATTAAACAATAAAACATATTTAAACATCAAATGAAAAACCTTCAAAGTAAAAATACTCTTTTTTTTTTGACACTGTAAAATATAGTCTATGGATTCTTGTAGCCGACTATAATCATTGCCTTAATATTGGCCAATTGGCATCACTGACTAATCTATGGTTGTGTCAGAGACGGCATTGTTTACGTTTGGGTTAAATTTATCTCGGACGTACTATAGTAGATGTTTACCTTAACTTTGAATATTTTGTTTGAACATCATACCTGTTCAATAGCTTCTCGCTCAGCCTTCATTTTCTCTTCCTCGGCCGCCTCTATTATAGTTGATATGTCTTTCCCTCTACCCTGATTTCCCGCACTTGTGGTTGGTTCCACATATTCCTCCTGTACAAACAAACAAAAATATTATCTTTGGCACTTCACAGCTTTATTATTTGTTTTGATCTTTGATCAACACTTTCCGTTATCATTATGTGTACAGTCAAATACACAAGTTAAAACAGATTATTGCATTAAAAAAATATAAAGAAATAGAAAATCAATGGGTACTTGCAATTAGAAAGAGACCGAAATACTGATTAATTGTGACATCACACCTTTTTTAATTCCCACAGACGCTATAGTGTGCTTAGTGCATTTTTGTCACTGATAACACTATTTGCAAGAATCTGTATAGCATCGAATTAGTTACCATAGTTTGCCACCAGGGGCGTATTTCGATAGCGTACCAATTGTAGTTAAGTTCCTCACAGTGACTTGCAAAAACTCGCACTAAAAGAGATAATAATTTATTTAGTAGACTTTTCGTGGTGTACCTTTATGGCGGAGCTGATGAGTCTGTCGTACTCCTGCGCGCGGTAGGACACTGGGAGCTGGCGGCGCGCGCGCAGGCGGTACACGCCGCCCGACGACGACGACCACGAGCTGCTGTCCGATCCTGTAACGGTTAAGTAATTGTTTATACTGTGGCGGATCGATGGAGAATGTGCACAAATTTTTAATTTCTAGCTCTTTGGAAGCTTTGTCAAAAATAAATAATATAAGTGAAAAAAATGTTACGATACGATGATTAGTTTCCGAGATAGCCTTATTTTAAATTCTCGACGATATTTTCTCAATATTTAGTTTCAAATTCTCGACGCGATGACGTCATTTTTCAACGTCCGCTACGGGCGGCGACTTTTACAAGAATTTCAAATATATGTAAATTCATAATTACTTGATGTTTTTAAATGAAACAAAAACTAGTGTATTTGTACAGATACAGGCCCTACTGTGACAACAGTTTTAAGCAATTTTGTATTCCTAGTAACATTCTCTATTATCGTCACAATCCTGAATCATGTTATAAAATTTTTTCGACGCTATACAGGAGAATAATTTGTTTTTTTTATCATCATCCCGTCGCATTCGCACACGAACGATTTCACGCGCGTAGGAGTGTTACACAAAGCTTTAACTTAACACACACACCTGATTCATCATCTGATCGTCCGTCTTCAGTCTTTTCAGTTTCTGTAGGTTTCTCGTCCGTGTCTTCCTCTTTTGGTGGTGCCTCCAATTTCTTCCGTTCCCTCTCTTCTTCGACACTTGCTAGGAGCCCATCATATTTGATCAACTCCTCTTCCAATGCGTCTATCAACATTTTCTGCCACCGACAAAATATTTTTATTAAAAGCCAATATATATTTGTGATTCATCAGTATTTATTATGGGCTAGTACAGGTGGCACAGCCACCAAGTTAGAATTATCATAATATGTATTTTTCATCAACCTTTATGTATAGAAAAAAGTACTTACGAAGCCTTGAGTGTCGAACAGCAACACTCAATTGCAGTCGTCCGCCGCTGATTAATATCTAATAAGATGCGCTTACGTGGCTGCACGGCAGGCAGAACCAGTCGCCTTCGGGTATGAGCAGCAGCACGGGCTTCAGGCAGGAGGCGTGGTAGCCGGCGTCGCACAGCAACACCCACTCCGGCTGCGACCCGCTGCCGCAGCAGACGCACGCGCCGTCCTCCGCCGCTGAGTAATGTCTAATAAGATGCGCTTACGTGGCTGCACGGCGGGCAGAACCATTCGCCTTCGGGTATGAGCAGCAGCACGGGCTTCAGGCAGAAAGCGTGGTAGCCGGCGTCGCAGCTGTCGCACAGCAACACCCACTCCGGCTGCGACCCGCTGCCGCAGCGGACGCACGCGCCATCCTCCGCCGCTGAGTAATGTCTAATAAGATGCGCTTACGTGGCTGCACGGCGGGCAGAACCAGTCGCCTTCGGGTATGAGCAGCAGCACGGGCTTCAGGCAGGAGGCGTGGTAGCCGGCGTCGCAGCTGTCGCACAGCAACACCCACTCCGGCTGCGACCCGCTGCCGCAGCGGACGCACGCGCCGTCCTCCGCCGCTGATTACGGACAGTAAAAAAATTACAATCAAGTACTCTTGAATCTTATTCCAATAGATCTACTTTGGAATTTGACAGTTCGTCACGACGCCTAGCGCCAATTTAGATTAAAATTGAGTGTCCATTTTATGAATCTGAATGATTTGACAGCTTACATGGTTATTTGTATTAAAATAAAAATAAAAAAAATAAAAAACGTTTTATTTCCAAATGAAACTTACAAAGTTATTTTCGGAAAGTCAACAAGAAAAACAAGCTACCACCGGTTCAACCCTAACCCGCCGAGAAGAACCGGCGTAAGAAACTCGGACGGGGCCAACTTTTAGCAAAAAGATGGAAAATTGATCTTTTTTAACAGTATATATTTTTTACAATGTAACTTAATCTATAGCCTACACTTATTAATATTATAAAAGTTAGAGTACATATAGTAAATAAATATAAGCAGCCATCATGGTTGGCCACCAGGGTGTGCAATCATTAACAAAATCAATTATCTTATAATAAGCTTTAGCACACAAACGTTCTTTGACTACTTTTTTAAATTTATTTATAGAAAAATTTTGAACGTTTTCTGGGATTTTATTGTATAGGCGTATACATTGCCCTTTAAAAGATTTACTTACTTTGCTAAGCCTGATCATAGGTATATCAAGCTTGTGCTTATTTCTAGTGTTCCTACAATGATTGTCACTTTTTGTTTTAAAATTATTTAAATTTTTCCTTACATATAATAAATTGTCCAAAATGTATTGAGATGCAACGGTTAGTATTCCTATTTCTTTAAACTTATCTCTCAGAGATTCAAATGAGGACATCTTGTAAATGGAACGTATTGCTCGCTTCTGCAGCACAAATATTGTGTTAATGTCGGCTGCATTTCCCCATAAAAGGATGCCGTAAGACATTCTACTGTGAAAATAACTGAAATAGACTAGTCGCGCTGTATCTTCGTCAGAAATTTCTCTAATTTTTCTGACTGCATATGCTGCAGAACTGAGCTTATCTGCCAGGTTGGCAATATGAGGACCCCACTGTAATTTACTGTCTAGCGTTATACCTAGAAACACAGTGGTGTCGACTAAGTTCATTTTCTCATCATTTAATAGTATATTGGTTTGTACTTGCCTTACATTGGGCAAACTAAACTTTAAACATTTTGTTTTATTAGAATTTAAGAGTAAGTTATTAACATTAAACCAATGTACTATTTTTGAGAGAGCACAATTTACCTCGTCGTAATTTGACTGTTGTCGCTTCACATTAAAAATTAGTGAAGTATCATCAGCAAAAAGTACTATCTCATGTTTATCCTTAACTAAATAAGGTAAGTCATTTATGTAGATGAGAAAAAGAAATGGGCCTAATATGGATCCCTGTGGGACACCTAATTCTATGTTGGTCCCATTGGACCTTTTACTATTTACCTCCACCCTTTGAGTCCTATTTTTAAGGTAAGAACTCAAAAGGTCGAGTGACGATTCTCTTATGCCATAGTGGTGCAATTTTCTGATCAATGTAGCATGCTCAACACAATCAAAGGCCTTGGAAAGGTCACAAAACACACCTAGCGCATCCTGCGACCTCTCCCAAGCTTCAAAAATGTTACAAAGAAGACTTATACCAGCGTCCGTTGTGGATCGACCCTTAGTAAAACCATATTGACTATTATGTAAAAGATTGTTTATATTAAAATGTACTAATAACTGGTTTAAAATTAATTTTTCAAATATTTTACTAAAAGTCGGCAGAATCGATATAGGTCTGTAATTTGTCGGATCAGATTTATTTCCAGCTTTAAATAAGGGTATAACCTTGCTATGCTTCATCAGGTCAGGAAAAACACCACTCTTTATACAGTCATTGAAAATCATGGCTAGATAAGGAGCTACGATGTCAATTATTGATATAATAACTTTCGTGGACATGCCCCAGAGATCGGCAGTATTTTTAATATTCAGCAACTTAAACGAGTTAATAATATCTCTGTAATCAATTTCTTTAAATTTAAAATTGACATCACATTCCTGTACATTGTCTCTGAGTAATTTTACAGCAGCTGCAGGTGAGGAATTTAAATTTTTTGTTGTTGAGACCGGAATGTCAGCAAAAAATTTTTCAAAGACCGTCGCAACTTCTAGATCTTTAGTAATCTTTTTATCTTCAAAGGAGAGTTCAAAATTCGAGGTACGACAGGTGACGTTTCCAGTCTCACCAGCAATTACCTTCCATGTTGTTTTAATTTTATTTTTAGAATTTTTAATTTTATTCTTTATATGAATAGCCTTAGCAGCTTTACATACTTTTTTGAAGGTTTTTGAATAATTTTTAACATAAGTTTTAAATGTTTCACTATTATTAATACACTTTTCGTTATATAAATCATACAATTTTTGCCTACTAATTTTAATTCCTGCAGTTGCCCATTCAACAAATTTACTTTTTTTATTATTAATTCTAACCGTTTTAGGAGTAAATACTGAATTAAATTGGGTTCTTACAATTTTGAATAATTTATTAAAAGCTTCATCTGAGCTGTTTGACCCATCCAATAATTGAATATTTGAAATTAAATTACTCCTAAATTTCTCAATACGTTTTGTATTCACAGGAACAAACACAAGATTTTCCTTTAAGTTAGTATCGCAGTTGATACTAAAAGAAGCTAACTGTCCATGGTGATCAGAGCTGAGCTTATTAATTATTTCTTTTTTGCATGGTGTAAGATTGGTGAATATATTATCTATACAAGTAGCAGTTGTGTTGCATACTCGTGTAGGTTCATGAAATAAATTAAAAAGATTATACGATCTAAACAATGATGAGAATCTAACAGTGGTGGAGGAGTTTAAATCTAATAAGTTAATGTTAAAGTCACCACATATAATTAACTTTTTGTTAGATGCACATATCTTTGACAATAATTGTTCCATTATTTGTTCAAAGGTTTCGTATAACCCTGAAGGAGGTCTGTATACGCTTACAATAATAAGTTGACTCAACTCTATGCAGGCTACTTCAATTATTCGTTCAGTTGAGAGACTCACAATATCCTTACGTTCCTTAAATCTCAAGTTTTTCTTAATTAATATTAAAGAGCCGCCTCTAATGGCATTTTCTCTACTGAACGAACTTGCTACCTGGTGATCATTGAAGTTGAAAATGAGTTCATGTTTTTTGAACCAATGTTCAGATATACAAATAATATCAACGTTAGATTCCTTTAGGAATAACTGAATTTCAAGTTCTTTACCTACCATTCCTTGTAAATTTTGATGCACCAGGTTTATCATACAGGATTTATTATTATTTAATATATTTGAAATTTTTACATTGTTGGTAGGATTTTGTATATTTAAACTTAAACTTAAGTTATTTCTGCAAGAGACATCCTCCATTGTCTTATTATCTAATTTAAATAAGTATTTGGAACATATTCCAATTCGTTAATACTATAACTATTATTCTGCTCAATAAAAGCAGAAGTCGAAAAAGCCAAATCATTGGCTGGTTTTAAAAATAAAAAGTTTAATAGCAACCTAGCTATATGTCTCTTACAGTAATTAGATAAGAAATACTTATCTTTTCTCATATTACATAATTTTAAATTATTTATATCCACAATCTGACATTTTTGTTGTGTGTCATTTACAATAATACAATTATTATTAACAGCACTATACATTAGGCTGTTCAGCTTATATCTACTTAAGTTCTCATTAGAGTAACTCTGTGGCAACATTTGTATGTATGGAAAAGTAAACAGTATAATATTTTTAATGTTATCAATAATAAATAATTTTTCCAAAAGTCCAATCATCTGCTTACTGTTTAATTCTCCCTTCCTCCCGACTATTACAATCAATGTGGTATTGGGACAGTATGTCATATTTAAGGCCCTATTTATTACCTCTTTATAAGTGGCTCCGGGCATACAAAAATTTGAAATTGACTGTCCTTTACATATTCTACTTAGATATATACCTAAATCTTTTCCTAGCTCATCACTAAATAGTGAAATTTTTTCTGGGCATTCAGTATGTGCTTTCAGACTGGTACATATATCTGGTACACTATTTAAAACAGAATGATTTACCTTGTCGGAGGAACTGTCAACTCTCAATAAAGAATAGACTCGTTCCTCATTGTAACGAGTCACTTCGAGCAAATCATCCATTGCAGATATATGTGCCTGTATCTCTTTCTGTGACAATTCATATTTCTTTGTGATATTCTCTAAATTTTCATGCAATAAAGAAATTTCTGTCTGAAGGCTGCATACATCGGCCTCATAATTGCACTTAGTTTGTTCTAAGTCAAGCTTAGTATTGATATTAGATTCATTATTTTTTGGAATTGTTTCAAATAGCTATTTGCTATGTAACTTATTTGAAATTATTTGCAAATTCGAACGCTACCTATCAGTAGCTAACTTCACGTCCGGCGAAAAAATTTCAGACAGCAAATCCCAATTTAATTTCATGGGTATTGTGCAAGATTTGCTTTGGAATCGGGTCGGTTTTGAGAATGTTGGTCTGTTGGCGTATAAATCTGTCATAGATAAACTTCAGATCGTGATTGCTATCTGCTTACCGTTTAGTTTTTACAGTCGTGCGTGTAAAAGTACATATAAAAATAAGAAGCTAAACTTAGACAATATTATTTACCTTCCTGCAATGTCCGCACCCGTTTCAATGGCTCAGATGGTTCACCACTCTCCAAATCTGATTCCGGTGAAAATTCATGGTCCGACTTAATAACGTCGATGGCTGTCAAATAAGACATAGATTATTGAATAAACATATGTATTAGAAATATTAAGTGTGTTGTTTGAAAGTTTTTTTGCTAGATTGAACACAAATATAGATAAAAAACAATGATTGATTTAAATAAGAGTCCCTTTCTAGGCAACTTCCTTTTTAAGGAATGATAAATTGATATGCTCAACATAATATTTTACTAAGGCCCCATGAGCGAGTCGAGTTTTAAATGGCTGCTGTGTGGTAAAGCTCAATTACATTATCACAGAGTTTTATTAAAATACTCAGAATTGATAATATCTATGAACGCTTTACACCACGTTAGTCTGGTCCTGTGCTAAGTCGACGATATAATGACGCCTCCGTGGTCTAGTGGTTCAGAGCTTGACTCGGAGGTCGCGGGTTCGAATCCCGCCGAGGGAACAAAAAGCTTTAAATGTTCCTGAGTCATGGATGTGTATTAAATTTGTGTATTAATATAATAAAAATCTTAAATATGTGTATAGTATTAAAGTATTAAATATATTTCCATTGTCTGGTACCTGTAACACAAGTTCTTCGGATACTTAGCATGGGGCCAGATTGACGTGGTGTGAAGCGTCCATAGATATTATTATTATTATTAAGTATCCGAAGAACTTGTGTTACAGACAATGAAAATATATTTAATACTTTTATACTATACACATATTTACGATTTTTATTATATTAATGCACAAATTTAATACACATCCATGACCCAGGAACTAAGAAAACTTTTTGTTCCTTCGGCGGGATTCGAACCCGCGACCTCTCGCTTGAGCACCAACGCGCTCAACCACTGCGCTACAGAGGTCGACAGTTATCTCCAGCCTGGGAGATACCGGAGATCGTCGTCGTTTGTCGTTTCAACTATAACGTCCACTGCTGGGGCCTTAATCACAAAACTGACTCAATATTGATTCAGATTCGATCGTGCCG
Organism: Celastrina argiolus; assembly: GCA_905187575.2. Lineage (NCBI taxonomy): Eukaryota > Metazoa > Arthropoda > Insecta > Lepidoptera > Lycaenidae > Celastrina > Celastrina argiolus. Next base: position 16,999,044 of record LR994579.1, read on the forward strand.
CGTACTTCCCAATAAATCGACATTTGTTTATTTTGATTCTCAGTCGATTGATATGGTCGGGAGAACAAAGTTTCGATCTAACGATTTTCTTTATCCTTGTTAGTTTCAAAGTAATCCACCAAATAAAATACCAAAAGCCGTTGAGATCGAACAGATGGACGTGTATTGCGAACACACTTGCCTAAGTTATTGAAGAGTGAAGAAGATAGTGCCTTCTATAAAATAACTTCTGCGTAGCTGGCCTGGTTTCAATTAAACCGGACACCGTCACCGAAATCGGCGTAGGAGGCATTATTATTATTCCAGCAACCCATGGACGATTCTGGACATGACCTAACCTTCAGGCTCCTCATGTTCGAACAACGGCTCATCGGACTCCGAGTCGGGATCTGAAGAGTCGGACCGCCATTTGCGTTGCACCCGCCGCGGCGCCGCCTCCGAGCTACTGCCGCCGCTCGCTTTCCACTCCTCTTCGTCGTCCTTTGACTGGAAAATTAATGGAAATAGTAATTATTCGTATTATTTATAATAACATAAAATATCGTTGTCTTTTACTGGAATATGCAGCAGCGATGGATAAAATTCTTTTCAAATAGTACAATTTACAAAGAAAGACGACATAAAGGTACAGCATATTTCTAAAAATGTAGTAGTTACTAATCTATAAATATTATAAAGTGGAAGAGTTTGTTTGTTTGTTTAAACGCGCTAATCTCAGGAACCTACTGGTCCGATTTGAAAAATTATTTTTTTGTTGGATAGTCCATTTATAGAGGAAAGCTTTAGGCTATATAACATTACGCTGCGACCAATAGGAGCGAATCGTCAGTGAGAAATGTTGCAGAAACGAGGAAAATTATTCACGTTTGAGGACTTTCGTTGCGTGCGCTTCATAAACGGTTAAAATTAGTCAAAAAATATGTATGAAAGAATTATTCCTTTTTAATGATCATTATGATTAAAACCAACGTGAGCAATTAAAAGGTAATCGCGATAGTGTTTTTGACAACCACACGAACGAAGTCGCGGGCACAGCTGGTGTAGTTACAATTAAGAATTGTATTTTATTTTTTACCGTTTTTTTTACATATAAGTACATTCTTTTTAATAATGTTTTAATTTGTTTATTAATATTATTCTATACTTGTTCTATACCCATAGAACTAGTATAGAATAATTTTTAGCCTGAAATAAATGTGATTTGATTTGGTTTAAAAGGATGTTTGTATGCATGTATTATTGTTTGGCACGCTCTGATGTCTGAACGGCTCAATAGATTTTAGGATGTCGTTAGATTATTATTGTTTACTGTCAGAGAGACACTGGATATATCACAATAAAAAACTCGACTTTTAAGGCACATATTAAACCATTGGGAATGGTTTAATATGTGCCTACTCGTTCTAAGTTTGAGGATGGTTTATTAATGGGCCTTGCTTTTTAAATTATCATATTTTTTAGAAAGAAGGCGAAAAAGCTAGGGGGAATTACCTTTTTGCTGTGTATCATTTTCATTTCCTTGAGAGCCACCTCCTCCGCATGTCGTCTTTCAGCCTCCTCCTTGATTTTCATCTGGGCTATTCTACGCGACTGCCGCACAGGCGTATCGGACTCCTCCGATTCAACTTTCGCTTTTCCTTTCTCTTTGACGTTCTTTTTAGATTTCTTCTTCAGGATTTTCTTTGATTTCCTTCCAGCTGCGAAAATTACGTTTTTTAATTAATTACATTATTTACATTTTGCAAAATCAATTACGGAAAAATTTGTTACATGATTTACTGCATATTTAAAGAAGTTTGGTAGATAAATAAATAAAATATAAACTATGTAAAAAACAGACATTAACAACTAAAACGTATTAAACAACATATTTTTTGACAACCTTCTCATTTTTTTTTTAAGTTTTTTAAAAATAAAGTTGTACTATAGTGCAAATTGGTAATTGAAAGTTTGTGAGTATAGATGTTTGTTTCTCTTTAATACATTGGTTTTATTTTAGCACAGCAAAAGATACAGATCCTGCAGGATTTCCTATTGTGTACGAAGTCGGGAAAAACATCTAATATATGATAAAAACAAGAATACCTAAATTCTGTAAAGTTTCTTCTTCTGATTCACTTGAAGATTTTGCCATTAGTTTAGCTTCAACTTTTTTTCTGAAAATCGAATTCAATCATAAGCAATAATGTTTAATTGTCATGGTAAAATAAATATCCACAAATGTAACTGAAGTTTATTAATAATAAATATTTACCTGGAAGATGTTAAAACTTTCTTAGCTTTCATTTTTAATCTTTTACCACCTTTTACTGGTTCTTCCTCTTCACTTTCACTTTGAGATTCATTTGTTTTATCACTTGTTGTATTTAACAAACTCCTTTTTAAAGCTCTACCTTGCTTTTTCATACCACCATCATCTTTTCCAGATAAAGCACTATTTTTTAATAGCTTCTTAGATTTTGCTTTTCCTTTCCGCGCTTTAATTTTCTTTCTTTTAGAAATTTCTTGATCATCCGAATTTATTTCCATATTGTCCGTGCTTAACTTTTTTTCATCTTTACCTACATCACTCTCATCTATGTTTTCTGTTTTATCTTCAGTACCTTCTATTGCTTTTGAATTTGACACCTCTTCTGAATCTAAGGAGTCTAACTTTAATTTTTTTGTTGGTAGGTCCTCTTTGACTTTTTCCTCCTTATCAGATGACTTTTCAAGATCATTTTCTGTGTTTTCTTGATCACAGTTTTCATTTTCGGAAGATAGACTGCTTTTTCTTTTTTCTATAATACTGGTTTTTCTATTTTGACAGTTTTCGTTATCTGAGACAGAGTTTATTGCACTATCCTCTTTTTTCTTTTTTTGCAAAATATTCTTTTTTTTAACTTTAGTCCTAAGTTTTTTCCTTCTTTTATTTGTATGTACATTTTTACTATCTTTAATACTTTTGTCAGTAACACTACTATCTATATTTTTATCACTCTCTTTATTTAAATTAGAACCATTAGGTTTATCAAAATCTCTTATACAATGCTTTTTAGAATCTGATTTTGGTGTTTCTGCATTATCGTCAAGTTGTTTTTTTAATGATCGCTTATTTACAACACTACTTCTAAGCTTTAAAGTTTTTCCTTTCTTATTACTAGAGTTAGATAAATTGTGATTTTGACCATTGCATTCTTCTGCAGGAGTTTCTCCTTTATTGTCATGTTCAGTTTCTTCTATTGCGTCTGGATTTCCCGTATCATTGTCAGCTCCCCAACCATCTCCAAACACATAAAAAACTGATTCTTCAATCTCTTCTCCAAAAAAATAAGAACTTTCACAATCTGCACCATTGCCTTCACCTGTTACAACCATAACAGACTCTTCTATAGCTTCACTCACAAATTCATCTTCAGTTTTTTCAAGAGACTCAGGTTCTTCCACAGGTTGCTTTACTGGATCTGATGTATTCTTCTCTGGACTAGCAGGTTTTCTAGTACTTTCTTCATCTACATTGTCACTACCTTCTACATTGTTTAAATTATCCTGATCACCTACATTATCACTTAAATTAGTATTTTCTTCTGTGTCATTTTGTACCTGTTTAGGTTCCTCCTGGTGTTCATTTTTTATCTCTTCTTTCAAATCTATTGAATTGCTTTTGTTTTCTTCACATTCTGTATTTTCTTCTGTTTTTTCCTGCTGTTTCTGAGTATCACTTTCATGATCAGATTCTGACTCCGGACTCAAAAACTCTTCATTTTCTTCTTCCCCTGTAGTTTCTTTAACTGGTTCATCTGCCTAAAAGAGATTGAAATAAGTAACTTTTTAAAATTAAATGAAGAACATTTTTTTCTATCCTACTTACTTCAGTATTTTGAGGTATATCTGCACTGTTAGAATCTTCATTATTAGATATTGCTGATGCTGTTATTTCTTCTCCACTCTTTAACTGACTTATAACTTTGACTAACTCATCACGATTGCTGAAAATGGACATCAAATAAGGCATACAAATTTTTATCAGTATATAATTGTTGCTAATTACCACCAAGCAATAAACAGCAAAGTTGCTGGGGTCAACAGAAAAAAAAATTACATACCATGCTATTAATTGCCATGTCTCCTCATCTTGGTCTTCCTTGTAAAGACACAGGTTAGCCTCGTGATCAACTTGTAGCCAATAAACACATCCATTTTTGTCTCGCCCAATGGGATTTAATCTGAGCTCCTTACATGATATTGCATTTACTGCACTTTTAAACTTTGGATAGCAGGTAAATTGATACTCTAACAAAAGCTAAAAAATTAAACAAGAATAATGTTTTGTGGCAGGTAAATCAGTATTCTAATAGACGCTTAAAACAAACAGAACCAAGGGTAACCAAACCAAGTAATAGGGTAAAGTTGTAAAACTTACTTTTAATATGGTTAATTTAACTTGAGTGCTAGCTTTCTTATACGAAAATCTCTCGATTTCCCACGCCTCCTGATGATGAGCTTGCTGGTGACAGAACTTTATCAGAGATCTCTCCCATAGATTATTTTGAACGGATTTCAACGCTCTCCGCAATAATCGTACGTGCAACTCTTTCAACGGATCCAACACTGGAAACACAAAGTGCTTGTAAATATTAAGCTGCATATTATTATAGTTTGTTTATCATACTTGACATTGCAACCGTTACTATACCTTCTTGAGTGTTCTCGATGAGTCCCTGGAGTTTTGTTATAGTAGGTATTTCTAAGCTGTATAAGTCACCAAAAACTTTTAAGAACGAGTAAATAACAGCGAAATTAGGATCATTCGTACAAGAAATTTCTCCATCAGACGCCATCGCCGTCAATTATAATACTTTTATACATAACATAGCTTAATGATTCTCACTACCAGTATATAGTATTCTTAATTATAGCTTTTGAATTAATAAAAAACATGTACATGATTCACGAAAATATCATCTTTGAACAATCACCGAAAGCTTCTTTCCTTTTTCTAAAATAATAAAATAAAACTTAGATGACAGCCATCGCCACATAGACAACTATTATTTTTTTTATTTAAGATTTGCATCATGCGCATGCCATTACCTCAGAAGTCACAAGAAATAAAACAAAATAGCCATTATCCAATTTTGTAAATAAATAAAAGTTTTATGAACAGTTATCTGTTAATTATAATGTGTTATAGTTAGTAAAAGTTTATCATTCTTGATAAAAAAGTGTAATTTTATAATTTCGTATTATCGATCTTGTCCGTACATCACAACAGCTGATAAACCGTATAATAATATTTTTATCGCATCTGGCAACGCTGAAGAACTCTGCAAAGTCGAATGATCTCTGGATTTCTGAAAGAAAACTCCGAACTCGACCAAGTCAGTGTGTGTGTTTATTTTACTTGCAATTAGATTAGCTGCAATTTTATCATCATTTTTGATACCATCAATCATGTCTTCAGTATGTTATGGAACGAAAAAACAGAAACTAAACAATTCTTTCGGCAATCATGTTGACCGACCTTTAAACGGCTACCAAGAATCTGTAGCTATTCCTGATATGTGTTACTTTTGCTTTGATGTATTGTATTGTCAGCTACATAGCATGGAGCCTCCACAAACGCCAAACTTTACAAATGATTCTTAGTAAGTATCAGGTCCTATATCACACGTTAAAGTTCTGTATTATGCCTCTGTATTCTGTAATGTACCTTCGGTCAATGCTGTTTATAACGTCTCCCAACCATTAAGTGGTGCGTGTTGCAATGTAACAAAGACTTCCTTTGTTCTGTTGCAATAGACTAGAAAGGAATGTATTAATTAGAGTTAGTATAAAAAGATGCATAGAAGCAAATTAAACCAAATATAGTAGGTAAAAATAAGTCACATTCACATTTTATTATTGTATAACTGCTTTATAAATATTTTTTTATGCATTTAAAAAAATAAATAATGACGCTATTCTTCCCAGTGGTTATAATCTAATAACTGCATCCTTTCCAGTCAACCTTTTTTTTATTTATGATCTTTAAAAATATGTAGATCATTTTAATACATAATATTAGGTACATTCAGTTACTTGGGTTGGTCAAGTCAACTTATTAACTTTTTTATAACATAAAATCTAGAATAGTGAATAATAAATGATTTCAAATGTCTCGTGCCAGCCAGATACTATTGGTGAAGTGTGATTCCACAAATCTAGCTAGCTTATTAATTGCTTGAATAAAGTTGCTTCTGGTGAACTTGAATAGTGGAACACAGATTGAATGTTATATAAATACAATATAGAGTAGTCATTATAAATAACAGAGATGTTATTTAATTGATACATATTATTTAATATTAACTATGGACATATTACATAACTATACAGGCTGAATTTTGAAAAAAGATTAAAAATCTAAAACCCGACTTCACAAAAAATGGGTCTAAAAGGCTGAAACAAGAAAGTAATTCAATTTGAAATTCAGTACAAAAATGGTCAAGGTAGAGCCGCTATTAGCATCGAACCTTGCAACGGCAGACAAATAATATGCTCTTTCAAGTTCTTTTCTTTCTTCCATAATTCAGTGTGAACTGATGCTTAGATTTTATTAGCGGGTACTATAGCAATACCGAAACTATAGCAATAGATAAAAATGCTGAAATGAGTTTATGGCTCCACTTCATCATTATATTTTTAACTAGCTGTGCTTCATTCTCATTTTTACCGCAAACTAAAGGAAAGTGCTCATTTATTTAAAAAAAAAATTTATCTTTTTCTTTAAAAAGGACTACTTACCAAACTTATTTTTATACTAGAATTTAGACAATTTAAAAAATATAATATTTAAAATGTGCACTTTTCATAAGTTTGCCATTATATGTTATTACATTAGAGGATATTTTTCTTATCACCACCACTATCAAATTGTGTAATATTGTTTTGATAGTTGATGAAATCAGATGTTACTTTGCAGAAATTTATAAAAAAAACACTAAGTTTTTATTAATATTGAGTATCGCCAAAAGTTTTGGCTATTGCCTAATAAGGTATTAATTTATTAATAACATTTATTCTGTTTTAGTCCCCTCTTTGTGACCTGGAAGATTGGAAAAGAACACCGTCTTAGGGGTTGCATTGGGACTTTCAATCCTATGCATTTACACTCAGGTATTTATTGTTGTAATTAATGATTATTAGTAAATACAACTTCTATATTTAAATTTTATGAACACAATACAATTGGCAAATCAGAGCCTCTGTAATTGCTAACTACACTTAGCAAGAGCTGTGGCATCATATAATAACAATATGTATGTAATAATAATATCTAGAGATGAAACGGATATCCGGTAACTATCCGGTATCCTGCCTATCCGGCCTTGTTTTCACTATTCGGCCGGATACAGTATTACTATCTGGTATTGTAAAATTTTAAAAAATCTATTATTTTATAAAGGTAAATCATACTCCAATAGATTGTGGACACCATTTATTTTTATAATCGCACATCAAATATGTTTGTTTTATTAATTATTACTTTAATACTCAAAATTAACAAGTGGCAAATTGTGATGAATAAATACCAAATTTTCCGCGTTTGTTGGTAAGAGGCGACTCTGCTTAGCTTCGTATACCAGACCAGCTTCTGAAAATAGCCTTTCGCTGTAAACGGCTACTGCCCGGTGCTGAAAGATAGATTCTAGCAAACCTTGACAACTGCGGGTACTGATTTAGATTAACTGACCACCAAAGTTTCATCTTCTTTCATTCGTTTAGCAGGTGTTGAAGGCGGCGATGATCTTTGACTGTGTGTGATCTTTGAAGACTCCTCGTAAGAGTTTTTTATATACTCTATCATAATTTTCTGTCCGGCTTTTTCAGTTTCAAGAACTCCTAAATAGTCTGACTTGAACCTTGGGTCTAAAAAGGTAGCACTTAGGTAGTTTGGATTATCTCTTAAGGATTAAAAACGACTTTCCAAATCACCTTTCAAAGAAGCTCTCATACGAACTAATTCTGGTGTTCTTTGTGCAGTCTCGTTTTTGTCTAAATACTTTTTTAATACAGAAATATGCGGAATCGCCTCGAATATACAGGAAAGGCCAGAACTTGTAATTTTCGTTATTTCTTCAAATAGTTTCTAAAGATTTATGCACTGCTCCATTAGGCCCCATTATTGTATCGTTAAATTAGTGTGTCATGTTCAGCGACATAAAGAGAGATAGCCCTTTTTTGTTTCAACAAGCGTTCTGCCATGTAGTAGGTAGAGTTCCACCTCGTGCTGATGTCCTGCACTAACTGATGCTCCGGTAAATGTAACTCCTTTTGAATTCTAAGCAATTTTTCTTGTGATAAACCTGAATGATTGAAATGAGTTACTAGACGTTTTCCAGTAGCAATCATGTCTAATACTTCAGCTTGGACCTTCATTGCCTCATTAACAACTCGCTTAAGCGAATGTATGAAACATCTAGCAGAATCATACTCTGCAACTCGAACTCCTTTCACCATATTAGCGCCACTATCATGGATTAGTAAATGAATTTTATTTCTATCAATATCCCAGCGATCAGTTCTTTTGCTATATTTTCTCCAGTGTGTGATCCTGAAAACGGTTTCATAGCAAGAACGCCGTGTTGCAGCTGAAATTCTGGAGACAACCAATGGGCTGTGAAACTCAAGAAGCTGGAACTATTGTGCAGGCAGGTCCAAAAGTCAGAAGTAATAGAAACTGCAATAGCTTTTGAAATGTTTGTTTTAATTTTGTCGTGAATTCTATTGTAGATATCGGGCACAATTTTTTGAGAAAGTGCGACTTGGTAATTCATAACGAGGTAGCGCTTGTTCTATAAGCCTTTTGAACCCGACCTTTTCTACGATACTGAACGGCTCGTTATCTAGAGCAATCATTTCTGAAATTAAATAATGATATTTCTTGGCTTTGGCATAATTTACATTCCAAAGTAATTTTCTTTCAAACGATTCCGATAGTGTTTGTTGTTTTTCTGCCGATGATGAAGATGTACTTGTGCTGGGAACGGCATGTCCCGGAGCCAATCAATCAATACATAGTATAAACTATAAAACAAAGTCGCTTTCGCTGTATGTCTGTCCGTATGTATGCTTAGATCTTTAAAACTACGCAACGGATTTTGATGCGGTTTTTTGTAATAGATAGAGTGATTCTTAAGGAAGGTTTGTATGTATAATAAATGAATAATATATTAGAGAAACACTGATAAATTTAAAGGTTTCTAATGTGATGTCGTAAATAAGCACGTTTTTTAGCGCTTATATTGCAAACGCTGGCTGAACCCTACGAGATAGACCAAAATAATGTACTACAGTATTGTTCACCTTGAAAAGTTCAACAAAAAAAGTCCGCGATGGTATATGTCTATCTCTTAGGGATAACCCAGCATAACCATTTTTATCTTTTACTAAAAAATGGTTATTTACGAAGTGATTTTAAACAATACAGCATTAATCCTTATCAAATTAAGTACCTTAAATAAATTGTGCATTTATTATAGATCAATATGCTTTTTACAGCATGTAATTTAAGCAAATATTACCGAAGATATTACAAATTTAAAATGCAGGGTCGTAGTTGTTTGCGCCGTGGCGGTACCGACCCGCGGCCGGCCGGGGGTCGGGCGGCGCGTGCCTAACTTTTAACGTTGCAGGATTGGACTTGAGCGTTGAGTGTTTTTCACATGGCCCATTATATGTCGCGCTGTCAAGAGGCTAATGACAAAAAAGCTGTGAACGTTGTGTATAAGGACATTCTGTAGTAGGTATATTTTGCATTGCACCCGTGCGAAGCCGGGGCGGGTCGCTAGTAAATTGATAAATATAAAAAAAAAAATTCACCAGTTTTTTTATATTTAACAATTTAAATTCCACTGGATGTTTGGACTTCAAATGATTACTCATGGCCTAATGAATGACAAAACCTACCGATTCACAATGTGCATCAATAAAAAAAGCTAGTCATAAACTTGCATTCATAAAAATATTGGTAAATGTTGTTTTATATAAATAATTTAAATTTTAAACTAATTTAAAATAAGGCCGTAGCAGTAGGTACCTAATGAAAATAGGAATGAAATAAAATCGACCAATATTTATTTATACTGGTAAGTACCTACTAAGTTTGTTTATTAACAAAATCAGTTTAAGAATATATTACAAAATAAAAATATTCATATTTTTTCGTTTTCATATCTTTTCGCTTAATTGAAGCAAAAACATAACTTCTAAAACTTACGTAGGTACCTGCCTTTTTTCCTTCACCACCTCGAGAAATTTTAACCTGACATATTAAACATAACGCGTACTTGTTATCGTCACTGTTTAAATCAAAATATTGCCATGTTTTGTTAATCTATCAGAATTCAAACATAAAATCACGACGACAAGTAATAAACAATGAAATAAACAACAAACGAACTCATAAACAAACACAAACTGACACGCGCGATAACACTCGAACGCCTCCGAGCAGTGTTGCCAACTGCTACCAAAGGCTTGTAGCTACAATTTTGCAGAATGTAGCCAGATTGAGTGATTTGTCCCAATATTCAATCAAATAAGAGAAAAAATGATATTTTTTTTAAATAGAAGCGGTTTTCTTGAAAGGTATAATAATGTTGCATGTAAATGCACTAAAAGATAAAAAAATAATTAAATACATTCAGTAATTTGTACCAATATGTACTTATAGATTGTTACATTTTCTAAATAATAACTAATAATCTATTAACTTTGTGGAAATATCTATGAATTCACATAAATTAGCCCTTAATCTAATTATGGCCTATACAGCGTGTAAAATAAGTCAGTGATAATACTTAAGGATAGATATATGTAGTATACCTATACGTTTATTTTATTGCTTAATAATATGTATATCTATTTTTCGGGAATTCCTGCACCATATTTTTTTCACCTCTCTGAAAGTTGCTAAGAAAAGTAGCTAAAAAATTTAGTTGCTGCCAGACATCAAAAAATTGCTGACTCTAGCTATAAAATATTTAAGTTGGCAACACTGCCCCCGAGTCGACCCGATCTCCGGTAACGTGCGACCTGAATGCGCCTGAATATTTCAGAAATCGTTCACTGCGCCAATATTCAAATCATAGATAATACAGTATATATATTCAAATCAAACTGATCGCGTCAACGCAATAAAGGGCCGAATATCCGGTATCCGGCCAAACTACTATCCGTTTCATCTCTAATAATATCACTCTTGTGAAATGGGGATGTATATTTTTTTCTCATTCAATTCAACTTTATTAAATTGAATTATGAAATAATATATTATAGTTTTTATTAAATACAGATGGCGTTTCATACATTAACTTTTTTTTATAAAGTGAACCATTTTTAGTCATTAGCCTCCAAATATGACGCCTCCGTGGTCTAGTGGTTCAGAGCTTGGCTCTTGACCCGGAGGTCGCGGGTTCGAATCCCGCTGAGGGAACAAAAAGTTTTAAATGTTCCTGAGTCATGGATGTGTATTAAATTTGTGTATTAATATAATAAAAATCTTAAATATGTTTATAGTGTAAAAGTATTAAATATATTTCCGTTGTCTGGTACCTGTAACACAAGTTCTTCGGATACTTAGCACGGGGCCAGATTGACGTGGTGTGAAGCGTCCATAGATATTATTATTATATAATATAAGTAAGCCCGGTTCGGCTTTTTTTAGAAATTTTAACCTTTAATGCAGATCATGCTAAATTCTTTCAAGGAAAATTATTACAAATTTAATGAAGTTCTATTAAGTATTGACTGTTGCAGAATTGGGTATGTTATTTTAAATGATTAAAATATTTTAATAAAGTAAATTATTAAAATATTTATATATAATAACTGCTTGAAAATGTTTACTTTTTAACAATACATAAACTGTCCTCTCTAGTAGCAGTTACTGCTGCTTAATGTGATGACTCAAATCAACCTATGGAATTAAGAGAAAAAGATAATGAGGTACATACAATACACAGATAAGCGAACAGAAATGCAACACAATGATATGTTGTTCCAGGACTCCGAGAATACGCAATAACTAGTGCTCTAAAAGACTCCCGATTTCCGCCGATTACCCGCGACGAGGTGCCTCGTTTGACTGTTTCTGTGTCCATCCTCCAACATTTTGAAGAGGCTGAAAATTACCTTGACTGGAAGCTGGGCAAACATGGTATCCGAATAGAATTTGTCAGCGACCGGGGATCCAAACGCACTGCAACCTACTTACCTCAAGTGGCTACTGAGCAAGGTAATGCGTACCACAACTATTACGGTTCCGCACCCAAAGTGATAAAATGATTTATTTGGGTTTTGGACAGAACCCTTTCGTGCGTTAGACCGACTCGTGCCTACTTGCCGATTTTTATTATTTATTTATTATATACTAAAGTTCTGTTTTCCTGGGATAGGATAAACGGAGACAACTTACGACTCTGCGAAAATATGCATTTACTGCTGTGTTACATCCGCATTTAGACGGCAATAATGTCGCCGTCTTAAAACAGATGTAACACATATCATAGGAAACCAGAGCTTTAGATTAGTCCATTTTCCAATCTACACTAATATTATAAAGAGGAAAGATTTGTATTTTTGTATGTAATGAATTGACCGTACTGGACCGATTTTAATAATTCTTTTTTCATTAGAAAGCTACATTATCACTGAGTAAAGTAAAGTAACATAGGCTATATAAAAATGAATTGATGTTCTTAAGTCTCGCTAAAACTCGAGATCTACGTAACACGGAAATGAGTTCTTTTAAATATTATTTTTATTTATAAAGTAATAGATAAGATGCAAGTATGAGTCTTTGAATGCTGTTCAGGTCACCAATGACACGCATTGCATATTTTTTTGCGGTCCATACAAAGCGCGAAGTATGTTATAATGCAACTTTGAATTTCAGGTTGGGACCAAATACAAACAATTGATTCCCTCCTGCGAAAGGGTGGGTACAAGGCTGCTATCACTCCAGACATGAGACGCAGCATCAAGCTCACTCGATACCAATCGGAAGAAATGTCCGCATCTTATAATGATTATGTGAATCAACGGTGCTAGCAAATGGTATTGGTGCCCTATGGCCAAGTCAACCGACTCGCAGACAATACATTAACACACAATTTGTATTCGATAAATACGAGTGGTTATGTCAGTAACATAGGATCTAAATATATGTCTAGTGTACCGTACGCAGGTGGAGTTAAAGGTCAAAATTATGCTCAAAGTGAATCCAGCCACACAAGATCTTGTTACATCGACATGGTATGAGGTTTATTTATCACTGCCAATTACATTCCTCAGATTGGAAAATGGTGCCATCAAAGAGGTTCATTAAGTTGATATTTTGTTACAAATGTTAAATGTTTGCTGAATAGATAAACGAGAATACAATAATTTTGACATCAATTAATTTTGCTGATAACAACATAGGATTGGTTTTAACAATTAAATACTCAAATTCTTTGAGTTAGTAATACTGAAATACGTTTAATATTTGTGAAAAAATGTAGCAATATATAATTAATCTATTTTTTCAGCATACATGTGATACAATTACCCCCTTACTAATAAAAATATCTAAAAAATAGGTTGATCAGTAATTCAGTGCACTCGGCCTTTTCTGCTAAGTAACTTTTACAATGTATCAGATAAAAAGACACGAACATTGAATAGCTAATTAGTTGTGTACATATTTTTATTTGTAGGGGAGTTGTGTTTAACTAGCAGTTGTAAGGTAAAATTAGTTGTTCTAGCTATCATAGTTTAGATCTCGCTAACTTTGCATTTCTATGAAATAAGAAAGCTTGAGATATAGATAAAATAAACAGTTAATAATCTAGTAGTAATATTGCCTTGATCAAGTTTTAAGCCATTATAAAATGTCATCTAAATAAGATACATACTATAAAACCATTGTAATAAAATAATAATCCTATTTATAAGTCAAATACTCCAGAATTTTGATAACAATATAAATAATATCATACAACAATAATATTAGTATACCTAATGAGTATATCACATATTTTAAAAGTCGGCTTTCACAATGACCGGTGCTTTAAGCCTTCCACTTATATACTTTCCATTCTCATTAGATTCAAAATCTTTGTTTAATAAACTTTTGTTGACATTATAAGAAATACATCTAGCAATTTTATGTTTAGTCATCTTTACTAAGGCCAGTTTTGATATGTTAATAAGTTAAAAAAAAAGCTCATAATTCTCATTTATACTATTGGGGTTTATTATTTACCTCAGACGAGCGCAAGAGCCTTGTATAAGGGTCATAATGTATTATATATGTCGCAGTCATCTGATTGAATCAGATATTTGATTAAGGGCGTGTTTCACCAAGCAATGTTAAAGTTAACGCCACGTTAAATATCATGGTATATCCCTCTCGTATTTCCTGTCAATGAATGAGATGGCATGGTATTTTAACATGGCGTTAACATTAACATTGTTTGGTGAAACACGGCCTAAATGTCTAGCGCGTTTATTGAATTTCGACATTTAATTGATTGACTAGGCCGAATGTTGATTGAACAAGTGTCGCTCAACGTCCAACTAGTTAACGGACTCAATCAGATGACTGCGACATATTATATAATACTAGCTGTCCCGGCAAACTTCGTATTGCCTTATTAATTAATTGCTTGACATACTGACTGCAGCGCCACCTATCGGTTCCAATTGTAAATCTAAACCATTCTCGAATCTCCACGAACACACACAAAAAATTTCATCAAAATTGGTCCAGTCGTTTAGGAGGAGTTCAGTCACATACACACGCACACAAGAAATATATATATTAAGATATATCAATGATCGTTTAAATTTATTGGAGTCAATTTTATTACTGGATCTATTCATTTTAAATATTGTAAAACAATATAAGTAAAACCAGCTTATGTTTATCATAAATTGTTTATTCACTTAGATCATAATTTTGACTAAAACGTTGATAACAAACAGGAATAATAATACCGAATTATTAACGGATACAAAATATATCTAAAGTAAGTTCACTAAAATATTTTATGAAGGCGGCTTTCAGTGATTGTAGGGCGAGAGTTGAGTTTTTAAATATGATAGGCAGTTACGATTATTATTATTACCTTATAGCATAAGACAAATAAGCCTCGATTGCACTAACATATTATTAAAACGTTCTTTACGTTGAGCTATGGTTTGAAATCTATCTGTCCCTTTCGAATATTGAATGAGAGAGAGAGATCAAAGTTTAGCGTTAAATGCGTTTAAAGTGAAATCAAGGTTAGTAAGTAATTTTGAACTTAGTTATATGAGCTAGGTACTAGGAGAATATATATTAATAAGCTAAGAACATATTCAACTAGGAGTACTTGAGTAAGTTGTAAATTTGCTGCCTAAAAATCTCAAGTTTGAAGTCACGAAGTCGCCTGTATTATAGTGTTCTATGTTTAATAGTTAAGAAGGTTGTTTAAAGAATCATTTAACTGTTTGTTTCAAATAAATAAAATATATTATAGACAACAAAAGAACAAATGGGTTGGTCTTGTTATTTATCGATCTTGCATTCTTTAATGGCAAGTTTACAATATCAAGTTTCAAAAGTGAAAAAAAGAACTGTCGTATTATAATATAAATATGTATATGTTGCAGTCATCTTATTGAATCTTAATATTTAATTGAATGACTAGAGCGGTTAGGTATATAATGGCGTCAAACTGGTCGTACAGATAGCAATGTGTTGATATATTTTTTGATTAATTTACTTTAATTTGCGTTATAATAGTACACATTCGGAAATTTTGAAGTTTAAAAATAAAATATTAAATGGTTGTCCTAGTCACGGATTCATTGAATTTGTTGGTAAAAATAGAATTCAATGAACGCGCTAGTCTTTCAATGAAATAGCGGATTCAATCAGATGACTGCGACATATATATATACTTATTATCGTTATGTATCTATTTTATTATATATTGTTTTTCAATAAGAATAGTTTTGTGTGTTTGTTCATTAATTTAGATTGAGGAAAATTTTGCGAAGTTTGACTTATGATAGTAAAGTAAGTAGTTATTCATAGGTAAATCTAAGATACAAGTATCGTTTGAGTTGTGGTAATATAGTAAAAACGAAAATAAAGTTTTAGCTTTAGAGATTCAAGCATGCAAACTGATAACATTGAAAGGGCAATATGGATCAATAATCTTTTTCTGTAAAATAATGCTTGAATCTAAAATAGCTGTATTGAAATTAAAGTCTTATGTATTTAGAAGTATGTTTTTGAAGCTAATGAATATTTAACACTATTACATTGATACACAATTTAAACTAGATATTACTTATGTCTAATGTTAATTATGGAGGTAGTTCTCTACCCTCCATAGAAGCAGCTATACCACACTTCGACAAATGTTAAGCTATAGTTGTATATGACTACTAGTGACATCTGATGGAGTGCGGCTGCATTACTGCTTTCAGAATGCTAAATATCATATCGAAAAGCTATTTCTTATATAAATATCTAGTCTTTATTATATATCAATGAATCAGTTAACACATGCAATAACTCTTTACTGTAGGATTAAAAATTATTTTAGAATAAGTGGCTACCTTACTTGATCGGTATTTTTAATACAAATTGTTATTATATCAATGCTTATTTTGTTAATATCAAAATGTCTCTGGATTGATAATAAACATTAAAAAAATATATATTATATCTATTTTATTTACTAACACTTTCATAAACGTGGGATTATTCAAGTCAGTGATTATATTATTGCAGTCAGTTATTGTGGGAAGAAACAATATCATATTTTTTTCGATAAACTCTTTTTTCTTTGATTATTGTTTGCATTTGGGTTTTAAATAAAATAGATTAGTCATATTATTATTACAAAAGTTAATAAAATGAAACATCTCTTATTAATTTAACATTTATTAAATCTATATTAAATATACCTACATTTCATAACAACTTTAAAGACTATAACTTATTTATTTGTTCTTTTTCTAATATTTCTTCAATTTCATATAATTTCTTACGTAAAGTGACGGTGTTTTCAAACTCGAAATATGTAATAATTGCTGAAGCAAGCACTTGAGCAATGAGCATATATGTTATTGTTGGATATAACTTTACTGTGTGTTGTTGTAAAAACTTAAACATTGTCTTTGGACCCTCATGTAGCATAGGAACTCTGAATGTTGAATATCTATTAGCAAACTGAAAATGAATAATACCAAAATTAGAATTATTAGTCTATGGGACTTCATAAATTGAATGTTTTTAAATGGCCAGATACTATTTATTGCTGGCCTTATTATGTACCTAGTTATCTAGTAACTAGTTGCATTGTCACTCTGCCAAGCACTTATAAATACTTATCTTACAAATTTTGCTTATTAAGTATACCTTTTGGTCTCTTTGTCTAAAGACTGAAAGGTAGACTTAATAAGCAAAATTTTTAACACAGATCATATAGTGACAGAATGAGATAAATATTACCATTAGTGCAGAAGTTGCACCCAAAACCAATGGATAGAAAGATCCAAATCCCACTTGTATAGCTGTGGATTTCACCTCATAGCAGACTGGACATGTGCGATCATTCATTAATATTTTAGTAGAAACAAGCTAAAATAAAAGATTATTTATTTCAACAGTTATAAAATTTACTACATAATAATATTCGTAATGTAATTACTTATATACATACTAATATTTATATCATACAAACTTATCAATAATACTCACTTGTCTATGAATAAGAGAAGTTAATATTCCAGGCATGACAACAATAGGGATTGTGGATGACATGTATCCATATGACCCCAGCCTAAATCTCCATCTATAATGTTTGTTTATAAGGACACCAGCTAATGAATTGATTGCACCTAAAATTGTAGCGCCATGCCGTAATGCCCATCTGTAAACCAAACATAAAAATGTATTTTTTTATAGTTGAAATTAGTAGGTATGTTACATTCAATATTTGTATCCTCCACAAATAAGTATTGTTCTTATTTTCACAACATTTTTTGTACTCACATATCAGACCGGGATTCCCAATTTGATACCATTTCCCACATGTATGTCGTAGCTTCATCTTCATTCAGAATAATTGCATCTTTTGGGAGTTCTTCATACCTTCTTAGAGCCATGGTGATGAGTTACACTTAGTATGTGTTTGATTCATAAAGTAAATTCTTTATTTCAATTAATGTTTCTGCAATTTATTATAAAACAACTGTATTTCTTAAAATAATCCGGTTAATTAACACATTTTTACTAGGTTTAGGCTGTGTTTGAGGGTTTAGGTCCTATTTTAAATACCTGTCAAGTGTCAATTGTCATTTGTCAAATTCCATAATTGACATTATGCCAAAATCAGCTGTTTTGACCATAGAAATAGGATATACATAGAAGGAGTGTAAAAAGTAGAGCTAAAAACAGCGATCTATCTAACAAATTTCAAATGCAAAGATTCATGAGAGTAAAAGAGACAGCAACTTCATGATTTTTCGCGTTGTCACCAGGTCAGAGGTCGATTTGGTGGTCTGTCAAATTTTGGTGGTCTGTCAAACGTATCAAACCAACTAAATAAAAACGTCTCTGTATTTTTATAGCTCTTTAGAAATTAGCGACAACTTCAATTGGTAGCATTATATGCCATCCTATTATTGTGTCAACAATAAAACATGAAGAAAACATTTTCTTTTAGATTTTATTATTATAATGGAATAGATAATAATTCTCATCTGATTTATTACAGTTTTTGCAATTTACAACATAACTGTTTCGGAAAAAGCCTTGCTTAGTGAATGCGTGTAAAAGTTATACCTACATCTCGAAAAGAAAACTGTGACGGAACAATATCTTTTCTTAAGTATGTTTTAAATGTTATGGGCTTAGTAAATTTATCCAAATAGGCTAGAACTAATTTATTTTAATAGATGTATGTGTATATTATTATAGTTTCTACTAGTATGCGGTGTTTGCATTATATTAAAAAATATTTGTTTACATAACAAAGACGTTAAGTTTCTCATAGTGATGTATATTTCTATATCGATGACCGTTCGAAATAATCACTTTATGTTTGAATAGATATATTCGGTACCTTTAACTTTTATTATTTTTAACCATACCATGTTACCATACCAAGTTAAATATAATTAATCTGCTATTTGGTATTTACAGGTTTTTTACAAAATCATGCTCCAAAAATAAAATGGTTCGAGTTCATAGGAAAACCAGAAGCTACATAGAGTCATGTTTGCTCTAAACATTTACCCCCAATTATTTTATTGCAAACGAGAATATTGTATTACCTTGATGTTGATGCACACGGGTTTCCTGTGAAGCCGAGGTATGAATCCGGTCCTGTCGGTCCATTTGTATCGTCAAATTCATGGCTCTCGTACGTAACTGGAGTGCATGCTGCGTTGATAGACTGAGAGAGCTTTTTTGTATTTTTGGTGCAGTTTTTTGTATGTTTGTAAGCGTTGTTTACCATTGTTAATTTAATATTATTATACGTAATAAATATATTTTTGAATACATTTTTTTACTTATCCCAATCCAAATGCTAGAAATGTCAAATGTCTGTGTCTGTGTTGTTACACCATTAAATATTACTTGCACTGTACGATTTCCATACACCAGCAGTACAGTAAAATGGCATGATAAGAATGACTTGGATGATAATATTATACTTTATAACTAATAGTTTTTTTTAAATAGTATTATGGAAATAGAAAGGAATAAAAAATCTTTTTTTGAACATAAAATACAATCAATTGTATAGTAGATAAGTGCAATAAGAGGACATAAAGGCGGTGTTAATTTTACAAAGATGAATTATGATTGGTGGAACAGATTAAAAGGTGAATTGTGATTGGCTGTGCGGTAGCGTATATCGCTGTCGCGCTATATGACGTGTGTCATTATTTCCGTCCTGCTCGCCGCGGAACGCGCGAGGCGCGTGGATCATGCAGATCGCGCGGGACGCGGGGCGCGCGAATAAATACCGCGGCTCTGGCGGGCCGCGTTCACTTTTCGGCGGGAATTCGTGAGGTGAGCTGTGTCGCTGCTGGTCGACGCCGCGTTGTTGCTAGGTGAGTTTTGAAGGCTGAAGACTGAAGAATGAAGACTTGAAGATTGAAGCATATGAAGATTGAAGACTGAATATTCGTGCTGTATTGCTGTGAAAAATTCTTATTAGAATGTAAAAGTCCTTTTCGGGACTGAAGAGTGTTTCAAGATTGAAGACGGAAGATAAGTGTTACATTTCAGTCTCGAATAATTTACATAATTATTCGAGCGGTTTCTTTCGGATGACGAATTCGCTTTTATCAAAGCGTTTCTGTTTCAATCGTACGAACGTAATAAGTGTTTTGTTCAAGACGCTGTGGTTTCATGTTTCAAGGTTAAACGTGCGTTACGTCGCCACAGTGCTCCCCCTCAAGCGAAGCGTACCGGCAGTCTGATGGCACGACCTTTTCTTGTTGTCTTCAGTGTTGTTGGGTTTGCTGGTGACTTCTGCTTGATGGATGGTGCACTTGGTATTGTTGAGGTAATTGGTAAAGGTATTGAGGTAACAGGTAACGGTTTATAGGTAACAGGTAATGGTTTAAAGGTAACAGGTAACGGTTTAGAGGTAACAGGTAAACATTTTGAGGTAATAGGTAAAGGTAAATTGTTGCTAAGTGAATTACTCGTGGTACCTGGTAGTTCGTTCGGTAACTGTTGTACGTTGTTCGTTGCTGGTTCGCTGAGGTAATCTTCATAAGTGTAAGCGGGCTTCAAACGATCAATGGATAACGTTGCTGTGCGATCGGGTAGTTGCAATGTGAAATGTTTGTCTTGCCGTCGTAGTACTTTGTACGGTCCGTCGTAAGGCGGTTGTAATGGTTTTCTTACCGCGTCATTACGTACGAAAACATACTCGCATGTTCGTAGGTCGCGATGTACAAAGATACTGCGTTGATTCCCGTGGCGTTGTACGTCGATAATTGGCTTCAATGAATTGATGTTTTTTCGTAACTGTTCGACGTAGGTATGATCGAGGCTTGCTGATGATGATGATGTTTCGAAAAAGTCTGCGGGTAAACGTAGGTTATATCCGTAGGTAAGTTCGGCGGCGCTGGTTCCGGTGTCTTCTCGTATTGCAGCGCGAAGTCCGAGTAAAACTGTAGGTATTTCGTCGATCCACGATGTATTACTGTTGATTAATCTTGTTTTCAGCGAGTTTTTCAAGCTTCTGTGCCAGCGTTCGATGATGCCGTTGGATTGTGGGTGATACGGTGTTGTACGGGTTTTGTTTATACCCATACATCGTGTTAGGCTGGTGAATAGTTGACTCTCGAACTGGCGTCCTTGGTCGGTTGTTATAGTTACTGGACAGCCGAATCTCGCTATCCATTGCTCGTAAAATGTTCGAGCGACAACTTCAGCAGTAATTTCTGTGAGTGGTACAGCTTCCGGCCATCGTGTTGTACGATCGATCATAGTAAGTAGGTATCTATGACCGTTCGATGTTGTAGGTAGCGGTCCAACGATGTCTATGTGTGTGTTATGAAATCGGTCGACTTGTGGAAATGATGATATGATGCTCGATGTATGACGTTGTACTTTGCTTTTTTGACATCGAATGCAGGTTTTCGTCCAGTTGTTAATGTCGTTATTCATAGACGGCCAAAAGAATTTTTGAGTGATAAGTTTTCTTGATGCTTTTGTTCCGGGATGACTGATGTTGTGAATGGAGTTGAAAATGGCACGACGAAATTCTTGCGGTAGGTATGGACGGATATGATTCGTTGATGTTTCGCATATTATTTTGATATCGGAGTTAGGTAGTGTTGTTGTCTTGAAACATAAGTTTTCTTGAGTGAAGAGTGCGGGTAGCTCGCTATCTCGCTCTTGTGCCCGAGATAAGTCCTCGTAGTTTACAGCGGTCGGTGTTTCGATCGTGCTAATACGACTGAAAGTATCAGCGACGATATTGTTTTTTCCGCTGACGTGACGTATGTCGTGCGTGAATTCTGATATGAAAAGTAGTTGCCGGGCTCTTCTTGGAGTTTCTGTGTTTGATGTTTTTTTCTGTAGGGCGAATGTGAGAGGTTTATGATCGGTAAAAATGATTAATTCTCGGCCTTCGAACGTTTTGCGGAAATATTTAACTGCCATGTAAATTGCTTGAAGTTCGCGATCGTAGGTGCTGTACTTCATTTGTGCTGTTGTAAACTTCTTCGAAAAGTAGCCGAGAGGTTGCCACTTATTGTTAATGAATTGTTGGATTACCGCTCCGGCTGCGGTGTCGGATGCGTCCGAAAATATTGCGATCGGTGCTGTGTGATTTGGATGCGCGAGTAAAACAGCGTTTTTGATGCTATTTTTACAAGCGATAAATGATTGTTTTGATGCTTCGTTCCACTCGATCGGTGTTTTGTCTCTTTTCTTCGCGTTGTGTAGATATGCGTGTAGCGGTGCTTGTAGTGTCGCGGCGTTCGGTATGCTATCTCGGTAGAAATTCAGCATACCGAGAAATCGTCGTAACTCTTCTATGTTTTTCGGTAATGGAAAATCTTCGATGACTTGAACTTTTTCTTGTGGCGGCTTGATTCCGTCGCTACTGACGTTGAAACCGAGAAACTTGACTTCTCGTTTGCCGAGTACACATTTGGCGGGATTTATTGTGATGCCGTTTTCTTCCAGGCGCTGTAGAACGCATCGCAGGTGTTCGCGATGTTCTTCTTCGCTATTCGATGTAATGAGTAGATCGTCGATGAATGAAAATACGAAGTCGTAGCCTTGTAGGATTTCGTGAATAAATCTTTGAAATGTCTGACCTGCGTTTCTAAGGCCAGGACACATTCTCGGAAATTCGTATAGTCCAAACGGTGTTATTATTGCTGTCTTCTCGACGTCTTTTTCGTGAACTGGTAACTGATATGCTCGGTTCAAATCGATAGTGGAGAAAATTTTCTTGTCGGCGAGTTGATATGTGAAATCTCGTAGTCGTGGTATAGGGTAGCGGTCGGGTTTTGTTACCGCGTTGAGTCGCCGGTAGTCGCCACACACCCTTAAGTCGCCATTCTTCTTTGGTACGACGTGAAGAGGTGAGGACCAGGAGCTCTTGCTGGGACGACAGAGACCTTGTTGTATCATGTTCTCGAATTCTTTTTTTACTTGATTGTAGCGATGTGGCTGGATCGGTCTTGCACGACAATGTAGTGGTGGGCCAGTAGTCTCGATGAAATGTTCGACGCTGTGCTTCGGTGTGATGTTCATCGATGTTAATCTTGTGATGCCGGGATATTCAGCTAGTATGTCGTGATACGACTGCGTGACGTCAACACTGCGGACTGTAGGTATATCAGTGTAACATACCGGTGTATTTATGTGTAGACTCGTTCGACCGTCGATGAGTTTTCTGTTCTTCAAATCGACGATGAGTTCGTGATGTTGCAGAAAATCAGCTCCGAGGATTGGTTTTGAGACTGCAGCGACGATAAACTTCCACTTGTACGGTCGGCGAAGTCCGATGTTTAGCTCGATTGTTTTTTCGCCGTACGTAGGTATTACCGTGTTGTTGGCGGCATACAGTTGAAATGGTAGCGGCTGGAGATACGTGCCTTTCTTCTTAGGTATGACCGATATATTTGCACCCGTGTCTACCAAGAAGGTTAGTTGCGATGTTTTGTCTGTGACAAAAAGGCGGTATTGTTTCGTGTGAACGCCGGAGTCCGCCGCTGCCAGCGTTTCTTCTAGTTTCCCTGGTTGCTGTTGAACGTACATGGATGTGGATGTTGATGGAGATTGGTCTCGTGGACGTGACAGGGAACGTTTGTGGTTTCTTGATTTTGAGCGGAAACGGTGGCGTTGATAATGATGTTGATGATTATTTCTTCTGTAATTTTGCTGAAGCTTGAGTTCTGCAACTTCCAGTGATAATTTTCTTATTTCTGCGATGAGGGCATTCTGGAAGTTTGATGATGATACCGACGTGTGTGCTGCCGATGTGTGTGCTGCCGACGTGTGTGCTGCCGACGTATGTGCTGCCGAAGTGTGTGCTGCTGACGTGTGAGTCGCAGAGCTTCCGGGCAGAGATTCACTGTTGGCCTCCATTTTTCTTTGAACTGCTTGCTGGTTCTTCGAACAGAATTTCCTTCTTGCAGGTACTTCTTGTTCTTCAGCAGTATTTTCTTCTTGAAGGTGCTTGTTGTTCTTCGGGGTCACCACTTTGGAGGGCTTGTTGTTGTAGAGGAGAATAATACTCAACTCGTGTAGAACAGTGAATATTTTATTTCGGAATCATTTGTAATCTCACGCCCAGGGAACCCTCGATCATTCTAGAGGGCCCCGGACGGAGAACCACGACCAGAGGTTAAGTGACCTCTCTACGTGGGGTATAAAAGTTAAAGGCGCACTCAGCATGAAGGTGCTGAAGGTGCAAATAATGCCTGTTCTTATGGGAAGAACCTCTGCGACATAACGCGAGAGAAAGACCAAAATATTTTATAATTTAAAAAGCCAAAATACAGTGCTCAACCATTTATAATTATTAACATCAAAACGATCAGCACGCACGCGGGCGGCTGAGACCTGCTGAGAGTGGACCATCCGGCTGTGGGGGCCTCGATCCCGGGGATCGAGAAACGCGTATAAGACCGCTCCCCCACGTGCACGGGAATTGCTTCACAGCTGACCAAAGCGACCCGGTTTCTATCATCAATGATAATATATAAAATAAAATATATAAGATATATATAATATATACAGAGAGCAGCTACGTGCTCGACCACCCATATATAAATGAACAATCAGCACGTACGCGGGCGGCTGAGATCTGCAGTGAGTGGACCATCCGGCTGTGGGGCCTCGATCCGCGGGAACCGAGAAACGTCCCCACGTGCACGGGAATTGCGTCACTGCTGACCCATAGCGACCAAGGAAGGAAATGGTAATGAACATAAAGATTAAAAATTAAAAATTTAAAATTTGCAATTAACATCAAAAAGTACTCCGGCGCCAAAACGGCCGAAGCACGATATTAAGGAAAGTGGGGAGGGGTGTGGGGACAACGACATAATAAAATGTTGTCCTGGCTCCTCCTCTTCTTACTGGTATGACAGGGCAATTAGCTCCGTCTAGTCCTCGACAGGGGGGACAGCGTCTCGGGGCAGACGTAGGCGGTCCGGCGGGCGCGCATGCCAGGGCGCCAGGTCAGCCAATTCTGGGAGGCGCGAGGCGTCCGCTCGCGAAAACAAATTGGACGCGAGGTGCGCGACAAATTCCTCGACGCTTTCGACGCGCAGATCTCTCGCTATCGTGCTGTTCCGCACGTACCAGGGGGCGCCCGCGGTGCGGCGCAGCGCGCGATTCTGCAGCCTCTGCATCGACCTCTTTAGGGACGCAGAGAGCAGATGGTGCCAGGCGGGCGCCGCGTACGTGAGACGGCTACGAACATAGATCTTAAACAAAGCGACGCGCATGTTAAGCGGGATCTGCGACGACGAGTAGGCCGGTGTCAGCATGGCCAACGCTGCTCTGGCCTTCCCCACTGCTGCGCTACATTGAGGACCCATGGACAATTTACGATCAAGAGTAACCCCCAGGTACTGCGCCGTTCTTCCCCAGGGTATCTCAACTTCATCGATCTTCAACGGCGGCGGTAGCCCGATCCTCTTTGAGACGGCGAGCGCTTGGGACTTTCTGGGATTAACCGAAAGCCTCCACTTGCTCAGCCAGTCCGGTAGGAGATCGAGCGTCCTCTGCATTTTGGTGGCTGCATGAATGGGTGACATGGAGGTGGTGATAAATGCGGTGTCGTCCGCATACAGCGCCGCCATGGTGTCCTGGTCAACGGGGACGTCGCTCGCGTACAAATTGTACAGCGACGGAGAGAGGACACTGCCCTGGGGGACTCCAGCCGTGATGGGACGCTCTGATGACTGTACTCCGTCAACGCGAACCCTAAAAGTCCGACGGGCAAGGAAAGAGGCTACAACCTGCACAAGAAAACGCGGTACGCCGACCCTAATCATTTTATACAGCAACCCGTCGTGCCAAACACAATCGAACGCCTTCTCCATGTCGAGAAATACTGCGACCGACGACTCCTTCTTGTTGGCCGCAACGGAGAGATGGTGGATAACTCTTACTAACTGGTGAGTGGTGCTGAGCTGTGACCTAAATCCAAATTGCTCTGCACGAGGAGGTAGGTATGGGGAAAGGTGTTTGAGGAGAAGGGATTCAAACGTTTTGGATAAGGTGGACAAAAGTGTGATTGGCCGGTAGCCGGCGGCCAAGCGTAAGTTCTTGTGTGGCTTCGGAAGGGTAATGATAAGCCCCTTCTTCCAAGATGACGGGAAGTGGCCAGTACGCAGGATACCATTGTACAGTCTTGTAAGAGCAGCCACAGTTCTAAATGGGAGGTGGCGGAGAGCCATATTAGGAATGCCATCTGCGCCGGGAGCCTTCTTGGGCTTAAGACGTGCGAGGGTCTTACGGACCTCCCTCGGGGAAAAGGAGAAATCGGGGGGATCGGAGGGGGACTGAAGGAATACCTTTACCTCCTCGGTGATGGACTCGACATGATCAACTGCGGTGGTCGGCAATGGGGAGAACTGGCGTTCGAGGTGTTCGGCGTGGATCTCCGCCCTGTCCTCTGCACGATAGCGCAGGTTGCCGTCGGGGTGCAGAAGTGGTCTAGTTGGTGCGTAGGAGTTTGTGAGGCTGCGGCAGAAGCGGTGGAGAGAATTCCAGTCCTCTCCCGCCTCCATAATGCGCCGACTCCAACTATCGGCTTTTACCTGGGCCAACTCCTTCCTAACCTGATTATTAAAATAATTCAATTGGGCTTTAAGAGTGGGACAACGAGTATATTGCCAACGACGACGAAGCCTCTTCTTCTCCTCGATCAGAGCGACGACGTGACGCGGCAATGTAGGTCTGCGCAGCGGGTGCTCGGCTGCTGCAGTGGTGGTGGCTGCTTCAAGGGCAGAAGAGATGGCGTCGGTGAGCTGTTCTGACAACGACTCAACCGCTTCTGCCGTGCTAACAGGCACATTGGGCGTGGAATCATGCAGCTGACTCGCAAAAAGGTCCCAGTCTCGAATCAGGCGCCTGGGGAGAGGGGGGACGCTCGCTGGGGAAGAGCGAATGACGGCCAGAACGGGGAGATGGTCGGAGCCATGCGCAACGTCTAGGACCTCCTGAAAATATTCTCCCGGCAATTTGTGAGTGATGGCGATGTCCAAAACGTCAGGCGATTGACGAGGGTTCTCGGGATAGTGAGTAGGCGAGTAGGTACCCACCACCGAGTAACCACGTCTTTCTGCGTCCTCAAATAATCTAGAACCGTCCGCGTTTGCTATTCGCGAACCCCACCCGGGGTGCTTACAATTGAGATCGCCGGCGATCACAGTGGGCTCTTCTGATAAGAGCCGTTGGACGTCGACGATGTCTAATCGTACTCTCGGGGGCTTATAACAAGCGTAAAAGTGTGTTCGCGTGGACCCTAGCAAGAGTTCGATGCCTAGAGCGTAGATCGAAGAGACAGGGGGGTCGGGGAGGAGTTGATGAAGAAGTTGCCTACGGACCAAAATGGCAAGACCTCTGCTGGCTCGATCTCCTCCCAAATAATCTTGGCGGTAAACAATAAACCCTGGGGCACTGAAGCGGTCTTGAGGAGACAGAAGGGTCTCACTAAGTAGGGCGACGTCAACTTCGTACTCACGAAGAAGATGTTATATTTTATTTACAAAAAGGTGCTCCTTTTATACAAATATTTTGCCTTAATTATTATTACATAAATGTATTATTTTACAAAGATGAATTATGATTGGTGGAACAGATTAAAAGGTGAATTGTGATTGGCTGTGCGGTAGCGTATATCGCTGTCGCGCTATATGACGTGTGTCATTATTTCCGCCGCGGAACGCGCGAGGCGCGTGGATCATGCAGATCGCGCGGGACGCGGGGCGCGCGAATAAATACCGCGGCTCTGGCGGGCCGCGTTCACTTTTCGGCGGGAATTCGTGAGGTGAGCTGTGTCGCTGCTGGTCGACGCCGCGTTGTTGCTAGGTGAGTTTTGAAGGCTGAAGACTGAAGAATGAAGACTTGAAGATTGAAGCATATGAAGATTGAAGACTGAATATTCGTGCTGTATTGCTGTGAAAAATTCTTATTAGAATGTAAAAGTCCTTTTCGGGACTGAAGAGTGTTTCAAGATTGAAGACGGAAGATAAGTGTTACATTTCAGTCTCGAATAATTTACATAATTATTCGAGCGGTTTCTTTCGGATGACGAATTCGCTTTTATCAAAGCGTTTCTGTTTCAATCGTACGAACGTAATAAGTGTTTTGTTCAAGACGCTGTGGTTTCATGTTTCAAGGTTAAACGTGCGTTACGTCGCCACAACTTTTTATTCATATCCTCTATCTCAACATTCTTAATTTTGTCAAATTGATTTTACACGTAACGTTGTTTTGAATAGATAGCATTACAAACGCTAAATATACTGTTGTTTTTCTAGTTTCTTTTATGTAGTTAAATAGTGTTTTAGTAGATTAGATTCCTCCAGAATATTGAACGGCATCACAATGTTACAATCTTTATATTTTAGCAATAGTAGTACCGAGGTAAGCATTTATTCTAATCTAATACTTCTTAGATTAGAATAAATGCTTATTGTCTTAGGTTTTTTAAATCATTAAAAACTCACGCGGAAGCAATGTATCCTATTCATAATAATAGAAAACTTCATCAAGAAGAAATCTTGAATATTTTTTGGGGCAAACTAAAATCCCTTAAGCTTAATAGACACAGACGGAGATTAAGAGGAAAGTAATTTATACTGGGTGGTAGATAGTATAAACATTATAATATCTTCTTATTTATTTTCATTTTTATCGACATGTGATGTCGACTATGGACGTCCCTCGAATAAAGACATCAAATCTAAAAACATCAAAGCTCAAACTGGTTGACATGCAACTTGTGAGCAATTTCCCAAAGTGGTGACAAGCCTAAAAAAATAAAGTAACGGACAGCTAGACTTCCCTTTCCTTCCCATTAGCATGTGTCGTATAGTGAGACAAGAACAGAAATATGTCTCTGCTCTTGCTTTTTACCCGGTATCTATGCTTTAGTTATTAATCTGAGGTTTTGACAGATTAGTAATGCATAATCTGTGTTCAAGTAGGTCTAAGAATAGTAAATATTTGTATTCGAAATAATATTTATCGTTTTTTTCGTTCCAACTCGTGTTCCTTTAGCACCACATAAAAGAAAGCGAGAACGTTCTATAATCTTTAACAGCTCTGAAATAAGATCGAACAAACATCAATAGATTGTCAATAGTGATCAAACAAACGATAATAATCAATCAAAATTAATTAATCTGAGCGATAAAAATAAAGATAAACGCTTGGATTGTGGCCCAGGGAAGGGTGTTAAACGCATTGGAGATTTTAAGAGACACCGCTAGCACCACCCGGCCCCGGGTCGTTTCGTCCGCAATTATGTCGCGTACATAGATTAGAGTAATTTGTTTGTCGCGTAGTCGCGTCACAGCGTCGACCGTCGATTTGTGTGCTTTTGCCGAATGTGTCGACTAGCACTTACGTAGTAACTAATTCTTAATCTGTGACTAGCACTCTCCTTGCGCCTATTTGCCGACGCTCGCGTCGGCCTACGCTCATCCAACAGCTAATAGATATGTATAGTATTACCGACTTAAGATAGGTATATAAAGAATATTAAACTTTAAATTCGAACTTTATCAATTCACAAAACAATTTAGTATCTACCTACGTACCTACTTTTTGCCTACGTTTATCCAAAGAGAACGTAACCCTATTATGTACGAGTACCTTGCACCTTGTCACCTTCTAGAGAATCTTCATGTTTTTTCTAGTGTAGATAAAGGCAAGTTTTTCATCTTGATAAAATACATAATAGCTCTTAATCAGTCGATAGGTAGGTTTAAAAAAAAGTACTTACTTCCATTTTTTATTTTATTAAGAAAATAATATTATACGTATGTACTTACTTACTTAAACATATTAATTTACATCAATATTATAATATAGGCACCTTCGTTTAATACCGTGTTCCAGACGCAGCTGTCAGGTGTCAAAAACTGTTCAAAACGCTCAGAATGATCACGTCATTTTGCATAATTTTACCCATATTTTACCCATCTTGTTTTTGACGTTTACTTAGATTTCACAGATTTCACTGATCTCGATGTTATTTTTAAGTTATGGATCGAGCAAATTTATTCTAGATTCTTTTTTAAAGTAGTTATAATTGTTAATTTAAAATATAAATAGAATTTATGGGATAAAAAGGAAATGTTAAATTTTGACATCTGTCAGTCGTTCCACTAGCTTAAGAATGATCTGAGCGTTCAGAGTAAAAGAAGTGCATAGAGGAACACAAGGATAATGTGTGTAGGTAGGTACTTACTAAGTACCTACTGAGTATGTAGGTACATACATATTTTGCATGAGCTTGCTCTTATACTTAACTAGCTGTGCCCGCGACTTCGTTCGCGTGGTCGACACACAACGAAAATCCCTAAATGTAGATAATTTTCCCCGTTTTTGCAAAACTTCTCTCTGACGCTTTGCTCCTATTGATCGCAGCGTAATGTTATATAGCCTAAAACCTACCTCTATAGGTAAATGGACTATCCAACAAAAAAAAGAATTTTTCAAATCGGACCAATAGTTCCAGAGATTAGCGCGTTTAAACAAACAAACAAAGAAACTCTTCCGATTTATAATATTAGTATAGATAGTATAATAGTACTAATACTTAAATACGTACATACTTGATTACTGATAGGTACATAAAATTACCTGGAATTACTTACTTGCGATACTATAATATTCATATTACAGTACTAGCTGTGCCCGCGACTTCGTACGCGTGGAAAAATGATTTAGGACAGTGTTATAATAAATATGTTTTAAAAGAAGTAGGCTGATGAAGTATTAATAATAGTTTACCGTCAAATAATGGCTCGGAAATGCCATATGAAGACATAGGATTACCCCCAGTAGATGTAACTTTATCTTGAATAGTCAGACATAACTGCTCTGCATCAAAAAGTACACAGAA
Source organism: Celastrina argiolus (assembly GCA_905187575.2). NCBI lineage: Eukaryota > Metazoa > Arthropoda > Insecta > Lepidoptera > Lycaenidae > Celastrina > Celastrina argiolus. The sequence continues at coordinate 17,030,189 of LR994579.1, forward strand.
CACCATCATCACTACAAACAAATGGCGGAACCGCTGAGGATTTCCGCTAATAGGTAGGTACTTGCCAATGTTGATCCCGATCCAGTTATATTAGTGCCCGGCAAGCCGCTTGTATGTAGGGTATATTAGATATATTACCATCCTTTCGGAGCTCAGCAAAAGAAGTAGACCCCGAACAACATGCAGTAGAGAAGTTATTAGGATAATATTATTAGGATACCCCGTATAAGCCCGGCCCATTTTTAAAACCCAATGTCTTGGGGTATTAAATTAAATCTTATATTACAAATACTCAGGTCCCTTATATCTTCAAGCTGTAATCAAATCAAAATGTATGGAGCTCTCGGTGCGCTAGTCCAACTCGCACTTGACCAGTTTTTATTTATTTATATTATATTATTATTACTAACCTACACTAACAAATATGTACATACAGTACTTATCACAAAGGACTTTACAGCAAAAGTACCTACTAACTGATTTTATACAAAAAACTTTCGTAATAAAGAAAGTCAAGAAAAAAATTAGATTGTCCCTAAATAATATAATATAATAAATGAAATTCACTTTTATCGAATGCCATTCTCTCCCGGTACGTTCGCTGCGAATAAAATTTGAAGCAGCGCGCGGCTCCCGGGCCCGGCGCGCTTCCTACAAACGTCCAGCAAATACGACATGATGTTTTTAAATTGTCATAAGTTTTTTATTTATAAACCGATTTACATGAAACAAACACTAAATGTTAAGTGAAGCTTGCCGCAATATATTAGTAAAAAGTACATTTACGTGGGATAAGCCGTTTCTGAGATTAGCGTGCACAAACCCACAGACAAACAGACAAACAGATAAACAGACAAACAGACAATAATTCCAAAAATCATTGTTTTGGGTACTATTGGGTAAATAAAGGTCCCCTATAATATTTTTTCTTAAATATCTTCAATGTACAGACACGACTTCTCTACAGATTTATTATATGTATAGATTGCAAGTAAGTAAGAAAGTACCCAGATATCTATTTCTTATTGATCGTTACCAATTGATTTTATGCTACATTTTAGTATTTTGACTAGATTATAATATAAATAGAAATATTTTACTAGCTATATTTACAAATAAAAAATAAATAACTAAATAGCTTTTATGAGTTTGAAGTTGATATGAGAGAGAGTGAGATATCCACGGAACAGAAAACAACTGGTAGTGCGAAGTCGGCGTGGTTCGCGTTCTTACGTGTACTAGGTACCTCCTTATTTTCTATAGTTAAGTACCTATTTATATGCGCCTGCCAGGAAAGGAGGCAGAGGCGAGGAGTGGTCACGTTACTCGTTAAACGAGGGCAGGCGCATTAGTTATTCCTGCTAAGATCACTTTTCTTCGAAATCGTCAAATTAAATTATAATACAAAACATTGTATGCACCTACTTTTTGCAGTAAATAACGTAATAAACCTAATGCATTGGTTTGAGAACCTTTTCTCAAAATTACTAAAATACCGAAACCATTAAAACGTAGGTAGATTATAAGCATTATTCCCTATTAGGCACGTCATAAGGTATCCTAAACGCTCCACATACCTAAAAAGAACAAAAAGGAACCCTTATAGGATCACTTTGTTGTCCGTATGTCTGTCTGTGAAGACCCTTTTTATCAGGAACGCGTGGAGGTATCATAATAGATGAAATTCATAATAATAGGTTGGGGAAAAAGTCTTTTCACATTATAATATTATGTACGAACTTGTCATAAAATCTCTTGAGGGCTATACCAATTGTATTTGGCTGATTTTAGAATCATTAAAAAGTTTTAATTTTACAGAAGACAATTCCAAATTCAAATTAGGTAAATGTGAGATTACAAAAAATTTGATTACAAAAAAGGTAAAAACGCAACACAAGCCGCGAATTTTTTTTTTTTGATGTTTATGGACCTAATACAGTATCTGTGAGAGTAGCGCAAATTTGGTTTGAGCGTTTTCAATCCGGAAATTTTGATATCAAAGATACACGTCGCTCTGGTCGCCGTATTACGGACAAAACTGATGCCATTTTTGAAAAAGTTGAGCAAGATCGGCATATTAGTAGTTACGACGTAGATGAAGAACTGGGGATAAAACGGTTTTGGCGCATTTGAAAAAAGCTGGGTACACAAAAAGCTCGATATGTGGGTGCCTCATAAGCTCACTGAAAGAAACCTAATGAAGCGGTACTCATATGTGATTCTTTATTGCGACGTAATGAAGACCATTTTTGAAGAAGCTGATAACTGGTGATGAAACGTAGATCACGTACGACAAGAACGTGCGAAAAAGATCGTGGTCAAAGGCCGGTCAGGCTTCAGACTGTGGTGAAACCCGGGTTAACTCGCAACAAGGCTGTGTGTATGGTGGGATTGGAAGAGTATTATTCATTAAGAACTGTTATCGCCAGGCAGAACCATCGATTCTGAACTGTACTGCGAACAACTGATGAGATTAAAGCAAGAAGTTGAGAGAAATCGAACGGAATTAATCAACAGAAGGGGTGTGGTTTTTCACCATGATAACGCTAGACTTCACACATCTTTAGCCACTCAGCAAAAATTACGGGACTTTGGCTGGGACGTGCCTCCGCCGTATAGTCCTGACCTTCAGATTTCCACCTGTTTCGGTATTCGGCAGTGTCAGGTTGACATCACAAGAGGACTGCCAAAACCATTTGACCCAGTGTTTTCATCAGAAGCCCCAAAATTTTTATAGCAAAGGGAAGATCCCATGGGAAGTCCATACCAACAAGGTGGCAAAAAGTTATCGAACAAGATGGCACTTATACTTTAGTCAATTGTAAATAAACTTTATAAAAAAAACCTTATGATTTTTTATGTAAAATGCGAAGAAACTTTTTCCCCGAACTAATATCTAATACGCAATAAAAAAATATAACGCTTTTTCGACACGGTAACCAAACGGTATTTCCCGTAAACTTATAAATCTTGGAATTTAGTACGAAACAAAAGTTTATGCGGAACCCTTGGCGGCCGAGGCCGACTTGCACTTGGTCAGTATTTTCTGTTCCACAAGAGTAGGTACCTAAGTAGGAATAAGTAATCACATCTCACAAGCACTTTATAAATAAATTTATGTGAATATACGGAAGTGGCCAAATAATGTTTTGTGTTATCTATAGGTAATAGCTACCTATATTTTTATATAGGTAGCTATAACCTATAGATATGGTATCTTAATTTAAACAAAACTAATTTACCTACATTTTCGACATAAAATGTCAAGTTTTAATTAAGTTTCGAGAAAAAAAGCCAGAGTCAACCTATGTTCTGTGCAACCAACAATTGAGTAAAAAATATATTAACTACACTTATTATTTAAGGCACAAAGGTACCGTTTGTGCATTAAAATAATATCTAGGACATGTCTTATTTCTAGTTCAATCACTGTAAATAGATTTAGAGCCAACATCAAATTCAGCACTATGGTATGGTAATCTAGATATTTTATCGACATCGTATTTTTTTAAAATCGTCGTCATCGTCGTATCTGCAATACCATGGAGTTGCGTTACCGAATTTACGTGTAAGTGACGTTCAGTTAGCGTTCACCACTGCAACCATAACAGAGTTTTCACTAAAAATGTTGACTTGAAACATTTTTCTTACTCCAATTATACCGAATTATTTGCCTTTCGACACAAGCACATTTTAATATTATACATTGTGTCATTATTTTCTCTATGAATACATTAACATAAGTACCTACCTATTTAGTATTTACAAAATGTCGCATATTGTTCAATCACATTTTATTACCACTATTGTCATGTACTAGTTATAAATGGGCTGTCGTTCTTTCGGCAACTAAAACTGGCTAAACTACCTACCGTGAAAAAAAAACGATAAATATGCACCAAAACTATTTTTGTACGAGTAATAACTTCATATTGAAGTGATAGCTTCTTGTGGGAGGGCAAACCGCTTCGTTACGTATAACGTAACGAGTTACGGCGCCAGACTGTCTGGCTTCCCTTTCTCTCTTGAGAGAAGTATGAAATATAGTGGTAGGCAGACTAATCCTCTCTCACAATAACTCACAGCGCTAGCTGTATTAAGTTATCATTTCTCTCGGGCGTCCCGAGTCGATATTTTTATTTATAATCTAGTCGCGAATACTGATAGTCTCGGTTGTAAAGTGTTCACGTGTCTTCTGCCCCACTTGTCAGATACGAGTCTCGTCACATAGTCCGGCGTTAAGGCGGCTATTATTACTATGAGGTTAAGGAATCCAAATGAAGCTGAGGTGAGTAGCTTCGTGTAGGTACCAAGGACGTCCCCGTCGAGTTGCCTGTAAATAATAATAATATCTAATTAATACACCAATTATGGTGGCTGGGTTTTGATGAAACTTTTTTTTATAGTTCCCAGTGTGTGCTCCCAAGAGCTCTCTTCCTTGACTCTCGTAAACTTGTGGGACATGACTGGCGAGAGATTGCAAGGCCCTCATCTTCTATATGCCTATGCGTCGCATGGATCATGAGGTAATCATCCTATACTGTACTAGCCAGACTTAAAACATTTTTTTTGTTGTTCCAACCCTGACCCATCTTTTATACATCATAGTCTACTTACACGTTATTTAGCGAGTACACTGTATTAAACGCCATATACACTATTATAGACAGCAACGCAGACAGTACAAACACCAGTGTCTGGTACCTCGCCTGCAGCCAGAGCTTGAGGTTCACCACTACCAAGAGTAAGTGGAAAAGGCACGCTCCGTAGGACCTGAAATGTGTTATTTTACTTAATAATATCTATCGACGCTTACACACCACGTATTCAGGTAGTCCTGTGTTAACATGCGCGGGTATTATGAATATAATATGATAGCTGTGCCCACGACTTCGTTCGCATAGTTTTTGAGTGACTTGGCCGTTTATGCAACGCACGCAACGAAAGTCCCCAAATGTCAATGATTTCCCCGTTTTTGCAACATTTCTCACTGACGCTTCGCTCCTATTGGTCGCAGGCCGCAGCGTAATGTTATATAGCCTAAAGCCTTCCTCTATAAATGGACTATGCAACAAAAACAGTTTTTTTTTTAATCGGACCAGTATTTCCTTAGATTAGCGCGTTTAAACTAACAAACAAAAAAAATCTTCCGCTTTATAATATAAGTATAGACTAGCTGTGCCCGCGACTTCGTTCGCGTGGTGTTTGATTGACTTAAACCGTTTATGCAGCGCATGCAACGAAAGTCCCCAAATGTGAAATGTTTGTTTGTTTAAACGCGCTAATCTCAGGAACTACCGGTTTTTTGTTGGATAGTCCTTTTATAGAGTCGTCGTTGCCCGACGCCGCGACGCGACGCTGACGCCCGACACCGCGATAGTATAAGAGCCATAGTTTTTATCTTGCGTCTAAAGACAAAGTCGTGGCAAAAACAGTCAGTATTACAAAACTCACCATAAGTCAACAGTGTTGCCGTCCAGATGTATGACAGGCGTATTGAATATGGCCCAGGAGAACATGTACACGACGAGGGAGTGGTATACGGCGGACAGGCCCCATGCGGCGAAGTACGGCCACGAGAGCAGCTTGTTCCTCTTGATTTCTCGGTATAGTGTAGGGTTTCTGAAAAATAAGTTTTTTTTTGCTTTCATTGTTTGAGTGATATGGCAAAGATGAGCACTGAACGAACCTTTAATTTAATAATATTAAAGCCTTGTTTATTCCTTAATAAATTACAATAAAACATTATTTATATGTACAATTTCATTTTCACTACTTAGTTAATATAATAAGTTTATATTTCTTTGTATTTTTAACATGATTAACTATAAATTTTTAAATATAAATACATATAACGATTCTATTCCAGGTGTGTATGTGCCTCCTATGTAGATTATACTGGGACAGCGCTGAAAGACTTACTTGTGCCTTTCATGTTTGTATGAGAAATCCCTCAACATTATACATTTTCGCCATTACCCATACTCACCCTAAAGTATTACCCTTCATTAATATTATAGCCTGTAGATGGATAACCGACGATCAGAATCCTCTCTTTTCCCTTTCGGAGACAAGCGGATTATTGCTAAAAGGTACCATGCGCCAAAATTAAACCTAACCTAACCCAACATGTTTGGAGGTTCTCCGTTTTAACCTCTAGCAATCTGCAATTGGCTAACAGTTCCCTTAAATCTAACATTTTACACTAGTGCTTAGGTATATTATTATGTAACTTACTTTAAAAGGAGATCAGCCGGCCAACGCTGCTCTGTAACTGACAGCAGGAGACACGGCACAGAAGTGAAGAAGAGATTGTAGAACGTCAGGTACATAGAGTCGAAAATTGATTGTGTGGAAAACGCCGAGTTTGCTTGAAACATTAACTGAAATAAGGAGCTTAGCTTAGTATTTTCGGCATTACAATTGCTACACACATACTGCACTGTTCTGTTGAAGTTTCATTCTGTTAAAACTTAAATCGTTGTGTATAGCGGGACTTAGGCATAAAATAAGCGCACGTACACTAACCACTTATTTAAAGCGGAAAAATAACATACTTAGGCCAGTCTATTTCAGTCGTTAGACGCTTTGCCTTTCGCACCGGCAAATGTCCTACGGTCAGGCTGAAGGGCCGTTGTGAAATCTACAATTGAGTGTCAGATAACTTGTTTGCTTAGCTTTAGATATTTATAGAGCTTAGAATAAGCTGCGATGATAAAACAATGGTTAGAAGATTGTGAGATATACCCTAAAAGTTCTATTTACTTACCATTATATTACCTAAGACTAGATTCTTGTAGAAGAAGTAGTGTATGAGTGTCGCAAGCCGCTGGTAATACCAGTGACCCATCACAAGCAGCATTTTCTTCACCATTGAGAATTTTGTGAATGCGAAATCTGCACACCTGGGATAATATTATTAAACTAACATTATAAATAAGTCATTGGAAAAAGTAATATTATGCTTTGAGGCTGAATTTAAAATAATTCCAAACGATAGATGACATAGATGTAATAATAATAATCGTTTAAAAATTTAATTTTTTTTAAATAAATTTTCATTTTCTTGGCTACCTGATTTTATTTTAATAAAATCAGGTAGCCAAGAAATGAAGGAAGGAAGAGTTGTCTAATCTTCTTACCTAGCAGCCTGATGACCTTCCTTCCCGAATATTCCAAAGCCGACATGTGCTTCTTGAATCATGGATATGTCATTGGCTCCATCACCTATTGCCGCTGTAATCGGACGTTCTTTGCTGTTCTTTATTAATTTTACTATCTGTAATAGTTATTTAAAGATTAAAAGGTACCTAAAAAGGGGGTTTCAAATAATATATTTTACAGAACGAAGAAAATATTAGAAATTATTTATGTATTATAAAAACAACTTCCTCAAATCATAACTAATACTCGTAATTATTGATCTATCACGAACTGATAAATTGCTTTTCTAAGTTTTGCTAAATACAACCAATTCAATGAACCGTTCCTTGCGTTAGCCAATAAATACCTCATTCTATCCCCACGTTTTGTTTAATTTTTTAGTGTACAAACGTAGAGCATTCTTTCGTTGTTCTGTCTGCGTTCGCTCGCGTCTGTTGATATTTTGACGTCAGCTATGTTTTAGGTACGCTATTCATATCAAAAGTAGTTTACGTCGTGTAAACCCAACTTGAAGCAATGAAAATATCACTATTAAACATGAACATCTATTCATATACCTTAGCCTTTTGTATAGGGGACAGTCTGCAGCACAACACAGCATGGCATTTCAGTGAAATATTTACAAAGGTATCTGCCAACGCCGTATCTAGGATCTGGCTCATACTCGTACCATCGACAATCAACGTGAGGTCCCTAAAACTAGGCTCTTGTAGTACCCTTTCACAGTGTTGCAACTGGACCAACATGGCCTCCTCATTTTGAACATCAACGAGGAATAGTCGTTTGTCATTCTCAGAGATGTGAGCGCAGGACTGTGCAACGTTTATCGCTGTTTCCACCTGGAAAAAAGGGTATTTAAATAATTAGGGAACATACCAAATATATTGATATCTATAGCATTTTATCCAATAATTGTCAGATAATTGAGATATATTCATATCCATTTTTAACCGACTTCAAAAAAGGAGGAGGTTCTCAATTCGTCTGTATGTATAATATTTTTTTTTTTTTTTTTTATACCCTCGATGACCATATTATGCCAAGACCCCCCCCCCTCCTTTTCAGGTTTTCACAGTATACCTTATCTCCAGTAAGGACCCACGTCCTTATGCCCGCCGCGCGCAACGCAGCCAAAGTATCGGCCACATCATCCTGCAAGCAGTCCTCCACAGCAGTCGCGCCCACCAGAGTCAGCTGCTGTTCCAACACCCTGTACTGCTGTGTCACTTGCTGCAGCTCCTCTGCGCTTTTACCATCGAGGAGCTTTATAGCTGGAATACAAAGATGGCTCTAATTTAAATAACTTTTAGGACGATGGCGGCATGGTGGCGAGAGTGTGAACACGCGCAAGCGGGCGCCTTAGTCACACCTTGACAGTCTTAATACATGATTGCATTCCTGTCAAACAGTGACGCTGGACGTTCTGTTCGAGAAAGGTGATTGGCGAGGCATGCGTCACCTAGCCAATATAAAATCCCATAGATATTTAGGTCACTGATGTATCCAATAATAATAATAAGACATTTATTTAAGTATTAGCTGTGCCCGCGACTTCGTTCGCGTGGTGTTTGTTTGACTTAAACCGTTTGTGCAGCGCATGCAACGAAAGTCCCCAAATGTAAATTGTTTGTTTGTTTAAACGCGCCAATGTCCCGTATATGACGCCCAACGCCGCGACGACCGACGCCGCAACGCCCAACGTCGTGGAGCCGACGCCCGACGCTGTGACGCCCGACGCCGCGGTGCCCGCCGCCGCGACGCCCGACGCTGCGACGCCCCACGCCGCAACGCCCGACGCCGCGACGCCCAACGTCGTGACGCCAACGCCTGACGCCGCGACGCCCAACGTCGCGACGCCGACGCCCAACGTCACGACGCCGACGCCCAACGCCACGACGCCCAACGCCGCGACGCCCGACGCCACGATGCCCGACGCCGCGACGCCCGACGCCACGATGCCCGACGCCGCGACGCCCGACGCCACGACGCCTAACACCGTGACGCCCGACGCCGTGACGCCCGACGCCGCGACGCCGACGCCCGACGCCGCGACGCCACGACGCCCGACGCCATAACGCCCAACGTCGTGACGCCGACGCCCGACGCCGCAACGCCCAACGTCGCGACGCCGACGCCCGACGCCGCGACGCCCAACGTCGCGACGCCGACGCCCAACATCGCGACGCCGGACGCCCGACGCCCGTCGCCCGACGCCGAACGCCGCGACGCCAACGCCCAACGCCGCGACGCCTAACGTCGCGACGCCCGACGTCGTGACGCCGACGGACGCCGCGACGCCCAACGCCGTGACGCCTAACGTCACGACGCCGACGCCCTTCGGCGCGACGCCTAACGTTACGACACCGACGCCCGACGCCGACTTTCAATCCGACGTTGCGCTGCTGGCGCCGACCGCCAAATTTTTCGGCGTCGGCGGTCTACTCTCGGTGCGCAATTCCAACTCGCACTTGCCCGGTTTTTTATTTATTAATTACCATAATATGCTTGCAGTATAAACGATGTCGAAATTTCCAAACGTATATCTTCAAAGACTAAGTAGTAGTGGTATTACATTAATATTTAAAATCGGTTCATAAACGACGAAGATATCCACGAAGAAACATAAAAAAAACATATATTTACGAATTGAGAAACCACCTCCTATTTGGGAAGTCGGTTAAAAATATTAACTATGTTGATTATTTCACGTTACAATCTACCTTTGTGCCAAGTTTCATTTAAGTAGTAAGAGTAGTTTGGCTGAAATACCGTCAAATAGGTAGTTACAATTTTTTGAAGATCCCACGGGAACCCTTTCGTTTTTCGGGATAATAATTTCTAATAATGCTTTTCAGGTCATAAGCTACCTGCCTGCCAAATTTCATTTAAATACGTTGAGTAGTTTGGCTGAAATACCGTCAAATAGGTAGTTACAATTTTTTGAAGATCCCACGGGTACCCTTTCGTTTTTCGGGATAATAATTTCTAATAATGCTTTTCAGGTCATAAGCTACCTGCCTGCCAAATTTCATTTAAATACGTTGAGTAGTTTGGCTGAAATACCGTCAAATAGGTAGCTACAATTTTTTGAAGATCCCACGGGAACCCTTTCGTTTTTCGGGATAATAATTTCCTATAATGCTCTTCAGGTCATAAGCTACCTGCCTGCCAAATTTCATTTAAATACTTTGAGTAGTTTGGCTGAAATACCGTCAAATAGGTAGCTACAATTTTTTGAAGATCCCACGGGAACCCTTTCGTTTTTCGGGATAATATTTTCCTATAATGCTCTTCAGGTCATAAGCTACCTGCCTGCCAAATTTCATTTAAATACATTGAGTAGTTTGGCTGAAATACTGTCAAATAGATAGCTACAATTATTTGAAGATCCCACGGGAACCCTTTCGTTTTTCGGGATAATAATTTCCTATAATGCTCTTCAGGTCATAAGCTAACCTGCCTGCCAAATTTCATTACGTCCATAGAGCGGTTTTGGCGTGATGCGATGACAAACATTCCCATACGGACAGACAGACAGACAGACAGACATTTTTTTCAAAAATGTTATTTTTAGGTTCTGTGGCTCTTATAGACCCCCTTTTTTTGATTTTTACTTAAATATTCTTAATGTACAGACATGACCCCTCTACAGATTTATTATATGTATAGACAAAAATGTTATTTTTAGGTTCTGTGGCTCTTATAGACCTCCTTTTTTTGATTTTCACTTAAATATTCTTAATGTACAGACATGACCCCTCTACAGATTTATTATATGTATAGATTGTACATTACACTACAAAAGACTAAATATAAATCTCGCTTCATTATGTTTCTAAAATTGTTTAAAATAAAATAACAAGTTAAAATTGTATTCATATAGTAGGTATTTCCTTCTTTCTTATTGAGGAATACTCAAAACATTACGAACTACTTAAACAAAGGAGTGGTATTGGGTGTGAGCTACATAGACTTATCGTGCTTCTGTTACAATAACGATTTTGTAACAGAAGGCGTATTATTAAAAAATAATGTTATGTTATATAATTATGTGGTAGGTATGTTTGCCTTAATAAAAAATAACCAAAAGTTGCTTATAAAAGCGCGTAGAATTTCAGTTGTCCTGATAATCAGCTCTACAAAATGTCTGCCGCATATCAGGTCAGAGAATTTGCTACGGGCCCCGCGCTTGTTTAATTCGGCACTGGATAAGCACATTGTTCCAAATTGCCAATACTGTCTTATCTGATAACATGCAATAGTCCGTTTTTAAATTGTATAAATATTTTGCGAATTCTTAGTAACACTTAGGTATATCTACATTATTTACCTACATTGATGATTAGATTAGGTACTACGACGTAGTTTAGTTGGTACACTGGCAAAAGTGCCGTAAATCCAGTATTACACCCATCCTGGGACAGGAAAGAAATCTATCCCCTGCAAGGTTCCCTTAGGAGAGGTATAGAACCTATCACCGCTTTGCTTGGAGAGAAAAAACTGGATCACCTTCATTCTTATAATTATTTTTTTGCGAGCCTCAAGACAGATCTAGCATGTCCCCCTGGCAACCCGGAGATCCTATCCAAGGGTTTTTGGGGTTGGTTATCACCTTGTCTACAAAGGAGTTGCAGTGGCGGGAATGGAGTAAAGTACCTACTTTGTTTCCGGCTCGTAATAAATAAATAAAACTGTTGGGAATGTGTGAATCAGCCCAAATCCCATACGAGACAAAAAAAATGTATTTTTGGTTACCCGTCTCTCGGGTAATAATTGTTCACAAGCCATTCAATTTCATAGAAGAAATAAGCTATAGCCGACATTAACATGCCCATTTTAATAATGGTCGACCTTCGAGTAAATGTATGAATTTTAATTAGCAATAAGCGGTACAATGAGTTGTTGCTGTCAATTTTCACACACCCCCCATTTAACATGGATGGCTTTATTCGAACTAAAAGCCCTTTGATGTTTCAATCAGAATTTTTATTACAGATTCTCTCTATATCATTTGCTCAGGTACTTCCTTTGGTTTAAATGACTAAGCACAAAGAATATTTGATTCGATTGTGTACCATTTAGTGTAGGGATTTCGTATTTGTATGCGCATTTTAAAGTCCTTATCAGACTGAACGCTAGTAGTATGTGTGTGTGTGTGTGTGTGTGTGTGTGTGTGTGTGTGTGTGTGTGTGTGTGAGAAACTTAGGCCCGTATAAATAAAGAATTTCAATCGCAACCTCTACTTGATAACCTATTTGCCAGATAAAACAACGTTTCGTTTCACTTTTAAAAGTGAACAACTTTTTGCTCATTTAAAAAATTACATTACACAGTACTTTAATTTCTTTTCTTTTTGAACCGTAATATTCATAACTAGCTGTGCCCGCGACTTCGTACGCGTGGAAAAGTGATTTAGGACACTTTTATATTTTTAAATATATTTTTAGTTTATTGGCGCAACCGCTGACAACTTTCGCCAATAGGTACTTCCCAGTGTATCCCAGTGTTGATCCCGATCCAGCAAGTCACGTACCCGGCAAGCCTCTTGGTATGCAGGGTATAATAATAATATAGTACCATCCTTTCGGAGCTCGGCAAAAGAAGTAGGCCTTCGAACAATATGTAGAAGTCAGCAAAGGTATTCGAAGTTAGGATAATATTATTCGAATGCACCGTATAGACCTAGCCAATTTTTCACGTTAATTTAGTAAATTATTTAACTTCGATGTCCGTCTGTCTATCTGTCTGGTTGTCAAAATTTTAACACGTGTAGGTATCAAGCTAACAATCCTATTAAATACTCAGGATCTTCTGTCCCTTCTGGCTTTGAAAAAAACAGACTCCTTAGCCACATCTACCCAAAGATTCAGCCGTATCTCTCTAATTTTCGACACTCCAAAGGGAACCAAAACCTAAATTTGATACGAAGCAACGTCTTAATAGTGCCGACATAGGATAAATTGCGAAACCATAAAATTATTTTCAATTTTTTTGAACTTACTACCGCTTTTGTCATTAATATTTTGAGATATTAATTTGAAATATTATATTGCAATTATTAAGGTATTTAAAACGAAACTCTCGGTTAGACATGGGCGCAGCGGCACGCCCCGTCGAGGATCCAGCAGGCTTACTCTCGACACAACCGAGAATCGAATCAGTTCGATCTCAACGGATTTGGTGTTTTATTTGGTAGATTACTTTGGAACTAATTAGGATAAAGAAAACCTTTGGAACGTAACTTTTTGTACACCCGACGATATCAATCGACATAGAACAAAAATAAACAAACGTCAATTTATTCGGGAGTATGCGGCACGATCGAATCTGAATCAAAATCGAATCAGTTTGGAGAGTTAGGCCCCAGCTCGGCGCGCCGATCAGTTTTAGTAGCGTTTTTTTATTAACCTACCCTAAGTATAACAATAATATAAATAAATTAAATTTAGTTTTAAAGAAAATATAAAATAAAAAAAGATTAAATTTGAATGTTTGCAGCGCGGTTCCTGCCGCGCTTCATACAAACGTCCAGCATTTTTTTTTGATTGTCATAAGTTTTTTATTTATGAACCGATTGAGATACCGCTTTTGTCATTAATATTTTGAGATATTAATTTGAAATATTATATTGCAATTATTAAGGTATTTAAAACGAAACTCTCGGTTAGACATGGGCGCAGCGGCACGCCCCGTCGAGGATCCAGCAGGCTTACTCTCGACACAACCGAGAATCGAATCAGTTCGATCTCAACGGATTTGGTGTTTTATTTGGTAGATTACTTTGGAACTAATTAGGATAAAGAAAACCTTTGGAACGTAACTTTTTGTACACCCGACGATATCAATCGACATAGAACAAAAATAAACAAACGTCAATTTATTCGGGAGTATGCGGCACGATCGAATCTGAATCAAAATCGAATCAGTTTGGAGAGTTAGGCCCCAGCTCGGCGCGCCGATCAGTTTTAGTAGCGTTTTTTTATTAACCTACCCTAAGTATAACAATAATATAAATAAATTAAATTTAGTTTTAAAGAAAATATAAAATAAAAAAAGATTAAATTTGAATGTTTGCAGCGCGGTTCCTGCCGCGCTTCATACAAACGTCCAGCATTTTTTTTTGATTGTCATAAGTTTTTTATTTATGAACCGATTGAGATGAAATAAATGTTAAGTCAAGATTACTACAAATACTTATGATTGAACCACATCTAAATCGGATAAGCCGTTTCTGAGATTAGCGTGCACAAATGCACCGACAAACAGACAAAAATTAAAAAAAAATTGTTTTGGGTACTATTGCATAAATAAAAGTCTCCTATAATAACACAGGCACAGTTAGCACATTTTAATAGTATTTTTTACCCAGCAGTCTACACTACACCAGCCCGGCTCGGACGTAAGACGTCACCCAGCAGCCTGCATTACGCGGCGCCCGGTCGAATCACGGCGAAACGATTTTAATTTTGCTATATTTCCTAAACTACTCATTATATTTGCATGGTATAAAGGGCAAATATTATAGTCTTCATGGAATGCTTAAGCCAACTAACGTATTAAAAATGATAAGGACTAATACCGTGATGGTATAAATAGCTTTACAAAAACCGCTTAATTGCCCGTTTTTTAGTTTATCGCGAAAGGCTTTCTTTTAATTATACAGTTAATTAAGTTGATTTTATACAATAAATGATAATTTATTTTAATTTGTGAAGCAAGTTCAAAAATACAATTTTTATATTATTATGACACTGTGAAAACACTGTTTTCCCAGAAAAAAAATCCTGATAGTTAGGTACTTATTTGATGTTCTAATAAGTATAGATATAGAATATGGGAAAACATTAAAATATGTAACATAAGTTAAGTTCTTCATTTTTAAAAGCTATTTCCTGAAAAAGTACAGTGCTTCCGTTGTAAATTGTATATTTTGGCCGCATAATTCTATATTTTTTGTATGTAAAATAAACTTACATTCTGCTACTTTTTCGTACTCCTCATTAGGTATTTCTCTGTACGCTATTGCCAATGTCCTTAGGCCTTTAACAGCAAATGTATTGATATCCTTGTCAGTTTCTTCTATGAGGGCGGTGTCTTTGCAAATAGGGAACACTGAGGTCTCAGCACCTTTACAAAACAACCATATCTAGAACAAAATATTACATTAAAAATTGTCACTGACCGCCATTTTGATTTATGACCGCATAAAGAATTTAGAGCCTCGTTGCAAATACTGGGTGTAAGTTTCAAATGTGTTGAGTGTGTGTGGCATCGTACGTTTCAAAAGGATGAACCTATTCTATATCTAGATTTTGTTTTAACTGTGACTTAATATATAACGTGTAAAATAAATGAGCGACAATATTTAAGGATTGTATGTATTTTATGTGTCCCTCGCGTAGAGTTCATTTTAAAAGTAGCAACCCTAAAAAAAATACTTTTAATTACGTTGCATACATGCTGCTGGGCCATGAGAGTCTAGTCCAGGACATACCATGAAGCCGTCCAATATATTATATATTATTCTGATTGAAGTGGTAAATCATAATGGCTACGAACTAATGGGATACCTACATGTCCACGTGTAGAATCAGCCTGTAGGGCTTGTAAATAAAATATTTTTTGCAATTATACGCAATTATACAAAATATATTATTATTAAGTCAGTTTTTTCCAAAATCGTATAGTTAACGAATGTTTGCAACTAATTGTACTTTTCGTATAAAAACATAAGCTAAAAAATTACCACTTAATTTTCATCATTTATTTTTGTTACAGGTTGTAGAGTGTCCTTAGTTATAATTCATCCACTGTTCCCTTACTCTTGTCAATGTCAGATTACTTTTAGATTTTAATTTTAGTTTAATTTACATGAATTTATTGTTAAGATAAATATGAATTTTTAACATATTTTAGTTACACAGTCTATCTTCCTTTAAGCTATGCTATGTAAATGCTATGATAAGATTACATTAGGCATGTCGATAACATGACGTAACATATAGCCGATTCGGGGAATTATTAGATAACCCCATATCTTGTATTTCAAGTTTAACTCAGATTACTGGTAATAACTCAGACTCAAGTTTAACCTACTAATCTGGGATGGCCGTCACTCACCTTTCCATCCTTATCTCTTACTATGACTGACATTCTCTTCCGTTCCGAAGTAAACTCTATGATCTGCAGTCTCTCATACATTTCTGTGTCGTCGCCAATCTTTAGAAGTAAATTATTGCCTTCTTCGCCGAGGAACGTGACGCCTACTCTATCTGCCGCTTCCACTAAAGCCTTCTCGTCGGGACTACTGCCCTGGTAATCCATTTTACTGCCAGTCTCATTGAGTCCATTCCAAGACACGTTATCCGCGATTTTGCCACTCGCCTTCCCACTCTTTTTTTTGCGAAAAAAGTTCATTAGCTGCATATTGCCGTGAACTGAGAGTCGCGCGCTCAACTTTTTCATATCCTCACTAGAGACTTGCACTGAATGACAGAGAGCGAGTATTGTGAAGAAAAATTTAATGTCTGTCTGAAATAGAAAGTGTTACTAAATTATATACAATAAAATAATGTTTGGTACACGATAAGGTATTTAAATACGCGGGTAGGAACCTCATACTAACCATTTACATATAGAAGGACATGGTCAAAAATCTAGAAGCTCTGATACAAGTAATCTATATACCTATATACAACAGCAACCCTACATACTCTTACAGTTCGTAGGTATTACTGTATTGACGACCTCCGTAGAGCGGTGGCTGAGCGCGTTGGTGCTCGAACGAGAGATCGCGGGTTCGAATCCCGCCGAGGGAACAAAAAGTTTTCAATGTTCCTGTATCATGGATTTGCATTTAATTTGTGTAAATTTGTGTTTATTATAATAAAAATCTTAAATATGTGTATAGTATAAAAGTATTAAATATATTTCCATTGTCTGGCACCTGTAACACAAGTTCTTCGGATACTTAGCACAGGGCCAGATTGACGTGGTGTGAAGCGTCCATAGATATTATTATTATTAAGATATCTCATGTTACTATGATATTGTATTTTGCATTTGCAAAATGATTAAAATATGGACCATCACCTTCACCTTTTTCAAACTTGTGCACATATATCATTCATAGAATATTAAGAATTGCGGGGAAGTCCACAGAACATGACTGATACATAATCACACAACATGTGAATGACGCCGAATAAAAATATCGACGATAACAAGTTTTTCAAGACTGCTTATGCTAAAAATATCACTTTACAATAATTCTACCCTGGTAATTAATAGAGCAGTAAGTCATAAAAGTGGTTTCGAGAAAATGTCAATTAGAGATAAAGATTAATTACCAGGGCAGAATTTACATTTACAAAATAAATAAATATTCAAAAATTCAATGAACATACCATTTTCTTGAAATGAGATTTCCTCAATTCAAGAAAATGTATGTTCAGTGTTTATGTATTTTCGAGAAGTGAGAGAAAAACAAAACCGACTGTTTTGTTTTTACCCCGGATACTGAAACGATACATATATTAAGTAGCTGCTACTGTTGTCGTTCTGCCAAGCAATGGCAATGACAGCATATAGGCCCCCAACTTTCTTAAGCAGTATTCGCCCATTAGTCAGTAAGGTGAAATATGAGTGCTTTTAAATATATTTTATTTTTTAATTGTTATCAATGTTTTGAAAAACATAATATAATGCTTTATCAGATATATTAGTGTAAATTACTGATGTGATCCGATAGGTGCTAAATCCATAAACAGAAGAAGATTAGATGCTATAAAACTATAAAAAAAATTATTGCGATAATAAATTAATCATATTGTACCCTATCTCACATTTGTCCACACAAAATGTCCGTATCATAGTTATTGTGTGAGCTTTCACAATTTTTTAATTAGTAGGTATCACATATTCTCATAATATTTCATTAGCCGACTCTTAAATAGTTAATCAAAATATTATGATGCATATGGTCTAACAGCCATATAGATATTTCAGACATTTATCTTAACTTCACATTGTTATTATATCCGTATTATACCTAGTATTTATGAGTACATACTTTTTTTATTAGCATCACACAATTTTTTTTCATATTCAATATTTTGCAAACATTCTTCATAATATCCTTATCTATATAAATACAGTATATAATAATAGTTAATCAACTTGTGCAGTGCATTTGCGAGCAGTGATTCACTACGGACATTATAGTATGTGAGAAGACCGAAAATCGAATTTAATGTATGCGTGGCCGAGGAAATTAAAACATAAAATATTATTGCAAAATAATATTTCATGTTTTAATTTCCTCGAAATATTTCTTCAAAATATTAGTTATTTCGTCGCTACTTACTTTATCTAGCGACAACGACAAAACCTACCCACACACACAAACCTACAAACAAGTGATGGCGTACCAATGGCACATGTGCCACAAAATTTAAAGTTTGTGTTAAAAAATTAAAGAAAAGTCACACTAATTTTACTTTAATTAAAATAACGCCGTATAATTAAAACGTTAAAATAAAAAAGAGTTTTGAGTTGTTGGTAATTATTATTATTATTTTCCTAACCGTAACAAAATCAAAATTATTTCATGGCACGTCTGTGACCTCATTAAACTTTTATTTAAAAAATTGGCATTCGCCGTCCCTGGAATACATATTATTATTATATTGCGTCGCGTGGATCTAAAGGCTACCATTATTTTGATATTATTAGAATATTACGAACAATTTATGACAACGGTTAACCTTGGAACTAGATTCCCAGGTCATTTCAGTCACCAGTACTAAGAACAAAACTGACCTGAAAAGCATCAACGGGCTCGTCGAACCTCTGCGTGTCACACAACTTTGAGTCCTTCTCTTCATAAATCTGTCCCCTTATGGAACACGCCTTGAATATCATCAGGTTCTTAGTCAATGTGCCTGTCTTGTCCGAGAACAGCACTTCCACTTGACCCAGCTCCTCGTTCAGGTCGGAAGTGTTGGCTATAGCCGGTCTTCCTGTCTCGTTGCACCGTAAGTCCTCATCCCATCCGATGAAGAGGGAACCTAGAATTGCAAAATACTTACTTTAAATACGCAAAGTGAGGACTGCGACGCATCGCGCTGATCAAGGAATAAGTAGTTGAATAGTATAGTATAGTATTCAGGTAAAATAGAGTATGCATGTGATGAATTATTGCATCAATAATTGTGCAGTCTCAGGTAGATAAACCTCGAATAAATTAATATTTTAATACTGAAGCAAAAACTTTAGACAATCGTCCGAACGGAATGATATGAATTTTAGAGTTAAATTTAATGTCGAAAAAGGTAATTAAAAAGATTTTATTTTTCAAATATTAGCTCAAATTATCTAGGAATTATTATCGGCTAATTTCGACCACAAGGCAACCTAATAATAATAAGAAAAATTTCAGTTAATTTAAAATTTCAGGACGCATAGGCCCATACTATAAATACCGTACAGACTAACATACATATAATAATAAACATATTGAACTAAACTTTGTCACGTGTTATAAACGGTGACGTGATGTGCGCTTCGTTCCGGAGTCTCCCTTTTATTTAATGTGACCATAAATTATTTAATGTAAAATTATAACTTACCAATAAACTTATACAGCTCTATAGTGACGTACAAAGACATCGGTATGATGTAGTAGTACAGTAGTAGAAAAGAAAACAGATCTTGTAGTATGCTTTTGAAATTCAACGGGTGCGCTTCTGCTTTGCCCAAATATGCTTCTCTGCTGTGGTTCCACTTGTCTATGATTAGTTTTGCCACCAATGAAAATGCCATCTCTATCACCAGAAGATATATGAAGAATACAAGAAAGCAGTTGACAGCCGCTTCGCTTGAAGAGAATTTGTTGCCAGAGTATTTTGAATTCAGTGCCAACTTGGTCTCTTCCCCTGAAAATAGGTGTATCGTTAGGTACAAGAAAAACCTGACGTGGAACGCATACATACAACACACAACTAACGTCAAACTAGCGTCTCTCATATTATCACTTCGCAACATGGTAACTCGCAGTCCACAAAAAGCACGGCTCCGAATAAAACTCTCAGGAAAAATTGCACTTGTTATACCTCTTATAAATAAGGCGATGTGCAACTAAATTTAATTTAAAATCTATCCAAATACTACAAAACAAATAAATTTAAATTCTACACCACTATGATTGTATACAACGAAACTTCTCTTAAAAAGAACTTTCTCAATCTCAGTCTTATTAATTTAACCCGGGCAGCCGGACTGACAGAGAGCTCTTCAAAATATATTTTCCGACTTATTACTATTACTTAAGATTATAAATATTTTATTTTATAATTATAGTAATTAAAATGAGTATCTCCTACTTTTGACGCAAAACATATTTACCAGTGTATACAGCGCAGCCAATGGCCCACTCCGTATTCTTCACCCTGGAGCCTCTTAACATAATGTTGGCAGGAGTAAGAGGTAGACTGTCCATTCTAGGCATCTCCAACCGCCCGTAGAACGTGTACAAATCTGCCACGGGATTCGGGACTTCTATCCTCATTCCTTGCGGTAGAATATCTAAAAAAATCATCATCATTATAATAAAATAGAAATCTAAAACGCGGAGATCATTCGGAATAAACGTCTTTGATTTCAGTCATAAACATTTTATAGGTTATATTAAATTTTTACATAAATGTTAACAAACCTGACATAACCATAGACTGATTAAACGTAGTGATTATATTATTCTCTTTGGACTGATTAGTGATGCGAATACAATACAATTATATTATTGTTTGCGACTATGAATCCATATACTATCGACTATATTCTACAGTCAGCAGGTCAAATGGCGTATTTTTATTTCATGTTTAAATATATTGATTATTTTTAACTGTTTTAAAATGTATTTGATAATGAAGTATGATCCTTTAATATTCTGTGAAAATTTCGGTGTTTTTGGTTGAAGAGCCTCATACAAAATCTTACCTATTATTTTATTTTATTTTATGTGGGTGGCTCACAGCTATCAATAATACAATAAACTATACAATAATTTATAAAAAAAATAAATACGAGCCTCCACAGATAGCAGTTTTTTTTATAAAATAAAAGGAAATGAAGTGACGGTTAGTGTAATTTGCCTACAAAGGGGTTAGTGTAAAATATGAGATTGGTAACCATTGACAAAGTAATAAACAGTATATAAATATTAATTACTTTGGTGTTGTCATTGCTTAATGATTGTGGACTGTGTTGTTGATATATGATAAGCTCCTAGTAAATAGGTCGATTCCTGGTTCTGATTTCATGACGTGGTTGAACGGTTTCGACGATCTCAGAAAGTGGGAGATAATCAATCTAGGCTATATACAGGCTAGGCCTAACGGAACTAGCCTTCGCCACTGAGGTGATCTCAAAAGAAAAAAGACATGGAACTCAAGTTACCAGCAGTATATCCCACTAATGGCGGTGGCACCCTCAGCGTCTTCAGGTTGGTCTCCCCGTCTAAATTGGCAGTGGTGATGAAACACTTGCCCCCCTCTCCAGAAGTACACAACATCACTAGATCGGCTGGCACCTCCTGGCCTCGCTTTACGCGGACTAGGGTGCCAGGGGCCACGGTGGAGTTCCGGACCTCTTTTATGACGCCCTTATGGACGGTTTCCACTGAATATAATATACAAATTATACAAACAAAATAGTGAGAAAATTGATTGTTTCATTTCAAAATTAAATACTGTGTTCCATATTGCTGAAATATTACTACACATTTTTGAGATTACGTACCTAATAGTGGTCGTAAATTAAGATTAGGAAAAAATTAAATGTTTATTATTAAAGCTATTTAGGCCGTGTTTCACCAAGCAATGTTAAAGTTAACGCCATGTTAAGATACCATGCCATCTCATTCATTGACAGGAAATACGAGAGGGATAACATGTTATTTAACATGGCGTTAACTTTAACATTGCTTGGTAAAACACGCCCTTAATCTGTCAAAAAATATTGACTGGTATGTAGATATAGTGCTACGCCTTTCTACGACGCTACAATGACGTCGTAGCGGGCTACGCAGCGTAGCAATAGATAAATTATTGAGATTACGTACCCAATAGTGATCGTAAATTAAGATTAGGAAAAAATAAAATGTTGATTATAGAAGCTATTTAATCTGCAAAAAAAATATTGACTGGTATGTAGATATAGTGCTACGCCTTTCTACGATGCTACAATGATCTCGTAGCGGGCTACGCTGCGTAGCAATAGCGTAGAAAACCATGTAGAACATTTCGTTTTATTTGAAAGAGAATAATTATATTCTAAACATTTCTTAGAACACGTCAAATGTACAATCACTTATCAAAACACATTATAATATTGTGTCACACTATTTTATATTTTATCAGTTTTAGATTTTGTAACAATCTTGTACTTCGCATTAAAATATATCTTATCAGGTGGCTTAATTTTTGTTAATATTAAAGATAGGATTATAAACATCCACTTTAAATAACGTTAGGAATTTTAAAGTTGTTCATCTGGTGCAACCCATTCATGCCGAATCACTCTCACATACCACCAATGGTTTTCGTACCACCTCTAGGTGTACTCATATGTCTATGGATACGTCACCAGACACCACCAAAACTCACCGATTTTATTGTTGACCTTGTTGTCGGCCTTGTGCCTGAGCCAGTCCTCGTAGCCCTGCTTCACCGCTGTCACCATCACCATGAAACTCAGCGGCGCGATACTTGTCATGGGTGACACCGGACTGTCTGGATAATAATATAAAGTAAATTAAAATTGAAAAAAAAACCGACATAACGTGTAACATTCCTATCACACTAACAAACGACCTGATGACCTTGAAGACCTGAACCGATTTCCACCAAACATAGCTAATGTGTTCCTACACCTAATATACCTTTCAAACAAAAAAACCGCCTTAAAATCGGATCATCGGTTTGGAGCTACGATGCCACAGACAGACACATTTACAAAGACACGTCAAACTTACAATACCCCGTCTTTTTTGCGTTGGGAAATATTGTAATTTAAAAAACTAATTAAACCCAATTTTATTTTCTTACTTTGCAATACCCAGTGTCACAGTAAACACGAATCTAACGACTAGAGATGAAACGGATAGTAGATTGGCGGGATACCGGATACCGGATATTCGGCAAGCTACTAGGCCGGAGCGCCGGATATCCGGCTGCCGGATATCCGGCCTTAAGATAATAAACAGTGTGTAAAAAGAGCAACTATAACTTTGAGACACGATTATACTACCTTTCCTCATTTTGGAAATGTATTTTTTTTTATATTTTTTTTGTCAAAAACTAAAAAAAAATTTTAACTTCTCACCATTTCTTATTTTTTGTCGCAAAAATAACAATAATGCAAAAAATTTTTTTACTATTAATTAATTAATACATTCTAAAATGAGAAAAGGTAGTATTATCATATCCCAAAGTTATAGTGACTGCTCTTTTTACACACGTTATAATAATAAGTTTGATTTGAATATTGGCGCGGTGAACGCGATCGGAAATATTCAGGCGCATTCGGGTCGCACGTAACCGGAGATCGGGTCGACTCGGGGGCGTTCGAGTGTTGCGTAAAATTTGGTATTTATTCATCACAATTTGCCACTTGTTTATAAACCAAACATTTTTGATGTGCGATTATAAAAATAAACGGTGTCCACAACCTATTTGAGTATGATTTGCCTTTATAAAATAATAAGATTTTTAAAAATTTTACTATCCGGTATCCGGCCGGATAGTGAAAACAAGGCCGGATAGGCCGGATACCGGATAGTTACCGGATATCCGTTACATCTCTACTAACGACACCTTTTTTTTAAATTCATAATTAAAACATAAATTTAGTTTTTTTAAGGACATCATAAATAAATTACAATTACCAGTTACCACCGGTTCGGAACCCTCTCAAACTAACGACAAAAATGCTCTAGGATTTAAACAATCCATGAAATGTCACGATTGGGCATTGAAGTTGGAGCAGATACTAGTACGGGGCTCCGGGTAGAGGGATGGGGAACCTCCCCGGCTTTGTCAGTCTCGGCGCCGAGCAGAGCGCTTCAGCTTGCCGGGGCGCTCTCTCAATTTGATGGAAGTCCTACGGAGGTGAACCGGCCGGACGAGGGAGGAGTGGCCTGTGTTTTGACAGATCCAGGGCACTCCACCCAACATAACGGCTGATGGCAATCCGCAAGTGGTTTTAGTGGGTAAACCGGCCGTAGCGAGCCGGGAGTCCCACATACCCCTCGGGGGGATGCGTAATGCATTTCCCTTGCGACATCAAAAAAAAAGTCTTTACCACGGTACATATATTGGTCTTGACAATATTTTGGCCAATCAGAGGCGGCGAATGTATACTTACCGATGACAATAGCAATGACCGTAACTATCAAGAAGTAGAAGTTGACAACTCTGCGGAACTGCTCCGTGAGGTTCTTCGGCAAGAACATAAGAAGCGTGTATTTGGAGGTCTTTATCTTGTTGTGCTTCTTCCGCCCGCCCTCCGTTACCACGCCCACTTCAATCTGACGCGTCTCTGTTGCCGCGGAGACCTTGTTGGACTGAAAAATGTTTTTTTTAATGGTTGGCCGCGCCGGCAAATGGCAATATAGTTGCGATTAGACAATAGACATTCTAACTTATTGGATATGAGAAAGTCCCAAAAAGGTTTGCAAAACCATAATATTGTCCCAGTTGTGTTTCGCGCCTCCGTGGTCCAGTGGTTCAGAGCTTCGCTCTCGACTCGGAGGTCGTGGGTTCGATTCCCGCGTTGTAACAACAAAAAATGTTGTTAAAAAGTTGGGTTAGGACAATGCAGGTTGATCACCTGATTGTCTGACAAGAAAGATGATTCATGCGTCGGATGGGCATGTAAAAAGTCGTACTGCGCCTGTTCTCTCCCCAGACGTATCTATTTACCGTCCCACTGGGTTATGAGAGTAAATGGAAGAGAGTGTATTTGTGTATTGCGCACACACTTGGGCACTATAAAATAATTTCTGCGTAGCTGGCCTGGTTTCAATGATATTACCGATACCGAAATCAGGAGCTATTATTATTATTAATATACAAATTTTGGCAACATCTGCACTATTCTATTTGTGATAATATTATATATTCATATCTCAAAACTTCGACCATTTATGCATATAAATGGTCGCCTCAAATGTTTGGGAACGCCTACAATATGTTTATATTCGTTGTTTGTCTACGCAAGATTCCTTGTGATGTGACTTTGTCTTTTCCTTACTTTCAGATATCGCAAACATTTTCGCACTTCATTAAATTAATCTTCCGAGTTCATTGACGTGTGGATTGTGAAGAATTGTATCGATTATATTATTATCATCTATATTAGAACCATTCGGCTAAGTCGATAAGGAACGAGGAAATAAGATAAGCATTGATAAATATTTACTTGTCAACTAGTTACGTTCATTGATTAAAATATATTATTTTTGTTTATAAAACAAAAGGTCCTTGTAGAAAATTGGGGCTTGTGATAGCTATATACTTATATAGAGTACCAGTTTCCTCATATATCTATAGCCTATGCTTAATTGATAACAGATTATTATTAGTAGACTCTACCTTTTAAAAAATTACAGTTAATAATAACATTAACGTTAGAGTATTTTCTAGTTATAATCTTAAGTCTAAACTATAAACAAAAATTGGAAAAATACATGTATAGTTTTGAATTTCATAAAATTTGGCTCTTTGTTTTTTTTTTCTTTTTGCTCTTTTTTTTTCTCTCTTTTTTTTTTTAGGTTAGCTTTGTCCGTGTAAAAATGCAAGTATTTTATGGTTAATATAAATTAAACGTAAATCCATAAAAGCTGAAAAGGCACAACTTACCGAGGTCGAATGTGCCAGAATAGACGAAATAAATTACAGACTAGCAGACAATTTCAGGGTGTGAAAGTTTTAAGTGTCGACACTTTTACTATTAATAAATTATTACTTGGATAAAGTTGTGGAATAAACAGCTGCCGATGTCAAGGTACGCAATCATTTTTACAATCAATAAGTTCTAGGCCAGTAAAGATCCTTGCAAATTACTAATTGGGTACTAACGCAAATTATAGACATTGCTAATTAAATACATAATTGCGCTTACTTTGATAATATTTTACGCGCTTTAAATTTCTTCACATGTGCGGATATTGTTCATCATACGATGCAGTGTTCTCTTTTTTTGGGCAATGTTTAATAAACATAATATATATAGACGTTTTCACACCACGTCAATCTATTCGCGCGTTAAGAACTTATTCTATTTAATACTTTTCTACTATCATCGGCATAAGGCAAGTTTAAATATACGTGTTTTATTGCAATACTAGCTGTGCCCGCGACTTCGTTTGCGCGGTTGTCGGAAACAATATCGCGATTATCATTTGATTGCTCACGTTGGTTTTTGTTATTATGATCGTGAACTCATAATAATGGTAGCAGCGTATTGTTATATAGCATATCGCCTTCTTCGACAAATAATGTTATCACAATAGCTCCCCTCACCGATTTCGGTGTCGGTAGCCGATTTCATTTCAAACCAGACCAGTTACGCAGGAGTTATTTTATAGTACGCACACACTCCTGGTCGAGAGCGAAGCTCAGATGGCTCAGAACCACTAGACCACGAAGGTGATTAGATGTTATCATGAGTAAATCTTAAGAGATAGACATAATATACTGTCACGGACTTTTTTTTAATTATTTTAAAAGAATAATTACTTCATTCATATGTACTTCTAATATTTGAGAACGAAACTTAGCATTTTGTTGGTTGTCATATTAAGTTCGGTATTGCTATTTATGCACATACTTACATAGATAGATTGTATTAAACTGCACTTAAACATCGACTTGCAATATATTCTTAAATATATTTTAAATTATTAGAAAAATATGACAAATAATGTTAAATGCATTGCCTGAACACTATAAACTTGTATAATATAAGATATAAGACAGGACAAAAAACAATACTCAATTTTATTATGAAGAATAGTTCGATTCGATTTAAATTACAATCGGTCAATGTCAATAAACAAATCGATTTCTAGTATTGGTTTATTTGATTTAAGTCAAATAACAGGACAAAGAAATTAATCGATAAGCGTAAACAAGAAACATGTCAGATTTGGATTGCGAAATAAACGTACTTCGCACAGGGTTCCTTACAATTATTATTCATCTATACAACTATTAGTTTGGCATCGAGCAAAAAACGGCAATAAATTAGACAAATTTATTGTAAAGGTTGTAGGCGGCAACTGTTCATGAGACACAGCTTAGTGACAGACGGGCGGACAACAGACTGCGGAGTATTGTAATAGGTTATGTTTTCATGTTTACCCTATTGTTACATAACCTTAAAACAATTGTTTATTGATGCAGCTTATGGATAGCGATTAAAGAACCTATGAAAGGCCTTCGTTTGCTAATTTAAAAATCGTGTAAGTAGTAGGTACATGTAATATCTTCCTACCTGTTTCATAAGAATGTTCTAGTATTACCTAAAATTTTAATATAATCAGTAGTGTAATGTTCAAATTTCATCGGAATATAAGTATGTTATAATTTATTATTCTTATTATTTTATGAAAGAGTATTCGCTTTAGGAAGCATAAATCATGCAGTCAAGTGTTTAAGATTTTCGAAAATAATAAAAATGCAACGAATACGCAATAATATCCCATTCTCTATTTTAATAGTTGCAAAAACGAAAGTAGAATTGCGCATACAAAGGTTGAAAACGTTGAACTACGTATATGTATACTTATTTTATTGATTCTTGTAAGTATTTTTTTAAAGTACTTACCTTAATACAAAATAGGATTGTTTACTGCTGACGAATATCTTTTTAATAAATTATTTAACATTATTTGTATTTGTGTTACTTTTTAATATATAAATAAATGAGCTCGTGGTTTATTACCACGATACAACATTTTGTAAAATAGCCTATTCGAATAGTGTAATTTATACAAAATCTGTATGTTTGCGTTATTTCCTTTATGTTATCTGGAAAAGTCATCGAAGGACACGTAATTTCGCACAAAGCTAAAAATAATGTTTAGAAAACTATTAATCTCTACTTTTGATCTTGATTTTTGCAAATATGGCCGATGACCTTGTTTAGAATAGGGGCAGAATCGGTATAATAGCGTTCTGAACATTCCTACAAATTTTCCGGTTAGTGCAAAATATTGTAATATTCACTGTTTTTTGTGCTAACTCTACCGTGCTATGATATTATGTAAGGATTTACCCTCATGTGGTTGATGCGTCATTCTCATTGCACTCACTGAAGCCAAGTCGTTGTTTTCTTGGCCAATGCCAGGGCGTGAGATCCTTTCCATGTGTCATTGGCAATTACAAGCTACGTGTGCGAATAGGCAACACCCAGTAAATGATACCTACTAGAAATAACTAGTAACGTAACAGCTTGTACGTCATCTTACATGTGAATTGTAGTTATGAATAGTAACTATTTAGGCAACGAAGAACTCGTATATGACGAGTACCTACCTGGTAAACACTGGACAGACTAGAAATAAAGATTTATTAAATTTATTTACTGACCAGTATAGAAGTATTTAAAATTTAATTGACGGTCTGCTATTGTTTATAAGTGCAATTTAATAAGAGATGACAATTTAAACACGTTTTCAATAATTAATTTAATTGATAATAAGGGTAGCAATCCATTCTTGTAGTTTCGCTTTTTTAATCTTAGATTTGATAGGTTATTGAAACCGGTCGTTAATCATTTAAAGTTACTTATATGCAAAATACTCTCATCGCAAAATATTGAGCTTTAAATAGACGTTGTCATCATGAAGTCTAATTTATATTCAAGCAATGTACACTTTCTTTTCCATTTTTGAAAATGTTGTTAATTTCTCCCAATTTTTTTTTGTGTAAAACTTTTATGTGACATACATTTGTAAATCTACACTTTCCTCTTACACCATTACATATTTTACAACTTGATGTAAACAAAAATTTACTTGAAACAATGCGTGAAAGCATTTTTCTTGGGTCACACACATTAACTTTGCAAAGTACTTAGACTATAATTACAACAAGGTATGTTCTGACTTCTTACAAAGTATTAAGCAGTTTTACCCCGTTTGAAAATTTACCGATATAAACCCTTTTTAAGCTGTTTAAAAATTCTAATCTATTACTGCTTCGTACATCGTGATTCTTTTATCGAAAAATTATTTTTAATTAAGAGGAAGAACATTTTTGTACATAAACAAATTCAAAATTAAGGTATAAAGTAAAAAAAAAGAAGTTTTTGGCTAACGTAAGTAGGAACAAAGACGGTATTGTTATTAATAATATCTATATCTATAGACGCTTTACACCACATCAATCTGGCCCCGTGCTAAGTATCCGAAGAACTTGTGTTACGAGGACCAGACATTAGAAACATAGCTAATACTTTTATACTATACACATATTTAAGATTTTTTTATATTATACGCATACATGACCCCGGAACACAGTAAACTTTTTGGCCCTTCAGTTGTCAATTAGATATCTAGATCATATACAATGTTGTTTATCTGTAAACATCTACCAGTCAGTGGGTATGTACGAGTAAGTAGAGCATTTAGGCCCCTATGGTAGTGGTGCTATAGACTACTGTTCTATGGGCTTAAATGATGTATTACTACTTCTCCATGAAGGCTGGTTCTCCGTCACAGGGAAGCCTTACCCTGTATAAATTAGGTAGTTGAATGAGGGTCTTCAAATTAAGTGAAGCGAATGGGAGTGGATTTCATAGTAAAAAATATTATCTATGTCTGGTGCACTGGGATTGTCAGTACTTCTAAGTTCAAAATATTTTATACTATAACTAATAATATAACACAACTAAATATAATTATTTTCTTTAAAATCTAAATAGTCCTTAATACTATAGAAAAAATTTTTTACCAGCAATGTTTTGGTTTCTTTTTTGAATTTAAATAAAGATATATTTTTAAATTTATCTGGTAAAATATATCTGTACACATTATAAATGAATTTTTAGACACTAATAATAGTTTTTAACAAAATCCGAACGCTGCTACTTCCCCTTAAAACTGACATTATAAATTAAAATATGATTTACCGACTGTGGTGTTAGACTTTCAGCCATCTGGCCTACGAGTGTGTTAATATTTGATTTACCACTCGCTGGGGAAGTATTAACTTGACATTTACGTTCGTATGTGTATAGTTTATTAAGGCTTCGGCCTCAATCGGATCGAAGTTGTAAATCAGCTGGCCCAAGTAGTCATCGCTAATTACGACGACGAAATCCAGAAACATAACATAATGTATGACATTTGACCGGATAAGCTAAAGGCTCCAATTATTTGGATTTTAATGCATTTGTCCTGATTTCGTGTGAACCTTGTATATTTTTATGTCCGGGACATATGTGATATGACACATTTAATAACTTAAGTAATAGGTAGTACTTAAATTTTATTATAATATTGTCCCCTTTGTAGAATATTAAATAAAATAAATAAGTAAAATAAATGAGTGATAATACTTTAGAGTGTGTATGTGCATCCTATGACTTACTTTTGACTGTCATGTTTCTATGCGAATTTCCTCAACATCATAAATTTGCCCTTACTATAAGTAAAAAAAGTACATCTTTCAGCGCTGATACTTTCACAGTAAACTCTATATACGGGACTCATACACACCCTGAAGTACCTATCACTAATTAATATTACAGCCTTTATACACAAGCCATGAAGCCACTGTTTCACATTTCGTAATCTACAGATTACCGCGTACTTATTTTAGCGCCTTAAAATTGTAAAAAAATATTGTGATATGATTCGACCATATTGCTTTGGCTTTCACAGATCATAGAGAGCAAATTATAATCCACGTAAGTATAATATTCAGTGCACTTACTCGCCACCAACAGCACAAAAGTAAGCAACATGATCGCAAACAATCACAAAAGCGTTTCATGTGCATTTTACACTTCAAACACGTTTAATCCACAAATTCAACACAGGTGTACTGAACTATCTTATCTTGCCAATATGATATCAATAAAAAAACTCTGATAACCAATCAGAAAACCTAGACCTTTTATTTCAGAATAAACTTGCTCGTGAATAATACGCCTGCAATAAAACCACTTCCGTGGATAACGGTTTATCTAATTAGGGTGCGTATAAGAGTTAGCTATTAATTACCTAAAGGTAGTCCAGAGGTTAGTTGGCTTTCGAGTCGTGAGTTGCGTTGCGAGTTGCGAGCGTTGAAACAACTAAAAATGTTTTAAAGTCCCTAATTAAATTAGAATAAAAAAAAAATAAGAACAATGCAGGCCGTTCAACGTGGTTCAACCACCATTGTTATGTGACAAGAACAAGATGATTCATGCGTCGGATGGGCATGTAGTTTACATGCCTGCGCCTGTTCTCTCCCCTGACGTGTCATCCGTCCCACTGGGATAAGAGAGTAAAGGAAGAGTGTCCATGAGTATTGCGCACATACTTTGACACAGTTAAAATTTGGTAAAGTATGGGGAACCCCCTATTTTTTTTTCTATTGATGTGTGAAAATCTTAATGCGGTTCACAGAATAGGTACATCTACTTACCAATTTTCAATATAGTTCTTATAGTTTCGGAAAAAAGTGTATGTGATATACGGACGGACAGACAGACATATATGATAAATCCATGAGGTTCCGTTTTTTGCCATTTGGCTACGGAATACTAAAAATGAGTCATTGAAAACTTACTCTTTCAGCTAAATCATCATGAAAATTGAAACATCTAAATACGAGACTTTAAGATCGATGCATGTTGGTGGGTTTCATAGAGTTCTTATAAATATTTTAAGTCTCAAAGGATCCATACTCATTGGAATCGTACAATCAAAGATTTAAATTGAAATATTTATTTCCATATTGACATTTGACAAAATACAAAGTCTACCCTTACGGGTGTAAGTACACGCAGTACTTACACCCGTAAGGGTAGGTGAGTTTAAAACTAATAATAACAAAAAAAAATATACAATAACTAATAAGATAACATAACTAAATATAATTATTTTCTTTAAAATCTAAATAGGCCGCAGAGCCAATTTCGTCTGTTACTTTTAATCGTTATATAAATATCATGTCTTCCATTTCGTTAATACGAAGTACGAAAGAGATAATATGATATTTAATCAACGATTAACTTTAACAGACGTTGGTGAAATTAATACTGCCATACTATTCGCAAGTCGTAGGTACTCGAAGGCTAAAGCACTTTAATGTCGGAAGTTTTTAATCTCGCGATCTCAAAGGCCGGGAGTAAGATAATATTATATCAATTGATAAAAAATTTCATGAATTGAATTAGGGCCTTTGCTTCTTATACATCAACACTTTGCACAATACATACTCGTACCGAAATTACAATGTACGACACGATATCGTGATGACTCAAGAGTCATAATGTAAATATTTTTCAACTTTGGCTACTAAGAGCTAGAACCTAGCCATAAATTTATTTTTTTCTTCGAACTTTATAAACAAATGATTAACTAATACCCCAGTGATTTGGTAGTTTTATGGTTTTTGAACGCTTCCAGTTTAGAACACGGTGATTAAATATCGTTGAGTTGGCCATAAGGCCTTTTTTTCGCCGAGAAATGCTATTTGCCACATCCCGTGGAGGACGAGGATTCCTACCACGGGTATGTGGGGCTCACTGCGTCCGTTTAGATGGTTAGTGGACGCAGCCATAGATACCCACTAAAATTCGGCGGTACTCTGACAGAACCGCCGCCCACGCCAAGGGAAATATAATACAACCGCGACTCCGCCGACGGGCGCCTGCATTGTGGGGTTACAAGCCCTTCTCATTGAGGGCCCTTAGGCCAAAAATAAAATAATTATTATCAAATATGCAACGCAATGTAACGTGCATAGCACGCCTTGCGCCGCAGCACAATAAGGCTTCGACGTGTCATAGCAAAATACGACATCGTATCATATTGTGTAAAATTTACAATTTACGAGGTGGTTCCTTTTATCATTGTTTTACAGTCCTTCAACTGTTGTTTGTGGGTTTTACATATTAAGACTAAGAAAATAATTGACGCAAATATTTATCATGAATTTGTTGATTTCATCTTATGGATATTTTAATAATAATAGCAGACTGGGTGTCTGCTGAAACAAAGGTTTTAGTACACAATGACCTTCCTACATATTATTTAGTAATCACCCCTGTGATTTGTTTTTTAATATCCATTAAATTATTTCAACAACCTTCCTAGTACTTTTCATAGATAGTGTAGTAACATTTAATGATTTTCAAATCAAATCTTTAAAAAAGGAACAAAACAGATTATGGTACAATACCAGTTTTTATTCAATGTATTTTCCATATTCATATACATCAAGTTTTACAATGGGTGTTATTAAACCCAAAAATGTTAAAATTATGTTTTTGGATGAACTAAAAGCAGACAAAATGGTTTCTGTGTTGCATGGATGTACTATGTAGTAGGGCCTGTGGAATAAAGGGTGTTCCTGCTGGGTAACAACACTGTAAAAATCTTCTTTTTTAATTCTGGAATAAAGTAATTATAGCAATAAATATTTTTTTATATGATGGGTTTTGTTAAGCTGATAGTCATAAATTTTTCATGATACTAATAATAGACTTTTTAAATATATTATATTTTTTTACATAATTATATTTAAAAATCAGAGCATAATATTATGAGAAAAAATACTGGTATGTATAGCACTAAGAAATATTGTAATAATTAAAAAAACACTTACAAAGACGGAGACAAGAGTCTAATATCTTCTAAACTTAAAAGTGTACCATCACTATTCCATATATTAAAACTAAATGATGGAACACTGTAGCTCAGGTTATAGAATATGATGTATTCTGCCTTGCAAAAGTTACCATCAATATGTTTAATGAATTCTTCCTTTTTTATGTATGCCTTGTAAATTTCATGTGACTTAGGTTCTGAAATTTGCCAAGTGTCCTGATGTTTTCTTGATATATCAACAAATTCCCTAATAGATTTATAAAAATCTACGGGCGAAAGAGTCATTTCAAAGGTTACTTTGTTATTTTTCGGATAACCCTTTTAATTATTTTTTTACAGTTATTAAAGATTAGGATTTCTAGATCTTTCACACATAATTTAGCATGATTATAATTACATTTAAGTAGGTATGTAATCCTAATTGAACAGATGAGAAATTATTTACAAAATGAAAAATCATCTACAAATTATTACTTTTGTTTACAAAATATCTTCTTCTTCTTTTTGTTTATGACAGGTCACTGAGTTCTTCTTCTTTTCAGCGTGTTCATTTAAACACTAGTTTTACTCAAAACGCTCAAATTAGTTTTTACCACAAACTGTTGTTTCGCATTTATTAAATTATTTTTAAAAAAGGCTGCTGTAAAATATCACTCATGTCAATAACTTCCTTCTCTTCTATGACTGGGCAGTATGGTCTTCGACCTTGCCCTGTTCATCATGAACGAACATAAAAAAAATCCTTCTCTTCTTCCATCTTCGTCTTTCTCCCTCCCCCGGCCCCCGCATACGTCGTGTGTTGCCGGCAGAGAGCGTTTTGATTTACTGCTGAGTGCTGACTGCTGATATATTTAATTTTGGATAATTTAAGAGGTTATATCGCAAAGGTATACTTTATTATTCAATATATTTGTATTTGTTATATAATTAAACAATTATAGAGGTTTAAAATGCATTTCAATACATTCAATTTTATTTTTAAATTTTGAAACAAAATAATTCAAAGTCTCACTTTACGACTAATCGATAATTAGACTTTTTTTGTACAATAATTATTGATAAATATTATTTTGTTAAAATAATACATAGCATTTTAGTAACATATTTTGATTAATTAACCTTGTGCAATATTTTTACTCAAATGTTTTTTTAGAATTCCGTGTTTTTGATAGTCATGGATACTTTAAATAAGAATTGGTTTTCTGAATCATGTGAGATGTGGCCAGGGAGTACCTTCTCTTTCGAAGTCAAAGAAGTACTGTTAAAGGAACAATCACCATACCAAGAAATTCAAGTTTTTGATACAGCAAGCCTAGGTAAAGTGTTAGTTCTTGATGGAATCATTCAATGCACAGAAAAGGATGAATTTTCATATCAGGTAAATTAAGTGTACACCTATTGTAATGTCATAAGCTCCTTAAATATGTTGTAATGTATCATCTAAAATCTAAAGCTTTTTAATTATTTTTTTTCAGGAAATGATATCATTTTTGCCATTATGTTGTCACAAAAACCCTGAAAAGGTGCTGATAGTTGGTGGTGGTGATGGCGGTGTGGCTAGAGAAGTGGCAAAGCATCCCAGAGTGAAACAAATTGTACAGGTATGTGTATTGCCTAATATTACCTAATTATTGGTGGATCTAATGACCTAAGTTGATACACTAGCATGTGACTAATTAAGAGGCTATGGACTAAAACTAGACAATTGATAATTGAAAAAAAATATTCTGATATGAACTATCCAAAAAAAAATCAATATTTTTGACCTCATTGTTTAAACTATTGATAAGCCAGCAGCTTATCCAAAAAGAGGACAAAAGAAAACAAAGAATTTTTATCACTCAATAATTTATTTTCTTGTTACTTTGTCTTATAGCACTTAACTAAGTTTCTTTCTGTTAATTAGCTCCTGATAAGGGAATTTTATCACAAACCAAACATAGGTCAGGCTTATCAGTATGTAACTCATATTTTATCTTCTAACAAAAATGGTTCTTCCAACATCTTTTGTCTATTACAGTACAATATGAAATATCCTTGCAGTTTACTTTTACCTGTCTTTAATAATGGAGGAGCTTCTCAATTCTACAGTATTTTTATGTTTATTAACTCAGAATGTTCGGCTGGGTGAACTGATTTTGATATTATATTTAAAAGCTGATGCTTTCAGCATGGTGCAATTTATAATAAATAATTTCATTTCATTGTGCAAAACTAGTTACAAATACACATTCAATTTATATATATTATATATCTAGCAATATCCCGCGAAACAATTATAACCACAACCTGCAAGCAGATGAGTGAGTGTACGCATAGGCATGCGTTTGATGCACCTCCCTCCTCCCACACTGCTTATGCGTACACTCGCAAGCAAAAAACATGAAAACACCACCACCACACAAGCAATAATGTTAACACGATCGTGCAAAGTCCCACCACCATGCAGGTTGCAAAACTCGACGCGCGTTTCGCTCCGACCCCGGAGCATCCTCAGGATGTTGACTCTGTGAACAATGTTCGTTAAGTCGTAAATACACATTATTTATAAATGTTACGCAACTGATGTTTGTACAGTTATTATCAATCCTTTCATACAATTGACATTCAACTATACAATTACAATGATATGTAACATGATATGAAATCTTTTTCCAGGTGGAAATTGACGCCAAAGTAGTAGAGGCAGCTAGGAAATTTCTGCCTTTTATGGCAGTAGGATTTGACAGCCCCAAGGTCACTTTGCACATTGGAGATGGGTTTGAATTTATAAAGAAGAGCATCAATGAATTTGATGTCATTATAACTGACAGTAGTGACCCCATTGGACCAGCAGTAGCTTTGTTCCAAGAAAACTATTATGCATTAACAAAGAAAGCTTTAAGGCCAGGTGGAATTGTCTGTTGCCAAGGCTCCACATACTGGGACAATATAGATTTAGTTAGGAACACTCTTAACTTTTGCAAGAATCAGTTTCCTGCAGCAGCGTATGCGACAACATCCGTCCCAACCTATCCCGCTGGACAAATTGGCTTCATCATTGGGTCGTTGGATAAAGATATTGATTTCCAAGTGCCTACACTGGTATTTAGTGATGAGGAAATTAAAGATATGGATCTTAAATATTATAACAGTGATGTCCACAAGGCTGCCTTCTGTCTTCCAACATTTTTAAGAAATAAGCTCAGGGAATAATTTTGTAGTAAATGTGTATTTTATATTTGTTTTTATTTTTGTATGCATTTTATACTTTTATATGTCAGGATAAGTTTTTTACAATCTATAGATTACTATACATTGTAACCATGTTGTCAATGGCCCTTGACAATCTGCATTTTTATGTTTAATTGAGATAATGTATTTATATTGAAAAAGTATGATTCGAGGAGGACATCATGGTTATTCTCTATCTTTTTCTATCAGTGTAACTCATCAAATAATTTAAAAAATCAAATCAAATAAATATGTATAAAATGGTTAAACAGTAAATAATATGTAATTTTACTTAAAACTTCTCACAATTTTTTGATACTATAAAACAACAATATTTTGAAATTAAATTCTGTAAAACATTCTTTTATTTTGTTATATAGTTTGATATACTGTTTTTTTGTTGTAACCTCATTCTGAAGCATTCCATAACTTATTGTATTTTAACTGATTTGCCTGTGCCTTATTAAGGCCGATTTACTTGAAAATGCTTAAAATTTTATAGGTATATATTAACCATACGATTTTGTGATATGTTTGTGGTTTTTTTCTCGAACAAATTTCAAAGTGTAATGTGTTAATACGGAACAAGAAAATATTTTATAATGTTGCACATTTTTTACTCATGTTATATCGAAATCAAATAAATATTCACGTTTACAATTTGTTTTTTATTACTTATTATTAATACTACAGATAATAAATAATAGGGAATGAGCTAAACAAAAGGTTGTTTTTATTATTTCATTTTCTTTTTATTTAATATTACGCCAGATTTCTTAAATAACAACCAAGTAGCAACACATATTAATACGAAACTAAATAAATAAAAAGCATATACATCCAATAAAGCTAGTTGTATCCTATTAAGTCTTCGCGCTTCGCTTGACATCTCTAAACCTTTGTAGCGTGCGGTTCTCTCTATGTGGAATATGGCTGTGTCCATGGGGCTGGTAGGTCGATCTTTCCACATATCACTGACCAGCTTTGCTTGAAGGCGGGTCCTGTAAAAGAATTAGTGTCAATCAAAAACTAATTACTTACAACTAATATATAATATAAATAACTACAATTTTAATAATATAATAATAGCGCCATCTATTGGTCAATAGCTGAACTAAATGTTTTTTATTACTATTAGTACTCTATTATTCTAAAATCTAAATAGATGGCGTATTATGTGTATGTTTCCTAGCATCATTTTCAATAAAATGGCAAAGATAATAGCGGCCTGCATTTTATGATCTAGTCCCTTGTGTAAATCTTAGTCCCAGACCCCCACTAGGTCTTAGTACAGATGTACTAGCTTCTAAGTGAACGCTTCCGTCATCTTGGCTAGCGGCATTATTTATCAATCATGTAGTTAGGATCTGAATTACTGTGTGCACTAAGTACGTACTCTGATGACAAGACTCTCTTCAGTTTCCTGTCAAATTCCTTTTCTTCTACTTCGAGAAGTTCGATCACTTCACCGATCCCGGCTCTCTGCGCATGAGCAGCGTTGCCAAACTGATCTCCAAGTATTGGCATCGCCAGCACTGGTATTCCGACAGAAACGGCTTCCGTCAGACTCAAAAGTCCTCCATGAGTTATAAACGCCACGCAGTTAGGATGGTCTGAAAGGAATTACGATATTTTAGTTTAAACACGCCTGCAATATTGGCAGGCACAGTCGACGACAAATCCTGTTTATCATATTATTATTTGAACCTTGTTGCTACGTGATACGGGCAAAAAGTAGTAATCGGTGACAAAGGCAACATTTGTGGATTTTGGTTTGAAATTTAACTGGCGTAGCTAATTATTAACGAGCGATGGTGACGTAATCTTTTATTTAAGATAATAATATAGTTCTTTGTAGTTGATGATTTGTAGATGTGTTTAAGTAGCCGTCATATTTTAGTCTATATAATGTCACAAATAACTAAATGGTAATTACATAATGCTTTTTAACTCTTATTTTGCTTAGGTACCTACTTATTCACTGTGTTATTAATAACTAAGTATAAACTTAATATTTTTAAGTGAGCGACTTTAACTGATGATGATGAATTATTTATAGCAAAGCACAGAGCGATCACGTCAGCTTTCAAACAAAAAAAAACTACGTACTTAGATCAAAATTAGTTCATCACATAGACACAGTGTTTATACGTTAAATGTGTAACCCCTCGTTTTGTCGGGCCCTAAAAATAGATACTTGCTTAATAGATCAAATTGTGGCAGCCATCGCACAACCATCACGTTTTTGGGCAAGTTCTGTATGTCGGATTCCCATTTCATAACGATTCTTTGCGGCAGCCTCTTGAAGACGTTCATGATGGCTTGTAACTGCTTCTGTGGTAGCGTAGATCCTTTCACCAGCGATCCGAAGCTCATCACGATGAACCCATGTTCTGATGATTCTTGGGCGAATTGATGCAGTGCCTGTAAAATAATCGTTTATACTAAAATTGTATCTTACTTAGGCACAAATAGCATTGATTTATATCAATTAAATCAAATAAGCAATTGTGCCTGAGTTGCTTATGCAAGTAACAATAGAAAAAAAAGAAAGAAAATAAAATTAATTTGATAACCTAGGTATAATTATAGGTATGTGTTTACTATACCTACAATTAAATATTATTGCATGTTTTTGTTAATCCAAATAACATCTACTTAAATTCTAACTTATATTTTGAAAATTTAGGTTCTTTACTTTATTACCTACTATTCATTTTGAGTAGGTACCTACCTACTTAACAGTTAAATACGTTTTTATAAACTTCCATAGGTACCTACTTAAATAAATAGTGTTATTGTCGTTTACCTAATTATTAAAACGTTCATATAAAGATAAGTAATATTTTTGTGCTAAATTCGTATTTTTAC
Source organism: Celastrina argiolus (assembly GCA_905187575.2). Lineage (NCBI taxonomy): Eukaryota > Metazoa > Arthropoda > Insecta > Lepidoptera > Lycaenidae > Celastrina > Celastrina argiolus. The sequence goes on from LR994579.1 coordinate 17,070,324, forward strand.
CCGACTTCGGCGAAGCCAAAAGGAAGGGTAATGATTTTGGCAGTCTATGTATGTATGTATGTATGTATGTTTGTATGTATGTATGTATGTTCCCTCGTAGCGGTTAAACTACTGGTCCGATTTTAATAAATGAGGTGTCAATCGATTTGTAGTGGTCCCGCGAGTGACATAGGCTATATAAATTTTAGAAAAATTTTGGATTTTGAAAATTAATACCCAAAAACTATCTCAAAAAAAAAAATTAAATTAAGATAATTGTATCGTGTTTGGTATCAAAAGATAGGTCTTGGCAAGCACATTACAAATATGTATTTAAATTTTTAATTAATTATTATATTTTATTGTTAAATTCAAAATAAACGTTTAAAATGCGGTCGTACAAATAGTATCTAGGAGTTGTTTAGTTACTTTCTATGTGTTAATTTAACGTTATTTTAGTGAAAATATAATGTTATAGTTTATGTGGAAACAGAAAAATGTAAAATAAAATAAAAGATTAAAAAACTATAACCCGACTTCGAAAAAAAGGCCTCTAAAAAGGCTGAAACAAGAAAATAATTCAATTTGTAATCCAGATATGCATAGGTACAGATATGGTCAAGGTAGAGCCGTGGTCGTACCCGCTAAACAAATCTATAATATTCGTCTGCAGCTGTTGAAATATACAATCTCAATAGCGGGTACGACCACGGTTCTACCTTGACCATATCTGTACCTATGCATATCTGGATTACAAATTGAATTATTTTCTTGTTTCAGCCTTTTTAGAGGCCTTTTTTTCGAAGTCGGGTTATAGTTTTTTAATCTTTTATTGATATCTACTTTAACTAAGTAGGTAGGTACTTATTTTAAATAGGTATTGGCCCACCGAAATTCGACGCGTTTAATACAAGCAACTTTCTATAGAACTTTTGCATTTACCGTATGAAATTATTTACGCCTAGGAAAGTGTCTGTCGTGAATTGTCTAAGTAGAAAATATTGTAATGTTTTACGTTTTTGTGACATAAAAAATCAACATTTTAATAAGTTTTACCTAAAAAATTATGCTAGAGATGAGTACTTAGGTAGGTATAAATATGCGGGGCTCGTAGCAATAGCTACTCTTGATGGTAGGCAGGTGTGCTGTAAATTATACATCTATACTAATCTATATCTATTATCTATACTAGGTAATATTATAAAGCGGAAGATTTTGTTTGTTTGTTTAAACGCGCTAATCTCAGGAAAATCTGGTCTGATTTGAAAAAATATTTTTTTGTAGGATAGTCCATTTATAGAGGAAGGCTTTAGGCTATATAACATTACGCGGCGACCAATAGGAGCGAAACGTCAGTGAGAAATGTTGCAAAAACGGGGAGACTTTCGTTGCGTGCGCTGCATAAACGGTTTAAGTCGCTCAAAAACCACGCAAACGAAGTCGCGGGGACAGCTAGTAAATAAGATAAAAATGTAAGTAATTTATATTGTAAGTAAAACAGTATGCAAAGTAGATCCTCACCGGATGATAGGAATTAAATTAATTATTATGAAGAGTAGGTAAGAAAATGTAATAAAATAGTCTCACAATGAGAAATCAAGACAATGAACGTTATAATAACTACTTATTAATAGTTATTATTTTGCACTTGAAAAAATAACTACTTTTTGCAAATCTACATATGACCTAAGTCATCTTCAGACAACTCGCAATGTAGGTATTCAACGATGTCAGAAACTAAGTTAGGTTGCAGGTGCGTTACGTACCTACCTAGGTATGTAGTTCTATTCTTACTCAACTCAGTGTTTAGGTAGGTACGTTCCGTACGTAAACACTTAGTTGAGAAAGAATAAAACTTTCTTTCAATTGCACAATGCAAACACCTAGATACTTTTTTATACTAGTATATACCTAATAGTCAATCTTTATCTAATATAGCTGTTCCCGTGACTTCGTTCGCGTGGTTTTTGAGTAAATTAAGCCGTTTATTAGAAAGTCCCCAAATGTAATTATTTTTCCTCGTTTTTGCAACATTTCTCACTGACGCTTCGCTCCTGTTGCTCGCAGCGTAATGTTATATAGCCTAAAGCCTTCCTCTATAAAATGACTATCCAACAAAAAAATAATTTTTCAAATCGGACCAGTAGTTCCTGAGATTAGCGTGTTTAAACAAACAAACTCTTCCGCTTTATAATATTATAGTATAGATAGATTAAAATATGACGCCCTTCGTATCCCAGTGGTCGCGTCGCTGCCCAAGCCGGCGGCCGCGGGTTCGAATCCTGTCAAAAGAACGAGAAAAGTTTTCTGTGTTCCCCGGTCATGAATGAAAAAATCTTAAATAGGTAGGTAGTTAATTTTAAAAACTTGTATCTACATACAGCCAATTTTTCGTTGGAGGCTGTAACTAAGTAATGATGTCGCATTAATATATTTACTGATCTTTTATACATGTAAGTAGGTATGTAGTATGTACCTATAGTTTTGTATGTTTACGTTGGCGTAGGTCAACTTCTTCGAAGCCAATAAAGTATTCATTACCTTGCCCTTAATTGTCATTGCCACATATGAAAGGACATGATTAATTCATGCATTTCTAGATTTCTTGCCGATTATATTATATTATTACAAACAATAGATAGGTATCCGATGTATCTAATGCATAAGAAAAGGACATAGCTAGATAATAATATTAAATTTCAATGCAATGCCTAGTGTTGTGACTTGTGAGTGCTTAGATCGTATTTTAACTATAATAGTACTACTCGCTAATATAATAACTTACCTATATTATTTAAGTGTGAGTCTGATTGTATTCTCCATAAATTTTATAATCCAAGAATAATGTGTGCGGCTGCGGTAGAGAGTAGAGACCCATGATTTCTTTTTACCCGATTTCGGTATTGTTATGGAAGTACTGTCTTTGTTACACAACTGATCTGATTTTAACAAATAAGTATCGGGTTAGTTTTTCACAAAAATAATTATCCCAGAGTCGTATCCATCTATAAATAGCTGTCTGTATTGTTTCTGACAGATGCAACGCACGTGCGAGCATCAAATAGACACGTGTTGTTGATGATGTTGTTGCCGGCCTCTTTGGCTGTAATTAATATTATAAATCGGGGGAGTTTGTTTGTTTGTTTAAACGCGCTAATCTCAGAAACTACTGGTCCGATTTGAAAAAATATTTTTTGTTGAATAGTCCATTTATAGAGGAAAGCTTTAGGCTATTTATCATTACGCTGCGACCAATAGGAGCGAAGCGTCAGTGATAAATGTTGCAAACACGGGGAAAATTATTCACATTTAGGGACTTTCGTTGCGTGCGCTGCATAAACGGTTTAAGTTACTCAAAAACCACGCGAACGAAGTAGTGGGCACAGCTAGTTAAAATTATAAATCGGAGGAGTTTGTTTGTTTGTTTAAACGCGCTAATCTCAGGAACTACTGGTCCGATTTGGAAAATTATTTTTTTGTTGGATAGTCCATATATAGAGAAAGGCTTTAGGCTATATAACATTACGCTGCGACCAATAGGAGCGGAGCGTCAGTGATAAATGTTGCAAAAACGGGGAAAATTATTCACATTTGGGGACTCTCGTTGCGTGCGCTGCATAAACGGTTTAAAACCACGCGAAGTCGCGGGCACAGCTAGTACCTAAATAGATTGATTCATTATATTGACACAACATAGGATCAATTGATAAGAACAAGAACAATAGCGTCTTTGAATTACAATTTCTAACATCCTTATTCATACCTACAGTCCATTTCATGCTAAACCCGCGAGTGGTAAAAAGTTTCTATGACATAAGTACAACGGATGAAATCGACCTAGTAAGTAGTACCTACCTATTAGTAGGTACTAGGTGCTTCAGTATATAGTTCGCTAGTTACAAAAGTAAACTAGTTAAGTAGGTACCTATATTTACTTGTCAAGATATCTGACAAATAAGTAAATAAATATTTGTATTATGTACATATACTCATAGTCACACTTCACACTAATAGTAAAAAGTTTGTAAGCGTGTGTGTATATTTGTTACTTCTTCACGTCTAAACGGTTGGAGCGATTTTAATAAAATTTGGTATAGAGATAGCTGACATCCTGGGTTAACATACGCTTTACCGTACCAAAATGTACGATTCCTGGGAGAATTCATTTTGCTCGTACGAAGTAACGGGAAACTTCGAGTTTACAAAATATAATTATAACTTTCTGATTCGTATAAAACGTCCACAATACTGTGTTTTTATATTCACGAGTAGCAGTTGTTTACAAAACGTGATCTTTTTACGTGCTTCAGCAAATCAACATCAAATGAGTCTGAAGCTAGAAATCTATTCGTGTCAATTCGTCACTCATCCGATTTTTCTTATCGCGGAAACAAAGACTCGAACCGGGTCATTACATGACATGACCGATAGCATGATAATATGATTCTAGTAGCTACTGAGTGTATAAAATATTATCATCATACTGCCAGTCTGAATAGTTTATAAACCTTTTTTGTTAGCTTATTTAATTCATTTTTATGATATAAAAGATAATTAGAAGCTAAGTCTGGGCGTATTAACAAATCCATACTGGCTTCTAGACTGTAATAGGTATTGTCGATGTCTTGATCGACAATACCTATTACAGCAGTTAAAAAAAACTTACCGGTGGTAGGCGATTCACAGTTCTGTTGTGAAGATGAAGCCCCCCCACTTCCACCACAGAAGGGGGAAGGATTCGAACCCCATTCCACGAGTAATGAGTATTCACTAGCACTACACTTGTATTCTTTGCTATCTCTTCCAGCGCAGGGAGTTTCCCAAACTTGTCTTCTAGAAGCTTCTGCTCCTTCCATCGTATTTCTATTTCATACCAATAGATGTAAAAGAAAAAGATGAAAGTATTGACTGTTCTCTCGTAGAAGCTCATCTGTTCTGTGAACGGTAATGTCATTCCGGGAACATAGGATGGGTTGTCCGAGCCGCCAACCCTCGAGTGGCTCCATGGTAGAAGTGCGGAAGACATCAGGCCGACCGAAGGTACACCATAATTATGTATCACCCCTAACATACAATCACTGTTGAAATGTTCCACTAAAATCACATCATAATCCCCTTTTCCCGCAACAAATTCTTGAAAAACCTGCGCATTCAAAATCGTTTCGCATAATTTTAAATTGGATTTGGCCAAGTGTGTCACCAACGGAATATGATTGAAATATTTTATGGTGTACGATGTCTCCAAGGCCCTCAAATCTATGGACTCCACTGCCAGTGGTGCGAGTCCAACTAAACTGACATCTCTTCTATTTTCGCGGCTCGGTTGAGGAAAGAACGAAACTACGGTAAGATGATGCCCATGATTCTGTAACTCTTGGAGAAGAGGCTCAAAAACCATGTGGTGACTCTTTCCTGGATAGGGTAAAAGGCAAAGTATTCTATATCCATTGTTTACACCGAAAATGACGCTTAGTACTAGTATTATAAGTTTCATTTTCCCACAAACTATCTTATACGAGCGAGTGCAAAGAACGTCGCAACACAACTACTATATTTAACTGAGTTTGAGAGATTTAAATATCCTTAAGACAGCATGAACAGTGATGTAAAGAAACGAAAATAAAACTCGAAGTGAAATTTCAATTTCCTCCACATCTATTACATTAAAATAAACGTTATGGATCAGATAATTTGTATCTACCTACTAAGATAATAAAAATCTACGCCTTATGGTCTCTTAGAATTTTTTTACCTACTTAGCTGAGATTTAAACAAGTTTATACAGATCTTATTAATGACCTATTATCGAAGGAGTTATTTTAATTATTGAGGCTAGACTCTAGAGAAACCTATCTAAGTACGTCTAGTCTTCATAGACCCATTTAAAGTTTACTCATCAAAATGGGTGGTTGAAGAGTACTTTCTAAAAATAGAATAAGGTACCGTATAAAAACTAAATATTTATTTATGTAAGTAAAACAATGTAAAACATAATATTTTTTACCTCGAGCTTTATTATTTACTTCGTGGCTCAGCAAATATTGTTATGATTACTTTAGATCACCGACCACACAACCACGTGTGGTTGTGTGGTCGGTGCTTTAGATACAGGTATATTTAAAAGTCGCAGTGTAGCAAATACAATCCCGTCAAAAACATAACTTGTCAAAAGTGCCAAGTCTGGCAACTAAGATCTTTTGCCGTAAAAAGTTATGAGATCCATACATATTAAATAAGACTGTTTAGTGCGATTGCCAAGTCATTATACTTACTATTTATTTAAAACATAAAAGATTTTTAATAACATTGATATGATCACTATAAGATGTTGTTAGTCTAACCGACTTACCCTAGCTTGGCATCACATGGATCTCATAACTTTTTACGGCAAAACATCTTAGTTGCGAGACTTGGCACTTTTTACGAGTTATGTTTTTGATGGGATCTCAGTTCTTTTTGTAGAAGATTGTACAAATTTAACTTTGTAATCCTATACATTTATATGGGATTACAAAGTTATTTATGCAGTTGGTATATCTAGATAACTAGAAAGAAATTCCAAAATGTTTAGGTTTTCCCTTTATTTATAAATTATAGGTACACTATATACTACTTATTTTTAAAGCTTCTATGTCTGCTAGAAGTGCCTAATACTTTTGATGATTGGTCAGTGAGTGAGTGAGTGAGTGAGTCAGTGACAAACTTAAGAAACTTTGAGAAGTTATAATTCTTAAACTTCTGTTTCAAATTGAATGAAATTTGAAACATACCGTGTTTATACAATGCTTACTTACTTAGTAACTAAAATGCAGGCTCTGAATGAAATGGCCTGAACTGCTTCGAGAAAAGGATGGTACGGCCGTGCTCAACTTGGCGGGGGCACTGCCGTGCCCCCAGATAATTAGAATATTATTTGCAGTAATTGCAATAACCATTGAAAATAACATACAAAATACAAATAATAATTGATTACGGTTAATTTCCTTAAGTAAGTACTTAGTGCTAACACAATACATAAATAAAAAATATATTTTTTTATAAATATCAAAAAAGGTACTTAGAGATACGCAAAAAATACAAACTTGTGTTATCTAATATCTATAATTATTATTGTCAAGCACTATGCAGTTAATTTATATATCAACACCCCGTTATAGAGACATCTACTGTTGAAACGAAGAGCTACATGTTTTTATGATTCAACTAATTGACAAAAGATAGCGTTTTTTGTACATCTAAACGCACAGACCTTTTTTTTTTATCGCTGAGAAATGCTTTTAAGCATTCCGTGGGGGATTGGGGATTCCCTCCACGGATATGTAGGACTCGCTGCGTCCGAAAGATGGTAAATGGACGCAGCCCTACCCACTAAAACTCGGCGGTACTCCGACTCCACCGCCGTTGACGAAGCCACATGGACAACAAAACTTCCGCGACTCCGTCGACAAAAACGCACAGACCTAAGATAAGCTCCATCAATTAATCATTAATGGTACCTTTCTCAATTATTACGCTGCTTCATCATAAGAATAGGAAGGAACACACAATATAACAAATAAAACATTTTTGAATTATTCACTTATTTTATTCGTGGTTTTTAAATTCGCTCCTCTTGTCTCTGCTTCATTCAGCGCTGAGAAAACTGATCCTGACCGTATTTTCTTTAAAATACGTTTGTCATGAAATGGATGAGAATGGGCGGATATCCTGCAACAAGAAAGATTCGTGATAAACTTATTACTTTAATTCTTTTAAGAGTCAAAATTTAGTTTCACAAAAAGAAAAAAATGTGATAAGTTCTTTAATTTAAGTTGCTTTTAGTCTATAGATTACACAAAGAAAGTAAGTAAAAAAATACCTCTGCACGACAACATCGTCTTTGGTAACAATGTAAGCTGGACATTTGTAATGGTTGATATATTCCACACATCGCCACTGTCTTGTCTTGTTTTTATTCGTGTATTTCAGATAATATACAAATCGATTTAATATTAATTGTATTGACCCTCTGTTTGATACTGTGTACTGTAATGGGGCTTTAACTGGAATAAAAAAGATAATTCAAATAGATGGATGTCCGCGTATTAGTGTGCGCAAAAGCACCATACATTTTTCCACAATACAAGTAGCGTAAAGCGCAATACACACTGAGCCCGCTGGGCCGCCGAGGAAGCCCGCTGACGCAACTCGGCGGCCTGTATGAAAAGAATCATGTCAGCAACATGGCGCCTGCGCTCAGCCCGGCGACGCTCGACCTGTAGTGCTTGTATTTTTTGCGACATCCGCCGACCAAATTTTCCGACTTGTAATAAGTGAAGCCGCCAACTAGACCGCCGACAAAAAGTTGCCGAAATATGTCGCCGGCCCGGCGGGCTCACTGTGTATTACGCTTTAGGACATAAGGATAAGACCACAGGGCCTTATCAATATTATCTGTGCCAAATTGCATGAGAATTGGTCCAATCATTTTGGAGCAAACAATCAAATATTTTCTCTTTATATTATTCGACTCTTCCTAGTAAAAATATTAAAACTATTGATTAATAATATAATTATTCTGTGTTCCTGTTCTATTCTAATAAGTGACATTTTACACACAGAAATATTGAAAAAACTACTTGGTTGTGTAAATATTTGTATTATTAGGGGGTAAAATAGACTTATCTTCTTTTATTTGTGTTACTTAAGATACATGAAGATTTATTACGTTACTTTGCTGACGGAAATACGTTTGAGAATCAAGCCTACCTAGATTAGACATTGTATTGTCTGAGCCTGCTTCTGTCACTATTTCTGAATTTCTAGAAGCTGTAGATACACAATGTGGTTGAGATGCTTCTGTTACTTCCACATCACTTGTGTCCATGTTTGGCGAGCTAAAATGAAATCATCATAAAGACATTAAATATACAATTAACTAAAAAATAATGGACAACTTTTTTTTTGTGATTTCACATAACAATTTTTTGATATCCGATTCATTTTACGTTAATATGTTCGAGCACAAGTGGGACAAATGTATGTCTAAACAAGATCTTACTAATAAAAAATATATTTCTTGTAATATTTAATATGTTTAATTTATTTTTTTAAGATTTTGTGGATAACATTTACAATATTATTATGTTTGTTGAAAGTACACATATCGCAATCTTTGTGCATTGACAATCTAAAACATTAAGATACTTACTTAAGTTCACTGTCTATTCTTTTGGGTTCTTTGTCACTGTCCTTTGAAACATCAAGGGTTTTATCATGTGCTGATGGATATTTTGGTTGGATGATGGCATATTTTGGTTTTGATTTTTCTGATAACAGTTGTGCTATTTCCTGGAAAACATGGCATAGATTAGTAATGTTGCTTTTTGTAAATTGTAATATTAATAAAACAATTCTTGTAATGACTTTTTTTATTAAATTGGTGGAAAAAAGATCACCGGATAGAAAAGGATTTTGCTCATCCACACCCACAACACTAGAGGAGACACAACACATTTAAGAAAATATTAAAGCTCTTTTTTTAAGATTCAAATGTTGTGGTGGGCAGGAAATATTATCTACTACCTTTTGTTCTAGAGATTAATATTTTATACTTTATTAAATAAGCGTAAAAATCACACCATGTCCTCTAATCCCTTAATATGTAGCTCTTTTGCAGTTTCTAAGAGATTGCTGAGATTTTCCAATCCCACCGTGACCTCACCAGTGTAAATGTACTCCAGAATTAAGCATAATGTTGAGTGAGAAATTTTCTGAAACAGTAGAAGCATTATTAAAATTATGATAGATAGAAGTTAAATCTTAACCACACCACCATGCAAAGGTAGGTAAAAAGGTAAATTGTGGGACGATAACTAATTTACTACAAAATGCTTTCAGAATCCGCTCTTGAGGCAAGCTTTTATGAGTTTTAGAGCATCAGATAAGACAATTATTATATGTCTCTGTTAATCAAGTTATGAATTTGGTTTATGAAATATACTTACATTGTAGTAACAAATAAAATATTTCATAAACCAATAATACAATAGTGGGAAAAAGTCAAAATTGTTTCTTTAGTCAGTAACCTCGGAATTTGAAATTTATTGCCTCCGTTGTCTAGTAGTTCAGAGCTTCGCTCTCAACCCGGACCGGGTCATGGGTTCGATTCCCACACACACAACAACAAAAAATGTTGTTTTCAAGTTTGGTTAGGACAATGCAGGCGTATCACCTGTTTGTCTGACAAGAAAGATGATCTATGACTCGGAATAAGAATAAACTTGTTGTTCCAGTAACAAGACTAAGCAAAGTAAAGAATTCGTTTAAAGGCCAATGTATACGCCTATACAATAGGATCCCAGAAAACGTTCAAAATTTTTCAACCAATAAGTTTAAGAAAGTAGTCAAACACCATTGTTTACCATCCCACTGGGTTATGAGAGTAAAAGGAAGAGAGATGCTTCTGTGTATTGCGCACACACTTGGGCACTATAAAATAGCTCCTGCGTTTCAATGAAATCGGCTACCAACACTGAAATTGGTGAGGGGAGCTATTATTAACCTCTGAATTTAAAAATAGGATTTGGTATGGTTTAGAAGTAATTACTAACATTTAAATAAATAACGGGATGTGGGCATGCCGCTGCAGCTATTAGGCTCTTGATGTAAGGACTGCTGATAGCCATCACTAGTTGATGTACTTTTACAAAATGTCCATCAGCAGCTAGTGTCATATCGACAAACTCGGAATTCTGAAAGTATATTAAGTTTTAGTTAAAATTACATCCTTATTATAAAATATACATTCACAATGGCACGAAGTATAATAATAAGCATTTTTAGCTTTACCAACACATAGAGATTCAAATTTTTGTGCACCATACCGGCGAAACAAAACAGCAAAAGGACAATGAAAACCAGACTACCAGATCGTGCAAAAAAATATTAAGTGCATGATTGTTGATTTTTTAAAAATAAAGAAATTAGTATTCAATATTTCGCTACTCACTTTTTTACTTAGCAAACATACCTGTTGCAGATCACTCAAGCCATGCCCGATGTTTTTCAGATGATTACCCCAGGAAACAGACAATTGGGCCATTATGAATTAATCACTTATCACACAATATGTACTTAATGTTACGATTGTTGTTCGAAGAAACGTTTTTCTTATAAAACTTATCCGATTTTTTACACAAACAAATAACAACATTAATAATCGGTCAAACAAGGAAAGTGCATGATTAAATGTCAAATATTTGACATATATACATTTTTTTAAATTTCGTCAATGGCGAACAGGCTAAGGTCGTAGACCATACTGCCTAAATATTTGAAAATTATCAGTCAACTTGTTTATGAAACTTAAGTTATAGTCCGTCCAGATTTTTTTTATTTGAAAATAAATATGACATTTGCCTTTATGCCACTATCTTTTTTAAGATAGTTTCTGCTCCAAGGCATTTATATGCAACAAATTTATGCTGAACAGTATGTTCTGGATAAATTTGTTGATAATGAAATACTCAGTTTCGCATAAATTAGAGTAATACTTATTTAAGGCTGTTTAGTACCTGCGTACCCAGAAAAATATATACTAATATGTATCATAACTTTAGTATCAAGTGCTGTAACTGTATCTTAACAAAACAAGATTTCCAAACTCATATTTTTATTGTACATTCATTTAGATATGTAACTTATAAAGTGCAATAAATCAGTCTTAATATTTAATTATTTGACTTTACAGTCACACCCTTTTGTGTAAGTGTATTATCTTCATAGGTTTCTAGTACATGAGCCAAATGTTCATTATCTCTTGGTTTCTTGAACTGTCTTCTCTTTTGAGATACCTTCTTTCTCTTTGGCACTATAGGCTTCTTAGGTCCATGGTCTTGCATTGATTTGATGCCTTGTTTTTCAAGATATTCCTCAATTTTAGCATCATCCATTGCATCCACAGCTGTTGCACGCCATAACTTAACAAACTCATCATCCACCTGTAATTGTTTATATAAATTAAAAATTTATAAAAAATCTTGGACAAACAAAAATTCATAAAATTTTAAGATGAAAGTGTGTTATAGTGATCAAAGTAACATATCATACATCTAGAGTTGCTGTTTTGTCATTGTAAAATAATATTTTTTTCTTGTCTGTTGGCCGTGCAATGTATAATATTTCTTGTGCTAAGTTTTTGAGAGCTCGTTCACAATGTGGCAAAGATTCTTGTACATCTTCCAGAAATATACCTCCAAGTCCTTTTAAGTCATGTTGCTTTAGTAACCTGCAAAATTAAATTTTATTATTTTCTCTTGTGTTGGTATACAAGTAATAATTGCAAGATAATTTTTATTATTAAAATACTTATGTACTCATGTGTTACTTACCTTAACAATGATTTTTTGTCTTTTATTTTGTATACAGGTTTAAAAATAAACTTTCCATCAAGTGAGCTTTCAATTTTTGGATTACTTGGTAATGCTTCTGTTTGTAGCCACTGCAATTGAACAATATCAGTATGTAGCTCAATTGATTCTACTATTATGGCAATTTTACTATAATATATTGAGAAGAAATAGTTTTATTTTAAGTTACTTTCATCTAAACAGATAGAGTAAGAAAAAAAATGAGCCATGCAGTTATAAAAAAATTGCTTTTACGTCACCTGTTTAATCTTATTTCCTACATCCAATTGATTTGTTTCATCTAATATTTCATCAATAGTTAGCGGATGGTCATCTCCATCTTGATGTCTGGCTCTCATGTGACGGACAATACGGGCAAGTACTCCAAATCTGTATGATGAGCTCCCTGCCATAGTTTTGTAGCTAAAATCAAATATATTTTCATGTTATGCATAAATACAGTATTTTATAATAAAATAAGAACTGAAAACAGGCAGTCCTTGTATTAGGTACACTTCCACATTGCATGGATTTTCTTAGCTTCCATGCCCTAAGATCACACAAAGACCTATTTTAATGAAGAGTTAAATATGTCATTAAAAATTTACTTACTTGGTTGCATCCAGCTTCGGTGCAGCATTGGCTGAGGTAGAAGAAGACTTGGATTTCTTCTTTGAATCATCTTTAAATTGTGAATCATCTCTCTTTTTCTTTTCAACACTGTAATATTAAATAAATATCATAAACTTATTATACTTGTGAGACATTTTAAAGTTTCAAAATATATGAATGAAACTTCAAAAGATACCAAAATCCTATTTCTACTACTTTAATGATTACATATGATACCACAAAGTAGACAGATTTTATGATAAGGTTTCATCTGTATCCTCGTGATAAACTAGATAATGTTTTTGGTAAGGCACATTATAATAATAATATCCAGCAAAGTAAAAGGCATTCGAAAATGAATATTATTTGAACCAACAAGTTATTATAGTGGGAGTGCGCACGAGAAAGTTTTGGGTCAAACCAAGTGACGACTGACGGATTCAGTTGCCGTGGTTATTGCAAACAATTAACAAGACGTAATGCAGCTTACCTTGGTGTAGCAAGTGCCTTTTTCCTGAACGCTTCGCGTTCTCGCAATAAAGCAGGATCCATATTGAAGCCTTATAACTTTAGTCAAAGATCTATATGTAAGTTTGTTTACTTTATGTACATTGTATTCTATAAGTTTGTCTAATAAACCTACTTAAGTTTACGAAATTAATATTTTAGAATTTAGATTCAAATGTCAATTAAATGTCAAAAGTCAAAACTTAAATGTCAATTGTCAAAACTCAAATGTCAATTTGTTTTTTTTTTAAGTTCGTTCATGAACAGGCAAGGTTCGTAGACCATACTGCCTAGATGTCAATTTGTATTTTTTCTTCATCTTTTGGTACATTATGTTTTTTTTTATCAATTCGTGACCACGAATATGAGTCTTTCAGTCGTCACCATTTTATTCGTACACGCTGACTTAGGCAACTCATAGCGCGGAGGCCAAAGATTACACAAGTCAACAAAAAAAAATTTTTTTTTTGGGTTTGTTATTAAATTAATATTTTCCGATTGTGTACAACTAAAAGTAACCACAGGATCCATTTATAACAAATAAAGTTTGCTTTTGTACATTTTACAAAAAAAAAAAAATATTTTAAAATTTTGACTGAAAGTTTGAGGAACAAGGATTTGAACACGCAAGAGGCGGGGTGGCGGGGGAATTATGGCGTGCAGCGGGGAGCGGCGGGAAGTCTGGGCAGTATAAGAAAGAAAGAAAGAAAAGGAAATTTATTTGGTAAAATATACACAAAATCATACTTAATGTAACAAAAAATAAAACACATGAAATTTTACCAAATTGGTGCCCACTCAGCATATGCTGCAAATAAAATTTGCAACGCTGATTTTCAGTGAGCACCGTAAGATAAAATTATTAAATTAAATATAATAAACAGATTATAAAATAAAAACACATACTTAACTAAACTAAAATAAAATAAACATCAGTCCTCAATGTACACATAGGTACAGCAAAATGTAATACTAAAATAACTAATAACAAATTAAACGTTTTGTTTTAATATAACACAGGACAATACTAATAATAATTATGTTTATCATATTAAATAATATTAACTTAAAATATTATTAATCAAAACTAAAAGAAAAAGCATAACAACAATGAAGTAATACGCAGAGTATTACAGTTGTAGTTTAATAATAAAGATAAAATTATATACAGTGAAACTAGGTTAATATACTTACATAAAAATAAAATATTATTCATTTTACACATAATAAACACAGTGTTTCTGTTCATGTAAAAGGTATTCACGTAACTTGCGCTTAAACGCACCAATTGTCAAGCAGTTTCTTATAGGTGGAGGGATATTATTCCAGCATCTCGTGGCCGCATACTTAAAACTACCACGAAAAGCAGATTTTGTAAACGCCGGATAAATCAACAGATCAGAATTTCTGACATCTCGCTTGGAAAAGTTTAATTTTTCATAAAGGTGCTGTGGCTTATGTGTTTTTATAACATTATAAAGCAATGTAGCAAGCGTAATGCGTATGAGAATTGCTGAGAAACGACGCGATTTGTATGTCGTGGTGTCCAAAATGACTTCCAAAAAGTGTAAAAATCAAGTTAATTCTTTTTGTTGCATTTGTGGTGAATTCATACTTTAAAGTATGAAGAGTATGTCTGGCCAGTGATAGGGGATTATATATAGATATAGGGGGGATGGGATAGATGGTGGGTTTTCTGGTGGGAATGCAAATACACGAAATATCCATGCTATCTTTGCTTATGGGATAGTACCGCCGACACACTTCACTATAAGCAGAAGTCATGCCCTTAACGGTTCGAATTTCAGATAGGAAAACATAATGTCAAGAATAAACCCATTGTAAAGGCCGACGATATTTTGAAGAAACAATTTGTGAAGGCTCTTCGTCAAGATTCTCCAGCCTTTGATTACTTAAAGAGTTTTTTCCCTAAATTGTCAGAGGCTAAAGTTAAAGCTGGTATTTTCGACAGTCCACAAATTAAGAAAATAATGACCAGTGAAGAATTCTCAGAGTTACTGAACGCCTACGAAAAACAAGCGTAGTTCAGCCTTAAAGCAGTGATCAATGGCTTTCTTGGCAATAAAAAAGCTACAAATTATAAAGAGCTCATTTCTAACATGCTTGATAATTTCAAACTAATGGGTTGCAGAATGTTCCTTAAAGTGCATATGCTGCATTCTCACTGAGAACAGTTTAAAGATAACTTGGAGGCATATTCAGAAGAGCAAGGAGAACGCTTTCATCAATATGTGATGAATTTTGGACAGCGTTACCAAGGACAATACAATGAGAACATGATGGGTGACTACATTTGGAGTTTGATACGAGAAAGTTCTTACTTACACAAAAGAAAAACAAAAAATGTTAATTTTTAAAGCTTTTTTTCTGTTTATTTTACATATTTACCTTTATTATTATTTCTAAATAAAAGTGATTAGCATATAAATTAAAGTTCTTTTTCTTACTTTTGTATTTTACTGAATGAAAAAATGTAGATTTTCTTAAAATTTTAAATTTCGTTCTGGCTGCTATAAAAGCAAACTTTATTAGATAAAAGTATTTTTTCCTTGTTTAGTTAGACATTATTAATCAAAATCAGCACCACAGAACTCAGACTCAAAAATCGTGTTGACTTGTGTTATTATTAACATATGCGGAGGCTGGAGGTCTCGTTAAGACTTGTCTACCTCAGAGTGAAGATGAGGGTGGTCCGTATAAGTATGATAAATATACATTGAAGAAAATATCCAGCAACTAGTCTCATACATAAGTTATAATAACAAGTAAGCAGAATTTTCTACAAAGCACAATAAGTAAGTTTTTTTAGCACAGAGTTCCGTAACCGAAGGGTAAATTTACGGGACCCTATTAATAATACTTTACTGTCTATCTGTCTGTCATCAGGCGGCAGACTATATCTCAAAAACCGCCATAGCCTAAGGCTTTAGCTAGACATACTAACATTTTGCACCAAATAATTATAATATTATTAATAATATAATGTATTTCTGTCGCTATGACAACAAATACGTACTTACTAAAAATTTTTCAATTTACATACAATATACCTTGTTAACTTATTTAAAAAATGTACCTAAACCTTTTGCAGAATTAATTAATACAATCTTCTTCCTTATATAAAATTGCTGTTCGTTAGTCTCGCTAAAACTCGAGAACGGCTGAACCGATTTGGGTATTTTTGGTCTTGAATTATTCGTGGAAGTCCAGGGAAGGTTTAAACGGTTTGTATGCTTAATGAAGTGGGCACGGGTCAGCTAGTAATTATTATAAAAACAAGTCGTTCAAATTACTTTTGTCTCTCTGTTTGCCCGTGATAATCTTAGAAGATACGAAGCCGATTCCGTTTTCCCCAGTAGATAAAATGAGAATTAAAAAAGTACCTAATTTGAATACAATTTTTGGTAAATAACTAATAAAATCATGTTAAAAAATAACTCGATAAGTTTAAGTAAAACTGTTCATATGCTCAACGAAGTGGGCACGGGTGACGGGGCAGCTAGTTTAATATAATTAGATATTTATTAAATGAAATTAACGATGCTGTACGAATATAATATGCCTTTAATATTCCTCGAGAACTAACAGAAACATCTACCTAGGTTATGAATCTCTAGTAAATAATTAAGTATGTCAAGTCGATTACAAATGTTAATGTTTAGAACGTCTACTCGTCAGTCTGCCGCATTTTATTTTAATATGGTAAGTATATTATTAGATAGGTACGGGTTTTCCTTTTATGTAACTGGAAAAGGTCAGCTAATTATTGGCAATTGTCGTCGCTTGGTAAATATGTGCTGTATATTTTTTTAACGGGTCTTGTAAGTTGTGTGTTGCAAACTGCAGTAGGTAAAATACTACGATACACATAGGAACAGCAGTGGCAAAATGTCGTTTTCGAGCTGGGTTAGGACAATGCAGAATGTTCATCTGATTGCCTAATAAAAAAAAACGATCTATGCGTCGTATGGGCATGTAAAAAGTCGGTCCTACGTCTGATCTGCCGCCTGTCTGTTATCCATCCGACTGGATTATGAGACTGAAGCAAGAATGTCATTTTGTAATATAGCCTAAGTACCTACACATTAGTCTGTAATTATTATAAGTAATAGGTAGTTTAAATAAAAAAAAACACGTTTAATTGCATTGTCATTGATCCTTGGTACTTAGTGCAAAATATCAAATTATTCAGACTTCTAGAAATTGATGAAATTGTGCTCAAAGATTTCATTATATATTTACATAGATACATACAACCAAAGCTAATAAAAGCGTGTTAATAAAAATGAATCCTGCTGCCTTGTTATAACAAAACTAGCCCCCGACATTACGACATTGAGATTTGTCCAAGTTAATGTGTTGTTTAAATGTTTTTGTTTATTGTGTGGTGAGTAGGTAAGTATTATAAGTGACATTTAAATTGGACGAATTTATAGCCGCCCATACTTATTTAAATTGAGCCATGTTTACATTTAGATCACAAATTCGAATATATACTAAATAATGATATCATTTTACATTAAATACAAAACTTTTCCAACTAAAAGTACATAGTACTACATCATAGGACATTTTCCAGCAGTAAACAATGAATCCGATAGATGGGGATAGTATAAGATTATTATTTTTAAGTATATCAAAATAGGTATCTAAAATTGATAAGTAGGTACTTTAATTACGACACGCCAAGTAAATGTTAATTTCTTTATTACTTAACAAGAGTTGAAAATCAGCAGTCAGCACACGAGCGTAGAGCTCATGGATGAGTATTCTTCATCCTAGGTAGACCGTAGAGCTTGTTGTTATTAATGTCAAATTTGACAACTTGCACATATTTGTTCGATTTTTAGCTCTATTGTATAAACGCAGAGTTCTATTTTCAGCGCTCTAAAATTTCCCTGGCCTTCTGGATTTCGAATAACAATAATTATATTCCCAGCCTTAGGAACAAATCTTTACAGTCTATGTTCTACATACCTACTTATTCAGTCTTTAGAGATGTGGCCATCTATTAAAAACTTCTCAAAACTAAAAAAGCAAAACGACCCATTTTTTTTAAAATACTTGTTACACGAAGAACTTGTTTGGAAAATGATGTTTGTTTGTTTGACGAGTTTTGCTAACGCCATTACCGCGATATACTCGTCACCGAGTGGACGTCGAAAGTTAATTGTTATTGAAGGTACGTTACTTAATTTAAATTGTATAATAGTATAGTAAAAGAAAGAGATATTCTAGTATTTTTACTTAGGTCCGTATATTATGGGATAGATAAGTGATAACCGTTTTTTTCCACCGTGTAGCACCTGCCTAATTTCAAAATTGTTTAAGCAGAATATTATATTATGTATTTTGTGAGACGGGAAATTTTGAAATAACTTAAACAAGAGCCTGTCAGGACTCAAGACATGTATGTGGAGGGTACCGTAAGCATTAACCGGGGACAAACTTGTAAACCACTTTGGAGGTCGTTATTGACTCATAATTATATAGAAGCTCGCAATTATTTATTCCTATTTGATTTTAGAGAAGGCCCTAAGTCCACCATTTCTATGGTTTTACCTTTTAAATTTTCCGTTATATTTAAGTGTGATGCATTAATCAATGCAATATGTATAGCATAAATTATAGAGTGTTATCGCCGAAATGTGAATAAATGCCTTTCTAAAAATATTAAGTACACAACCACTCGATAATATTTATAGACACGTAGCTATATAAATTATGTAGGTATACAATAAAGGTAGTCGTAGAAAACCAATGCCTCAGCTGACAGCTCAATAACTTGCAAATCTTTTAATCCTGTTTGTGGGCGGCAAACTAGATTTAAAACGATTAGGAATAAAAAATGAGGACGGATTTTGATTTGGATTAGGAAGGACGTTACTTAAAGTAGAACAGCCGTTAAGGTTACCGTAAAATATAGGTTATCATGTTCGCGGGTTTCGTAAAAAGCAACACCACAAGTCATGAAGGCTTGTACACACAATCCCGAACGAAAAATTGCATTTGGCGTTGTCTGAATGATATTTATCCGATATCGAATATCGGATGGATAATGTTTGAGGCACTGACGCATTATTTTATCATAAATCATAATAATAAATTTTCACTTAAATCTTCTCTATTTA
The DNA here is from genome assembly GCA_905187575.2 of Celastrina argiolus. Lineage (NCBI taxonomy): Eukaryota > Metazoa > Arthropoda > Insecta > Lepidoptera > Lycaenidae > Celastrina > Celastrina argiolus. The sequence continues at coordinate 17,089,963 of LR994579.1, forward strand.
TTATTGTGCGTGTCAGCGTGTACCTATACTTTTAATAAGAAAATAAGTTTTTCCATACAGAAACAGGGGTCTATGCGTCACCTGTTTCCTACCTTGATAATGCCACTAGAGTAACATTTTTTTCCTGAATCTATGTACATAGGTACTATTAGTACGTCCCTATTTTGTCCTTTTTCATAAATTATTTATTAAAAGAGATATGAACGTTCAAAAATATCATTTTAATAGGTAATTTCAGTTCAAGCTGCAGTTGTCTCTATCGGTTTAATCGGAAAATTACGGGACAGCAATAAATTTTACAAATACCTAATCTGTACTTTTCTAGCCCGTGGTGTTTCGTCTTAATAAAATATAGGTACCTAAACTTAATGTTAAAAAGTATTATTGTCTTGTTTCAGGTGAATAATGGGGGATCGCGTGGTTCTGAAAATATTATTTTTATTTATAGCTGTACATTAGTAAGTATAATATTAATAATTTTTTTTTTTTAAATATCTATGGACGCTTCACACCACGTCAATCTGGCCCTGTGCTAAGTATCCGAAGAACTATAATAGTCTTTATATTTTAAATCTTGTTTAGTAATGTGTAATGTGTATGTTCTTATTTTCGTGGAGACGTTTGACATTACCCACATCCACAGATATATTCTCATTCGTCGCTAAGGGTCAGTTTACACCGAGGCGCGACGAGGCACTCCATTTTTAAGATAGCGATTCGAAATTGAACTTAAGGTGAGGTGGAGGCACACATAAGCGCACGAAAAGAATCTACCGCGTTGAAAAAATAGTTTCCATTTTTTACACTTGTCATGTCACACTGAATACTAGTCGTGTACACAATTGAATGATGTGAGCGCGTTGGTTGTGTCGACTACATTAGCTGCGCCTAATCTGATGACGTCATCCGAATTCGTTTGGACGTCGTACGATCGATACGCATAATTACTGTTGCATAAGATTTTATAAGAACTCAATAATCAGTTTCGTTCGATGCGTTCGGCTAAATAAGCATGCATGCGTGAATCACTCACGTTTCCATGCAAGAGTTTAAATTTAGAGCTGCAGTGCTATTCTCTATAGAATGTTTTGCGAATCTCGACAGTTGAATCCACACTGTAAACTTCGAAATTTGACACTCACCGCGGATTCAGCTGTCTAGATACGCAAAACATTTGTATGGAATAGCTCGGCTGCACAGCGCCGCTCTTGCAATGAAACTTCTTGTGTAGTGATTAAAGTTCAATTTTAAATCGCTTCCTTAAAAATGTCGTCCCACGTCGAGTCCCGGTGTGAGCTGAACCTTAAATGCATTTTCAATGTAAAAACCTTTTTTGCCTTGATAATTATGTTTTGGTAGGTATGCAAAATGTAACGCGAAATTTTCGCGGCGAAAACAGTTTGCAATTATATCGTTACAACGGGTATTTATATTAAAGTCAGTAGAACAAGCAATTTCGCGTTGCACTTGCTTAGCTTCTTAGGGTTCCGTCATGTCTGTATGTCCGTGTTAAGTTTTTTTTGGTGCCTCCCCTACACAATATAATGGGGATGATGTCTGTCTTGCGTCTACCACTTATGTATATAGTGTAGGATATCATAAGAAGTTGCTAAGAGGATTTTTTGTATCCCTTTGCGAGATATTGCATTTTAAAGGGCGGTTTTTTAAAAAGCCCTCCCCTAAAGGTCAAATTTAAAAATCTGAAATAATTCATGCCGATCACTGAGATGTACTTTAAAGGAAAGTATAACGGCACAAATTCATGCAAAGTTTCACCTTTTATGCATTATTCTTTTCGACGTGTCAAGTGCACAGCGCCATATAAGCGCAGCTCAGGGGGCCTACTCAAGATGCCATCGCTAATTATCGCTTACAAAGTTCGATAGCAAAATGTATGGGATTTGACATAAGGTACGCTAAATGACATACCAAATCGTGATCATTTAGCGTAGCTTATGTCAAATCCCATACATTTTGTTATCGAACTTTGTAAGCGATAATTAGCGATGGCATCTTGAGTAGGCCCCCAGAATTATTTTGGAAGGTTTCACTTCCATCGCGTGTGAACTTTGCCTAGTTTTTCACATCATACCATGTGCTAGATGCGCGCAATTTCCAGGGCAATATATTATAATCTGTGCGCTGCACTCCCACATCTATTGAAACCCTCCTCAATTGAGTGTGGCATGGCTGATGGTACCCAGCTCTATCATCCGTCATCAAATAATTACGGACATTAATCTATTTTGTAGATGGATTAATGGCTTTTAATTAATCGGGCCTTTTAACTCCTACATTGTTACGATGATAATCTATTCATTGTTCTTTATTTATGGCACTGATTAAATAGTGCGATTTACACCGCTATTTCCTTAGTTTTATGGAGTTAGTATAGTAATTCGGGGTCTGTTCTAATGATCTAAAAATTATGTTTTGATAGGGAGGATAAGGAATTCTTATTGTACCTACTTGTGCTCTATCCAACCGTCCTTCTGTCCCTTGCTAACTTCGGAAATTAATGTATTTGGAAGTAATGTACTTATTCAGATACAATAATGCTTTAAAATCAAACAACAGTACGACCACCATAGGTTCTTTCTACGACAGAATATACAAAATGACAGATCGATAAAAGGGAAGGGGCCGTTCAAATATTACGTAAGCAGATTTATTACAATTATTTACCCCCCCATCCCCCTTGTCAGCAAAAGTAAGCAAAGCTCCCCCCTCCCCCCATGCTTACGTAAACATTTTTCAATTAAAAATGTATTTTTTATATTATAATTATAATGTTATAATTATAATTTTAAAAATAAGAAAATTAATTTAATGTAGGGATTAGATTTTACTGATGCAGTAATCAACATAGAGTAAGGGACAAAAATATTATAATCTTACGAACATAACAAACTTATTTTAAATTTTTAGTATTTTGAATCAATATTTATATTTTGGTATTTGGAATCAAAGGTAACACTAATGTTGAATAAAACGTATGCGTGTATATTTGCGGGAATCCCCGAAAATGCGTTTCGTTTTCAAGCATAGACAATGTGAGGGTTGCCATTCGTGTAAAAAAGTAAATAACTATCGATGACGTAATCATGATCTGGACTCCCCTACCCCCCATGTCATCTTAAATAAGCAAAACAAAGACCCCCCCACCCCCCTATAGTGCTTACGTAATACTTGAACGGCCCCGAATCTGTGATTTCACACAGTAATAATACACAAATTATTTGCTCTTTTTCCACTTTATTAGTAAATACACGACCGGTTTCGACTAAGTCATCATCAGGTGTTGATAACTTCAACAGTCGAAACCGGTCGTGTATTTCAATAAATCTTATGTTCATCATCAGTTGTTAAACATAAGATGTAACATGTATTTCCATGAATAACATATCTGTGATTTTGTTTTGATAATCAGTATTTCTATTCATAAACAGTTAGCTAAGCAGGAATTGAAAGCTGGGTATTCGTAACGTTGCCGTTTTGTAAATTATGTAGGCGATGTCATAATTTACCCTCATACAAATCCTTACCAACCTAGAGGGTTTCTCTCTGAAGGTGGATCAGCCGTCGTCACTGATACGTAGAAATCAATTGTTGCTGCTCAACCCACTGAACATATTTCTGCGGTGTTATTGAGAGATGTTGGATGTAAATAATATGCGGGTTGTGCGTTTTAATACCTTTAATCCAGTTTTACAGTGAATTAATATATTGAGGCCGTGTTTCACCAAGCAATGTTAAAGTTAACGCCATGTTAAAATACCATGCCATCTCATTCATTGACAAGAAATACGAGAGGGATAACATGATATTTAACATGGCGTTAACTTTAACATTGCTTGGTGAAACACGCCCTGAATGTAATATTAAATTAGAGACTACGTTACACATTATTGCCGACATGACAGCGAGCGAGCAAAAGGGAAGAGGAAGCATCAGGGACTAGTGATGTGTCCCTAGAATAAAGTTGTGCGAGAATTGTCAAATACTAACAAGAGATATTGTTTGCTTGTAGTGTGCTAGCGGACGACGACACGCCGGTATGGCGGTGGTCGTGCGACGATGGGCGGTGCGTGAAGATGCGCAACGACCCCAAGTTCACGGAACCCGCCCTCTCGCTCGAGTCCTGCAAGCTGTTCTGCAATGAATATGGTAAGCTAACTAGCAGTAGGCAAGTAAGAGCAATCATCACTCAATCCTCCTCATCACGAGTACTTGAAATTTTAATTTAATTTATCTAACTATAAATAAAATTATTTTTTAAGTAATCCTCGAATTGTCAAGCTATGAGAAAATTGATGACGATGAATCGTAACTAAGAATGTCCGCGGTCACGTCAGCTTTAAATTAAAACTAGATCAAAATCGGTTTATCCGTTTGGGAGCTATGATGCCGCGGACAGACACCCACACAGACACACACGTGAATCTTGTACCCCTCGTCGGGGGCTCAAAACGCCAATATGTAGCCCACAAATAATAATAATTAATGCTGCCATGTTTTTCTTGACCATATTTTACATTGCATCGACCTAATTTATGGGCTCTGTTCCGTACTAACTGTTGTATGTTTACTTTACACAACCTTTTATTTACTTTCACATGTTTTTTATTTACTTTCACGTGTGCAATGAACTCACGTACTTTGAATTTGACCCACTTAGTCCTATTGAGTTGCAATGTCGTATGCATTTGCACGTAATATAATTATTACGATGACAGGGTGCTGATTTCATGTTGCAGTTGAAAGATGGCCATAGGAACTTAGCATTAAAACATCTAATTTGGGTTCGTGTGATTCATGGTGAAGAGTTCCTTGTCTCTATGGTTCTAGTGACAATGGCACTAAGTCGAAGCGTCGCATATTTTGCATCGTGTATCTCTCATCTTAGGTATATTCTTCTCTATTTAGGTACAAATTATGATTATGCATATATTATAGTAAGTACCTATGTTAGCGAGCGTTTGTCGACGCGCGTTGTTTTTCCTAGTGGATACATAGATTAAAAAAAAACGCCCGACTTAGCGTGTAAAATTCCTATCACACCTAACAAACGACCTGATGACCTTGAATACCTGAACCGATTTCAATCAAACATAGCTAAGAACACTCTCGACTGATATACCTTATAAACAAAGAAAACCGCATTAAAATCGGATCATCCGTTTGGGAGCTACGATACCACAAACAGACACATACACATTTACACAGACACGTCATACTTATAACATCCCGTCGTTTTTGTGTCGGGGGTTAAAAAATTACGCGTCGCGACGCTTGGTTGAGCTTTCACGTAGCTGCTAATAATTTTTGTTATATATCTTTTAATTATTATTATTTATAGGATTACTTTGGCCCAAACCAACTGGATACACGAACTTGGGCACATACCTCTCCAAGATAAACTTGAACACGATAGAGGTGCACGTGGACAAGCTGGGCCTAAGTGATGAGCTCATGATTGCCGCCCGATCGGTAAGTGCATTCTAGGCCCGTATTAAGAAAATAGAAGAAAATACAAAATAGGTATTTATAAAAGCTACTGCTTTTATAAATACCTATTTTGTAGTCGTAGTCGTGTAGCCGGCTTTGTCAGTCTCGGCGCCGAGACTGACAAAGCCGGGGAGGTTACCCATCCCTCTACCCGGAGCCCCGTACTAATAAAAAAATACGTGAGATGCGGACATCTCCGCAACCCCGTCCTGCGCCGGCGAAGCGGAACAGAGGATGGATCCATCTCTCTGTCCCGCTCCTAGGCCTCCTTCTGCGGAATGACGTATTCGCAAAAGAAGGCCACCGCCTGCCAGGCCTCATCGCTCTCAAGCATGCAGCGAACCACACTCGAGAGCGTGAGGTCCCGACCAAGCACTGCCACGAGGTCATGGCGCTGCACGGCCCATCGATTGCCCACCTCTAAGGTGTGCTGGGCCGTGTCCTCCGCAGCGCCGCATTCGTAGCAAGCTGGCGTAGGCTCTCTCCTGGCAATCTTACATAGGTACGCACCGAAACGTCACACATCCGTGTCCAGTGAGTACCTGTGTAAGGCGGAAGGTCCTTACCTTCCGCCTTTCTCTTACGGCGCATCCACGCCGCAAGAACTGGGCGCAGTGCCGTGGCCGTATGTTGACCATACGGGAACTGCGCCAGGACCTCACCCCACCTTCGTAGCAACCACTGTTGCCCCAGCTTCCGCAGTTGCGAGAGCTCCTCCCAATTCGGCGCCTCGCCTTGCAACCTCATCTCAGCGCGGAAGAGGTGCACTTCGGCGAGCACCGACGGCTCGAGCTCTCACGGCGGATCTCCAGCCAGAGCAGTCAAAATTCAAATTCAAAATTCAAAAAATTTTATTTCCAAATAAAACTTAAAAAGCTATTTTCGGAAAGTCAACAAAAAGGCTACCACCGGTTCAACCCTAGCCCGCCGAGAAGAACCGGCGTAAGAAACTCGGACGGGGCCATCTTTTAGCAAAAAGATGGAAAATTGTTCTTTTTTTTAAAAAAAGTGTATACATAATATGTTTACAATGTAAAACTTAATTTAACAAAAGTCAGAGTACATAAAGTACATTGAGGTAGCCTTGCATGTGGCCATCTTATTCCCAAGGTGTGCAATCGTCAATAAAATCATTGACCTTATAATAAGCTTTAGCACACAGACGTTCTTTAACTACAATTTTAAATTTATTGATAGGGAGGCTCTGAACTTTATTTGGGATTATATTGTACAGGCGAATACATTGACCTTTAAATGATTTACTAACTTTACTCAGTCTGATCACCGGTAAATCTAGCTTGTGCTTATTTCTAGTGTTCCTATTGTGATTGTCGCTTTTCATTTTAAAATTACTTAAATTCTTTTTAACGTACAACACATTGTCTAAAATGTATTGAGAAGCAACGGTCAGAATACCAATTTGTTTAAACTTCTCTCTTAGAGATTCAAAAGAGGACATTTTGTAAATTGAACGTATTGCCCGCTTCTGCAGCACAAATATTGTGTTAATGTCGGCGGCATTTCCCCATAAGAGGATGCCGTAAGACATCCTACTATGAAAATAACTAAAATATACTAATCGCGCCGTGTCTTCGTCAGAAATTTCTCTAATTTTTCTAACCGCATATGCTGCAGAACTGAGCCTACTTGCAAGATTGGCAATGTGAGGACCCCACTGTAATTTGCTATCAAGTGTTATACCCAGGAACACAGTGGAATCCTCTAGTTTTATTTTCTCATCATTTAATAGTATATTGGTTTGTAATTGCTTAACATTGGGCAAAGTAAATTTTAAACATTTAGTTTTTTTAGAATTTAATAATAAGTTATTAACATTAAACCAATGTACTATTTTTGAGAGAGCACTATTTACCTCGTCATAATTTGACTGTTGTCGCTTCACATTAAAAATTAGTGAAGTGTCATCGGCAAATAATACTATCTCATGTTTATCTTTAACTAGATAAGGTAAGTCATTAATATAGATGAGAAAAAGAAATGGGCCTAAAATGGATCCCTGTGGGACACCTAATTCTATTTTAGTCCCAGTGGACCGTTTACTATTTACCTCCACCCTTTGAATCCTATTTGTAAGATAAGAACTCAAAAGGCTGAGGGCTGCGTCCCTTATGCCATAGTGCTTTAATTTCCTGATCAATGTAGCATGCTCAACACAATCAAAGGCCTTGGAAAGGTCGCAAAACACACCTAACGCATCCTGCGACCTCTCCCAAGCTTCAAAAATATTATAAAGCAGACCTATACCAGCGTCCGTTGTGGATCGACCCTTAGTAAAACCATATTGATTACTATGTAATATATTGTTTATATTAAAATGTACTAATAACTGATTTAAAATTAATTTTTCAAATATTTTACTAAAAGTCGGCAAAATCGATATAGGTCTGTAATTTGTCGGATCAGATTTATTCCCAGCTTTAAATAAGGGTATAACCTTGCTATGCTTCATTAAGTCAGGAAAAACACCACTCTTTGTACAATCATTAAAAATCATTGCTAAATGAGGAGCTACGATGTCAATTATTGATTTCATAATTTTTGTAGACATGCCCCAGAGATCAGCAGTATTTTTGATATTTAACATCTTAAATGTATTAACAATTTCTCTGGAATCAATTTCTTTGAACTTAAAATTGACATCACATTCCTTTACATTATCTTTAAGTATTTTTTCAGCAGCTGCAGGAGACGAATCTAGACTTTTTGTAGTTGAGACCGGAATGTCAGCAAAAAACTTTTCGAATACCGTCGCAACTTCTAGATCAGTAGTTATTTTTTTATTTTCAAAACTAAGTTCATAATTTGTGTTACGACAGGTGACGTTTCCAGTCTCACCAGCTATTATCTTCCATGTAGTTTTGATCTTATTTTTAGAATTTTGTATTTTATTTCTAATATGAAGAGCCTTTGCAGCTTTACAAACTTTTTTGAAAATTTTTGAGTAATTTTTAACATATATTTTAAAAGTTTCACTGTTATTTATACATTTTTCACTGTATAATTCATATAGTCTTTGTCTGCTTATTTTAATTCCTGCAGTTGCCCACTCAATAAAGTTACCTTTTTTGTTGCTATTTCTAACCGATTTAGGAGTAAATACTAAATTAAATTGGGTTCTTATTATCTTAAACAATTTACTAAAAGCTTCATCTGACCTACTTGACCCATCTAATAATTTAATATTTGAACTTAAATTACTCCTAAATTTCTCAATACGTTTAGTATTCACAGGAATAAACACTTGATTTTCCTTTAGATTAGTGTCACAATATATATTAAAAGAAGCTAACTGTCCGTAGTGATCAGAGCTGAGTTTATTAATTATATCTTTTTTACTTGGAATAAGATTAGTAAATATATTATCAATACAAGTAGCAGTCGTATCACATACTCTTGTTGGTTCTTGAAATAAATTAAATAGGTTATATGATCTAAACAATGATGTGAATCTAACCGTAGTGGAGTTTAGGTCTAACAAATTAATATTAAAGTCACCACATATAATAACGTTTTTGTTAGATGCACATATTTTTGACAATAATTGTTCCATAATTTGTTCAAATGATTCGTATAACCCAGATGGAGGCCTGTATACGCACACAATAATAAGATGACTCAACTCTATGCAGGCCACTTCAATTACTCGTTCAGTTGAGAGACTCACAATATCTTTACGTTCCTTACATTTCAAGGATTTTTTAATTAATATTAACGAGCCACCTCTAATAGAATTCTCTCTACTGAACGAGCTAGCTACCTGGTGATCATTGAAATTGAAAATGAGTTCATGGTTTCTGAACCAATGTTCAGATATGCAAATAATATCAATATTAAATTCCTTTAAGAATAACTCAATTTCAAGTTCTTTACCTACCATTCCTTGTAAATTTTGATGCACCAGATTAATCGAATTACATTTGCTATTATTTGAAACTTTAATTTTTTTTAAGTCATTGGTAGGATTTTGTACACTTAGACTTAACCTATTTCTGCAAGAGACGTCCTCCATTGTCTTATTATCTAATTTAAATAAGTATTTGGAACATATTCCAATTCGTTAATACTACAACTAGTATTCTGTTCAATAAAAACAGTAGTCGAAGAAGCCAAATCCTTGGCTGGTTTAAAAAATAAAAAGTTTGATAGCCACCTAGCTATATGTCTCTTACAATAGTTGTGGCTGCCACCCAGGTGTCTCGCAGTCACTTAGCTAGTCAGCCCTAGCGCGATAGAGACAACTGCAGCTCGAACTGAAAATACCTGTTAAAAGTACAAGAAATCGACGTTTGGGGGATTCCTGTTTCCTCCTCCAAAACTTAGCCGATTTAGATATTTTTTTCATCATAAACTAAAAAAAGGCTGGAGCTAGGTTCCATGTTTTGATTTTTTTGTATAATGCAGTCAAATTTGTTTTCTGTTAAACACAGCGAAAATCAGGTAATTTTTTTTAGATTTTTGAACGTCCATATCTCCTCAAAGTATTAATATATTAAAAAAAGGAAAAAATAGGGACGTACAAATAATATACATAGATATTTTGGGATAAAAACTTTGTTACTCTAGCGGCATTATCCAGGGAGGAAACAGGGGTCGCGTGGGGGGCGAAAACAGGCGTGATGTTTTCTGTTAGCAAAGAAGTCAAACCCAACCTCACTTGACAGATAAAACAACGTTTCGTTTCACTTTCAAAAGTGAACAACATATTAATGTCACAATATGGTACTTTTATGTCTTGTCTTTTGATACCGTAATATTCATATTTTAGATTACAGAATAACATTAAAATTAGTATAATCTATATGTTTATAATCTTAATTTTTATGTTTTAACCAATTATGTGCGGGTTTCCACGATGTTTTCTTTTACCGTTAGAGCGATCGTATAATGTACTTGAGATCTGAAAAATCACAAATCAATCGTCTCATTGGTACGTGCCACAAGCAGGGAATCGAACCTGCATTATTTCGAGTGGTAATCAACGGTCTACCCACTAGGCCACTGACGCTCTAAAAAATTATTATTGCTGCAGCAATAGCATAGCAAGAAAACTTATCCTTTATTTCAACTTTTCAGAGGTTCAAGAAGCTGGTATTCCAGTCTGTGCCCAAATTCGTGATTCCAAAGGCGAGTGGAAAGCACATGGATATAAATCTGATCAATAAAAATCCTCATGTAATAGGTAAATATAACATTACTTGAAGTGGAAATAATTGCAAGTACTTTGTGTATTATTACTGGATAACAAGAATTTCTACAGTATATTCAATCCCATCAAAAACATAACTTGAAAAAAGTGCCAAGTCTCGCTACTTGGTTCTTATGCCGTAGAGATCCATGAAATGCCAAGCATGGGGTAAGTCGATCGGTCTAACAACATCTTATAGTGATAATATCAATGTTATTAAAAATATTTTATGTTTTAAATAAATAAATAGATTGACTTGGCAAAATTTATATTAACAGATTAACCTACTTGATGTTGTATGTAACTTCGTTCGCGCAAACATTTTCAGTAGATAAAAATTCCATTCAAATCGGTTCCGTTGCGTATCCGTGATCGAGTTAAAGTAATGATCGTAAACGGGATTTATTTACAACGGTCGAATATTCCCACTCTGAATGTCGAATTGTTTTAATGTAAACAGACGTAGAGTATTATTTCGTAGGTCTGTTGTTACTAAACAATCGAAAAAGAATGTTCTTGTTCTAGCTCTTTGTTCTTTTCATGTAATAAATAAAAAAGCTTTTATTCAAATTAAAACATAAAGTTTGTTTTTTGAAGGTCAATTTTCAAAATAAATTACAATTACAGTTACCAGTTACCATGTATACCAGATATACTCTACCTGGGGCCGCATGTGGCCCACCGTATATTATTATTGGCTCATTTGAAGTAAAAAAATATGAAAACCATTTAATTTTTTTCCAAATAAGATTGTAGCCCTTAGCATCGTTAAATTGGAATTACCTACCCTTCAATCAATACCTAGCTAATGGTTTTAGCTTGGCCCTCGACACCATGGCTGACACATGTTTGCGGCCCCTATTAAAATAAGGTTGAGTATGGCTGATGTATACCCACCTCAACGAGGAAGATGATTTTCAAATGAGGCCGCAGTGCCCAATGCCTATACACGGCGTTTTCTGTAGGCAGACTTCCACCGATTTTGTCGCAGTTCTACCATACAAATACGAACGATTTTCTAACCCACTTATTGTAGGCCGTGTACGTTGCACTATTGATCAGTATGTTCTCTCTTTCCCTACAAAAAGTTGGTCACAAGAAGTACCGTACCGTATTACCGTAGGCGGGGACACCCTTAGATAATAATAATAAAATGTGATTTTCCTTCCTTCTATGCGAATGATTTTTGAATGCTAACCAGCTAGCATTCAAAAGTGAACGAGGTTTCAAGCGTATTGTAGTCACGTAGCTATACTTAAGTGCCTACCGGCTACTGGCCTTGTTAATTGTTATGTTTCTATATCTAATTGGTTTTTATTCAGTCAAATAAAAAAGAAACTACATTTAAAAAAACCGACTTCAACAACTAAAAGCATATAATAATAGTTATATAATGTAGTTACAATTAATGTTCTTTTTGAAGTTGGTGTCAGCAACTTTCGGATGTTGTTCTTTTACCTGACACCGCCTCCGAGGTTTAGAGGTTCAGAGCTTCGCTCTCGACCCAGAGGTCGTGGTTTCGATACCTGCGTTGGTACAACAAACAATGTTGTTTTAAAGTTTGTTAGGACAATGCAGGCTGATCACCTGATTGTCTAAAAATTGTAACAAGTCTGTCCTGTGCCTGAGCAATAAGCAATAATTGCTGTGTGCCGTGTTCCATCTCGCTTCTTATGCCTTTCTCTCTCTACCAGCGTTCTCCTTGGACATGGACGAGGGCTACGTACTGAATATATCACCAGCCGAAAACGAGAAGGTGAACGCTACCATTATCGGCACCAACTTCTTCGGAGTACGCAACGGCTTGGAAACTCTCTCCCAGATGATCATATACGACGACATTAGAAACAATATTGTGGTAAGTGTATTATAAATATCATACATCGTGGGCTGTTTGGCGTCCTGGGCCCCGATTCTTGGCATCTTGACTAAGGGCCCTGGGCTCCGATACTCTTACCTCGAATATCAGCACATTCTCAGTCTGTCCCGCTCACACACTCGTGATTGGATACGTGCGTGAGTGGGACAGACTGACAAGAAACGATATTCGAGATACGGATATCGGAACCCTGGGCCCCTAGTCAAAATGTCATCGCTATTTCGAAATTTCGTATTTGTATTTAATTATTTATGGTTACAAAAATATCTTTTTCCGATAATATTATGTGTTTTTTAAAGTAACAGAATAGGTATTTGGATTAAGTTTTAAAATATAATGAAATATATTATGCCTTTCGGAAAGTCAGTAAAAAAGGCTACCGGGTTTTTAAGATTGAGAAGGGTTATTTCGATAATAAGAATTATTTTAAAGTTATTAGTGTATTTGAAGAATTTAATATTTTCGAAATGTAGGTACTGACTAGGACTCTTATGTTTATGAGTCAATAAAAAAACTGCATATCTATAATTATGTAGTACCTAATAATTATATTAATTACGGAAAATCATTTGCGCATCATTATTTTTGGGCGATAAAATTAGGTTTTATTACAACAACCTGTCGTGACATTTAGCCGGTGTAAGCGGTATACCTACTATATAATGTATTATCTGCATAATCTGTGGTGTGAACTGTGAGTGTCCCTGCGTGATACCGGTTTAAGATCAACGACCTGTGTTTGTATGACATGACGGGAGTATATTTAGGACGAATTAAAAATTATTGGTCTTTTGATAAAAAAGCTAGAAAATAAAGTCAAAGTCATTAGAAAGGACGAGGCTATATTATGTCCAATAAAATAATAAAAGGATAATTGTTTAAATCGATTATTTTCCTGTCCTTGATACCTGTTTGAGTCTATTGTCGTATCGACTCTTGAGTGTTGGGACACAGATGAATAAGCCAACACGTAGGTCACGTTTTTTTTACTATTCTTTAGTTCTGATTTCTGAGACGAAATTTAGTATAGTAATAGATTCTACAATATAAGGTATTATGTCAATAATACCAATATAAATAATATGTATACTTTATTTCTTGGAATTACTAATTATAATTTTATATTTTACGGTTGGCTTCTTATAGGAATGCTTTCATTTTGACACCCTATCGTGTAGGATATCGTCGGAATAATAATTAGATATATAATATAAATATTAGATATTGTGTGCCTACTTTGAAAGGTTTCATACATCTGATGATGATTTTATCGAAACCGGTCGTGTTATTTCTATAAAACTATTGTGTAATATTAATAATGTGAAAAAGTGTATAAAAATTGTGTGTTATTACTTATTTACATTCGTATTTCATACATGACTTTTTTATAATGTAAACCACATCGAGTAATCGACCTTTAGAGTAATTATAATAGGTATCCCACCAAAACATTTTCATGTAAAAATGTTGCCAAGACGAGACTACATAGCTTACAATGTGAAAAAGTTATCAGATCTTATGTAGAGCCAAGATTATTGATGCATGCGCCCTTACTTGACCAGGCCTAACTTCACACACTCTACGTTTCAGTCAAAACGTGAAACTTGGCGGTTTTGCTAGCGTTACGAAGATTTCATTGGTATTAATCGTGTGTTTAGCAGTATTTAGCATCATCCAAAGCAAAGTTATGAGAGTTTAAAAAACTCTCATAACTTTGCTTAAAAGTTAGGTAGTGCACTTGCGCTCCGTTTGGCTCGTCTTGGCGGGGCACGACCGTGCCCCCAGATTATGTAGGTATAACATTTCTGTAAGAGTTAGAAAAAGTAACTTTTCATGCTGGTTATTCATATAAATTGAAATTACGCTTTAGTAAAATAATGTAGAGCTAAATCGGATAATGATTTAAAATAATTTGAAAAGAAATTGACTATTGCGCGTATAGCCACAAACTTACAACTCTCCTTAAACAATATACATAATATTGTAACTGACTTAGTTAGGTTATTAATGGGTGTTTACATATTTCGAATGAATAAATATTTTTTTTAATGAAAATATCGTCGATTTTAATAGTCCAAACTCAAAAGTTACTGAATATTTTTTCAAAATTACAGATCCCAAGAGATGTTACTATCGAAGACAAGCCGGTCTACCCGTACAGAGGAGTGCTTCTGGACACTTCTAGAAACTACTTCTCAATTGAGTCCATCAAGACTACCATTGGTTTGTATTTACGAATCACCTTATTTCCGCAGCTCCGCCCGTGTACATACTTTTGTACTTTTATCCCGGGGGAACACTATATTAAGATATAATATATTATCCGTCTCTACAGCCGCCAACAAGGGGCCCCTATCTTTAGGCTGCATTTCCACTGACGCGGAGCGGGGCGGAGAGGAGCTTGCGGTGCTCAAATTGACCAATCACTATGCTCGAAATCTCTGCTCCGTTTCCACGGAAACAGCACGAGCATAGTGATTTTTCAATTTGGGCAACGCTAAGCTCCTCTCCGCCCCGTTCCGCGTCAGTGGAAACGCAGCTTTAGACGTTGCATAAAATATCATCTGACCAGCTGTCAAAGGCCTCTGAAAAAAATCTCAAAAAATCTTTTGCGCGAAAGAGCAACAAGAAACATAAAATATCTATAGTTACACATTTTCCCTTTTATAATATTAGTTATCAAAACTACTAGAGTCGTATATATATCAAATAAATAATAATATAATATGTAATAATATCTATGAACGCTTCACGCCACGTCAATCTGGCCCCGTGCTAAGTATCCAAAGAACTTGTGTTACGGGTGCCAGACAACGGAAATATTATGTTTCATAATTTAATGCTATACACATATTTATGATTTTTATTATAATATACACAAATTTAACACATCCATGACCCAGGAACATTGAAAACTTTTTGTTCCCTTCGGACCCACGACCTCTCGCACGGGTATCGACACGCTCAACCACTGCGCTACGGAGGTCGTCAAAAAATTATTGGAGTTCCCAAAGAATTTGTTATTGTGCGTTACGAGGTCGCGGGAACATGTAGTGTTCAATATTTTCAGAGGCAATGGCAATGGTCAAGCTGAACACCTTCCACTGGCACATCACGGACAGCCAGAGCTTCCCGTTCGTGTCCGCAAAGCGACCGAACCTGACTAAACTTGGAGCGTATAGTCCTGCTAAGGTAAATTATAATGTTTTCTTTCTTTTCACACTATTATGTTGTATTCAAAGTGTATTGTGTAATATAATATAAGTCATTATACGATTTGGCCATCATTAGTTCTGTATAAATTCGGAGCAGCGTCTTACTCTACAATCTGATTCGATTTTGATTTTCTAGTTTGATTTGATTTTTTGATTTAGATTCAATAGTGCCGCGTACTGCCGAATAAAATCGCAACAAAATCAAAATGGCGTTGATATTATTTGTTATTACCGTCCTTAGCTGTATTTTGGCGGTTTGTGGCGAATTAATTACTTTATTGAAAATATGATTTCAGTTGTCATATTTTATATAATTTTACAAAAAAGAATTCAAACTTCGTATCTAAAAAACTACAACTTTTCAGTAGAGTCAAAAAGCTTAATCATGTTAGATTTCATTATGACATGGATTTTGCATGTATACTGTACATACATAACTGAACCTCATTTAAAACAAAATCCATGTCATAATAAAATCTAAAATTATTAAGTTTTTTGACTCTACTGAAAAGTTGTAATAGATTACGAGGTTGTGAAAGTAAAGGCGACGATAAATTCTTTTTATTCGCCAAGAATAAATGTTTTTGCTTTCGTACGGCAGTCCGCGTGCGCGCGGGCTTTCTCACTTGGCCGGTTTTTTTTTAATTCGCAGGTGTACACAAAGGAAATGATCCGCGAGGTGGTGCAGTTCGGGCTGGAGCGCGGCGTGCGCGTGCTGCCGGAGTTCGACGCGCCCGCGCACGTCGGCGAGGGCTGGCAGGACACCGGCCTCACGGTGTGCTTCAAGGTGCGATGTTCTGTTCAAACACTTGAAACACTAGTGTGTTCCAGCCTCAAGGCGCTCTTCCACCAATAATGTGCGAATAAATATAAACGCTTTGCTAAGCGGGGGGATAGGTAAATGAAGCGATTCTATTGGTACATGACAAAGAAACTACGTTTAAAAAAACCGACTTCAACAACTAAAAGCATAAAATAATACTTTTATAATTAATGTTCTTGTTGACGTCGGTGTCAGCAAAGGCGAGATTCAAGTCAGCAACTTTAGGATGTTTTTCTTTTAGCTGACACCGACTCCAAAAATAACATTAATGGTAAATACATTATAAAAGTATTATTATAATATGCTTTTTAGTTGTTGAAGTCTGTTTTATTAAACGTAGTTTTTTATTTTTATTTTTTAGTGTCTCTAAGTCAAAGCAAAAGATAAATGCGTTATGTAGCTACCATGCTACAGACAGACTGACAGACACCATATTTATAATTTCCACCTCAGTTTTGTGAAGAGAGGCTGAATTCAGAACCTCCTCCTTTTTTTGGAAGTCGGTTAAAAACACATTCCTCGCTCATTGCTGGTGGAATATCATCTTTACTCTTGAAAGTAATGTCTGTGCCGATCTGAAGGTTTACATTGTAAGAACAAATAGCTAGAACAAGAGCATTAACGTCAGCGTTTACACCAAAATATGAACAAGCGGACCCGAGCGAACACAGACAGAACAACGAAAGATGCTCTACGTCTATTTACACAAAAAAAATTGAGTACGGATGGAAAGAGCTTTCGCTTGTTTGATGTGAACCCATCTTTAGACTTAACCGCGAATCCTCCAAAACATTGCTAAACAGTTCCTCATGAGCTATTGCAATCATTCCAAGAACAATGAGTCCAATCTCAATACAGACACAATATACAGCTGCCAAATCAAGACCAGGAGCCACATCAAGGAGTGCAGGGTGTTGAGGTCAATCCCGCCCTGATTTTCATTACCCTGATTTCATTCAAACTTAGGCCCTATTGGGTCTTTCAAATGTTCCAAACAGAGGCCCTTTATCTGGAAACCATTTTAACATCATATAGATTTTCTCATCACATACTAACTTTTATAAAAGTTTGTAATAATAGAGCATAGTTACGAGTAGCAGTAGTACTTGAACTAAGTATTCATTGGAGAGGGACAGGGGAGGACAGCTGCAGCTGAGTACGGCTATGCTAACATTGTAATAAAAATAGCTCTCCTCACCGATTTCGGTGTCGGTAGCCGATTTTATTGAAACCAGGCAAGCTACGCAGGAGTTATTTTATAGTGCACAAGTGTGTGCGCAATACACAAAGACACTCTCTCTCTTCCTTTTACTCTCATAACCCAGTAGGACGGTAAACCGACACGACTGGCGAGAGAACAGGCGCATTACCGAATTTTTACATGCCCATCCGACGCATGGATAGTCTTTCTTGTCAGACAATCAGGTGATCAGCCTGCATTGTCCCAACCAAACTTGAAAACAACATTTTTTGTTGTTCCAACGCGGGAATCGAACTCACGACCTCCGGGTAGAGAGCGAAGCTCTGAACCACTAGACCACGGAGGCGCTAAACTTAACATTGTAATACTTACAGGCTGAGCCATGGGCGAAGTATTGCGTGGAACCACCGTGTGGGCAGCTGAACCCCATTAAGGAAGAGCTCTATGACTATCTCAAAGACATTTACGCAGACATGGAAGGTAATATTATGCTTAATTATTATTAAATCTTTACTAATATTATAAAGCGGAAGAGTTTGTTTGTTTAAACGCGCCAATCTCAGGAACTACTAGTCCGATTTGAACAATTATTTTTTTGTTGGATAGTCCAATAATTACTATTAATTAACAATTAGTGGATAAACCTTATCACTTAGGGGTATGAAAAATAGATAGTAGCCGATTCTCAGACATTCTGCATATGCATATAAAATTTCATAAAAATCGGTCGAGCCGTTTCGGAGGAGTATGGTAACTAACACTGTGATAGGAGAATTTTGTAAATTAGATGTTGTGTAAACAACCGTTTGTTCCTAAATAAAAAAAATCCATATTCCTCAGACGCGTTCCAATCGCCCGACATGTTCCACATGGGTGGTGACGAGGTGAGCGAGCGCTGCTGGAACTCCTCGGAGGAGATCCAGCACTTCATGATCCAGAACCGCTGGGACCTGCAGAAGCCGAGCTTCCTCAAGCTCTGGAACTACTTCCAGACCAAGGCCCAGGAGAGAGTTTATCAGGTGAAGTCGGGTTCCGTGTGCTTAGTGCTTTTGTCGAAGCTAATTACATTTTTTATGGCATCGAACC
Organism: Celastrina argiolus; assembly: GCA_905187575.2. NCBI lineage: Eukaryota > Metazoa > Arthropoda > Insecta > Lepidoptera > Lycaenidae > Celastrina > Celastrina argiolus. The sequence goes on from LR994579.1 coordinate 17,108,881, forward strand.
AACGAGCCTAGACGCAAACTGATTTAATGCCAAAAGTCCAGTCAACTTAATCACGGTGAGAGACAAAAACTCGCACTTAGCAAACAGATGTGTGGTTTTTAGCGTACTTTTACCCGACTACGCCCAAAATAAAGGGTATCTAATGACAGTCTACGAACGTATGTTAATTCCACCGTATCGCCTTAACTAAAGATCCGATTTTGGCAAGAGGTGTCAATAAATTTGTAATAATAGCCCAGGCAACATAGGCAATATAATTTACGTAGGCAAGTTTTATAAAAATGGCTATTTATGACATATTATTGTTGCTATGGAACAAAAAAATATTTGTAAAGAAAAACGAAGAATCCGGTATATTAGTCAATTTGTAACGTTACGTAATGATCATTGATTGCTGTACCTATACATTTTTTTCGTTATACATATTATTATTTGCATATCATTAGAAATACATTATTTATTAATGTCATCAATATAATTATGTCATTAATATTTTTTTCCAGGCGTTCGGTAAAAAAGTGCCGATTGTGCTGTGGACCAGCACGCTCACGGAGTTAAACCACGTTGAAAAATATTTGAACAAGGACGATTACATCATCCAAGTAAGTATAAAAATTAGCTACTTAACTCCGATGATTTTTATAACTACAAACCGAACTCCGGTTTTTGAATGGCTGGTCAAATTGTCGATCGTTCATTGGCGAACGTAGCGAGTGTACGAAGCTGTTGCGGGTGATGTTCACCAAAGTTCAGAATGACTTGTTAATTCAAATTTTAGCTGATCGTTGAAGTTTTGATCAGCCTTTTAGAAACCGCGGGTCAGTAACATAAAAGCTAAAACTGTAATAAGTTAAAATATTTAATCCTTATTACTAAGTCCTATCGCTATTATAAAATATATATTATAGTGTTAATTTCACCATCACAGGTTAAAGTTAATCCTTCATTAATTGTCATGTTAATCCTCTCATATCTCCTGTTGATGAATGAGAATAAAAAGAAATAGTCCATAGAAAAAACATTATTTATTCTATGATTAAAATTCCCATATTTTGAAATTGTTGTCTTTTTACATTCATAGATCTTAGTTACTTACATAATAATATGTTAATGATTCCAATGTTTTTTGAATATCTACCTATATTGTTATTTTTGTACAAATAAACACTTAATAATAACAATTCTGTCAACTTGCAGGTGTGGACGACGGGCGCCGACCCCCAGATCCGCGGGCTGCTGGAGAAGGGCTACCGGCTGATCATGTCCAACTACGACGCGCTGTACTTCGACTGCGGCTACGGCGCGTGGGTCGGCAGCGGTGAGTATACTACGCTTTGTTCAAAATTATCCCAGTTATTTTAAAAGAGATGGTGATATACATACAGACAGATCCCTTCGATATCCAAATAACATATGTATACCAAAATGTAATAGCAGTACGTATATGAAGAGCCCTTACTATATGGCTGTTAAATTTTATAATAAACTACCTGCCGAATTTAAAAATAATTTAACTATATCATATTTTAAAAGAAATATTAATAAGTGGCTATTAGAGAAAAGTTTCTATGACATTAAGGATTATTTGCAAGACAAAAACAAATCATTATTTTGTTATTTAACATTCATGACTAGCCTAGTTAACTTCAATAGTATTTAAAAAAAAGTACCAATACATTGCATACTATTAAATTAGTTGAATGTTTTTTGGCCATTAAAATATAATTTCCATCTTACATGTATAAACATTCTGGCAAATAAATGATTGTTATGATTATTATTACGCGCGGTCTATACGAATTGGCCATCCACGTCACGCTTAATTAAAGAGGACGATGAGTGGCAAGGGGAGTGGACCTAAAGTTCGTGACGTCACATTTCGATTTTTTTCTCCCAATGAGATGCACTTTATTCATTGACATAAACAGTAAACCTTTATGCTATTCCACGCCCATGCCCGCTGAATGAAACTGATGCAATGTTTCATGTCGTCAAGTCGATTTAAAGTTGGGCAGTACGGCGTGGCACCTTTCAATCAGGAAAAAATTTGGATCAATCTCGAGACTAAAATTTATGAATTTTCACTTATTAGAGGAACTCAACGAGTGTTACAAGGAAGTAACAGCTTCTAATAAGGTTTAGTAGTGTCGAATATGAAATTCGATTTAATTGTTCCTGATAGACAAGTTTATATTATGTTAAATAAATAAATCTAACTGTTTCGGCGATTGCATCGTATCAATTAAAGTAAGCAAACAAGAAGCATTCTCCATGTGGGGGCACGGTAGTACCTCCGCCAAATTGAGCACGGCCGTACCATCCTTTTCTCGAATATAGTCAATCTACTTATTTATTTAAAACGTGAAATATTTTAAATAATATTGATATGAGTTATAAGATGTTGTTAGACCGACCGACTTACCTCAGCTTGGCATCACATTAGGTCTCACAACTTTTTACCAATAGCGGAATATCGTAATGACGTTTCTGTTTATTACCCGGATATTATCTAGTACAGATTGATTTTTTAGTAAAATAAGTTAGTGGCCCATTATCCAATCATCTACAAATGTTTTGTTGCAGGCAACAACTGGTGCTCGCCCTACATCGGCTGGCAGAAGGTGTACGAGAACAGTCCGAAGCTGATGTCTCTGGAGTACTCTGACCAAGTTTTGGGTATGCTTTTCTTTTTTGTTGATTATGCTGGCTCTCATTAATTGAAAACATTATCTGATTTATTTAAATATTCGTTGAAATGGACAAATCTTTGTGGTTTCCATTTCTTTCTCCTTAATTAATTTTCATTCATTTTATTGCTCGAAACACTAATCTTTATGCAGGCAAGTCTACCTATTTTTTGCGGCTACGTAATGTCTCAAGGCCATAATATAATATTAATTAATATTTGCTTCCGTGGCCATCTTTAAGCTCTTGTTCTCTCCCTAGTCGTGACTCGTGTCGGGTCGTACCGGCAGTATAAAATGACTCCTGGGTAGCTGCTGCTGACAAAGTGCACATTTGCGTATCAGTCAATAAATCCGCATTTGTGTGCATGTCTGATTTTATGTAATTGTTGTCTGTATGGTTTTTTAAATAATTATTTGTGCACAATAATAATAATATCTATGGACGCTTCACACCACGTCAATCTGGCCCCGTGCTAAGTATCCGAAGAACTTGTATTACAGGTACCAGACAACGGAAATATATTTAATAATTTTATACTATACACATATTTAAGATTTTTATTATATTATACACAAATTTAATACACACCCATGACCCAGGAACATTGAAAACTTTTTGTTCCCTCGGCGGTATTCGAACCCGCGACCTCTTGCTCGACCACCAACGCGCTCAACCACTGCGCTACGGAGGTCAACAATAAAGTATAATATTTGATTTGATTTGAAATCAGTCTGCTTGGGATCTTGGCGTTTCATTGACGTAACAGCCTGGTTTCATCGAAACCACCGACGCCGAAAGGGAGCTATCATCAATATGTTTGACTGAGTCTCCGCACCTTGTTGTTCCGCAGGTGGAGAAGCGACGCTGTGGTCGGAGCAGGCGGACTCCGCGACGCTGGACGGGCGCCTGTGGCCGCGCGCCGCCGCGCTCGCCGAGCGGTTGTGGGCCGAGCCGCTGTCCAGCTGGCGTGAGGCGGAGAGGAGGATGCTCCACATCAGGTAAGGCCCGTTCCATTGACGCGGAGCGGGACGGAGAGTCCCGCGGAGGTGCCCGAATTGACCAATCACACATGCTCGTGCTGTTTCCGTTCCGCTCCGCGTCAGTGGAAACTCGGTCTGAATAAAGAAGTCTCAAAACCACCCTCACTTGAGAACCTATTTGACAGATAAAACTTTTCGTTTCACTTTTGAAAACGAAGAACTTTACTCATGTTACATATACTTAGGTATTTAAATTTTTTATTTTTTAAAACGAAAAAATAAAGTAAGTGTAATCTACATAATATTATAATATTATGAATATTACGAAAGAAAAGAAATGAAAGTCGAGAGTGCAAAAAGTTACGATCTAACGTTTCTCTTTTTTCTTTACTCTTGTTAGTTTCAAAGTATTCCACAAAATAAAATACCAAATGCCATTCAGACCGAACTGATTCAATTCTCGATAGTGTCGGAAGTAAGCCTGCTGAATACCTATGTAAATATAACAAACTGTTTTGCAGGGAGCGTCTCGTCCGCGCCGGGATACAGACGGAGTCTCTGGAGCCTGAGTGGTGCTACCAGAACGAGGGCTACTGTTACGCCTAATGCTAACGAGAACCGAAATTGGTTACACCATCCGTCTTTCAAGTGTCTTACTTTATATCACGTAAATTATTGTTTTAAATAAATATTTTAACTTGTAAAAGTGTATTTCTTTTTCGCAAGACTTTCCTTTTGTGTTTAGATTTGTCTAGGAAGCGTTTCCTTTCACAAATATTGCAAGTTAATTTACTCTTATCCTGGTTTCTGAAGGCACTGGTATTTTGCGACCAATGCACGTGACAATGCAGCATGCAATCTTAATAATGGCAGTTTAGTTGGCAGGTTTCATTGAAACAAGGCCAGCGCAGGAGTTATTTTTATAGTACCCAAGTGTGCGCGCAATACACAGAAGCACTCTCTCTTTCAATTTTATTCTATTACTATATGTATAACAATTTCAATTCTAATTCGATAATTTCCGAATACGTTGATATTCAATTGTTGATGTCAAGCAGTGCAAGTGGAATTATGTATTAACAAAGTGACTATAATTTTAATTTGGTAGGTATACAGGTAACTTTAAAATAACTAGGTTTTTCATTCAATAATAATAATACCTATGGACGCTTCACACCACGTCAATCTGGCCCCGTGCTAAATATCCGAAGAACTTGTGTTACAGGTACCAGACAACGGAAATATATTTTGTACTTTTTTATACTATATGTGTGTATAGTAAAAAGTTAAGACTTTTATTATAATATACACATATTTAATACACATCCATGATCCATGAACATTGAAAACTTTTTGTTCCCTCGGCGGGATTCGAACCCGCGACCTCTCGCTCGAGCACTAACGCGCTAAGCCACTACGCCACGGAGGTCGTCAATTCAATAGGTTGTGTGCATGAAGCATTATTCAATCCAAATTAGAATGTTACCCTATCCATCAAACAATGGTTGAACTATATCATCAGAAGTCCAATCACGTGACTCAAATAGTCACGTATGAAGAAAACAGTCGCATTAAACTTACACATTTATTTAACAACAAACACAACAATAAAGCAACTCATTACTTAATAAAATATTGGCAGCTCTTCAACAATGCCAATGTCGTTTCGACCACACCTATACATCACCGACCCTTGCCCAACAGTGGGCAATATTCCCTCCACTTCCACCGCGCCCACGAATGGTAGTCTTCCGTTGACCAGAACTGCCCCGCTTATTATAAGTGGTGCTTCAGTCTCCACGCAGAAGGTGGGTGCTGGCAGATCTACTATTCTTCTCTGAAAGTCTAGATTAAAAGCAGGCGCTTCTATATAGGCAGGTCTGAGGCATTGTGCTTGAATGTTCTGGAAATAACAGAAGATTTTATAAAATTGTATTAAACGCGAGTTAACAGTCTCACTCCCAAATACTGAAACTATAGCACCCTAGTAACATGCTGTCCTTGTCATTTCGCCAGGCAGTGACAGTGACAGACAGTGAATAGGGCTCCTAGCTCTATTTAGCGTTCAGTATTCGACCGCTAAATACAACGAATTAAAACCTACATACTTACTTACTACTTTAGTAAATATGCTTATGTTGAGTACAGAATAGATGTGCTACAAATCACAATAATAATAATATTTTAAGTAAGTATTTAAAATTGATCTAATTAACATGTTACATAATAATATCAACAAATTACTTAAATATATTACTGTGTTACTGGTAACAATGCATTACGATAGATAATGCACGTACCCACAATATACATATTTATGATATGATAGGCACGGGTCTTTCCTCATGTTTGCCATTGTGAATACTTTACTTGTTTCTTATTAGCAACACTATCGAATGGTGCAATAACCTGGGTTATTGCACCATTCGATAGTGATAGTTCCAAATAGGCTGGGTTTTTTTGTCACCAACGGGTTCGATTCCCGGCTGGAGATATTACTTTTTGCAATGTTTTCAATTTAGTTTTATTTTTTATGAATTTTTGATTGAGTTTGAGGCTCCTTTGAGAACTTTTCGCTGAAACTAAGCGTTTAAAACTTAGCCATGCCATACCTAGTGTCCCCTGAAAAACTTTCAACTTGTATATTTTAAACCTCCTAAGTCCTACAGAATTGTTGTAATGGTAAAAAATATTAAGTTTGACTTTATTTACAAAGCTATAACAACTTTTGGCTAGTCGGCTACTTAAATAAAAAAAAAAAAGATTTGTATGGAGCCTGATTCCCTTATATGGCTACCGTCATTAACGTCATTATATACACATTTCATTAATTAAAATCATATCTCTTTTCTAATTTTAATTTATAGGTGAGGTGGAACAACACATCTAAATATATTGTATAAAACCCTTCCTTTTGGCTTATGTGATACAATCTACAATATTTTAATAGTGTTACTGGAATGAATATAAAACAACTCCTGGTTAAAAAAAACCTTATCAAATATTAAAAAATTAAAAACACTTACCTTCATATAACAAAGAGTAGAGACCAAAAGAAATATCTTCGTATGGACCATGTTTGGAGACAACTTATGTTTAACATTACTAACTTACATTAACCCGCTGTTATATATTGAGTTATTTGTCAATATCTTATTATTACAATCTGTGTTACAAAATTTTATAAAAATTATTGCTGTACAGATAAATTTATTTAGTAAATAGTAAGCAATAGGGGGGTATTTAAATTTTATAGTACGCCTCTATAACTTACGAAATAAATATTTAGATAGGCACATGTGCGATACATGTATTTATCTAAATATTCATTTCGTAAGGTAGGTTAAGGTTTTTGTTATATTTCTAGCGAAAATATTAATTTCAGGCAAAACCTTAGTTCCTCATTGTACGAAAATATTATGTAGGTACCCTGTACTGCATGAATTATCAGGAAATAAATGAAAAATATTTTTTACTTTTCTTTTGCTTTAATATGACAAATTAAGAAAAAAGACACAAGACTAAAATATCTTGACGAAATTTTCAATCACATTTCTGTTTCTTTCGGCCTAAGTTTATACACGAAAAACAGGACGTGAACGAAAATAACGTTATTTTTAACCGACTTCCAAAAAAAGGAGGAGGTTTTCAATTCGTCTGTATGTTTTTTTCTATAATAAATCTAAGTATTCGGTTTTCTCCGCGTCGGCTTCGAATTACGTTGACTTTCTTCAAATAGGAACTGTCGGTGTTATGATAATGGACTATGGCTACAATTGCTGCAAATAAAAACTGTTCACACCATAAGTAACACACATACATACATACATACATAGACTGCCAAAATCATTACCCTTCCTTTTGGCTTCGCCGAAATCGGGTAACAACACATTTTGTTGTTCCAACGCGGGAATCGAACCCACGACCTCCGGGTAAAGAGCGAAGCTCTAAACCACTAGATCACGGAGGCGATATTTAAAAATACTTTACGTGCAAGCAGCATAAATTACTTTCAGTTCAAATTTAACATTACCTTGTATCAAATTATAACAATTTTCGACGCAAAAATTTGAAATTCGGCGCAATGCCAGGGAAACGTACGAAAATAATATTTTTTATATGTTTATTGTACCTAACAATTATTGCTATCGGGCAGGTCAATGCTCTGCGATAAATTAATTTGTTATTATTATCACTGTGTGATTGGCTAGCTTATGTGTATCTAAGTTACGATGAGGCAAAATGAGAGCTCAGTAAATCTTCTTTGATCCAATCTTCTTAAATTATGAGGCAAGGCAAAGGTTCGCATGCAAAATAGTAGGTAAGTATAAGTTTTCCTGTAGGGGGAAGCCCTAGCCTGAATAATAGGTAGGAATTTGTATGAAGGTCTTCAAAACGTTAAAGGTAAATTAAGCCTTCAACGTTTTGTGTTTGAGATCTAGGAGACCTAAAAATCAGTAGTTTTCTGTGGTGTGTGTCATGAAGTAGCGCTATACGACCGAAATTTGGCAATACTTATACGATAAAATTTTAACATTTTTAACAATCACAGAAATTTTAACCATCTGAGATCAAGATTAATCCATTATTACGTTACAGCTTGCCAACGAACAACCTAAGGGTTGACTTCACAATCTTAAATTTCTATCCGTCGTTGGGTGGGCGGATAGCAGATTAAGGCCGTGTTTCACCAAGCAATGTTAAAGTTAACGCCATGTTAAAATACCATGCCATCTCATTCATTGACAGGAAATACGAGAGGGATAACATGATATTTAACATGGCGTTAACTTCAACGTTGCTTGGTGAAACACGCCCTAAAGATTGGGCTTTGTTCGAAAATGACAGTATAAAATATGACGTCAATCTTTCGATCGTTATTTTTAATTCCAGATTGCAATCCGATAAATGTTGGGTCAAGAGTACATTATTTGTTGTGTTTTTAAGAATAAAGTTCGAAAATAGTCTGCCAGTTTTATACGAATAAAATATTTGTAACATACAGGTAGATGTAGGTACCTACCTACCAAGTAGTTGTTACTTTTCCTATTGATATATGTAACATTGTTAAATCGCTAAACGTTTTATTTATTTAATAATAATTTAATATCATTATAAAACATAGTCAAAAGAACCTACAAAAACCAAACCAAATACCTATAAATACCTACTTGCAAAAATTATGCAAGCAGTAAGCAAGCATTTTGACAACCTTTACTTGTAAAAGTTCCTTGTTGATTTGTAAGTTAGTTGCCTCTTAATTAGTTAATTACAATAATTATTGTAAAAACATTGTATTTAGCGTAGTTTATACTGTTTAAACAAGATAAATTACTTAATAAGTAGGTCGTTACCCTGCGTTGTTTAAAAACAATACAAAAATAAAGTGATGTCAATGTATTGAAAATAGCTATATTTAGTCTAGTCTCCTAAATTATTAAATACACTACAAAGACTCAGCTCGCCAGTCACCACCGGGTAATTAAGAAGTACCTACCATATTTTTCAAACAGAACATCGAAATAGAGAGTACTATATTTTACTAACGCCTCCGTGGTCCTGTGGTACCTACTTAGCTCTCAATTCTGATCGATTCCCGTGTTGGAAAAACAAAACATTAAGTTTTTAATTTGGTTAGTAGGTTAGTTTTCAAGTTTTATTATCTACTTTGTGGTTAGTACAATGCAGTCTGATAATCTGATTGTTGGAAAGATCCATGCATTTAAAAAAAAAAAAAACTATAACCAGCCTTCGCAAAAAGGGGTCTAAAAAGGCTTAATATTCGATGCCAATAGCGGCCACGGCTCTACCTCGGCCATTTTTGTATAGGTACAAAAATGGATGGGATTTCTGGATTTCATCATAACATTATTAATAATATCTGACGCTTCACACCACGTCAATCTGGCCCTGTGCTAAGTATCCGAAGAACTTGTGTTACAGGTACCAGACAACGGAAATATATTTAATACTATTATACTATACACATATTTAAGAATTTTATTATATTATTATACACAAATTTAATTATATTTTCATTTAATTAACCACTACATAGAAAGTAACTAAACAACTACTCCTGACCGCATTTTAAACGTTTATTTTAAATTTAACAATAAAATATAATAAATTATTATATTATATAAAATATTTATTTACATATTCGTTGTGTGTTTGCCAAAACCTATCTTTTGATACCAAACACGAAACAATTAAGTATGTAACAAATTTTTTTTAAAGTTATATTTTGGGGTTTAATTTAAAAAATACACATTTTTTCAAACATAGCATATTGTTTGCTATGAACCCATAGTAGACTATAGGCTTATATTCTGCAACGGCACTGTCAAAATGGCGTATTTTTTCCAAAGCAAGTGATTTTCATTTTATGTTTAAACTTATTAATTATTGTTTAATTATTATAAAATGTATTGCTTAATGAAGTATAATCCTTTAATATTCCGGTGAAAGTGTTGATAATTGCGCACAATAAGTAAATATGTGAAAATTTAGGTTTTTGGTTTGTTTACGTTTAGGTTAAAGGTCATTGGGCATAATCTGACCCGGTTTTCGAAATATTTGCTACAAAAATCAAATTATTGGTAAATTATTGAGGGCTAGCCTACATTTCATTTTGTGTTGTGAAAAAAAAACCGCGGGGGTAGTCTGAAATACAACTATTGAAATTGAATTACCTATCGTAATAGTAAGAGTACATTACCGTATATCACTTACATTTTTTTTTTGAGCAGATGTCCATACTCTACATTGATGCGACATACCTATATATTCGTAAACTAGAGACGTTTATCCAAACATCCATACCAATTTTGTTTATGTAGGCCGTGGATATAGTTTTCATAGTAAGTTGCCCAGTGAGTAATAAGTTTTTATCTTTTAGATGCCCTACAGACTTGTATTGTTAGAACCAGCAGACGAACATGACGAGTTCAATTGCTCCACCGCGTGATCAAGACACACATTCAATTCAATGCAAATAGTCGAAAATGTCTTATCATTACCGTATATCACTAACATTTATTTTTTTCAATTTTTGGGCAGATTCCCATACTCTACATTGATGCGACATATATATTCGTAGATTAGGGACGTTTATCTAAACATCCATACCAATTTTGTCTCTGTAGGCCGTGGGTATAGTTTTCATAGTAAGTTGCCCAGTGACCTTTATCTGGAACGTAAGTACCTAAATGATATAATATGTATGTACTGCATTTCGCAGATACAGGTAATAAATCAATGTAAGATTCCGGGCACCTATTTTTATGCTCTCCATTTCAGACACCACAGGTACTTGGTACGTTATAACTTGTGTGGTATATTTTAATTATTTCCAGTTTATTACGTAACATTAAAAATAAACCGACTGCAACTCATAAACCCATTTCCACTAAACATTGTAAATAGGACAGTCTTAAATCGTTTAACTTTACTCCTAAACTGTAAGGAAACATGGCCCCTACAGAGTAATGTACCTATAGAGCTTTTTAATAATAATCTATTTTGTCACCGTTCGGCTTAAAGTTATATAGTTGTTTTTTTGGAATATTGAACAAAGCGGCACTCAAAGTCAAGTCAGACGGTATCCTTGTCATTCCGCCAAACAGCGACAGTGACAGCCAATGTGAATAACAGGGATAGATTTATTTAAATTGTAAATTTAATTAGCATTCTAGCTATTAACGATGAAAACAAACGAGGTGCATTATTTATTTTCGCCTGAACTGATATAATAAAAATAAATAAATAAAAACCATTTATTTCAGGCTACATGGCCCTTATTATAAATACCTTACAGACTAACATACGTACAAAATATACTTGAAACTACACGTGTTGTCGGCGCCGATATAAAGGATAATTATTAACTCTGGGGTAATTAACTCAAGTCTGGCGCACGTGGGCCTAAGCTTTACTCTGTAATTAAGCTCTGTCAATAGCTACTCTGTATACGCCCGCGTTGGTGCGGCGATTATTCCGAGTAGTGCAGTGTTGATCGACCATGTGGACGGCAGCGGCGGTGTTGTTCCTGGTCGCGGCCGCTGGGGCCATCACCCGGGACCAGTTCTATCCCCATGGCGCGGGGATCGACCAGAGATTGCCCCACGGGGCCAACCTGTCCTCCCCGCAAATCGCCCTGGACGTCCCCATCGCGTTTTACGGGGAAATCTACGATATTGTTTATGTAAGTATTTTTTTTATAATTTTTGTTATTGTTAAAGGAAATTGGGTTGAAAGTACTTTAAACGCTTATTTTAAGTGATTTTTGAAGAACTAACAGACTTTAGAAGCTTTAAGACATTTTAATTTTTAATGAATTTGATTTTTGGGTAGCTCGTTAGTTACACAAAATATAATTGTTTAAAATGTCTATATGATAGATTTAAAATTATTTACAGAATGATTTATGGTCAATCATCAATATAATATGAATATTAAGCCGAATATATTGTGAAGAGCGTAGAGCATCTTTTGTTTTGGCACCTCATTTAAATTACTTACCATAACGCGACAAATCACGATCAAATATATCTGTAAATGAACTGATTAAATTCAATCCTGGTCAGGTCTTAGGTCAACCTTAGGACCAACTTAGGACCAGTGCGTTCGTGTGTATAGACTAGGAGCCCGCGAGCCCCAGCAATGTAAGATTCACTCCTTGTGTTCATTTTAGACCTTAGGTTTTTTTACTTTTCTATAAATGAGGTGCCAAAACATAAAATGCTCTACGCGTTATTCTCTTCACACTATATTCGGCTTGATATATGACCCATATTAAGTAAGGTACTAGGTAGTAGGTAGGTACTTAGGAAGTAATTGCTAAAATAATAAGAACTTTTGTTCAAACACCGCTAACCAATTTTTATTGGCGCTGTAAACAATGAGGACACTTGGTTAATTGGTGACGATTGTGTTAAATTACTTAATTGAGACGCATCAAAATTTAAAGCACAAATAGCTGATTAGTTTCGTTATGTTTCAAATTTATCTTGAGCAAAGATTTGCTTTTTAGACACTAAGGCCGTGTTTCACCAAGCAATGTTAAAGTTAACGCCATGTTAAAATACCATCCCATCTCATTCATTGACAGGAAATACGAGAGGGATAACATGATATTTAACATGGCGTTAACTTTAACATTACTTGGTGAAACACGCCCTAAAAGTACTTTTTGACGACCTCTGTAGCGCAGTGGTTGGTTGGCTTGAATCCCGCCGAGGGAACAAAAAGTTTTCAATGTTCCTGGGTCATGGATGTGCATTAAATTTGTGTATTAATATAATAAAAATCTTAAATATGTGTTACATAGTATAAAAGTGTTAATATGTATATACCTATATTTCCGTTGTCTGGTAACACAAGTTCTTCGGATACTTAGCACGGGGCCAGATTGACGTGGTGTGAAGCGTCTATAGATATTATTCTAGCGAGACAGTTCGAAAGTTGATATTTTTTTTAAATGACGACCTCCTTAGCGCAGTGGTTGAGCGCGTTGGTGCTCGAGCGAAAGGTCGCGGGTTTGAATCCCGCCGAGGGAACAAAAATGTTGTCAATGTTCCTGGGTCATGGATGTGTATTAAATTTGTATATAATACAATAAAAATCTTAAATATGTGTATAGTATAAAATTATTACATAATATATTTCCGTTGTCTGGTATCTGTAACACAAGTTCTTCGGATACTTAGCACGGGGCCAGATTGACGTTATTATATTATTACGTAGATATTATATTATATATTATTATATTATTATTTATCCACTTTGGAATCGTAAATCTCGCGCAAACTATTTAGTTTAGAAAAAATATATATTAGTAACTTCAATATCATTTTTGGTATAGGTTTGGTGAAGAAAAAAAAAATGAGTTTTAGTTCAAAGTATGGGGTGCCCCAAAATTGTTTTGTTTTTTCCTATTCTTGTGTGAAAATGTAATTCACCGAATACATCTAGGTACTTACCAAGTTGCAACGGTATCTAAGTTATTATAGTTTCGGAAAAAAGTGGCTGTGATATACGGACGGACAGACGGACATATATGACGAAACCATAACCGTTTTTTGCCATTTGGCTACGGAATACTAAAAAGTTATCGCACGTAACCCTTCCTATAAGGATAGTAAAGTAATAAATAAGGGTAAGACCTATACCTTCTTACTGATATCGTGTTAATTATTTACTAAGTAGTTATTTCTACAAATACCAACCTCCAATATATCTTTAGTTTTTTGCCATTTGGCTACGGAATACTAAAAAGTTATCGCACGTAACGCTTCCTATAAGGATAGTAAAGTAATAAATAAGGGTAAGACCTATACCTTCTTACTGATATCGTGTTAATTATTTACTAAGTAGTTATTTCTACAAATACCAACCTCCAATATATCTTTAGTTTTTTGCCATTTGGCTACGGAATACTAAAAAGTTATCGCACGTAACGCTTCCTATAAGGATAGTAAAGTAATAAATAAGGGTAAGACCTATACCTTCTTACTGATATCGTGTTAATTATTTACTAAGTAGTTATTTCTACAAATACCAACCTCCAATATATCTTTAGTTTTTTGCCATTTGGCTACGGAATACTAAAAAGTTATCGCACGTAACCCTTCCTATAAGGATAGTAAAGTAATAAATAAGGGTATGGCTATACCTTCTTACTGATATCGTGTTAATTATTTACTAAGTAGTTATTTCTACAAATACCAACCTCCAATATATCTAGATTAGATTTAGTCCTTGTCAGTTGTCTGTGTCTTTTGAAATGAAAAAAAAAATTCGAAACAGAGAGCTACCACCGGTTCAACCCTAACTCTTCGAGAAGAACCGGCAAAACTTTTTTCAAAAGCAAATTTTTTAACATTTAAAGTACTTATCTACTTTTTTATTTGTGGATAATTACAAATATATATATATATATAATAAGTTTAAATGATTTTTTTAATAATTGCCTACACTTTTTTTTATATTTATCATATTACGTTTTAAAACTGTTGTGTGTGTGAAATGTTATGTTTAAAATACATAGAAAAATTTGGCTGATCTTTGAAATGAATAATCCTGTATTAAAAATATTATCTTTCTCACAAATATAATTTCGGATTACGAGTCATGTCAGTGACCGCCGCATTTGACCGCGCCGCGTCGCGTCGCCCACGTGCATTTCCGTCGCATCGCATTATCACTTACTTGCACATTGCAAATCTAACAGAATTTGGTAAACAAATTATGTGATAAACAATATACGCGTTAATTTAAATCGAATAGGGTTGTCAACTTTAATAAATCTATAAACTACTCGTAATATTATAAAGCGGAATAGTTTGTTTGTTTAAACGCGCTAGTCTCAGGAAGTAGTGGTCTGATTTAAAAAAATCTTTTTTTTTGTTGGATAGTCCATTTATACAAGAAGGCTTTAAGGCGAGGAGTAACCGCAACTAGCGCCACTCTTTTTAAAATAAATTTTACAATGACACAAATATCTTGTAAAAAAAGTAATCGGTTCAAACTTTAAGCAAATAGTTAAACTAATTTATTATAGTAATATATAATAGTTAAACTAATATTATATCTCGTGAGTAATAACTAAAACGGCCGTTTTAGTTATTACTTACGAGAGTGAATACAGTATAGGATTTAGAGCTGTATTTAAATGCCAATAAATTAGTTTAACTATTTACTTAAAGTTTGAACCGATTACTTTTTTTAATAAGATCTTTGTCATTGTAAAATTTGTTTTAAAAAGAGTGGCGCTAGTTGCGGTTACTCCTCGCCTTAAGCTATATAACAAAACGCTTCGACCAATAGGAGCGAAGCGTCAGTGAGAAATGTTGCAAAAACGGGGAAAATTATTCACATTTGGGGACTTTCGTTGCGTGCGTCACTCAAAAACCACGCGAACGAAGTCGCGGGCACAGCTAGTTATAAATAAACAAGACGTTACCAGCTACTTTGTACGCTTATAATGTAATCCTGCGAGGACCGTATATTTTGCTGCGTTTGGTTTTATCAAAATCCGTTCTGTAGTTATTGCGCGGAAGAGCAACATTCGTACATGCATAAATATAGGTTTAGTTTTTCACAATATGTTTTGTAATATTCAGTACCCGCAACCCAGTAGCCTACGCCTTAATTGAAATAGAATAGGGATAACAAACTTCCTTACTATATTATTATTATAGATAAATGAGAAAGATACATTACTTATGCAGCCACTAACAGATTAAGTTAAAATTACTAATAGGCAATTAGGTATGGGGAACTTTTTCTATGTCTTTACATGGAAAGTATTTACACCGGAAAAATGTACGGTACTAGGCGTCATGTACGGACACGACAATCATAGCCCTATGTCACTCGTATACTATTTACCCGTAGTTTATACCTGATTGCAAAATGCCTTTCTCAAAGAAAACCTCGCTAAATTAATATCTAAACATTTTAGTTAACATTTTTTTATATTTTAGGCATCGTTCTGGAGAGATCATTGAAATTAAAAGTCATTCGTTTTTTATCTCCACTGGATTTTAAATAGACTCTACGATAGCTCTTATTTTTATCTATTAGTAGGTACTCGGAAATTTCGCATTAAATATTTATATACCTAATAAGTATATTCTAACAGACTGTCGCTTTCTAAGACATTCGCTTAATAGGACTGAAAAACATAGGTGGAAAAAAAAGGTGTAATAAATACGACTGTATGGTATCTATGTTTCCTAGACTTATTACGTGACATGCGAATTCATTTGTCATTTAGCGAACCTTATGTCAAATACCATACATTTTGTTTTCGAACTTCGTAATTAATAATAGCGATGCATCTTTAATGCATGGCCCTGGATATACTTAGACTTTAGTATCTTAAAAATCATTCTGAGCCTTTAGCCGAGTTGCTATCGCTTGTAGCGTCGACTTCCTAGACTGAATTGTTTGTATTATAATAATAGGTTGGGGAAAAAATCTTTTCGCATTATAGTATGTATAAACTTGTCACAAAATCTCATGGGCTATACTAATTGTATCTGGCTGATTTTGGTATCATTAAAAACTTTTAATTTTACAGAAGGCAATTTCAATTTCAAATTAGGTACATGTCAGATTTTCATTTGTTTTTATTATTGTTAAAATGAGAGATTATAATGAAGAAATTCGATACATTTTAAAATTTGATTACAAAAAAGGTAAAAACGCAACACAAGCCGCGAATTTTTTTTTTATATTTATGGACCTAATGCAGTATCTGTGAGAGTAGCGCAAATTTGGTTTGAGCGTTTTTAATCCGGAATTTTGATATCAAAGATGCACGTCGCTCTGGTCGCCCTGTTACAGACAAAACTGATGCCATTTGAATGAAAAAGTTGAGCAAGTAGTTACGACGTAGCTGAAGAACTGGGGATTGACCACAAAACGGTTTTGGCGCATTTGAAAAAAGCTGGGTACACAAAAAGCTCGACATTTGGGTGCCTCATGAGTTCACTGAAAGAAACCTAACCTAACCTAATGAACCGTGTACTAATTTGTGATTCTTTATTACGACGTAATTAAACCGAACCATATTTAAAGGAGGTTATAACTGGTGATGAAAAGTGGATCACGTACGACGTTTAACTCGCAACAAGGTGATGCTGTATGTGTGGTGGGATTGGAAGGGCATTATTCATTATGAGCTATTACCGCCAGGCAGGAGCCGCAGGACCATCGATTCTGCACAGTACTGTGAACAACTGATGAGATTAAAGCAAAAAATTGAGAGAAGAGGCCGGAATTAATAAACAGAAGGGGTGTGGGTTTTCACCATGATAACGCTAGCTAGACCTCACACATCATTAGCCACTCAGTAAAAATGACGGGAGTTTGGCTGGGACATGATCCCATTGCTATAAAAATTTTGGGGCTTCTGATGAAAAAACTGCGACAAGTGGTTTTGGCAGTCCTGTTGCGATGTCAACCTGACACTGCCTAAGGAATTCTGTAGCGACCGAAAGAGGTGGAAATTTAAAGGTAAACGGCGGATGCATTAATCGCAGTTTTTTCATCAGAAGCCCCAAAATTTTTATAGCAATGGGATCATGTCCCTAACAACCAGATGGCAAAAAGTTATCCAACAAAATGGCACCTATATACTTTAGTCAATTGTAAGTAAACTTTATAAAAAAACTTACTTTTGATTTTTCATTTAAAATGCGAAAAAAAATTCCCCAACTTATTAGGTACTGCAATATTATAATACAAAATGTCTTCAAAATTATAAATTATATGGGTTGCATTGTATGGCACTAGATCAGGAAATACTAATATTGTTGTTAATATTATGTTATGCACTAATTGCATATCTACTGTCATTACTTACGAATGTTGGGTTCAATATTTCATTAAGATAAAAAAATACTGTATACTTAGGATCTGATAACGATACTTAGATAATATTCTACATAATTTATTAAAAACTATTTCTTCATTCATTAATGTTACATAAATACGAGTACTGTGAGATATGATGTTAAAATACAATTAAGTAATGAAGTTGGGACAATCTTTTTCGGAACAATGTGTCGTTATCAGCGTTTAAGCAAGAGTCGAGACCTCTGTGTAGATACCTACCTACGGCCGATATGATATTATCTCTAAGCGGGTCACAAACATCGTTCAACTAATCAAAATGATATATTATGTATAACTTATTACGTAATTCTTAACTACATTCCCTTGTTATGTATTCTTCCTTCCATCTTCAACCAGAAACGTTTTTAAGTATTTTTATTACCTACTGATTTCACCTTTTTCAGGTCAACAACTACGGAATCATTTCGTTTAGAGAGAAAATTCCACTATTTCTAAATGGGGAATTTCCCTTGCCGTACCCTTCTATAGCTGCGTTCTACACAAACATTGACACGTCAGCAACTGGAGCAGTATATTTTAGAGAAACTAACGAGTCTCATGTACTGGCGAAGGCGGAGGAAAGTGTTCAGAGCAACTTCCACGATTATTACGACTTCGTTCCTACGAGCGTGTTCCTAGCGACGTGGACTGACGTCACCTACTCCAACGAGTCGCAGGGCCGCAGAAATACCTTCCAGATTGCTGTCATAAGTAACGGCGCAGACAGCTTCGTGGAACTGCTGTACCCCGAAAGAGAAATACAGTGGATACAGACGGAAACTCCGGCTGGATACTTACCCGATGCCAAGGCACAAGCGGGATTCATTTCTGAAGACGGGCGGATGTTCACACTCCGCGGTTCAGGCAGTCATCAAATTAGAAATATTGTTTCGTAAGTTGTTTTCATATTCTACCGACATGGCAGAGTGATGGCAGGCAGATGGTAGATATCGGCAAAGTTCTTGCTCGACCGGTTTCCAAGCATTTTCTTTTGCATTTTTTTTAATATTTCGTAAATATTTACACGTGACGTATTACGTTTCATCGGCGGTGTTATGCTATATTTATCTTATGGCTGGTCGAGCCGCAACTTGGTCAATTGCACCAATTTTCAATTTAACAATTGTCTTGTAACGCCTAGACAGTAAGTTGTTACTAAATATAACTTAACAACAATTCAGTACTCAGTACTTTTTGTAAAAGAGAAAATAGACTTATAGTAGTGTTTCAAACCCTAGCCCCAAAAGGCACAAAATTTCTATAATAGTAGGACTGTATAAATGACCTCCTCTGTGCTTAACCATATCTTGCTCTATAAAATATAATTTAGGTAATTTATAATATTTTTATATAATCAATAACACACATGATTCCTTAAAAGTAACATAAATAAATAAAAAACTATTTTATGTAAATTATGATTATCTAACCTATAAACTAAAAACTAAACAAGTATGTAATAAAAATAATATTTTTTGTAGATGGTCGAACATTCATGATCCAGGTAGATATGTTTACCGAGTGGGGATATTACCACCAGACGGTAATATTATTGTCCCTGACCAGTATGATCAGAACGAAGTTGAAGTTGAAGAGGAGTCCAAGACCTGTGCCCAAAGTGGTACTAGTGTTTGCCACATTCAAGCGAGATGTGTCGACTATCAAGCCGGCATATGTTGTCAGTGTATTGAAGGATTCTATGGCAACGGGAAATCCTGCATCAAAAACAACGTCCCACTTAGGCTCAATGGAAAATTAAATGGAGTTATTAACAATATTAATTTAAATGATGTGAATGTACAATCTTATGTGGTAATTGCTGATGGTCGCACGTATACAGCGTTGACTCAAGCGCCACCCTCTCTTGGTACAAGTTTACAAACTTTGAGCGTACTAGGGGGAGTAATTGGATGGCTCTTTGCTAAAACTATAGGCTCAGCTAAGAATGGTTACCAATTAACAGGAGGCGTCTTTAACTACACTGCCGATATTTTGTACACAGAAACTGGAGATAGAGTAACAATAAATCAAGAATTCTTAGGGCATGACGTTTTTGATCAAATAACCTTTGACACGGACGTTCGTGGATCCATACCCACAATTTCTGCAGGTGCCAAAATAGAAGTAGGCGAATTCCAAGAACTGTACACAAAGGTTGCTCCTGGCATAATCAACAGTGTATCAAGTCGAACATACATAAATAAAGCATCGTCACAAACATACGAACAAAGAGTTACACAAACATTTTCATATAATCCATGCAAATTCGCCCCGCTATCGGAAGAAGACAATTTACCAGTCACATTAAAAGTCGTAAAAAATTATTTAGGATATGAAATGAAGGAAAACATTGTCCGATACGGTACAACCAACAAGGTAATATTAAATGACCAGGAAGACCCCTGTATTGAGGGACGTAATACTTGCGCTCCTCACAGTACATGTGTAGCAGAAGGTGATACATACACCTGCGTTTGTCAAAGTGGTTTCACAAATATATACTATGAGAAATCAAATGCTTGCATAGATATAGATGAGTGTGCGGCCGGAACCCACAACTGTGATACAAACGCTGACTGCTATAATCACGAGGGGGGATTCCAATGCAGGTGTCGAGAAAACTACGAAGGAAATGGAGTTAGCTGTAAACGAATCTCAGGATGCAGGGGTAACGTTTGCGACCCTAACGCCTCATGTGTAGAAGGACCACAAGGAGAGCCGATTTGTATATGTAACGAAGGTTTTGTTTTAGAAGGCAATACATGCTATTCGTCTAATAGATGCGATCGTTGCTCACCCGATGCACATTGTCAATACCATGAAGATATAAACTCGTACAGCTGTCAGTGCAATGAGGGTTATATTGGTAATGGTTATGATTGTGTGGAAGAGGAAACAACCGAAAGAGAATACATGGAAGTAACCGAAACAAGTACTATTCCATTAAAATCTACATCGTATGCTCCAACTGAATCAGAATACAATGATGATTATGTTTTAGCTAAATGTGACAATTATGGATGTGAGTGTCCTAAAGGTTATAGTTTGTTGAATGACTCTAGAAATGGTGATTTATGCAAAGCAGATAATTTGAAAGAACCAGGACAAAGTCTAGAAAGTAACGACACATCAACGAGTAAGTATTTTATAAAGTGCTAATTTACAATGTTGGATCATAGGAAGTAGCTTTAATCACTAGCTTTAATCATTTGCTTTACACACATTATTAATTGTAATTATTATGTTGGAATTATTACATAGGTAATTTAATAACTATCTATTTTATTCGTTTCAGTTACTTGCACTATGGATGTAGATTGTCCACCAAACGCTGTATGTTTATTTTCTGGCGAGCAATATTACACTAGCGACTCTGACATAGGACATTGCGTCTGTTCAGAAGGATATGAGGGAGACGCTTATGAATGTCTTGAAAAAACTGGACTCTCCTGTTCTTGCAGACCTGGAGCACATTGCATTGAAACAAACGCCGGCGACATGATGTGCGTTTGTGATACTGGATATCACGGCGACGGCTACGACTGTCGACCAAATTTTATGTGTCAGAACAACTCCGACTGTGAAATCAATGCGGAATGCCGACTCGATGCGTACAATAAGCTGGTCTGCCAATGCATCTCCGGGTTTGTGAAGGACCAAAGCGATGCATGTATACCCGACGGGCAGCTGTGTAATGGGGCAGTGTGCGCCGAGCATGCGTCTTGCTTGTTCGATGATTCATTAAGTATCGGTTACTGCCAATGCGATTTAGGTTTCCAAGGCGACGGAATATCGAGCTGTGTCGCCGTAGGTAGAACTTGTGACATCACAGTAGACTGCAATCCTTATGCCGTTTGCACGCTCGTGGAGTCCTCGTACCAGTGCGTCTGCCGTGAAGGATATGTAGGCGATGGATACGTTTGTAACCCAGAGATAAGTTGTAAAACTGACCACTACCTGTGTGACCAGCACGCATCATGTTTGAAAACTAGCGATGGATATGAATGCGAATGTAACACCGGTTATAACGGAAACGGCAGTCACTGTGAATTGAACCCGAGGTTAGCTGGCAATTTCCTAGTAGTGAGCGACGGTGCCTCTCTTTACCGTGTACCCTTCAAAGTAACTTCTCGAGAGTTTGCTACACCCTTTAACAGTGGAGTTTATCAAACTGCAGTAGGGATTGACGTGGACTGTCATTCTGGAAGAATCTACTGGGGTGACTTGAGTAGCAACGCTATCAAAAGCGCAGCATACGATGGATCCGGATCTGAACAATTTTTATCGACTGGTATGTGTTATGCAATGGTTTACTTGGTCAAAAAGAATGCACTAATTGCCCCTGACTTTTAAAAGAGCGATTCGGTTAGTGTCACATTTCAAGTGTTACATCACATTCTCTTTGAGCGAGTACCTAGTGTAGGTATAATACAGGATGATCAATAACAGGCCTAAGCTATAGAATCTTTGTCCTTGTTTGTCAATTGTATTTTCTAACGTAGAGTAACAAGGAGAAATCATTCTATAGCTTCTACAGTGAGTAACTATTTTATTAGGAAAGGGGTAGGTTAGTGAATAACGTAACATTCTAATTATTTTTAGATGTTCAAGCACCGGAGGGCATATCAGTTGATTGGGTAGCGAGAAACATATTTTGGACCGACGCAAGGAAGTTAACAATAGAAGTAGCCAATATTGACACAAAAGTAAGAAAGGTCTTATTTAGAGGGGACGGCATCTATAATCCAAGAGGAATTGTAGTGCACCCAGCAAGAGGGTAAGACAATTTTCAGGCCTTAATAACTTGTAAATTATACATTAAATTCCTTTTAACGTAGAAAAAACAAACAAGTCATTATTTTACCTACTATTTTACAAATATAGGCACAATCCAATTTTTTACTTGTTTACAGTAAAATCTTCTGGTCCGATTGGAGTCGGTCCGGACCGAAAATCGAATGGGCCAACATGGACGGATCACAGAGGGGAGTGTTCTTGGACCAGGCAGATGTCAAACTGCCGAACTCATTGGCCATCGATTGGGCGAGAGACCGGCTGTGTTACGCCGACGCTGGACTCTTCAGTGTGAGGTGTGTTGGCATCGACTCCCTGGAGCGAGAGATCATTGCCAGCAATTGTTCCTATCCGTTCGGATTGGCGATCAACGGAGAGTTTTTCTACTGGTCCGATTGGAAGAAGTAAGTGTGCCTTACTTTTAAAACACATTTCGTCACTTTACCTTCACAACCTCGTATCGAAAAAACTTAATAATTTTAGAATTTATTGTGACATGGATTTTGGATGTACCTATACTGTACGTAATAGTCAGGGTTCCCCCATACATTGTTTTCACTTGATTAGTATCAAGCAAATTTTTCGTGAGTACCTTCATTTTGATGAGCCGCCCAAGAATTTCTTGGACGGAACTCTTGTGTGGTAGCTAACAGAGTAGCTAACAGAGCAGGGATAAAAAAAATCTCAACTTTCGAGCGTAGGACTGGGATAACGTACCACGCAATTTGCAGGACAATAATTATGTCTGTTGAATTACATTAATATTAACTAAGTAATAAAACAAAATCAGCTGGTTACTAATAATGTAAGATGACCTCGTTATCGATACAAGTTGGCAAGAGGGAACTCTATGGTCAAACCACAGATTAGGAGCTACGATGCCACAAACATACACATACACATTTACAGACACGTCAAACTTATAACATCCTGTCGTTTTTGCGTCGGGGGTTAAAATATTTATACATCAGATAAAATATTCAGTGTTACATGTCTGTACAGGCAAGAAAATTGAAGTTTTGCTATAAAATTTTCTTGTCTTTGCGCGTCATTTGTGTTTTTGTAATGAGTACGCCTTACTAATTACATAAAATGTACCTATCTGATTAGAAATAAAATTACAAATAGGTAAAGATGTTTCGAACCCAAACGTACAATTTAAGTTTTTTTACAATTTAAATTATGTCTAAAAAATGTCTATCACACTCCTTATCTTTATCCTTCTTCTTCGTGTCTTATCGCCATAGCTATAATCATGTTATATTTTGTAGGATGAAGATTGAATACATAAACACTTTGACACAACTAAAGGGTCAGGTGCCCATTGCGACTGCATCGAGAAGACTTTTCGGTGTCGCAGTGGCGCCCAACCAGTGCCCAGGATTCAGCAACATCTGCCAGAACAGAAACGGGTACTGCCAAGTTAACGATATCTGCCTACCCGACGGGCAGGGCGGCAGAACCTGTGTCCCTGGGGACATCTAATTTTACCTTACTAATATACCACGAAAGACTAGTGTTGCCATATTTTGATAAAAAATGAGTAGCTTAACTTCAAACTTTGATAAATCCAATTATGAGAATTTTCAAGATTTTGGTATTAATAGAAAAAGTAAAAAAAATGTTTGGTCACTATTCTATGATTTATGAATAAATCCGCATGGTTCTTTAGAAAAAAAAACCGTTAAAATCATAAGATTTCATCAAAGTCGGATATACCCATTAGACAGTTTTTTTCAAATGTAGATTGTTCATAGTTATTATGGTAAATATTACGTTACTCAATTTAATAGGTACGTATTAGTATTCTTTTTCTATTGACCAATAGACGAAAAATACAGAAGTTGGTCTGACACCCCGCACAATATCACGCTTACTGAAATCCAGTTACAACACCCCCTCTTTGTACTTGCTCCCTGGTCCAGATTTATAATTTACAACCTCATAAAATATTTATACAACTGATTAGCTATTCAATGATCCTGTCTTTGCTTGATACACTATTAAAAGTCACTTGACATTGAGGATG
This sequence comes from Celastrina argiolus, assembly GCA_905187575.2. Lineage (NCBI taxonomy): Eukaryota > Metazoa > Arthropoda > Insecta > Lepidoptera > Lycaenidae > Celastrina > Celastrina argiolus. The sequence continues at coordinate 17,133,778 of LR994579.1, forward strand.
ACGACATTGAGTAGCTAATAAATCGTAAAAATATTTTTATAAAAAGTGAACGGGTACATGATTATTTTACAAATATAATAAATGAGTGATAATATTTTAGGGTACACACCGTGCCTATGTAAAGAATACTGTGAAAGTACCAGCGCTAAAAGACTTACTTTTGACTTTCATGTTTCTATGAGAAATGCCCCTACAATCTGCATTATAAATTTGCTCATACAATAATTATAAAAAATGTACTTCTTTCAGCGCTGGTACTTTCACAGTAAACTGAATATACGGAATCGATACACACCCTTCAGAATTATCACTCATTAATATTGTATTAAGTACTTACAACATTATGCTATTATGCTTTAAGGGAGTAATTATTACCAAACAGGCAAAATTACTTATCTATATGTATCGTAATCACAGAGAAAAAAGTACTTAATTGTATCATAACTTCGGATCTGTTCTCTGTTACAATTGATATTTGTATACTGTATTTTCATATCAGTCTTACATCATAATATGTAGTTATAAAAACACTTAATACTCAATATTAGTAAGTTTTATTAATAATAATGTTACATTCATACCAAAGCTAGTTTTAATTTGATTTTATACGACATTTTATATATTGTGGTCTTGTACATTTTTTATATAATTTAAGTAATTATAATTTCAAGAATTTAAGTTTATGGAAAATATAATGCGACCGCTTAAAAAACTAATATCAATTATGTATTTATGATCTTGTAAATAACCTAATAAATTTATTTAAGTAAACAATATTTTTTTGTACCTAACTCAAACCTATAAGTAGGTGAGATTCAGCTAAATCCAAATGAAAATGATCCCTATCTGAAGTAATAGCATATACATGACGAAATTTTATGTGACACTTCTTATGAAAGTTAATTAAATATGTACTTGCATATGGCCCGTTCATAAAATAATCTCAAACCCAACCTCACTTGAGATGCTACTTAAGGCCCTGTTCCACTTCCTAACTCTAAACGATCTGAACGTTTTTTTCGTTCAGATTTGCGTTTCTTTAGCACTGTTTAGGATCGTTTTGAACTGTTTTCACTAGGTTCCACACGCACTGTCAGCTCAATGTCAGCGTTATGAATGTACTGAACGTTCAGAGCGTTTTATGGAACACGGCATTACAGGTAAAAAAAACGTTTCGTTTCACTTAATAATGAAGAACTTTACTTATGTCACATACTTACCTACTTTCATTATTCCTTTTTTAAAACGTAAATATAAATATCATAAGAATATAGATTATCTTATATTAATGTTTTTCTATTATCTATAATATGAATTAAGAAATTAAAGTACCATGTAACATTATTAAAGTTGTTCATTTTTAAAGTGAAACGAAACGTTGTTTTATCTGTCAAAAAGGTTATCAAGTGAGGTTGGGTTTGAGATTTCTTTATTAATACGTGCCTAAACGATAAAAATAAACATCTTTACAATAAATTAACATTCTATTAATCTATGCTTCTTTCTTATTTTATTTAAAAAAAAAAGGATGTAAGTATTAGGGAGTTTCCACACGTACGCACCGATGCGTAAAGAATGGTATTATAGTTTTGCCGCAGCGCCGGCGTTGAAATGTCGCAGCTCTTGCGGGGACAAAATCTGTAATGCGTTGGCGGCATCGCCGAAGCTGCGGCACGTGTGTGAGGCTGCGTTTCCACTGACGCAGAGCGGGGCGGAGAGGAGCTTGCGGTGCCCGAATTGACCAATCACTAATATGCTCCGCGTCAGTGGAAACGCAGACTGAAGGCTCAAACTTGTTTTTCTGGAATTGTTTCATATCGATTTTGAAAGTTTACCCTTTTTTCACCTAAAAGGAAAGTTTATATTCTACACAATCTAAAATAAAAAGCATACAAATTATATTTTTAGCCCCACACATCTTCAGTGCGGCCGAACTTGAACACCAAGGAACCGGCGAATATAAATGCGTTTTGCATGAACAGACTCACTCCAGGCCATGATGGTTTTGCACTTCCTGGAAATAAAAACAAATTTATTATTTAATGTATTCATAATAATTTTCCTTTACTGGGCATTTTGTAGCAAAAAGTATGATTCACATTCACCAAAGTTAAATTCTGTTTTCATACCCTAAATCCACCGACAAAACGGTTTGGTGGCTGCACGACTTAAAATGTAACTTTAAAAAATAAAGACTTTTTATTATTATTAGTAAAAAAAAATACGATTAACCGTTTTTGCGGTAGACTGCGAGGAGTGCGCCCCGTACATTCATATAAGGCCTAAAGCAAAGTGAAGCGTGAGTTTCAAAATTATAATAATCATTAAACTTATTTATGTACTAAATTATTTATTATTTATATTTAATGATTAAAATAAGTGACTTGATTAAATTTTAAGTTAAGAAGAGAGTATGATATTTTATACACATATTTATTCATCAATAAATATAGCACTACATCTATCGAAATGTGAGTTCAAATATTAAAATAAATTTTGTTGATTTTAATCATAATAAAATTATAAACGGAAGCTCAATTATTATTCATATATTATAAACAAGGGTCACCCTGTGGCCGAAATTGGCTCATAAAATTTTTTAGGTTTGAACTTTATAAGAGTTGTTTTGTCTCTATATCTCTAAAATACTCTATTAGATTAGACAGTCAGGTTGATTATTTCAACATATTGTAATAAAATTCTTTACACTTAAAAATTTTATGTAACTAACAATCTGACGTAGTGTGTGTTGTTGTTATTCTTAATATTAATTTGTATAGAATTATTTTTCAAAAAATATTAATTTCCTGTTCATTGAAGTTTGTGAAGAACACACAACACAAAATTTCATACTACTTGGTTTTACATTCTTTGTAAAACTGTACCACTACTATAATAAAGCAAAAGAAGTAGGTGTGTTTTTACTTATTCATGCACAAACGTCTAAACAAATAAAATTAATTAGGGATAGCGACCACTACCCTCACCTTCCATCAATAACAAAACATAGTAAACGAGATTCTAATATATAATACATAGCAACTCTAAATACTCTTACACTAAGCACTAGCGAGAAACTTGATGAACTATACACTGCTCTGAAAACTGTTAATTGGGATATCCTGGGGTTAAGCGAAGTACGCAGATTTGGAAATGAAATGCTGGAATATGATGACTTTATAGTGTGCTACATAGGAGAGACAAAGGTACTATATGGATTCGGTTTGTGTACGTAGTTGTAGGCGGTAGTGACCAGCTAACTGAACCTGACATAGAAACGGACCAGGATGACATTCCAAAATTCTAGCAAGGGAAATAGCATATGCTATATCAACCCAAAAAAATAAAAAGCCCCAGGCCCAGATAACATAAACAATTAAATACTAACTGCAAAATGGAGATGGACAGGCCATATGATGAGAAGCAAAGAAAAATGGACAAATAGGATGATGGAATGGGTACCGTGGCACAATGCAAAGAGAAAAAGAGGAAGACCAAAAATGAGATGGTCAGATAATATAAAAGAGGTTGTTGGCCCACTATGGGTCAGGGTAACAATGGACAGGTAACGATGGAAGGAAACAGAGGAGGCCTTTGTGTCAAAAGGACACCTGATCCAACATAAATATTATTATATATAAATTAATTTGACTGTAATAATATCTTATCGGCAAATAAAGGTTTTGAAATTGAAATTTCTTATGTAAAACTTCCGAATTTACCTGCATTAACATAGTTAGCAAACAGAATCCAACAGGCAGCAATGAGTGAGGCAAAGCCTAAAACAAATCCTAGGAACAGCCACAGCCGAGCACCCCTGGGTCCCATGCAGCCTCCGGTGTATGTTTCTCCGCGGACCTGGAAATTATTGTTCATTATAGTTAATAAAAGTTTATACAAATAGATAAGAGCAAATAGAACATGAGTGTGTATGTGAGGTAAGCATTATAAACATATATGCATTAAAAGAAGTATGTCAGGATTTAGACTATGTCATATTATATTAAATGGAAGTTGGTAGTTGAATCATAATTATAAAAAAACCTTTTTTAATTAGAAATTTGTTCCGAAATGACATTCTACATACATCAATCATCATCATAATTACATACATTTTATTAATTTGGGAAGCAAAACCATTGTACAGCCATTCCAACAAAGTGAAATTTTGCAGAGGAGTTAACTACTCCTTCATATGAACCCAATACCAAATTTCACACACAATTATTTTGTCAATAATTGCATGTTGTTTAAAAATACAACATGCATTTGCACCTCAGAACAAATAGGTTTCTTTGTTCTGAGATTTGCACATACTACACAATATAGATACATGCTGACATATTTTTTTCATCCGTCTTATGTAGGTAATAATATTTAATATACAATATTTACATTCTACTTTTATATCTCAGAGGCAAAAGAATCTTTAAACTTAAATGAACTAGCTGTGCCCGCGACTTGATTGATTTGAAATAAATCTCTGTTTCTAAATCATTCTTTATTGGTGTACACTTCACAGCTTATCAGTCTAAAGTAACAATATAATATTATATCCTATACCAAATTTAAATCACTGGGTGATCAGTGACTACGATTAATTACCAAATACTATTAAATAAATATTTTCTTTACTAAGTAAAGGTAAATCACAATAATTCTTAATTTATTTATTTTACCTGTGCATTAGATACAGAATTCACCATGAGTAACGACAGTGTCGCCATGACACCACATACATGGGCAGCATTAGGCAGGTCAGCTGGATAAATAGAGGCAGCATCAATTATAAACCACCAGCCGCTAAAAAACTGCAAAGACAGAAATAAAAATAATTATAGTTTGATGCAATAGACAGACCAAAACTAACTTAGTTCTAGGCATAAGCTGAAATTGAAGTTAATGTTTTGCAAATAGATTTGTTTATTTTATTTATTAATACAGTTACATTATACATTATACTTCGATAAGTAGAAAATTAGCAACAAAGACTATTTATCAATTAATAAAGGATTAGAAAGTAGCCTATTTATTGGGACATAGTCTACTATTAATATTCAGTAATATATAAGTAAAAGAACATTGTGGAAGTGTAAACTAATTAAAAACCAACGTCTAAAATGAATAATGTGGTTATTAATTATCTATTTCCCAATCGTGAATCATCAAATACAAACCAAAAGTCCTGCGAATATTGATGCTAAGATATTGCGTTTTTCACCACTTTCAAACCAAACGCAGCTTGGCATTGTTAAGTTTTCAAAACAGCTCATTTTTAATTATGATTTTACACCTTTGACCTAAAATTTATAGCAAATATTTTAATTTATTTATAAACAAGTAAGCAAAATTTACAATTTGTTGACTGATAACACTTTTGACATTTGACACTTCTTTTTTTTCTTCTTCTTCTTTTTTTTGGTGGCATGCACATTGTGCATAGCCAATGACAACATTTGACACTTGACAGTCTCTTATTATAATAGCAGTGTACACGTGATTATATTCTCTTTGAGTGTACAGTTATTAAATCTGAGGGTAGATGGTTTACTCAAACATTCTAGGGAGTTTTACTTTTGGAGAAATAACAACTTCGTACGCCTTTTGCAGTTCTACTTAAGTTTAAATACCCAGAAAATATGTGCAGTGTCTTTACGTAATGGTTAATATTAGAACCGAACTAACACATTGAATGCATTGCCACTAGGCGACGTGCATGGGTTTCGTTCTGAAATTTCTCATACAAAGTTAGTAAGTAATATTAATATTATAAAACACTCGAAAGTTTAAAAAGCGATAAAATTTTTGTATTTTTAGTATCAAGTACTAAAAAGTAGTATTTAGTCTTAGCATTAGAAAAATTATTTTTTTTAAATAATATTGTTAGTAGTACCTACCTAATCTGCTAAATTGTATTCATTTCACTAACATTCTGTTAGGAATATTCAGTGCTGTCAGAAATCTACGTTGCATAATGATTCCATAATACAGGCTATAATATTAATAATGAGTTAACCCTTGGCATGCCTGGTGGGCAAAAGTTACACGCTATGCCTGGTGGGTCTCTCAGACCCCGATTTCAAAATACCTTTTTTTTCTATAAATTCTAATATGTAAGGTGATGCAATGATTCAAGACACATGTTTAAAGGGCAAACAAGAGATAGTAATAATAATCGCATTAGAAAATGAAGTTTATTTAATTATTTCAAATATTAAACAAAACATACATTTTTTTCATCAACATTGCGAGACTATAACTTTGTATACATATAGTTAGTATCAAAAGTAATGAGATCTTAATCTGACTTGAATCCAGTGTAAGGTACTATCATATACTAACACTAAATCATAAAATAAATATTCTCCATCTCTTGCATTAATATTTTGTATTGCTTTGGTTTGGTAACACTTTTCGTATTGAAAGATCGAATATTCAAGACAAATGTGACTGCAAAATGTCTCACAAATATGCTGGGTTTTGCGATCTTTTTTCACGGGACAAACGTGGCATCTGTGCTTTATTCCAGGAGTTGATTTTTTTACCGGTAGGCAAAGGCAGAAATAAATTCTTCATCCTCTGAAACAACGTCAAACTCTTCTCCACTTGAATCAAATACAACTACGTTTTTGTCTTCAACTCTTGGAATAATGTCGTCTGTCAGTTTTTTATTCATGATGAACCTGAAACTTATAAAAATATTATTATATAATGTATGAACTAATATTATTTAACGGACAAATGCCAATATTCATAAGAAAAAGAAAATAAATACTTACAGAATAAAGTCACGCCGTATGCCTGGTAGGGTCTGTGGGACCCGCACGCACTTTACGCAAGTCCTTTTACGCTCTTAAGTCGCCGCGGACAGGGAAAGCAGGTGGAAGGCATTCAGTAGTTAGTAACGGCCAGCTACTAAGAACGACGAGGCGTGAAATTCAAATTAAAAATAACTACAATGGTTCACGCGTTGGTGTGGGTCTGACAGACCCTACCAGGCATGCCAAGGGTTAAGTATAATAATTTAGGGTGTGTATGGGTCCCGTATGTAGAGTTCACTATGAAAGTACCCGCGCTGAAAGAGGTACTATATTTTTTAGTATTTTATGGGACAATAATTTATGATGCTGGTACTTTAACATTATACTCTACATACATAGTAGGCATATACACACCTTAAATTATTATGAGTGATAATATTATATTTATTTTACACCTTGTAGGTGTATAAGGATACTAAATAATCTAAGAAAAATTCAGATAAATTTGACGGATTGTAATTTTTTAAGTCGGGCTATCACGTCGTATCTCCTTTCTGTTAAAAAACAAAACAATCTAATAATCGTTCCCTATGCTACACATTAGGTTATTGTAAGTATAACTATATACCAACCAACACAGTAATTAATGTAAAATAAAATACAGCTTCCATAGGTAGGTACGTTAAAATAACGAAATGCGAATGCATGTTCTGAAACAAAAGGGTTGGGTAAAAATTCAATAGTCTACTCAAGCAATCATTAAGGTTTTCCAATTATTGTTGTTATCTTTTGAAATAATTTGCGAAGGTACGAATAATGCGCTTGCCACTAGCGAACGTCGAAGAATCTGACATCCGAATTTTTCTTAAAACAAAACCTCCCTTCTCATTACTCAGCTACGACCTCCCTTCAAAAGCAATTTATCGTCCAACTTTTTACGGTCATTTGTTTTTCAAGTAGAGTGAAGTTTAAATAGACAGCAATAAGTCAATCACATGTTTGTTTACTCAATTTAGCTACGTAACCATCGTATGCAACGGAAATGAAAACACAATAGGTACCAACCTCTCTTTTAAGGTTAAATAATCAATCTTTTAGGTATGCTACTACCTGGGTCCAGTTTCGATTCCCAGGTTGTGTCATATTATACCAATGAGACTATTTCAGATCTCGTACTCGAGTTCATACTCGTATGTTTTCTTTTGCCGTTAGAGCGTCCGGCAGCAAAGAGAACATCGTGAGGAAACCAGCACATACTTGACCCCATACGTATTGTCATTCTTCCGGACTAGGCCTCTGTTGTGAGAATGACGTATGTGGGCAATCATGCGACATTTAAAACCGCCAGCCCCAGGTCCTATGGTATTCAAAGAGTGGTTATTTCCCTCGAAGAATACTGTACATATCAACATTATCAACATTATCAACATCAATGGATGCAAAGTATAATAGCTCCCCTCACCGATTTTGGAGTCGGTGGCCGATTGAAACCGTTTCATTGAAACCAGGCCAGCTACGCAGGCGTTATTTTATAGTGCCCAAGTATGTGCGCAATACATAAAGACACTCTATTCTTTTTACTCTCAAAACCCAGTGGTACGGTTAATCGACACAACTGGCGAGAGAACAGGCGCAGGCCAACTTTTTATATGCCCATCCGACGCATGGATCGTCTTCTTGTCAGACAATCAGGTAATCAGCCTGCATTGTCCCAAACAAACTTGAAAACAACATTTTTTGTTGTTCCAACGCGGGATCGAACTCACGACCTACGGGACGAGAGCGAAGCTCAGAACCACTAGACCACGGAGGCGCCAAATGCAAAGTAATTAAAAAAATGCAATTTAAGTATACTTAATATGCTACTACCTACCTACATAATAGTAAGACGTGATTATTCTAAACATTATGTAGGTCTGTATTCTGCATCGCGCGTAATTGTATCTAGTTTTGGGGCACGCGGCGTCTCCGCGCCACATCCGGTGGCTGCTGAATGATTCGCAGTTTCCTGTTTTTCCCGACTTCTGCTATTAACTACCGACCCCTTATCTGCCTTCTTGTTCTTTACCAGACCATTAAGCAAGTAGCTAATATAGTGGATAATGAATCATAACTTCTAAATAGGTAGCTATGTCGCTATGGGAAAACAATTTTATTTTTGGGGTGATCCGGCAGATGTATTGTTTAATAGGTATAAGTGAAATATGCATTTTGCCAGAAACGCAGTCCGCATCAGGCTGTCTATCTGTATATGATAAACTCAAGAGGTACTGCACCGATTTTGCCAACAGACTAAGAATCAATTAGCGAATCTAATAATTAATTAATTAATAACCAAAATCTAGTGAAGGAGGCTAGGAGCCATAAGCTAGCATTCACATTGTGTTAAATCTATTCAGAATCGATACCACTTAATACGTTTCCGTATGCAAGCTACAAGTTGCCTAGCAAATCTAAAGTCTAAGCTGGATCTCAGTAAAATGACTATTGAAATGCATTCTCCATGCCAATTTCCCCTGAGGAAACTGCACCTTTGGATCATGATTGTCATTCCCAGTTGTGCCAGACCAGTTTTGTTACGTGACTAGAGTGCAGTATTACTAATTGATATTTCTTAATGAAAGAGTGAGTAAACAGAGCGAGTTTGACTTGTACAATATATTTTAGAGCCTCTTTTAATACTCAACATCACATAATTGATGCAGAGACCAAGCCTGTGTGGTTACATTACACATGCCCATGTCTATGTTTATTATGTCGCAGTCATCTGGTTGAATCTGCTATTTTATTGAATGATTAGCGCGTTCATTGAATTCTATTTTTACCAACAAATTCAATGAATCCGAGACTAGGACAACCATTTAATATATCAACACATTTCTCTCTGTACGAGCTGTTTGACGCCATTTAATTCAATCAAATAAGCAGACTCGACCAGATGACTGCGACATATATATTATGTTATTATGTCAGCTCTCGAACATAAAAAAGTAGATCAAAATCGATTCATCGGTTTTGGAGCTACGATGTCAAACATACACGTAGTCAGACTAAAAAACACGTACCTACTTTATGTTCGTTGGAGGTTAAAAAATGACATAGAAACCACAATAATATTCATACCGTCTCCAGTCTCCACCCAGCTATACACTTGTCATTACCAGGGATGTATAGCGAGGTAGGAGGTAGTAAAACGTTTACGAGTCGTCATTAACTCGAGGGACGTTTAAGCGCTGAATCAAATATCACTCAAGCATATCACCATTGGGAAGACTCGGTTTTGTTCAAGTACCTACGTAAGTTATTTGATTTTATTCTTAGGCGTGAGTCCGCATTTGAATATTACTTGTACTGAAACAGATAAATACTTACAGCTTCGTAGGAACTGGGTCAGGATAAGATACGTTGTAGAATTAAAAGCCGAAAGAATGCGCTTACAACTTTAGGTTGTATAGCAAAGCGAACATCTCAATGAAGCCACTGAAGAAAATACAAAACCAAATGCATGTATTAACAATTTTACATTGAAAAATGACCTTTGGAAATAAACCTCCCGAAAGAGCATTTCACGTAGAAAATAATATAGAGTAGTGCTGTAAAAAAGTTCTTATTTTCCTTTGATTTTGTATTTGCTTTACTGGTTGACCCAGATATTATTGTGTTATGAAATAAAATATACCTTCCTAAACTTGTAAACGGAAAATAAATTGGATAAAGTTGCATCGTGTTCTGACTACAATTAGTGTAGGGCGGAGAAAATGTCTATAATATTTATGGTTTTAACAAACAAGTCTGTTAATAATTCAACTATATTTTGCACTGTACCTTCCTTCATTCCTAAATGATACATTTAAATACAATATTCATTTATTCTTTCTTCATTTTCAAGATTTGTAAATCTTAATTAAAAAAAACGAATATTGTATTTTTGAAGTACAGGTAGTTCGAAGATTCATGATGCCACAGATATATAATTTTAAAGTTTATAATTATAGAGCAACTAGCAGACCCGTGCCCACTTCGTTGAGCGCACACAGGGCGATTCACGGTTTATATAATAAGCCGAATATAGTGTGAAGAGAATGACGCGTAGAGAATTTTTTGTTTTGTCACCTCATATAAATTACTTATCTACCTACTTAATTACTCTTCTTACTTATACCTACATTGCGTATGAACCATGATTTTTTTCTTTAAAATAAGTATAATATTTAATATTAAATTCATTGTACCTACGTAATATAACTTTATCTTGCAAGATACAAACAATCTTAATCGGAAAAATCTCCGAAATTTAATCTAATTTTGTTTAAAGGAAATTCGTTGAGCCGAAATTTCCATACGAATAATACAATGAAGCTATCCTTTTGTAGTACTTTTGAGGAGCGGTACTAGGAAATCAGGGATCTTGAGAGTTAAACAGCACTCCACGTCAACCGCAAAACGCTTCTCGAGTATAATTGTGTCAGATCTTGGGCTTCAAAACAACTAGCACCATTACACACCTAACCTTTCGTAATTGTTTCACTCAGAATTATCATCATCAGCGTTGGATGGTGCCGATCAGCCTTTGTACACAACAGGTTTTTTTTCATTACGTTAACCCGCGAGCACTCGCGCTATGAGCATTTTGCTCACAGTAAATTTAAAACAAGCACCATTTTGTCATAATTATTCGTACGATCATCGTTCATTCGGTAGCTGAGTTTTGTTTCGTCCTCCATCCCTGTATGCAGTTCACTTCTCGCCGGTATGCGCCAGTCACTCGGACGAGGTGGTTTGTTGCGCCGTGTACTATCAGGCGGCATTTTGCTCATCGCGCGGGTATCGACGTAAGTACTTTTTTTAATCATGACTTTATTTTTTTTCATCTTAGCGGCAGTTTTACTGCTAGTTTTGTGTAATATTATGATTTTACCTTACTGAAATAGTAATCTATTATGTATTTATATAATAGATGGATCGTGATCGAAGGGATGAATTTGTTTTGGCATGGTTGATGGAGGAAGATTTAGAAGACACTGAGGACCCGTCTTTTAGAGCCGATAATATTGAAAAGGATCGAGGCAGTGAACACAGTCATCATATATCAGAAGTACACTTCATAACGACGACCGAATCGATCCAACTACTGGAATTACCGCGAAACTCGAAATTATCACTTTCTATAATAAAACGAAATGAGGTGTTGATGTTGTGAATCGACTAAAAGAAGAGTAATCTGTGACAAAAGTGGCATGTAGAAGGCAGTTGAGATTATTTTTCATGATTCTAAACATAACTGGAATCAACAGCCTCATTATTTACAAAGAAAATAAGGGTATAATTATCATGCGCGGAGATACTTGAAATAACTAGCTCTTCACCTAACACAGCCACATATCCAAAGAAAAGGCACCTTCCAAAATATTTCATATCCTCTTCAGCAAGTCATCAAATGTTTTGTACCAGAATCGGACTTACTAGAAGAAGAAAAACCAAGTGATATCTGCGCTGTTTGCCCAAGAAGCATAAATCGCAAGACCAAAAAGTGCTAAATTTTACTGCCAAAAATTTTTATGTACCAAGCATACTCGTGCACTATGTGATATGTGTAAAGCTTGCATATACGATGTAGATTACTTATTCATACTTAGTTAAGTTATTATTTTGAAAAGTTTTTTTTTATTAATTTTTTTCCGTAAAACTGCCTTAGAAGGCTGGCAAATTTGTTCCTATGATTGATAATTAAAATCAAAAAGATTATTATTGTTAACTTTTTTAATAAATATTTTATAGATTAAATAATGTGTATTTTATTTAAGAAAATATTTTTTTATTCATATTTTTTGGTAAAACTTGCATTTATTGACATTTATAAACGTGAGCAAAATGCTCTACACGCGAGTGCTGATGTAACTTTTTGAGGCGCGAGTGCTGGCGGGTTAATGGATGTATATTGACGACCTCTGTAGTGTAGTAGTAGAGGGTTCGAATCCCACCGAGAGAACAACATGTTTTCAATGTTTCTGTCGTGGATGTGTATTAATATAATAAAAATCTTACAAATGAGTATGGTACTCGTATAAAAAGTATTAAATATATTTTCGTTGTCTGATACCTGTAACACAAGTTCTTCGGATACTCAGCACGGGTTCACATTGACGTGATGTGAAGCTTTCATAGACATTATTATTATTATGTTTGTGTAGAGCATTCCTTGCTCACGGGTAATAATTAAGTCCCGGATCTTTCGGAAGGCATGCGACCGAATCCAACACGCATGCAATTATTATTATTACTAAAATTCATTAATTAGGCTAGCTCATCACACATTTCAACAAAATGTATAAGTACTAGATATAATATTAAAAAACATTAAAAAAAACGCGGATTAATTAAAGAATTTTTGTATCTTGAGAAAACGCCTTATACGTGACGTCACATCTCCTGAGTTGCTACAAAACGTGACGTAACCATTGATTACTGTCTACTGATTAGTTATTAAGTCACTGTCCTCTTTCCTTTCTGGCTAGTCACTTTTCCAAAGTAGGTACCTATCGAACAAATACAGGAACATTAAATAGCTACTTAATCAATTATGTAAATATTTTAATTTGTAGATTATGCTATGCCTTTTTTATGTACAATGTACATGATTAAGTAATGATAGAGTAATTTCCGTTAAAATTTACAAAAACAATTTCTTAATTTAAAATGCATTATTTATTTATAGTTATTAGTAAGTAATATTAATTGAAGATATGAACGGATGAAGGCGATGTGTTGCAAAAAAAATTTACCTAAAAATTGAGTTTAAACTGTCACTTAAACATTTTAGGATATCAGTCTAGTAACGTGTTAAGTACATTGATTCTAGAGACGGGTCCTTAGATTAATGTACTTACGAGTAATATGTTGCGACGTTTTCCGAAAACAGAATTTTGCTACATATCACCTTCACCTTCGTCTTCAATTATTTGTATTAATAAAAAAAAAACAGTTAATAATGAGCATTTAAGAATCATTTCCATTATAAATTCCAATTATCCCGTGAAAACGATGAAAACAGAATCTGATTAAATTCATACAAAGGCCGCAGCCGACTAGTAAAATACACGCGACGATCTCTATTCGAGGGACGACAATGAACATGTAGCGTATTGTAGAGTCGTAATACCTAATTTATACCTATTTGCTGAAAAATATTAACGGAATTTAAATTTCAACTTTAATTTTAGTACTATTACTTTTACTTTTTACCATTTCTAATTTTTTTTTGTCGCAAGAATAACGAAAACGCAAAAAAAACTTTTTTGTCTTTATTTTTTTGTAAAAAAAAAAATTAAAAATATACATTTCTAGAACGAGAAAAGGTAGTATGTATAGTGAAGTAAGAAGTTATAGTGACTGTTCTTTTTACACCCGTTATAATACTTAATAGTTATTACTATTTAATATTATAAAACATTATTTGATACTATTTTATTACTTATCCACCCATCAATATTCGTTTTATCTAATATTTAAAATATCTACGTTTTATTTAAAATGATATTATGGAATTAACATAATATAATATAGTTTCTAATCAATTCGTTACACTTACCTACTGATAAAAATAAGTCTGAGTTTTGGCTATATTATCACTGAACGTTCAATGAAAGGGTACAGTAAAAGAACTATTAATAGTAACTACTAATAATTAAAAAACATTAAAACTCTAAATAGCGTCACCACGTTACTTATTTTATTGTTGTATATAAATATATACTTTGCCTACACGTAAACACTGAGCTTGCGTGTGTGAAATAACACATCTGCGTGTTGGGTATTCTTTGAGCAAACCTCAGCCGCACCACTCAATGTGAAGGTATTTTCCAATTACTCTCGAATCCTTCCATTTTCCCCTCGTTGAGAATTTTATTACACCTGTCCTTGTCTTATGATATCAAAATTTGGGAGTGCGAAGGGAACAGAGACACTCGAAGGTTTTGAGCGATCTCACGGGTTAATTTCCATTCGCCCGAGGCCACGTCTCGACTCCTTTCGTATGCAAATTGAAATGGTATATCAACTATTTGATATTACTAATCTACTAATTACAAAATAATCATCATCGTCTATACATATAATAAATCTGTAGAGGGGTCATGTCTGTACATTAACAATATTTAAGTGAAAATGAAAAAAAGGGGGTCTATAAGAGCCACAGAACCTAAAAATAACATTTTTGAAAAAAATTTCTGTCTGTCTGTCTGTCCGTATGGGAATGTTTGTCATCGCATCACGCTAAAACCGCTCTATGGAATGAAATGAAATTTGGCAGGCAGGTAGCTTATGACCTGAAGATCATTATAGGAAATTATTATCCCGAAAAACGAAAGGGTTCCCGTGGGATCTTCAAAAAATTGTAGCTATCTATGTGACGGTATTTCAGCCAAACTACTTAACGTATTTAAATGAAATTTGGCGGGCAGGTAGCTTATGACCTGAAGAGCATTATAAGAAAATATTATCCCAAAAAACGAAAGGGTTCCCGTGGGATCTTCAAAAAATTGTAGCTATCTATGTGACGGTATTTCTGCCAAACTACTCAACGTATTTAAATGAAATTTGGCAGACAGGTAGCTTATGATCTGAAGTGCATTATTGGAAATTGTTATCCCGAAAAACGAAAGGGTTCCCGTGGGATCTTCAAAAAATGTTAGCAACCTATTTGAAAGTATTTCAGCCAAACTACTCAACGTATTTAAATTAAATTTGGCAGGCAGGTAGCTTATGATCTGAAAAGCATTACTGGAAATTATTATCCCGAAAAACGAAAGGGTTCCCGTGGGATCTTCAAAAAATTGTAGCTACCTATTTGACGGTATTTCAACCAAACTACTCAACGTATTTAAATGAAATTTGGCAGGCAGGTAGATTGTAACATGAAATAATCAACATAATATTTTTAACCGACTTCCAAAATAGGAGGTGGTTTCTCAATTCGTAAATATATGTTTTTTTTATGTTTGTTCGTGGATATCTTCGTCGTTTATGAACCTATTTTAAGTATTAATGTAATACCACTACTACTTAGTCTTTGAAGATATACGTTTGGAAATTTCGACATCGTTTATACTGCAAGCATATGGTAATTAATAAATAAAAAACCGGGCAAGTGCGAGTTGGAATTGCGCACCGAGAGTAGACCGCCGACGCCGAAAAATTTGGCGGTCGGCGCCAGCAGCGCAACGTTGGATTGAAAGTCGGCGTCGGGCGTCGGCGTCGCAACGTTAGGCGTCGCGCCGAAGGGCGCCGGCGTCGTGACGTTAGGCGTCGCGGCGTTGGGCGTCGCGGCGTCCGTCGGCGTCGCGACGTTAGGCGTCACGGCGTTGGGCGTTGGCGTCGCGACGTTGGGTGTCGCGGCGTCGGGCGTCGGGCGTCGCGATGTTGGGCGTAGGCGTCGCGACGTTGGGCGTCTCGGCGTCGGGCGTCGGCGTCGTGACGTTGGGCGTCGCGGCGTCGGGCGTCGGCGTCGCGACGTTGGGTGTCGCGGCGTCAGGCGTCGGCGTCGCGACGTTAGGCGTTATGGCGTCGGGCGTCGCGGCGTCGGGCGTCTCGGCGTCGGGCGTCGCGGCGTCGGGCGTCGGCGTCGCGGCGTCGGGCGTTGGCGTCGCGACGTTAGGCGTCGCGGCGACGGGCGTCGCGACCTAGGGCGTCGTGGCGTTGGGTTTCGCGGCGTCGGGCGTCGTGGCGTCGGGCGTCACGGCGTTGGGCGTCGTGACGTCGGACATCGGCGTCGCGATGTTCGACGGCGCGGCGTCGGGCGTCGGGCGTCGCTGCGTCGGGCGTCGCGGCGTCGGGCGTCGCGACGTTGGGCGTCGCGGCGTCGGGCATCGGCGTCGCGGCGTCTGGCGTCGCGGTGGGTTTCGCGGCGTTGGGCGTCGGCGTCGCGACGTTAGGCGTCGTGGCGTCGGGCGTCGGCGTCGTGACGTTGGGCGTCGCGGCGTCGGGCGTCGGCGTCGTGACGTTGGGCGTCGCGGCGTTGGACGTCGGCGTCGTGACGTTGGGCGCCGCGGCGTCAGGGGTCGGCGTCGCGACGTTGGGCGTGACGGCGTCGGGCGTTGCGGCGTCGGGCGTCACGGCGTCGGGCGTTGCGGCGTCGGGCGTCACGGCGTCGGGCGTTACGGCGTCGGGCGTCACGGCGTCGGGCGTCACGCCGTCGGGCGTCACGCCGTCGGGCGTCGTCGTCGCGACGTTGAGCGCCGACGGCGAAAAATTTGGCGGTCGGCGCCAGCAGCGCAACGTCGGATTGAAAGTCGGCGTCGGGCGTCGGCGTCGCAACGTTAGGCGTCGCGCCGAAGGGCGTCGGCATCGTGACGTTAGGCGTCACGGCGTTGGGCGTTGGCGTCGCGACGTTAGGCGTCGCGGCGTCGGGCGTCGGCGTCGTGACGTTGGGCGTCGCGGCGTCAGGGGTCGGCGTCGCGACGTTGGGCGTCACGGCGTCGGGCGTTGCGGCGTCGGGCGTCACGGCGTCGGGCGTCACGCCGTCGGGCGTCGTCGTCGCGACAAACAAACAATTTACATTTGGGGACTTTCGTTGCATGCGCTGCATAAACGGTTTAAGTCAAACAAACACCACGCGAACGAAGTCGCGGGCACAGCTAGTCTTATATATAAAGATGAATTGCTATTCCTTAGTCTCGCTAAAATTCGAGAACGGCTGAACCGATTCGGCTATTTTTAGTCTTAAAGTATTCGTGGAAGTCCAGGGAAGGTATAAACGGCTTGTATGCTCAACGAAGTAGGCACGGGTCAGCTAGTCTTCTTATAATTATAAAAAATAATTGCTGTTCATTAGTCTCGCTAAAATTCGAGAACAGCTGAACCGATTTGGCTATTTTTGGTCTTGAAATATACGTGGAAGTCCAGGAAAGAAACGGTTTGTATGTTCAACGAAGTGGGCACGGGTCAGCTCGTAATATGATAAAAATGCCGAATATGTATTACAAGTCGTTATAAACTTCGACCAATTTCTTTTTAATATACCTTCTTAACAACTTTGCTGAAGGAAGAGTAATGTCGATGATATTATATAATATGGAGTTGCCACTTTAGTTTCGGAACCTCCGCCCTTCATCACCTCATTTAGAGCCTGTTCATCCCGTAGTACATTAAAATATATTATATTTAATGGTGGTAAAATATACATTCTCCAATTTATCATTAGGTAAACGTTATGTCTGTGGGGTTATATCATACTGCCCTCTTTCGGATACATTTAGGCTTTTGCTAAGCACCCCAAGGGGTCATAAGCATAGAATGAAACATCGTCACGTCAGAGGTACTCCCAACATTAATTAATACAGGCATAAGTCCCCCTTAGGGGTCTTTGGAGACCGACGCGATCCCTAGTAATAATTATAAATAGACCCTGGGGCTTTACGTACCTTACTATTGAATTTTCTGGATCTTTCTGAGACCCCCGATTAATTTTTATAATTAATGTTATTTGTAGACTTCGCGGAGAGAAGAGAATTAGAAGTGTGGATGACGACGATGTTTATTTACTACTTAATACTTTCGTAGAATGTCTAAGGGTGGAAGTCTAAGATACAAAAATTATAAAAAAATAAAACATTAGTTATATATTAAATACTTACATTTAGTTGCCACTACCCGTCTTTTATAATATAAGTTTCTATGGGATGTTATAGTAAAGAAACTTTGAATTGTTATAAATATTGCTTCAGAATCCGATCTCTATAAGAGGCTTTACAGAAAAAGTATAGGATCTTCTCAGTCTATGGCACTCTTAACAGTATACCTACTAGAAGATAAAAAGCGAAAATAACTTAATGTTATTTATTTTAATAAAATATAAAGGGTAAAAGGGCACGATTAAAGTATTCTTTTACATTCAAAACCATCTGGCACGACAAGATTTTTCATTCTTAACTCTGAAAATTCACTTCGTTATCTTAACACGAACATAAAGTTTACGGAGTAAAAAGTCTAGCCATTATGAAAGTTTATCTTGATCTAGGTGTCTGGGTAAGTACTTGGCTCGAATTAACTTTTTAAGGCTTTTTATTCACGTTTAATTTACCACAAATGGTTTGAAATCAGAGCCCAATTCTCGTTACTATTTGTGATGAAGGTGATCCTGTTGCTGTACATTAGGCGCAATATGTATTAGTATATATAATACTTGGATATAATAGAAAAAAATCTTAAATGTGTGTAGTATTCATTTTTTATCACACCACGTCAATCTGGCCCCGTGCTAAGTATCCAAAGAACTTGTGTTACAGGTACCAGACAACGGAAAAATATTTAATACTTTTATACTATAAGTACACATATTTAATTATAGATTTTTATTATATTATACACAAATTTAATATACATCCATGACCCAGGAACATTTGAAAAACATTTTCTTCCCTCGGCGGGTTTCGAACCCGCAACCTCTTGGTCGAGCACCAACGCGCTTAACCACTGCGCTACGGAGGTCGTCATGTATTATATTATATAGTATGTACGAGTATGTATTGTGTAAATACTTGGTTATAATATAAAAAATCTTAAATTTGTGTAGGTATAATATTAAAATTATTAAATACCTATAATATTTCCTCTGTTCTCGTAACACAAATTCTTCGAGAACTTAGCACGGTACCTTATTGAAGTGGCGTGCAGCATCCGTAGATATTTCATACGCAGAGGGAAAAACGAGGTGACCTACTTATGACAACCAAAACTGGCCACATCAAGCTAATGTCTGTAATAATCATCGTATGGCCAATTTGAACCTTATCAAAATGCAAGTGTTTGTCCACAGTTGGCCTAACGCTACGAACTTATTAAATCACATTTGTCAGGTCCAAGCCAAAAACCAAGCCAAAAACGTAGAGCGATGATAATTGTACTTGGTTTTTACACGACTGCCAATGAATATCTACAATATTATCATACTAAGTCCCGATTTTACCAACCCATGTTAGTATCAACGGCTTGTTAAAATACCATGACTTATGATTCATTGATAGGAATTTCGAGAGGAACAACGTGATATTTAACGAAGGATTAACTTTAACATTTTTTGGTGAAACACGCCCGTAAAATATTTAATTTAACAAATGAATTAATTGTTATTTAAAGGGCTTATTCACTTCGAAGATTTTAGAACCCCAAAGAGATTTATTTGAGAAAACTAAATGTAGCACAAACAAACTAAAAAAAATATACGTAATATTATTTGTAACAACATCTTGCGAAAAATCTACTATAAAAATATACCCTGCTAGCTAATAAGCGATTGCACGCATAAGACCTAATACTAACGTAATTTGCGTGTACTTGTTACAGTAACAGTTGCGACACTTCGCTACACATATATTAAGTTTGAAAATAAAGCATTCCGGTATTATTAAATTTCTGGACATTTATGAAAATAGAATAAATAGTTGCATCATTTACACGTTGTAAGTATATAAGTCACATTCGGTGTGTATGCAACTTTCCCTCGATGCGGAGATAGTTATTGAAAAGAATCATAAGTATAGGTATAAAAGATAAATATATTTTTATAAAGGTTAGCACTATCCTCACCGAATTATTTGACAAAACGCTCTTCCTCACAACTTGGACGTGGGCCATAAACATACAGGGCGATATATAATAAGGGCCAATGCGTAGGTCATTAAGTTGGTCACCCGAGCGACGTTACTGCGGTATCAAACTGTTTTATTGCGGTCGACGCATGATTTAATGAAATCTTTCATATTGAAGATAAGGAGAACTCGTAAATTGCCCCCGGCGATATTACTCCGGAATAATGCTCCAAATGCTCGTATTATTCTTTTTAATTCTATTTTTGGCTTTGAAATGTTATTTTCGTAAGAGGATGTAATTAGTGGTATATTTTTATGAAAATCATTTTCCTTTGTTTTTGACGTAATATAATTTATTATATTAGACTCGCCTGTTCACAGACTATCTCTGTCACTGCTTGGCGGAATGATTAACACAACATATTATGACTTCAGTGTTACTTAATTTAACTATCGTTCGTTATCATTCAGCAGAAAAAGCCACGCAGTTTGTGTTGCAAACAAATTAAAAGAAACTTAGAGGAATGAACAATTGACTTGAATTAACACGATTTTCATTAATATGCTCGGTAGTTTAGGTCAGTAATTGTGTGCCGGTAAACGGCGTATTTTGAGCCGCAGTACACAAAAGACATTCAATGGCTGATTACGTAAAAATAGCGATTAGCAAAAATTGCGCGATAGGCGCGCAATAGATTGCTGAATGTCAAAAAATAGTGCTAATCGCTCGCTCGTATAATTTTTGCTACGACACTTGCGCCGAAAACAATTAAGTGGCAATCATAGGAACTATTAATTAAATGTTACGACAAACAACTATAATTGTCGCCAATTTTTTTTTTAATTTTAACATTTAAATGCTCTCCTTGTAAATTTGGTTTTTGGCGCTTATACCTTGTTACCTTTTATCCGTTTGTAAAGCAAAAATTCGCGCATTCTGATTGCTTTCCTTTTGCAGGAAATACGTACCTAACCTAATAACCCTGTTATATTTTTTACAAAAAAAAATCCTCTACCGAAACGTTAAAAAAGAACTTTGTCTCGATAAAAATCGACTGCTCCATATTCACCCATGAATATATTTGCAGTTGAATGTCATCGGCATAACCATTCATATTGAGGCAGACAATCTGCATACAATCGTATCTACAATTTCCTCGCCCTTTGAAGCCCTTGTAGTTTATTTCGCTTTGATTCTAAGATCTTCTGCCCATTGCACAGCGTTCTACAATTTACCGGCGAGCTAGGTGAAGCCAATTTGGAGAGTGATCCCTCGAAATCCTTGGTGTAGTGTGTCCTTGTTGAATGTATTACTTGATGTTATCTTATAGCTACTAACGTAAGTAAGAATATAAAAAAAACTATAAAGCATCTACGGCCGCACTCAGAGTCATTTAATGAGCTACTTAGTAGAGATTTTGACAGAAAATACATTTAACTTTATGTAAAAATTGAAATTTGGTGTGGTAAAAGTTTAGGGTCTTGGTTGAAATAAAGAAAAAAATATCCCGAAAAAGTACAGAGTTTCCATTGGACACAGTATTGACGGGGACGCACCATAACTAGTTTATAATTATTACTCTAGCGTTAGCTTAAGTCTGCTGCCCACTTGCTATAGTCGAGGGTCGTTATTAAGACAAGAGGTAGCTTATAATTTCTCCTTCATATTAGGGAGCTAACTCTGGGTTTGTTTTTCTAGCCAGACTGGCGCAAGTAGGCCTGCGTGTTATAAGTGTAAGCTATAGTTCCTACTATAGTACCTACGTGAACTTTATAACTTGTAGCTTTACGAATTGAAATACCCATATTTTCCTTTGCATAAATAATACAGGGCAGAATCGTGAAAGTTTGGATTGGTGGATATTTAAAAATTGCAAATTGGACTAAACATAGATGCGACGGCACTATTGATTTTGCCGGTTATTCTTGGATTTCTGCGGCTTAGCGCGGCCGCGTCTGCTGTGACCACTATACTATCATAGACTATAGAATTATTATTGTTACTATTTCTCATATTTTGCATACCGTACTTCGTTCATTGTTGTATTATGCTAGAAATACAACATTGTGCATTGTACTTTGATATAGTATTACTTACATCACGTTTTAACCAACTAGCCAACATTTTTGGTTATGATTTTGGCAGTCTATTTATAATATGATTGTTCCACCGTAGCACCTTCTACAGGGGGTAAAGAGAACTTACTACCTTTTCCCATTCTAGAATTAATGTTTTATTTTTATTACGTTATATTCTAATCGTTATATCTTTATTTATTTTTTTTACTTTTTTTTACGTTATATTCTAAACGTTATATCTAATAGTGCGTAAGTACAACGAAATGTTGCATTTGTATTTCGCAGCGTTTTGTTTGTGTACTATTAATTGTTGGTTTCCTAGGTATAATTCTAATAAACGAAATTTAAAAAAGTTGTTACCCTTCAGTGGCGAAGGCTGGTTCTTCTACTGAGCGAATCCCTAGCCTGTAATATGTAGGAATTTGGATGATGGTCTACTAAAGGTGAGGGGTACCAAAGTGAAGTGAAGGAATTGTGATACATGAACCCCGCGCCACTGTTACCCTTGAACGACCTACGTCGCGTAGTGGTTGAACGCCTTAGTGCTCGAGCGAGAGGTCGCGAGTTCGATCCCACCGAGGGAACAAAAAGTTTTCAAATTTATGTATATTATAATAAAAATCTTAAATATGTGTATAGTATAAAAAGTATTAAATATATTTCCGTTGTCTGTTATCTGTAACACAAGTTCTTCGGATACTTAGCACGGGGCCAGAGCGATGTGGTGTGAAGTCCATAGATATTATTATGATATATTATTATTATAATATCAAGAAATGAAGGAACTGATAGTGATGAATTATAATATGTAAATCCTCCCGAGCACATCAGCTTTAAAAAATTGTAACAAAATCGGTTTAAGAGGTACGATGCCACATATAGACACACAATGTCAAACTTATAACACCCATCATGAAGATGCGTTCACCGTTCGCTTTGTCCGTCTGTCCGGTGTCCGGGATTGTCCGAGTGTATCGATTGTGTTAATAATTCACTCCGAAGCTCCGCCGGTCAATTAGTCGCAGTATTGTGATGTGTTTGCTCTGTCTACCTCCCATTTAGAACTACCGAGGCACTGACATAAATGTTGCCTTGATAAAGGAAAATTTCTCAGGTAGGATTTTTTAATTCTCCTACATAATTATTGAATAAGTAAATTTATAAAGTATTTGTAGGCATTTTGTTGTTGGCAATGTGTATGTTTGTAATGAAAAAAAAACAAAAGGAACTGTCAGATTTTTGTAATGTTAAAATAAAATATTAAAAGTTTTTGTTAACTAGAAATCTAACTTGTTTTTTTATTTATTAAACTATGGCCTAATCTTAATAGGTTATTGGCCCAGGCACTAATTACTAGTATATTTTAGTAGAAATCTTCAAGTTAAGAGCAAGATTACAATCGATGTAAAATTAATCTAAAGATGGAGGTTACGAACGCAAATGAAAATTGAGAAATTTGATGGAAAAAATTTAAAACAATGGAAAATCCAAGTGAAATGCGCATTAAGAGCAAAAGGGTTGAACATAGAAAAAGCAAGACCAGCGGAAACCAGTTCACAAGTGCAGTGAGATAAAGATGACGGCATGGCCATGTTCATCCTAACCTCATCGATGGATCCTACCGTTACTAAGCATGTTTGTGTAAAGTAATATAGTAATACCAACCCACAATGATTTCGGTGACGGTATGCGGTGTGACACTCGACTTTGACGCAGGAGTTGTTTTATAGTGCCCAAGTGTGTGCGAAATACACACGAGCACTATTTTACTCTTGTAACCCAGTAGGACAAGTTACTTACACAACTGGCGTTCGCCAGACCTGAAAATAACGTTTCGTTCCAATCCCGGGATCTAGCCCACAACCTCGGAAATCGAAGGCCAACCTCGTCGGAGTAAAGCATAGAACTTATATAATATAAGGTAAAATAATCGCGTATTAGAAACTACTCTATGGAAATCAAATAGTTACTTTTAATGGCAACATCGAATAATTTTGCCAATTGCGGATACTATTCTCGATAGCTTTTATCTCGTCTGTCAGTTCAAACGGTTTCTAAACGAATGTAACTTTTTCAATGGCCGGGTCGGACTGGCCGCTAACAAATCTAATTTGCGCTTCCACCGTCACGTCTCGCGTTTGAATTCGGAATAGCACTTCACGAATCACGCGCTGGTTTTTATCACGTCTCTCTCGTTCACCTGCTCGATGACTTTTCAATCATATTTGATTCACCCTTATCCTTTACTGGTTAGAGAGTTAGGTGTAAAATTTAGCACACTTTTAGTTTATATAGTGAACGATTGCCAAATGCATAGATGTATTTAAATTATGCATAGAAATAAATGATAACAACAACACACTAGGTCACGCAAAGATGTATTTTTATGCCCGAAAAAAGATGAAATTGAAAATACTTAATATGACTTTTGGGCAAAATATTAAGACTAGAGGTTTTAAGAAATTGATTATGAGACTAACACATTACTACACTACATCATCTAAATCAATCAGTGTATTGCTATATTATATAATGTGAGATCACTTTTGATAAATATTCAATCTTTAAAACTTAGGAAGATACTTATTTATTAGTTAAAGTTAGCACATTCACCGGTGCAAATTTTTATGTCAATATTCTCGAAGTTTGATAATAAAAACTATAACTATTAAGGAGCATGTTCATTCGTTTCAGCACCTACCACTTAACACTGTCCTACATAAATATCAGAAAATGTCTAATGTCTATCCATTGGTGAAAATAGCATGAAGTAGTGTAAGTAGTCCTTGAGCATATTGCAAACAGACTGACAGACAGATGCGATTTGGTTTTATAAAATTGTAAGGGAGATTAATTAGTTCCAGTAGGTAATTGGCACGGAACTTATTCCAGAGAAAGGGTTCTAGCATGAGTTACAAACTATAAGTGAACTGCCACACCACCCGTACAGGGTGATATATAGTGCATAATATATCAAGCCGAATATAGAGTGAAGGGATGGACGCGTAAAGCATTTTTTGTTTTGGCAACTCATATAAAGTGCATACAATAACGCGACAAATCACAATTAAAAATCTCCATAAAAGGCACAAAACAGATGAGTTTTAATTCTGGTCAGGTCTTAGGTCAACGACCATTGCGTTCGTGTGTAGAGACTAGGAGCCAGCGAGCTCCAGCATAGTAAGATTTACTCCTTGTGGTCATTTTGGACATTTGAAAGATTTTTTTGAGTTATTAATATTAAATATTTTTTAAGAGGTGCCAAAACAAAAAATGTTCTACGCGTCATTCTCTTCACACTATATTCGGCTTAATATATGAACCATGAATCATTCTGTAAAATATCGGTGAAAACTTCCGGTACAACGGCCAGCCTCGGCACATGTCAATGAATACGCCCCCTAAGAGTGGGAACCTCATTTTATCTACCATAAACTTCTCGGTCGGTTTCATTAAATAGTTTAAATGAAGGAAACAAGTTCAGTGATGTCTTTCAGGTGGTTTATGGCGCAACTTCGTCGGCCGTCAGTGAGTTACCTTTAGATATTGAAACTTTAATAATAGATTATTGATTCACGAAATATTAACTATATAACAAAGTAGAATAATATAACAGAGACACGACCTAGTACTAGAAAATGGTATCACACACAATTTTCAGCTTATGGCGTGCACGCAGCCTTAAAGTGTATTGTGTTATGAACAATGGAAATTATATTATATCTTTCAGAAAACCGGTAGTTTCTAGACAGCTGTTCTCAGCTCGTACTGACCGGAGTACGGACGGAAGGCTGACTAGCACCCTACTCAAAATAAGGTTTATGTTTATCAGATGTTTTCGTGTGGAAACTTCTTATTGTTATGTGTTTTTCAAACAATATTGATTAGAATTGAATTTTTTGGTAAATAGTTTTTTAACAGAAGATAATATTATACAGGCTATAATATTAATGAGTGATAAAACTTCAAGACGTGTATGGGTGCCATATATTATAGAGTTTACTGAGAAAGTATCAGCGCTGAAAGAGGTACTTTTTAAAAAAAATATTGCATGGGAAAATTTATGACGTTGGGGCATTTCTTATACAAACATAAAAGTCAAAGGTGGTAACCCTGGTGCAGTCGGATGAAAATATAAGGAAAAACTGAATCCACACCATTAATGTCAAGCTACTTTTAGTTTTAACCTCTTAGTAGAGTCTGTTTAAAAATGCAATAGTTTTGGACAAGTTACTGAACTAACTGAATTGCCATACATTTTATATAGAGGTTAAAGAATTTCTTTGAGACACATGCCCCCTTGAAACTTCTTAGAATATATTGATATGTATTATGTACCTATGTATGGGAGAGTGGGAGGGACAGACTTCGCATTTTCTTCAATTGTTGTATTAATTCACTTAAAATCTAATGGATTGTCTAAAACTGCTTTATTAAGTTATTATAACAATAGCTCCGACATCTATTTATATGGCCGCCACCTAAGGCTATATTTTATAGTGCCAAAGTGCGTGCGCAGTAACAAAAAAATAAACAGCACTATCCTCTTTTAATGACATAATCAGGCGATCCGTGTCCTGACTGGCAGGATTATTACGTTTATCTTGCAAAAGAAAAGCAATCGCCGAAATTGCATAATTTTTTCTATCGACGCTTAAAAGATTAATAGAGAATAACCGCCAAAATAACAAATAAAATGCTGAGCAGTTTAAAGTTTAAAAATCCAGAAAAAATCATAGTTTCCGTGATTGCCACTAAATTGTTATTGGCGCTAGTGTCAAAGACAAAATTAAGCAAATGTGCATTCACAAACACACACAAGCGAGCGATTACCATTATTTTTTTGACGTGAAGCAACCGATTGCGCGACTGTCGCGCGAATTTTGCTAATCGATATTTTTACGTTATCAGCCGACCCACTTGAAATTAACTGGAAATCGAACCCATGCTTTAAAGCATTAGACCACAGAGACGTCGATACTGTTTTTGCACTTATTTATTGAAATGCTTTCCTAAAAATGAGACAGACAGACACGTGAATAACAAAGTTTATGAAAATTTAAGTATGGCCGACACTTGACGCGGGTCGATAGGAGATAAGTTCGGGATTTAAATAATAAAATATTCACCAGCCAACTTTACCATGCAAATGTAACATACTTTTAACCCTTTTCAAGACATTAGTACCAATATATACTTATGAAGCCCTATGTATAAAGAGAATAGTATATAGTTTATTGTAAGTCTAGCTGTTGACTGCGATTTCGTTCACGTAATTGGACGTGAAAGGTAGCCTTTGTTAGGGTACAAACATAAACAATATTTTGCAGTAGTATTAAACGTAAAAGCGTGACAAACCGATTTACTCTAATTTCTAACATTAATTAGGATAATGTCTTGATAAGGATTTCAATTTATTTGCTTATTTTTATAAATCGTTTTCCTTTTAGATCAGTATTAAAATATACAATAGAAAGTTGTCGGAGACACCTAATCTGAGGCCCTTTTCTAAATCAAATACCCTTAAATACGGCATTCCCTTTACGAAAGCTTTTAAAGGGATTTGCTTTAGAGGAACAGATAAAATTTTACAAACCTTTCACCGCAGTCGAGTGCATAGCATTTAGAATTAAACAGATAGAACCTTTACTAAAGGGGAGCGCATAGCATTCAGAATTAAATAGATAGGGACCTATCACTACACAGAATTGCATAGAATATTTTAACGTTACACTGATATGTCCTTTCAAAAATTAAAAATTAAATTAAAATTAAATTAATTCAAAGATTGCACGGTAAAGATATCGCCAAAATGTAACCGTGATAGAGTCATTTGAGTAAAAAAGTATTGGATATTATTACAGTGTGGACAAGATTTTATTTCAATGATATTTATCATTTTATTTCAAATTTAATATTCGATTTTATATTGAACAAGCTAATAGTGCGTTCTTTTATTTTGCAATCAATTAACAATCTCGTCTCGGAGCACAAACGGAAAACCGTCCAATATGTTTAAAGAGGAATTTAAGACGCAGGGTGACTTTTATGTGTTTGCGGATTCGCTTTCTTCCCTCTGTTTTATTATGTAAATACGGTATCGAATGTTCCCTAGGCCGCAGATGCGACATTTTGTATTTTTCAGAGAACGAAACAATGTAAAAATTTAAATATATTTCTATACGTGTCAGCCGAACACCTGATGTTATTGTTTCGCAAACGATATTTGTGCTCTATCGAAAATTATATTCGATTTTTTATATTCTGTAGCACGTTCTACGGCTTCCGTGTATTTGCTATAATATCGCTACATATTATAACATTTTATAATATCCAGAATATCTGTCTATACACGTGGTAGGTATATTATGTACAACGCTTATTACTACTTATACAATTTTCTTTAAAATATAAAAAATATAGCCAACCACTCAGTGATGTAGCATTCTAATGGTGACACAGTAATCATTAAAATCGTCCATTAATTTTTGTTTCTTGGTTACAATAATCGTTATTTTATTGTAACCAAGAAAAAAAAATCTTTTTTTACATTAGACAAAGATTCCCTATAATAATATAAAGTATCCCTTGTCATAAAGATACTCTAAATTACATACTACATATATACTTAAAGTATCCCTTGTCAGAATGCAGAGCCCCAATAGCTTTGAAATTCGAACCACGGCCATTTGGTATTGGAATCGTACTTAGGATACATCTAATCGTCCCCAATGTGTAGACAACAGCTTCGCAGAGATTTCTATGACCGCATAATGCACTCAACCCGGAGAGTGTAATGTGAGTTGAGACAGTTACTTCTAATGTTTCAAGTTGGACAAACTTAGGAAAACCTAGATGAAAATTAATGATGCACGCATGCAAAAAGGCAGGCACGTGACAGAGGGATGTTAATTGTAGCGTCCGTTCAGAAATCAGGTTTTCTTTTCCAACTACGGCGGAGACAAATGGAATTTCAAAAAAATTCCAAGGACTATTTTACCCTACACTACTTAGTAAATATACACATAGAAAAATGGTTACTGAAACAACTATTGATAAAAAATTTTAATTCTATATTTTCACTTTTCTTCGAAAACAAATGGGCGAAAATATAGTTTTTATACAAATAACATTATCAACAACAGCTACCAAAAATTAAGGTGGTCGCAACGCGACAGAAGTGCGTTTGTATCGCGACTGAATCGTGGTACGTACACGTGGGTGATGGGACTTTTGGTAACGAACAGCATCGCAACTGCATAGCTACCAAAAGCCACCATGGGCGTGGGCCCTTATTACTTGATTTTGGCTATGTCGGGGAGTATTCTCTCAATCCCTTTCTGGACATTTCCATAGTCGATATCGGGGCTATGCTCCTCCATCGAGGGATCTTCCGCGTCTCACTACTATGAGACGGTATCTGTATTGAGCTGTGGTCTAGTTGGGCGCGTCGTCCTCGGTAATAAGCTGCTCTAATCCTGCTCTGCTTTCTCTGTACCAACCCGCCAGGTGAGCCTGAGACCATCCCCGGTAGCCCCATGGAAGGCCCAGCGGAGGCTGTCAGCGACAGGGGCAGTGAGCTCAGGTAGGCGGAGCAGGAGAGGCTTGCTGGTGTGTGGTGGCTTGCCGGTGGCTGACAACTTTGGGTGTGTGCATAGCTTTTTAATGTATATCATTAGTTAGTATCATATCATAGTTCTTATGACGCGAGGAACTATCGCGACCCCGACCACGTACAGCAGTAACAACACACTCGCGGCTTGCATCAGCTGGTGTAGGTAGTACAACCTGTGACAAAATATAGCGTTAGTCAAAACAGTCAAGCTTACATAAATAATAATTGAAGACATAAATGGATGATGGTGATATGTCGCAAAAAATTTTACCCAGAAAGAAAATTAAGTTTAAACTGTCACTTAAACATTTTAAGATTTTCTTGTCTTCATGTCTTTGATTATTATTATCGTAGGGACGCGCGTGATGGACCACAGGTTTTGCTTTTTTTTTGTATTTTAAGAATTAGAATGCAACGCATTAATAAAAAAGCGCAAAATCTTATTACCCGACTTCGAGGAAGCCAAAAGGAAGGGTCTACCACGGCTCTACCTTGACAATTTTTGTACCTATGCATTTCTGGATTTCAAATTTAATTAATTTCTTGTTTCAGCCTTTTTAGACCCATTTTTGCGAAGTCGGGTTTTAGTTTTTTAATCTTTTTTAAATTTTTATTACCAACTTTAATAACATTTTGTAGCTGTGTGTTTGATGGTACGAGTATCTATACATATAATAAATCTGTAGAGGAGTCGTGTCTGTACATTGAAGATATTTGAAAAAAAATATGATAGGGGACCTTTATTTACGCAATAGTACCCAAAACTATGATTTTTGAAATTTTTGTCTGTTTGTCTGTTTGTCTGTTTGTCTGTTTGTCTGTTTGTCTGTTTGTCTGTGGGTTTGTGCACGCTAATCTCAGAAACGGCTTATCCGATTAAGATTTACTTTTCACTAATATATTGCGGCAAGCTTCACTTAACATTTAGTGTTTGTTTTATGTAAATCGGTTCATAAATAAAAAAGTTATGACAATATTAAAAGATCATGTCGTTTTTGCTGGACGTTTGTAGGAAGCGCGCGCCGCGCCGGGCTCGGGAGCCGTGCGCCGCCGCGCGCGCGCGCCGCTTCAAATTGTATTAGCAGCAAACGCACCGGGGCCGCGGGGGTGACTTTTATTTGTTAGTTTTAGGCTTGCTAGGTAGGAACAATCTAAGATTTTTTTTCTTGAGTTTATTACGAAAGTTATTTGTATAAAAATAGTTAGTACTTTTACTGTACAGTCCTTTGTGATAAGTAGGTACTGTATACATATTTGTTAGCGTAGGTTAGTAATAAGTAAATAAATAAAAACCGGCCAAGTGCGAGTTGGACTTGCACACCGAGAGTTCCATACAAACCTGATTGACATAGAATTTTGATTTGGTTACAGCTTGAATATATTAGACACCTAAGTATTTGTTATAAGTTTCAATTAAACACATTCATGACAAACGGTAGGTACTAAGTTTAAAAAAATCTAAATATTTTTGATAATTTTATAATGAGTTCACGGGAAGTACCCTTTAGGTTTTGATTCCCTTACGAGTGTCGAAAATGATGAAATTTAGCGACATAAGCGACTGCTTTTGATTGCATTGGCTAAGAAGTCTGATTTTTTCACTGCTTCAAGGAACAGTAGTTCCTGAGTATTTTATATAATTTTCATCACAACACGCGTTTCTGAGTAAAAGGGTCTTGACAGACAGACGGACATGGAAATGATCTTATAATATGTGTTTCGTTTTTTCCTTTTGAGGTACGGAATCTTAAAAACAGTTTTAAGATTTTCATAAATATATTGCTCTTTTTTTTTTTTCTATTTAATAAGATAGACGTTAAAAACATCTCGATAGTTACTAAACTGTGTTACAGGGGAAAACTGTTGATACAACTCGATTCCAATCGAGATACCTTTTGAAATTCTAGCCTTTTGCGGCCTGCCCTGGATATGTGTTAACAGTGTGATTATTATGGGTTTTTTTTGTCAAATATCATAATATTGATAGAGTATTCTCTTATACAAATCTATATATACGCCAAATGCCGTACTTTTAATACAATTATAGCAAAGTTGAGTAGGTACCTACATTTATACAATACGTTATCCGAGAGTTATACTCAGCGTGCATCATTAGCAATGTATAATATTATATTGCATTCTATATTATAGTTCTCATTCCGTCCGTTGAAATTCATACTACAGCCTACTATTACTGTACATTTTTATAGTATTCTTTGTCCAAATTATGTATTCGATAACTGCATAATATATAGAATTTTGATTAACATAAGTATTGTGTTTACAGTTAAACTAAAAAAGTTATGTCAATATAAGTTAGATTTATATTTTTCTTCATATTTTTATTTCTTAGTTTTTATTATGGACCGAATGGTTTTTATGTTAGGTACAACTTAGGTTTGTTTTCTTTCTTTTGGGACTTTCTATATTTTGCTACTTATCTGCATAAAATCAGTTAGTACTTTAACAGTGAAGTGATTTATAATCAGTACCTACATGTTTGGTTATTAATAAATAAAAAAACCGGGCAAGTGCGAGTCGGACTTACGCACCGAAAAGACCGCAAAATTTTGCGGCGCGCTGTCTTAATATCATTGTCGCCACACCAGCAGCGTCGGCGTGGAAACGATCATCGTCTGCAGTCGCTGCGGCGCAAAATCCATACATATCTTAGTACTAGATGTTCGTCGTGTATGTGAGCGTACTATCAAGTAGTCCCGTTCGCATTATAGTAATTGTACACGGTCGTTTGTCAAGCTGGTAGTAGGAATTGTCAACATAAAGTAGTTTTTTAAATACCTCAACGACAGTTTTTATAACTAAAAATATTTTTAAAACAGATTTATTCTAACACTGCCCTAAATCACTTTTCCACGCGTACGAAGTCGCGGGCACAGCTAGTATATGAATATGAATATCACTTATTAACAACTAGTTAATAATTAATTATTGTTTTGTAAAGTGATAAGATCTTCAAACAAACTTTTTTATATTTTGAGCCACCATTACGACAAATTAAATACTTTACTAGTTACTGACGCTTTCACGGTCTACGGGCACGTCCGTGAATAAATTGACCATTGCTTCATTCCTTATGAATAGGGAATGAAGCAATGGTCACTCGAAGAGCTCTGACAGAGCATGTGTTGGAGGGCTGCGGAAGTTGTTCGACAGAGTTCCCGTGGCTCTCCTAATCACAGAAGACTGTCAAGCAGGGGTTTTAGTGGGTAAGAATCCCACATATCCTACCCAGGAATCTTAGTGAAGATTTCCCCTGCGCAAAAAAAAAAAAAAAAAAGTTACTGACGCTTAAATCTCTAAGCCTCGGGATGACACAAATGTAATCCCCAGTTTCTGAAAGGCAGGTAAAGTTGTCGATCAGCTAACACTTGAATAACAATTACAATACAATACAACAAATACAAGAAACACAATGAAACAACATATAATTAACAAGCTATTCTGAACGATTTGTCAACGTTGCGAGTGATGTTCACCAATAAGCATTCAGAATGGATTGTTAACTCAAACGTTAACTGATCGACGATTTGATAAGCCTTTCACGAACCGGGGGGTAATTATGTGCTTAACTCTTTGAATCATTATATTGTCATAGGCCTATGGGACATTGCTAAAGTTTCTTTATTGATACCTTTTTATTTTGATTCGCGCCTGTAATATGGTGTCATCTTTCTCTTTTAGAAGGAACCTTCTTATTCCCCGAATATAATCTTTGAAGTAGTCCTCCCAGTCCAGTTGCTTCATATCAAATGGAAATATCTGAAATATTTAATTTTAGTTTGATTCTCATACGATAGATATGGTCGGGAGAACAAAAAGTTACGATATAACGATTTTCTTTATCCTAGTTAGTTTCAAAGGAATACACCAAATAAAATACCAAAATTCGTTGAGATCGAACTGATTCGATTCTTGATTGTGTCGGGAGTAACCCTGCTGGTCTAGGTTGAATAAAACCAGAGTGGGGAACTATTATGATTAGGCTTAAATAAATTACATTGTTTGATCCAGGTATTTCATAAATACAAAATTTTTAGGTATTAAATTACTATCAAAAATAACCTTTTTGTCTATTGTTGAGGTGTGTTCCCATAACAGTTCGGTTTGCTTGTTACAAAAGTTAAATTGTCTAGTCGAGAAATATGCGAGAATAGAAGAAAAATTGCGAGTTTTTCGATATATCTTCATCATTCTGAAACAAACGATAATAAATAATCATAGTTATTTAAAAATAAGACAAGCTGTTAAGTCAGCAGCCTTACTCTCCAACCTGATTGGATTCAGTTTTGATCGTGCCGCGTACTCCCGAATACATTGACGTTCGTTTATTTTGATTCTCAGTCGATTGATATGCTTGGGTGTACAAAAAGTAACGATATAACGATTTTCTTCATCCCTATTAGTTTCAAAGTAATCCACCAAATAAAATATCAAAAACGGTTGTGACCGAACTGATTCAATTTTCGATTGTGTTGGGAGTAAGCATGCATATATGCAGGGTATCACAATTAATATATTATGGCTTCTCGCGCTGGTGATATGAAACGATACTAACTTGGGTTTCTGCATGAGACAGACCGCCGCTGTGTCCACCAGTAGAGCCGGCAGCATTTGCAGGAATACCACATAAATTAGATTTATGTAGTAGTTTTTGTTTAGATTCAAAGTTCTGTACCTACAAAAATATTACTGTAAATTATAATTGCTATGTGATAACATCAAGCAATAATAATACCATAATTATAGATAATTTTGGTATTAAACAAAAATTTTGGTTCCTTCATATTATTTACAATTGTTCGTTACTTTATGATAAAACATGTAATATGATTTTCGAGTGTGCAAAATACTCACCATATTGCTCTAGTGGTGGGATAAAGGTCGATGTACTTAAAGTTCATTTCGCGGAAGTCGTTCCAAGTTAGCTTGTTGCTCTTTGCTGTCACGAAGTTAAAGATCGGTGGTTCTGACGGACAGCTGAAAAATAATAGTTGAATAAATTCTGTACAGGTTGTTGAGGTATAGATTTTAGGCGAACGCATAAATCGTATGTTTCTGAATTATGTTACACGTTGTATAAAGTGAATAATATAAAAGGTGTAATTTAAATGAGTGATATTCGGATTCTTAAGGGGGTGTATGTGCAATCTATGTAGAATCAAGTGTTAAAGTATCCGCGCTGAAGGACTTACTTCTATGATTAATGATTACCTACTTTTATTGAAATGCCCCTACATCGTAATTTTTTCTATATAATAATTTAAGAAAAAGCAACTCTTTCAGCGCAGTCACAGTAAACTCTGCATACTTATACACACCCTAAAGTATTATCACGAATTAAAGCCTGTAGATTGAGATATTTTTAACCCGATGGAGCATACCTGTTCTTGTACATGTTGGTGACGCGCAGGGCGGCCACCAGCAGGCAATTGACGACGTAGTCTACGGGCACGATGTCAGCGCTCTTATGGGGGTCGCACTGCAGGGTGCGCAGCACGCCCATCACTGAAAACCAGCCACATGTTTGTACCTTGCACACGAGCATATCAGCTCCTTGCACGTGCCAGTCACTGGGATTATTTTTAACGGGCATTGGCCCACCTCATATTCCCACCACTGCAACTACTGTAAGCCAGGATCAACAGCGTTAATCAACCACGACAAATCCTTTGATATGATCTCAAAGGTGCCTGAGGGACAAGCTAAATCTATCTTGGGACCCACAACGAAATTAATCACAAGAAAAAAAAAGGAGGAGTAGGAAGTATTCCAGTTTCCCTCCCCAGGCAAAGTGGAAGACGGTACAAAATTGTAATGACTCAAAAGGCCAAAAAATTAAGGGAAAGCACCACGGGAATATATATATACTAGCTGACCCTTGCCCACTTCGTTGAGCATAAAAAGAGTTTATGATGAAATTCAACTAAAAAAAAAACAACGTAGAACCCGTAACGCGAGAACCCGAAACCCGAAACGCGGGAACCCGGAACCCGCAACGCGGGAACCCGGAACCCGCAACGCGGGAACCCGGGACCCGCAACGCGGGAACCCTGAACCCGCAACGCGGGAACTTGAAACCCGCAACGCGGAACCCGCAACGCGGAACCCGCAACGCGGAACCCGCAACGCGGAACCCGCAACGCGGAACCCGCAACGCGGAACCCGCAACGCTGAACCCGCAACGCGGAACCCGCAACGCGGAACCCGCAACGCGGAACCCGCAACGCGGAACCCGCAACTTGAGAACCCTGAACCCGCAACGCGGGAACCCTGAACCCGCAACGCGGGAACCCTGAACCCGCAACGCGGGAACCCGGAACTCGCAACGCGGGAACCCGGAACCCGCAACGCGGAACTCGGAACCCCAAACGCGGGAACCCTGAACCCGCAACGCGGGAACCCGGAACCCGCAACGCGGGAACCCGGAACCCGCAACGCGGGAACCCGGAACCCGCAACGCGGGAACCCGGAACCCGCAACGCGGGAACCCGGAACCCGCAACGCGGGAACCCGGAACCCGCAACGCGGGAACCCGGAACCCGCAACGCGGAAACCCGGAACCCGCAACGCGGGAACCCGGAACCCGCAACGCGGGAACCCGGAACCCGCAACGCGGGAACCTGGAACTCGCAACGCGGAACCCGCAGCATGGGAACCCGAAACCCGCAACGCGGAACCAGCAGCATGGGAACCCGAAACCCGCAACGCGGAACCAGCAGCATGGGAACCCAAAACCCGCAACCCTGAACCCGCAACGCGGGAACCCTGAACCCGCAACGCGGGAACCCGGAACCCGCAACGCGGGAACCCGGAACCCGCAACGCGGGAACCCGGAACCCGCAACGCGGGAACCCGGAACCCGCAACGCGGGAACCCGGAACCCGCAACGCGGGAACCCGGAACCCGCAACGCGGGAACCCGGAACCCGCAACGCGGGAACCCGGAACCCGCAACGCGGGAACCTGGAACTCGCAACGCGGAACCCGCAGCATGGGAACCCGAAACCCGCAACGCGGAACCAGCAGCATGGGAACCCAAAACCCGCAACGCGGAACCCGCAACGCGGAACCCGGAACCCGCAACACGGAAACCCGGAACCCGCAACGCGGAACCCGCAACGCGGAACCCACAACGCGAAACCCAAACACAGAACCCGCAACGCTGACATAATATGGAATAAATAGTATCCTATGTCCGTCTACTTGCTCTAAGCTACTTCCTCACCAATTTTCAGCCATATCGATAAAGCCGTTCTTGAGTTATAAATAATTTAACTAACACGACTTACTTTTATACATATAGATGTATAGATTACTCCTACTAACATAAGCTAAGCCCGGTGAATGTCACAGTCGGTCCAGCCAATTCGGTGATCATGAGTTTGATGACGACGATGATGATGATGAAAAGTAGCCTAAATTAATCCTTATAACTTTAGCTATCTACCAGTGAAAGTCTCGTTAAAATCGGTCCAGCTGTTCCAGAGATTAGCCGGAGCAAAGAGAGACGCTGACAGACATTTTTTTTTAAATTACATTTTCGTTTTCAGTAAATATCGTTGCCAATGCAAAAAAAAGCAGAAGATATCGTTTAAAATGTCATATGTATTTAGAAAAACGTTGCTAATTGAAAGTTACATACTTACTGACACTTCAATTTTATTTGTTTGTATAGATGTATAGATTTGGAAAACTTCTCCAATCTTGGCGTTTTCACTGACGCGGAGCGGGGCGCATAGGAACTTAGTGGTTCCCAAGCGGAGTGGAGCAGAGATTTCGAGCATAGTGATTGGTCAATTCGGGTACCGCAAGCTCCTGTCCGCCTCGCCCCGCGTCAATGGAAACGCAGCCAAACGTCTATAACGTCTACCGGTCGCCATGGTAACAGCGTTGTTTACAAATGGAAAACAAAAATTAGGAAATGCTATACATACCGTATTTATATCAGCTGAAACTATTTGGATTCATGTTTTTGTTAATCCTAATAATTTTTTTAATCCAAATAGTTTAAGCTGATATAAAAACGGTATTTATAGCATTTCATAATTTTTATTTTCCATTTGTAAATAATGACGTTGCCATGACAGCCGTGTCATATAAACTGCCAACGACGTGAATCGATCGAGCCCAGGTTCAAACCCCGCGTGACCATCACGTATTTTCTTCTTTTTTCTAATTTTCTGCTTATTTTTTTCAACATTTTCTTTCATAATAACCTTTTCGTAACAATAACGAACATACCGTAAAAAAATTTGCGAAATTGGTCAAGCCGTTGTCGAAGCGCACACGATGTAAGAAATTTTGGAGGTCGTTTTTTTACACTTTGGGCTACATTTTTGGGGTTTTAGTAAGGAACCCTACTTTTTTTAAACATATAATATAGCCTATGTTCAGCGCTAGGAATGTAGCTTTCCAACGGTGAAAGAATTTCTCATATTGGTTCAGTGGTTTCAGAGCCTATTCCATTCAAACAAACAAACAAACAAACAAACAAACAAACAAACAATCAAACGTTACCTCTTTATAATATTAGTATAGAAGTATAGATTACTAGCTGTGCCGCGACTTCGTTCGCGTGGTGTTTGATTGACTTAAACCGTTTATGCAGCGCATGCAACGACAGTCCCCAAATGTGAATTGCCGACGCCCGACGACGCGACGCCGAAGCCGCGATTCCAACGCTCTACGCCGCGGCGTCGCGGCGTCTGGAGTCTGGCGTCGGCGTCGCGGCGTCGGGCCTCGCGGCGTTGGGCGTCGGCGTCGCGACGTCTGGCGTCACGGCGTTGGGCGTCGGCGTCGTGACGTCGGGAGTCTACGTCGTCGACGCCAGACGCTGACGCCAGACGCCGCGACGCCAGACGCCGCGACGCCGACGCCCGACGCTGCGACGCGGACGCCCGACGACGCGACGCGGACGCCCGACGCTGCGACGCCCGACATACCTACACGTACATATTTTATGTAATACCACGTGGGCAACGCCGACGCCAGACTCCAGACGCCGCGACGCCTGTCGCCGCGACGCCTGACGCCGCGACGCCAGACGCAACGACGCCGACGCCAGACGCCGTGACGCCGCGACGCCAGACGCCGCGACGCCGACGTCCGACACCGCGACGCGACGCCCGACGCCGCGACGCCGACGCCAGACGCCGCGACGCCGATGCCCGACGCTGCGACGCGGACGCCCGACGCTGCGACGCGGACGCCCGACGCTGCGACGCGGACGCCCGACGACGCGACGCGGACGCCCGACGCCGCGACGCCCGACATACATACACGTACATATTTTATGTAATACCACGCGGGCAACGCGTGCGCCGACGCCCAACGCCGCGAGGCTCGACGCCGCGACCCAGACGCCGTGACGCCAGACGCCGCGACGCCAGACGCCCGACGCCGCAACGCCCGACATACATACACGTACATATTTTATGTAAAACAACGCGGGCAACGCGTGCGCGGATCATGGGTAACCATTATTCTAACCTCTTAGCAGTCAAGGATTAATAAACAACAATATTCAGGCTGTGTGCGCGTGATTTGCCAGACGCCGCGACGCCTGACGCCGCGACGCCGACGCCCAACGCCGCGACGCCTGACGCCGTGACGCCAGACGCCGCGACGCCAGACGCCGCGACGCCAGACGCCGCGACGCCAGACGCCGCGACGCCGACGCCAGACGCCGCGACGCCAGACGCCGCGACGCCAGACGCCGCGACGCCGATGCCAGACGCCGTGACGCCAGACGCCGCGACGCTAGACGCCGCGACGCCAGACGCCGCGACACCGACGCCCGACGCCGCGACGCGACTCCCGACAACGCGACGCCGACGCCCGACGCCGCGACGCGACTCCCGACAACGCGACGCCGACGCCCGACGCCGCGACGCGACTCCCGACGCCAGACGCCGTGACGCCAGACGCCGCGACGCCAGACGCCGCGATGCCAGACGCCGCGACGGCAGACGCCGCGACGCCAGACGCCGCGACGCCAGACGCCGTGACGCCCGACGCCGAGACGCCAGACGCCGCGACGCCAGACGCCGCGACGCCAGACGCCGCGACGCCAGACGCCGCGACGCCAGACGCCGCGACGCCAGACGCCGCGACGCCAGACGCCGCGACGCCAGACGCCGCGACGCCAGACGCCGCGACGCCGACGCCAGACGCCGTGACGCCAGACGCCGCGACACCGACGCCCGACGCCGTGACGTCAGGCGCCGCGACACCGACGCCCGACGCCGCGACGCGACTCCCGACGCCGCGACGCCGACGCCCGACGCCGCGACGCGACTCCCGACGCCAGACGCCGTGACGCCAGACGCCGCGACGCCAGACGCCGCGATGCCAGACGCCGCGACGCCAGACGCCGCGACGCCACACGCCGCGACGCCGACGCCTTTATTGGCATGTCCCAATGGACATGCCAATAAATAATATTTCGCGTCTGTAGTATTACTTCCATATCTGCAGTGTTCCAGATACTTGTACATAGTAACTTTTATGCCAGTTGCTTTTCCGAATTATTGGCCCTACGCATAGTGTTCCTTTCCTGTCGCGCGGATAGCCGTATACGCGAGTGCGAGTGGCTTTCCACGCTGCTATCTCCACGCAGTATCTTACAAGCTCATACATATTTTATGTAATACCACGCGGGCAACGCGTGCGCGGATCATGGGTAACCATTATTCTAACCTCTTAGCAGTCAAGGATTAATAAACAACAATATTCAGGCTGTGTGCGCGTAATTTGCTGAACATTTTGAACATTGAAACTATTTTATCAATACTGGTCTTATTTGAAAATCTCAATTTTTTTAAACAAGTCATTATACCATTTTAACGCGATCCGGTCGGCAAGATACCCCTTATTCGCAATTCAAAATATAGTAGTTAAAGGTCATTGGCGTTATACAAAGCCTTAATTGTACGTGTCCCGCCTGCACTGGTCCATGGAGGTTAAGGACGTCGTGGACTACATCCGTAAGAAGACATCCCTCCCCTTGAGGGTGGAGCGTCTGGAGTCTCGCCACAAGGTCAACTTTAGTTCCTTTGTGGTGAGAGTACCGACTCATCTAAATTCCACCTTCGAGGCGGAGGAGTTCTGGCCGACGGGCGTGGTCTACCGGAGGTTCCGGGGGAGACTCCGGAATGAAGCGCGCTACACGTCGCCGACAACACGTGTAGTTTAAGTGTAGTTTTAAGTATATTTTGTATGTATGTTAGTCTGTAAGGTATTTATAATATGGGCCATGTAGCCTGAAATAAATGGATTTTTTTTTTTTTTTTAAATTAATTACGAGTAATCAGTTCACCTTAAGCGAGTTAAGGCGAACTTTTTAATCTGTACCGAAATATATTCTCAAATAAATTAAAATTATAAATCGGAATTTACTTACTGCAACCGACTGTGACGCCCGTGGCTCCATTCATGTTGTCAACCCAACTTTTAACAGGCCCTTCCGCTGTTGAAGATACTAAAAACATTTTTTTTTCTTATTTTGTGCTCTATACCTATATCTAAAATCTAATAATAATAATTAGGTTTTTTAATTTCATACAATTTTAATTGAGGTATACGAAATCTAACTTTATAATACTCGTACCAACGTACCTATAGCAGGTCGAAATATACATAATGGAATATTTGTATATTTTTTCATGAGTTCGCTTTCTGTCAAGGCTTTGACAAAGGTATAAGTGTTGGGCCATTTATTGTCCAATACTCTGAAAAATAGAGATTGTTTACCATCTTATATAGTAATAATTAATATCTTTATTCGCTTTGTTACATATACTTTTGTTCTTACATAGCATAGCTAATTTAAATCAAGATATAAATATTGCTTCAATATTTTCTAAAATTGCAAGTCAAGTAGCTGTTTAGTATGTTTTCGATTTTGATTGTTGGTGTTATATTTTACTACTAGATAAATCTAGATAATGTGAAAACTGAATATTTTTATCATTTTTTAAATCGTTTTTCAGCAGTTCTATGGAATAAAGTTTTATAATTAGTTAGTTTTTTTTCCATAATCAGTCAGGAAATTTACTAAAAATCTCATTAGATTGCATTCTTATGCTGGAGTAATTAAAGACATGAAAGGATAAAGGTGATATGTCGCAAAAAATTTTAACCAGAAAATTTACTTTAAACCGTTACAACATTTTAAAATGTGTAGTAACGTGTTCTAAAGACGGATCTTTAGATTAATGTACTTAATACGTTACGACGTATTCTAAAATGTTTGAATGACAGTTTTAACCTGTGGTTTTAACTCACTTTTCTCGAAGTCAGAATGTTGCTACGTATATTTCCTTCATCCATTCGTGTCTTCAAATATCTAACCTAACCTAACTCCTTAGAGCATTTTTCGCTATCTCAAATAATTTAGTATATCGTCTACCATTCCCCTTTTAAAGATTCACCTAATAATCAAGTAGTTTTCACACGACACCGCGGCGGTGCCACATCATTAATTTATTTAGGTTTCATTTGGCCTTACACACGGCGCCGCAGTGCCATGTGAAGCCTACCTACACGAACCATTAAAATATTACGACAACATAACTTAAAACGTACTTGTGTGTAAACTTGTCCACCTCGTCATCAGACATGTTGTCTACGAGCTGCTGCAGCTTGTCGTACTCCATGTTGCAGGGGTGAACTCTCTCGTCAATGAGATTCAGGAAGGGGTTACTGTAGGCCGTTGATACGTGCATGAAGATCTGTGGCAATACAAATGATATCTAAAATAATTCCCAATGATGCTTCTTATAACTTACCTAGGTCTAGTGCCTAGTGCGTTATAAGTGTGGAAGAATATTTATTTGTGGCCAAAACTTCGGTGCCTAATATGTAATAGCTCTACAGCTGCACTATGATTTAGGTAGATCGTATTGTCTACCTACAACGACGCACTACAATATTTTTGTCACAGGCGTATACAAAAAAATGGCCGGCCCAGGCACAGTTTCGGATGCCCTCCTGCCCTTGCAAAGTTATTACTAACTATATTTATTCCTTTTAATATTACCTAAAAGTACTTTCAGTAAACACTTTTTGAAGCGATCCTCACTCTTAAAGTAAAGATAAGAGGCTGGTAACCGGGTTATACCGGGCACGTACGGCTCGGACAGGTAAATTATTCCGGGTTTGCACCGGAATTAACTATAAATAACATAATTATAGATAGAGTGCAGAGTATATTATAGTGAATTACTTAACGAACATTGTTTGCAGAGTCTAGCAAAACGTGCATCGAGTTTTGCAACCTGCATGGTGGTGTGGGGCTTTGCACGATCGTGTTAACATTGTTGCTTGTGTAGTGGTGGTGTTTTCACGTTTTTGCTTGCGAGTGTACGGAGTATGGGAAGGAGGGAGGTGCTTAAAGCGCATGCCATGCGTACACTCACCCATATTTTGCTTGCAGGTTGTGTTTACAATTTTTTCGCGGGATATTGCTGGATATAATATATTTAAATTTTATAATTGTATTATGATTACTGATTGGATCTTGGGTCTAACTTGCTGTTTTGAAAAAAAAACCAGCAAATAATTTTAAGAGATTTATGTTATTTACTTTTAGTGCATGCTGTATTTACCTTTAAGTGATTGTGACACATTCTACAGCAATGTGATAGAATGTTTGTTCCAAAAATGTAACTAGTGTTAGCAATCGTTGGTAATACTTATTAATAAATAAAGAAATAAAAAAAATATAGATAATTATCATCAACAATCTAACAATAAATTATTGTCACTATCATCAAGTTTATGAAGTCCACTTACCACGAGATTATCCATCTTCTGGGCGAGGTGCAGCAAACTGCGCGTGGCGCTGACGTTGGTGGCCAGTGCCAGACGTAGGTGCTCATCGAACTTCACCGTGGCCGCCGAGTGGAACACCACCTGCACCTGAACACACGTAATGAATCACATGGAGAAATGGAAAAAATATGAAAAAGTATAAAGTCTTACTTTCTCGATCAACTTTTGTCGGTCTGTAATCGAGAGACCCAGTCCGGCGGCATCGCAGTCTCCCTGCACCACCACCACCTTGTGCCTGA
Source organism: Celastrina argiolus (assembly GCA_905187575.2). Taxonomy (NCBI): domain Eukaryota; kingdom Metazoa; phylum Arthropoda; class Insecta; order Lepidoptera; family Lycaenidae; genus Celastrina; species Celastrina argiolus. The sequence continues at coordinate 17,177,908 of LR994579.1, forward strand.
ATTTTGGCACCTCCTCCTTCAGACGATCAAAAAGCTGGAACAAATACCATAGTATTAATCGGTGCTCCCACACCGATTTGGTGCCGCTGGCCGTTGTTCTGCGTAGCTAGTCTGGTTTCAACGAAACCAGACTAGCTACGCAGTCTGGTTTCGTTATTCTATTAAGTCTAAACTGGTCTATTAAGTCTAAACTGGTCTATCCTATCGGGCTTAGGACAAATTAGTTTGGACTAGGCTATACTGGTTAATCCTATCGCGTATAGGAAGAACTAGTTGAGCCTAGGCAAAACTAGTTTGTCGTTTAATCGGGTTTGGCCGGTAACATAGACAAGAAGGATTCCATGCGTCGGATAGCCGATCATCTATCTTGTCAGACATTCGATGATTAGCCTGCATTGTTTTTATTAAATTTGAAAGCAATATCTTCTGCTGATTCAACTTGGTAATCGAGCCCACAAGAGCCAAGCTCCAATCCACTAACTAGATAAAGGAGGCTAAAATTAATAAAAATTTAAACTTAACGAGCCATTTTCGGAAAGTCAACAAGCTACCACCGGTTCGACCCTAACCCACCGAGAAGAACCGGCGTAAAAAATTACTCACTGGATCATCAAATATCGCATCCACCCTGGAGTAGATGTCCATTCCACGCTTCGGGCGCACCAGGATGTACAGGCTGTCCAGACTCCGACAGGAACGTAGCAGTTTTTCCATCAGTACCTTACCAACGAAACCTACAGCAGTAATGAGGTTTTAACGTAAATCTTTAAAATGACTTTATGCGTAGGCACAATAAAAAAACGAATAGCAATAAAATCAGGGTGTTGGGAATATTAATATGTTAGTATGATTATCATAATATTATGCAGCTACATCTATAATCCGGTAAATTAGTACAATTGAAATAAAGAAAAGTCCGACAGAGCCAAATCTCCGTAGAAACTTTAGATTTACCATAAAGAATAAAGTGTCAAAAGTTCCCATCGGACTTTTACTATAAATAATTAAGTGTCAAAAGTTTCCATCGGACTTATTCTAAAAATAATAAAGTGTCAAAAGTTCCCATCGGACTTTTACTATAAAGAATAAAGTTTCAAAAGTTTCCATCGGACTTTTACAAAAAATAATAAAGTGTCAAAAGTTCCCATCGGACTTTTACTATAAAGAATAAAGTGCCAAAAGTTCTCAACGGACTTATTCTATAAAGAATAAAGTGTCAAAAGTTCCCATCGGACATTTGACACTTTATTTTTTATGGTAAAACTAATAAGGTTTCTACTGAGATTTGGCTCTGTAGGACTTTTCTTTATTTGATCACTATTTTTATGTCAAAATTGACCGAGCTACTAGTGAGATTATTTGTTAATTTGTTACAATTAAACACAAAATCAATCAAATAATAAATAATAATATTAATATGTTACTTACTGTGACAATGTTTTTTTTGTTTTTCTTGCGACAAAAAAGGGAAAAATAAATACCAGTTGCTCCTGTTATGAGGATGTTCTTCTTGTCATAGAATGCCTGGACTTCAGAGAGTCTTTCCATGTTCTCCATTTCTCCGTCCACGTGTCGCTCTGGCTCGGCTGGTACTGATTCTTCTGCACTAGCATCTTCATTAATTGAGTCCATAATATTCTATAGTCCAAAGGACTAGAATAAAAAAAAAACTTAATCGGATAGGACCCCGGACCCTCTGGAGTTAGTCTGGAGTAGTGAAATTCTCAAAACTAGATAAAATAAATAATAATTTAAATATTTTTTTAAATAATACCTGGGTATTATATTTTGTATTGTACTGTTAATATATTGCTTATGCACTTACGATGGACGAGTGCCCTAAGCCAGTCAGTGTTTCTACTGAATAAAGTCTTTGTAAAGATTCATAATATACTTACATATATATTTACATAAGCATTGCATCACTTCTAAAATAAATTTTTTATATACACACTACGACGTGGAGGATACAGTGCGCTAGAAATACATTAAACTATTATATGTTGAAGTCGCCCTGGGGCAAAATTTAACCATTATTCAAATTTAATATAAAAAGTTTCTAATTTTTTAAAGTTCTCTTGCTAGCCAAGATAATAATTAAATTTATTAATGCTTATTAACAAAGTTAACAAAAAACATTTATAATAAAATGACTGACAATGTGTGAAAAACAAACGTTCAAGAAAGACATTAGAAACTTGGTATTAGTACCTAGTTGGTAAACTTCAAAAACGTAATAAAAATTATGTAGGTATATATTTCCTTCATTAACCATTTTTGTGTTTTCTTCAAACTATTAGGTATTGAGAAGGATTTAACGTCGGTCAGTTAAAGCTGTTCATTTAATTAGTATCGCCATGTTAACTGTTTAGGCTGTTGACGGCTAACATTTATAATTTCATCATCCGAGGGTTCCGTAGATATAAAACTAAAAAAGAATAAAATCATATGTGTTGTTTTGAAATTATGTGAAGTGTTCGTAGTGAAACGCCCCATTATATATACAATATTACCTAGGCATAGGAATCCCTGCAATATACACATTGCCTTAAAATATATAACACTATTTATTATCAAAGAAATACTGTACTAAAAGTCATGCGTAAACATAAGAAAATATACGCACCCTTGAGAACCTCCTCCGGTTGTTTAGTTAGTTAAGAAATAGCTGTTGTCATGCGCTACTAATAATAACGCCACCGACTGTACCAAATTAATAACTAAATCAAAAAATAAAATAATACGCGATGAACGACTGGATCCTACACTGAAAAACATTAGCGCGTTCAAATAAATAACGATCTCCGTAGTGCAGTGGTTGAGCGCGTTATTGCTCGAGCGAGAGGTCGCGGGTTCGAATCCCGCCGAGGGAGCAAAAAGTTTTCAATGTTCCTGGGCCTTGGATGTGTATCAAATTTGTGTATAATATTATAATAAAAATCTTAAATATGTGCATAGAATAAAAGTATTCAATATATTTTCGTTGTCTGATACCTGTAACAAGTTCTTCGGATACTTAGCACAGGGCCAGATTGACGTGGTGTGAAGCGTCAATAGATAAAAAAAATCAATCGTTTCAGCTTTATAATATTAGTGAGTATGTATTAGTTTAGATATAACTTATCACTAACTAAAATATTTACTCATTGCTAATTAATAATATACGTGTACATACATAAATATAATAATATAATATTTCTATTACTAACTAACACTAACGCAGAATATTATGTCAGACGAATATAATTATAATTGCAAAACCGGTTTATTTTGAATGCGCGGTGCGCCTGGAGTCTGCACAGAGTGTTTGCAATAGATAATAATTATATTATATAGATTAGTGATAAAACAGATTATTAAACAGTGACTATGTAACTAGTGTGTAGTAGGGATGTGAAAAAATAATATATTATTATCTTTTTTTTTTCTAAATATCGATTATTAATAATCGTGTGCTAAGCTAGTGTAAGCATCTAATAAATATTTTACTGTGTATTTATTTCACTGACTGTGCTAGATATTTATTTATGTCACTTACACACTAAAATATGTGTTATTGTTTAATTAGCACGGTTAATAGAAACATGTGAATTGATAGCATTAGCGCGCAGTTGTCTCATTCTTTATGATTTTTACATTGATTCATTTACTAAAAAACTATTCGGACTTGAATCAATTAAATCTTTGAAGGCTTTTTGGACTAAATTTTTTCCCTTGTAAGATATTAGTAAGTATGTAAGTTATCCAAATTTATAAAAATTCAGTAATCTGTTGGAGCTCGGCCCAGATGTAAGGATCCTAACCAAGGAAAATATATTCAATAGGTACATCAAAGTCGCCAGTAGGAACATTTGAAAGTTACGTAAATGTGAAGTTATCGAATTTGTACTAAAACAATGACAGCGTCTTACACAAATTTCAACTCTAGGGTTTTTTTCGCAATGAAATTATTTAATTTTCGACATATTGACTGTACTATCTATACAATTGGCATTCGATAATTTCTTAAAAACTTATATATATATATATTTAAAAGAACAATTTTCCCATCTCTTTACTAAAATGTGGCTCGTGCGAGTTTCTTACGCCGGTTCTTCTCGCCGGGTTAGTCCCCGGTGATAGGTCATCGTGTAGGAAAATTCTAAAAGTGCTAGTTTCTAACGTACATGGAAATAAAATATATTTCATTTCATTTTTACGGAGTTTACAAGTTTCCTGTTTGGCCTACAACTGTACCGTACGACACAACGCCAATTTCATATATAAGCTAAATCCTAATATGAATAGGTCACATAGACACAAATTCATTTAAAAAATTGGAAAATTCCCGTTTTCAAACAAGCCTGCAACATACGCTGCATAAGGCTGTATTTTGCAGCCAATCACCCTCCACTAGTCACTATCAATATATCGAATGGCGGACGTGTTCAAGACTACTTTTTGTAGCTCCTGATATTATGTTTGTTTTGCGAAGGCTGTAGGTACTTCGGTTTTTCGTTTTCGTTGAGTATGGGATGTAGTGTACACACATAGAGAAGCTTGTTATATTTATTACGAAAACAGTGATTTAAGACAAAAATAATTCCTATAAATATTATAAGTTTATAGAAGTTTAAGATGTTTTAAATACTTTCCGTTATAATGTCATACAACAAAATTTTCGTTAAAATATTTCTGGCATTTCAGTTTTATTTGAACTTAGCTGGGCTGCCTTGTGCCTTCACAATTATCTTTAGTTTTATCCATTTGATTTTATTTTAAACCGACCAGTTTAACTATCGATCCTTAGTAATTTTTAACCGTCTTTTTTTTAAAGTCTTTAAACACTGCTAAAGTGCAATTCGCTTAAGACTTTTTTCAGCATAAACGCAAACTTACCCTACTTACTGGGGGGCCAATAGCCGTCGGCTAAGCTCATTTACTCAGGGCCGTAATTGGCCTACTTAAGATAACCCTCTACATGTACTCCGATGTGCTAACCCTTGTATTTTTATCATTCCATTGATTTCAAATACATTACTCGGATGAATTGGCAAAAAAATTAACTTTAATTGAAGACATTAATGTATGAAGGTAATATGTCGCAAAATTGAGTTTAAACTGTCACTTAAACAGTTCAGGATATCTAGTAACGTATTAAGTACATTGATTCTGGAGACATATCTTTAGATTTAATACTTTACGACGTACCTATTTTAAAATGTTTAAGTGGCAGTTCGAATTCAACTTTCACGAAATCAGAATTTTGCTACATATCTCCTTCATTCATTCATGTCTTCAATTATGTTGTACCTTAGATTATATATAAACTCATATCCTTAATTATACAGGGTGTCCCAAAAATCAACGATAAACCGAAAACGGGTGATAGGCCAAGTCATGACAGTTATGAGAAAAATGTGAAAAAAAATCTTTGTCATGTATTTTTCACATTATAAGGACTTTTAAAAATATCGGAAAAACTGACACCCTGTGATGGTCTTTCATGTCCTAAGACTACAAATATTACTTTTTTGTGATTTTTTTTTCGGTATTGTAGTCATGACTAACCCTTCTGTAAATCACAATTCATAATTTAAACATACCTGCCTCAGTTTTCAATAAAATGGTGTGTTTTGCCCAAGATTAAATTCAAAATAATTACTACACCCAACTTTAATCGTCTGTACTGTAAAAAAAAATTACTACAGTATTTTGGCAAGTAACTTTAAAAGATGGCGCATTTAATCTGGATTCCAAAATGGTATGATACTTGCTGGATTACTTCTTTGTTGAGGAAAAAAAAATTTTTTTAACGGAACCGGATGTTAGGCCAACTCTGTTTAAATTTTTAAAATGTTGGTATTAAGTTGTTATGTGACGACGATGAGTGACGTCATCTTGTCTAGAGTGAGCGAGACAGACAGTGACGCTAAGTGCGGGTGCTTTTTTATTAAAAAAAAATTGTATTGCAGTGTAGGCATTTTTAAGACTTCAATTTTCAGGTATGAATACAACGCTCTTTTGAAAATGTGAGTGGTTGAGATACAGAACAGACGCCACCTTGTTATCAAGTATGTAATTAGTTAGTTTTAGGTGCAAGTTCGAAATAAAAGTCAGTCAATGGATTTCTTCAGTTATTACTTTAATTTACAAAGATTTACAGCAAATGTTCGAACTGTTTGCCTTCAGCTCTAATGCAAGCCCTACATCTTCTTAAAAATGATCGCGTAATAAGACGGGCGTATCTTCTTGAATTAATGTGTTCAGCAGCTTCTGTAATTTTTTGGCGCAGCTCGGCTAAATCTCGAATTGGTTTAGAGTACACTTTTTCTTTTATTATTTCACTTTAGGTGGTACAATTTCGTGGCCTGCCCGTTCACCTGATTTAAATCCCATTGATTTCTTTTATTGGGGAACAATAAAAGAAAAAGTGTACTCTAAACCAATTCGAGATTTAGCCGAGATGCGCCAAAAAATTACAGAAGCTGCTGAACACATTAATTCAAGAAGATACGCCCGTCTTATTACGCGATCATTTTTAAGAAGATGTAGGGCTTGCATTAGAGCTGAAGGCAAACAGTTCGAACATTTGCTGTAAATCTTTGTAAATTAAAGTAATAACTGAAGAAATCCATTGACTGACTTTTATTTCGAACTTGCACCTAAAACTAACTAATTACATACTTGATAACAAGGTGGCGTCTGTTCTGTATCTCAACCACTCACATTTTCAAAAGAGCGTTGTATTCATACCTGAAAATTGAAGTCTTAAAAATGCCTACACTGCAATACAATTTTTTTTAATAAAAAAGCACCCGCACTTAGCGTCACTGTCTGTTTCGCTCACTCTAGACAAGATGACGTCACTCATCGTCGTCACATAACAACTTAATACCAACATTTTAAAAATTTAAACAGAGTTGGCCTAACATCCGGTTCCGTTAAAAAAATTTTTTTTTCCTCAACAAAGAAGTAATCCAGCAAGTATTATACCATTTTGGAATCCAGATTAAATGCGCCATCTTTTAAAGTTACTTGCCAAAATACTGTAGTAATTTTTTTTTACAGTACAGACGATTAAAGTTGGGTGTAGTAATTATTTTGAATTTAATCTTGGGCAAAACACACCATTTTATTGAAAACTGAGGCAGGTATGTTTAAATTATGAATTGTGATTTACAGAAGGGTTAGTCATGACTACAATACCGAAAAAAAAATCACAAAAAAGTAATATTTGTAGTCTTAGGACATGAAAGACCATCACAGGGTGTCAGTTTTTCCGATATTTTTAAAAGTCCTTATAATGTGAAAAATACATGACAAAGATTTTTTTTCACATTTTTCTCATAACTGTCATGACTTGGCCTATCACCCGTTTTCGGTTTATCGTTGATTTTTGGGACACCCTGTATATGAGTATTTAATCTAAGTGTTGTACATGAGATTTTTTTGTTCAACAAGTCTTTAATTATATTAGTATCATACTTTTCAAACGTTTGGTAAAAACTGTCTTGTAGGAAAAGATAATCCAATTTGAAGTAAACTACTAGTTATAGTAGTCGTTATTTATACTAAAAGTTTTATACATTAAATGAACGGAAATAATCGTTTACGGCGAATCGATATAGGCAAATCAGTGATAACAGGGGCTTTGAACTTTTATGATCCATCCCGCCCTTATCCGCCTCCGATCTACAAATCCAATTTCCTAAAATAGGGATCGATCCGACAAATCATTTGACCAACTCCATTATACTCGAGTTCCGTTCAGGAACTAAGTTTGACAACTATTTGATTGGTTCATTCAGTTTTCTTAGTTTAATAGCCGTTTTATTGTTCTAAATATTTTTAAGAGTGTAGTTACGTTTTAGTTAGTACATAGTAAGTATTAGTATAATTTTGGTAATCCTGCAATTTTTAAATGAATTGAATAATACTGTTTTTAAAAATTCAAATAGGCACTCGTTATATTATTATTATAATTAATAAATATAAAAACTAAATTTAAAATGGCAAAGAAACAAAGTCGCCATTACGATTTTTGAAAGTTTCCCTCGATTTCTATGGGATGATCATGCTATCATCAGATTTAGTTTCCTAATTATACTAACCAAGTTTTTTTTTTTTTTTGATGTCGCAAGGGAAATGCATTACGCATCCCCCCGGGAGGGTCCCCGAGTTGTATGTGGGACTCCCGGCTCGCTACGGCCGGTTTACCCACTAAAACCACTTGCGGATTGCCATCAGCCGTTTAGTGGAAGACGTGCCCTGGATCTTTCAAAGCACAGGCCACGCCCCCCCGACCGGCCGGTCTACCTCATAAGGGACCGGACTTCCATCAGATTAAAGAGAGCACTTCGGCAAACTGAAGCGCTCCCCTCGGCGCCGAATACTTACAAGTTATATGGTAACCAACATTACATCCCAATGGATATAATATTCTTTCTAACAGTAAAAGAAGTAACCTATATACGAAGTAACATCCTGGGAAACATATAAAATATTACATATAAATCGATACACTTTATTTTTAATGGTTAAAACAGGCTAGAGTCTATTTTGTCACTTTAACAACAGTAAGATTTACCATTTCATACCTATACAGTGTGTAAAAAGAGCAGTCACTATAACTTTGAGATACGATTATACTACCTTTCCCCATTTCGGAAATGTATTTTTTTTGTCAAAAACTTAAAAAAATATGTTTATTTTTCACAATTTCTTATTTTTTGTCGCAAAAATAACAATAAAGCAAAAAAAAATTTTTTTTGAAAAAAAAAACATTTCTAGATGAGAATAGGTAGTCTAATAATATCCCAAATCTATAGTGATTGCTCTTTTTACACCCGTTATACCGAAACCCTAAAGTATCCATCCATCCATAAAAAATATTAGGAGATTCCGTTTTCCACTTGAGCGGTTTTAGAGGCCCATTAAAACAATAGAAGCGGTTTGTCTGCGGGTCACGTACGTAAGTAATTTTAAAGGAGATCGCCGGATTTGGCCTGTAAGTGCAACGAAATAGATTTATTCGGCAACAGATGGGGACTGTCCTTATAAATGTATTAGTTGTCTTGTTTTTGTTTCTTACCTTTTTGTTTCGGTGACCTGAATTCTTGTACACCTCTGGAATTTCTAAATAACGGTTTTACCTATAGTAGTGGATAAGTATATACTTTTGCCCGCGTTTTTATATTCTTCATCCCATGAGAACAAAGGTAGCCTATGTGTTATTATAGGGTGTCAGCTTCTTGTATAATTTAATGAAAATTGGTCCAACGTTTACAATATTACTGTTATATATAATAGTGTGAAGTGCGTCTGAATGAAGTAGAACAAAACTATTTCTTATTGAAACACTAGTTTATCGAAACAAAGGATTAAAATGCAGTTTCTACCATTAAAAAAAGTCTTATGTACAACTTAAATGAAGACATAAATGGATGAAGGTGATATGTCATAAAAAAATTTTTAGCCAGAAAATTGAGTTTAAACTGTCACTTAAACATTTTAGGATATTTAGTAACGTATTAAGTACATTGATTCTAGAGACGGATCTTTAGATTGTACTTAATACGTTACTAAAATGCTTAAGTGACAGTTTGAACTAAATTTTTTCGAAATCTAAATTTTGCTTTCACATTCATTCGTGTCTTCGAATATTATTAAGCACCATGTACTAGATAATAATTAGTAGGTACGCAATACTCATGAATCATGATCTTAATTTTTGGTAACGATTTTACGGTCTGTAGCCCTGTTGTACAAAACAGAAAACGTTCAACATAAACTTCCGGATAAAAATGGGTCAGGAAGTTTATTGTGCACATCAAGATTCAAATGAACGTTAAAATTAACTTAATTCAGTTTTTAACTTTCACCCTCCTAGAGTGTAATTAAAACAAACAAAAGTTAACTTCACTCTGCCCCTAGGATTTGGACTCGTTCCATTTTTATGGTCAAATATAATGAATATAAATTAAGTATTCAGGGAGTGCGATTCGTTATAATTCGAGATCTTGCATTTTAATTTGGTTGTATTAAAAGTTTCACGCCTGTGAATATTTTTTTGCAAGTTTATGGTTTTTTCTAATTAATTTTTCGTTTCATGGTTATGACTTTTTTTGTAATTAATTTATATCTCTATAGATATCCAAAATATTATGTTATTGACGCTGATGAAATTATAGTAATCAGTGATTGGGTTCACAAAAGTGTTAAAAAAAAAAATATATTACTAAAATGTTATAATTAAACAAATCTTTCTTTATTTTGGGTTTTTGTACTTGTACCTACTATTATAAATAATGGTACAAATGTTTTAATTATCCAAGTTCTAAATGAAATTAACATGCAAATCGCGAGGAAATCGTATCGAAGCTTTCCTTATCAAACAACCAGTGAAAGCTTTTTTACATAAAATCTAAGATTCTCAGTTGAATTCTTAATATCTTCGTTAGCAATTTTAACGCGAAAATTACCGAATTAATTTGCATGGTGTAGTAAAAATAATAATTGAATTACAGTAATTGAGTTTTTCAGAAATGTAGAGTCGGTTCGCCTTTTCATGAATACAAGTCATATTGTACTGGCTCTGACTGACTGATGTGTGCGTAAGACCTTTGACTAGTAGTGTAAGTTCAATCTTGCGGTGCCTATGTATCAAATTTACTATATTTGGATCACAAAATTCTTTATCCAAGAACTTGGAATATGCTATTTAAAATCTCTGTGTAAGTTGAATCTTGCGGTGGCTATTGGTGTGTATCAAATTTCATACTCCTCCGATCGCGTGCGTCTATATCGCCGCGGGTGTCTTGATCATCTCGAGTAACTAATATCGTTGCAGGCATTGCCGGTATTAGTATACTGATGCGATTATAATATTATAATTGAAGACATGAATGGATGAAGGTGATATGTAGCAAAATTTAGTTCAAACGGTCACTTAATTTTTTGCAACTTATCACCATCAGCGATTCATGTCTTCAATTCCATTCCACATTTGGCTACAATGAATATTGAAAAAGTTTCCTTACCAACGCAGTGTAAGCGAATAAGTAGGTAAGTAGCATTTGGCAACATTTTAGGATAAGTAGAGTTACGAACGCACTGAGGGTTGTATTCTTCTCAATAGCATCTTTTTATGAAGTGGCGCAAAATATAAACTTATCGATTTTCTTTTGATGTTCTAAATATGAGCCAATAATTTATTACTACAATGCTCTGTTAATAGATTCTCTGTAAATATTAGTATTAAACATTTACTTTTGTAAATTGTTATTTTATTACCTATCTTAAATAATAAAACCATTTCGAATTAATAGGATACGTATTATAAGAGTATACATAATTAGGTAAATATTCCTATATAAAATGTTTAAATTAAATATTTTGCAGTATACATTTTGCATAGGAGTTTCAAGAAACATCCTAATGATTGCTGCATATTGAGGATTATCTTTATACTTATATCATTATAGTTTATCTTACTAATGTGTTACTTGTTTAGCACTTTGCAAAACGTAAAACGCTGTAAGTCTGTGAAATAGGTCAACGTAAGTAGGGAGGCACCAGATGTCGCTTTGGTGACAATAAATTTTATTGCCACGTATTCTACACAAAATCTTAAGCTTGGATTTGAAACAGACGCCAAACTATGTAGGAACTACAATACAAATCCTTACATATTATGAAACAAAATCGTCATTTGCGTATATAATACGACAATATACATGTCTGTCTGTATGCGACAAACTCAAAGATTACCAATATTCATTTACCAATCGATATCGCAAAAAAAACGACTAGGTACAACAATTTTTAACAACACTATACTGATTATTTTTTACAAAGTTGAAAAAGTTTAAAATTTAAATCTTCACTCTGAAAAAGTTCACTTCATCAGAATAAAAGTAAAGACAATACATATACATAAACGACGTGTTACGTTCATTGCACATAGACATACCGATGTCTAACAGCCGAAAGGGATAAGCGACATAAGAAGCTGTTTGCGATAAACTCAAAGATTCTGTTACCGAAATTCATTCACGTTCAGGAAAGAGTGGTTCTCGAGGAAGGTTTACTGGGTAGGTGGCGCTGCTGTCAGCCAAGAACTTAATTTTAAGGCGGTACGAAATTCGACAGGACAGCTTGTATTTAATAAAGAATAGACCGTATGAACACGTACCATTGATTTGGTTTTTCAATAACACTTCATAATATTTTAATTTATTGTGGAAATAATATAGAAATTTATTTTTATGTACATATATTCTTAAAAATAACTACTAGAGTAAAAACTTTTCCACAAAAGACATTTTAATTATAGACACTGCAAAAAGGAAGAAAATATAGTTTTTCTAAAATCTTTCTCTAACTAGTTGGTATACGAGTATTTTTCTTCAATTATCTGGAGCGGTATTATGCTTTTTAAGAGGCTCGCAAAAGTAATTGGATTTATACGTCCGTTTATTTCTCCGCCGTTAATACGATTGTTTCTTATAAGACCCCTTAAAATAAGACCCCTTCAAATAAGACCTTGGCATTGATTTAGCTCTGAGTTTTAATTTTAAGTGTTTACTAGTAAGTTCGGTTACAGAACAGCGCTGTAAGATAAAACAGACAGACAGATAAGTGGCTAACAAAGTGAGGGCCTTTTATAGAACTGAACTATAAAAATTGTTAAATCACGAAACTCGGCGCCAGTCAGTGAATCTGTGGTGTTTGACTTTTTATTTGAGATTTAAATATTTTTTTAAATCTCAAATAATAAAATATTTGAGATTTAAATGTCTTAAATCAGTGAAAAAAATGATATCGATAAGGTTACAATTTCTAACAACTCTATACTAATCAAAAGTTAGAGACTTTGCTGTAAAATTCATGTTTTGATATTTCATCAAAACGAGTACATTTTTCTTTGAAACTTTGCAACTTTAACACCCTATACCTTAACCACGAAACAAACTGGAACCCATATACACTAATACTACAATAATATTATATACATTTTATGACTAACAATATAACGGTAGTCTGGCGGGATCTCGTGTCGATCTCGTGGATCGTTAGTTTGACTTTGACTTTACATAGTTATATGTATAGTTTCTTATTATTAGAAATCCTATTACTTAATATTAGCAATTCCTACTAAGTTGTCCTCATCCAAGACCATGGAATATGCTATTTAAACCTCTGTATATATGAAGGCGGATTTATCGACACGGATTTAAAGCGCGCCGATACATTTTATTAAACAGCACTATCAGTTAGTCTAGAACTGGCGCATAAATTAGACTGAGGCAGGACATTTCGGGCTCATTAAACACGTCTGGAGCCCGTGAACGTATCGACGACTGGCTTCAGCGAGTATTTTTACCCGACAACGCGGAGCCAAAAGGAAGGGTAATGATTCTAGCAGCCCATGTATGTATATTCGTTCCATTGTAGCACCTGATTGAATCTTGAGAAATTATGTAACTGTCAGTGTATTCGTACTGGCCCAGGTAACTATGTTATATACGTTCCTTTACCTTTTACTTTACCATAGTTGGGTAAAAATTAGACAAGCAGTTTGGGCTCTATAATAGAACAATCATACATATATTACCCTTTCTTTTAGCTTTGTCCTAGTCTGGTAAAATCTGAATATTGTGTTGACGTATTAAATAGATAATGGTATTTGTCATAGTACACTTTGTTCTAGTTCAATGTTTTAAATATTTTGAAATTCGAACGTTCCTTTTTTCATTACCAGCCACAACCAGCAACACAAGATGGCGTGTTTTCGCAGCGTTATATCACATTGAGCTCATAATTTGAATTTTATTAGGAAACCCCTTATTGTCTTCAATAAAAATCCTCGGGGATGATCTATAAAATTTAATCTGGGGTCCGCTATAAAATTTTGCTATAAATCAGCTGGGATTTTATGTACTTAGGCGGGTCATATTGTGTACATGACTCTGAATACTGAAACAGGATACGAAACAAAATGACAGCCATAATATTTCGCCATAAACATGAAATTGATTTGAACCCTTTTTAGTTTAGCATGCGAATTTTTGTTAAAAAAAACAGGCCAGCTACGTAGTACCAAGAGTGTGCGCAATACAACAGAACACTATCACACTTCCTTTTTCTCTTATTATCCAGTGGGATGGTTACCCGACACGACTGGCGATGGAACATGCGTAGGACATGCCCATCCGACGCATTGTTCAACTTTCTTGTCTGACAAAGATCAGCCTGCAATGTCCAAACCAAACTTGAAACTATATTTCTGTTGATCCAACGCGGGAATCGAATCCACGACGTCCGAATCGAGAGGCAAATAAATTATTATAAAGTGCGGGTTCAGTCTGATAATCCAACTACCGGAGTAGTAGGCAAACATAAAAAACTGGTCTTGTAAGCTGGACCACGATTATAGTACTTTATTTGGTATTAATAATAATTGTGATGTAGTTATCTCAATAACTATCTATATACGTAGCATGGACACCAGGCAATTTGTGTCAAGTATTCTAAGTTTGCTCATAGGAATAATTAAACATAACGTTTTCCTACCAATTTAAAATGTCACTTATAAAGCTTAATTAAAATCGTAATTCCAGCTTCGTAAAATTGGACTCCTTTTATCCTACCTATGCATTTCACTCGCTCCTAGCCAGAGTGGCCGGGAGCGGGGGAACCACGACCAGAGACAAGTGTCCCACTACGTGGGGTCGAAGGACTCGGTATTGAGGACACCGAGCCGTATTAGTTGCTAATGTTTTTCTAGGGAAAACCCCCCGCGACAGAACGCAGGGGAAAACCGTAGCTCTGGAAGACTTATTCCTGAATGGCAAGACGACATGTGGCGTGTGGAGGCCCCGGTCCTGAGACCGAAGAACGTGTGTGGTTCCACTCCTCCGAGCGCCGCGCATCGTCCCGCGGACCAAAGCCATAACCAAGGTGGGATTGAAATAAATAGACAAGACGTTTTTTTGAAGGCAAAACCCTCGCGTCAGGGCGCAAGAAAAAACCGTCGTAAAAAACACACTTTATTAACACAATTACCTGAAGGGCTAGACTTTGACGAGTGGTCTTTAACCAACTCGCGGACCCAGCCAACCAGGGAGTGGGGGGGGTTTCGGAAGCCATGATGGTGGGAAAGGGCATGGGGATGCCGACGGTAAACGTCCGAGGACGTTGCTAGAGAGCGCTGGTTGCGCCCGCACGCCGTACAGCCTTACTCTCCAGGAGGCCGGGCGGCAGGCGGCATCTGGCGCCCTCCGTGGTGTAAGGCGACGTTGTCCGGGGCCGCCGTGGATCCTCGCCAGTCACCCAGGTTCCTCCCCTCCAAGGAACCTTCGGATGGCGCGGATATCCACAGGCGGGCGCGGGACTCCGTCGCAAGCAGTGGGACGTCGCTGTTGCGTCTTGCGGTCTTGAGCGGCTGCGTGGGGGCTGCGCGACGAGGCGAGGCGGCGTCGCAGGTCCAGGGCGGCGAGACCGGTAGGTCCAGCCCAGGCGAGGGGAGATTGGTCCACCAGCGTGGCGGGGCCGGAAACTAGCCCCCCCCTTGGAGGACAGGCCGGTTAAGCCTGCGTCAGAGGCGGGGAAGCGGGGCTGGCTGGCTAAGCCAGCCCAGGCGACGCGGCATGAACGGTTATACTAGCCCGTCCAGGGGGCTGGTTGATCCAGCGCGGCGAGGCCGGCAGACTCTACTCAACCCAAGCGAGGCCGGTTCCACCAGCGTCAAGCGGGCGAGGAGTGCTAGGCGAGCCCCAGCGACGAGGCGAAGTCAGCAAGTAGCGGAGATGCCATGGTGGCATGGTGGTGGCGTCATGGTGGAGTGGGCTGCGGTGGGCAGCGTTGCAGGCCGGAGGTCTGCGGTGGTGGTCGGCGGCGGCTGGGCGCTCTACTGACAGCCGTGAGCGTGTTGAGCAGCGGCGGGTGCGGCAGGTATGTCTGCCGGGTGGTGAGCAGTCTCAGGCAGGGTGCCTGAGGGCGGTGGTACAGGGCTGCGGCGCGAGGTGCAGTCCTGGAGGCGGCGCTGGGTGCGCTGCGGTGAGTCCGAGCACTTCTCGGCTGGACGGGGTGGGATCCGGGACGCGCAGCAGGTCTCGGCCGGACATTGGGGCGGGGGGCTACCACTACCCCCCCGCGAGAATGCCGACGGGGGCCCGGCGCAAACGGCACAGCTAGGTTCGGTGTGTTGGCGGTGATGCGTCTTCGGGTCGGCGCAGGGCGGTCTTCCACGTCGCAGGACGCGGACGGCCATGGTCTTCCGTTGGTGTTGGTGGTCTCACCAAGCTTGGGGGAACTGACCTCCCGTGACCACAACGCTGGGATAAAATCCCAGCGGGGCGGGCGGGCAGTTCATCTTCCCGGCAAGGCGACAATCCACACTCAGTTCGCAAGAACCAAGCGCGGATTGCCGATCACCCTCAGAAGGTGGCTTCGTGAACTGCTCCAGGTAGGTGGTCGGCACGGACGCGACACGGGCGAAAACGCGGCGCAAAAGGGCAGCGTGACGACGTGCGCGCGCGACGAAAGCCAGGACGATCCATTGGACTCCTACAGTTGGACAAACCTTATAAAATGATCGAAATAAGTCATGTACATGACCTTCTCTTTCACTCCTATGGATTTTTGATGTTTTGTGAGAAGATATAATCAGATAGCTGATTACGATATTAGCACTCGTTTCATGCACATAATAATTATAAAATAATAAACCATATACACTACTTCCTTGGTAGGTATTAACACGCTCAGCGCCTCGTTTCTCGTATCTCGAACTTCGCTTCCAATATCAGTATGTCCTGCTCATGTATGTATGAATTGACGCGCGTGCGAGCGGAACAAACTAACAATCAAAACGAAGTTTGAGTTACGAGAATCGGGGCACAGGGCCCTTATTCAAATGACATCGTTACTATTTCTTACGAAGTTCAAAAACAACGTTTATAGGATTTAACATAAGCCTAAATGACAAGTAAATCCGTATGTCACTTAGCGAAGCTTATGTCAAATCCCATACATTTTGTTGTCGAACTTCGTAAGTGATAATAGCGATGGCATCTTAAATAAGGGCCCTGGTGTCACTTGTCAGTCGTCTATATAAAACTTCACTGTAATAAGCTCTAACTTATATTGCTGAATTTGAGATAGATTGGTCGGTGTAAAATCTGTCAACGACCGGGAGTTTTTACGACCATCGCGGGATACTTTTATTATCAGAGAAAACCTTTAATAAAGTAAAACCCCTCAAGAATTTTATGATGTATTTAATCTTTAGCGCCGAAAAAATATTACTTAGCAAGATAGTGCCTTCCTAAGATAGACTTCCTATAAATCGCGTCCGTGGTCTAGTAGTTCAGAGCTTCGCTCTCGACCCGGAGGTTCGATTCCTGTGTTGGAACAACAAATAATGTTGTTTTCAAGTTTGGTTAGGACAATGCAGGCTGATCACCTGATTGTCTGACAAGAGAGATGGTCCACCCGTCGGATGGGCATGTAAAAAGTCGGTCCTGCGCCTGTTCTCTCACCAGTCGTGTCGGTTTACCTTCCCAGTGGGTTATGAGAGTAAAAGGAAGAGAGAGTGTCTTTGTGTATTGCGCACCACTTGGGCACTATAAAATAACTCCTGCATAGCTGGCCTGGTTTCAATGAAATCGGTAAGGAGAGCTATTATATATAGTTCCGATGGACACTAATGATAAGTGTCAATGAGGCAGCTATATTTAAAAGTTATGATAATAGTTTTTATAATGGAGTGTTCAAAACTTCAAAGACGCCTCCGTGGTCCGGTGGTTTGCGACCCTCAACTCGAAGGTCATGGTTTCTATTTCCGCATTGGAACAAATGTTGGTTATCACCTTATTCTGTTATTCACCAATACGATTGCAGATCGAATCGACAGATCCAGAATAATAGTGCAATCAACTGTAAAGTACTCGTAATCCATATAAATTACGAGATAGTAATAAAAAGTGAGCTCTACCAGAGATGCATTGCCCCTACTATCTGCACTTTAGAGTACACTGGTGTGATCGAGATTTCCTCGATCGTATTTTAAAGGTCTTTTATGTAGCAACACTTGCTGGCATTATTCATGTTACTCTGCATGATTATAATAATTATGTATATGTTCTGATTTTCAAATTTTTTAGTTTTATAGCAAATTGTAACTTTTTGCAATAAATGTAATATTCAACTGAGACTAAATACTAGTATGTAGGTTCAATATATTACTTAAATTTATGTAATATATAAATTCATATTATGTAAGAAAACCTGGAATTTTTCTTGGCACTGATTTAAAGAGGCAGTTGTAAATATCAGTTTCGGTAAGTTAATAATTATAAATGGCACGTTTGATAACTAGTTCAGCAGTTAAAAATAAGCAGTAAAGTAAACAAAAATGAGTATTAAAAAATAATGAAATGGATCGGTAAATATCCAATGTCCATGTTTCACTGTCGCAATAATAAATCAACTGCCATTAAATTAAGTAACTGCTCAATGTGTTTTTGGACTGATCATCAGATAAAAAAATTACTTCCCATTTTTTATTTGTAAAGAATATGTACAAATAAGAATTGGCAGGGATACTTTACCTGAAAGTAGCTATATCTTCCACCGACTCCTAGTGTTCCAGTAGTAGGGGTGCGGTGTTAATTTTCTACGAGTTTCACAATTTAGATAAATCGTTGTAAATTATTCATGGAGACTTGTAATCCAGCGGAATGTAATCCGTTTGATTGTAATCCTGTACATCTGTAACTTAGGTACATGAATGAAAACGTTCGTAAATCGTAAAGGCTATTTTTTTATTTTATTAAAAGCGACACAATATAATGTATGCGAAGTAAAATTTTTGTACACTTTTTAACTAATAATTTTTAACTAATATTGCGTGGACGGAGGTGTATGAAATTTTCCACACTTAAACTTTAGAATTTATATAGTGAAGTGCAGAATGCTTGTATTTCTTAAAACCATGCTTGTAAAAACATTTTGATATACCCAATATGTATCACTTGTGAGATAGATATTACGTACATTGTGTTTCATGCGATTGCCAAGTCAATCTACTTACCTAGAGAGGTTTAATATTTTTTACGAGTTATGTTTTTGATGGGATATATTTTATAACAATTAAACAATAATAAATATGTAAATACGCAAATTTGGTACTACCGACTGTAGAATGTAGTCAGTCTATAGTCTATGGAATCATAGTCGCAAATAAACAATAATCATTGTCTATGGTTGTGTCAAATACAGGTTTGTTTACGTTTGTGTTAAATTAAAACGGGACGTACTATACATCATGTACTAGTGTGATGGTTGTCCTTGCAGCGCTTTATAATACATTAATTTTAATTGTAAGATTGACCCAATTCTCAATCTTTCTTTTAGATTCCATAGATCTACCACATGGGACAAGATGGCGACCTTTAGTTATTATTAGTATTTATTATTGAATTATGTATTTGAATTTACAGTTATATACTATAATATATCGTACACTATATTCAGATTACTTCGTTCTTATGTGTTATGACGATTGTATTTACATAGACAACAACCTATAACTTTTGTAATAACTATATAATATAAGTACCTAATAGTTATTATAATAATCCAAATTATTTTAGTATAAATATTATCTTCTATCTAGTATCTAATATAATCATCCTACATAAGCTAACAACAACCTTCGGTAGCCGCAATGTAAACAATCTTTAAGTGCGTGACGTAAAGAATAAGCGTTCGCTCAAATCCGAAGAAATCGCATCGGCTTCAGTTGGCTTTTAACACGTTCTCGGGTTTGGCGCAAGACAAGAGAAATATGCGTCAGTCAAAGCTTTAAAATATTTCCTTTTTCCAAAATGCATTTATCTGTATCTTGTGAATAAATACGAAAATATCAAAGTGAGATTTTGAGTAAAATGCGTAACAATTAACACGACAACGCCTACTACTAACTGTATGCTGTAGTATATTTTGTATTTTTACTTATGTTATTACTTTAGGCGTTTTTTTAGAAAAAGCATATTCGAATATTTTTTTCTCGAAACCGCAATAGCGCAGTGCTTTGACACTTGTCGCATGCTAGGTGTAGGCAGTAGTTAGGTGTATTCCCACGTGCAACGGTCTGGAACTTTAAGTAAAAGGATTACCTTACTAAGTAAAAGGAACTTCACCGACACCAGTTCATTATTTACTTTGTGACACCGGTTAAAGTTATTCGTTTGTTAGTTATCATGTTATCCCTCTAGTTCTTCGTATTAATGAAAAAGACGGTATGACGCTCAGACAAATGATTAACAATTAACAGCAGGCCAATCGCGCTATTGTACAACGTTTCATTTGAGGTTCAACTTAGTTTCGTTTGTGTTTCAGCTGCGTTTCGTTTCCAATCCAGCTGAACATTTTTGGTCCTTTACACAATTTAGATTCAAAAACTTAACTTATATACGATCACTTTGTTCCAAACGTTCGAGTTGCGTGCGAGTTAAACTAGCTCCGTATGAACTTGTTTTTTTGTTTGACAGCGTTTGAGTTACAACTACGGTCCAGCTTCGTCTCACCTAGCTTTCAAAAGGATAGCGCGATACCGAATACGTCATAAAGTCGAGTAACGTTCTCGTTTCGGTTGCGTTTCAGCTAAAGTTTTTAGCGCGATTGCCCTGCTGGCGTCGAGAAAGGGGCACTGACCCCCAATTATAAATATATTTTTCACACCGAGTAGAAAACATTATAACATAGCTTAAACATACAAGCAATATAATGTTTTTGTATTAAACTACGTGATGTTTTATCTTTGTCTGACACATTAGAAAAGTAACTTGACAGACAGGGGCAAAAAATTGAATAGCTCAGGTATTGTGTTTTCTTTATTATTAATACTTAGTGTTAAGAGTGATTTCAAATAGCCGTAAGCTTATGACTTGCACATTGCACAGCCGTCACCCGGATAATGCAGATTGATTCGACTCAACTCTGAGGAGACAAATTCGATTTGCAACCGACTCGTACGGGATTTGACGCGGTGAAAAATAAGCCAGCTCAGGCCACATGCAGCGAATACTGGAGACGTTTACTGCATTATCACCTTTGAACTGAGCTGCGGAACAATACTGCGGTACTGTTAAATGTTTCATAGAATCTTCGAAGTTGTTATCTATTTCAGTATTTCATATGTTAAAATGTATCTTAGAATCTTCTAAGTTATTGCTATTTCATATTATGTTAAAATGATTCTTAGAATCATCAATGTTGTTGCTATTTCAGTATTACCTATGTACCTGGTTTTATCAGTAATTATTGAAGGAATTCTTCTAAAGTAGGCGATACACATACAACAGAGTGGTGTTATAAGTTTGGCGTATCTGTTTGTATGTCTGTGGCATTGTAGCTCACAAATAGATGAACCAATTTTGATATTGTTTTATTTGTTTCAAAGCTGACGGGAGCGTGGATGTTTTTTGCAATAACAATTCATATCAGTTTGCTCACTACTTAGCAATTCGGGGGTTACTTAAAATGTTTAATTATATTTATAGATATTGAGAGCTGAATAAGGAACAGTATAATATAAAAAATTGGTATTTTAATCATAAAATAGGTTATGATTTATACCATATTTTAGTTGTCATATGATTGCCGTGCACATACGGCCTCATCTAACATCAAAGGGAATCTCAAGTCGATATGTTTGCTTTTAGATTGATCGTAATATGTTATGGAGATCTAAAAAGTCTTATCGTAACATGCTGCCAATCGAACCTCGAACCTCTTGAGTGCGAATTAAGTCAATCAATGGTCTACCTACTAGGCCACGCTCTTTAAGGGTGATTGATCTATTCAAAAATTCAAAATATTTTATTTCCAAATGAACTTTCCGAAAATGGCTTAACAAGCCATTTTCGGAAAGTTGACAAAAAGGCTACTTATATATACTTTTATTTTTCTTTCTTATATTTTTATTATATTTTCTTAGTTATCCGTAGGCGTATGCAGTATATAGTTTTATGCGCTGATAAAACCACAACCTCTGTGTAATAAACGACACTCACCATCAAATTCAGAATCCTCAGTAATGGTTTGTACTTCCTTTATTTTCAGGCCAACACAAAAGTTTTATGTATTTTGAAAAGGCAGGAAAAACGTATAAGACTAATTACCATAAAGGCGATAGTTGGTCGGACGGACGGATAGACTAATTTTGATAAAATTTGGTACATATGAAACCTAATACCCAGGATTAACAAAAGCTTTATTTTAACCCAAAAAATTACAGCGTTGCCGTGGGAAAAGCTAGTTTGAAAGAAAATGACACAATTGAGAGCAATAACGCTTACCAAACGGCTACCGTACTTAAGGAATACTTTACCAAAGTGATACTAATTTAACGCAAACTACTTCATAAATAAAGAAAGATTAGCTAGACAATAAAGGCGCATCCGATACAGTACCCGAACCGTTCACAATCGGAATCGCTCAGAGGACCTTCTTTAACTCGTAATGGGGTAAACTTAGTGCAGCAGAAACGATGCCAAGTTTTATTCCTTAAAAAAATCCGGGACATTACGGGAATGTTTTACGTGTAGGGAATAAAGGGGCTCGCCGGGATCCCGTAGATAAATGATGAGGTCGAATAGTTTGGAGCGTAATTCTATTGACTTTTCACGTTAATTTGATGTACTTAGATGTTGGACTTACTTTGAAGATTTGATGAGGAAAAAGGATTTGTTGGTGTGGCAACTGGCCATGTCTTGTTTTTATATTTGCCAGGTCTATTGTGATAGATTATTGTAGTCTATATATATATATGTTACAAATAAACTCAGAAGCCAAAAAAAGGCCCAGTAGGCCCTTTTTTGGAAAACAAACATTAATGGGATTTGACATAAACTTCGTTAAGTAACTCGCGAATTCGTATGTCACTTGTCAAATCCCTTGCATTTTGTTTCGATTTTGATAAGTGATAATAGCGATAATTATATAATTTATCAAGGGCCCTGGAGAGATTTCTTACTTCACCTTTAGAATGCACATTAGCCCTGAGTTATTGAGTAATCAATGCTTTTGGTTAGAGTCGATGCACACTATAGATAGAATGCATCGACTCTAAAATGAATTACATAAGTCCTTTTTTCTTTTATTCTCAATATTTTATCTAATGACTTTTGAGTTTTGCGGCTTAATTTCCTCTAAAGCAGTAGTGAACCCGCAGTCGAACTTAGACAGAAGTTCCACCTTCAGTGCAAAGTTTCGTCGACGAATCGTAGCTAAGATGTCTCCAGTCTCCACTCCACAGGCATTCCTCAGATATACTGATGCGTATGAACTATAATAAACCTGCCAGACATGTAGTTTTATGAGTTCTTAAATTCATAAAATTGAAGACATGAATGGATGAAGGTGGTATGTCGCAAAAAATTTTTACCCAGAAAATTGAGTTTAAACTGCCACTTAAACATTTTATGATATCTAGTAACGGTTTAAGTAGGTACGAGGCGAATCTTTAGATTAATGTACTTAATACGTACGTATGACGTATTCTAAAATGTTTAAATGACAGATTGAACTCAATTTTCTTGAAATCAGAAACAGAATATCACCTTCATCCATTCATGTCTTTAAATATCAATCAAAATAATAATTACATGGCCGATAGCTAATACAACGTTGCTGTCCTTGTCTTTCAAGTGACTTTTAAAACGTATCAGACAAAGACGTATAAGTTCGTTGAGAAAATATTTTATTAGTAAGGAGGGTAATGTGTGACAGTCAAAAGTGATTGACTGATGATTGATGTATCAACCCACAGGCCAATGTAGAGGCTACAAAATTTAAATGTAGCACACGTATTACCCCCACTTCCCTCCCGTATATTTTAACCTGCAAAGGGATAAAATTTATATTACCCGGCAAAGTCGCGGGTAGTTAGTTATATAATTATGTATATCCAAATTGACAATATAGAAGAATGATCATTAATAGGCTCAGTTTCTTTAATCATTTTTATTTGTTGTAGCCTCAAGCGACTCAGTAAATCTTAATGATATTATATACATCTTAATTTATAATGCTCGAACCCCAAAAGGGCAATATTGTATTACATCATGAACTAATGACCCCACATTTAATATAGCCGACTCCACGACACATAATACCGCAATAAGAACAAAACGCAAAGAATAAAGGATAAAGACGGTACACGCGTCGGCCGGGAGTCGAACCTGGCACGTGACGGGAACACAAAACACACGTATTGGAACTCCCGTCTCCAAACATTGCATTTCAATTTTCACCTTACCCAAACAAAATAAAGTTAGTTTTTCTGCGGCAAACGGTGTACGTGACGTGCTGGAAAGCTGCACTTAGATACATATATATATGTAATAAAGTTATAGTGTAACAGTATTAAGATGATCCATGGTGACATCTGGTAGGAACATAAATAGAACATTGAGGTCGCAACCAGAATGTAAGAGGAGCTGTTTATCTTTGGGCAAAAAGATCTCATTTACCATAGTTTATTATCTATTTTGTGACCATAGACATGAAAGATGCAGCCATGTTCTTTACTCCAAGTGTCAAAAACTGCTTAGCGTATTATATTTCAGTAACCTTTTAGCGGGGCATTAATGTACTTAAGTCCCGATTTCACCAACGCATGTTAGTGTTAGCGGCTTGTTAAAATACCATGCTTTCTCATTCATTGATAGGAACTACGAGAGAAACAACATGATATTTATAGAAGGATTAACTTTAACCTTGCTTGGTGAATCACGCCCTAAGTCAAAAAAATGTATACAGAGATCGTGTAAAAAATATTATAAACAAATTTAGCATAAACAGAAAAGTCATAGCAATCTTGAATTTTGACTATGATAGTATTTAAACAGTAATAATAATGCTAGTAGTTCAATGAACGCGATTATCTTTTATAATAACATGTTTAACACGAATTATAAATTCGAGCTAGTAGTTTAAAAACCATAACTAAATCAACTTTTACAGCTATAAACCATTTATTTTCGCAAATTACAACAGCATTGGTAATTTTGGTATGTAAAGTTGAAGAAGGGTTCCGTTCGAAACTCCGATGTTTTTTCGATCAAACTTAAACCAGTCTGTTGGCGCAGTAATGGCGTAGTAACATTATGAAGTTTGTGATAGAAACAGACGTATATGACGTGAAAACCGGTCCTTATTTCGTGGCCCGTCAAACCTTCCAGTCATTTTCCATAAAAAGTATACGTTACTGTGTACGGATCTCGTGGAAATCCCTTTAAAGATAAGCTCGCCCTTTTCACCCTTTTGGGGGAAATTTATCTCATATGTTCTCTTTTGTTTTTACCGTTTTATGATAAACGGTTATCTCTTTTTAATCTTATAGAGCTGTCTTTATACGAAAGTAACTATAACTTATTTATGTAGTACACGACAAACTAGTTACCGATTAGTTTTAAGATTCCCAAGTTATTCTAACATTATATTACAATGGCTTTGTAGAATATATAGGTATACAGAAAGAAAGGCTCGCGAATTTTAATCATTCTTATATATTTATGTCGGGAATAACGGAAAGCCTTTTAATAATTTTGGCGATAAAATATCGTGGAGTGCGCTCAGCCAAACCTTCCCTTTCCGAGGTCAAAATGCAATCATGTAATCTTTTTACAGGCCGATAATCGCAGTGAGCTAAGCAGCTGCCACTTTGGCAAATTATTGGGAGATTTTCAGGAAAAAGTTGTCACCCTCCGAATGAGGGTTAGGAATTTGATAGCATGATTTTCCCGAGGCGTACGGAGAATGTTAAATTACAGGCGAAATGAAAGATAATAGGCCGCCCTCTTAAAAGAGAAAAGTTTGCATGGGGAAAAAGTTTATATCCCATAAGATTTTGGAATTCGCCCCCGAGGCATTGGTAAGTTTACGGTTTTACATTATTTATTCATAGCTCTCTTATTCGGGATGTGGATCAGATTTTCAAATATTGTAGTTATTGCTGTGACACGATTTTGTTAACTTATATGTAAATTTTGAATTGTGCTAGTTGTAAAAATAAATTATATGGTTAGGTTTGTGTGTATATAAATTTTACATGTTCCTTAGCGCCAACGAAACGAGGTGCGGTGGTATTTTTAAGATAGGGATTCAAATTGAAATTTTATATACGTCACAAGAATTACTACAATATACCTGTATTCTAAATATAGTTCTTGTGCCGTATATAAACGTGTATTCTAATTTAATTAATTTTATTTAGAATACACGTTTCAATGCAAGAATTAGAATTTCGCGAAAGGCGGGGCCTTGTAAAGGCGTACTTGTATAGTTAAAAATTTAAATTCTGTGTTGTTGTTATAAAAATGCCACGCCACGCGGCGGTTCAATGTGTACTTACCCTTAGTTTAACTAAAAAAACAAACGAAATCAAAATTTGGACATCTATATCATAGCAGCAACAAAAATTGATTTTATGTAAGGTATACTAAAAAAAATTACTTTACATAAAATCACTTTTTATTTTTTTATTAATATTAATCAATGTTGTTACTGGTGGGGTCTTTATTGTAAAGAAAACACAAAATTCAGTTCATTGAACGTTTTATTTTGAACTAATACGAACGCATAGTAGAATTTACGATAAATATTTATAATATTATAATGGTATTATAACAAAACATCGACAATAAAGCGTTAAATAATTTCACCAACATTTTATAAAGCCACAGAGATTGCAATCGAGTATTAGATATTATTGTATTCGCCGGTCGCGAATTCAAGTCTCATTCTCAAAACATTAAAGCTATGTAGAACATGGCCAAAGACAACAATCTTAATAATTACATGATATAACTTTAATAACAAACTCAAAGATAAAATTCATTTAAAATTATCTCAAAATGAATCGTATAATATTATAATATAAAATGTACACATTATTTAATTACATTCATATTATGGCATATCGTTTTAATATTGGACATTTCGTGATCAAATACAGACATGATATTAATTAAAAATACTGCTCGTTAATGTCTGAAAGGGAAGACCGAGGAAGACTCTTAGCTTTCGAAATATTATAAAAGTACAAAATAAGTAGAAACAATCTATTGAAAATAAAGTGATGCTCTGTTGTAAAATTGTTCGATGCATTTCATATTTAAAACAGTTTATTATTTTCATAAAGTCGCTAAGAATATTTTAGTTAGGTACGCTTTAAAACGCGTAAGAAGCTTCATAACTTTAGAAAAATACAGTGGTAACCTCATTGGATCCGTGCCAAAAGCTTCTGTATAATTACGATTACATCTAGAGTACAAAAGCAGTCTCCAGATTAAATTCGGTAACGTGGCTTAACGATATGAACTAATTAGAATTTTAATATTAATTACATATAATAATATGTGTGCCAATAACATATTATAAAGTCGATAAATACTAATGTTTATTAAAAGTCGCTTATCTCAGGGTCAGTGTCGGCATACTTACATGTAAAGGGGTTTCTTAACCATGAGCAAAAGGAACCGTTGCTGTGTTGTTTGTATTTGGCAGTGGTATGCTTTTTGGCATGAGCTCTAGCGACAGCTGCTCTTCGTGTGGGGTAGGAGTCTAAAGAGGAGGCATCCGAGTCTCGAGGAACAGAGTCGTAGCCTGATTCTGCTCGCCTGGAAGTTGCGGCCGGACTGTGTTTGCCAGTCCTGGGCGTAGACTCATGGCCGCTATCATACCCATCGGGCTTGCAGCTTGCAACTACTCTCGCAACATTTTTATCTCCTTTTTCGAATTTCTCTATTCTTGGCTCAGTTGTCACGACCGGTGGCGTTACTTCCAGGTGCAAATTTGATTTCAACTCTCTAAAAGTACTTGATGGTGCCCCATTTCCAGGAATACGATTTTCTTCACGTAGATTAGGATCGGAAGCACCATCGGGATGTCTCAATGAAGCTATTCGCGTTTCAGTTATATCATTAGTCCGATATCGTTCGAAGGCTCCATAAGAATCATTATGAACTACTTCTAAGTCATGAAATGCACTACAATCACCTACTGCACTACCCGGTCTAGACATTGTTCTTTTGCAACTATCACATATTTTATCACTCGGTCGATATGCAGGTTCACTATATACAGAACCATCTCCATGATATTCTTCAGTATCTCTTACGTTACACAAAGAAAGTGATTGAAACTGTGGAATTATTCTAGAAGATGCTAAATTATTACCACATTCTAAGCCACGTTTAGAACCATACAACTCTGTTAATTCCAATAAATCATCAATTCTAGATCGCGATGATTGCATACTTTCATGATGATTTTGATGTTCAGAATAATTTTGAGTATAAAGTCCCATAGCTTGCCTTAAATATGCTTCGTGTCTTATTTGTCTTTCAACTTCACTATATAACGAAAATGTATCAGTAAATGTTGAAGCAACAGTTAAATTTTCTTGACTCAATATCCTTAGAGGATGCTCGTCACCATCTTCTAATTCAATTCCAACGTGAGTATTGTCTACCAGCCCCATACAGTAAGCTATATCTTCTTCTGTAACTTGAAGGCAGCTGTCTTGCATAGGGACTGGTTCTGATGGTTCTTCTACTTCTATTATTTCTAGAAAATCATCATCATAGTCACCAGCACCTTTACTTATACCGTGTTGATCAATACTTCTACTGTGGTTAGAAATAAGCTCATCATCCATTCTCATTCTTTCCTTATATTTACTGTTTAGGCTTTCAACTGATACTTCTCTACTACTTAGACTACTAGGTTGAATCAAAGGTAAAGCTGGCGGAATTTCTGCTAGTTCTTCACTATCGTCGTCTTCGTCAGGTTCATTTTTGGCAGAAGATTTAACACTATTAGATTTTTTACTTGAATTTATATCTGGCGGACCTAAATTTTCTTCTTCTATAGCATTTCCTTTTGAACCAGCCTTTAATCCTGTTCTTATTACTGATTCTTCTACATGTATGCGCCTTGTTATTTCTTTTATTTCCATTTTATGTGCTTCTGCTTCATCCATTACTTTAGACACTGATTCTTTATGTGACTGGATTTTATGGGTGGGAGAACTATGCCTTGATTTATTTATTTGACATGTCTGATTCTCAACCCATTTTCTAATCATATTTTTCTTGTGATTATCCATATATCCATAACCAATATTTTCATTAGCTAAGGAATTAAGTACACCCATTTGTAAGGGTACAGTGCTTGATTGATTAGATGATAAGTCAATTTGCACAGGGATTTTAGGTTCTTGCATAGGCCCATCTATCCATGTTTCACGTTTTTTACTTTGAGTTTCTTTAATTATATGACGAGCTTCTACTAGTTTAGATTTTGATATCCTGGGACCATCAATCCATTGCTCATCACTAGTACTTTTTCCATCATCGACATGTTTTGCGGTTATTTTCTTAGATGGTATGACTTTTGACACTGAATGCATAGGTGACGATTTTGGACTAGGAACAGGTTGTGCACCTTTTAATGGTGATGCTTTTGGGGATGAATGTAGTTTGTGAACGGGACTTTTTTCCTCTACTACTTTGGACAGTGACGATTTGTGTCTATGTTCAGCTGAAGATCCACGTAAAGCTTTATTGAGTACCGATCTCGTGTCACCAGTGGTAATATTTGGAATGTAAACTGGGGGATGTTCTCCATCTGTAGCGTCATCTAAAGGACCTACGTAAATAACAGTATCTGCAGATAAATCACTGCTCGATGGATCAGGTTCACTGCTACTAGGCTTAGAAGCATCTTCACCAGAACTACCGCCGGATCCAGCATTATTATTAGAACTATATTTAATTTTTCTCCTACGGAGTCTATGTATTCTAGATGCTAATTGTAGTGTTGTAAGAGTATCAGAATAGTTCTGTGTTGTCGGTGATACATGAACTATCATAGCGGTATGGCAAGTGAGAGACCCCAGGCATTCTTTTAATACATGTGTGAGATTATGGTCACGATACGGTAAGTGTCTTTGACCGTTGAATATCGCAAGAAGAATATTTCCTAATCCTGATAACGGTATCCCACCGTTTGTTTTCCCACGTTCAGCATTTCCTAAATCGATTAAATGTAGTCGGCTCCGTCCTCCAGCAACTGCAAAAAAAGGAAAATAAATACAAAATTATTTTGAAAAGTATATTTCATAGCAAACCTTAATACATATACTTATGTAATTATATACTATAAAATTAAGTGTGTTACATTTACAGACATAATAAGTTTCCTTTCTACTATATATCACATTTTAATAACAATATTATAACAATATTTTTTGAACTTACCAGCTCCTTTGCCGCCGACGCTATATTGATATACGTGTAGTGTGTAAAGTAGATGACTGTCCCTTCCCTCTTCTTTTGTACCGCGCGTCGATAAAGCAGCGTCCAGGTAAAACGCTGCTTTTTCTGCGCTGTGTACTCTCAGTTCTGATTGATTTTGAAGTTGTGTTCCAAATAGTGGATCGTCTCTGAGATACACTCCTGGAGATTGTTCAGAATCTGAAATAAATATAAAAATATTAGATTTATACATAAATAGATGAAAGTAGTATTTCTAAAAAAAACTTACTGAGTAGAAAATCTCTGACTATAAAAATGCGCTGAAAGCTATTTTTCTGAGCAAGAAATATTAAAGAATATAATTGGAAGAAAATAAGCTCATAACTGTCATGGTAAGCCGAAAGGCTTGCAGAGTTTCAACAGGTAATTTTATTTTTAATTTTTATTTATGGTCTATGGATAGGTAAGGTAAGATTAGTTACTACTTACTTGGCCTTAGCAAGCCAAATTGAAGCTTTAATTATATTTTTTATTAAAGAGAATTCTATTTGTTTTAGGTATATATTTTATTATCTACTTTGTGGTATTTAATATAAAATGTTAACTAAACAGAATGTAAAAATAATGATAGTATAAAAAAAAAATTACCGTTCTGATATGGTGCTAGTAGGTCTCTTATTTGGTTAGTGTTGGTGCAGAGTTCCACGGCTGAGACCCTCACGGAGAATCGGGTTCCACACTTGTGCCTCTGTTCCGAGATGCCCCGGAACAGCCAAGATATGGCACAGGGTATGGCTCCGAGGGTGGATGATGACTCCGGCCGCCCCAACATTGTGTACGACTTTCCTGTAAAAAAAAAAAGATTGTTTATAAAGAACAACAATAATTATCTGTGGTGAAAAAAAAAATGTTCCTTTAAAATATGCGATATAGAATATGACTAGATGATCCGTGCCCATTTTTTTGAGCACAGAAACCCTTTAAACCTTCCCGGGACTTCCACGGATATTTCAAGACTAAAAATAGCCGAATCGGTTTAGCTGTTCTCGAGTTTTATCGAGACTAACGAACAGCGATTCATTTTTATATATAAGATTTCATAATAAGTATCGCAAACGCGAATAACATTTAATAATATTATAAATTTTAAAGTTTGTACGGTTGCCGCGGGGTTTAATTTTGAGCGTACGAAGTAGTGGCAAATATTAGAGTATTAATATCATTTTGCAAGTACTTCGGCTATGTTTAATCCATGCCACGTCTTGCGGCTCAGACTATAGTATTCACATTCGCTTATCTGTTTACCAATGCCACAGGCACGATTTACATAAAATGTTTCCAGTAATAATATTTTGATTTCATTCCATCGTAACTCCAAACCAACTACTCGCGTGTCTTAATCCGTGCGCCATACAGTAGTACCAACTTGGAAATAATTAAAACGAGCTTCAAATTATTCACTCAGCCGTATTCGACAATCCCTAAAATAAGCGGGATGATACAGTAAGCCAGGTTGGTGCGGATTCCGACCACGTTTCCTCCAAACTTTCGTTCTTCATTCAATTTGCATTAAAGTCTTAATCCTCGACGCTAAGCAGGACTTACACAATGTCGGTTTGAGGCTTTGTTTAATCGTGTTTAATTGTTCTCTGAAGGTATGCCGGCAGTTATTGGTTTTGTGTAATCATATTTATTGCGAGTTTTCAATGCAGTTAGTCTTGTTACTGATACAGCAATAATTAAGCCGCGAAGCTTTTCTCTATTTGCAGACTATAACGGGTGTAAAAAGAGCAGTCACTATAACTTTGGGATAATATGATTATACTACCTCTTCTCATTCTAGAAATGTATTTTTTGACATTTTTTTTTAATTAAAAAAAAAATATTTCTTTTTGCTTTATTGTAATTTTTGCGACAAAAAAATAAGAAATGGTGAAAAGTAAAAATTTTTTTTTAGTTTTTGACAAAAGAAAAATAAAAAAAAATACATTTCCAAAATGAGGAAAGGGTAGTATAATCGTATCTCAAAGTTATAGTGACTGCTCTTTTTACACCCAGTATGTTAATAAAGGTAAATGATATTCAAGATGTTATAATAGATAGTACATACATGACAATACTAAACTTATAAGATAATAAGTATCATCTATTATTGATAACTACTAGTATATATAGTATGTTGAATTAAAAAATACGCCGGCATACAAGCTCTAATCATCACAAACTGCTGCAAACACTGAACTAGTTTACACTGAACCAATTGAATTCTTATCTAGAATATTCAAATTAAGATTAAAGTAAGTATATTAAGAGGTAGACTGCCTTTGGATGCAAATTTGTAGATGTGAAAAGTTTCACGTTGCGGCTGTTTCATAAACTGCAACTTCTTAACGGAATATATTAACTAACTCCTCAGGGAGCTAAAGTAAATCCGGATGGAGTTGTTGTTTATTAATATCATTGACTTAAATTAGTTTCCACCTTTAACCTGGTGGGTTTACAACTAAAATAATAAATTCAATGTCGCTTTCACTAAGCTACCGTAGCGGATGCTTCATGGGTTAGATTAGGTAAGTCACACTAATATTGTAAAGGTGAAAGTTTGCAAGTGTAGGATACTTCTGTTTATTATGTTTGTTACTTTTTCATGCACAAATAGCAAAATTCTCTATTATTTATTAAAGCAATAACTATATAAGATGTATAATGATGGCACACCACATTAAAAATATTCTTTTTTTAAAAGCTTCGAATGGCTAAAGCCATCGATTATATTGGAAGAGTATTTAACACTGGTAGTGTTTCCCGACCTGTTAAGAGGAAACAGCACGGTTGAGAGAAATACAAAATAGGTATTTATAAAATCTATTGCTGTCTCGCAGTGCCTTAGCTAGCCAGCACTAGCGCGATAGAGACAACTGCAACTTGAACTGAAATTACCTATTAAAATTACTAGAAATCGACGTTTAGGGGATTCCTATTTTCTCCTCCAAAACTTAACCGATTTAAATATTTATTTCTTTATTAAGTAAAAAAAGAATTGAGGTAGGTTCCTATGTTTTGTTTTTTTTGTATAATGTAGTCAAATCTGTTTCCTGGATGTTTAAACATAGCGGAGAGTCTGGCCATTTTTGTAGGTTTTTGAACGTCCATATCTCTTTAAATAATTACTTTATTAAAAAAATGAAAATAGGGACGTACAATTAATATACATAAGATATTCAGAAAAAAAATTTTACTCTAGCAGCATTATCCAGGGAGGAAACAGGAATCCCGTAGACCTCTATTTCTGTATGGAAAAAATTTCGTAGTGTTTCCTTTTAGGGCGAGGAATAACCGCTACTAGCGCCACTCTTTTTAAGATAAATTTTACAATGATACAAAGACGTTATTAAAAAAAGGTAATCGGTTAAAACTTTAAGTAAATAGTTAAACTAATTGGTATTTAATTATAGCTCTAAATCCTATACTGTATTTACTCTCACAAGTAATAACTAAAAACTTTTGGCGGTTGTTATGAGAGTAAACACACTATAGGATTTAGAGCTGTAATTAAATACCCATAAATTAGTTTAACTATTTACTTAAAGTTTTAACCGATTACTTTTTTTAATAAGATCTTTGTGTCGTTGTAAAATTTATTTTAAAAAGAGTGGCGCTAGTAGAGGTTATTCCTCGCCTTAAGGGTTAAATGAATATTTTATTTTCAAATGCAATAATGTCCTCACCAAGTCCCGCGTGTCCGAAGCAGAAGAGGCAGCCGTCGTTGCCGTTGACGACCGCGTGGATCACGTCCGTCAGCGCGCTCGAGCAGATCTCCGTCTGGAACAAACATCCGTTCAATACTATTGATTTTGTAATAATAATCTCCTCCGACGTCTCCATATCGCATCCGTCAGCCTCCGGATATGAGCGGAGGTTGTTAAGTGTTGTTATCACGAGGAAATAATTTCGTGATTTGTCTTGCCCCTCCTTTGTCTGTTTAGTTGTAAGACATCCCGAAAAGAAATTGAGAATTCACACAATTTCAGATCAAATTTAGCCCGTGAATTTAATGTTTTTTTAATAATAATATAATATATCTATGGACGCTTCACACTACGTCAATCTGGCCCTGTGCTAAGTATCCGAATCAAGAACTTGTGTTAAAAGTACCAGACAACGGAATATATTTAATACTTTTATACTATACACATATTTAAGATTTTTATTATACCTATATTATACACAAATTTAATACACATCCATGACCCACATTGAAAACTTTTTGTTCCCTCGGCGGGATTCCAACCCGCGATGTCCGTTCGAGCGCCAACGCCCTCAACCACTGCGCTACGCAGGTCGTCTGTCCATTTGTTACAACAGACAGTGGGGTAGGCTTACTTATAAAACCAAATTTACGTATTGATACTATTAACGTATATGTAGTACATTCAAATTATAGAACTGTCAAATTACAATCAAAACCCAATGTAGATTCATTTAAGGGTAGGCCACGGGTCTAGGGAAATATCATCTCTACATATATAATAAATACTTTGTTTGCTTGAACGCACTTGTCTCAGTAGCTACTGTTCCGATTAAAAAATTCTTTCGGTGCCAGATAACCTACATAGCGAGATAGGCTATATATTATATTATGCCAAGACGAAAAATAAGTGAAAATATTTTACTGTTTTACGCGGAAGTCATCGCAGGCACAGCTAAAATTTAACTGTATCTAAAAAAAAGAGCATAAAAATAATGTAAAAAAAAGTGTAAAAAAACAAAGTTAACCACTCTCAAAAATATTTCTCCCCAAACTTAAGTCAAAAAGCGCAATAATAATTTACTTTTAGAAACTCCTAATTCTTTGTGAGTACAAATATATAACTATAAATATCCAAATTGTGATTAAACATATATTACTCATGCAATTTGTACTTCAAGAAATAGAGATTTTTTACCCCCAAATTTAGGAGGAAAACCCCTAAGTTGAAGGCAGCACTGCACACAACTATGTGTTTTTTTGCTTTATAATTATACTTATTTATAGACTGCTCTACAAAACGCTTATAACTGGAGTGTAAGCTTCGTGTTTTGGGGATAGGGATTTAATCCATTCAATTATCTAGCACCCGCGAATGTACTCCACATTCTAGAAGCTTCTTAAGTAATTCACAGCGAGCTCGGGGCATACGTGAGGCGGAGGTTTATCGCCTATAACGCCGCCTTACATGAGCCCGACTTCCAACAGGAACCCATTACGTTTAAAAATTCAAAATTTATACCCAATTTAGATGCTGTAAGGATTTTGAGGTGAGTACGGTGTTGTAGAGTAAGCTATAACTTCTTTAATCAATTGATACAACATTTGTGTAACATGTATGTAATAAAACTAATTGTTTACATATATTTTTGGAGTACTACTTCATGTATGAAATACTCTAAAATATAAGTAAATAATTTACCAATAGTCTTGTTTATACAAAAATCACCGAAGTCATGAATACCTAGGTAAATGTCACTGCATTAAATTATCTACTAATTTTGCTCACAAGTTTATATGTACAGTTTATAAAATACATTAAAAATTCGACTTAGAAATTGCAAGATAAGTGTTAAAGCTTTAATCCCCGCAATGAAATTTTATATTAGCAACTCCTTGTATCTTAATGAGGAAGTTCATTTATTAACTTGCGTGTCTCGGCAACAATTTGGCTACAGCGATACGTGACCTGCACGCTTTAAGCAATCTTTTCCACTGCACGCTTACTCAGCTCACCGGCTATCGATTCAGATGAGTTATTCAGTCTGTAGGTGTCTAGTCTGAACAGGGAACGTGTCTAAGTCAGTAATCACTTTCTATTGGGTTAGCTCGCCATTTAGGGCCGTATTAATAAAACAATCTCAAACCCAACCTCACTTTTGAACTTATTAGACAGATAAAAAAACGTTTCGTTTTACTATAAAAGTAAATAACTTTATTAATGTTGCATAGTCCTTTAATTTCTTTTCATAATCATAATCATAATCATGATTTCTTTTTATATCGTTTTATTCGTATTCATATATTACAGTAAAACAATCAAATAAGTGTAATTTATGTTTAATAATCTTTATTTTTACGTTTTAAAGAAGAAATAAATT
Source organism: Celastrina argiolus (assembly GCA_905187575.2). NCBI lineage: Eukaryota > Metazoa > Arthropoda > Insecta > Lepidoptera > Lycaenidae > Celastrina > Celastrina argiolus. The sequence continues at coordinate 17,214,351 of LR994579.1, forward strand.
AAATTACGTAACATAGTAAATTTCTTAATTTTTAAAAGTGAAACGAAACTTGTTTTTTATCAGTCAAATAGCTTCTCAAGTGAGGTTGGATTGTAGATTGTTTTATTTATACGGGCCTAAGTCAGTAATAACTTTCTATTTAGTGTTCTTCGTAAATATACAATACTACGATGTCTATGAACGTTGAATTTGGTAGTATTTTGTTTTTTTAAACAGTCATTGGCCTACCACTGCTACCAGAGTGAGCCAAAATCGACAGCGTGTAGTATTTGGGGTATTTAAGTTTGTCAATGAAAGCGCGATAAGTACTTAATGCGTAAGTCGAGGTTAAATAAAATTAGAGAACTAAATTATGCCGCCATACATTGGTATCTAAAACATACGCGCATTCGTAACGTTATCGAATGTAAATTGTATAGGCTCTGTCATAATTTTCATACAATTCTCTTTCTGTAACGAATACGTAGTTGTCAATTGCGCTTGCTTGGATTACTGGACTCGATCTAAATCCACCTAAAAGTTATGTTATAACTAATTCTAAATAATAATCGTCAAACACATTTCAAATCGTATAAGATGTCCTTACTGTATTTGATATGGACATGCATTATATTTGAACGCTAGACGTGTTTTAGATAAAATTCTAGTGTTCTCGAGCGTTCCTCAGTTATGAGTGTTAGTTCAGATAAAATTTCACTTCGCAAAGCTAAATTTCATTACGATCGGTTCAGTCTGCTGGCAGACCACCGGCGCGTGCTAAGCCCCTAAGCCCCAGCCAGCTGAGTTATAGCTGCATGCAGTACAGTGTATACACCGCTTAATACTATAGACAACATAGAGCAGCGCTGCCAACTCGCATCATAGCCGGGGCTACGTTTGAGTTTTACAGGCTATTAACTTGTCTCATGAGCTTTTATTTCTTGCTTATTGCGTGCTTGTGCTGCGAAATTTGACGGTTTTGTGGCATTTTTAAAGCTCATGTTATCATAATAATCTTAATTAAATTTTATTATTATGTGTAATACATTAAACCGTATAAAATATTGAAATACGGAAATTACACAAATATTATAAAGACGTAAATTAGCGTCTTTTTCACGGGCCAACGACTAGATCAATTTTCATACAATTCGGTTCGCAGGAAGCTGACATCCTAATAATCCAGTCAGTTTAGCATACTTATTAGATTGCTTTGATTAAAAATTTTGATACAAGTAGTGTTCCCATAGGATACTATGTTTACGCGGGCGGAGCTTAAGTGTAAAATAGTTTCTACTTTGTTTATTAAATTTAATGACCATAAACAAAATTGTTTTTTTAGAAACAAAAAAAAGTGAGCGAGCAGCGTGATATTTGATTACAGTTAAAACACTCGCGATCTCATCAGTTTTCAAACAAAATCGATGCATCGTTTTGGGGCTACAGTGCCATAAACAGACATACAGACACGATATGCTTACAAACACCCCTCTGTTTCCGCCAGGGGTTAAAAATATTACCAAACAATACTCGAATCGGAACAATATGATCACTGCACATAAGTCAATGTTGAATTAGTGACGTAGTCGGCTACAAATTAAGCCGCGGTAAGTGGCTAATGCACGGGAGCGGATGAAGGGATTACAGCATATTAATGTCGACGCACCTACCACCTAATGTGCAGGGCCCATAAACTATGATATGCGCCCCTGTGTGTGCAACGCATAAAAATTAGAGTTCAGTACTACATAGATAGATTCGCTCTGTCTGTTCGTCCGCCCTTCTAACTTCTGCAATTGTGAATATTAATAAATGACACTTAATAATAATAATAATAATAGATTTAGATACGAACGGTAGCCGATTTCATTGAAACTAGGCCAGCTACGCAGGAGTTATTTTATAGAACCCAAGTGTGTAAAATACACAAAGACACTCTCTCTTCCTTTTACTCTCATAACCCAGTGGGACGATAAACCGACACGACAGGCGAGAGAACAGGCGCAGCACTGACTTTTTACATGCCCATCCGACGCACGGATCATCTTTCTTGTCAGACAATCAGGTGATCAACCTGCATTGTCCTAACCAAACTTGAAAACATCATTTTTTGTTGTTCCAACGCGGGAATCGAACCTACGACCTCCAGGTCGAGAGCGAACCTTAAAACCACTAGACTACGGAGGCGTTAACTGTATGTGTGATGACACTTAGTACCAGTAATAGGTTCTGTAGTGTAGAGTGCAGTAGCAGTGGTAGATTTAATTTGAGACGTCATAAAATGTTTTTTTTTCATAAAATAAACCCCTACTTATCCATATAAAGGAATATATAGATACATATGATGCTTTTTCTCATCGTTATTTTTAATAAAAGCGATGTCTTATACATGATTCAAGTGACATCATTCATCGACATCTATGAGCACATAGTGAACACCTAACCTAATCCCAAAAGGATGCAAACATAATCACAACAAAAGTGAAACTGGAACAAACAGAATGTAGCTTGACATATTACGCTATTCAAATTTGAGAAATCTGCGCGCTCCCCAAAGATAAAACTCCCGGCGAACTCCCCAAGATATTTTTGAACGAACGCTTACGAAAAATGTAAAATTTACTGAGCAACGTCGGTGATACTCGAACTCTGCATAGCCTTTTAACAATTTAAACATGAATTTCGCTCCGTGGAGAAATTCTCTCGAAATTCAGTAGTCGAGATCGCGACATCGGCTACTGTCCCAAGTTAGCGAATTGTGAGTTCTAAAAATGTTTCCCCTGTTTACGTGGAGGTTCTCAACATTTGGGGTTTCCAAAAACTTCGACACGTCCTATTTGCACTTAAATGTTTTCACATTGTTTTATTCGAGTGATTTTCCAAAATATTTTTGTCGCGACGAGTTTTAGTAGAAATTGAACTGTATATAACATTTATTGCATTACTTTTTATTGTGGAAAAAACTTTAATTCAAATAATGTTCAACATACATAATCATCTATCTAAAAATTAAGAATACACTTTTAAAAGTATTCAATTTGAAAGTTTTTATCTTTGAAAGGCAAATGAAATCAAAGAAGACAAATTCAATATTTATAAATTTCAAGGAACTTTATAAACTTAGACCCGATACATTCGGGTTCGTTTGATGTAATAAACGTATCCTTTTTGCCGTCTTGGGAGTTAGTTTGCATGAGCAGATGCCCTGAATATCCGATATCTTAAGTCATTATGGCCTACGTATGTTATTTTAGCACATTTAAATTACCGGCTTACTGAAATTTTACTTGTGTAGTAAATACTGTGCAGTAAACTATATCATAAGTTCCTATAAGAACAGGCTATTTTGGTAACCTAGTTTAGGTACTTAAGTAACAATATTATTGTTAGCATTTGTGTAACTAGTATGTAAACCCTTGTACTTTAATATTGTAAAAAAATATATATTATGTTACATTCGTATCTGCTACGAAGCTACGCAACATGTAGACTTGCTACGAAGCGCTACGTAGACCGTAGCGCGATCTACGCTTATGGATTTTTACAGAATAATGTTACCGCTTACTAAGAAGCTACACAATGTTCGTCCGTGTCAATCATATCAGGGACTTTGTAACGTATAAGACATGGAGACGTTGTAAGCTTATTTATATATTAGTGTGTAAATACTTTTATTAGTATGTACAGCCATTATACTACCTGTAAGATCGATGATTACTAATTGGAATTTTCAGAAATAATGCGCTGCGATGGAGACAGCCAGATAATTAGTGGCCCTGGACTCGTAATACAAGTACGGGTTTTTTTACCTGCGGGTCGTCCTGCGAGAAGAGGGCGTCGAAGGCGAACATCTTGGGCGCGGCGACGCCCACGCGCGCGTCCGTCGCGGCCGCCTCGCACACTGTCACCTGCCGCTTGCGCTTGTCCAGCGAGAAGGTCTGCGAGCCGCTCGCGAACGGCCCCTCGCCTACGGCGCCCACGCGTAGCATCACTTTCACCTGCAACAAACAGAAATTTTACGTTACAAATTAGTTAATAGAATCAGGCGTAACTTTGCGGAAATTCATAGCATACAATTTAAATATATTATCTATCAATATCCCGCGAAAAAATTATAACAACAACCTGCAAGCAAATGAGTGAGTGTACGCATAGACGCAATACGTACTTTTGAATTTTTGTTTCTATGAGAAATGCCCCAACATAAATTTGCCCATACAATAATTGAAAAAAATTACTCTTTCAGCGCTGGTACTTTCACAGTATACTCTACATAGGAGACACATACACCCTAAAGTATTATCACTCATTTATTTTACACCATAGATGTTGAAATAAATTTGTAACATAAATTTTAAATATATTATACCTAGCAATATCCCGCGAAAAAAATTATAATGAGTGTACGCATAAGCATCTAACGCATGCCTATGCGTATATATGCTACCTACGTTCCTACTACCTTCAAGTAGCAGTGTTCAAATAGCTACTTGAACCTGTTTACTATTCCAATTACACAATTCAAAACAGCAATTACTATTAACTAGTTGGCGGGCTGTGATTAGCTACGTCACTACGTGCGACGCGAGTGATTACGTCGAATTAATTACGTCACCTGTCCTCCAGCACGATGGGTTCGTAACGAGCGCGACGTAACGGCAATATTGATACCAACTTGTTTAATAAGCGTGGAGTGTGTTGACGCAAATATAACGCAAAGTACTCTTCTTCAAATATGTTATATTTTGATAAAAGGGCCACTTCAGTTGCAAGGAAATAACGTTATTAACGAAATTTTCTTTCTTTCTAATTTAAAACATACAAAAAAGAATGTGATTGAAAATTTCGTTAATAAAGTTAGTTTATGCTCTGCAATTGGAAGGGAACTACTAACTTAGTACGTTGCTAGATAAAATAATTATCTTTAAATATACTATGTATTACGTTGTTTTTCTTTTATTTATTTAGGAAAACAAACAGCATCTAATACATACGATAAAATAAATAAATCAAAGGTACTCGTACAGGTCTCTTTATATACGAGTTGGCACGTACAGCTCTGCATGTTACGATGTATGTCTGTGAATACAAGCAATACGTGACGTGGCACTTCATGATTATTTATAGACAGCGCACAATGTAACATGCATACATATTGTAGGCGCCAACTCTTCTCTAAGAGCCGTACCATAAATGAGTAAAGACTGTGTCAAATTATGCTTCTGACAAGAACCAAAAAAAAAAAGAAAATAATATCTCATTTGCTTTTACTAACCATATTATATATATTTTTTTAAAATCGGTTTTACCTGAGTACTTATCACACAATAAACATAATATTATCTTTTTTGCTTTTTCGAACTGTACTCTACACAACACAATCAAATTGTTTTAATGGAATGTATGCTGTCTTCCATAAGTACAGTGTGTGTGTAAATCTCATAATTCCTATGTTGTCCTCATCAACACATCATAAACACACCAGCTCCCACCCCCAAGACCTTCAGTTTTAATCAGCTAATGTCTAATTGAGCTGATAAGCTGTACGTGTGATGACTGCTACATTACGATTGAGAATTCCATTACATGATTGCAGTCGGTACATTTGTACCTTATTGCCTTGGTAATAAGGTCGACATGTACAGCGTTAGTCGGGGCTACATGTGATGCTAATTCGCGAAATGCGCTTTCGCCTGAATTATAAATAGCGTTGTCGTTCCTTTGCACAGACACCGCCGCGTACCGCTCTGTTCTAATTTTGAAATGTTTGCATGAGAATGGGGTTGCCCTATCATTGACACTCTGTTTTAATGAAAATAAACAGATTTTATCATTACTACATTGCATATTAATGATATAATATGAAACAATAATTTTAGTGCAAAATATATGTTTAATACTGTAAACTTTAAATCTAAAATTTAAATAACGCACACGCTTGTTTTTACTGATGCCACAAAACTCAGGTACATTCTTAAAGTAAACACAGTAGGTATGTTTGAATCACACATAATTAAAAACGAGCCTTACTCTGTTGTTCGTAGACCTCTGTACATACTTATTGGTTGGTTTAAGACTATAGAAGATAAAATTGTGTACTTTAATGCGGTCGGTTTTTGCTTGTCAGTCCCATGAACAATTATAGAGCAGCTAGAGTAAATGCAATAAGCAATGTATTTATTCTTATTAATAATATAAACTAAATTTAGCGTGTGACATTCTTATCACACCTAATAAACAACCTGATGACCATAAAGACCTGAACCGTACATATCTAAGAACACTCTCGACTGATATACCTTTCAAACAAAAAAACAGATCATCCGTTTGGGACCTACGATGCCACAGACAGACAACACCCCGTCGTTTTTGTGATGGGAGTTAAAATACCAACAAAGTTTTTAGTAGATACAAAATACTAGAAAAATTAGAACCACAATTTAACGTTCATTTAAATTGAAATAATTTCATCATAAAAAGTCGCCTGTAATACACAAACGCGCTGTTGACAGGGTAATCCCTAAATCCAGGTGTGACAGGCCTTGGAACGTTATCTAGCCTGCCAGACTCTGTTCCTCGTCAAATATTAATTACAGAGGTTTATGTGACAATTTAATACTTTATACGTAGGTAATGCTTTGCAATGACTGACGCGTCTGAGCTCCCATGATCTATATAATATATAAAATATATAAACAAAATTCAACGCTAGATTAACTTTTTAAATTAAATCAACTCTTTAAATATTGTAGTGCCCGGAAATAATAATAATAATATAATAATATCTATGGAAGTTTCACACCACATCATGTTCGTTCGTTTCGTTCTTGAAATAATATACTTAGTCAATTATAATTTTAAGTTTACTTTTGAAAACTATACTTCAAATAAAAATGATGAACATGAAATCGCACAAGTTCCGGAGATATTAAAAATGTTGTACATATTTCGTAGCAACTTATTAGATAGGTACTACCTACGTCATAATCGTTACTTTTGTATTGGGGCTTTATAAGACATAAAAAATAATTTTATTTTATTTTATTTTTATTTATTTAGGAAACAAACAGTCTTTTACATATTTTGTTAACTGTAGATAAAATACTTAAAGACTAATAGTTCCATAAATTTTACAGATAGGTAAATATAAAATACGGCAGATACAAAATTAAAACTTATACTAGGTTGTCATTTAGTTAATAAAACATTGCGTAATTTACTTTTGTAAGAATCGAAACTGTTGTTAAATAGGTCTACGTCTTTAAATTCTTCATTGTAACTTTTAACACTACGTTTTAGAAAAGAATTACTAGTGTAAACTGTTCTAGAAAGCGGTACAGAGAATATGTTATGTGATCGGGAACCAGGTCTAGGTACTCTGAAGTCTATATATTCTAAAATGTGAGGAGCGTCAACGTGATTGTTCAGTATTTTAAAAAGGTACACTTGGTCAAACATTTTCCTGCGACTTACAAGAGTTGTCAAAGAATGTCGACGAAGTGAACCTTCATATGATACATATTCATGAGTTCCAATGAACACTAATTTAAACAATGTTACTTTTCTTATTCTCAATTGCAAAATTGTTGTTTTTCAGAGCACTATTAATGTAATTAATAAAAAATACAGTTTTATCCAAACGCCACGCGTACAACGTAATTAAAATATCTGTAGGTAAAAGGTAAATATAAGTACCCAATATTTGGCCTTCTTATACTCGCAAATATCAATAGTTTTAACTATCTTGACTAACCTTTCCAACCCCTGTCACTGACAAGGAAACTCGAAATGTTTAGATAATGGAGAATTTAAACGCAAAAAAACAAATCTCACGCAAGGAAAGTTACAAACTTGTTCTACCCTAATTCCGACAGTTGGAAATTTTTGGGTAAAATTGGACAGAAGTCGTTGCGTTGGCAACGCGTTCATGCATAAAATTAAAGACGGGTAATGAAACGCGCATCCATGTGCTGAGCTGAGTTAGGGGTGCTCCTCAGGGGTGATTCTTCCAGAAAATAGGAGATATTTGGATTAGGAACGTCGTGGGAACGGCAACCCTGAGATATTCCCGTTATAAAGTTCCCCGGGCGGGCCCGGCGCCGCGCGCCGTTCCGTTCCAGCGAACGCAAAAAATATGAAGGCAATATATTGAACAAAGTCGAATTTTACTTTCTGAATCTTCACCTATCAATTTGCTAGAAGAACCTTAAAGATAATTGTGCCTATTTTTAAAACGAGGATGTTTGTGAAATAATATAAATACTACAAAAATTTTACCCGACAACGTTGAAATAAAAAGGGAAGGGTATTAATTTTGACAATATGTATGCTTGTTCTACCGTAGCACCTAAAATACTGATTGTTATAAAAAAGGTGCCAATATATTTGTAACTAGCTGACCCGTGCCCACTTTGTTGAGCATCGAAACCGTGTAAACATTCCCGGGACTTCCACGAATATTTATAACCAAAAATAGCCGAATCAGTTCAGCTGATCTCGAGTTTTAGCGAGACTGACGAACAGCAATTCATTTTTATATAGCCTATGTTACTAAGTGATAATGTGGCTTCCTAATGAAAAAAGAATTATTAAAATCAGTCCAGTACTTTTTGAGTTTAGTCGTTACATACAAAAATACAAATCTTTCCTCTTTATAATATTAGTGTAGATAACGTCCCAGGTAACATAGGACATAAATTAACGTTGCCGGGAAAAAGTTACAATAACAATGTTAAATATGTAGATATTTGTTACTCAAGTCATAACAGTAACAATCGCATCTTTTTATGAACTCGCTCGAAATGAAGTGAATCGATTCCGACTACCGTTTTCATATTGAAATATCCTTCCGTAAAAACAAACGGGTTCGACATTTTATTGAAACATCAGTTGTTTGCGAAAGCACCGTGCTAGCGGCTGCAATTTTATTAAGCTAGCTATACACGTTCAATATTCATTAGGATATTTGAATCGCACACATACCGAAGGGATTTGTAAACAACGAAATACTTGACCGTCTCAAGCCGGGTATTCTCGGCGTTTAATGACCCTTGACAAACAATTTCAACGTTGATAGAGTAATCCAGAAATAGCAGTTTATTTTTAGATTAAGGGATTAAGGGTTACATCTATATATTATTAATATTTGTGGTATATTTGTAGTATCGCATAAAAAGTATTCACCGAGTGAAGTAACCACTCTTTGAAAACTTTTATCTATATATTATCGCATAGGTATTGTTAGACCCGCGTTTATTTGTTTTCTACTATTTTTTATGTTTTCCACTATAAAAGGTTGTAGTAGTTTTGAAGGCATATAAAACACACATACAACTGTTTTCCCTTTATATAATAGAAGTATTATGGTAGACATAGATAAACTTTATGAGGTAAAACATTATAAGCTTAAAAATATATTTCAGCGTCGTCTGTCAAAATCTTAATAAAACTCCGCTCGCAGCTTAAGAACACCGTCGCTCGGTTAAACAAAGATGGTGCTGTGAAAATATGTCGCAGGAAAACGCTACATATTCAATATGAACTCCTACTTTTATTCCCCTGGCGTATATTTAAATTTTGAACTATTTTACTACGTGCTGTATTTTTGAGTGGCAAAAATTATGCTACGTTGTTTTACGTGCTTGGAACAAGGCAGCATTGTGGTTACAATTTGTGACCTTATTCTGTATAGTCTAGTCCAGGCTTGTGACTAGTCTTATTATTTATCATGCTACTTCACTGCTTCGTAGATAATATTAGTCCTTAGCTTACCTTATGCGTAAATACGAGCTTTCTAGAGACAGTCCTATTAATAAAGAATTCTCAATTCCAACCTCACATACCTAATTGACAGATAAAACATCGTTTTGTGTCAATGAACAACTTTATTAATGTTACATAGTACTTTTGCTTCTCTTTTTATACCGCAATATTCATATTACAAAAAAATATATTAGTTAAAATAAATATATTACTATATTTTTATAATATATATTTTTACGATTTTCTGTAATATGAAAAAAAGTACGTAACATAAGTAAAGTTCTTCATTTTTAAAAGTGAAACTGAATGTTTTTTTTATTTGTCAAAACAGGTTCTCAAGTGAGGTTGGGTTCTTTTTTTTTCTTGTTCTACTTCTTTATTAATTATGGGCGTAAGGGTCAATTCACACAAAACGCGACGTTTTTAAAAGATGATGTAATTATTAGTGCCGTGTCGACATCGCAATATATTCGGTTTTAAATCGTTGTAAAATTGCGCTTCGCGTCACGTCTTCTTTAAACTGACCTAATTGAAACTCTACAGAACCATTATCACTTACGCACATACGTCCAATTAAAGTTGGTTCACATTAAATCAAACCATACGTTCGGTGTTCAGTATCACGTGGAATGAGTTATGTAAATCGTCTGCAGTGGTTAACATCGTAATATTGTAAGCGACACTTTAGCCCCTGTCTTGACACGGATCTAAAGTTTCTAGAAAAGACAGGGGGAAAGTTAAGTAAGTCAACTAGAGCCGAGAGCAAGATTATACAATAAATAAATATTTATTTATTTATTGTATAATTTGGTTTGGTTTGGTTTTTATGGTAACTTCTTAACATTGTAGGTATATACCTACAATGTTAAGAAGTTACCATAAAAAATTGGTGTTCAAAAATGATTATATTGTATAATAAACTGAACTCCAATCATATAAATAAAATAAATAAAAACAGTCGTATTTAACTTGAACTTTCACTTTGCTTTAAATGTAAAATTTAAAAGTCATGATATTTGAAACTGAGGTAAAAAGTTTGATGTTTATGATGTATATACAATTTTGCTGTTTTATCGAGACTATACCGAAACTGTATTATTATAAAACTTAATTTGCAGAATTGTCCTACAGATTTTTCGTTTCTTACAATTGAGCCATCAGAACCACGAAAGCCATATAAAAATAAACTTCTTAGTTACAACTTGCAGATAGCTACAAACGTATATTTAGTACAAAATAATACAATAATAGAGTATAAGTACAATTTTGTTTAAAATATACTAATGTGTTTAACAACATGGAATAAACAAGGAATTTTTTTAACAATACAAAAGTATGCAAGAATTTTCACTTCCAGATGTGTTAAATCTTTGTATACGATAAAGATGGTATCAGAGCGAACATAAATTTGAAGAGGGCGCCTAGGGGCACCGCAGGGCGTCTCAGGGCGTCGCGGGGCGCTGCTCAGGTGAAAATTATCAAGAGGGGGCGACGCCAGATTTAAACCAACATAGGTTACGGAGCCATAACTCTACTCCATAGTCTATGCCCTCTGTTATCTATGGAGCGCAATGAAATATTATGAACTTTGACAGATCCAGTTACCGGATACGTATTGAAGTAATTTAATGTGGAATTTGTGGAATAGTTCGACTATTGTGTGTACCGTGCGGTCACGATCACAATACCTTTGTAGATTTTTCGTCTTTCACACATCGTCTGTTAGTTCGGTACAAAAATAATTGCCGAGCACTTTTAGTAGTTTCGATTATTGGTACAGTTTGAAACATTTTGTATGAAAATATGTTTAAAATGAACGAATGACTATTTTACTGTGACTACATAAACAATTAGTAATTTAACATTTAAAGTTTTAAAATTAAATTTGAGTGGCGTATTTTATATTAACATAAAACCCCACACAATTAAAGTATTAAAGCCTTAGTTTTTATATAAAGTGATATAGATTGTGAGCCTTAAAATCACTCTTATCTATCTAGATCGCTAAATCTATACTAAACGAGGTAGTTGCAATTCACGTTCAGTAACAACATTATCTAGCTCTTTGTCAATTAGCCCGTCAGTGCATGGTGTGAAAACCTTAGTGAAGTGAATTTGATAAAATATTAATAGAGCCATTCGAGTACAATAATATTAATTTTGAAGTTGCACAAACTTGGTCACATACTGTTATACAATACCGAGGCTCCGTATGAAATATTACTGAACTTTGTCTCGCACAATTTCGCGAAAAAGAAAAGGTATTCGTGTTGACTTTATTGCGCACGCTTTAATAAATTGCCTTGGAAGTTTTCATTGTATCTGCTGATGAAGTTTGTACTTTACAACACTTTCATTAAGAAACACGTCTAGAATAAAAAAACAAAACAAAATTAAAAATTGTATGTATAATTTATCTAGATAACAAAGTTATTATTGTTTATAAAGTTTTATTTTTATTTTTATGTATATCTGTACATTGAATGCATTTACTTAATTGTCTGTAATCACATTGAGGATTTTCAAATTACATACTTGATTTAAAAACACGTTATATTCATAGAATGGACTTTAGGAAAAAAATTTAATAAGTATAATATTTATTTATAGAATCTTAAAAAAGTAAGTATGTTACAATAAGTAAAGTTGTTCATTTTTAAAAGTGAAACGAAACGTTGTTTTATCCGTCAAATAGGTTCTCATGTATAGGTTGCGATTCGAGATCTAAGAAAATTCTTCGAAAATCGATTTTGAGATTGTTTTATTAATATGGGCCTAAGCCCCGATTTCACCAACGCATGTTAGTGTTACGGCTTGTTAAATTACCATGCTTTCTCATTCATTGATAGGAATTACGAGAGGAACAGCACGATATTTAACGAAGGATTAACTTTAACATCGCTTGGTGAAACACGCCCTAAGTCCGCCAATTTACATAAGTGCATCATGCTTACATACAATAAAGATATAACGGCAAAAGGCACGATATTACCTACTAACGCAACGCCATTAGATTTCTCAAAATTCGACTTTGGTATTCGCAAAGTAAATGTTTTCCGGTAACACAGATACAGCACGGTGCACTTAAATTAATTAATAAATATTTCTAAGAAACGAAAGGGGACGCTTGAGAAAATTCTAATAGAATTATATTCAATTACAATTTTCTCAAGCAATTGTTTCTAATGTTCCAAAATAAACTCGGCGTTTTACAGGATTGATAGGGAAGGTGTATTCGGGAATGCTAAACATTGTAATAAAATTGAGAAGGCCGTAATATTTTGTTGCAAGGTTTTACGATCTAAGGAGTTTAAATGTTAATGAAGATATTCCATTTCAAGATTCCGTTTTAAAAATATTTTAACACGAAATTCTTTTTTTATATAGCATGTAACAGAGGTTTGCCCCTATAAATTAATGTAGAGGGCTTAATATAGGTAGGCTAAAATTAGATTTCCATAAAAAATGCTGCTCCAAGACTACGCAATGGAATTTGTTTACTGTCTATGTTATAAAAAGCCAAATATTTAATATAAGTGCATATAAAGCGAACAAAACCCACGTAGATGTTAGTACTTAGTGTCTTGTCTAAATAAAAAGCAGTAGGTACTTATATTACAAAGAGGAACAATTTGTTTGTTTCTTTGCATTATTGTTTATTTGCGTTGCATAGAGTTCTACTTGATCGATTGTCTAGAAATTTGCCTTTTACAATTTACTGAGCAAAATGTATAGCTCCGGTGGGATTTCATAGAGCGCTCACAATGTTGCGGCCAATATTTATAATAACTATAAAACTTATTGACGCACGATTTATCTTAATAAAAAATCAACTTATTCAGTGCAAAATTAAAAAAAACTTCCTTTTAAAGGCTACCTACTATTTATTAAAAGAAAAAGATTTAAAGTAAAGTTGTGTGATCGTTAAAATTGCAAGTGTGCGAGTGCAAAGTTGTAAATTTAAATCACTAAGTCTAGCAAGTTGAGGAAACTTGGAAACTTACAAATTGGATTACTGAGACTTTGACACGACACTCAAAACACGTTCGAAATATTTGAGGGCCAATCAAAAGTTACGTTGGTCGCATAATCGGACCAAATCTAACGTAAAGTATTGTTAAAGTGGCAAATGTCTGGAAGGTGTATTCGTTGTGGGTAGATTCAATCTAACCAACCTAAAAATACCACAAAACATGAACATTTTTCGAATGATATCTTAAGGGCGTGTTTCACCAAGCAATGTAAAAGTTAACGCCATGTTAAATATCATGTTATCCCTCTCGTATTTCCTGTCAATGAATGAGATGGCATGGTATTTTAACATGGCGCTAACTTTAACATTGCTTGGTAAAACACGGCCTTAGCATACTAATTATTCAAGAAATGAGATGAAGAATTGGGTTATTGAAGAAATATTTAATTTATTTCCTTTTGGACTCACTACGAAGAAATTAAAAAAGATACGCTTATTCTAAAATAAGAAATAATTCTTATTAAAGTAAGAAATAACTTTATCCTAAGATAAAGTTTTGAAACATTTAAGTTGCAATTAAATAAAATTATCCATTACTTTCTTGCTAAACAATATTTGTACGTGTGTTGTTGGTGTAATGTCTGTGTAGGGTCAATCGATTGTTCCCTTCTCGTTCGCACATAATATTTAATACCATAAAAAATCTCCATTATTTTTTATGGTACTTAAATTTAGTTATATTATTTGTTTACCAGGGAACATTAATAATATTTATAATATTACTATCAATAAAAAAAAACAAAATACTAATTGTATGCGTTAATCATCGAATAAGCAGTTGTAAATACCTAAACCTTCACAAAATATTATATTAATATCATAAGCAATATTATAGGCCAACAAAATATTGTAGGAAATGTCGTGCCATATATCCGAGGTTGGGTCGGGTTAGGAATTAGAATACAGTTCCCTAGGGCCCCGTTAAGAAGGCCAGATCATAGAGGCAGCCAACAAAACAACGGGGGTAGAATAAGCCAGGTACGGCGAGTCATGAGTTCCAAAATTTTAGCATGAATCTGCATTAATTTCTGTTTCAAAGTGGCTGGTATTGAAATAGTAAAAGGGAATAGGTAAGGGACAAATGGTTAGGTGAGGTTGTGAGGTTTATGTTACCATTTCATATATAATTATAATTATTATGTACTTGGGCACCTTTATCTGATTTTAAGAAATTTTTTAATTTTTGTTATTTTTTTTAATAATTTTGAGTCATTCAATAAAAGGTAAATTTTACGATTTATCACGTATTGAAGAAAACTCGTTCAACGGTAATATACATTTTATATTTTTTTAGTTTTATCCTTCTCTTGTTTTAGAAGTTATGGGGGGGGGGGAGTTACATTTTACCGCTTTGGAAGTTTGGAAGGGTCTCTCAAACTTTAGTTTAGAAAATAATTATATTAGAAACATCAATATTATTTTTAAGACATATTATAAATCTTAAACTGCACAGATACACGTATTTAGATAAAAATTTTAATTCTAAGAAACCCCAAAATTTATTGTTCTTTTTTTTTTTGGCAGGAAGGGAGTTTATAGTTGTCTATTCTTTTTCGTAAGACTATGTGGAAGTAATTCTGAAACATCCAATAAACTTATATTCTACATACTACTCCAAGCATCTCGCACAAAAATGTAATGATTGAAACAAAAACACGATTTCTGAAATACCTCAAAAAAGTCACGACCATTCACAAAAATGCACATAATTACGATTATTTTCGGTGTGAAACGTTAAAAAGGCAAAATATTTAATCCGAGAGGCATTGGAGGGCCTCATTAAGGTAGATGGCCCTCAGCCTCGCCGTCACGTAGACACGGTCATTAGCACCTCCCTTCTGAACTTGAATTATGAACATAGAATATGGGTTGAAGTCGAGGACCTTAAGGTCTCATCGAGAAACACAAAACTTTGATTAGTTTTACAAGTACGTGTGCGATAAAAATCTTAAGAATCTCTTGATATCTTTTTTAACCCCCTACAATATAGAGGGGTATTGTAAGTTTGACGTGTATGTGTATGTGTGTATCTGCCTGTTGCAACATAGCTCCTATACGTATAAACCATTATAAATGATGCCTCCGTGGTCTATTGGTTTAGAGCCTAGCTCTCGTGGGTTCAAATCCCGCGTTGAAACAACAAAAAATGTTTTTAAGTTTCGTTGCTGTTTAAGGACAATGCTGGATGATCACCTGATTGTCTAACCAGAAAGATGATCCATGCGTCGGATGGGCATTTAAAAAGTCGGTCCTGATCTCCCGCCAGTCGTGTCGGTTATCCATCCCACTGGGCTACGAGAGTGAATGAAGTGAGACTGCTTCTGTGTATTGCGCACACATTTGTACATTGTAAAATAACTCCTGCGTAGCTGGCCTGGGGGCTTACTCCTGACACAAACGAGAACCAAACCCGTTCAATATCAGTGGTTTTTCGCACTTTATTTGGTGAATTACCTGGAAACTATCAAGATAAAGAAAATTATTAGATCGTAACTTTTACTCCCGACCGTATCAATCGACTGAGAATCAAAATAAACCAATGTCAATTTATTAGAAAGTACGCGGCATTATCGTATCTGAATCAAAATCAAATCAGTTTGGAAAGTTTGGTTCCAATGAAATCGGCCACCGTCACCGAAATCGCTGTGTGAGGAATTATTATTAAACAATTATCAGTTTCTCCAGTACTTGACAATTCGGAAGTTACTTTAAGTTTTTTAAGCATATTAATTAATTGTCCCTATAAACCCAATATATAATTATAATTTGCAGTTGTCGATAAAAGGTTTCTTGAAAGAAAAAATCTCGAAAAAGAGCAAAAAAAAACACAAGTACTGAAAATATAACAGAAAGTTACAAAATTTTTTATAAAACACCGTGTCACTCAAATGCTATTATCTCTGCTTTTAAGGACCAGCGTCATTACACAATATGCTATCTCTGCAAGCTGAAACCATAAAGAAATAGGGTTTGAGGTTTTATGGCATCGTTTTAAATTTGGAATGTGTGACACCCCATCTCGTCAGAGTAAGTCGCTTTATGTTGGAGGGTTAATGATACACCTCTTTGTGTTATGATTTCATTTGCATTTACTTTCCAACCTTGGTTGTGTTTCTATAAAATCGTTATGTTATATGCACTGTAATGATTTATTCCGATTTGAAGCGCTTGGAAATTCCAAATAAACATAATATGTAGGTATAGGCTTAGGTCCTCTATCATTAGGACTCATTTTATCTTTAAGCCCTTTTTTGTTTTTATTTTTTATTAATGTACCAAATGTTGTTATGTTGGTGAGTCAATAAATGAATAATAATGAGTGATACTTTAGTAATACATACTGGTTTGAATGGGTCCCGTATATAGAATTTATTCTGAAAGTACCAGCGCTGAAAGAGTTACTTTTAAAAAATTGTTGTATGGACAAATTTGTGTCTCATAGAAAAATGAAAGCGCTGGTATTTTCACAGTAAACTCTTTATATGAGGCACTTACACACCTAAAGTATTATCACTCATTTTTTACATCTTGTATAAGAAGTCCCTTATCTGATAAATATATTTTACGGAAAATCATAATTTAGGCTCTTATTAATAAATTACATAATCATATTTTTTAAATCACTAATCTAAAAAGTTAAACATTGTCGTTAAGAGATCATCATAAAATCTACAAACTGCTAATCCCAGAAGGATAACTGCAAACCTGTTGTTGCTGAAATTTTTTAAACTGTCCATATTAATTTTGCAGATGCGCGTCCCCTAACGATTGTTACAAGTTTGAGAGCATTTACGTGCCTAAACGTGAACTGAGGGATCCACAAATTAAACAAGTTTTACGTATTTAAGTGACTCCCGCGCTCCGGTGAACTTAATAATTAGTTAGTTTCCTGATTCTAATCGCGGAGGATTTTCATTTTGTCCTCGCGAGTTTCATAATTATGATTATTATCTTTTACAACGCGATCGTCTTGTGAATTACTGCAGTTCAAAAATGGGTCTTGAGGTTCAATGAATTGAGTTTCAACTTTCTTTTATAAACTTTTTGTAACTATAAAGTCACATTAAATAATAAATTAATTTTTCCTTTTTCTTCGGTAAAAAGCATCGTTTTTACTTAGAATTTCTCAGTCTGCATCGTATACCCAGAATAAATGCAATATAACTATTGCCTAGTCTAACCAAGCAAGCCTACGTGTCCAGAGTAAATCTTGTGCACTTGAAACCACTGTCTGTCGGTCGCTGTCTTCAAATGAAAATGAAACGGTTCATTGGCCAACAAGGCAAGTGAAATATTATGGTTTTTGTACAAATTTTTGTAAAATGACTAACTAGAGCTAGTTATAGTAATGTTGTTCAAAAACATGAACTATCCAAGCAATTTTAAATGAATTTAAGACGGTAGGTTTTTGTGTTGACGTTCGTTTTTTCATTTTCATTTAATAAAAAATAACGAAAGTTATTCTAAATGTATGTTTACCTTGTGAAGTGCTACCTAAGTGGTTCTGATGTCATAATTTTCTGTAGTCAGTAACAAACAGACCTTTGAAGCCAGGTAAATAAATGGAGAAAGAAACGTTAAAACGTATTTATTGTTATAAAGTACAAAAATGATATAACAGCAAGTTGTACTGTTCCTTATAATTTTCCAAGTGTACCAACTTCGTATATTTCCTCTCTGAAGTTACGCGAAAAATACGTGCAGTGTATGTCAACAGGGGAAGGGTCCAAACGAGTCACGAATTTAAACTCCCCAAAACTCGGAAATTTGTTTAATAACAATAAGAGAAATGTTTTTATTTAAGACATAAGAAAAAGTTCATTAGACTTAATAAAAACCTGGCAGATTTAAAAGTGTTATTAAAGTAGGCTTAACCCTTATTTCAAAAAGTTTCACGTCACCACGACGGTTAATTAACTTGTTAAAATTTAGCAGAATAGGGGCGTGTTTCACGAAGCAATTTTAAAGTTAACGCCATGTTAAATATCATGTTATACCTCTTGTATTTCCTGTCAATGAATGAGATGGCATGGTATTTTAACATGTAAAAACCGGCCAAGTGCGAGTCACATTCTCAAATGAAAGGCTCCATATTTTTGTATTAATCCTGTACATTTTCACTTTTATTCAGACAGACAGAAAGGTGGAAGAGCCTTAGTCTTAATAATAAGTTACCTATTATTAAAACTGTACTGTACGTCCCAGGATCTTTTTACGAATTTATGAATCACATTTTACATAACTTCTTCAGTAACTAAATTTAGTAGTGCCTCGTTGTCCTACCTACGTGTAATAAAATTCATGGAGCAATGGCAACACATAAATGTCTAAGGACTGGTTGCTAAAAGGCTATTCAAATCTATGATTAGCCTTTTAGCAACCATCCTGAAGAAGTTGGCTGAAAAAATAGATTCGCCGGTACAAGAACACTTTATGAGAGTTCTTGTAAGGTGAATATTATAATATAGAGTATAATATTATGTAATAAAATAAACTTTACAATATTCTACTAACGTTGCGTAAAGTCAAATGTAAACTCAAGGAAAAAATGGGCTACGGTTGTAATTAATATTTATATTAAGTACAACTTTAGCCCAATTTCTAAAATTTATTTATTATTTAATGAACTTGAATGCAATGTTAGTTGATCATAGATTTGATTGGCCCTTCAGAAACCATCCGTAAGGCATTGTTGTACTGTTTGTATTAATGACCAGAGATTTATTCCTATTGGCACTTAAAGAGACATCAGTCCCAGATGGAATGTCTGTTACGACCATAAACCAGTCATTAGTTATTAAACACAATTTGTATACTGGTATAAGTGATATTCGGTCGTAAAGGCGAGATGTCTATAAAACGTTCGCACTGTCGGTTCTCTGTTCTTATCATCATAAAACCACGTCTTTACAGCAAATTTCGGCCCAAACATAATAAGCATTAAACCTTTTATACTTAGCCACTGCTTCTTAAACTGTCGTTAGACATTTCTATGATTTTACCAAAAAGTGTTCATGTCTTTTTAGTTGTGAATGTTATTTAATACAATCATTAATTAATTAATTCTACATCAGTAATATGAAATGCTTCGGATATTAAAACTTATCTAAATTAAGTATAATTTATTAAGTATTACATGTTTTTTTTCACACTTGTTTATTTTTTTTCGTATTTAAGTTCATCATAATTAATTATAAAGGGACCATATCGTTATCATAAACTAACCCAATGTTGTTATTGTTTTATTCATACTACCCGTTTGTACAGTTTATGAGAGTACATTTCTGGTATAAGTTGAGATTGAGACTGTTTCGAAACTTATATTAAGATAGACCTTCTGATAAAATACTCGTATCTCAATAGTTGATTTTATTACTGAAGATAACAATAGCTACAGTTTGAGAGGCGCTGATCTAATACAATATGTGGGGTAGTCCCGCACTTGCGGAACATACGCAACTAAAAACTTGTGTCGTTAATAAGTTATCTCATATATCTCGGAAACAATTTAACGTCAAAGCCAACACATTGGGCGAACATGTGACGTCATAAAGCACAGTTGGCAAAATATTTTTACGATTCAAGTTATTTCATAATCTCGTATGTTCCTTTTGTGCTCCGAATGAAAACCACGTAAACAATAACTTTTTGTGGGGTTAACATTATTATTCTTTATAAAAGCAATGTATAATTTGTATAGTAAGCCACACTTTTAATACGTCCTTTCGAAAAATGAAAATATAAAAAATGAGAACGTTGTTAAATATCTTAAAAAAAAATTGCTTTACTAACACTAGATTTATAACCTTTGATACTAACACTATACTATAGATTTATTAATCTGAAATAAATAATTTGATTTGACAATGATAATTACCTATTGCAATTATTACAAACGAACTCTAACATAAGCAACTGCCTTTGTTTAAATTCCAAGTAACTTTTTATTTGAGTACAAAAATTACCGTTTCACGACGTCTAAACGCGACTTATAATTTCCTATTGTTTTGGTTTAATAGTAGCAATATTTTTCAATAAAATTCCGATACAAGTTCCTGAAGGTATTCAGACTAATTATTATTTGTTTCATGAATACCGCAAAATCGTGACTAAACGTACTTTGTCACATATTTGGTCAAAACCTTTGACTTGATGGGCCGGTTCACGCTATTCATCAGGAATTCATTCAACTATGACCTCTATGGTAAGGGATTAAGGGCGATCGAGCGAAGGTTTAAAGGCAATGCAATAAAGAATTTGTGGTCTGTGAATGATGTAACTTGTACCGGGGGAGCCATTAGAATTTGTACGGCCACTAAATACTAGGATACTCATCGACTGGCGTTACTCCACTTACCGCACGGTAGCGACCCGGCAGCTGAGATGTGTCAGGGACCAGGGCTATTTGTTCCTTGTAATCTCTCTTATAATCTATATATGTCGTATATTACTTGGTGTAAAAAATATTGCGTCAGTACTGTCAACAATAAAGTGGATTTCATCTCATTTTTTTTACTTTTTACTATGGACCGTTATCGAATGTCAATATTTTCATACGAATTCTTTGGAGAACGTAACAAATACGTTTATAGTTGTTTATTGTTCTTACTAACCCCAAAGGCCGGCAAAAGCCTTCGCGGGACCGGTAATAAAAAATACGTGCCACATTTCATCATTTTGCTCCCCGGCAGCGTTTGCCGGTGCGGCGCCGGACCGGAGTCGGGCCGGTAAGTGGAGAAACACCCAATAGTTTCATATTTATTGCACGAGTGATGGAACGTGACGTTAGTTTAGCGAGCCATTTGTGTAGTTATTTGTGAATCGTATGATATTTTACGCTACTTGTTACGTCGATTAAAAGTTACCAAGAAATTTGCTTTATTTTATGAGATAAAAGTGGTTGATCAGTTTTTCATATACATTTTTCATATGTTTTACCAAATTTTGCATAAAACAATATCTCGTGCGTAGTTAATCTAGTCTGAATGCAACCGGCCGCCTTATGAAAGGGTTACATTAAGATTTCCTCCAAGTGCATTAGTACAAATATAGAGTTACAAAGTCATAATTAAGAGTAAAACTAAAATGAAAATCCAGGAGGGCGGGGCGTGTTATTTACATTACGGGACACGAAAACTCCATAACTATCCTTTATTCAAATTTATTGTCCTGCACTTTAATGTAGTCGCAGTATTTAGTTGCCCTCGGGAGACCGTTGAACTTCGTGAGTGTTCGCAGCCCAACTAATGCTGTTCACAGTATTCGGTACAAAGAAATCTGTTAATTAATTTGCCATGAGGTAATAATAACAATTCAGTAGCACAAGCAGAAACATTTGAAAGCAGTAAAGTAAAGTAAGCGAATGTCAATTGTATTGATGCTGCCAAGCATTATACAATTGTCGATAAGTTTACTTTACGGAGATATCAAATGTTCCTGTAGTTTACTACAGTATTAGTGGTTATTTATAACCACCGTAGAAATGTGTTCAAAATTGGTATAGCTGTTTGCAACAAGTAACAAACATACACACTCGCAAACTTTTGCCTTGTGTGATATTATTATTAATATGGAGTATGTTTTATTATTTACTAGCTGTCTTGGCGAACTCCTCTGCACATCACCTTAGCATACATTTACTTGACGCACTGACAGTAGCGCCACCTACCGGGCACAATTATTAATACACTAAAACCTTTTTCGAAAACCTTATCTGTTTGTGAAAAAAACATAAAGATCGGTGCCGTAGTCTTTGAGTTAATCGTGAACAGATAAACAGACAGACGCGATGTAAGGAATGTGTTTTAAATCTTAAGTCCCGATGTCACTAACGATTGTTAGTTGTTGTTAACGGCTTGTTAAAATACCATCTTTTCATTCATTGACAGGAAATACGAGCGGAACAACATGATTTAATGAAGGATTAACTTTAACATGTGTTGGTAAAATTGGCACTTGAGATTTCAATACATCGCGTAGAATTTAACTTAGCTATATACGAGCACGCAATTACGTCCACAATCGATACCAGGCTCGCAGCGAGACAGAAGAAATGTTTTATGTAGAGTCTGTCAGCGGCAGTTGTTTGAGTGCGGATTTATTTATGTGCCTTTTGCAAACTCCTGAAGCCCCGATGTCGTTATCGATATTTTCTTTGCTGTTTTTACTGGTTGAAAGGCACGTTGAAAACCTTTAACTATAAGCACTAGAGGTCGCCCTGTGGTAATATAATTCAAATTACAAGTTTCGACTTGTGCCTGTTAGAGAAGCAATAAAAAACCGGTCAAGTGCGAGTCGGACGGTAGCAAGAAGAACCGGCGTAAGAAACTCGCATGGGGCCATCTTTTACCAAAAAGATGGAAAATTTCTCTTTTTTAAAAAAAGTATAAATTTACATATAAATATGTCAATATGTCAATACTAAAGCTAAATAACATAGAATGTACTATATATAAGTAGCCTTGTAGAATCATATAATCATTAACTTTATAGTAAGCTTTTGCACACAAACGTTCTTTGACTACTTTCTTAAACTTATTAGTTGAAAAATTTTGAACGTTTTCTGGGATCCTATTGTATAGGCGTATACATTGGCCTTTAAACGAATTCTTTACTTTGCTTAGTCTAGTCACTGGAACAACAAGTTTATTCTTATTCCGAGTATTTCTATTATGATTATCACATTTTCTTATAAACAGGTTTACATTTTTCTTAACATATAATACATTAGAGAGGATATACTGAGAAGCTACAGTTAGTATTCCAGTTTCCTTAAACTTTTCTCTAAGAGAAGTGTTGGGGGCCAGCTTGTAGATTGCCCGAACAGCTCGCTTCTGCAGCACAAATATACTATTTATATCTGCAGCACTGCCCCATAGCAGAATGCCATAGGACATTATACTATGAAAGTAACTAAAGTACACTAGGCGTGCTGTACTTTCATCTGAATATTGTCTAATTTTACTAACTGCATATGCTGCTGAACTGAGTTTGTCGGCCAGTCTAGCAATATGGGGGCCCCACTGAAGTTTAGAGTCTAACGTTATACCTAAGAATACTGCAGTATCCACTAGTTCCATACGTTCATCATTTAATAGGACATTGGTTTCAGTTTGCCTCACATTAGGCAATGTGAATTTTACACATTTTGTTTTTTTATTATTAAGTAAAAGATTATTGACACTAAACCAATGTACTATCATTGAGAGAGCATTATTTACTTCGTCATGGCATATATTTTGCCGTTTCATATTAAAAATAAGAGACGTATCATCAGCAAATAATACTATCCCATGTTTTTCATTTATGAGGTATGGTAGGTCGTTTATGTAAATTAAAAATAGAAAAGGTCCTAAAATAGACCCTTGTGGGACCCCCATCTCTATTCTAGAGCCTAAGGATCTTTTTCCATTTACCTCAACCCTCTGAGTTCTATTTGATAGGTATGATTTCAAGAGGGCAAGTGCTGGACCTTTTACCCCATAGTGGTCTAGTTTCCTGATTAATGTTGTATGCTGCACACAGTCAAATGCCTTGGAGAGATCGCAAAATATTCCAAGAGCATCCCGCGATTCCTCCCAAGCATTAAAAATATAATTTAACAAATCGACGCCTGCATCTGTTGTAGAGCGTCCCTTGGTAAAACCAAATTGTTTCTCATGTAAAATATTATTAATATTAAAGTGTGCTAGCATTTGATTAAGAATAATTATTTCATATATTTTACTGAACGTTGGTAGAATAGATATAGGCCAGAAATTGGATGGAAGGACTTACTACCAGACTTAAAAAGAGGTATTATTTTACTATGTTTCATTAAGTCAGGAAAAGAGTCACTTTTTATACAGTCATTAAAAATTGTTGATAGGAAAGGTGCGATAATATCGACTATCGATTTAATAACTTTCGTTGATAGTCCCCATAAATCTGCGGTATTCTTAATATTTAATAAATTGAAAGTTTTTATTATGTCTTGGGGTCCTATTTCTTTAAATCGAAAGTGAACTTCACACTTTTTTTACATTTTTTGTAAGAAGCAATTCAGCATCAACAGAAGAGGCAATTAAATTTTTTGTTGTTGAAACTGGAATGTCAGCAAAGAATTTCTCAAAAACTGTAGCAACTTCATTGTCGGATTTAATTACTTTATTATCTACATTTAATTTAAAATCTGAGTTGCGAGTGGTGACTCTTCCAGTTTCAGTCGCAATTATTTGCCATGTTGTTTTTACTTTATTATTTGAATTTTTAATTTTATTTTTAATGTGAAGAGATTTAGCTGCAGAGCAAACTTGTTTAAATGTTTTAGAATATAATCTCACATAATTTTTAAAGTCTTCACTTTGATTAAATGTCTTTTCATTATATAATTCATACAACTTGAATCTACTTTTCAAAATACCTGTTGATGCCCATTCGCTAAACTTACTTTTGTTGTTTATTCTTACTGTCTTATAGGTAAAAATGGTGTCAAAATGATATTTAATTAATTTAAATAATTTATCAAATGCCCTATCTGGGCTATTATAATATTCTAACTTTCCAATGTTAGCCATTATTTTACCTCTAAACTTCTCAATACGTTTAACATTTATTGGTATACATGTACCTCTGTCTTTATTTATTTGTTTACAGTTATTGTTCATATTAAAAATTGCTTGCTGTCCACAGTGATCAGAGCTTAGCATGTTGATTATTTCTTTATTAATTGGATCTATGTTGCTAAATATATTATCAATGCATGTTGCAGAGTTGCTACTGATCCTTGTAGGTTGCAGAAATAAATTTGTTAGGTACAGACATACATCATCTATGAAAATTTCAACTATCATATTATCATGGTTCATGAGATATAGCCTGGTGACAGACAGACGGACAGACAGCGGAGTAATAGAGTACCATTTTTTGGGTACGAAATCCCATAGGATTTCGTACCCAAAAAATTCCATAGAATCTGTAAGAAAGACTGACGAATGTGTCATACGTACTGTTATTATATAAACGCACAGTGTGTCAGAAAAGTATAATATTCAAGCTACATAATTTACGTACTTCGGGTTCAAAATTTAACAAAATTAATACTAATTTGGGGCATCGTATAATGTTTTTTCAGTAATCTTTCAGAGAAAAAATGCAAATCTTGAACAATATTGTTTAAATGCAAGTCTACCATGAACTGGCTCACCTGCTAACAATGAGACGGTGTTCCGTTTTAAAACAAAACTGGCCATTGTATAACTTTGTTCCCCGTGACCCCTTTATTTTACTTTTTAATTCTTATTTAAGAGAGATCCTTGCGTGGATAGAATATTTTAGAACGGGTCAAGCGTATTAAATTTGAGAGTCCTATTGTTTGAAGAGTTGTATTTTGTTATTAAATATAAAGCTGACTTGAAACTTTAAAAATTTTAATTAACATAAAACATTACGGCTACATTTTTATGAATTCGTTTAAATATTTTTTTGTAAAATTAGCCATTGTTTTTTTTTAAATGTATGTTATTAGAGACCCTGGTAAACAAATAATGTAAAACTAAAATTATTTAAGTACCGTTAAAAATAATGAAGATATTAAACTAATATAATGTACGAACGAGAAGGGAACAACCGATTGTGACGTCACGTTGTCAACCCTAAACCTGCGTACTTATGTCGTTTTGGGAGAAAGCGATAGATGATTTTATTAAATTGCTTAAAACTTATCCCAATTCTTATTTTAGACTTTGCTCATCTTCTTGATTTCTGCGCAATGAGTACAATAGTAAATAAATTTAATATTCATTCAATAACCCAACTGTAATGCCGTTAGTTTGTTTAGTGAACTTTGTTAACTTTTGATCTAAGACAAAATGATAATCCCTTTTTATACTACCAGGGAATCTAATTCATAAGCAGATAAATATTTTCAAAGTTTATTT
Source organism: Celastrina argiolus (assembly GCA_905187575.2). Classification (NCBI taxonomy): domain Eukaryota; kingdom Metazoa; phylum Arthropoda; class Insecta; order Lepidoptera; family Lycaenidae; genus Celastrina; species Celastrina argiolus. Next base: position 17,241,042 of record LR994579.1, read on the forward strand.
GTATGTTTGTTGATTATATTAACCACACACAATGGCATTGGCATATCATTGATATTGTGTCTACATGTCGTCATTATAATTATAGCCATGTACAATGTTGCGTCAAATCGAGTTGATCATTTCGATTCGATCACTTCCATATTGACAAATGCCAATCTACGCCCATATACGGTCAGTTCTAACTGACGCAATTGGTAACGTCGTGCCGATCGTACGATGGATAGCTGTGTAAGTTTGACAGTCAACCTGCTTATGAATTAGATCCCTGACTTCTCAAATCGATGCATAAAAGTATACACGACCCCTGCCAAGAAGGTACAACTCGAACGAGGACAAAAGTTTCGATTCATAAACAATATTCATAAAAGAAATTTATGGAGCATTCAGAACCGATAGCGGGAACTTTTGTTACGTACTGTACAACAATGCATATAAACAAGAATGAAAAATTCCGCTACTTTCTCTATGACGGGAGATATTTTTATTTTAAAATTTTTGAATACCCGCTGTAGTTCCTCCGTCCGGTATGTCAAAATAACAAGAAGATGAAGTGCTCCGCTGCTTGGACTTTTGAAATTCGAATAACTAGTCTTAATACATTCCATTTTACTGACGTTCTTGATATCCTTGCAGTGCTATTACGAGTGCTAAGGGTCAGCTTGTATCGAGACGCATCACTTTATTGAAGCTTAGTGTTGTAAGACGAATTATTTAGTGAGTAAACTAAAATATTACATTGTGATGTCAATCATAATTATGTAAAAGCACAAAATAAAAGTTGGTGACCTACAGGACAGGCCAAGCCTAGTGCAGGCAGTGTATCCAGTATGATACCCCAAAAAAGTACGACTGGCTTTCTAAACAGGTACAGGTTTTGACTTAAAAGTACGGTTTTGCCAAAACATATTATGCTATAGTCTACCCATATTAACCCTTTAATAGTTAGTTATGAAAAAAGTACGGTCCACACTGAGGTACGGCAGTGGTACGGTTATGTGACGAAAAGTATGGAAAACCGTACTTTTTGGTACGCGCAACACTTAGTGCAGGCGCCAATTATAATTCTTTATAGGACGCTGTTAAATACCTATCTTATTTATATTTTTGTTGTTTATTTTAAGGCAATATTGTTAGCAGAAGCTTATCTGTGTGTGAAAAATTATTATTATTTGAAGTATGATGGCAAACATATAATATTGTTATTCTTAAAAAAATCCTACGTTAACACTTAGTATTCTTAACTACATAATATGTATATTTTCACATGAATATTTTTTTAATATATCTTATTGCATACTTTGTGTAATATAGCTTACATAATATTGTTTCATATATTATACAAATCAGTTTCCTTTTTTTCATTATTATTAATCAGTTAATCTTTATCAGATACAACACTAAGGGCCGATTTTTCAATCGTCAGATAACTTTTATCTATTGAATAAACATGTGACTTTGACATTTGTTCATAATTCAAAAATTCAAAATTCAAAATATTTTATTTCCAAATGAAACTATAAAGCTATTTTCGGAAAGTCAACATAAAGGCTACCACTGGTTCAACCCTAGCCCGCCGAGAAGAACCGGCGTAAGAAACTCGGACGGGGCCATCTTTTAGCAAAAAGATGGAAAATTGTTATTTTTAAAAAGAGTACACATAAAATGTTTACAATGTAAAAACTTAATCTATATATTAGAACATGCCTTGTATGTGGCCATCTTATTCCCAAGGTGTGCAATCGTCAAGAAAATCATTGACCTTATAATATATAGCTTTAACACACAAACGTTCTTTAACTACATTTTTAAATTTATTGATAGGGATGCTCTGAACGTTATTTGGTATTATATTGTAAAGGCGTATACATTGACCTTTAAATGATTTACTAACTTTACTCAGTCTTATTTCTGGTGTTCCTACTATGATGTTGCTTTTCATTTTAAAATGACTTAACTTCTTTTTAACGTACAACACATTGTCCAAAATGTATTGAGAAGCAACGGTACAAAACGGTTCCATACAAAATCTGCCAGTCACATAATATTTATTCCTTAGATAAAAGCTATCTGACGATTGAAAAATCGGCCCTTAACTAAATAACATGTACACACAAAAACATGTAGCAACATTGGAAGTTTATTTCACGTAACCTTAAGTTAACAAAAAATTACGACACAATAAAATTGAACACGTCAACTGCCTCGCTTGTCCAGATTTGTATCACTTATCTGTACAAGTGATAACAAATACAAATGACCCATCAAACTCGAATTAAACTCATTACCCATCGCCGGGGAGCGGGTGAGCGTGGCGTGACTCGTGCGCGTTATTTCAATTACCCCAATAAAGTACTGGAGTCAACAGTAGTAATAAGCATTACGGTTATCGTATACTATTTGATGTACAATATTTTTAAACGCAACCACTAATGGTTAGTGGGCAGAGACACGCTCCAAGTCTGCAAGTCAAAGTGGTTGTTGTAATTAAAGTTGTTTTTGTATTATGTGATAAAAGCAAAATAATTTTAAAGTCATAAAATATTCGTTATTCATAATATTTTCTCTAACACTCGTACCAATATTACAGATGTTTACAAAACTAAATTAAAAATTAAGAAAACGCCCGACTTAGCGTGTAACATTCCTATCACACATAACAAACGACCTGATGACATTGAAGATCTGAACCGATTTCCACCCAACATAGCTGAAACACTTTCGACTGATATACCTATTAAACGAAAAAAAACCGCATTAAAATCGGATCATCCGTTTGGGAGCTACGATGCCACAGACAGACACATACACATTTACACAGTCAAACTTATAACACCCCATCGGTTTTGCGTCTGGGGTTAAAAACAGTTTAAGCTAAAGATATGGTTTTATTCAAATTTAATTATATTCTAATCATTATGTTAACAAAACATTTATTTTGCAGCTGTCATCTTTCCCCCAGAATTAATAGAAAGCGTTATTGCCCCCAATACAATCCGCCATTAACGAGCCATTATTGCCATACTCGTTGGCATTAAACCGCCCATTGTCCGCAAATCTACGTTTGATAAGCTTATTACCGGCAAATTAATTAGTGTCAGCTCTATTAGACCTGGAATGACTTTGGAGCTTATAACCGCCAATTTACAAACTCCGGCGGAGGTATAAGCTTTTATTGAATGGAATTGGCTGTCTAATTATTTCGTTTGTGCCATTCATGAACTTGGATGGCTGGTAAAATTGTGTTTGTAAACATGGAAGTTTAACTTGTTGCGGTTAAATAAATGGACATTTTGGCTTCTACATTGCTACATTGAAGTTGTTATGTTTTATTAATATTGGTATAAAAGCAAATATTTACGAAAAATAATCTAACTTTTCACCTAACCACACTTTATAAGCGGTTGACAAAACAATGCACAGTTGTGTGCTACCGCTCCCTCTTTTCTACTCTCGCTCTTGCTTGCATGCTCAGGCGGAACGTGACAATGGAGACATACAAATTCGTACGTGCATCCGGCGATCTGATTTGTAAGACGTTATCGCGTTAGAAAATTAAGTCTGTTTAATCATTATGTATGTACATTACATCGCGTAACTTATTTTTTATTCCTAATGTATTTAGGGCTAAAGGTAGACTTAAAAAGGTAGCGAAGTTGTTGTTGCGTGTGATATTTAAAATTTGCACGCTCATTGGTGAATGTAATTAGTGATCGAAGTTGTTGCGAGTGACGTTCACCAATGAGCGTTCAGACTGGTTTGTTAACTCAAATATTAGCTGCCTTTCAGAAACCGAAGGTTAGTGATCTAAATGTTTTTCTTATTACATTTTGTTATTCTTGTCTGTACGTTAATTATGTATCTTTTACGTCTGCGGTTTTTCTTTTTTACTCTTGTATTTTTTAATTTATTTGTGTATCTTTTCATTGTGTAGTGTAATGTGTGTTTTGTGGAATAAATGTTTATTATTATTATTATTATTAAATGTAAAAATTCGACAAAATTAATGTATAGTAAGAGAGCCGCATTTGCTTTCTTCACACAAAATCATGGAGAATAAATTTGTTCTGTCGCGTTAGCACTATCGATATAGACGCTCGCTCGTTTAGATAGAGAGACTTAAAAAAAATTCACGAATTTTGTTACTTTGCCATCTGCTTGTGGCTTAATCCTGTGGAGATTGAGATACCGCCGTATTACCTCCAACAACATTTGCGGGTAATAAATATTGAATGCACTGTGACGATACGCTGCATTATAGATGCTATCACACGTTATATACTGATGATTACATTGTATAGAGTTTGTATACAGTTCTAGACTTATTTCTCATGATCTGCTAATCTCTATTCTTCTCCTTTATTTAGTAAGATTATTCTTAATAATACTATCCGATGTTTCAATAATCATCCGTTTTTATAGTTATTTCATTATTTTTAGGTACAAACAAAAATTCCTTACAAGCTAATGTTGGGTAAATACGAATTAGGGTCACATAGATATGTAGTCTTCTATTGAAATACATCTCAACTTCAGGAGGTTGTCGTAAAGAGTGTCTTGAGAAACATGAAAATTGTGTCAAAATCGTAAACTCCTATCCTCCATCTTAATGCAAATTTTTAAATTAAACATAAAACACGGGCACAAACCCGCGTCTACATAATTCAAACAATACTTAACCTTATCACAAAATTGATCGAAGCTCGTAAATTAGTAGCTCCGGGGGCGGTAGTAAACTCTTTCATTTTTACACTTTAAACTGGCTGTTTCGCTGGCGGGCTATAAAATTGTCACCAAGTATTTACGTCGCCTCTAATTCACTAGATAGTAAATTGTACACGCAATATTTCTTGCACTTGTTATATACTAAAAGGGTGTATTCGAAAACAGTTTGTACGTAAACAAAGTGCCAAAACATCGACATCATCGATAGCATCCCCATTTATTTAAGATGCCAAAATACTTTAGGTACCCATTTTAAGTGGTTATTTAAACTTAGTAGATTATAGACATAGAGCCTTTAGCCACGTTTATTTGTTAATTACAGATACAAAGTTTAAAAAAAGGCATTTCATTTTAAGTTACTATTGGCTATGCATAAATAATATTATGTCACTTAGCTTATGTCAAATCCCATACATTTTAATTTTCGAACTTTCATTTCTAGTCATATGGTTACTAGGCTAAGGTTCAGGTATAGTTTTAGGAGGTTGTAAGTCTTAATGTTCAAAATAATCTATTTACTAAAGATTTTACCCGATCATCTGTTGATTCCGAACGGATTTGGTAACTTCTCCCTCGGAAATTGCAATCGTGTCCGATTGGATTCTTTCTGAAAATTTGTAAATGGAGCTACTAATGTTTAAGAAATCTATTTCTCATTCTTACAATTCGCTTAACATAATAATAAATACAATATGTTGCAGAATACAAAAATATTTAAATAGCACACACTCTTTTACAATATCATTTGTATCAATTTAGACTACCTACCTTATTACGTTCAACGCAATGAATGAGATACTGAAAATTTCTGTAATTTATATTTGTTCGACAACATGTTATACGCACCTAGCTGTGAAGTTGCCTCATACAAAGGTTTACTAATTAATTCCATTCACCAGAACCGCTATCAAAGAGAATTTTAAGCGCACTAACATTGTTATTTCATACTCCGCATTCACTGGCCTGTGTTCGTTGTGGCATTTTAATATTTTTGCAAATTGTTGCCATATTATAGTTTCGGTGACGGCGAATGTTTGATATGAATTTTTTATTTGACACGTAGCATGCCGGCTATGATTTATGTGGATTTATAGCTGTAATGATTTATTAATAGTCGAAAGGCGTTAAGGTAGGAATTTGAAGTTTACGAGTAAGTATACGGAAAATTATAGTCAAAGGTATGTTTACGTGAAAGAAATTTCATTCCCTTGGGTTGATTTTCAAAAAATCTTTTCTCAGAATACGAGTGATAAAAAATCGTACCTCTATGCGACAAAATATACAGGCTGTAATAATAATGAGTGATAATGCTTTAGGGTGTGTACGGGTCCCGCATATATAGGTAGATAGTAGATATACTGTAAAAGTACCAGAGCTAAAAGAGGTACTTTTTTTTTTCTTATTGTATGGGAAAATTTATGATGTTGAACCATTTTTCATAGAATCATGAAAGTCAAAAGTAAGTCTTTCAGCGCTGGTACTTTCACAGTGTACTCTACATGGGAGGCACATACACACCCTAAAGTATTATCACTCATTTATTTTACACCTTGTAGATACATAACCTTAAATGTCATTTTATTTTAAACTAATCAACTATCAATGACTTTTTTAAAAAAAAAAAAACCGACTTAAAAAAGAACACAAACGACAAAAACTTTAACCACACAAAATCAGTACCTACATAACTAAAAAGCGATAAATAACCTGATTTATCTACTTAATGCATATTATATATCTACAATTATTTAAATATTTACAACTAAATACCTAATACTTTAACAAAGTCATCTTTAACTATTTAAATATTTACAGTTATCACTTAATTTTGAAGTCGGTGCCAGCCAAACAAATAAATGTAATTAAGAAAACTGACCGACACTAAAATTTTTCAATTTTTCCAGACAGAATTTTTTTAATTGGACCAGTGGTTCTTAAGATTAGCGCGTTTAAACAAACAAACAAACACTTCCGCATTATAATATTAGTATAGATTGTATTTTGCCGTGTGTGTGGCTTTGCGTTTGCCGGCCGCGCGCGTCAAACAACACAACAGACTACGTTACCAAGGCTGCAGGCTGGCACCGACTTCAAAATTAAGTGATAACTGTAAATATTTAAATAGTTAAAGATGACTTTGTTAAAGTATTAGGTATTTAGTTGTAAATATTTAAATAATTGTAGATATATAATATGCATTAAGTAGATAAATCAGGTTATTTATCGCTTTTTAGTTATGTAGGTACTGATTTTGTGTGGTTAAAGTTTTTGTCGTTTGTGTTCTTTTTTAAGTCGGTTTTTTTTTTTTTTAAAAAGTCATTTTATTTTTCGATTTTTAGTTGTGCTAATGCGTTGTGAACTTAAATAGATGCTAGTTCATTTACTCAAGGGTTTCAGTTTATTTAATATATACCTATAGTCACTAATTACAACGTCCGTTTGACGAATTGTTCATATTTTTAGGAAGCTATAATTATTATTAATAGGTACTTAGTTGAAAGAGTTTGATATTACTTACTAGGTATTTATATTTTTTATTATCATATGTAGACCCAACGACATTGACAAAGTTATAATATGCAATGGCACACAGAGCCAAACCTGCTGCAGTTTCAATTTCGTCAATGTCGTCCATACTGAATAGGAAACAGATCACAAATGAGAGTGTGGATAAATTGCTTGTTCTCGCGAGAAGGCCCGGCGAGACTTCTCGGTGAGATTTCTCGCCGTGAGTCTAGATGGTATATTACAAATATCACGTTAGCCCTACATATAATTAAGTCCATACATATGAAATTGGCGTTTTGTATTGGAGGAACATAAAGGCGATTTTTTCATATTAAAATATATTTTATTAATCAGAATATGTACTTATTGCAATCTATACATTTTTGCCATCTTATAGGTGGTTCATTGATCCCTTTACTAAAAAAACCATTCGGACGGGAATCAATGAAATCTTTGAAAGTGGTTTGGACTGCCTTATCGGAATTAAATTTTTTTCCTTGCAAGAAGATATCCAAATATAAATCTTGATTTATTTCTGTGGTTCTGCAGGTCGAAATTTCGAGAACGAAAGCGTTGAAACAAAAAACGCATTAATTCTTCGAGCCGTTTCTGCAGCACTGGTGCCACGGTGCTCGTACTCGTAAATAATGCGATATTTTAAGTTATCCATTTTGTGAAATGAGTGACGTAGAAAAAAAAGCAAAAGAGAAAAAAACAAATGAATTACGGTTTTCAAAACACAAATGCATGAGTACCTAAATAGCTGTTTAAATTTGAATTTGGAATTCCTAACCAAACAGGATATATTTAAGATCAAATTAAGTACGACAAAACGCCAATTTCATATGTAAGGACCTAATACATTCGATCGCCCAATTGCAGTACTGCTCCCAACTCTTAACCGTTAAGGAGTACTGTAGCTTCATCATCAGCACAGCAGCATCAGATGTTGATTCAAGCATTTGAATCAACATCAGCAATTTGAATCAACATCTGATGCTGCTGTGCTGATGATGAAGCTACAGTACTCCTTAACGGTTAAGAGTTGAGTTCAAGCATTTGAATCAACATCTGATGCTGCTCTGCTGATGATGAAGCTACAGTACTCCTTAACGGTTAAGAGTTGGGAGCAGTACTGCAATTGGTCGATCGAATGTATTAGGTCCTTACCTCACAAGCAACATGTTAGCCCTACATACTACTAAATAGTTTACATCGACCAATTGCAGTACTGCCTTCCAACTCCTAACCCTTAAGGAGTACTGTAGCTTCATCATCAGCACAGCCGCATCAGATGTTGACACCCGTAAGCATATACCAGAGTAAGACATAATTACGTAACAAAAACACCATACGAGCATACAATTTTCGGTGGTTGCCCTCGATTTCTCATGGATCCCATCATCAGATCCTAACCTGGTGAAAATGGGACCACCCCAGAAGTGAACTCTATCCAACAAAAAAAAAATTTTTGAAATCCGTCTATAATTGACGAAAATATCGGTGAACATACATAAAAAAAAAAAAAAAAAAAAATATATTATACATACAGACGAATTGAGAACCTCCTCCTTTTTTGAAGTCGGTTAAAAACATAAGTGGAACAAAGCTAAGCAAAGGCTCTACTTCATTTGAGGTCGGATGTGTAGACTTTCGTTTACCTACCTTCCACGTTTAGCATAGATAATGTCACTTCGGAACATTGTGTAGCAATATTTGGATTGTCTTGCGTTGAGCGCTACAGAACGGACGCGCTCCGCATTACACTATAGAAGCAAAATTTAATTGTTTGCGAGTCGCGCGGCTGTGTGCCGCTGCATGTCACCATGGCGCTCGTGGCCAACGAGTTGCTGGCGTTCATCCAGCACGCCATAGACACCATGGACGAGCTCAGCATAATGCAGATCTGCAAATCTTCTTTCACCAGCGAGGAGATTTGCAGTGGTAAGCAGTTGCTGTACGATACGCTCGGCCAGAGCGCGAATATGCCATCGCGACGGAGAGATGGAACAGAGAGAAGCGTGCAGGATATTATCTCCCTGCTGAAGCAGACGGATCCAGACGACGTGCCAGCCTTTGTGGCGAAAGATCTCCACAAGCTGCCGGTGGTGACGATGGACCACGTCGACGTCTCCAGCCTGTTGAAGAACTTCAACAGTATGAAGGCAGAGCTGGACGAGATGCGGGGTAGATTGGATGCATCGGAATCTACCATCAGTGACTTACGTAGTGAATTATTACAATTAAAATGTAATAATTCATTAAGTGGGTCACCCGATCATTCAACTGCCTACGTCAACACACGTCGTGGTGGCGCGCGCGCCGACACATCGTTTTGCGTGTCAGCAGAATCTGATGCGTCGGCAACCGCCGCCGCCTCCGCCCGCCTTCCCCTCCGGGTCGCGCAGTCGCCGAGTAAACAAGCAACTCAGCAAAAAAGTTTTGCGAGTATCGCCGCTCACCCCGCACCTCCCCCGCGGGCGAAGACAAAGGGGAAGAAAGAGAGCCGTAAGGCTACAGAAAGCCGCAAGGCTCAGCCACCGCAACCTGCCAAGGACGAGAGCAGGAGGTGCGATGAGGAGGGCTTCATACTGGTGGAGAGAAGGAAGAAGAAGCCCGCCGTCCGCAACCATCGCGGCACCGCACCCTGTGGACCCGAGCAGCGCCTGCGGTGTGAAGTGCGCTCCACGCCGCTGTACGTGTCTCGCCTGCACTGGTCCATGGAGGTTAAGGACGTCGTGGACTACATCCGGAAGAAGACGTCCCTCCCCTTGAGGGTTGAGCGTCTGGAGTCTCGCCACAAGGTCAACTTCAGTTCCTTTGTGGTGAGAGTACCGACGCATCTTCTATCGACCTTTGAGGCGGAGGAGTTCTGGCCGACGGGTGTGGTCTACCGGAAGTTCCGGGGGAGACTCCGGAATGAAGCGCGCTACACGTCGCCGTCAACACGTGTAGTGTAGTTTTTAAGTATTTTAAATATTATGTATGGTAGTCTTTAAGGTATTTATAATATGGGCCTATGCAGCCTGCAATAAATGGTATTTTAATATGGAGCAGCTTATAAAAACATCAATATGTAAATGCCCATGAAACGAAATGCAAAAACGAAACGAAAAGGGCAGTGACAAAGTGACAGGTCTGCGCTGTTTACATCGCTCGCTGAGGGAACAAGCGGTGTAATAGCTTGCATTAGTTAGACGAGCCGGACTGTACAGGCGCGCACGAAATCACTCTCACCCCAACAAACGTGCCACGCGAAAAATTGCCCTACCGCAAATAGATACGGACCAAAATAGCGTCTCTCTTTAAGCTCAGTGAGTGGTAAGTTGAACTCTATTCAATAATTTACCATTCTCCATTCCGAATGGTACACTTTTAAGCCTGAGAACACATGTCTACAGTCTAGACAAATGTCAGCGGATTCGAGAGGCGATCTATTTAGAGATTAAATATTTGCATTTTAATACATTAATTTAAAACACTTGCTTTAAGCGCAACATCGTAGACGAAATTCAAATGAAATAAAATAAAACGGTTCTTTTAAATATTATTCTTAAATGTGTCAAGTTTAGTTTAAATATCTAATTCACTCCTTGTAGTCATTTTAGACCTTTGATTTTTTAGAGTTATATTAAGTAACATAGATGAGAACAAAAAAGCTCAAAGCGTTCTATTCACACGATATTTGGCTTAATATATTAATTATGAATCACCCTGTAGTATGTTTATGGTAATCGCATTTGGATCAGTTTAATTTGAGATACTAGATGGTGAATACTAGACTTCTGTATTTTGGAAATGCAAAATCCAGTCGATGTATGAAAGTCACTTTCATATACGATACGAAGTTTAAGCGAGTAGAGACTGACAGGAGGAACGTGCGAGTTGTCTGGCGAGTTGACTGATACAATATCGCAGCTCGGTACCGTAGTACTATTTACTTGTGATTACATTGTATATCGTAAAATCGTGGAAGTTCAGGGAGGTTTAAACGGTTTGTATGCTCAACGAAGTGCGCACGGGTCAGCTTGTTTTTGATAAACATTTTATTGTTTTAAATTTTTACACATCTTGAAATGTTCCTGTTTACGGCCAGGAATAGGAAAACGTTTTGCTTCCTTCAAAATTGCGATCAAAGAGATCCATAAAAGTCACAAAACAGATGTGTCTCAATCCTGGTCAGCTCTTACGGCAACGACCAGTGCTATCGTGTGGATAGACTAGGAGCCTGCGAGCCCCAGATAAGATTCACTCCTTGTGGTCTTTTTAGACTTTTGATTTTCTTTTAGTCATTTATATGAGGAGCCAAAACAAAAAATGCTCTACGCGTTATTCTAATAACACTATGTTAGGCTTAATATATGAACCATGATTCATCCAGTATATCTGCACATCACACTCCAGATCTAAATTTAAGTACACTTAGATCAAAAGAGGCGTTTAAAACAGTACTCAGATCATCCATAATATTATAAAAAAATTAATTAAACTAGATTCTTCCCGCTTCTTCGTACGCGCAAAATGAAATCCGCGGGTATCGTACATTGTGCTGCGGTAAAAAGTAGCATAATATAAACTACTAATACCAAAAATAAAAATCCATTCGGTAGTTTCTGCGTAAAAAACTAACAAAGACGTACGTACGTCTTTGCTACTTACAAAATTATTAATAAAATATAAGTAAATAAATATGAACCGTTATATGTGAAGGTACAGAATTGGCTCTGGGCCAAACGTAGGTAGATAATTCGATAAAAACACCACCAACAAGAGGTTAGTGCCAGAAGTTTAAGTTTATTAGGTGTGTAACGCCGTAATACCGAATTTCACGTTAACCAGCTTAAACGATGAGAACTTATGATAATTATAATGTTCGTAATGACTTTTACAAACTTTTTTACTAAAAACGTTGAAAATAAAATGGATATTTTGCTATGCATGGAACATTTTACGGCGACATTTTATATTTTATTCTGTGGTTCAACAGTAGCAATAATTAGTCTTATTGTCATTATCGTTTAGTATTAGACAAAAACTTTTTTTTATTTTTGCCGCGGTGCTTTCATTTGTGACTTTTTGTCATTACAATTTTTACTGTCTCCTGCATTGCTTGAAGAGGGAAACTGTAACATTTCCTACTCCTTAGTGGTGGGAATGTGTAGTGGGCCGTTTGCCCGTTAAAAATATTTTTATTAATGGAGCGGTGAATAAGTAAGTGCCGTGTGTAAGCCTTAAAATTGGCATCAGTAATAGTCCATCATCATCATCATCATTATCAGCCTGAAGGCGTCCACTGCTGAACATAGGTCCCCCAAGTTCTTACACAACGACCGGTCGTGTCTGCATCCAACGCCTGCCCGCGGCTCGGACCAGATGGTCGGTCCATCTTGTGGGAACCGCCCTACGCTGCGTCCCAATCCATGGTCGCCACTCGAGAACTTTCCTTCCCCATCTAGTAGCCGGATCTCTGCCGAGGATTCTTAGCACCCCTTGCTTCGCAGTTACTAGGGCTGCTGTAATAGTCTATTGTCCATATTTTATTAAGCTTTGTTAACATATAAATAACACCGAATAGAAACCGAGTGTAGGCCAAAACCTATTACGTATCTGAACACACCTGAGGCCAAGTCTTACGATTCCTTTAATCTATGGAAGGGTCTTTATTGGAAAAACCTTTTTTATTCGTGGACGTTCCATACGAAATATTATTTATTTTGGGCGGTATTTAATATAGTATGTGGGTCACATTCGATAAAGGAAAATATTTTTTGGCTCCAATAGATACATTCCTTGCTCATTGTCCTTTTAACGTAAAATATTTGGCCATTTAGATACATGTGTTTTAGTATATGAAAAGACGTTAGATATCTGAATATAATGACTAACGCGCATTTTCTGATAGGTTGATCAAATTGATCAATTGATCAAATCAGCTAATCTGAATTCTCATTGGTGAAAACAGTGACTGCGAAGTGATGTTCACCAATCAGCTTTCAGATATTCAGTATATTAATAATATTATTATTATTTATGTTAAAAAATTATAATATTATGAATCACACTAAACATTTTATGGCGAAAGTTTGTGAGTGTATGTTTATTACTGTCTCACGTAAAACCTACTGAACGCAATTCGATCATATTTGGGGTGAAGGTAGTTTACATGATGGATTAACATATAGCATATAAATGTTCGATTTCATTTTGCGCGTACGAAGAAGCGGGAAGCATCTAGTTATGATTTGTAGTTGAATTTTAACCACACTTTTTAATTCTCGTACGGAAATATTAAAAATTCAAAAATATATTATCTTCTCATTTACGGCTCAGAAATCCCCAGTTGCCATCGTATCTACCCTTTCGAGACGATAACATGCGTGAGACGACTTTTTAATGACGGAGTTATCCCCGCATCATATTCATAGAAGAGATAAGCGAAACTCCAGTACTCAGTCCTATAATGATTATTCTTAAATATAATTAAAGACATGTATAATTAAATACATGAATCGATGAAGGTAATGTGTAGCAAAATTTTAGGAAAATTAAGTTCAAACTGACACTTAACATTTTATAATACATCGTAAAGTATAGAGTACATTAATCTAAAGATACGTCAAAAGAATTAGGGCCGATTTTTCAATCGTCAGATAACTTCTGTCTAAGGAATAAATATGTGACTTTGGCAGATTTTGTATGGAACAAATGTCAAAGTCACATGTTTATTCAACTGATAAAAGTTATCTGACGGTTGAAAAATCGGCCCTTAATGTACTAAATACGTCACTATAGTTCGTCCCTGACAAATTTAACCTAAAGGTAAACAAACAGAAATCATCGAAATATTCACATATTCACTTATTGTGAACACTTATCAACACTTACAGGTGTTATTAAAGGAACAATTATCCGATACATTTCATAACACACAGTAAAAATACTAATATTTTGACACTGCCGACTGTAGAATATTGTCTATAGTCTATGAATTCATGTAGCCAAAAATAATCATTGCGTTAATATTAGCCAATTGGCATCACTGACTTGATCTATGGCTGTGTCATAGACGGCTTTGTTTACGTTTGGGTTAAATTTATCTCGTACGTACTATACATACACTAAAATGTTTAAGTGACTGTTTAAACAAAATTTTCTGGGTAATTTTTTTGTGTCATTTATCACCTTCATCGATTCATGTCTTCAATTATTTAACCTAAATAAACAACACACTAAAATACACAAATCTAATATTTTTTTTTCTACCTTGTATTCCGGTCGTGTATTTTAATTAATTTGATGTTAAATAAGTAATAAAGTGGAAAAAGTGCAAGTAATTTGTGTATTATAACCGTGTAACATGAATTTCTATCAAGAACCAGTCAATAACATATAAATAAACAACCCTTACAAATTATGTGTTTTTTGCACCTATATCTTTGACTAATTTAATTATCGAAATCATATAATAACAGATGCAAAGGGACACATTGTAATTTTGCCTATTATTTTATAATCTGAGTTTACATGTTTTTTACATAATGCCAAAATGGCATGCAAACAGTTTTTTGTGAACAAACTCTAAGGACACAGGGCCATTTGCATCAGATGGGGTACGGAATGGAGCTTTAAATTCACAACTAGAATTGTAAAAACTATGCTTCGGATTCTAAACCCGTTGGCTGTTTAGTTCTTTTTTCTAGTCCTCGACTTTGCGATCTGTTGTTCCGTGTATAGCTGAGCCGGTCTTGGCGTCGTTATTTCCACGGCACCTGTGGTTTATGCTCAGCGTTTAGTAAAACCATTTTGAATTCCGTTATCTCTAGTGTAGTCACATTTTGTGACAAAAAATAACGTTCTCAACATTTTAAATACTCTTATGGTTACGATATGAAGCTTTTTATTTACGTTTTTTAATAAATTGCAATTTTAGGCTTGCGATGATCACATTCCTCTTCATTTCATACTGCCTAAGTTTGCGCGCAACACACATGG
The DNA here is from genome assembly GCA_905187575.2 of Celastrina argiolus. NCBI lineage: Eukaryota > Metazoa > Arthropoda > Insecta > Lepidoptera > Lycaenidae > Celastrina > Celastrina argiolus. The sequence continues at coordinate 17,256,264 of LR994579.1, forward strand.
ACTATCTCTTTCTTTTCTCTTATTACTCATGGTTACACGACGCGATTGACGACAGAATAGATGCAAAAGTTTTTACGACGCCTGGATCATCTTGCCATACAGGAAATCAGACTGTATTGTCCTAGCCAAACATGGCAATATCAATTAGCTGTTTCAAAGCGGGAATCGATACCTAAGAGCCAAGCTCTAACCACTGTACCGCGGAGGCATTGCCAAATCATAAACCGAAGGTGTGATAAACTAACATTTTACGAGCAACCGTCCTCAAAGGCGTTGTTAATAATTTAGCGCAGGCTTAGGTGAGCTGTGGACACGCCCGCCCGACCGCTAATGTCATAAGATAGCCGCTTAACGAGGCGCATTGCAGCCTAGCGCTCTAACTAGCTGCATACAAACCGATGTAGTTACAGCCAGCTTACTCCCGACACAATCGAGAATCGAATCTGTTCGACCACAACGGTTTTTGGTGGATTACTTTGAAACTGATCAGGATAAAGAAAATCTTTAGATACTTTTTGTACTCCCGACCATATAAATTTATGTGGGAGTACGCGGAACGATCGAACCTGAATCAAACTTGAATCAGTTTGGAGAGTGAGACCCCCGGTCAGTTGTAGCTAGATAGTATTTAAACAACATCGATATTTCAGTATTTGAAAAGTAAATATATAAGCTATATTATAATAATACCAATTTGAATAATGTAAAGTAATTTTCGACTGTTAAGTATATTTCAAAATGTGAAAGCCTCGTTAGAAGTTCGCGTTTAAGAGTGTAGAAAATTTTAAAAAATATCACTTGTTGCATACAAAATGGAGGAGGTCGGTGTCAGCGCGCGGTGGGCCGGAAAATCCGTTTTCCACACTAACGACTATAGAGCTTACGGAAAAACAAATACAGTATGCGTAATATTTTATCTAAAATTCGAGCGCTCTACTTAATGTAATGCCAGCGCCGTGTCATGTACACGGTGCATCGACACATGCCGCGGTTGCGACAAAATATTAGCAGTATTTTGCGCATTTCATAGAATACTAAAACATAGTATGTATCTGTTTTAGCTTTATGCTGTATTTGTTGTATTTGCTTTGTGTTTAATAATGATAATGATGCCTCCCATACCGATTTCGGTGGCCGGTTTCATTGAAACCAGGCCAGCTACGTAGGAGTTATTTTATAGTGCCCAAGTGTGTGCGCGATACACAGATGCACTCTCTCTTCCTTCACTCTCGTAGCCCAGCGGGACGGATAACCGTCACGGCTGACGACTTTTTAAATGACCATTCGACGCATGGATCATCTTTCTTGTCAGTCAGGTGATCAGCCTGCATTGTCCCAACCAAACTTGATAACAACATTTTTTTGTTATTCTAACGCGGGAATCGAACCCACAACCTCCTAATCGAAAGCTAGGTTCTGAACTAGACCACGGAGGCGTTAATTTACTGCTTTGTGTTTATTAATTCTCTAAAGATGCAACTTTTATATGCAACACCTGACCCACGCAAGCATGTAAAAAGGCGATCCTGCGCCTGATCACCAGACGCGTGGCTCATAATATCCCACTGGTTTATAATAATTAAGCACACACTTGGGCACAATAAAATAACTTATGCGTAGCCGGTCTAGCTTCAATGAAAACGGCCGTCGCCACAATCGGCGGAAGACTTATTATTTATTCACTCTAGGTTCCCTAGAAATTTAATACTATAAAACACAATAGTTGTAATTCAGCTAGTCGAAATTTCGCTCATTGTTCTCTCCTTAATGACTTCAGTTAAATAGCAATTTAAAATCGATGATAAAATCAAGACTTAATTATCAGTAAAACACGAACTTAAGATATGGTTCTAAGTAATGCTAATATAAGATGGATATCTTCCATCGCTAAGGGCCCTCGTTACCGGCTGATGATCTGTACTCATTGAACGCAGCCAATTAGCAGGCGAGAGTAGAGACGGTGTTGGGGTGTCCACACACTACCAGCTATAATATAGGCTATATGGAGCTATATGGAGCTATATTTTGGAGAATGTTAAGGGTTTAGGAAGTTAATATTTAATATTGAATTGTGTTTTTCGAGACCAATGTGGGATTTCGCGTGCGTTAAGCATTTGAATCCGAGTCGGAATGGTGAATAATACTCCAAATTTATTGCATAATAATAATATTATGTGTATATAGTATAATAGTGAAAAAATTTAAAGAAACATCTGAAATTTGTAAAATTTATTTGGTATAAAAAATAAACCCAACTGCAAACACTGTGTACACTCTAACCCTAAGGTAGATAATAATATGGGGCTAACAAAATTTTAACATTTTGAATAAGCTACACGATATCCTTGTCTGTCAAGTAATGATACTAACGTCAGACAAGGAGGAGGAATATTTTTGTTAGTAACTAATACCTCTTGTATTAGTAAAATTTAACCTTATTATTAGTGATCACTGAATGAATTTCATAGTGCGAGCTTTTAAATTATCAGCCACTTTTTCAAAAAAGATTTAAATAGCGCGAGGGTATCTCTACAGAAAAAATATTATAGCTTAAACGCTATACAACAAGATTAATTCTGCAACAAGAGCGTGACTTGAGTTCGTTACCTCCGAACATTAACGCGAATTACTCGTCTATTTTGTTTTTCAATCACACAAAGCTTTTTTTCTTCTTATATTTAAAAAAGGGCTTTGTCGCTTAGCGATTATGTCGCCCTGGTAAGTGACACAAAGTATTTACATAAATAAATAAAGATTTTAAATAAATAAATAAATAATTTATTGAGAGCAACTGTAGCCCAATTTTAGGTTAGTTAATAATAATAAAATAATAAAAATAATAAAAACTTTTTAACCGACTTCCAAAAAGGGAGGAGGTTCTCTATTGAAAACCTGACCCTCGTCACAAAAATATGGTGTCATAAATATGGAGTTTGTGTATCTGAACTTCCAAAAAGACACAGGTTCTATTATGTTCCGCTGTGTTTATATTTTTAGTAGGCATTTAGATTATAATAATTTTTGCTATTTGAACTCCTAAACTCTGTATAAAATGTAGGGTGGTATATAAAATGTACATCATCCTTTCTAACGTCCACAATTCATTGAACAAATTCGTCAGACAATAACAATCAACACCTGGTATAATGTTCAATTATGAAGTTTACGGAATTAATTTACCTTGCCCACCCCTGTGGGCTCCTTGACTCCTAGGCGGCGCAGCAGCGCGGGGGGCGGCGGCGGGGGCGCGCGGTGGATTACGCCACTGAATCCAGAGGCCACCTCCTCTTCCCGTTTTCTGCGCTCCCGGTGCGGTGAGCCGCCACTGCATTTTGTTGTCCTGGAAGATTTAGAGTTTTTAGCACATTCGCAGACTTGTTATTTTATTGCTAAGTATTGCCAGTAACAAGGTTCAGTCTGACGTTTAGTTAAGTGTTGCTAGTTGCTACTAAGATTTAGTCTGAGCTGCAACTTTTGATTGTAATGTTACATTTTAGTTTTATCTATAAAAAAGATTAAAAAACTATAACCCGACTGCGCAAAAAATGGATTTAAAAAGGCTGAAACAAGATAATAATTCAATTTGAAATCCAGAAATGTATAGGTACAAAAATGATCAAGGAAGAGTCGCGGTCACACCCGATATAATGCAACGGCATAAGAAATATGCTCTTTCAAGTTCTTTTTTTCTACCGTATTTCACTGATGCTCAGCTTTTATTAGCGGGTACTTTCTTGATCATTTTTGTAACTTTGCGTTTCTGGATTTGAAATTGAATATTATTTTTTTTGTTTCTTCTTTTTAGACCCATTTTTTGCAAATTCAGGTTATCGTTTTTTAATATATGTATTTTTTTTATTTAATATTTTTCAGTTTCCACATCCAATTTAATAACCTTTCCGTTTATCTTTTCCGAAGTTGGGTAAAAAAATAAGTAAAATTAGAGTAGCGAAAAAAAGATAAAAAATATACAGTAAAATTTGAAATGCGTAAGCTTTGTTCCCTGATAGATTTATCGCAAGGTTTTTGCCTCTACGAAACACCTCGGGAACCGGAAAGAATCTACCCACTCTCCCGCAGTATGTGAATATTAAAACTTCCTCAGCACTACCGAACCCCTTAGGAGTTTGTGATAAATAGTCGTTACGTGATGTCCCCGGTGGCCTTTTTTACATTTTTCAAAAATTCACACCGCGTCAATATTCGCGTAAAGGGCCGTGTACACTGATGGATAGCTTCTACGTGACTCCGGGCATCGGGTCGTATTTTATTTTAATGTTCGCAGTGGATCGCGGCTTAAAATTGAAAATTCTCAGGGCATATCGGGAATCATTCGTGATCCTTCAGAATTTCATTTCAGTATGCAAATGTTCTTTTAGTTCTGTCACGTGACGTTTACGTGACAAAATCATCCGCTTGATGACTTTATGGGAATGGAGAATTGAATTGTTTTCACCGACAATCGATTCAAGAGCCGCCATGTTTTTCAATAGTTTATTAAATGCCAGTGGTTGAATTGAGATTGAATAATTAGATGCAACAAAAGGTTCCATTATAATAAAAAAATAAAAGGTAATTTATTGCTCTTTACCAAGTTATAATTTAAAATATAACAAGAGTGTTACATTTATCGCTGAAAAATTGACGATCGTATTGTTTCAACACACAACACGACACAGCTTGTCTGTCATCAAAGTGAAATTAAATAAGCTGACAGCCGCAATAAGTTTATAAATACTAGGGAGTTTATTCATCATCAAATTATTTTATACTATTATTAGTCATTAATGAAGTATAAAAATAAACGTTACTTAAATAGCGTGTTTCCTTTGCGTGCAACTACCCTCCGTTTATTGTATTTACGAGTATTAACATTCTTGAGGGAGTGTTTGGATACCTCTTGACTTGGCCCTTCGTGTCCCCACTAGTGGGACCGTGGGCCGTTTAGATATAGACTGAAGGATTGCATATTGATTTGTTTACGTAGTGACAAATGGCCGACAGGGTAGGAACTTTCAACGATCTGTAAGAAGCGTTACTAGTAAAAGGGCCTTAAGATACCGCGTTGGTTTCAAAATGGCTGTCTTAAAAGTTTTTTTACTTGTATATTCTTTAAACTTGACAAATAACTGAAAAATAAAGATAAAATCATATTGTATTAATAAATTATACAGAAGAGTGTAAAGTGAAGCCACCGTTTAAGATTGCGTATGCGCGGTAAGCTGCAAATTTGAGTACTATCAAACCTTTTTTCTCAATAAATTCTTCTTCATTAAATTTACAAGACGATTATCGTTTTATAATTATTTATTTTTAAAAACAGCTTAAAACAATATGCAACGTACACTCTTTATTTTAACGTTATAACCTTTTTTCTTTATATAACGTGTAAAATAAATGAGTGATAATACTTTAAGGTGTGCATATGTGTCCTATGTACAGAATACTTTGAAAGTACCAGCGCTGAAAGACTGACTTTTGACTTTCTCGTTTCTATGAGAAATTCCTCAACATCATAAATTTGCCCATACAATAAGTAAAAAAAAGTACCTCTTTCAGCGCTGGTACTTTCACAGTATTCTGTACATAGGACACATATGCACATCTTAAAGTATTATCACTCATTTATTTTACACGTTATATAAAGAAAAAAAGTTATAACGTTAAAATAAAGAGTGTACGTTGCATATTGCATACTCTACATAGGCATTCACAATAAACTCTATATATATACGGAACCCATACACACCTCAAAGTATTATACACTTATTCATATAACAGCCTGTATATTACTAGTATTTTAAATGAGGCGGGAATCAGAGGACTATTGTTTTAAGTTAAGCAAATTTTGTCTTAAGATTTTTTAAAACGAGTTTTATACGATAACACGCTCCGGTCGGCGCAATATTTTTTTTTGCCGTATAAATAGTCACTCAAGGTCATTGGCGTAATACAAAGCCATTAGCTTGTGTATAATAAAATTATAGTTACATATAAGTACTAAGTACTTTATTGCCGTTTATTACAACTAAATATAGCTATAAAGATGATTTATTTAATTATATTTTTTGTCTGGATATACAAACCGAACTAAATAATTAAAATGTACCTAATCATCATTCCCGTACTGCATTTCTAATGTAATTCATATTTGTAATTTATATAACGACTACCTAATATTTCACGCACTTAACTAACCACACAAGGTAATTTTAAAAAAATATTTGTTTTGAAATCGTACAAATTACACGGTAAACTTTGCTATAGCGTGTCCTTATCATATAATTCTGTTCTGAATAATAACTTACATAGGCTTTCAGGTCAAAATTATAAATTTCTAACGTAATTTCTATGGTTTAGGAAATGGGAACATTAGTTAGTTTTGTAATGCTTATGAACTTTGTTATAATTTTTCCGTATCTCTGTGCATTAAACCTTGAGTTAAAACTTAAAAACTTTGAATATTGTTATTTATTGTAATTGATAACTTATTTTCAACGACTTTTTTAAAAATTACATTGTTTTGTGGAAACGGATTATACTCGTAATATACAATATAATATTATAATCCGTTTATATATATTATTACGTTGATCTTGTTAGTTTTATGATATATTCAGAAATTATTGTGATAGAGTAGATATATAATAAGTCTGATGAATTAAGAATACCTACATACGAGTATTATTATGTTGGATGTTGAACTTTCGTCAATGAAGAAGTAGGTATACTAAAAGAACGAACGCATCTTAGCCGCATCACATTTTCTTTCATTTTTAAATATTCTTGAAGTTCTTAGATGCAAATAATGCAATCTTGCACACCTAGTTAGATACTCGACTGGGTTATTTCTCTATCATTTACTGACTTGACATAAAACTAACTCGATCAACATGAAAAATATATAGTTTTCAAGAAACAAATAGAAATATACCCACAAATAGAGAAGATTGAATTCCCATTGATATTAGACTGCAAAGATGAACCCACGAGACAAAATTCACTCAAATCCAAATAAAACATAACAAATATGCTGTTCCTATAGATAGAAATCTTGCGATTTCAAAGGATGTTTATGCCCCTATGATGTCGTTGATTTTCCGGGTCGACTGTCGCACTGAAAACAATCTGCGAAAGGCCGTCTCCTGACATTTGATAGAATACTTGGACCATGAACAAGCTAGCGCGGCCATTTTGTCTTTATTATTTTTCTAAGAAATCAAGATGTCGTCGGCCCTGCGAAGTTAGGCTTGAGTGGTATCATTTTCGTTTATCATTTCTTATTGATTTCTAATATCTTTCTTATTCTCATACAATCTATTTTTAATACAAAAATTGCAATACATATCACTACTATTCATGTTTGTAAATCATAAAATGTAAATATCCCGAATTAAGTATAAATATTGACATTATATTAAAGATAAGCATATTTTTCAGCATAACATCATATTAAGCTAAATTCAACTCCTTAAATAATAAGAAGATACGAAACGAAATTAGTAATTAGTATTTTCCAATAGTGGCGCTAGATGGCGGTTTCCGTAATGTGACTGGAAATCGAGGAAAACAAAAATAGCCAGTCGAATTGCCAGTATTAGGGTGATACCATTTTCTAGTACTAGGTCTTGTCTCCGTTATATATCTACTTTGTGATAATACTAAAGGTTTGAAAGCATTTTAAGTATAAGTGCGGATTAAGTCGTGCCATTTTCTCCGAGCCATAATCCTTTCCAGTTACACTGCTGTACTACTCTTACACCTTTCATTTCTGACTAGACGATTTTTTTGGTAGCGACCTCGTGGCAATCGTCCAGGGACCAAACAATGTTAACTATAATCCACTACGACCTAGGTGAACAATATCGAACCTTATTGCATTCATTTACGGTTCAAATTGACGTTTTGCGCTACGCGAGCAACGTGGCAAATGCAGCATTGTTTGCGAAAATGACGGCAATAAATCTAAAGAAAGGCCTTTAACAAAACTGTCCAATAGCGTTCCAGCTTTTCAATACATGCTGTTCTACGTCTCGTACTTGTATTTAAGGGTTTAATAAATTAACTTCTAGTAGGTATAAGGTTTTCTATTTCTGGGTCAGATGGGTGTATAATTAAAAATCTTAAATTTATGTATAGTATAAAAATATGATTCCGTTTTCTGGTCCGTAACTCAAGTTCTTCTGATAGCACGGGACCAGATTGACGTGGCGTGAAGCGTTCATAGAAATTATTATTATTGTAAACATAATATCGTAAGTATGGTAAAGGTCAGTTCACACGTGTCCAAAGTATCGGTGCTGCACTATGAAGGAAGATATTAAAGTTGAGCTTTATTCACTATACAAGATACACATTTTTTTGCAGCGCTATGCAGCCCGGTGCAGCTGGAAACTGGGAGTCTGATATTATAAAACATAAATTTTACATTTTAAAATGAATCGCTGTTCCTTGGTCTCGCTAAAAGTCGAGAACGGCTGAACCGATTTGACTATTTTTAGTCTTGCAATATTCGTGGAAATCCAGGAAGTGTTTAAATAGTTTGTATGCTCAACGAAGTGGGCACGGGTCAGCTAGTAGTGAATAAAGTAAAATTTTGAATTGATATCTAACGAATACAGCGCCGTACATAGTTGGTATGAACTGATGCTAACAATAATAATTAACATACTAGTTCTATTGAAGGAAAATATCTAGTCAAGGCTACATTCACGTATCAAAGAATGAAAATATCAAAGTACTTATTCAAAAATGGAACACAAGGAAGATATAGGAAGGAAGACATTTGAAACTAACCCATAACTTCCACATGCAAAAATGGCCTAGAGTTGGAATTGTGACGTGATACGATACAGTTTTCGCCAATATCACACATAAATCATGTAGTTTTATGTCAGAACACGTGTATAAGGCGAAGCGGTACTTGTTAACCCGCTGGTTTACACGAATTTTTATTTATGCCTTTGCTTGTGGCATGAATTATTATACCTTTGGTGGTTTTGCTTAATGGTGGTGGAGCAAACCTGGGTTGACTTAGCTTACCACCCAATTTTTTACTTTTAAAAATTATTACCCAAACTTCTTGAGTGAAGTCCGAAAAATAAAAATATATTTTAATTCGGGGTGCATCATGCTCACCTTGGTCTACCCTACTCTGGCTGGGTAGGTTAGGTTAAGTTAAAAAAAAGGTTAGGTCATTATTCGGACTTTACCCAAGAAGCTTGAGAAATACCAAGTCAATCCGGGTAAACCTAGGTTTACTCCACCTTCTAGCATCACCCGTGACTTATATAAGCGCATACAAGCGATTGTGTTTATGTGTAGTTTTTGCGCATGTAATCCCATTGTAGTTTTTAAAACCAGTGGTACTTTCTCAATGTGTGTGTTTACTAATGTGGCAATTACCGATTTCTAGAAAACCGTGGATTTTGTTTAAATGGAAACCGTTTATTTTTCATCATCACGGTACGACGGGATCGCTATTCAAGGAAAACAGACCTTTAGCGTCAGACCAACACGCTCTGGCATATTGCAAATTAAACCTACAATATTAATATTCATATCGGGAGTGATAAAAGAACGAAGGCTTCCCTGCCGTGTAAGTCGAGAGCCAAACAACATGGGGTATTAATAAAGAGGTGGGCTTTGTAAAACTCTTCATTAGAGATCATACCATTGTTGCGGCTGTTCTTTTTGTTGGCGGATCGCTTTTTGTGGCCTCGTCTAAGTCACAAGCAACGTGAGATTTTATTTTACGTGTAATGGATACATGAGATATTCGGTAGTGATGGTTCTTTTTGATGGTATATCAATACTACGGAAATTTTGGTTTTCTTAATGGTATCTGTATATACGATTTTTATAGGATTTTATTTTCGAACTGTGCCCGCGACTTTGCATGCGTGGAAAATGATTTAGGGCAGGATTTTAAATATATTTTTTTGTTTATGAACACTGTCGTTTGGGAACTTAAAAAAAACTTTGCAAAAACGCAAAACCCACATTTGTAATTACACATTTAATATGCTAACAAAAACTGGTCCACCCGGCTAAAAACTACTCATAATAGCAAAGTCCCGCCAGAAAACTATTAAAACAATTTTCGCCGTGTTCTTAACAACTAGCCCAAGCGCCATTACGTCCCCTAAACACCAGATGGACGCATAATATGGCGCTTTGTTGCCCATGGGAGTTTCTAGAGGGGCCGATTTTGTACGGCGTGCGTACGTTTGATGCTAACAATGGACGATTTTACATGATGCACCTACTTAATATTAGGATAATAGATGTATAACGTGAATCAAAATCTTAATAAAACTATATGAACGGAGGTAGTTTGAATTGGAAGTAAAGCGTGTTCATTACTTAGAGCTATCAATATACACTTTTAACATGGTAATATACATACATCGTCGTCATTTCAGCCTTTTATCGTCCACTGCTGGACATAGGCATCTCCAATACATTTCCAGTGCGACCGGTCCATTGCCACCTGCATCCAACGTGACCCGGCAGTTTTCACCAGGTCGTCGGTCCATCTGGTAGGTGGCCGTCCCACACTGCGCTTGCCAGTACGTGGCCTCCACTCTAGGATCTTTTTGCCCCATCGACCGTCCAATCTTCGAGCTATGTGGCCGGCCCATTGCCACTTCAGCTGACTGATCCTACGGGCAATGTCAGCAACCTTAGTTCTTCTACGGATCTCCTCATTTCTGATTCGATCACGTAGAGAAATACCGAGCATTGCCCTCTCCATAGCTCGCTGAGCGACATTGAGCCTTTTGAAAAGATCCTTCGTGAAGCACCACGTCTCAGAACCGTAAGTCATCACTGGTAACACACATTGGTTGTATACCTTTGTCTTAAGGCACTGAGGTATTTTGGACGAGAAGACGTTGCGTAATTTACCGAACGCTGCCCAGCCGAGCTGGATCCGTCTACTGACCTCTCTCTTAAAGTTGGACCTACCTAATCGGACAGCCTGCCCTAGGTATATTGAAGTTGTTGACGAATATATATAGTATATATTCGTCAACAACTTCAAGAGTAGAGCTCCCAACAGTTAGTGCGGTGGGTGCAACATGGACATTGTGCATGATCTTTGTTTTGTCCATGTTCATTTTAAGACCCACTTGTTGAGAAACTCTATTAAGGCCACCGAGCATGCACCCCAAATCTTCCAGCGATTCTGCCATGACTACTATGTCGTCGGCAAATCGAAGGTGAGTGATGTATTCGCCATTGATGTTGATGCCAAGTCCTTGCCATTCCAGGAGCTTGAAGGAATCCTCCAGAGCAGCGGTAAACAGTTTCGGGGATATGACATCCCCCTGTCTTACTCCTCTCTTTAAAGGGATATCCTTCGTGCAGTGCTCCTGTACTCGGACTGACATGGTGGCGTTATTATACAAACACTTCAACACTTCGATATACCGATAGTCAATACGGCAACGCTGGAGAGATCTAAGGACCGCCAATATTTCGACGGAATCAAAGGCTTTCTCATAGTCCACAAACGCCAAGCATAATGGCCGATTATACTCTTCGGTCTTCTGTATAATCTGCCGCAGCGTATGTATGTGGTCTATGGTACTATAGCCTTTTCGGAAACCGGCTTGTTCGGTAGGCTGAAAGCCTGCGTTCGAGACGCATCGTAATAACTCTCGAAAACAGCTTGTAGACATGGCTCAGCAGTGTTATGGGCCTATAGTTCTTCAGTAAGGTTTTGTCACCTTTTTTGAAGAACAGGACCACAACACCCCTGTTCCATGCCTCTGGCGTTTTCCCCTCGAGTAAGGCGGAATTGAAGAGTTTCTGAAGGACTTTTAGTACCGGCATGCCGCCCGCTTTCAGAAGCTCTGTAGTGATTCCATCCTCGCCCGGCGCCTTGTTATTCTTAAGCTGTTTGAGAGCTATTCTTATCTCGTACAGGCTGATGTCCGGGATGTCTTCCGTATAGTGTCGTGTTAGCCTGGCTCTTGGGTCTGCAGCTAAACTTTCAGGTTCAGCTGAGACCGAGGTATACAGGTGTCCATAGATCCTCTCTATCTCCCGTAGTACCTCGGACTTATTTGACGTTACGCGTCCATCTTCGGTCTTCAGCTTTGTCAACTGGCTTTGCCCAATAGATACGTCTCTTGCAAACACTTTGGAGCCTTGGTTCCGCTCTATTGTCTCTTTAATACGCTGGGTATTAAAAGAACGGATATCGTGTCGCAAGGACTTCGTGATCTGTCTATTGAGCTGCCTATATGACTCAGCGTCACTCGAAGTTTGGAGCGTCATTGAACGTCGACTAGCCATGAGGTTCCGGGTTTGGTCGGATAGTTTCTGAGTTTGTACGGTGGGTCTTGAAAAATTTGGACCCCACCGTATGGACAGTTTCTACCAGCCTGCTATTTATATCGTCCACTGATGCGCAGCTGTCTAGCCATTGGAAGCGATTTGACAGTTCAAGTTGAAAGCTCTCGGGGTTTTGGATATGGGTATTCGACGGTCGGAGCGTAGACTTCATCAGACGCGATCTCTCAAGTTTGACGTTGATATTCAACATGCCTCTGACGATTCGGTGATCACTTTCGGTCTTAACCATGTTGATCACAGAGACATCGTTGAATATCTGCCGCTTGGTGCTCATAATGAAGTCAATCTCGTTTCTAGTTACACCGTCGGGACTCAACCAGGTCCATTTCATCTGCGGCGGCTTTTAGAAGATAGAATTCATCATGAAGAGTCCTTCTTTCTCCATAAAGTCCGTACTCCATAAAATATACATACATACAGTACTTAATATTGTGGTAAATTATATTTAAATCACTATTTTATTACGTGAAGCAAAATCTTTTAGTACATTTTACTAGAATTATATGAACGGAGAAAGTATGAAATTTGGCACAGTACAGTAGGTTCACTATTTGAAGCTAACAAGAGAAGATATCATTATATGATTAGGTACAGTTTTCTGAAAATCGTGCGAGATGTATGAAACGGTAAAAGTGTATGAGAGGAAAGTGTGCACAAATTTTTTTTTTTACTAAGTTTAGATATGCATAAAAAAATCAAGACCAAAAATAGCCGAATCTCTTCAGGCCTTCTCGCGCTTTAGCGAGACTAACGAACAGCAATTCATTTTTATATATAAGAGAAGAAGAAGATTATATTACATTATAGTCTTTCACTTTCACGCTTTCAGTATTATAGGCATAATATCTGAAATACACTGAACAATACTTTCGCAGTATTTTAGACGACATTTGCGTAATACTAGAGTGCTAACGGAATATATCGTAAGTATAACTAAAAATTATTTTCTTTTATGTAGAGAAATTTATGCTTCTTTCATCCACAGGTTCGCTATATGCTCAAGACCTAATCCCCATTTATGAGGAACCTCCCTAGCCAGATGGAGGCGCAATGCGCAGGAAAAGTTTCGTTAAGCGTGTACCAGATTTATGCAGACATGTATGAACCTAAAACTAAGAAATGCATCGTGTGTGACAAATATTTTTCAAGGCGTATATAACCTTATTTTATCACTGGCACAATATAATCCTTCTTTTTTACATTTATATAATTTGGAACAGATACATTTTTTTCACTTTGTGACGGAATTGACACGGTTTGAAATGTAACGTTTGGGACGCCAAATCTCGTCACTTCTGGATCAAGGATATGGTAATATCCTCGCCGGTAAAAGACGATACAATAGGACAACTACACCAAGGAACAATGCGTTAGTACTCACCAGGTCTGGAAGCGAACCTGTGGGCCGTTGAAGAATGGCGTTCGCTGGATGTTCGTTGCCGAATGTGTTTTAGTTTCTTGTTTTTCTTTAGATACACTAGCCGGCCGGCTGTCACTGAGGATTAATACAGGATTCCACACGCGGTGGACGTTAGATTACATCCAAATCGGTAATTTGAAGCTAACTCGATTAGTCTGGTTCCGCGTATAAAAGGCGAAACGCTAATGTCGCGTGTTCATTTGTTTTTCACAGCAACTCGCGCGTGGCGCTAGGCTTGTACCGTGCAATGCGATTGGTTGAGATGTCAGCATTGTATGTCTAGCGGCCCAATGAGAATTGGCGCGCGATATTTAAAATATTATTTATGAAACAAAACGATATAAACTAAACATTCCGCCCACCAAAATACCAACGGAATTTTCCGAAAAGTATGAAAGAAACAATAAGTTAAGAATTACTTACGATACTAACTAAAATTACTATTTAAACGTTAATAGATAACAAAGATCATTCTAATGGAAGGGGACATAGTTTGACTAAAGGTCGTATAAGTGAATGATCCTTACGGGTTCGTATAGTTGCTACCCGAACTACTCCGTCAGGCCCAGGATGTAATGAAACCACTCGTCCTAGCGGCCAATGTAAAGGAGGTCGGTTGGTGTCCTTAATAAGAACCATAGAATTAACAGGTAACGGTTTTGAATCCTTAGTCCATTTTGCCCGCTGAGTAAGTGCATTTAAGTACTCATGTTTCCAACGCTTCCAAAACTGCTGTTGAAATAATTGAATAAGTTGCCAACGGTTTAATCGGCCAATTTTAACATTTGTGTAGTCGGTATCTGGAACCGCGGTCAAGGGTTCTAATGTTAAAAAATGACCAGGGGTTAATACGTTCAAATCGTTAGGGTCTGAGCTTAATGGACACAAGGGTCTTGAATTTAAAATCGATTCGATTTGAGTGAAAAGTGTTGAAAGTTCTTCAAAAGTTAGCGTCTGATCGCCAATAATACGGTACAAATGAGACTTGGCGGCTTTAATTTGAATTTCCCATGCTCCTCCGAAATGGGGAGCGGACGGGGGGTTACGTTTAAATGAGATGCGCTCTGCGTGCGAAGCCTCTTCAATACAGCATGCTAGTTGTGCGCTAGCACCTACGAAATTTGTTCCACAATCCGAATGGATAATGTTACAACGGCCGCGACGCGAAATAAATCGACGCAAAGCCGCGATGAAGCCGTCAGTCGATAAAGTAGATACTACCTCGAGATGTACAGCCCTTGTACTTAAACACACAAATAGACATAAATAGGCTTTATCTAGTTTGGCACCTCTATGGGAACCCAACTTGATACGAAAAGGTCCACCGAAATCCACGCCTACCTCCGAAAAGGGTTTTGCCTGATTTACACGAAAGGCAGGTAAGTCGCTCATAAACGGTTGCAGAGGTTGCGGATTAAGACGGTAACATCGTATGCATTTGGACAGTTGATGACGTATAGCACGCTTAGCCGTGAGGATCCAAAATTGTTGTAAAATCAGATAATGAGTTGTGTTTAGACCAGGATGAAAATTATTTCGATGAATCGATTCAATTACAGCGGCTGTAAGAACACACTTTCTTGGCAATAAGGCAGGATGTTTATGCTCGAATTCCAAGCCCGAGCGAGCGAGACGTCCGCCCACCCTGAGGATATCCTGATCGTCAAGGAACGGGTTTAGCTTTTGAAAACTACGGGGGAGCAATTTATTTTGTTTTAATTTTAATATCACGTCAGAAAAGTAACGTTTTTGAAAATGTTTAACGATAGTAAAAATGGAAATATGCCGTTCTGTTTCGGTTACGAAAGTATTATCATAGCGCGAGACAGTGCGCCGCACGCTGTTAGCAAATCTATAAATGTATGCTATAATACGACAGATTTTGTCCAAAGATGAATATTTATCAAAAAGATAATCGATAATTGACGTTTGTTGAGCGGTATCGATTCGATCGGTGACGAGAGTTACACGACGTTGCTCAGCGAGTACCTCGTCATTATTAGTATGAATTTTCGATATCTACTGGCCACTGAGATTGTGATTGGGACAACCACTTTGGTCCCGCCCACCATAATGTGTTGTTCAGTAGATCACTAGGCATTTGGCCACGTGAACAAACGTCTCCAGGGTTTGTAGCAGACGGTACGTGCCTCCAGCACTCGGGAGGTACGATATCCTGGATATGGCTAACGCGGTTCGCCACGAAGGTCACCCAACGAGAGGAAGGCGATCTCAGCCATGCCAAGGCAATAGTGGAGTCACACCACAGATAAGTGTCATGGATACTAATCCTTAGGGTGTCTTTAACGAATTTTAAAAGATCAGCTAGTAGAACTGCTCCACATAGCTCCAGACGAGGGAGACTTTGTCTTTTGAGGGGAGCAACGCGTGCCTTAGCACAGACAAAGAAAATGCGAACTGAACCATCGGACAGAGTGACACGTAGATAAATGACTGCGCCGTACGCTAGCTCCGAACTATCACAGAAACCATGCAACTGATACGATAAAGCATTTTTGATTACAAATTTGCGTGGAATGTTGAGGTTTCTGACTAACGGAAGTTGATGAGAAAAATTGCTCCATTGGGATACAATTTCCGGTGGAGGAGTTTCATCCCACGATAAACCGAGAATCCACAGTTTTTGGATTAAAACTTTGGCTTTGATTGTCAACGGGGACAGAAAACCCAGAGGATCAAAGATTCTAGCGACCTCGCTCAAGATTGTTCGTTTGGTACATGGATTATTTGACGGTTGAACGTTAAAAACGAACGAATCTGAAGTCGGTTCCCATTTAAGACCTAGAACCTTGACGGTCGTGTCTTCGGCTTCGGTGAATGTGATAGCTTCCGAAAGACACACTTCTGAAGGTAAATCATTCAGAAGTTCAGGATGGTTGCTAACCCATTTTCGCAGCTCAAAAGAGCCAAGAGCGAAAAGGGCGATAACCTGCGATTTAATGTCACGTGCTTCATCCAGCGAAGTACTTCCGGTTACTATGTCATCAACATAGAGATCAGAAGTTAAAACGGTTTTAGCCTTCGGGTACTTATGACCTTCATCATAGGCTAATTGCTGGATAACGCGACATGCTAGAAATGGAGCTGAAGAAACTCCATACGTTACGGTATTAAGAACATATTCTTGAAGTGGCTCATCTGGGTGAGCGCGCCAAAGAATGCGCTGATAATGATGATAATGGGGATCCATTTTTATCTGACGATACATCTGACGCACATCAGCCATGAAGACTACCTCATGTTCGCGATAGCGAAGAAGAATTTCAACAATGTTGGATTGCAACTTTGGACCAGTCAGTAGCATTTCGTTAAGAGAATTGCGGTTGGCATCCTTGGCGGATGCGTCAAAAACGACACGAAGTTTTGTAGTTGCGCTGTCCGGTCGTAGAATGCAATGGTGCGGTATGTAATACCTACCCTGACCCATTTGTTTAGCAGGCACTAAAGACATATGCCCACTGACGATATAATCGGTCATGAATTCGATATATTGTTGTTTTAAATTCGGATCACGAGACAGACGTCTTTCAATAGCATGAAAGCGTCGAAGAGCTATGTCTCGAGAACCCTCGAATATTGGCTCTGTATTTTCCTTGAATGGAAGACAGACGACATATCTACCTGTCTCATCACGATAGTGATTATGGACGAAATTATTTTCACATAATTGTTCATCTGGAGAGAAACGATAGGATTTAGGGATGTTATCGATTTGCCAGAAACGTTGCACGATATTATTTAAATTGTTATCGCCTTGAGGAGACGACACACCTAACAAACACGAAGAAGCGAGTTTGGTCCTTCCAAGAAGAAGCCATCCGAAGACAGAATTAAAAGCTCTCGGTTGTGAAGTGCTGCCTTTCAAACGTTGTGTAAGCAGTGATTCAGCGAAAACATCGGCACCTAACAAGACGTCGATCGGACCAGGAATGTCAAAACCAGGATCAGCAAGCGGTAATGTCTTGACTTCCCATCCACTCGTGTTAAGTCTCGCTATTGGTTGGTCTCCGCATATTTTCGGAATAACGAACATATCGAGACGGAATTTAGTATTACAATTGACGCCGATATCGCACGTAATCACACCGTTAATTGAGGTGGAGTTACCCCCCAAGCCAAGGACGTTGACGTTAGTAGTTGAAGGCAGTATGTTCAGCTGTTGGGCTGCGTGTGCCGTTATAAAGTTATTTTGGCTTCCGGTGTCGAAGAGCGCACGAAAACTATGAAAATCACCAGATGATTTACGGATCTGTATAATGGCAGTTGCCAGTAACACTGTCGAATGAGATGGAGATAAAGATTCCTTCGCAACTAAGGCCAATGAACCAGATTTGTCAGCAGAAGACTCGCAATTACCAACCGATTGCTCCCGGTGAAGAAGAGTGTGATGTTTACGTTTACACTTTCGACAAGAAAATATTGAATTGCAATGCCGCACCGAGTGAGACGCGTTTAAACAATTATAGCACCATTTCCTTTCGGTAGCCACAGCCATGCGATCATCGGTCGATTTAGAAAGAAAAGATTTACAAGCCGATATTTGATGCTCATCCCCACAAAAGGAGCACTTACGAATGAATTTTGAACTTGATGACACCTTAGTAGGTTTTCCGTTATGTGCATGACTATTCCCGTCAACGCCATTTACATTGACATGAGAGGTCACAAGTGCATGTGCAACATGGTGTCGCTTCGATTTGAATGGGGTTGCCCGGGTTGCCGCAACCTCCTTAAAGGTTGTTGCGGGTTTGCCAGTGATGGCGGTAAAATGTGTATCTCGAATCATCGCTTCGCATTTAGAATTTAAAAATTCCCTAATTTCTTTATACTGTGGTAACTCCACATTACTATGTTTTTCTTCAAATTCACGTCTTAATTTAGTGTCGAGTTTCGCCAAAATATTATAACAAAGTACAAAGTCCCAGTGTTCAGTAGGTAATTTTAACTGTTTTAAGAGCGTGCATTCAATTTACGACGAAGTTTCAGTTTTTCGGTGTTTTTGACTGCCCCTCACACGCATAAAATAACTAAATTAAATAAAACAATTAGAAATATATGAAGATAAACTCTTTATTTTGGACATAATTTTATAAAATTAAAGTTTTAAGTAGTACATTTGAGTAAATTTAAAGATTTCGGAACGCCGAATCGCAAAAATGCCGATTTTAGCTCACTTTGATAAAGAAAATAACAATTAAATCGTGTTAATATAGTTTAATTTCTATTTTTATAAAAAAGATTATAAAGTCCTTCAATGAAATATTGATAAAAAAATAAAAATATGTCGAAAGGGGCTCTCATGATTTAGTATCATTCCTTCGGATACTGTGGGCTTTCGTGGGTAAATCGTGAAAAGAGAACAGAGTAACAATATCACTTGTTTATTCGTAATCACAATTTCTTTATAAATTCACT
Organism: Celastrina argiolus; assembly: GCA_905187575.2. Classification (NCBI taxonomy): domain Eukaryota; kingdom Metazoa; phylum Arthropoda; class Insecta; order Lepidoptera; family Lycaenidae; genus Celastrina; species Celastrina argiolus. The sequence continues at coordinate 17,275,483 of LR994579.1, forward strand.
ATTCACTACACTTTATGAATTTACTTTACTTTAAATTCACTTTACTTTACTTTACAAGTATTGACACTAACGAAACATAACACGTTTCAAGACATCTCAACTTGGCGACCAAATCACGAATGAATTCAGTCTCGTCGAGAAAGTCCGGAGTCATGTCAAAGCGCGCCATAGACAAGTTGCGCCATTTTGCCACTTGGGGGCGCGCTTCCGTCTCGTTTTGTGTCCATATTCATATCCGGCTCCGACACGGCCATTCTGATAAGTCACACGTCCCGTGTGATGCTTCTGCAAAAGAGAAAACCAGCTGCAATATCACGAGCCTTTCGCTCGGCCAACTCTGACCAATCTCCACAAAATATCATCAAAAATAAAGTTCAGATCTCAATGTAATTTTATTTCAAATAATCTTTCAAATAAAATTCTCGTTAAATTTTTTTTTGACATGGAATGATACCCTGGGTCATGTTACTTAAATCATGTTAAAACTGTAGGAACTGTACACAACTGAACACAAATAAACTAGTAAAATCTCTAACTCCACTACCATACCCAATTTCATAGACATAGAACTCACAAGGTTCATTGTCCCAGACCGCCAGTCAAACGCCCTCCTGACATAAAACGGACTTAATATAGTCCGAGTTACCGGTTACGAAATAACTGGACGGTCGATCTCATTACTCATAGACCCAGTCCCATATCGCCAGTCAAACGCCCACCGAACATAAAACGGACTTGATACAGTCCGAGTTACTGGTTACGTAATAACTGGACGGTCAACTTCATATTCACTATTAGTACGGTAGGTAGAGACTTTACCCAACAACTCAAATTTGTTCATCATTAGCAAAATCTTTATCATTATCAACTTTCACCAATACATGACCCGAAGGAATCTTTCTCTAACGTATGCAGCGTCATAAGTACGCTTTGAACTTGCAACTTTTACAGCCTTATTTTCAACTATGAAAAAAAACCAATCGAAAATCTATTTACCAACGCCTTATTGCTTTTCATAAGGTGTATTATTTGAACTATACTTTTATCTCGGTTACTGTATAAAACAGTCAATGTACCTTCTCAACTAAGGTTTGTAAAAAGGGTTCATAGAAACAGACTATACACAGTCTTCACACTAAAGTCACGAGATAAACAATTACGCTCACCAAATAAAACTCAATATCCAAGTCTGATACTTCAATGAAGTACAGAGTGCAGGCCCCTTGACGCCTGACGCCATCGTCATAGGCCGATACATTGCAGCGTTGCTGCATTGGCAGCAGTACCCAGCACAGCTCGACGCGCGCCGTCTGCGTCGCGTCGCGGCGCTCGTTCATTGAATCTCCGTCTGTACACAAAATTAAACAGCACAAAAAATGTCCAAACTGTCCAATTATGTTCTTTTTAGGGTTTCCTATCCGTGGGGTGTCGAAGAAAGAGTAGCACCTCGCTATCAACCATCTTTCCCGTGGATGCGCCCGCCAACCCGCCTGCCAAACGTGGCGAGTATAGGCAACTACCCCCCATGTAATCGAATTAAGAGTACGAATTAAGGGAGGCTTATATCCAGAAGTGAACATCATAGCCGAAATGATGATGATCATCCAAGAGTAAATAACAGGAACAGAAAATTTTAAAACTTTGCTGTATGTTTGTTTGCCACCAGGTCGCAGCTCAAGAACCAAGCTATCGCAGTTCAAATATCGCGGACAATTATTATGAGATCAAAATGTTAAATTGACTTTGCAATTAATTTCATTTTATTTCCTTTCAACGATCTAACTAATTCGATAAAGAAAAGCTGTTACAGTAACAGTCTCATAATAACAACTGATCAGCAGCTGTCCCAATAATACAACTTGACCACTACATTTTAGTTGCACCATCGCGGGAATTGAACCCACAACTCTTAAGTGGAGAGCCACGCTCTGGTCACGTGAGCGATCACAATACCAGAAGACTCCCAAGTGCGTTTACAACCTTTCACATGATAACCAAGTTCACCGAAGCTGACTGAAGTCCACCGATGAACTTTCTTATCCACCTCAGCCACTGGACCGTCGAGTGTGCGCCGCGTTCACCATCAACACCAGCCACAGGCACCTAGTAGGCTTACATACTGCAGCTTCTGGAAACGTGAAATTAAAATGCGTCAAATCAATAAATTTTATTTAAATCACAACCGATTTTTTTTTCGTCGCAAATTACACTATTATTGCCGTAACTTATAGTAATTCCAATCCGCCTAGTGTGAAAGTAATAGATAGACAAACATGTTTCAATTTTACAGCTTACAACAACAATATCATAAACTGACAGTTTTATTGCGGATCGCGAATGTCCTAGCACTTATTATCAGTTATCAGTTTGTTTAAACACTCTCAGAATAAATAACAAACACGACATTATTTAAATTTACTTTTGAAACTGATCAATGGCTATTTCTTACTACGTATGCGGTAACGCCAAATAAGAAACAGAACTGTGTACAAACTGTATGTATCTACTGTGATTAACACCCACTTGATGAACTTCGCTATTTAATAGCAGGGACGTTAGGGAGCTCCGTAACCGTAACCGAATCCGAAATAAAACTTTTGCTACTGTAAAAAGGAAACTAATATCCAATATCCGTAACCGAAAATATCCGAAACAAATGGGTAATCCGATATCATTAAATATCCATATCCGTATCCGAAATTTAAAATCCATTTCTTCCCGGTTTAATAGACATGGTAAGTTTACGGAAATTTAATTTAAGTAGTTTCAAACTAGGTAGCATCTTCCAAACAATATTTGTACACGTCAATTGATTTTGTTTATGCAGTGCAGGTGCACCGATACGCATACCGGATGTTGTTTATTTCAGGCACACCTAATAAGAATATAGTACGTCCAATAACAAGTTTCAGGTGTTGGTAACCAATGAATAACTGCCGCCCAGTAGTTACGATATGGACTCTATAGTACTATTCACCTTTCCTACTTTCTTACTTCACGTTAATGTGAATCCGTTAGCAACTTTATCAATTCTGAATTAATAAACACCCAACAAATAATACGAACGCCTAATTGTATTATCAAATACACATGAGAATTGCTTATCATATTATGATTTTGATCACTTTATTACAAACAGTACGATTTCACGAAATGAAATGTCGATAATGATCTTCTGCTGATCAAACTTTCAAGTGCTGCTGTATTACAGCGTGATCTACTTCGGTCAATGAAACAGTAATAATGATGAATATCTGTAAGACGTATGTCCTATGTACTAAGTACTTGTTTTTACTTTGCGTTAATAATTGCTTATTCACTTAGATTATTTTTTTAAATAATAATTTGGTTATAAAACCAGAACCATTTAGAACTTTATAATGAAATAAGTAACGATCATGATACAACCAGTTCACATCATTGCGAAGCGAGTAGAGAAGTCCATAAGAGGCACAATGCTTGTCTGCGCTGGTCGGACACCCAGCACGCTGGTCGGTCACCCAGCAGTCAGCACGATGGTCGGTCACCCAGCACAGCTCCTTCTCCCCTTGGCGAGGCTATGCATCATCCAGTCGAACATCATCCCAGTGTATTGTCCATCTGCACATAAAACAAAACAGCAAAACAAAAGAACACTTTAGTGTAGGTACAATAATTTATTGTAAATTTTGCGATAATATAAGTAAGATATTTTATGGACACTTGAAACACAAATTAATAACTAGTGTATTGGGCTTTAAAAATTATTTGAGTAATAAAAAGTTGGCTACCACCTTCTACCAAAACCATAATCAAAGCCTGTCGTTAAAGCACCACTGCTGGTGTCGCCACCGTGTAGACGTCACGTCACTGTCATCATCACGTCACCGCTGTAAGTACTTCTACTCCTTCTTAATCATCGTGGCGGGATTATTGGTACACGTATCCTTGCAGCACTCGGCTCACCGCTGTCCCGTCTTACCACAATTACGCCATGTACATAGCTTGCAAAGCAGCACGGGTTAGTACGTACTGCCCAACTCATGTGGATCGAGTTTGTATTGATTTGCAATGATTACTATTATCACTTTTTGCAGACCACACAAAAGATTACACTTTTTTTTTTTACTACCCGCACTTTTAAGAAAAACCTCTCTCTCTTGCACGATTTGATCCCAGATTCTGATGTCGAAAGGGGCTCTCATGATTTAGTATCATTCCTTCGGATACTGTGGGCTTTCGTGGGTAAATCGTGAAAAGAGAACAGAGTAACAATATCACTTGTTTATTCGTAATCACAATTTCTTTATAAATTCACTATTCACTACACTTTATGAATTTACTTTACTTTAAATTCACTTTACTTTACTTTACAAGTATTGACACTAACGAAACATAACACGTTTCAAGACATCTCAACTTGGCGACCAAATCACGAATGAATTCAGTCTCGTCGAGAAAGTCCGGAGTCATGTCAAAGCGCGCCATAGACAAGTTGCGCCATTTTGCCACTTGGGGGCGCGCTTCCGTCTCGTTTTGTGTCCATATTCATATCCGGCTCCGACAAATATATGTATTGTTAACTGCATAAAAAATCTTTTAAAAATGACATAATTTACGTTTTTCAGTGCTGTATTTCTACTGGAAAAACTAAATTTCTTCGATGATATTATTTTTATAATTGATAATCATACTATTGGTAAGTTGACACTATTTTTTATTTAATTAAAAAACGATGTTTATCCCATTATTCAATTTTTTAAAAATTACTTGTTTTCAACCAAGCGCACGCGTCATGTAAATCGCGATCTATTTAGTACCCGCTGAGAATTCGTGAGGGGAGGCCGTGTCGCTCTGCGCGGGACCATCAAAGTATAAAGGTTCACCGACCTGGTCCGCTCATGGACTTATAGTGCGACTACGCAGAATTGACGCTTTGACGAGCATTAATATTTTTATGAGAAATGGGGGAAATTTACAGAGATTATATAGAATTTTAAATAGAAAAATTTAATTTATATAGAAAAAAAAATATTAAGAGGTTGCCACAAAAAAGGTGTGTAATTTGTTCAGAGTTTATTTATAAAATTTAAAATTTATATAATAATCATCATCAGCCCCTGTGTGTCTGTTTCTCATATCGTAGCTCCTAAATGCATCACAGATTTTGATGCGGTTTTCTTAAGCAGAAAGCTGGTGTGGTTTATATATTTAAAAATTATACTAATCATCATCAGCCCCTGTGTGTCAGTCTGTAATATCACAGCCCCTAAATTAATCAAAAGATTTTGATGTCAATTTCTTTTGTTGAGAGCTGATGTGATTTGTATATTTAAAAATTATACTAATCATCATCAGCTCCTGTATGTCTGTCTGTAATATCACAGCCCCTAAATTAATCAAAAAATTTTTATGTCAATTTCTTTAGTTGAAAGCTGATGTGGTTTATATATTGAAAAATAATACTAATCATCATCAGCCCCTGTATGTCTGTTTGTTATATCGCAGTTCCTAAATGATTGACAAATTTTGATGCGGTTTTTTTTAGTTAAAAGATGGTGTGGTTCATATATTATTTAAAAATTATACTAATCATCATCAGCCCCTGAGTGTATGTCTGCTTTAATGTAACTGTCATCAATATAACCGAGTATCTGGGGGCACGGCAGTGCTTCTGTCAACTTGAGCACGGCCGTACCATCAATTTCTCGTAGCAGTTTAGGCCATTTTCAACTCCCTATAACTTTGTTGTGGATTAAAAGAAGCCTTCATTTTTAGTTACTAGGAAAGCATTGTACAAACACAGTATATTTCAAATGTAATTCAATTTGAAACAGAAGTTACATAATTATAACTTGTCAAACTCCTTACTTTTGTCACTGACTCAATCACTCACTGACCGATCATCAAAAGTATTAGGCACTTCTAGCAGACATAGAAGCTTCACATTTGGAATACAAGTAGTGTTTAGTGTATAAATAAGGGAAAAACCTAAAAAAATATTTCTGTAGAATTATCTAGACTAACTGCATAATTAACTTTGTAATGTCATTTAAATGTATAGGATTACAAAGCTGTATTTGCCCTTTTGACAAAAACACGCGTTTAGTAAATCTTCTACAAAAAGAACTGACATCCCATCAAAAACATATCTTGTAAAAATTGCCAAGTCTCGCTACTTAGTTCTTCTACAGTAAAAACTTGTGAGATACATGTTATGCCGGAAAAAATGTACATTACGGTCGGTCGTGTTGGCGGCTGCAAATTTTATGGCGAATAGAGCTATATGTAAGGAGTCACTAACCAAAATTAAAAGTTGCGGCAACTCCTAGTTTTTTAGTTTTTGAAAAAATAAAATTCGTATTTTTGTATGAATATTCGACTACTTTTGACGTAATTTTGACAGTTTTTTTTATATAGCGCCAAAAGCCATTTTTATTCTAGTTCAATCACCTATTTTTCTTAACTAGATAATCGGGCAGAATTACGTCAAAAGTAGTCGAATATTCATACAAAAATACGAATTTTATTTTTTCAATAACTAAAAAACTACGAGTTTCCGCAAGTTTAAATTTTGGTTAATGACTCCTTACATATAGCTCTATTCGCCATAAAAATTGCAGCCGCCAACTCAACCGACCATAATGTACATTTTATCCAAATAATCTTTAATTTTATTTCATTTTCATTCAATAATCAGACGGTTGCAAAATGCTAGTTAGTATAGTGACAACATTTTTGTCACTGAAAAAAGCATGTCCATCCCGACTACCCACTAAAAATTGGTATTTTAGTACATTTTAGTGGGTAGTCGGAAGTGGGTCAGTAAAATATTTAGGGACAAACATTTCTGGACATCAAAGATGAAAAATAAATAACTTGGTATATTTTTATTAAAATTAGGTTGTTGAATTTTTTATTCTCATTACTTACTTATCCTAAATTATAAATGTGAAAGTTTGTTTGTTTGTTCGTGTGTTTGTTTGTTACTTTCTTCACGTCTCATCTACTGACCAACCACCATGAAACTCTTTTCACACAATCATCGCGAAAGTTATTCCCGACGGTTAGACAGTAACGCGGACTGAGCCGCGGGCGATTACTAGCATGTCGAGTATGTATAATTTGTATTTTATAACTTAAATACCATTTAATTTTATAGAAGTATTGAAATGGTAGGTAATATTAAAATTCATTAGGATCAAACTACCAATATTACTCGCGCGCGCTACGTACGCTCGACCTAGCGTTAACCCACACATGCGTGTTGTTATGCGTCTGTGTGAGTCGATATCGTCTCTCGCGGCGATTTCGACTTGATGAAATTTGATTGCGCGCTCTTAATACAGTCAAGTTTTCGTCAATCGTATCTATCGAACTTCGAAAATCTTTAGCGTTTGTAAATTTAAAATTAATATCCAAAATTTCACGCCAACAGGTAAAAGCCAGTTCGCGTTTATCTTCATATCGGGACTTGAGAGCGTCGTATGCGTGTACGTAGTGCTCCGCCGCGACGGGGAACGTTCGAATAAACGATAAGGCATCACCGTGCAAAACAGAAACTAAATAATGAAATTTCTCAATTGTAGTGAGAACAGTGGACTCGTGAATTAACGCGTTATAAGTAGCAATGAATTCGGGCCACGCTTTGATAGTACCAGAAAACGTCTGTAGTGTAATCTGCGGTAGCCGTATGTTACCGCCGAGTGTAGGCACAACCGAATCGCATCGCGAATCAATTGTTCGATAAGACGAACTCGGTTCAAGAATACGATGTAATGCAGACGCTTGAAAATAGGCGTCGTCGAACAACTCCTGAATCTCGTTATCCCTATCATCGACGTCATCTTTCAAAAGATCTAAGATAATAAAATGGGCCTCTTGGAAATCATTAGCAATATTTTTTATTTCTTGACAATATGAAAGAAACAATTCCACTTTTGTTTCATCGGTTTGAGCCAAATTTCCGACTTCCAGGGCCTTTGACATACGATTATATGCTATAGTACGTTTACGTCGCAAGCTAGGTAAATTATTAATAGTATAAGAGACATCGATACATTTTTTTACGGAAGGTTTAGACTTACGCCTCGTTGGAAAAGACATAATTACAACTCAACTAAACAATATTCGTATTTATTGTAAACACACGAACAGTAAAAAACGTTTATTAATATTTAAAAACACCGAGTTAGGTAAATGAACAACAAAAGATATTTGTTCGATCGGCGCGATGTTTAGAATATAACGTCAATCGATAAGGATTGGAATGGATGCGCCACCGCGTAATACCTATTTATTTTAAAACTCGATGTAAATACCAATAAGTTTTACAAGTCAACGTTAATATGTTATATATATTATACCGCTTACTATTATAGATCGTTTGATAATGTTTACAGAATTCAATTATACTGTTCAATTGAAAATAAAGCTTTAACTTTTGTTTGTACTACGTACCTACTAACGATTGCTTTAGAATTACGACTATATGTACTTAGTTAATTTAAGTGTATTCTTAAAATAATTTTAAAACAATAACACGATATAAAAAGTTATAAACCAATCTAAATTAATACACTTTAAGGTTCAAATTAGTATACGATTAGCGCATCCAGTATTTAGTTGATTAATGCCTATAATTGACGACACGATATTACGATACGATATTATTCGTGTTATTATTAATGTAAATTATAGAAAGATAGGTAACACTGTAATACATGTATAAAATATTGTTAAACGATTACGTTCTACTAGAAACTTCGAGAATGTTCGATGTACTTATTTTTTAAAAATGGAATACGGTAGGTATGCAAAATGGATTATGGAACCAAGACTTAGAATTTATTAGCAACAACTTGTTATTAGATATATACGATTAAAGTAGTTACAATTACGAAGTAAATCGGTATTTGGCAGGCTGAATGTATCTAAAGTCCCGGGTTTCGGCACCAAAAAGATGTGACGGAATTGACACGGTTTGAAATGTAACGTTTGGGACGCCAAATCTCGTCACTTCTGGATCAAGGATATGGTAATATCCTCGCCGGTAAAAGACGATACAATAGGACAACTACACCAAGGAACAATGCGTTAGTACTCACCAGGTCTGGAAGCGAACCTGTGGGCCGTTGAAGAATGGCGTTCGCTGGATGTTCGTTGCCGAATGTGTTTTAGTTTCTTGTTTTTCTTTAGATACACTAGCCGGCCGGCTGTCACTGAGGATTAATACAGGATTCCACACGCGGTGGACGTTAGATTACATCCAAATCGGTAATTTGAAGCTAACTCGATTAGTCTGGTTCCGCGTATAAAAGGCGAAACGCTAATGTCGCGTGTTCATTTGTTTTTCACAGCAACTCGCGCGTGGCGCTAGGCTTGTACCGTGCAATGCGATTGGTTGAGATGTCAGCATTGTATGTCTAGCGGCCCAATGAGAATTGGCGCGCGATATTTAAAATATTATTTATGAAACAAAACGATATAAACTAAACACACTTGATTAGATGTAAATTGCTATTCAAACAACATTCGTATTAACTTAAGCTTTAAGTATTTAAAATATTATTTCATAAAGCTAACAACGATGTATTGGTATATCATTAGAAGATATTCTTTAAAGTATTAAAGCCGAAAACAACATCTGTACATAATATCTACTTAACCAAAAAGGTTTTACAATTTAAAGGTTGTGCTAATTTGATCAAACAAATCAGCAAAGGACAATATACTAATAGGAGATTTTTACTAATCCCTATTTTGCACACGTTACTAAAACTATTTGAGACTAAAATAGTTGCTCCTAAATTGTAAGAAAAATAACGCAAAAGCGAATCAATTTAAACAGTAGGTGATGTGTAACGTACTTATATATTTTTAGTGCTAGCACCATAAATTCGAACAGCACATGTGCCATATAAACTACGGGCTCAAGCAGTTACTTGGAAACTAAGCCGTAAAACACGGGGAGATATGGTGTGACGCCCTAACGCCCTGACACCCTGGCGCCCCGACGCCCTGAAATGCCTTTAATATATGTCATCACTCTTAACTTATTACACAAAATATGTAGGGAAGGAATGTAAAAAGTTTTGCTGTGCTTTAATGAAATGCGGCTCAAAAGTAAAAGCTCCTGATTTATATATGTGTTGATTGTTTGTGGTTTATCTTTGAGTATTTTTGAACAAAAAACTTATGGCTAAATTCTCAAATGCTAATGAAAGTGGGAATCTTTCGTATTTACAAGCTGACACTCTTTGGTTGAATGACAAGGACAAGCATGTGACTGGGGGCCACATAATCCCACTATTATGATATATAATAGTGGGATTATGTGACGACCTCTGTAGCGCAGTGGTTAAGGCGAGAGGTCGCGGAATCGAATCCCGCCGATTGAACAAAAAGTTTTCAATGTTCCAGGGTCATCTAGGTGTATTAAATTTGTGTATAATAGAATTAAAATCTTAAATATGTGTATAGTATAAAAGTATTAAATATATTTCCGTTGTCTGGTACCTGTAACACAAGTTCTTCGGATACTTAGCACTGGGCCAGATTGACGTGGTGTGAAGCGTGCATAGATATATTATATTATTATTAAAAAAACATTAAATTCACGGGGTAAATTTGATCTGAAATTGTGTGAATTCTCAATTTCTTTTCGGGATGTCTTACAACTAAACAGACAAAGGAGGGGCAAGACAAATCACGAAATTATTTCCTCGTGATAACAACACTTAACAACCTCCGCTCATATCCGGAGGCTGACGGATGCGATATGGAGACGTCGCGAAAAAATATGGCGTACAGGAAACGAATACAAATACGAAATAAAAATAAATGCTCGGTGAAAATTCGGCGCGCGGAAATGAGAAAAACCATACGACGCTCCCCCACGGGGGCCAGGCGATACGAGTCCGTGTGGAAAACAATAGAATTAAATATATGAAAATTTATAGATGCCGATTCAATATTAGGATTTTCTTATGAAATACGTGTCACAGTGCGAAAACCCACTTTTGTGCACGAAAATGAATGCAAGCGTTATTACAGTGTACGCGGAATATTACGAGGACCGTAAGGGACAATAGAACAATCGGGGACTTGTCCCACTTTTTAAATTGAGTTTGTTTATTAGAATAAAAAAGATTAACTTTATTTTAGATTAGATTAATGAGTCTTCAATAGATTGCGATTATTTTGTAATTATGAGTTTGTCTTTTAGTAAAATTGTCTACCAACTTTACCCCATAATGTAATTGCTGTCAACAAGTTAATTTATTTCTTCTATTATTGGAATTACATATAGTTAGAACGAATAGCAAAGGAATAAAGAAATTGTAATGGAAAAAATTTTAGCATTGAAATGTCTATCATTTTGATATTTACGAAGTCTGCTTTGCATAGCTGATGAGTACAATACTAAGCTCATCTGTTGATATTTACTTGGCAGCAAATTTCTATATAACTATAACTCACGTGCCGTATTTGCGGAGAGGGGAGATTTAGTAAACAGATCGAGAGTTATCTAATGCATTTATAATTTTATATTTATATTCTTTGCAGATAGCCTCGTTTGCAGTTAGCGTATTTTGCTAATAGCATTTTCTTTCTTCTTTTGCATAATAGCATTTTGAGTTTATATAGTTACAATCGGGTATGTGGTCTGTAATATGCGGTTGTTATTAATGCCTCGTATCCACTAGGCAACACTTCGCACGCCACATGTTGAAAGTTAGCGCAGAACTTGTTTGACAACGTTGCCTGCTCCTATTTATCTACAGCTGCAGTGGTATTCTCTAAGAATGTTTTGGGTATTTCGACAGCTGAATCGGCGGTGAGTGTCAAATTTCGCACATTGTGAACTTCGAAATTTAAAACTCACCGCGGATTCAGCTATCGAAATACGCAAAACATTCTTAGAGAATAGCACTGCAGATCGTGTTGCTCGCGAGCTGACTAAGTCGCGCGTCGTTTTGCAACGTTGCCAAACATGTTGAGCGTATCGTGTTGCTCGTCTACTGATGTCTAGTGTATATGACGGCGCCTGCGCCTTCGTACGCAACAATTGATGAAAAAAAAACACCTGCACCGAGCACGTCATAGCTTTGGGACCAGTCGTCTCCACTAGAACTTGAGTCTCCCCACTCTCCCCACTACCAATATCAGGGTAATATAAGGCAAAGTGCACTAGTTGTATCTTGCTAGCTTATCCCTGACTCTATTTCTGATTACTTTATGTGATTTGTTAATTAATTTATTATAATTGGTTAATAATTATTTAAATAAAATATTAACCTTCATTGATTTAATTCTTTAAAAATATGTCTGACCCGTTTTCTACATATACGTGGCTTAAGTAATTGACGTATATTGTCGACCTAATGTTAATTATAAACATTCTGTGAATTATAAACAACGTCGGATTTATATTATAATTTATATTACATACATTTGGTTTGAAGTTTGTTTGATGTTTATGTATAAACAGTTTTTCGCGATTTCATTATATCTTTATTATTGTAAGGTTTTTGAAATAAACCTTCTTATTATCTTCCTGTCCTCTCGATAAGCTCGACATAGGGAAACACACAGACAGGAATAAACAAAATATCAGTAAGTAGACATACAAAACAAGAGGGAATTTATGAAGAACAAAAGGGCTAGGAGGCGTGCTAAAAACAATAGTCTCGTACAAACTTGCTGTCATGTTTCGAAAACTTTGACGGCCGAAGTGTTGCAGAAGATTGCAAATAAAAGTGTAAATTGCAGATAGCTTTCGTAATAATTTATTTTTTAATATGACAAACAATAGTTGCTATATTATATGGCTCCATATTTTTTGATTTAAATTTATCTAAAAAGTTGGGTTATTACATAAATCAATCGTTTTAAGGTAACTTCAGATTGTTTTAAGCATTTCTGTGAGACGAGTGACGACCCACAAAGACACACTTCGAGTATGACGATATGATGCTTGTAAGTTGCTACGAATTATACAAAAACAGACTCAACAAGTTTGTGCATTTATGTTTTATACTCATCATAGATAATCTTTTTGAATTTCATGTCACTAAACTAATTATGTACCTACCTATTAGTGTAAAAAGTAATTAGGTATGTACAAATTTTGTTACTTGAAAATACATGTCAATTCAAAAGTACACTTACAATATTATTTTAGTTTTACTACATTGTAACACTGGTTTATTTCTTAATGTTTTAATACCGATTTCACCAACGCATGTTAGTGTTAACGCGTTGTTAAAATAACATGTCTTCTCATTCATTGATAGGAATTACGAGAGGAGCAACATGATATTTAACGAAGGATTAACATTAACATTGCTTGGTGAAAGTTGAAACACACCCTAAATTTACCAAATTATCTATCGTTGCCAAGTATAACTGTAGCACCTATTTAATTTGGTTTGGTCATAATATAATTCAGCAGTTAAACCAAATACTGAACTAATATCGGTAATATTGAATAAATGCGAGGCAATTTCGTTAATGTTATACTGTGATTACACTTTAATTAGAAATAATAGGGAACGTATATTAATTACTGCCAAATTGAATGATCTATTATACAAAAGCGTAATGTGAACGGCTAAAGATCAATTTTAATATGCGTAATGAGAAGTGGCAGGTTACCGTTACCTTATTTAAATGAGGTTTTATCCGAGTTACCTTATTTTAAAGAGGTAGTTTGTTGGACAAAATAAATTGTTTTAGTCGTTGAAAACCTACAAAGCGTTAAATAAGGTTCTTGCTTGGCATAAAACAACCCGTTACCTTATTTGAATAAGGTTCTATTCCACATGTCTCATTTTAAAGTGATAGGTACTATGTTACAATTATAAAAATTAGTTTTATCTCATATTCTGAATATTTCCGAATATATACTCCCTCTGTCGCCCTTTTATACCCTTTATTACGTAACCCACAATACTAATTTAATACAATCAAACAGCAATTGGTTGATAAAAAAATCGATATAATAAATATATGGAATGTTTATTTTGATGATTATGATTTTCTCTCAAATAGGTATTAATTTAATTCAATTTGATTAATTAACATTTGCATACTTTGTTTAACTAAGTATTTGTGTTTAAATAATTTGAAATTGTTCGGTTAATGAATTAAATGTGTACCCACGTTTGCATAAATTAATATTTTAACTAGGAATACTAATTATACCTACGGAAAATTAATAAGTTGTTTTTAGGATTCTGTACCTAAGGAATAAAAAACGGATCCCTTGTACGATTACTTTGTTGTCCGTCTATATGTCTGTTTGTCCTACAAGTTTGTACGAAACCCTCGGTTCGCGAGTCCGATTTTATTTGTATAGATTTACCTGTTTTCTCGCTCTAACAATTTATTGTTCTTATATTTAAACAAATTATTATTGTACCTTGTCTTGCATATTTCTGTCCTCTTGAATTTAAATTGAATAGCAACTACTACAAAGAAATAAAGGCACAAAAACTTCGTAGTTTATGATAAGACATTTGAAATCTGACTCTCTCACAACTTTTGTTATAAACCACATTCGAAAATGTAAACCCCCTTACCCCAGCCGAAGTAATCGCGACGATTGCTATTTCCCATAGACTGGGGAATTTTATTTCTATGTAAATTTACATAATGATATTTTTGTCGCGCAAGTTGCGGCAAGATTTACTGCGGCAAGTCTCGCGGGGAGGGCTTTGGGATGAAACAACGATAAGCGACAAAACCTAGAGGAATCAAAGGAACTTTTCACATTTTTTTCATTATTCTCGTCGAATCATTATGGGATTTGAAACGGGAATATCTGATTATTCATGTGAATAAATTTATATATTTTCGCTTAACGCGTTGTGTTGTGTTATTTGTGGTTGCATTATTATGTGAACTCATCAACCTGATAAATATGGCTGGTGTGCACACGATTTCAAATTTTCCTTTTAATCTCCCAATAGAAACTGTAGGCTAAGCAAGAAAAGCTGCGTATGTTTGGGTGCTGTCATAATTTTATATAATTCTCTTTAAAGATATCAAATGAAGATATTAATGGATAAAGGTGATAAGTAGCAAAATTCAGATTTCAAGAAAATTGAGTTCAAACTGTTACTTAAACATATTTTTAGAATACGACGCAACGTATTAAGTTAATTAATCTAAAGATCCGTCTCTAGAATACTTAATACGTTGCTAGATATCCTAAAATGTTTAAGTAACAAACTCAATTTTCAGGGTATTTTTTTTTGCGACATATCAGTTATCACCTTCATCCATTCATGTCTTCAAATATTCCTGCTAACTCTACTGCAAGCAGCAAGTTCAATTGTTGTTACCTAGTATTTTCGCGTTATGTACAAAGTGTCATCTGCTTACATAAAATGCAACAACCAAAAGTCCAATATTCTTTAGCAATTTCACATTAGGCATCAAAGCATTTTCTACAAAATGTAGTTTGATGCGATCTCGATGATAAAGCATAACTTACATCTGCTGAGAGCGGGTCGGAGACGGTCGTATATCGCTCGTGTTGTGCTCGGTTGCGATTTACTGTTCCAATCGACTTCTAAATATGCTACGTCTTATAAACTGCTGGGGGAGCCTTTTTATGGGAAGACCCCTTTACTATTTCTTTACTTAATACGATGCATTTCGAATAGCCTTTTAAAGTGAGGAATTTCAAAAGCGACATTAGTATTTGGTGTAAAAGGAATAAGATGGACGACTATAGACGTTATTAGAGCGTATGCTCTTTCACGAAAACAGCCGAAAAGATAAGTCTTGATTAACGTGGATTATCGTCCTACCTTTCATGTCAGAAGTCAACCTGCCTAGAAGAAAGTTAATTTGAATTAGTTCTGTATATATTCAGTCAAGATATCTACGTCGCATCGATAGCAACGCTTGCAAAATTAATTATAATGATGATATTTTAAGCTGATCTCTACCTCGGCGAATATTTAAATTAAGTGGCATTTAGGTCACATACTGTCCATTTCATTCTGCCAAGCAGCGACAGTCTGTGACTAAGGGGACTAATTTTAAGACGCATTCGATTGTTAAGTACAACGACAGAAAGTATTCTGTTTTCTAATTGAAGACATGAATGGATGAAGGTGATATGTAGCAAAATTATGATTTGGAGAAAATTTTGTAAAAACTGTCACGTAAACGTTTTAGAATACGTCGTTAAGTATTACGTACATTAATCTAAAGATCCGTCTCTGGAATCAATGTACTTAATACGTTACTATCCTAAAATATTTAAGTGACAGTTTAAACTCAATCTAGGTAATTTTTTGCGACATATCTATTATCCATTCATGTCTTCAAATTAAGAATTGTTAGTATTTTCTGATGTTATCGGTCGGTGCCGAAAACAGAATAGCTAGCACCTTCTCAATAAACCTTCTTTCTCGTGGGTGTCGTAAGCGGCGACAGAGGGAATATACATACTTACACATCTGGAAGTAGGCTGAAGCGTTTCCGCAGACATTGTTATCTGAAATCTGCGGTCACCGACCCGCCAAGCGTGGCGAGTATAGAACTACCCCCCATGAAATACTTTGCTTTTACTGTAATGATGATCGGTAGTTTATCAGGCTTGCGACTTTTTTTCTCGACCCGGAGGACATGGGTTCGATTCTCGCGTTGGAACAACAAAAAATGTGGTAGGTTCAAGTTTGGTTTAGGACAATGCAGGCTGATCACCTGATTGTCTGACAAGAAAGATGATCCATGCGTCGGATGGGCATGTAAAAAGTAGGTCCAGTCCAGCGCCTGTTCTCTCGCCAGTCGTGTCGGTTTATTGTCCCACTGGGTTATGAGAGTAAAAGGAAGGAAAGGAAGAGAGAGGGTCTTTGTGTATTGCGCACACACTTGGGCACTATAAATTAACTTCTGCGTAGCAGGCCTGGTTTCAATGAAATCGACTTCCGACACCAAAATCGGTGAGGAGAGCTATTATTATTTGCTGTAATGATGATCGGTAGCATATCAGACTTGCGGCTATAAGTCTGATGAAGTCTGATGAACTTTTAGAACCTCCCTGTGTACGGGGAGGCTCTAAAAGTTCATCGGGCTAAGGGTTTAACGTGGATATATCACCCGGGGTGCAGGCCTACAGGGCAGACGATGCATTTGCATTCCCATTACATTCGCATGTTTGTCGCCCGCACGCTACGATGTTTGACAAATACTTCGCGACGTGTTGCGCTGTACGACACGGTGATATTTCGTAACTATAGATATCGATGTTTATAGGCATGTAGGCATATGGCCAATAGGCAGGAGAAATACAAGATGTAAATTAAATGAGTGATAATATTTAAAGGTGTGTATGTGCGTACTACGTAGAGTTTACTCTGAAAGTACCAGCGCTGAAAGACATACTTTTGACTTTCATGTTTCTATGAGAAATGCCCCAACATCATACATTTTTCCATACAATAAATCATAGCAAACTCTATATACGGGACCCATACACTCCCTAGACCCATCACTCATTAATATTACAATCTGTCTATCTGCTTATTATTAAAATTTTCGTTTACTTTTATTAGCTAAATAACATCATATTCTTTCAAATATAAATAAATTAAAAGCAAATTTTTATATTGTTGTTGACCATGAACTGTTGATTTTTCATACTTTCTTGTAGAGTCATACATCTTTGGTTTGGTGTAAATTCTATTAATTTGTTGTTTCACTGGTCTTACATCTTATATAGGTAGAATCTATAATTTTACTAATTTCTTGTATCAAACATATTTGGTAGATTTTATTCATTAGTCGTATTAGTCACCATTTTTTTATGTTTATCGCTTGCTATTGTTACGCAATGTCCCACCGGTATCGATGTAATTAATTTACAGTTTTTCGAATTGCAACTTTTTGCTTTGAAACGTGAAACTCACATTAATTGCAATTAATTTACTAAACGCTGCGCTTGCTTATTTGTAATTTGTGTCCGTTCGTTAAATATCATTCAGGAACAAATAGTTTATTTTATTTGTGTAAATATCTATTCACTGCTTCTGCTTAAATTTAATTTATTTTAAGGAACAGATATTATTTATTTTATTTGTGTAAATTTTATAAGCCTAGTAAGTATGTTTTTAATGCTGATGTTTAATGTTGAGTTGATGTTTGATGTTGTTGTAGAGGTATCTCTTTAAAAGTTATTAATTGACATTAATAACACGTTTTTACTGAAACTATATAATGTTTTGGATGGGGTAAGATGGCCTGATATTTATATTTATTTTGACCTACTAACTTATAGCAATCATCGGTACATAGTACAAATGCAACAAAACAGAATTTAATTTTATAAATAAGATTTCTTGCAGTTGAGATTAAGATTAGGCGACAAATGTCCCCGGCAGCGGCCGGTTTAAGGTGATTATCTAATAACTTTATCAAGATTAACGCTGCCCTACTCTTAGCCCTTATAAATGACATTGGCTAAAGATTTATTGTTTTTTTATTTATATATTAAGGAAAAAAACTTTTACTGTTACAAGGATAGGTACTAATTAAACATTATGTTAAAAATTAAGGTAAAATTAGGCAAATCTAACTATTGTAAATATTTTCATGTTTGTATTCACAATATCACTTAAAAGTTTGTCCCATAGACAAATGGGTCAAAAAGGTCTCGGATAAGGGTCTATAAATCTGGCGCTTTCACATTCCAAAAATAACAAGAACGGAGTCCCCCAATCCTGTAACTAACTAATCCCAAAAGATTTCTACGAATATTTTAAATTTAATTTAGTTTATGTGAAACATAAATCTCGAGAACTCTTTCATTAGATAGCATCTAAAGAACTATTAACTGTTGCAGACATCTATAGAGATCATCGACATCTATAACCTACTACCAACCACACCCCATCACACTAGCGTTTATCCAGCGTACAAAATAAGAAACCCTAAGTGCCAATTACACCAACACATGTTAAAGTTAATCATTCGTTAAATATCATGTTGTTCCTGTCGTAATTCCTATCAATGAATGAGAAGGCATGGTATTTTAACAAGCCGTTAACACTAACACGCGTTGGTAAAATCAGGACTAAAGATATGAACATAATATTAAACAGAGGATATGCTACATAACATACTTAATTGCACACGTACAGTAGAGATGCGTCACTGTCACAGCTCACAGTCGTACAAACGGAAGTGTAATCTGGCTAACACGGTACATTAGCGTGACGCCGCATCAGCTACGGGGACATCTTTTCGTCGAGCTACATTAGCCCTGTTGATGCTATGACATACGTAGCTTGTGACAAATGTGTCGTGTAGTAACCTTGTCGCTCAGACTAAATAAAAAATGTAGACAGAGTTCAGCGAACCAAACACCGGGCTGAACTACCGCTATGTTACGTACACACATGTAGTTGTCTATCCGAGCATTTGTTTCCATATTTCCATAATTCTGCCGCCCTTATTAAATGAACAACGCAATCGACACTTTTGACAAAAATTAGGAGTCTGGGGGCACGGTCGTGCCCCCGTCAAGACGAGCCAAGCGAAGCGCAAGGGCACTACCTACCTTTTCTCGAAAGGTTTCGTCGTTTTTTTGAACTCCCATAACTTTGCTTTGGATGATGCTAAATAGTTGAAAATTTCAACATATAATGACACCAGTAAATACTGAAATAATCGATAAAATCTAAAGTATAGTAGCTACGACATTCAAACTTTGTATAATTCATGTATTTACTGGTGTCATTATATGTTGAAATTTTCAACTATTTAGCATCATCCAAAGCAAAGTTATGGGAGTTCAAAAAAACGACGAAACCTTTCGAGAAAAGGTAGGTAGTGCCCTTGCGCTTCGCTTGGCTCGTCTTGACGGGGGCACGACCGTGCCCCCAGATACAAAGTTTGAATGTCGTAGCTACTATACTTTAGATTTTATCGATGTGTAAAAACCCCTGATTTCGTCACTGACTCATTTATAGATCATCAAAATTCTTAGGTTACTTCCGGAAATCTTAGAAAGCTGAAGTTATGTATGTAAGCTGTTATTGCTACAAAACGAACAAAAAAATTATTAAAATGTAAATGCCGCCATTTTGAATCCAATATGCTAGACCACCATATTGGATTCAAAAGGATGTTTATAGGATAAAGGATGTGTATATGAATTCCTTGTGCTAGTTACCATCATCACTACTGCTATTAGATATAAGGTACTGTTGAAAATACTAGCTGGTATTAGCTAATATTAGCACCGGGCGTCGGTATCCGTCGCGGCGCTTGGCGTCGTGGCGTTTGGCGTCGTGGCGCTGGGCGTCGTGGCGCTGGGCGTCGTGGCGCTGGGCGTCGTGGCGCTGGGCGTCGGCAGGCGTCGCGGCGCTGGGCGTCGTGACGATGGGCGTCGGCAGGCGTCGCGGCGCTGGGCGTCGTGGCGCTGGGCGTCGGCAGGCGTCGCGGCACTGGGCGTCGGCAGGCGCGCGACGCTGGGCGTCGGCAGGCGTCGCAGCGCTGGGCGTCGGCAGGCGTCGTGGCGCTGGGCGTCGGCAGGCGTCGCGGCGCTGAGCGTTGGTAGGCGTCGCGGCGCTTGGGGTCGCGGCGCTGGGCGTCGTCAGGCGTCGCGGCGCTGGGCGTCGGCAGGCGTCGCGACGCTGAGCGTCGGTAGGCGTCGCGGCACTTGGGGTCGCGGCGCTGGGCGTCGGTAGGCGTCGCAGCGCTTGGCGTCGGCAGGCGTCATGACGCTGGGCGTCGTGACGCTGGGCGTCGGCAGGCGTCGCGGCGCTTGGCGTCGTGGCGCTGGGCGTCGGTAGGCGTCGCGGCGCTTGGCGTCGTGGCGCTGGGCGTCGGTAGGCGTCGCGGCGCTTGGCGTCGCGGCGCTGGGCGTCGGCTGGCGTCGCGGCGCTGGTCGTCGGTAGACGTCGCGACGCTGGGCGTCGGCAGGCGTCGCGGCGCTGGACGTCGGCAGAAGTCGCGGCGCTGGGCGTCGGCAGGCGTCGCGGCGCTGGGCGTCGTGGCGATGGGCGTCCGCGTCGGTAGACGTTGCGGCGCTGGGTGTCGGCAGGAGTCGCCACGCTGGCGTGTAATAAACATCCGAATATGGTGGACCACCATATTCGGATGTTGGACCACCATATTTGGATGTTTATTTTTATTAATGTTAATGGATGTTAATCGCCCTTACTTTACTAGGCTTAGCTTCACTTACACTACATTTCAGTTAAAACGTGATACTTGGCCGTTTTGCTACCGTTACGATGATTTTATAGGCATTCATTTATCGTGTGTGAAATAAAACGGCCAAGCATCACGTTTTAACTGAAATGTAGAGTAAGTGAAGCTAAGCCTAGTAAAGTAAGGGCGCATAGATCAAGAACTTTTGTTCCACATGGGATTTGTCCACTTTTTGATAGATTTTGATCAAGGTGCTTGTAGATTTAGGGCGAGTAGTCTTTAGAGCTTGGCTTTATACGATATCTGATAACTTTTTCACAGGGTAAGCTATATAGACTCGTCTTGGCAACATTTTTACATGAAAATGTTTTTGGTGGGATAGAATATTCGGAATCAAATTCGAAAATTCGGAAAAAAATTGAGTGATTGATCCTGGTAGATACCAGGATCCATCACTCAATTTTTAATAGCTGTTATTCTTTTCGTTATTTTCTTAATCATAAAAAGAATGTGCGGATCCATTCCAAACTAATAACTAGTAAAAATATCATAAATTAACTAAATATGTACATTGAAAAGCACAAAAAAAAATTTTGGAATATTCCTAATAGTTTCATAGAGACAACAAAATATAGAAAAAAACTTTGATCGCGATTTACTTGAAAGTAACCTCTAAGCAAGTTCGTTGTTTATGTAAAAGACGGCAGAATTATACAAATTTGTATTTTAATAATTGAGAAATAGAGATGCTCATTGTTAGCATGATGCGTCAACTCTGCGCGAATGTCAGCGTCATAGTTATGTAGGGGATCGGAAATGAAGACATTGTCCGTTTGCGTTGGTCTGTCGCTGTTAGTTAAGTCAACACGATGCGGCGTGTCATGTATATATCCGGATAATCCCTGTATTGTGACCGATACGGCCTACATACTATAATACTAGGAATATAATACTAGCTACTACACACTACGGACGTTTATAATAACAATGATCAATTTTACAGGATAGGCACAATACATTTTGAAAAACAAACGCTGCAGTATGCAGGAGTCGGGACATTGTGCTGGGAATAGTGCGATCGGCCCACTGATTACGGAAAAATGTCGATTAGCAATTCGCGATAGACGCGCAATCGATTGCTAAACGTCAAAAATGTGCTAATCGATCGCTGTTGTGTTTGAATGCTTTTGCTTTATTTTCGCTACGACATTAGCCCCAAAAATTATTTAGTGGCAATGATAGGAACTATTAATTAAACTAGCTGTGCCCGCGAATTCGTACGCGTGGAAAAGTGATTTAAGACACTTTTATATTTTTAAATATATTTTTAGTTTATTTTCGCAACCGCTGACAACTTTCGCCAATAGGTACTTCCCAGTGTATCCCAGTGTTGATCCCGATCCAGCAAGTCACGTACCCGGCAAGCCTCTTGGTATGCAGGGTATAATAATAATATAGTACCATCCTTTCGGAGCTCGGCAAAAGAAGTAGGCCTTCGAACAATATGTAGAAGTCAGCAAAGGTATTCGAAGTTAGGATAATATTATTCGAATGCACCGTATAGACCCAGCCAATTTTTCACGTTAATTTAGTAAATTATTTAACTTCGACGTCCGTCTGTCTATCTGTCTGGTTGTCAAAACTTTAACAACGTGTAGGTATCAAGCTAACAATCCTATTAAATACTCAGGATCTTCTGTCCCTTATGGCTTTGAAAAAAACAGACTCCTTAGCCACATCTACCCAAAGATTCAGCCGTTTATCTCTCTAATTTTCGACACTCCAAAGGGAAACAAAAGAAACGTCTTAATAGTGCCGACATAGGATAAATTGCGAAACCATAAAATTATTTTCAATTTTTTTGGAACTTACTACCGCTTTTGTCATTATTTGAGATATTAAATAATGACAAAAACGGTAAGGTTATGGTATTTAAAACGAAATTCTCGGTTAGACATGGGCGCAGCGGCACGCCCCGTCGAGGATCCAGCATGCTTACTCTCGACACAACCGAGAATTGAATCAGTTCGATCTCAACGGATTTGGTGTTTTATTTGGTAGATTACTTTGGAACTAATTAGGATAAAGAAAACCTTTGGAACGTAACTTTTTGTACACCCGACGATATCAATCGACATAGAACAAAAATAAACAAACGTCAATTTATTCGGGAGTATGCGGCACGATCGAATCTGAATCAAAATTGAATCAGTTTGGGGAGTTAGGCCCCAGCTCGGCGCGCCGATCGGTTTTAGTAGCGTTTTATTATAAACCTACCCTAAGTATAACAATAATATAAATAAATTAAATTTAGTTTTAATTAAAGAAAATATAAAATAAAACAAGATTAAATTTGAATGTTTGCAGCGCGGTTCCTGCCGCGCTTCATACAAACGTCCAGCATTTTTTTTAATTGTCATAAGTTTTTTATTTATGAACCGATTGACATAAAATAAATGTTAAGTCAAGATTACTACAAATATGATTGAACCACATCTAAATCGGATAAGCCGTTTCTGAGATTAGCGTGCACAAATGCACCGACAAACAGACAAAAAAAAAAATATTGTTTTGGGTACTATTGCATAAATAAAAGTCTCCTATAATAACACAGGCACAGTTAGCACATTTTAATAGTATTTTTTACTCAGCAGTCTACACTACACCAGCCCGGCTCGGACGTAAGACGTCACGCAGCAGCCTGCATTACGCGGCGCCCGGTCGAATCACGGCGAAACGATATTAATTTTGCTATATTTCCTAAACTACTCATTATATTTGCATGGTATAAAGGGAAAATATTATAGTCTTCATGGAATGCTTAAGCCAACTAACGTATTAAAAATGATAAGGATTAATAATACCGTGATGGTATAAATAGCTTTCCAAAAACCGCTTAATTGCCCGTTT
Organism: Celastrina argiolus; assembly: GCA_905187575.2. Classification (NCBI taxonomy): domain Eukaryota; kingdom Metazoa; phylum Arthropoda; class Insecta; order Lepidoptera; family Lycaenidae; genus Celastrina; species Celastrina argiolus. The sequence continues at coordinate 17,299,549 of LR994579.1, forward strand.
TTTAGTTTATCGCGAAAGGCTTTCTTTTAATTATACAGTTAATTAAGTTGATTTTATACAATAAATGATAATTTATTTCAATTTGTGAAGCAAGTTCAAAAATACAATTTTTATATTATTATGACACTGTGAAAACACTGTTTTCCCAGAAAAAAAATCCTGATAGTTAGGTACTTATTTGATGTTCTAATCTACTTTAGTGCCACGTTCTATTGCTTCGCGTCACTGTGTAAGCGATCCCCCCCGCGCCCCCCGCACGAACCGTTCGACCGCAGGCCGCGCGCGCGAAATTCATCCGACTTGCTTCAAATTTATCGTCCCTGCTCGGCTCCTATGTATTGTAGCGTTATGTTATATAGCCTATAACCTGCCCAGGAATATGGGCTACAATCGTACCAAGTTTGGTTAAAATCCCTTCAGTAGTTTTTGTTCCCATCGTGCACATACAGACAGACAGACAGACAGACAAAAATTTTACTAATTGCATTTTTGGCATCAGTATCGATCGCCAATCATCCTCCAATATGTAGTTTGGTATAAAAATATTCAATGTACAGAATTGACCTCTCTACAGTTTTATTATAAGTATAGATATAGATGTTAACGTCAAACAACTGTCTTCTTGTTGAATTTGATTTTTGGCGCTTATAATATTATTACCTTTTAACCGTCGATAAAGAGCATGAATTGCGCAAATTTTACAATTGTTTTGCTTTTGCAAGGTAGACAAATGATAATGTCAAATTTGACATGGCGCTTGTGTGTTCGATTTTCAACTCTTTTCAAATTAAGACAATCTTAGCCGAGATTTCTAATTTTAGTCCTCTGATTTTCCTTCGAACTTCATGATTCCGAATCGTGATATAGTTTCAGGCTCCACCCTTATATGATCTTCTTAATAAAGTAGGAAAAAGTTTAAACAACCGAAGAATGAAAAAAAAAATATATATTTGAAAAAAGAAACATTCTGTTGAAAGTACAAGGAGCTGAATTTATTTTCCTAACATTGAATGAAGGCCTGACAGTGGTAACGGCTACCCCATGCTACCCCATAGCGACACTATGATAAATATACTTTTGTTACAGATGGACGAGGCTTGTTTAATCAGAATATACGGAAAAGAAACCTTTTTTTTTCATTTTCAGAGAACATACCTGAACGCAAAAAGTAGCTTTGATTTATAGTATTACCTAAAGTTATGAACCTTTCGAGGTAAGAAAAACAATATAACTTTTTATAAATATGGGAAAATGTGACAGTTAATTTAGAATCCAAAAAGTTACTAAGTTTCATCCATTGTTACACATCAGGGATGTTACGGAGCTCCGTAACCGTAACCGAAACTGTCGGATATCCGATATTAAAAAATACCCATAACCGTAACCGAATCCGAAATTAAAGTTTTTCTACTGAAAAAATGTAATATCCGTAACCGAAATTATCCGAAACAAACAGATAATCCGTAATAATTTAATATCCATATATCCGAAATTTCATATCCATTTCATAACTGTTACACATCTCACAATATCGGATACTGGATGATAACGAGCCAGTATCCATTATACAACGTAAAATAATATATTTTTCATACAATGGAGGTTTACCTCAGCGCAGTATAGGCTTCCAGTATTCTAATACCCCGCTGGCCTATTTCCCGGTAATCCAGCTTTATTTACTATCGTGTTCCGGGATAATTAATATACAGCACTATTTTATTTCATTACGAAGGGAGCGCGCCGCCTTAAGTTTGTAAGTCGTACAGTTGTGCACGTAAACGCTTTAAGAAACCTTTCAAACGAAACTAAACCTTAGGAACAGTGAATCGAAATCATTAGTTTTTTATTAGTAGAATCGAGATCAAGTTTTCGTGAAAACTATATGTATACTAATATTATAAATCGAAAGAATTTGTTTGTATAAACGCGCTAATCTTAGTAACTACTGGTCCAATTTGATAATTTTTTTTATTTTTTACTATTTAATTTAGATAGTCCATGTATAGAGGAAGGCTTTAGACTATATTATATTATGCTGCGACCACAAGGAGCGAAGCGTCAGTGAGAAATGTTGCAAAAACGGGAAAAATTATTCACTTTTGGGGACTTTCGTTGCGTGCGCTGCATAAACGGTTTAAGTCACTCAAAAACCACGCGAACGAAGTCGCGGGCTCAGCTAGTTGAAGTATAAAGAGTTTGTTAAAACTAATTACAGAAATGATTTATACTACATTATACAAACAAAGTTTTATTTATACGGGCCTAAGACTAATAATAAACTAAGGCCTGACTAATAATAAACCCTAAATTGTATATACTAATAAGCTAACTACAATTTATAACATTCCTTGCCATAATTCAATTGTGTGTAGAAATATTAATAATTTATTGCTAATTGTACTAAAATATTTTAACACTATAAAAACAGTATAATATTATGATTATAAATCAAGTTTTATTGCGACACAACACATTGTCACAACAATAATAATTATTATATTATTAGCGACATGTACGAGCGGTAGGCGATTTACATGTACTTTAAAACTTTATGCCAGAAGCGTTTTTAGGGTTCCGTAAAGCTTTTATTAACATGTTTAAAAAGGATTTGAACATTTCTGTAATTTGTTTTAATAAACTCTTTAGACTTCGTTCGCGTGGTTTGAACCCAACTTGAGAATCTATTTGACAGATAAAAAAACGTTTCGTTTCATTTTTACAAGTGAAGAACTTTACTTATGTTACATATTTTAATTTTTTCATTTTTAAAACGTTAATATAAATATTATAAAAACATAGATTATACTTATTTTAATGTTTTTCTGTAATGTATAATATGAATATTACACTATAAAAACAAGAAATTAAAGTACATAAAATCAATAAAGATATTCGCTTTTAAAAGTTTAAAACGGAACGTTGTTTTATCTTTCAAATAGGTTCTCAAGTGAGGTTAGGTTTGAGACTTATTTATTAATACGGGCCTTACTTTTTGAAGGCCAATTTTTTAAACGATTTTGCCGCAGATTTTTCTAACATACAAATATAACGGATTTTGTTACCTACTCTATGTACGACATGGGCTTACGTCGACTTTGCACTAGTAGAAATCAGTAGGTATGTTCTATTTTTTTATCATTAAAAAATGCCACGGGAACCCTGATTATTAGGTACTTATTATTTTTCCGCTCTAAGTAGAAAGGTAGGTAGGAAGGTATACTTTCGGGTGTATATATGCCTCCTATGTAGATTATACTGTGTAAATATCAGCACTGAAAGACTTACTTTTGACTTTCATGTGTTCCCAAAAAAGTAAAAAAAAAACACCACTTTCTGCGCTGGTACTTTCACAGTAATATACGGGACCCACACGCACCCTAAAGTATTATCACTCATCAATATTACAGCCTGTATAAGTCATGTAAATTTCTTGCGTCTTCGTGTAACTCCACCAAGTCTTAGTTTTCTGTTTAACGGTAAGTTTGTTAGCGTAATTAACGTTGACAGAACATGCCACGCCTGTGTCTACAAAATACAAATATAGCGACAGTAAAAGAACAAAATGTCTGCACATTATAATATAGTCAGGGTTCCCCCATACATTGTTTTCACTTGATTAGTATCAAGCAAATTTTTCGTGAGTACCTTCATTTTCATGAGTCGCCCAAGAATTTCATGGATGGAACTCTTGTTTGTGGTAGCTAACAGAGATAGCAAGAATAAAGTTTGTGGATTTGGTTATTCCAAAATATATATATTTTTTTGATAACTCTCAAGATAAAGGTCTAAATTATACGAAAAAATATTTGTCCTACAAAATCTATGGTTTGATTAAAGAGTTCCCTCTTCCCAACTTGTATCGATAACGAGGTAGGTCAACTTAAATTATTAGTAACCAGCTGATTTTGTTTTTATTACTTAACTAATGTATTTCAACAGACATAATTGTCCTACAAATTGCGTGGTAGGTTAAGTTGAGATTTTTTTTGATCCTTACTAGTTTGTACGAAACTCTTTTCGAAGAATTTCGTCCAAGAAATTATTGGACTCCTTATCGAAATGAAGCTACTCAAGAAAAATTTGCTTGATACTAATCAAGTGAAAACAATGTATGGGGGAACCCTGACATATTTCTTGTACTTTTTGTTGTTTAATTAAGTATTTACTACACGATTAAGAAATTGTGAAAATATACTTACGTTTATCTAAAATTATTGTAAGGTATATTAAGGACGCGTTTTAACACAAATCGGCTGATTCTCCCATACGAAACCAAATAATTATAATACTATTGTCACAAAGAGAGAATTCGATGCCAAATATCATAATACGCCAATTTAAAATTTTACAGAACTTTATGACCCAAAATGAGAGAGATTATGTTTAGGATAATTTTCCTGTAGCATATTTTGTTAGTTTAAAATAGCAGATATAACGAACGTAAAATGTTGAAAAAATAATACAAGATTATCAAACATAAATATTGAAAAGTATCCTAAAACTTTCATGTGATTTGCTCTTGTGCATAATGTTAATTGATGTTATTTTCATTTGGCCAATGCCTGAATGCAATGCTTAAAACATTTCCAAAGTAATATCAGTCCATACAAGCCTTTGTCGAATAGCACATTTTGCAATCGGGTCCTTAAGATAATGTTTATCCAGGAGAATACTTGAGACAATAAAACACAAGGAACGTAGCTTTTAACGTCTCAATGAGCCGTTCAAGGAGGAAAATAATTAAAAATTCCATCAGACATAACGTTTTGACCAAAACGCCGTCATTGTCGCGACTTAAGCTTAATAACGGAGGACAAAGATGGAGACATTAAAACCTTTCTAGTAACAAAAGTATATCTTGAGATAAAATGAGCAATAAGTTATTTGAAAGTGGGCTATGGAACGAGCGGTTTTCAAAAGCGGCAATAATCTATAGTTGAAAAGGTAGTGATTACCCGACTAAGGGCCAATTTTTCAATCCTGAGATAACTTTTATCCGTTGAATAAACATGTGACTTAGACATTTGTCTCATACAAAATCTGCCAAAGTCACATATTTATTACTTAGATAAAAGATAACTGACGATTGAAAAATCGGCCCTAAGTAAATTATATTCGTATATTATAGTGTTGAGACGAAGATACTAAACTACTGATTTAATAAAAAATAAGTAATATCACATCTTTTAGTTTCTACAATGGAACAAACATATTACATTAACTGCCTAAATAATTACGCCTAACTTTGGTACCTCACGACGAAGTAAGATGTCAGGCAAAAGGGAGGCAGCAAGGGCTGCGTATTTTAGTATCTACATATTATTATATAAATTAATTTTAATACAGAATTATATTGATACAACTAGTTGTGCCCGCGTGGTTTTTAGTCACTTAAACCGTTTATGGCAGCGCTTGCGTGCGCTGCATAAACGAAAGTCCCCAAATGTGAATAATTTTCCCCGTTCTTGCAACATTTCTGACTAACGCTTCGCTCTTATTAGTCGCAGCGTAATGTTATATAGCCTAAAGCCTTCCCCTATAAATGGATTAATAGTAGTTCCTGATATTGCCTGATAGGCAAATAATGGAAAACGCTAACACAATCGCTTTTCTCGTGGCACTCCGCGCGGCTCGAAAGTAACATAAAATACTCAAAAAAATATTTTAAAAGCTGGGTGGGGTGTAAGTACGCACCTGAGATAACTTCCTCTCCGCTATGAATACAAAGCAGATCGGTTTTGTTTGCTAAATACTTGCACAGACGTTATATACATATAATTTGTAGTGACATTTATACCCTACCATAATTATATAAAATGCATGATAAAAAACTAAGGTATTTCATATTTTGTAGTAATCAAAAATTAACATTATAAAGTTCCGCATTATAATGCGGAGGATAAAAAAATTTTAGCCTAAATGCCATCGTTAATAACAATGCCAATTTTCGAAAGTTACAATACATGGGCTGACTACGTTCGCTACGTAATATAGCGAACATAAAATTAACGATGGTTTTGTTTTCAAAATTATATTTAAGTGGATTACAATAATAATCTATAAGATTAATAGTACTCTTTCGATTTTTTTCAAATGTAATTACAAACCTAAATAAGACTAAGACGCCATTACAAACGTTGAATTTCTTATGAAAAAATCTGTGATAAAACAAAATTGACTGATAGGGAGTTGACTTTTTAACCAAATTAAAACACCTGATTTGGGTAAAAAGGCAAGTGGCAACTCAAATCATCGGCTCCCGCTTCTCGCTGATTACATTATGTAAATTATACATCCACCCTTATCCGTTTCACCTACATAATATACACAGATGCTACACGACTGGAAGATCCTTTTTCGTCACTTTTTTTTTTTCCCGAATTTTCCAGTTCCTTGCGTCTAGATTATGTTTTTCACCGGGTTAGTGCCCGAACTATAAAAAAATTCCAAAGGTGTTAGTTTCTACCATAATATATTATGGAAATAAAAAAAAACATTAATTTACAATTAATGATACTACTTTATGTATGTGCCTACTATGTAGAGTTTACTGTGAAAGTATCGGCGCTGAAAGACTAAGTTTTGACTTTCATATTTCTATGAGAAATATCCCAACATCATAAATATGCCCATAGAATAATTTAAAAAAAAGTATCTGTTTCAGCGCCGATACTTTCACAGTAAACTCTATACACGGGATTCATACACACCCTAAAGTATTATCACTCATTAAAATTACAACCTATATACCAAATAATACAAAAATTAATCAGACAAGGGCTCACAAAAGATCATGATATATTTAAAAGTTCTAATACCTACCATAACTAACCTCTTCTAAAATAAAGAGGCATATTATAGCTTTCACATTCTCATATCTCAAAAACATAATAGCTAACAAAAAAAAAAGTTACGCCACGATCTCTTTAGATCTTTGTTTCCATTTATATTTCGGTGTGAAGCGTTTCGTCACCCTCCTATTGGAGACATTTCAAGATTAGCGTAAAGAAGTATGTTTCTATTTAAAACCTCTTGTTCCTTTTTTCCGTTCGCGAGAAATCCGTGAACATCTGCGCTGAGCGAGTCATAGGTATTGTTTCCGAGAACGACTTTTATGTGGAAATTATTTTCGGTTTAAATCAATTCTAAAGTATTTTACGCCATTTTGTTTTTATTTATAGAATCGAAGACAACACATCCTCAAAGTGTCTCTTTTGATTTCGTTGTTGTTTTTGTTTGTTAGTATCCAAGTTATTTGATTGCTATCGAAGTTTGCGAACTTATTGCTTTCGTCTGCATTTCGTTAATTGGAAATATATAATAGTCAGTTCGAAAATACATAAAGTTTAAGGAGAAAATTTTATTTTACGGATGTGGTACTGTCCTACATGTCGATTGCCGATATCATCTCGTTCTGGTCAAAAAAACTATTTTGGATATGTCTGACTAAAATATTTTTATCTTCAGCATTTTTTTTCGATATCGATATAGCACGTCTGGTTTCAATCATCGGAAAAATAACGGGCGGCCTTTAAAGTGTCTGGCGTTTCAATTCGGTCGTATAAATCATATCGGGCGCTTCTTCGGCGGCGCGGGCGGAATATTGTATCTGTCAAAAATGGCCGACTACCGGGCACATCAATCAGAAGGGATCGCTTTGTCTGAGTTGTTGGGGTACAGAAACGGTTGATTACAATCTCCATTTGCGCTTTTTTATTGTTCGCGGAAAGTTTTATACCATGTATTTTTATGTGGAGTTTTATGCTTTTGCAGTTAGGCATATACCATGGTGAAGACTTGTTCTCTATGCAGGCATTTTATATTAGGAATTTCGTTGAGAATGTTCGTTAGTCGTTCGAGGGAACGTTGAAAAGTTGATGGTAATTGAGGCCGATAGGAATTGACTTATAAGAACCCCACATTACTGGAAAAAATATATTCATAGTTTTTATGAATATATTTTTTCTAATTTTAAAATAGAACCTAGAATTGTGTTCGTGGCAAAAAAAACTTCTTTGCCAAATAACTCCAACTATTATAATATTATTATGTACCATTTACACGTATGGTGTAATCTGAAGCTATAAAGAATAGAGAAAAAAAAAGAGAAAAGAGCTCAAGTTGCAAATTTGATTTATCAAAAATCTGTACTCTTATCAACATTTTTCTATAGTTTTAGAATTTGCCTATATTTCTCGGTTGAAATTCGAAATAGATATTTCACCTACAGTAAGTATACTCAATTTTAAAATAAGAAGTAAACGTACATTTTGATATTACTTTTCGTATTTTAAAACGTAACAAAATATAGTTCATTAACAGTAAGTTGAATATAAATTGAAATACCATGTTCTATCTACTCTATCTATATAAATCTGTGTAGGTATTTAGGAGATACAATACTAAAATTGGATCGCATAAGAAACGTATTTGTACAATAGTCTTAAGATCCGATAGATTGAAGAAAAGCGGGCGAACGAATCGGAATCACGTACACGTAAGCGCGTAAGCCGAAGACAAATATTATGCACCCCCATCCGCAATATCGGGCAGGTGCCGGCCGATACGTCGGAACAAATGTACGGACGTGACCCGCGTGTGTACGCCGACCTAAATACTTCCTGTGGGTATTTAACTATTGGTCAAGATGTTCGGAGTTCCGACCATCTGTACTTTAATACGCTCATTGCTCATCGGTTGAAAGTTGGGACGATTCTGAAACTATAACCTCCAGTTTCCCGAACGCTATTCAAATGAATGATCAACTAACATGGCATTCAACGCTGATTGGTGGAACATTGTAAGACAGAAAGGAACCTACAGATAATTTATAATGACATCACGCTCGCTCGCTGATTCAAATATGTCAACTAACCTTATCTATGAAATTTTAACACATCTTGCAAGTGCGAGCTAGATGTAATTATAAAATATATGTATGTTCCTTTCTGTCTGATAATGTTCTACCAATCAGCGTTCAATATAGGTTGTTGATTTGAATGCCATGTTAGTTGATCATTCATTTGAATTGCATTCAGGAAACCGGGGGTTAGTGCTATAACTGCTGTAAGGGCTATCTAGCTAAAAGGAAGGGATAGCTGTATACGTTTGATTGTTTGTTAAGCACCCCTTTGTTCTTAAATATCGGGCAGGTGCCGGCCGATAAGTCGGAACAAATGTACGGACGTGACCCGCATGTACGCGTACTTCCAATAAGCGTAGTTAACTATTGGTGAAGACGTTGAGACCATCTGGACTTTGATATGCCCATTGCTGCAAGTTGGAACGATTTTGTGCAGTGCAGATAAGTTAAGTTCTGATTTCTCTGTTTTCATTGATATCTTTTCTTTATTTTCTTGTAATCTTATTGTGTATTTTTATTTTATTTAACACACCTATAGTACGCATACATTATACATAAAGTTTAATGTGCTATTCGCGGAAATATAAGAAATCAATAGAATTAACCTTATTACGAGTATTTACGAGGAGAAACCACGGTTTAGAAAATAGGTATTTGTAAATGAATGTATATAGTATAATATATTATAGAGTATTCTATTAGCTAAGTAAACACTCTTTAAGTACCTGGGAAAGGCGGTTTTACCCGTTCAGGTCAAAACGTCTGGGGCCAACCATGTACGGATTACAATCACATTGTTTTCTTCACCGTTAGAGCGTCGGTATAATATATTTGAAAAAATTTCATCGGTACATGTTACAACCTGGGAATCGAACCTGCACCCTTTCAAGTGCTAATAAATGTTCTACCCACTAGGCCACGGACTCTGTCTGTATATACAGCAAGTATCTAGGACAACATAATTGTTTAATTGAATGGTTGGATACGTAATTGTTTAACAGCTTACGCTCCACATTTTATATTTTGTTGTAATAATTAACACGTTTTCAAGTATCAGAACCTGTAATATAACAAAGCAATGACAAATATCGATTTCATTACCGCGTCAGATTGCAATTAACAAGCTCTGAGAAACTCAGATATACCGATCTCGATCGTTTCCTCTTCGTTATTATCTCGGAGATATGGCTGTACCGGATCAGCGATCTGAACGCGACGCAAACGGAAATCGGTATTTGAAAGAACCAACGATTCTGGTATCTCTTACTCGATAAACCGCTATTAATATAATATTTGATCATTGGCAATAATTTTGAAATTTTACTTTTCTTTTGGTTGTAATGTGAAGATGGCCCCATGTTTGTTTCTTACGCCGATTCTTCTCGCTGGGCTAGTTAAAGTGGTAGGTTTCACGTAGACACGACGTTCAGAAAAAAAATGTGTAAAAAATTTTTCTGAATAAATTTTGGAATAACAGTTATATTTGATCAGTTTGGAATTGGTTTTGGTAGTTTTAGATAGTATTTTGTCATTGCTTATCAAATATTATGTATTATTCTTTCCGAAAGTGATTTATAATGACCTTTTTAGGCGTAGGAAACAATTTCAATCGTTTGCTTTTAGTTAAGAGTATTGGATGTATGAAAAAGTGGAATGAAATATGAATAAAATCAGTTAATGGAATCAGGCGTTACTTAACGAACATTGTTCGTAGTCTTCTACATGCCGAGGATGCTCCGGGGTCGGAGCGAAACGCGCGTCAAGTTTTGCAACCTGCATGGTGGTGTGGGGCTTTGCAAGATCGTGTTAACACTATTGCTTGTGTGGTGGTGGTCTTTTCACGTTTTTGCTTGCGAGTGTACGCATAAGCAGTGTGGGAAGGAGGGAGGAGCATTAAACGCATGCCTATGCGTACACTCACTCATTTGCTTGCAGGTTGTGGTTATAATTTTTTGTTGCTACAGTTGTTTCTGGATATAATAATAACGGGTGTAAAATGTCACTATAACTTTGGGATATGATTATACTACCGTTTTCTCATTTTAGATTTTACATACATACAAAATTTTTTTTTGCTTTTTCGTTATTCTTGCGACACAAAAATAAGAAATGGTAAAAAAAAACTTTTTTTTTATTTTTTTACAAAAAAAAAATACATTTCTAAAATGAGGAAATGTAGTATAATCGTATCTCAAAGTTATAATTACTGCTCTTTTTACACACTGTATATTTGAATTGTATTAATAAAATCCGCTAATGAAATAACACAAACCGCACCAATGATTAATGAAAATCAATATGTTAATGAAAAATTATCCCACAGCGAAGTCAACGCAGCAAATAATAACAAATCGAATAACAGTTACCAAACAAAAATCTGCATTCGGCTGCAGCAAAATTTTACGACCGTCGAATATTCGCCTCGAATTTACACAATTAACGCAATTTATTAATTAAAGGACTGCTAGTGTAAATGAGTTCAACATAAACTGGTTATCCGGAGGTTCTATTGGACCGGCAGTTTCCACTGAGCCCACAACAGTTTGCACATTTTCATTTGCGGCTTCCGCTCTAATGCCTCCGCACTTTATGTTGAAACTGTTAAAAAATTTACTTGTGCATTAATGGGATTCTTTTTAAATAAAACTGTTTCCCGGTCGCTTAATGAAGCGCCAATGCGTTTGTGATTTGTTATGCATGTTTTTTGTAAAATATCTAAATAATTATGTACCGATAAAAACAATAAGATATTGTATTTTTCAGACTATAAAACAATAGTCAAATAAAGTGAACTGAGTGAAGCCACAATGCAAAAAAAATCGAATGCAATGATAGACAATTTCTACGGTATTCTATTTCTTTAGGTTTTATATTGTATTTTAGGGATCGTGGAAGACGTTTTACAACTTTTTTAACATAAATGAGTGATAATACTTTAGGGTGTATATGCGTCTATGCTATACATCCTATGTTGAGGCTACTGCGCAAGTTGAAAGACTTACTTTTCACTTACATTTTTCTATGAGAACCTGCCACAACATCATATTATTTGCCCATAGAATAATTTAAAAGAATGTTACTCTTTCAACGCTGGTACTTTCACAGTAAACTCTTCATACGGGACGTTTCAGCGCTAATTAATATTACAACCTGTATATTCAGCTTATTTTATTGTTACTTATTTGATGTCCAATATTATGTTTAATACATTGCGAATTGCAATTAGTTAACTCTTTTTGGAACGAAGTTCCTTATCGCGCGTTGTGAAAGGGGAAGGAAAGACGGAAAAAATTCTTACGAAAAGTTGTCACGACACTTTTTGCTATAGTAAGCTATTGTAAGCTGTGCGGCGTCGCATGTTTCTCTGTCTGTCTCTCTCTCTCTCTCTATCTTATAGAAAGCAAGCCAGATATTTTCATTTCTATTTCGCATTGAACAGTGTGGTGTCGCGACGATTATTTTTATTGAGTGTATACAGGTTTTTTGTAAATAATAAATAATAAAAAATAATAACTTCGTTCCATCCGGGTGTCCCTTGACACCTCTCAAGTTTTTAATATTTTTTACTCAATAATTTTAAGTGATTTGTTACAAATAATCAAATCAGTGTTGCAATTATGGGCACATGCCATTAGTTAAACTGCGCTTTTTCATCCAATACGTCGTTGGCGCGCATCCAAACCTCCATTTTAACAGCAGTCATTAATTAACCCTTGAGAGATGTCTACATTAAAAACTCATAATTTTACAACTATTTGATAGCACAATGTTTTTGTTCTTTTTATCAGAAAACTTTTCCCCTTATTTTAACTACTATGTATCAAAATTAGTTGTGGCAGTTTGTAACATTGGACTTTCGTCTGGTGTATGTAGTTTGATTTTTGTATTTTTGTATGTAACGAATAAACTCAAAAAGTACTGGACCGATTTTAATAATTCTTTTTTCATTAGAAAGCTACATTATCACTGAGTAACATAGGCTATATAAAAATCAAGTACTGTTCGTTAGTCTCGCTAAAACTCGAGATCATCTGAACTGATTTGGCTATTTTTGGTCTTGAAATATTCGTTGCAGTCCCGGGAAGGTTTACACGGTTTCCATGCTCAACTAAGTGGGCACGGGTCATCTAGTAATATATATTTTCGGGTGTTAAATAAATAGTTTTTCTAATCCAAACCTGAACCACCCCGTAACAGAACCTACACTGTAGCTGTACAGTGTAAACCAGTGGGCGTAGACTGGTTCTCCATCCAGCATAAATCTTTAGCCCAGTGATACCGATGTGAGTTTTAAGAACCATATGATACTGCAGCTGTGCACATGTACACTAAAGAATAAAGGATGTATGTTTCATAGAGCAATTCAGTCTATGAAACTACAGTTTATTTCATTTAAGGCTAAGTTACTTAAAGTGCTATTAACGATTGCACTATAGGATCACAGATTACTTGTTGCATACTAAAGTAACAAGTAAGCTATAAATAGTAAAGGTTACAAAACAGATGATCCCTATCTATTGCGTTTAATCGTGCTAGAAATCTGTTACGACTTAATCAAGCAAGTAACATTTACCTATTCATAAGGTTGCATAATCACAAGTAAACTGTGATTACTCAATTTACTGAGGTCATAAGAAAATAGTCATCTAGATATACAATTAGTCTTTTGAATGTATTTAAATTATAAATAAGTAATAATATAAACGTAAATGAATTAAGGTACCATAAAAAATAATGGAGATATTAAACTATTAAATATAATGTGTGAACGAGAAGGGAACAACCGAATGTCACGTCACTTTGTTAACCCTACGCGTTACACCATCTTGCGAATAAATATTGTTTTACGAGAAAGAAATAGATAATTTTAGTTAATTGCTTAAAACTTAAATGTTTTAAAACTTATTCTTATTTTAGATTTTGCTCATCTTTTTAATTTTCTGCGTAAAAGAAAATAAATATAATATTATTCAATAACCCAATAATAGTGTAAACCGTGAGATGAGGCACGCAAAATCATAGACCTAGCTATGGCCTACCATCCTATACAATCTATGTTTGATACAAAAAAATTGCAAAAGATGCCATTACTATCAATGTTTGTAAATTATAAAATGTAATAAAATGATTAATTAGTATTCTCCAAAAGTTGCGCTAGGTGGCGGTTTCCGGAATGTGCCTGGACTTCACCCTTTATGATTTATCTATTGGAAATAGAAGAAATCAAAAATAGCCAGTCGAATTGCCAGTATAAGGGTGATACCATTTTCTAGTACTACTTAGGTCGTGTCTCTGTTATATATATCTACTTTGTGACCTAGCGTATGAAATTTCGTGCCACATCTCACCGCATACACTATAATTCATTTATAGGAGACAATATAATCTTTTTAAACTGTTTAGCAAACAGATAAATCAATAAACCGGAGAATCGCTCCTGTAATCCATAGTTGTTACTCGGACTGTTTAGATTTAGTGTAGGTACTTAAAATAGTTTCTTTTTCTCATTGAACCCAAACAACACAGAAACGTTATAAGTTTCCTACCGCAAAAGTGTCGAAATAACAGAATTGTACAACTGGTACATGTTGGTAAATTATACAGATCATGTTGGTAAATTTCAAAACATTCATATTCTGTACGGCTGACGTGCTGCGCGTTAACTTTTTCTAAGCCCCTAAAATTACACCCCCGCTTAGAAGACACGGATGTCGCCGGGCCCCGGGCGGAATTAAAATGAGAAGAAAATTCCAGCTGCGAACAGCGTGACGTCACAGCCGGAATACCACGCTAACTGGAAATATTTAAAACCGAGTGAACATTTGATGATTTTAAATGCGAATAAGGAAACGCCTCTGGGTCGAAAGCTTTGCTCTCAACCGTGGTCGTGGGATCGATTCCCGCGTTGGATCAACAAAAAATGTTGTTTTCAAATTTGGTTAGGAGTTTAGGACATTATAGGCCGATCACCTCATTTAATTGCCTGACAAGAAAAATACATGCGGATGGGTAAGTAAAAAGTTGGCCCTATTGCGAATTAAGAGTAATTGTAAGAAATTGTGTTTATGGGTATTGCGCTCACACTTGGGCACTATATAAATAACTCGTGTGTAGCTAGCCTGGTTTAAATGAAAACTACCAACGCAGTGGGAGCTTATTTTTATAAGAAAAAGTAACCTCAATACAAGGACGTAAACTCAGTACAAGGACATAATATGTGGTATGAATAAATGTTTTGAATTCTTAAGAATACCAAACAGAGTACAAAGGTGCAAAAGTTAGATAAAGATAAGGCCGTTCTATTAAAGGAAAATAAAAATATATATCCGATTGTTGTATATGAACGAATATTAAAAAAAACACGAGTACTTATAATTGAAATACGTTCTCATTATTGCAATCGCAACGCAACGCCAACAATAATGACAATTTAATTTTTTATCTAAACCCAATTATCTTCGCTAATTTCAGATAGCGGGTAATGAAGTTTTAACTAGATTGCGACTCATCGCCGCCAGTATATCAAACACCGGTAATCGCCCATAATTTACACTGCAGAATAATATTAACCGGAAAATGAACGGTTTAAAATAAAAATTTATCGCCCACGAATATAAGTTAAAATTATGGTGACGGGACTTAGGAATTGATGGAAGTGCTGGGATATAACGGATATTACCATTTTATGAATCTAATGTGATTTTATTGCTTTTGTGAATTGAACTGAATTCACAAAAGCAATAAAGTTATTATTTTATTATAATGATACGCACATGAAAAAATACGTAATGAATTAAAAAAATATTTGTAAAGGATATCCATTACTGTTGTATGAATTTAACGAGATTTTATTGATTTTTTAAATTGCATTTAAGCTGAATTCACAAAATCGATAAAATTATTTTTAAACTATATTTTGATTGATTAAATTTATAAAGGAGTATTAGATAACATTTTATGAGTCTAAAGTGATTTTATTGCTTTTGTGAATTGAGTTTGAGATAAATTAAACGTCTGTTGAGTGATAGCAATTCCCATTCATCATTATAATTACATTAATCCATTAAATACATTTATATTTGTATTTATATCTTGTGTGGCATATGCCATTTACTAATTTTAAAATAAACTTGAATAAAACTAGCTGGATTTATTCCTAAATGGTTCTCTACTAAGTGTTGTATAGTTTCATGGGGATTAAACTTAGGTTATAGAAGAAAATTTATGGGAGAAAAGTCTCAGAAAATTTGTCATTAAAAGATTATTATTTCTTATTATCTATCGCATAATAGTCCTAGTTTTAGCTCTGTAGCCCAAGCAGGAACACTTGACAACTCCGTAATGGTGAAGTTATCAAATGATAATTCTATCAAAAGCATGAAAGCGGCAAGACAATTGCCATTCGATAACGTTACTTTTTAGAAGCTTTCAATGTTCCTGCTTAGACTGATAGTCATAATGTGTCTGGCAAATCCAATAAAGCCAGATGGATCCATAATTATTATCTGCAGGAGAGGCCTAAATACTCCGCGTCGCATACATTACATCTTTCATTTCTATTGCGTATTGTTCAAGTTATTTGATATCCTTGGTTAATCTATTTTATGTCTTGAACATGATAGTAATAAGACATATCTGAAGAGTAATATTCCTAAGACGTGTGACTATGTAATTTGATGAATTGCTTCAATAGTAAAGGCACACTTGAAAATATGCCAAAGAATGTAATCTATACATATAATAAATCTGTAGAGGAGTCGTGTCTGTACATTGAAGATATTTAAAAAAAAATATGATAGGGGACCTTTATTTACGCAATAGTACCCAAAACTATGATTTTTGAAATTTTTGTCTGTTTGTCTGTTTGTCTGTTTGTCTGTTTGTCTGTGGGTTTGTGCACGCTAATCTCAGAAACGGCTTATCCGATTAAGATGTACTTTTCACTAATATATTGCGGCAAGCTTCACTTAACATTTAGTGTTTGTTTTATGTAAATCGGTTCATAAATAAAAAAGTTATGACAATATTAAAAGATCATGTCGTTTTTGCTGGACGTTTGTAGGAAGCGCGCGCCGCGCCGGGCTCGGGAGCCGTGCGCCGCCGCGCGCGCGCGCCTCTTCAAATTGTATTAGCAGCAAACGCACCGGGGCCGCGGGGGTGACTTTTATTTGTTAGTTTTAGGCTTGCTAGGTAGGAACAATCTAAGATTTTTTTTCTTGAGTTTATTACGAAAGTTATTTGTATAAAAATAGTTAGTACTTTTACTGTACAGTCCTTTGTGATAAGTAGGTACTGTATACATATTTGTTAGCGTAGCTTAGTAATAAGTAAATAAATAAAAACCGGCCAAGTGCGAGTTGGACTTGCACACCGAGAGTTCCATACAAACCTGATTGACATAGAATTTTGATTTGGTTACAGCTTGAATATATTAGAGACCTAAGTATTTGTTATAAGTTTCAATTAAACACATTCATGACAAACGGTACTAAGTTTAAAAAAATCTAAATATTTTTACTATCTAGGTATATAATGTTACTAAAAACGTATGGTTTTAGACGTTGCTTGGTTTAAAATTTTATGAGTTCACGGGTGAAATTTAGCGACATAAGCGACTGCTTTTGATTGCATTGGCTAAGAAGTCTGATTTTTTCACTGCTTCAAGGAACAGTAGTTCCTGAGTATTTTATATAATTTTCATCACAACACGCGTTTCTGAGTAAAAGGGTCTTGACAGACAGACGGACATGGAAATGATCTTATAATATGTGTTTCGTTTTTTCCTTTTGAGGTACGGAATCTTAAAAACAGTTTTAAGATTTTCATAAATATATTGCTCTTTTTTTGTTTTTTCTATTTAATAAGATAGACGTTAAAAACATCTCGATAGTTACTAAACTGTGTTACAGGGGAAAACTGTTGATACAACTCGATTCCAATCGAGATACCTTTTGAAATTCTAGCCTTTTGCGGCCTGCCCTGGATATGTGTTAACAGTGTGATTATTATGGGTTTTTTTTGTCAAATATCATAATATTGATAGAGTATTCTCTTATACAAATCTATATATACGCCAAATGCCGTACTTTTAATACAATTATAGCAAAGTTGAGTAGGTACCTACATTTATACAATACGTTATCCGAGAGTTATACTCAGCGTGCATCATTAGCAATGTATAATATTATTTTGCATTCTATATTATAGTTCTCATTCCGTCCGTTGAAATTCATACTACAGCCTACTATTACTGTAGATACATTTTTATAGTATTCTTTGTCCAAATTATGTATTCGATAACTGCATAATAGAATTTTTATTAACATAAGTATTGTGTTTACAGTTAAACTAAAAAAGTTTTGTCAATATAAGTTAGATTTATATTTTTCTTCATATTTTTATTTCTTAGTTTTTAAAATGGACCGAATGGTTTTTATGTTAGGTACAACTTAGGTTTGTTTTCTTTCTTTTGGGACTTTCTATATTTTGCTACTTATCTGTATAAAATCAGTTAGTACTTTAACAGTGAAGTGATTTATAATCAGTACCTACATGTTTGGTTATTAATAAATAAAAAAACCGGGCAAGTGCGAGTCGGACTTACGCACCGAAAAGACCGCAAAATTTTGCGGCGCGCTGTCTTAATATCATTGTCGCCACACCAGCAGCGTCGGCGTGGAAACGATCATCGTCTGCAGTCGCTGCGGCGCAAAATCCATACATATCTTAGTACTAGATGTTCGTCGTGTATGTGAGCGTACTATCAAGTAGTCCCGTTCGCATTATAGTAATTGTACACGGTCGTTTGTCAAGCTGGTAGTAGGAATAGTAGGAATTGTAGTTTTTTAAATACCTCAACGACAGTTTTTATAACTAAAAATATTTTTAAAACAGATTTATTCTAACACTGCCCTAAATCACTTTTCCACGCGTACGAAGTCGCGGGCACAGCTAGTACTGAAATATAATAATGACTGTGGCCAGTTTCACTGAAACCAGGCCAACTACGCAGGAGCTATTTTATAGTGTCCAAGAGTGTGCGCAATGCACAGAAGCACTCTCTCTTCCTTCACTCGTAGCCCAGTGGGACGGATAACCGACACGACTGGCGGGAGATCAGGCGCAGGACCGACTTTTTACATTCCCATGTATAGATCATGTTTCTTGTCAGACAATCAGGTGATCAGCCTGCGATGTCTTATCAAAATTTTTTTGTTGTTCCAACGCGGGAATCGAACATACGACCTCCGGGTCGAGAGCGAAGCTCTGAACCACTAGACTACGGAGGCGATAAAGATGAAATATAGTACAGAAGTAATAAAAATATGTAGGTTTTCACCTTTTTTTACCCGACTACGACAGAGCCAAAAGGAAGGGTTATGATTTTGCCATTCTATGAACCGTAGTGCCTAAATTACTGATCCGATTTCAATAAAAGAGGTGTCAATAGATTCGTTATAATAGTCCAGGTAACATAGGCTTCACGTAGTTGGATTAAAGTTGTACATAAACAATCCATAACAATATAAAAAAACCGACCAAACCTTAGAGCTTGATATCTAAACCCATTCCTGAGAAAAGGGTTTTACAAACAGGCAACAAAGATATCCTATAAGGGTTCCGTCTTTGCCTTTTGAGGTAGCTTCCGTAGCTACCAAAAAGTGTATTGCGTGTAGTTCTCTTTATACGTTGGATAATATATGCTCGTCGGATAATGTTGGTCGATTGAATGATTAACTCAAAATCAAATTTACTCCGTGATCGATGTATGAAATCAACCGGCTGGTTATTATGGTTTATTAGCTACGGTTCTGTAACTGAATTATTATAATATGCTCACTTTTAGTTGTTATCTATTGGTAGGTATAGAAGATGTATATAGAGTACAAATAGTAAATTTAAACATTTACTTACATAATATGTAATTAAAAGTATAATTTATTAAAAATATATTCTTTAAAAAATTGCTAAAATGATGTAGTGTAGTAAGCATTAGTGTGTATGTTACCTTATAATATCTTAGTAAGCGTATTAAGTATTTGCGCAACTGTTTTTAGATTTACACAATATACTGCTAATTTATTTTTGAATTCATTAATAAATTGGGTCTTAACTTGACTGGTCGTTTGCATCTACCTTGACCACTCTGGCACATTCCTAGTGGCTACCCATAGTCACACCTCAATGAATTAAAAAAAACATTTTAAATTAAATTTGTGTTTTCCTTTACACGTTTCAACTACTCCATCTGTCCTTTCGTTCTTTTTTACGGCAAAAACAAAAATAAAGGTTTTTACTTTTCATAAAATATGTAATTATCAAAAAGTATTTTCTTTAAAAAAATTGCTCAAGAAATAAAAAGAAAAATCATTTTTTATTAGAAAAGGTAGGAACTATAAACATATTCCAAAGTTATAGTGACCTGTACCTACTTTTTACCTGTATAATGTATTTCAATCGATCAAAATAATTCATTCGTTATTAAAATTTACAATTAATAATATTCGCTAAATCAAAATACATCTTACAACAAATTTCTCGTATTTACCAATATACTCGTATGTATAGGTATAGTTGGTCACATAAGTGATCTAACGGCGTGAGTGTGCCGGTCTGGTCTAATTCAAGATACCATCGCTAATCGCTATTACCACTTACGAAGTTCGAAAACAAAAAGTAAATGATTTCTTCTTCTTCTTTTCAAAATGGCTCCTTAGTGATTTGCCAATGTCAGAGTGGGTGTGTGATTTGTCACATGCTACGCTAAGTGACATACGAATTTGCTTGTTACTTAGCGAAGCTTATGTCAAATCCCATAAATTTAGTTTTCGAACTTCGTAAGCCAAAATAGCGATGACATCTTGAATGAGGACCCTGGTATGAGATGTCTATTGTGAATTGTGATCTTTATCGTCTTTTTTTTAATTTTTACTTACCTACATTTAAAAAATTAAAACGGGTATGACTTACATATTATTATGTAGATGGCACAATACGATGTTTGAAATTTACCTGAAAGTAGAAAAAATATGAGTTAGTTCATAGTATTTCGTAGTCTGGATTAGCATAGGTACGTTTTAGGGTTTTTTTTATTAATTTAAGGCTCAAACAATATTATTGAACATAAATAATTTAGTAACATGCAAGTTGATGCGCTTTTATTTAAACCCCTACTCGAGTATAATTTGATATTATTCGCTTATTCTTCCCCACTTTTAAAACGGCTCAACTGATTTTTATCAATCATAACTAATGACACTCGCACATAAGTCACCTTTAATACAAAAAATCCAAATAGAAATCTTTTCCCAAAAGATCTAAATATAGAAATGTATTTATTTTTGTGCAAACAAATGTTTTCTGCGTTTTTTATAATTCTTGCGTAATATATTATATAAAAAATGTTTTAGACACAACAAAAATATACATTTCCAAAATGAGAAAAGGTAGAATTATTGCAGTAGTTGAGCGCGTTCGTGCTCAAACGAGAGGTCGGGGGTTCGAATCCCGCCGAGGGTGAAAAAAAAAATTCAATGTTCCTGGGTCATGGATGTATATTTAATTTGTAAATAATATAAATAAAATTTTAATTTTGTGCATAGTAGAAAAGTATTGAATATATATTCCCTACAGGTGTAACACATGTTCTTCGGATACTTACCACGGGGCCGGATTGACGTGGTGTGAAGCGTCCATAAATATTATTATTATAGAATTATAATTTTTCCATAAATATCCATAAATATTATTATTATAGAATTATAATTTTTCCAAAGTTATTATAACTGGTCTTTTTACACTCTGTATTATAATTATTTTCTCCCAGGAAACTCTACAAAGCAGCGGATATTGACGCTGTGAGCCTGTGACTGCCGATGTCTCGTAGTTGTTAGGAATGCGATTAAAAAGCGGAGCGGCCATGCTGCAGCCAACAGACATCGTAATATTTGATTCTTGTGTCGAGTTCATTTCAATCTACTTGGCGTTATAGAAGAATTACTTTGGACTTCTGTAGCGTCTCTCAACAAATATATTTTATAAAACAGTAGGGTTCCGTCATGGCCCACCATCCCATACAATATATGTTTGATACCAAAAAAAATCAGTAGATGTCAGTAATATTAACGTTTGTAAATTATAAAATGTATATTAAGTACAAAATATATTGACATTAAAATTAGTATTTTCCAATAGTGGCGCTAGATGGCGCTAGATGGTTTCCGGAATGTGCCTGAACCCACCCTTTATCTATTGGAAATCGAAGAAAACAAAAATAGCCAGTTGAATTGCCTTGCTCTGTTATATATCGACTTTGTGATTTCGTATAACAGTAGTATGTGTAGCGTATTAAAGCCCCCTCGGCTTAAATACGCTACACATATTATCGCTTACGTACTTACATCGTGCGATAAAATAAGAGGCAGCTATATTACGTTTAATATTAAAACATATACTTGTCTTAGTCGTTACATGATATATCGGCGTTATATTGTAACTAATCAATGTGATAACGCTTTTATGCCCACGTCATAAGAGCGTGTCTAAATTATTGCGCGCTATAAGAGATCGTATAGCGTGGACTGAAATCTCTAATCTATAAGAGGTAGACACTTGATTTATTACCATGGTGATAAGTCAATTTAGATATTTGTTTGTCAAAAATATTATTCATAAATAGGACAAAAATTTTTGAAGAAGTTTAAGAAAAACCTTTAGCTCGTTGATAGTTTAGCCATCGTCATGTCATGTCCATGTCGTATCTTTCTCTTGCTTTCGTACGCTTTTAGTGTTCCATAACAGCACTAGTATGACTAAAACTTCACTGTCCGTCAGTGAATGTCCGTGACATCCGGACAGACCGACTGCTAGAAGTAGAAATTAAAAAAATATATATTTCTGTTGCCACTATAATAACAGATACTTTATCAAAATTAAATAAATAAATAGGGGATTGAAGCCTCTGTGCGCGACTCTGTTCTTCATTTACATTTTTTCTTCATCTTAGTAGATATCTCCTGTCTCGGTTTTTCATTTTTTTTCCTCATCTTAGCAGGTATCCAGGTATATAGAGTGTAGGTAAATTTACGATGATCATATTGTTAACTTGCAACATCACTTGTGATTCTCTAATTCAACTGGTTCACGGTTTATAAGACTTGTAAAAATTATTCTTTCACCATGTCTGAAAAGTACCAATCCACATGTCGCAGTCATCTGGTTGCTGTTAGCTATTTGATTGAAAGACTAGCGCGTTCACTGAATTCTGTTCTTACCAACAAATTCAATGAATCCGAGACTAGGACAGCCATTTAATACTTTATTTTTAAACTTCAAAATTTCCGCATGTGGACTTATAAAACGCACATTATCTAAAGCGAATTAATCAAAAAATATATCAACACATTGCTATCTGAACGAGCTGTTTGACGCCATTATATAACCGCGCTAGTCATTCAATTAAATAAGCAGATTCAATCAGATGACTGCGACACATACATTGTGATGCAATGCTGTAAAAGCGCGCGAAACAATGATCAATATCAGGAAGTGGAAAGTTTACGAACGAATTTAAAAAATAAACATTTTTAAATCCGGCACCGAAAGCAAATGTCTGTAAGCCTTTGCTGCAGTCATTGTATTGATTTTGCATCCGGCCGGCGACTAAAATGGGCTCTCGGAGTGTGGCTTAAAATAAATACTGTTAAATTGCAAAACCTACTTGATTCAGCTTGGTTTTTACTTGAGGCAAATATATTCAAGACTAGATAGATGTATATGTAAAATAAAAACCGTAGGAATTGTACCTTATAGAGCAATAAAAGATATCCCAAGTTTTTCTTTTAATCTTCATTTTTAGAAAGGGTTTTTTCTAAGTAGAAAATGATACCCTTATAGTATAAAATTAATTTAAGTTACAGACTAGGTTAATCGCCGTGGTATACTCTACATAATATTATGTACAAGATTTAATAAAAATCGGTAAAGTTACTGAGTCTACTCAATGCAAACAAACAATCAAATATTTCCTTTTTATAATATTAGTACTGAATATGTTTAATATGTATAATCAGCCCTACCTTAACAGATGATAACTGAATATTAAATTATTACCTCCGTACTAGTAAAAATATTTAAACCTTTGTTAGGTATTCTGTATGCTCGTCCTTTCTGTCAAGTGACTTTACCAAAGTACCAGACAAAAACAGGAATATGAAATAACTAAAAATAACTTTAATATTGAGTTTTCTGTTTGTTTGCGTGACTGAGTGATTTAATAATAAAATAGAGTGAAATAGAGTAAATGAATGAACACTAACTTTCGAAACTGTATTTCGGACATTTTAATTACGAGAAGTGGCCTTCTTAACTTTTCTTAGGAAAATTTCGAATCAACTTCTAGGAAGGTTTTAAATTTTTCAAGTTTTTAAATATTTCTCCGACTACTTATAGTCTACAGGCACTAGGCAATAGGCAGTAAACTTGAAGGCAATTTCGCTGATTGAGCGATACCGAGAGGAAGCACAAAGCTAGCCTCCTCCTTGATTGTGACCTAGATTGCCCACTTCGATTGCTTACATGAGCTTACAAAAGGCTATGAAATAATGGCTTTCATAATTAAGTGACGTATAATGTAATAATTAATATAAAAACCTTAAGTAGAATGTAATAATGGCAGTAAGTTAAAGAGAGGCAGGACAATGAATAAATAAATGAATTAATATACTTTATTGTGTCCAAAACTAATAAATCAAAAATATAGAAATAAAAATAACATAATATAAAGGAACACAAAAGGCGGCTTCATCTTTAAGTATATAAATAATGTGTTTGAACTGATTTGGTTTTTTGTATGTTTATTCAATTGATTCAAAAATGGTTTAGACTTCAATTTTGGTAGGTAGATATGCATGTAGAGTTTTGTATTTAACTAGAACTACATCTATGTAGTTCTAGGACAAAACAACGTATGTCGGGACAGCTATATTGTAATGGTTCTTAATTTCCTTTAAATATAATATGTAAAGAGTATAAAAAGTGGTAGATAAGTTAAATATCAGAAGATCGATTCTGCTATTTCAATGTTACTATAGTATAGTTACGAAACAGTCTCGATATCATTTAACAGTGAAATTATTGTGTTCTCATGAACATCATACAAGCGTCAAATACTGTACAAACATCGTAGGTTTAGAAGACAAAAATACTTTCGGTATCATAACAAGACAGTCCATTCATAATTATAAGCTATTGAGCATCATTTATATGTTTGTATCCAATCATTAACAAACTATTTTAGTTACGTTGTGACATACATAAAACCTCGAAATTGATCCTAAATAAAACACTAAACCTACACACAGATTTATTACGAAGCCAACAAAAAATATAGCCGACCAAAACTAATTACGTCAATCAATCGTTTTAAAAACATAAAAATAACGCGCTCCAATCCGTCTGTTACAGATAAGCGATTACTGGCATGTGGCCAACTTTACTTGACATAGAGCTTGACTAATAGCTAAGCATTACTTGTACTGGCCAATTAACTATTGAACTATTTCTAGTCATCAATATATAAATCATCGTTTTTTAACAACCTTTAATATCAGACTGAATGCTATATAGAGTACTGGTTAATACAAATCAAATGAGCCTAAATGTGTATTTTTTAAACATGCATTTTCAAAACATAATCTAAAAGTAAGTAAAAAGTAAAGTTGATTTCGAAATCAACTGAATCATTTACCTAGGTGTAGAACGCATGTAATTGAGGCTTAAAAACTCAATCCTCTCTATACGCCCTGCAACAAAACTTAAAAAACTACGAGGTTGGCTTGGCCGGCGACTCTTGAACTTCGCGCAGGGCTAGGTTCTATTAAATTGAAATCTAGCCCTGAGCAGTTTTTCAGGTGAACGTGGATAAAAACCTCGACGTTTAAGGTTGTAAAGTAAAAAAGAAAACTTTAAACAAGCCGAAGTTCATACTTTAAATTAATAAGACGTGATTGGTTTTCATTGACTATAACCATCTTATTATTAAGGGGGGGGGGGGGGAATATTATGTAATAAATCTGTAAAATCGATATATATTTTTAAACTATTACATTACTCAAACTACGAGTAAAAGCTGATGTCGAACATTTGAAGTGCTGGCTACAAAAACCAAATTGGCAATTTAACTGCGATAAATGACGCTGAAACAAAAAACTGCTATTTCCCAAAAGTTCTGTTTTCAAAGCGAGCCAAAAACATTTTGTCATAACACAAAACTATCGTATCTTTAATTTCATTCATTTTTGTCGGCTCCCTTCCAACAATATGCTTATAAGATGTGTACAGAGTTATATTTCAAACTTCGGTTGGCACCCGCTTTATGTCTAGATTATTAAGACGAAAACTCTTGTAAATTTTTATTTTCTTTTGTTGAGACATTTAATGTATCGCGTCAGCTTCCTCACTCTTGAAACTAAATTCAATTCCAATCCGATTCCAATGTTAATTTAGATGTGATTTTTACTCTTGAAAAAAATATCGTAAACGGGATTTTTTATCTGCCTAATTTCACTTAGTTTCATAAAATAGGCACCCAAATTGGCGTTAGTGTCATGTACCATTTACCAACTGTCAAATTTCAATTCCAATCGATTAGAATAAATTTTAAAACCTAGGAGGCAGATCAGAAGCCCTATTCTCGAATTTAACTTTCAGTAAATGACATATTATGAATCTATGGCTTTTCATAAATTGTCCCAACGTCGTTAATGTACTCGTTGGCTGTTTGTATAGAGTTTTATGCTTGTATTACTTTTATTACAATACCATATTGCTGTTAAATGAAATCTCATTAAAAGCGTAACTTGTAAAAAAATACCAAGGCTCTGCTACTTAGTTCTTCTGTAGTAAAAATTTGTGCGATCCATGTGATGCCAAGCCGGGGTCAGTCGGTCGGTCTAATAACATCTCAAATAAAGTATATTAACTTGGCAATCGCAGTAAGCAATCTAGAAAATAGCTAACCACGCTAGCCAAATTTAGGCCGTGTTTCACCAAGCAATGTTAAAGTTAACGCCATGTTAAAATACCATGCCATCTCATTCATTGACAGGAAATACGAGAGGGATAACATGATATTTAACATAGCGTTAACTTTAACATTGCTTGGTGAAACACGCCCTTAGGCTCATGAATATAAACAGATGACAGTTGGCCAGTCAAATAAAATTACAGAACGTTTAAAAATCTAGATCAGACTGCTTCAAACGCAAAGTAGCGAATCGTTTGAAGGTTTACAGAGCGGTAAACGAAAACGCTGTGTCAATTCCATGATGGTATGCATAACATGTTGTAATTGACCTCGTTACCTAATTACATGTCAGTTTTAAAAATATTCGTAGTAATTTGCTGAGGCTGCGCAAATGGTTCATTCCGTTTCTAACCCCTAGATGTTTAATCCCCGTCCATATACGTAGGATGAGTGCAGATAATCTAAGGGGTCGAACACGGAATATTCACGCGGAAATAGTCAGCATATAAAAGAAGAGTTGTAATATAGTGTAAAGTTTCAAGTACAGTGCATCCAGAGATGTCTCAAAAATGAACGTAAACATTTTTTCAACACGATGTTTCGTTTCAGGAAGCGTCAATTTTAAGGTTAGTCCGATATGCTTTATTTTCCTAGTCAAAAACAGTATGTCATAAACAAAATTATACTTTTTGAGAAACATTATAATAGTAATAAAGCCTCCCACACCGATTTCGGTGATGGTGGCCGGTTTCATTGAAACCATTTCAACGACGCAGGAGTTATTTTATAGTGCCCAAGTATGTGCTCAATACACATAAGCACTCTCTCTTCTTTTACTCTCGTAGGCCAGTGGGACGGATAACCGACACGACTGGCGGGAGATCAGGCGCAGTACCGACTTTTTACATGCCCATCCGACGCATGGATCACCTTTCTTGTCAGACAATTAGGTGATCAGCCTGCAGTCCTAACTAAACTTGAAAACTGAATTTTTGTTGTTCCAACGCGGGTATCGGAACCCACGACCTCCGGGTCGAGAGCGAAGCTCTGAACCATTATACCATGGAGGCGTTAAGGAACATTATACGTTATTTAACTTCACTCAATTTTTATATTTAGTGTAACATACATACCTGGGCACCTCCTTCGCAGGGCTAGACTGTGTCTCCTGGTGACTGAACGACGCCATCTTATTTCATTACTTCACTCATTGTTCAAGTCTCAAAGATACACACACAGTCACTAGACTTTTATTTATTTAAGAAGGAACATTTGTACTGTAAAAGAAAAATTCCGACGTAATTCTCATGTTATTAAAATGATAATAAAATGAACATTATTCAAACTACACTATAATGATTGTTATTTGTCTCCTATACCACACAGTAGATAAACCTATGCCTATCCTATATCAAATATTATATAATATTAATGTTGTACATATTCAGCAGACTTTATTATTGTAGATCATCGCAAAAACAAGATTGAGGCTTAAACATTTTATTGTTGTCTATCGCATTTTAATGAAGTACAATAACTTATTACTGCGTGTAGGGCATGTAGTTATATGTACACCATACCCTCTGTATAACTGCATATAAGTTATGCAGTTATACAGGGTGTAAAAAGAGCAGTCACTATAACTTAGGGTTATAATTATACTAATATAGTACTTTTTTAATTGTAGATTTTTTGCTTTTGTCTTATTATTGCTATCTTTTTAGGTATTTTAATATAGGCGAAGCCTCTTAAAAATCTAGTACGCAGCAGTTCAACATTAAATTGATTTGTTCATCACACTTTACGTGCAAAATTTACAATAATTGGCTGTACAAATAAAGGCCGTAGTCTAGTAAAAGTTCCTTTTATGATCAATAAAATGCATTCAGCATTGGAACTCGTTAAAGGAACGATTTCCGAGATTTATTCGACAAGTTATAGGGAATAAAGCCTCCTGTTGTAATTAAGTTTTAAGCTTCAACAGTATGTGATCGTACCTTTAAGAGGGTATAAATTTGTTCGGCATTCATTGTTAATTTTATGTTTTAAAGCGGGGAGTAAGGCTCTACTCACATTAGCGAGTCGAAGCCTCATTGTTTTGAAGTCTTACATTCATCTTTATTTATCTTCGATCAATACACTAGATATCGTGTCCATACAAAAACAAGGCTAAAATCTGTACGCGTATGACAACAGGACATTTTTATAAAAAAAAATTTAAACATCGCAATGTGTGTTAAAATTTAGATTTTTTTTAAATTTGAAGTGACTTAATCAGTGGTTTCAAATGACCTAATTAAGTATATTATTATTATTTTTTTTACTTTTGTCTCAGTTCGTTATTAAACAAATGTAGCTGTACACGGCTATTGACATATACGCGGACCTATTTTAGCCATGTTTTTGTATGGGACACGATTTCTAGTGTATTGTTTTTTAAATCATGCATTGTGATACGTGTAGACGTTGGTGGTATTTAGACCAGTTTTTAAGTGACTTGATATTTGCCGAGACGGATTTCTTGTGCTGACACGTTATAGTAGTTACCTATATTGTCGATTGATGCCATTTTTCCATTATTTAGGTCCAAATATGTATTATTGAAATATTATGACGGAGCTTCGTCGTTTTGACGCGTTACCAGTACTCTATACCTATATTTCCATAATACAAATATCATGAGTTACCGTCATATTTTAAAAATAGAAATTTATTAGTAGTATAAATACTAGGAATTGAAAGGAAAGAGCTATGAAAAAAGATGTAAATAAAAATTTATGAGTAATCGCGACATATGAAGGTTAGTGTCACCTAACTTTTCGAAATAAAATTAAGTTTTCATACGTCATGCATTCCAATATATAGAACACATTTCAAATCGGCAAATATAATAATTTATGTTAGACAGAGGCATAGTTCTAGTGTCTAGTGACTATAATTAAACAAATGCAAAATAGTAACGAGAGTAAAAAGTTAAAGTAGCCGAACCAAATCCTTTTATAGCAGACGATTTTATGGAACAGGTGTGTAAAAGCCTAAACCGATTTTATTTTCATTACATTGTAAAATTACTTCTACATGCCGTAATGTAGCCTTTAGGCGCTCGTTGGATGCACATAGGCGCAATATCGCCACAGACTTTGGTATTCTCTAGAAAGGGAGGCTACCGTGCTTTTGTAAAAAAATATACACAGTGAAACATTATAGTCATCGTCTTTTGAGAAATCGTTAACAAAAGATAAGCATTCTAAGTAGAATGCTTGTCTTTTAACATAAGTATGTTAAAAAGCATGTGCTTAATTTACGTGCAGTAAAAAACCATTTCTTAATCTTATCGCATTAAGACTATGGTTTATGCTTAGTTTTCTTGTTTAGGGCGAAAAGGGTCAAATCGTCAAACGTATAATTAAATTCTTTTATTTTTTTATTATCATAATATTATTATAATAATATGATAGGCCAAATTTACAAAACAGAGAAGAGTAGTTTTGTGTTTTACTGACGTGTTTTCGTTTCGCTAATTTTTAAATCATACGCCAAAAATGACAGCGTTTGTTTTGTCTCTTTCTAGATCACTACCTACCCAGCCGAACCGCCGAAAATGACATCGTTTAACGATCGCTCAGTGCATACTCTGTGTCTTTGGTTACTCTATGTCTATGGTTACTCTACGTCTATGGTACGATGTTAAAAATTTACGACACCGCTTTTATTGTGACGTCACTCGGCGACTCTGGAATAATTAAAGTTAGAGCGTCTGCTAAGTACTGAATAAATCATAAACTTTCAAACAATTTCAGTTGCAATTAGAGCGGGGAAGTTTGATTGAAACAGAACGCATATAATGTCTATTCCTTTATGTCACTTTTAGTAATGGTACCTCCTTTTTGTGAGTCGATTTTCCACCGATTTGGCCGCAGATTATTCCACTAATATGGCCGATTTTGTGACGTAATTTTTAACCGACTTCCAAAAAAAGGAGTAGGTTTTTTTATGTATGTACACTGATTACTCTGAGGTTAATGATCCGATTTTCGTGATTCTTTTTTTATTTGACGCAGAATTGCTGTCATTGGTCCCATAAAAAATTTTACATAGTTTGGCGCCGTAGTTTTTTTTATGAACATATTTCACCAAATTTTTTAACAAAACAAACTAATTTTCGGTACATTTTCTATGTCGATGATACAGCAACTTGTAGTAGAAATTATTTATATTTTTTTTAAGTAGCATACTTAACAGCATACGCAAATAAAAGTTTTTTTTTGCTTTTTTTATTATTATGGTTATTCTTGGGACCAAAAATTTACGACAATTTTTTTTTATTTTTTTCTTATTTTTGACAAGAAAAACTACATTTCCAAAATGAGGACAGGTAGTATAAGTATCTTAAAGTTATAGTGACTGTTATTTTTAACCCCCAGTATTATTAACTGCGATGGTTTATTGTATTTTATACCCTTTTTTTTAGATAGCTAATTACAATAACAAAAAATTACTGTATTCGCTACACATTCAAGATACAACTTAAGTTTTTAGTTTCAATCATTTCATTGCGTAACAAAATTTATATTACCAGGCACCTTCGTCAATCCAAAGGTAACAATTGGCAATTTAAGGGTACTATCGAACAATAGTGAACCAATTCAAAATAATTGGGCTAAATTGAAATAGTTTTCACTCCACACAAACGGTTGAATGTCAACCATTTTACACTTTTTCCAACAATTTGTTGTTCGATGAAAATTGTTATGACTATTCGAATGTAACATTCAAAGTTGTTTCGTTATTTTACAGTTTGTATTGCGAATTTTATTTCAATGTTTTTTACTTTATATATAAAGAATTTTGGCAACGTTTAAATTTTCTGGCAATAGCATTTGACCTACTAACAAAAATATTATTTTTTGTTTCACCTTTTGTATAACTTGGTTTACAAGGTATAAAATAAATGAGTGATAATACTTTAGGGTGTGTATGTGCCTCCTATGTACATAAGTAGCAGCGCTGAAAAGGTACTTTTTTTTTAAATTATTGTATGGGAAAATTTATGATGTTGGGGCATTTCTTATACAAACATGAAAGACAAAAGTAACTCTTTCAGCCTACTTTCATAGTGCACTCTACATAGGAGGCACATACAAACCCATAAGTATTATTACTTACTCATTTTACACCTAGCCCTGTGTTCCAGTACCTGATAGTAAACGAAAATAACGTTTTTTTCGTTCAGATTAGCGTTCCATTAGCACTATAAAGCAACATTATGATCGTTTTGACTAGTGTTCCACACGCAGCTGTCAGCTGTCAAAAACTGTTCAAAACGCTCAGAACGATCACGCCATTTTGCATAATTTTACCCATCTTGTTTTTGACGTTTACTTAGATTTCACAGATTTCACTGATATCGATTTAAGTTATGGGTCGAGCAAATTTATTCTAGATTCTTTTATAATGTATTTATTATTGTTAATTAAAAATATAAATAGAATTTATGAGATAAAAAGGAAATGTTAAATTTTGACATCTGTCAGTCGTTCCACTAGCAGTAAAGTTTGCTACAAACGATCAGATCGAAAATTTCACAATTTTCAATAATGTTTAGCACATTGATAGAAACGACTGTGTGCGTTAAGAATGATCTGAGCGTTCAGAGTAAAAGAAGCGCTTAAAGGAACACACTGTAGGATACAGGTTGTTTCATGGTTAATGGTTATGGACCGTGAATATGATTGATATATTATGTATTAAGTCGAATATAGTGTAAAGAGAAGGACGCGTAGATCATTTTTTGTTTTGACACCTCATATAAATTGTCAGAGCCCAGGTTCGAATCCTCCTTATTACAATTGACAAGCCAGTTCGCAGGAAGCCTGACCGGCGACCAAGTTTAATTAATTTACGAATTTCACGGAAACGCGAAACCCGTGTAAATTGAGAAATCGAGTTTTCACGATTTGTATAATGCAGAGTTTTGAAATCATATTTATTACATCACTAGCTGTGCCAGCGACTACGTTCGCGTGGTTGTCGGAAACACTATAGCTATTATCTTTTGATTGCTCACGTTGGTTTTTGTTATTATGATTATTAAAAAATAATAACTCTTTTATACATATTTTAGTAACTTAAACTCTTTATGCAGCGCACGCAACGAAAGTCCTCAAATGTGAATAATTTTCCCCGTTTTTACAACATTTCTCACTGACGCTTCGCTCCTATTGGTCGCAGCGTATTGTTATATATAGGGCCTGTTCCAGTAGACGCTCTGAACGTTCAGATCATTCATAACGCTGACATTGACAGCTGACAGTGCCTGTGAGAACAGTTCAAAACGACCCTAAACAGTGCTAAAGAAACGCAAATCTGAACAAAAAAACGTTATTTTCGTTTACTATCAGGTACTGGAACACAGGGTTAGCCAAAAGCCTTCCTTTAAAAATGGACTATCCAACAAAAAAATATTTTTCAAATTGGACCAGTAGTTTCTGAGATTAGCGCGTTTAAACAAACAAACCAACTAACTCTTCCGCTTTATAATATTAATATAGATTTTCTTTTAAGTGGTGGTTTATTTTTACACTTTACTACAAACAATTTAAAATACTTTTCTTCTCTACAACAATGAAATCAAATTATGAAAGAGTTATCAAAAGGGCAGTGTTTACTGTTTATTTTTTTAACAAAGAACAAATCCCGTCTGCATCTTGTGTTTCTTTCATCAGTTGTTTTTCAAAGTGAATTAAGAAAGTTAAAAGTTCATGCGCTAAACTTCTTGACTATTCGTTTTCATGATTTCTCATTCCGTCAATGTATAGTCGCGGACACCAGCGCTTTACGACATTTCGATATTATAACTATGGCGGTAAAGCGTTATAGTGGTTACACCGGGCTTGCCGGAGACCGTACATAGGCCTCCAGGGCGTAGGGTGGGTTTATGATTATTACTTATTATAAAACAACGGTTTCGCTCCCTGGTTTTATGGATTATAAATTTTATTAGCGTATGTTGTCGGACGATCGCGTTTATTGCACGACCCACACACGGTCCGCTTGTGTGGAGAATATTAATCTCTTTTTAACCCCCGACGAAAACAGAGGGGGACAATTTGTGTTTGTGTGCCGGTGTCCGGTGTCACCTACCAAGCGAATGGATCGTTTTTTTTTTTTTTTTAATAGTTGACGTGATCAGGGGTGATCTTAGCTCTTTCACTGCTTGACATTTCGGGTGTTAATTAACCTACTGCCTGTTTCGGGATATATTATATTCCCTCTGTTGCATTTTACGACACCTACGGGTAAGATGGTTAACGGAGAGCTCCGGTACTCCACGGACAGATTAAAATATTTAGATGCAATATGATAATTCATAAATAAGTTCATGTAAGTTCATGTACTATATTTACCTTACTGATGTCATTTCATTAAGTATAGAAGAATTCTAGTATACGTACTTGACCAGGGGCTTTACTCTCCAAACTGATTCGATTTTGATTCAGATTCGATCGTGCCGCGTACCTCCCAATAAATTGACGTTTTGATTTTGATTCTCAGTCGATTGATATGGTCAGAAGTACGAAAAATTACGATCCAACGATTTTCTTTATCCTGGTTAGTTTCAAAGCAATCCACCTAATAAAATACGAAAAGTCGTTGAGATCGAACTGATTCAATTCTCGATTGTGTCGGAAGTAAGCCTGCTGGTTATGCTAGTTTCATGATTAATGATTATAGTATATCATATTATAATATATCAGATTATAGATTATATTTAATAAATAACTTTAAAATCTTTATTAGAAACCAAGTACATAAATAAAAGTAGGTAACTATCAGCTTATTTCCGATAAATTTTTGTAAAATAATTTCTGAAATTATTTGATGTGATACTTTATATAAGTTCATCGTTCTCTCTAGCCGTGTGTCCCGCAACTCAAAGCTTCATGCGGGGTATTTTATTACGTGCATTTACATAGTTAGTTCCTACTATTAATTAGTTCTGTACTTTTGTTTAGTTTCCCTTAAACGATAATGAATTGCCCCGTGTGGCGTGACCGAGCCACTGATTCGGAAATTCTTCAAACTTATTGCTCTGACTCCCCTATTGGTTGCATTTTTGATAGTTTGTTTGTAGTTTTTTTGTTTACTTTTCCATTGTAATTTATTATTTTGATGTTTTATTTTGGTACTTTTTCGATCAGTTATAACGCTACATGGATAAATGAAAAAAATACTTATTTAATAATACTCGTATGTTGAATTATTTTTGGTAAATTGATCAAAAGAACAATTTTAATATGTTCGTGTAATATCGATAAAGCTCGATCAGTGATTAAACATGTTTTATTCACAAGGACTCAACATTTTTAAACGCGAAAATAAAAACCGCATTGACTGCAGACATGGCTTAACTACAATAATTGTGCACGCGCACCATCGATACGTTGTCGAACGATTTTGATCCTATCGAGCGGCAACGTAGGCCTTACTCTCCAAACTGATTCGATTTTGATTTTCCGATTCGATTTGGACTAACAGATTCGATCGTGCCGCATACCCTCGAATAAATTGACGTTTGTTTATTTTAATTTGTCAAGTGATTGATAAGGTCGGGAGTACAAAAGTTACGATCTAACGATTTTCTTCATCCAAATGTTTCAAATTCATTTCAAAGTAATCCTCCAAATAAAATACCAAAAGCCGTCGAGATCGAATTTGATTCTCGATTGTGTCGGGAGTAGGTAAGCCTGCTGTTCGACACCTATCTGTTGTCATCACCGCAAAAAATTGCTCGATTTTTATAATAGAAACCCAGAAAATCCACAACTAGTGGGATACAGGAACAGTTTCAGCGTGATTTACTTAACAAACACTTTTACCAAAATTGCCAACACGTCGGCTGTAAAAAACGTAAAAATCCCCTTTACGGCGTTCCATTGGTTTGTAAAGCTGTCCGTTATAACTTCCGCACTTACTGTAATGGTTGTTTGTTCGAAAGGAATTGGATAAAAATAAACATCGGTTCCGTGCGGGAATACTGAAAAATAACGAATACGCGTTTTTATATATCATCCCCGCTGGTTGTTTTTACAAACGCTGTCGCTTAAATGTCACAGCTCACAAAATTGAACCGATAAATTGTTACGTGGCGCAATGACGAGAATATTTTCCCTGAAGCTTTGATTATGTGCATCGAAAATAATAGGCATATTCCATGAAAAAACATTTTTTTGTGTCAAATAATACTACATTAATAATATAGAACCCAATAAACAGTCAAAAAACCATTTTGTTAATCTGAAAAATAACAAAGACAAACAATTACAATTTACAATAAGAAAGAAAGCGATATTTGCAAATGTACGGCGGTACGTTAATGTGACGTAACAAATCCTTTTGCGTGAAAGAGATGGGCAATATTTATTTGCTCATATTTTATAATGGCATCCTGAATTACTATTACTTAAATTTACATGTACTCTCTTTATTTTACTTAGTTACGAATGTATTTATCAGTACAACCAATGTAATATGTATAACGCTTAGAGCCAATTTTACTTCGTTAAATATCATGTCGTTCCTCTTGTATTTCCTATCAAGCCGTTAAAACTAACAAGCGTTGGTGAAATTTGCACTTAACATTGTTTAAGTTAGTAACTGAACTTATTTCTTATTAACACTTAACGGCAGATGTTCGTGAAATCCCATTTTAAAACATTCTCCATTTTGCAGGGCTTAACATTGTAGCGAACTTGAAAACACATTTCGGGAACACCCCGTATCCCCAGGACACTTTTAGTCCTGCAAACAGAATTTTTAATTACTGAGAGCAAAACTTCTGCTTCTTTATAATCTGGGGTACGGAGGTTGACACTTCAGGGTTTGGACTTCAAAGACAATCACGATAATATATTCATTATTATTAATATTTGAAAGGCGATTGTGATTCCTCCGGAGTTCGTCAGTTCGATTCATTCGATCTTTACCTTAGAACAAGTTGCCGTATACAAAATAAGTTTTCAATTTAAAACAATGCAGTTTTGCGAAGCTGACCCGGTTTTAATAAAAAAAACCATCAGAATCGGTAAGGGGAGCTACATTTATAATAACAGTATCAATATTTAAATAGGGTTTTTAGTTATAATATTATTGATTTAGTTTTATTTCAAAGTTTTGTACTACTTTTATGTGTAGGTATTTAAGAATAGTTTTATATTTTTCTACGCCAAAGTTTGGTTAGTTGGAGAAATCGCTTCTTAGGGATAATGCACCTTTAGTGTTCATGTTTGCTAGACAATAATTATTCGTACATTTATATCTGTTTTGACCACCATAAAGGTTATTTTTATTAAATACTTATTGAAAATGACAAACACTATCTAATATCAAGTAAAAACAAATTACAAACATTCATCAATAATATCGCTCTCGAGCTTTAGGGAACAAATAATGTTAATAATATCTATGGACGCGTCACACCATGTCAATCTGGCCCCGTGCTAAGTATCAGAAGAACTTGTGTTACGGGGACCAGACAACGGTACCATGTTATATACTTTTATACTATACACATATTTGAGATTTTTATGACATTGTATGAATATTGAAAATCACAAACAGCATTTAGTATCAAGACGATATCGAGGTAAGCAAACGTTCATCAACAAGACCGCTCTCGAGCATTAGAGATGCATTATTTGTTGAGAGCTCTCCACATGTTTACTGCCAGGGAACAGATTACTGCAGGACTACACGGTTCCAGAGGGAATGATCCAGATTACTTCGTGTTTAATGAAGCTTTTATGTTAAACACAAGTTTGAGTCCGCACATTTCGCATTAAATCCCGCTACAATCCTTTTTGATGTGATAATTGCTATCGGGACTCAGTTTTTATAGCAGCCTTCCACTTTGTTAGTTAGAATTTTCTTTATTTATTAATATTCTAAAAAAATCTTCGCTTTAAAAATATTACACCGTTTGTGGGAACTAGCCCAGCTACGCAAGACTTATAGTGCCTTAGTGTGTGTACAATACATTGTCTATTGATTTATTCTCATAAGCGTACACGACTGGCGAGAGAACACGCGCTGAACCGTCTTAATATTTTTTTTGCAATATACTAATCAAACCAGTAAATAACAGTTTAGTTGTTCTAATCAGTGCAATATGGTATAGTCATTAAACTTTTTGTAATATAAAGAACTAATAGTGTTGTAAAAGTATTTTATCATAGTTTCATCAAAATAAACTTCAATGAAAAGCTGACATATGATCAAAGTAGTTTATGGCCGCTCATAAAGTCACACAAAAATTAAAATGCTCACGCAATCTTAGGTCTCAAAGCAACAAGTCTAGACTTTAGACTGAGGCTTGTCATGTGCTCACAGCCTCAGGACTGCTGTTTTAACATCTCTCTCAGATTTTTTTCCGCCATTTAGATGTCAATATACGCAAAAAAAACTTGTTCTGAAGCTGACAAGTCTTCAAAATACATTTGTAAACTGTTCTATAAATGTATTTAGAAAGGAAATTATACATTTTGCCATTCAAAGTAAAAATGCCATTTTGCCCCTAGTCTGCTCTATGTATATTCTAAGTAAGTAGCGCAATACATACAAACGAATATATCTTTCCTCTTTATTACAATACTGGCTGACCTGTGCCCACTTCATTGAGAATGGAAACCGTTTAAACCTTCCCGGGACTTCAACGAATATTTCAGGACCAAAAATAGCTGAATCAGTTCAGCTGATCTCGAGTTTTAGCGAGACTAACGAACAGCAATTGATTTTTATATAGCCTATGTTACTCAGTGATAATGTAGCTTTCTAATGAAAGAATTATTAAAATCGGTCCAGTACTTTTTTGAGTTTATTCGTTACATACAAAAATACAAATCTTTCCTCTTTATAATATTAGTGTAGATTATATTAGATTACAAAGTTCTGTGATATAATATTCCGAAAAAATACAATAATTTATTCAACAGAAACGTAACAAATGGAGCTGAAGATTTTTCCATAAAAATGTCAGCCACTTTGATGGGTCACTGAGTATTGGGTAATGGTCCTCTACAAACAAGCCAATATTGACATTACATTCGAGTTGTCATATGCAGAGATTATGTTTTAGAAGAGCCAATTTGAGTACCCGAAATTGTATAAAATTAATTTTGTCATACCGGGGCCTTCCATGGTTTAGCAGAATTACTGATTATTTTCGTATTAAACAAAACAACATCATATTTGACAACAAACATAATATTTGTTTTTGAAAAAAGTAAATAAAAACCAAATAATAGAAGGGAGCAAGTCATATCCATCTAATAACGAAAGATCACAAGAAAAAATGCGTGAGGTGTAATACTGACATATCTGTTAAGCACATATTAATTGAATGTCCAATGTACAATACTGAACGTTCGCATGTGAACCTCCCTGTATGTTTAAAAGAATGGCCTAGAAAACACAGATAAAACTATACAATACTTAAAATTAATTAATTATTATAATTTAATATAAAATGTAAACCTAAAGTAGTCGCTAATGACCATAGATGTTTGAGCGATCTTTTATAAATAAAAAAATAAAAACATATTTGCGAGAGATCAGGCGCAGGACTAACTTTGGATCATTCGACGTATGGAATATGGATCCTCTTTCTTGTTATAAAATCAGCCTGAATTGTACTAAACAAACTCGAAAACAACATTATTATAATTCCAACGCGGGAATCGAACCCACAACCGTCGGAACTGAGCTTACTAACTACTAGACCACGAACGCGACATTCATGTAACAGCTTTATGAAAACTCGGCTTTCAACAACTTATGAAACTCAGCTATCTATATATCTTCTCTCTAAATGTCTCAGCAGCCATTTTATAATGTACACAAGGACATTGTTAGGACGTTACACACTCACTGGCTTTACATAGACGCGTTCTAGATCTTTCGTAGGCACAACACAAAACATTTTTGTACCTCATTCAGCAATATCTAATAGCATAGAATGATATAAAATGTACATACAGCTAGGTTGTATCGAATATCATTACTGTTTTTAGTTTTAAGATACCTTATTTAGGCTTAGATTTATTAACATTATTTATTAATATTCTCTATACCTAGAGCTATAATAATACCCCTTTGTATAGGGCCTACATACCTTCCAATTTATTCTAACTAGTCAAGTGTATGACTCGATATGTGCCTATCCAATACCTATATATTTCAAACTGATATTATAAATCGACAAAGGCTTTCTGATTGAAATAAGGCAGTGTATAATTGATTAACATAATAATATGTTACAATTCATAGTCAACCGATTAAACTGGCTTAAATAAGTATGTTAATTTTAAGATGACAACTTTAATAATTGAAGACATGAATAGATGAAGGTAATATGTAGCAAATTTCTGATTTCGAGAAAATTGAGTGCAAACTTTCACTTAAACATTTTAGAATTCGTCGTAACATATTAAGTACATTAATCTAAAGAACCATCTCTAGAATCAATGTACTTAATACGTTACTACAAATCCTAAAATGTAAAAGTGACAGTTTAAACCCAATTTTCTAGGTAAATTCTTTTTTTGGGACATATCACCTTCATCCATTTATGTCTTCAATTCATAGTCAACTGATTAAACTGGCATAAATATATTATGTTAATATTAAGATGACAAAAATAATAATTATAAGACTATAAAGTTATTATCATTATTGAAATAATCAAAATATACCTATGCAAATTTAATAAAATAATTTATTTTCACCGAGGGCGATGAAAATGCAACTCTACTGCATACCGCTGGCGGATAGAGGTAAGCCTGCTGAATATGTATGAAACGCTAAAGATCGGAAACCCGGATAGAACGGGGGTTGAAAGCTAACGTATTAATTTATTTCACAACTTTCATATCGAAACAAACTGATTTTAGAATATAATAAACTGTTTACTTATAAAAATACATACGGGATAAGCTACGCAATGTTTGGTCCTTGTCAAGTGAGTTTTCTAACGTATTAAACAAGGATAAAGTAGTGTATATTATACAGTAATATTTTTATATAAATGGGGCTCAAATACGCGTAGTAATATAAGTTTCGGAAACCTCAAACACTAAAATCAACTTACTGAGACAGATTAAAAATCTAATCGGTAACGTGTAATAAAATTATATACATCTCGATGCTTCAAAGAAGCGTTTATGAGCACTCGGAGAACACTACACACGAAAATACACGCGTTCGCTCGACGGAGGGACGTGCGTCCTCCTCGGCGGTGAGTGGGCTACTGAACTTCCGAATTCTGTGCCTCTACATCTCGCACCTCCGGATAACCGCTCACAGGATTAACTGCGCCGAACCAAAAAGAGGAACTAACGTTTTTCAAAAGATATACTCTCAAAAATCGTTTCTCGATAGCGCTGTTCGTTGGTATACTTTTATGGATGTTGTTTAAAATTTAGGGCTCCTTATTACTATCTACACATTGATTTGACAGCAACGCAATAGGGTACTATAATAATAATAATTTTAACATCTTGTCCATTTGGCACCATGCTAAGGTCACGAAGAACTTGTGTTACAGATACTAGATAGCGTAAAATATATTATATTGAGTGCCTTTCTACGTGACATTATTCAATATATTATATTACAACATCCATGACCCAGAACGGAAATTTTTATTCTTTTTGCCAATTTAGAACCCCTACCTTTAGCTAGAGCAACGACGGGCTCAACCATTGAGCCAAGAATCAGAATCAAACGCCATCGTAACAAAAAATAAAAGCTCTACAATTCCTATTTTCAGAGATTTCACGACGCTTTAAGTTTAGTGTCGATAAAATTTTTACGTCCAAAAATAGTGAGTGATATTAACGGCATAATTGTCTTTCAAATTGAACTGAATACGATCTTTTACGAATATAATAATATGTATTTTGGAATATATGATTATAATATAGGAATATAGTATACCTACAAGATGTAAAAAGAGCAGTCACCATATCTTATGATATGATGATTATAATATTACCTATTCTCGTTGTAGAAATGTATTTTTTTTTCGTCAAAGACTTTAACATTTTCTTTTTCTTATTTTATATTATTTTGTCGCAAGAATAACGAAATAAATTTTTTTTAAAATAGACATTTATTTCATGAGAAAAGGTAGGAGATAATATTATAATCATATCCCAACATTATTTTATGTATGTATAGGCTAGCATACGTACAGTTCCATGCGGCGATGAGATCTGTGCGGTCCAATCCGCACAGATCTCGGATCGAACTGCGCACGTTTGTTTTGGCAAGCTGAGTGCGGACTTATTTGTAGTGAAGAAATAAACAATCGCTAAATAATGGCTAGAAACTGGAAGTCATACAAATTGTAGTTAACATCTTCACGGTGAACTGTGACAAAAACAAGCATAGTTTATGACGTGTGCCATTTTTCCGATCCGAACTGTCTGGCCACTAATGCTAATATTTCTAACAGGAAAAGCAGATTTTAGGTGAGTTTTAAATGTCTTTAAAACAACTGTAATCAACAGGAGTCAAATGCAACAAATCTAATTAGGGGCCTAATATTAAGCAATAAAGAACTGAGCTTAAGAGTAAAAATGTAGAACTCCGGGGGAGTAATTACTCGAAACGACTTTCAAACTCGAACAAACATTTTGTCTATTAATTAGTAGACCTGGCTTGGAGGCTTCTTGTTTGGCGCCAAAAGACTCATTTGCAAGCCTTTATGAGTCCAAAGAAGGTTTCCGATTTATCGCGTAATCGATTGCTTTCTCTTCACGATTCTTATTTGCATCGATTTTCTAATTAGCTGGTCTTTGCAATCGTCTAGAAACCTTTTTGCTATTTTGCATTTTACTTTTTGTCCGTATAGTTTCTTAATTAGGTTCATTGAGTATCTACTGTAATGTAATGGAGACGATTTTGTTTGGCAATAATAGTAAACTACATAAAATTAACATTTAAGTGCGGAAAAAAGTTTATACGTTTAATATATTTTGCATGTAGGTACAAAGTCACGAAAAAAGTCTACAAAATTATTTACTAGGTGATGAGGCTTTTATTTATCTTAATCACTATTATCATATTGACTTATAATAAAAAACATACTTAAGAGGTAACACAACGGCCGTTTTGCCATACACAAGGCTATTTTTTTCCTCCCTGAATAATGCCGCTAGAATAATATTTTTAACTAAAATAAAAATGTTAAGTCACCCCTGAATTGTCAAGCAGTAAGCGAACTTATAATGATGAATTGTAACTTAGAACACTCGCGATCACGTCACCTTTAAAACAAAACAACTAGACCAAAATCGGTTCATCCGCTCACACATCAAACTATATCCCCCTCTGTTCTTGTCGGGGGTTAAAAATAAAGAGGAAATTCCTGCCACTTGCCAGTTTCAGATTCCTGGACCCAGTAAAAAGCTAACTGTTAGACGTATATTAACTGGAATAGCTTGTTTGTTCTGTGGATGTCACATTAAAACAATTATTCCGCGAAATACCATTAGTTCCGTGTACACTCCCCGTTTGGGTATAACAAGACAGGTGAGCGGTACAATGTATTATGCACTTAGGAGCTGTTTTATTTATGACGCTTATTGAAAATACGATAAACGTCTAGATATATCCAATTTTCTATGGCAAGTGGATTTATTGCTCCCATTTTGATGCAACTCAACAGCTAGTTACAGTTTATGTTGGAAATACTAAATGAAGTTTTGTTACGAGCATTTGTTATGAAAAGGATATGAAATTTCGGATACGTTTCTTTCGGATATTTTCGGTCACGGATATTCAATTTTGTTTCCTTTTTACAGTAGCTAAACTTTTATTTCGGATTCGGTTACGGTTACGGATATTTTATATCGGAAATCCAATAGTTTCGGTTACGGTTACGGAGCTTCCTAACATCCCTGCTTATATATTAAATACATACATTGTGGTTTATAGCTACAATTGAATGTAGCATAAATTAGTAATAGTTAAAAAATTACAAACAAAATACGCTTAATTGCATTGTAATTAGTTCTTGATACGTACGCAAAATTTCAAATTAATCAGACTTGGTAAAATTGGTGAAAATCGGATAGATGCATACATACAACCCAAGGTTATAAAAGCGTGTTAAAAGTAGCATAAGTAAACCGAGAGAAAACAATTTTATAATAGTTTATTTCCGTTAAGTTTAGCATTTAATATCCAGTAAGAAAGTCAAAAAAGGCTCATTACAATTTGAATATGAACACTGAAATCAGCTTTATCGCCATTGGATCATTTTGACATTTGCAATGATTACTCACAGCAAACGTAACGCGAATAGATCCTAAAGGTACGATTCCACCAAAATAGTGTTCAGAACATTTGTTAGCCAACATTTTTTTTCAGAATTCCAGCTGTGCCAATTTGTATGTGTTCCAATTTGTTAATGTTGCGTTAACGAGTCCACAGGAACAAACATCTGTTACGCACAATGTTCGCAACTGTTTAGGACACCGGTGGAATCGCACCATAACAATCCCAACACACCCACCCGCATAGTCAGAAATTAAGTGACACCCTTCGTTTAAGACTTATCTAACTTTGACAAAGAGATAGCTTTTAATCTTAATTAGTAGGGCATGATACAAGCGACAGGGCTGTCT
Source organism: Celastrina argiolus (assembly GCA_905187575.2). NCBI lineage: Eukaryota > Metazoa > Arthropoda > Insecta > Lepidoptera > Lycaenidae > Celastrina > Celastrina argiolus. Next base: position 17,344,124 of record LR994579.1, read on the forward strand.
ATCAGCGGCTGGCTGGTCAACCCACCAGTGAGTGGACCGGCGATTTTCGTCCATTTTGTGATCCTTATTAATCGTGGATACTAAGCTTAACATGGATCACGGGCAAGTAAGGTCTGTGCATTTGTTGACGTGAATACGTCTTTAAAATTGCTATTACAGGAACGCTACTAATTATACTATAACGAGAGTACGCAAAAAGGGGTCTTAAAAGGATGAAAAAAGGAAATAATTCAATTTTAAATCCAGATATGTATAGATACAAAAATGGTCAAGGTTTATTGAAACAGCAGACGAATATTATGATTGTTCAAGCTCTTTATTTTCTACCGTATTTCGGTGTGAGCTGACGCTTAGATTTGTTTAGCGAGTACGATCACCGGTCTACCTTGACAATTTTTGTACCTATGCATATCTGGATTTCAAATTGAATTATTTTCTTGTTTCAGCCTTTTAAGACCCCTTTTCTGAAAAGTCGGGTCTATAACCCAAAAGAAAAATATATAATTAAATACTAACTAAAGTATTTTAAAATTTTCTGTTCCCACATCGAATATAACATTATATTTTCAATAAATTAACCATTACATAGTAAGCAATTGAGCAACTCCCGGATACTACTAGTACGATCGCATTTTAAATGTTAATTTTGAATTTAACAATAAAATATAATAATTAATAGAATATTTAAATACATATTTGTGACGTGCGTGCTTAGACCTATCTTTTGATACCAAACAAGAGAGAATTATCTTAATTTTTACATTTAAAATATGTAAATATTATAAACTGTTGCACACACAGCTGTATTAATTGTAAGCAATACAATCCTCTGATTGCAATTTTAAAATGCTGGGCTGGGGTCAACGTTTGACATCATACAACATAATATTATTATTGTTATTTTAGATACTATTGTTTTTTTTTATATTTTTACATTGTGTTGTATGATGGTCAGTATATTTTTTTTTTCAAGAATTATTAGAACGTGTTTTAGTAGTCGGGTTTTAGTTTTTTAAACTTCACCTTGTCCCTTAACAGGTTACATACCTTTATTTGTCTAAATAATAATAAAATCAAAATATAGCTCGAAGATAAATTAAGCCTCTTTTGTTACTTTAATGAACACCACAAAATAATTAAGGCAACAATGTATTCAAAACATTTTCAACACATTTTTATGAGCTCAAACACCCCTTAGTCTCCCCTAATTTCAATGGTGCATTAAAGTAAGTTAAATTTGTTTTCATTTTAATATTCACCTGCCCAGTGGCCCGTTTAATACTCCCAATCCCGCGGGAGGTGACCTCTATTATACTACGTCACTTCAAGTACTTGTAACAGATTTTTATGCGACACATCTTAAATGAGATTATCCCTTATATCTCTCGAAATAGGATCCAAATTGGATTAAATAGCCGAGGGCAGTAAAGGGGAGCTTAGTGCGAAAAGCGCCCGCCCCCGTAATAAAATAGTTTTACTCGTGAGAAGTTATGACGGATCAATAAAGAAGTGTAATGCAATAGGTATTATTTTATGAATTATGAGTATATTTTACACTGATTTGTTTTCTAAACAAGTATCTTTAAACAATATTCTAGTTTCCTTGTACCCTTTCAAAACAGAAATTCTCATTTTCATTATACAATTTATTTATTAGATTTATTAGTAAAATATCCTATGATTGTTAATAATTTTACAAAGATTTATAATATAGTTTGGCTTATTATATTATAAAATATTGAAAGATAATTAATTTTGAAACAACGTACTTGGGTTTTCAATATTCTACAATTAACTTTACCATACGCTGTCTTTCGGTTTAAATTTGTATAAGCCCTATAATACTACACTATAAAAGCCGGCCAAGCGCGAGTCGCACCGTTGTGCCAACAGTGTCAAAAGGGTTCTCTACAAAATGCAAAAAACACGTTTCTTTTACTACTTAAATAACATTTGTTTCATGTATTGATTCTTATAGAAGCAACAGAAATGCTTTATTTGTGATAGCTAGTATCACGGTTCTCGAGTTATAGCTGGATGATAGACTGCTAAACAGACAGACAGACAGACAGCGATGTCTTAGTAATACAGACCCGTTTTTACCTTTACGATAAAAAAAATATTTTATTGGCAAATGACAACAATTTTTATTCGAAAAGTCAACAAATAATGGCTACCACCGGAAGAACACAACACACTACTTGTATTCCAAATTTGAAGAACCTGCAAAAAAAAAATCTCCGGTACCCTAAAATGTCACAAAAATGTCACGAGTTCGCGAGGAAATTGAATATTACACAACCTACCCCTTATTACTTGACAATATCCACCAAATTTCCAATCAAATATGTCGGCTCATCACGCGAGGCCTCGTCGGGATCAGATTAATTGCTATCCACTCTCCAGGCAGATTAACGACAGACCAAAAACGTCAGGGACTTAGTTGCCCACGCTCCCCGTGATAATGGAAAACGCTTATAAATAGCCCAATAAAAAATGCGAGTGATTTAGGATTCGTAAAAAGAAGTGGTCCAAAGGTCCCTTCACACACCCCCACCACTGCAACTTCTGTGTAGCCCCTTATTCACGATGCCCTATTACACTTAACCCGCCAGCACTCGCGCCTCAAAAAGTTACATCAGCACTCGCGTGTAGAGCATTTTGCTCACGTTTATAAATGTCAATAAATGCAAGTTTTACCAAAAAATATGAATAAAAAAATATTTTATTAAATAAAATACACATTATTTAGTCTATAAAATATTTATTAAAAAAGTTAACAATAATAATCTTTTTGATTTTAATTATCAATCATAGGAACAAATTTGCCAGCCTTCTAAGGCAGTCTTACGGAAAAAAATTAATAAAAAAAAACATTTCAAAATAATAACTTAACTAAGTATGAATAAGTAATCTACATCGTATATGCAAGCTTTACACATATCACATAGTGCACGAGTATGCTTGGTACATAAAAATTTTTGGCAGTAAAATTTAGCACTTTTTGGTCTTGCGATTTATGCTTCTTGGGCAAACAGAGCAGATATCACTTGGTTTTTCTTCTTCTAGTAAGTCCGATTCTGGTACAAAACATTTGATGACTTGCTGAAGAGGATATGAAATATTTTGGAAGGTGCCTTTTCTTTGGATATGTGGCTGTGTTAGGTGAAGAGCTAGTTATTTCAAGTATCTCCGCGCATGATAATTATACCCTTATTTTCTTTGTAAATGATGAGGCTGTTGATTCCAGTTATGTTTAGGATCATGAAAAATAATCTCAAAATAATCTCTCAAATAATCTCTACATGCCACTTTTGTCACAGATTACTCTTCTTTTAGTCGATTCACAACGTCAACACCTCATTTCGTTTTATTATAGAAAGTGATAATTTCGAGTTTCGCGGTAATTCCAGTAGTTGGATCGATTCGGTCGTCGTTATGAAGTGTACTTCTGATATATGATGACTGTGTTCACTGCCTCGATCCTTTTCAATATTATCGGCTCTAAAAGACGGGTCCTCAGTGTCTTCTAAATCTTCCTCCATCAACCATGCCAAAACAAATTCATCCCTTCGATCACGATCCATCTATTATATAAATACATAATAGATTACTATTTCAGTAAGGTAAAATCATAATATTACACAAAACTAGCAGTAAAACTGCCGCTAAGATGAAAAAAAATAAAATCATGATTAAAAAAAGTACTTACGTCGATACCCGCGCGATGAGCAAAATGCCGCCTGATGGTACACGGCGCAACAAACCACCTCGTCCGAGTGACTGGCGCATACCGGCGAGAAGTGAACTGCATACAGGGATGGAGGACGAAACAAAACTCAGCTACCGAATGAACGATGATCGTACGAATAATTATGACAAAATGGTGCTTGTTTTAAATTTACTGTGAGCAAAATGCTCATAGCGCGAGTGCTCGCGGGTTAAATCAATAAAAATGAAAAAATAAAAAAGCCTTTACTTTCATTGCAGTTTACAAAAAATTTTTACGGAAAAAATATATAGGTAGATCATAAAAATACAAAAGAGAACATAATACGTAAAAAAAACAAAAAAGTTTTAGTTTATTATATTCAGTTTTACTATTTATATAACAAACTAACTATTACATTTACGTAATTCAAAAACAATAATACATCTTGCGAACAGCACTTCTCGGACATGTTTAAGATGTGATTCACCATTTACTATAAGACTTATATTTTAATTGATTGTATTCTTTATAGTTCTGAAAGACATTAATCTAATTTTATTGGTGGTATGTTTTGTTGACTGACACGGATATGTATAAAAACAATTAGAAATTTCTCAAATATTGTAATTTTTATTGGTCGCTGATAACCTTTGTTGTTCCAAGCGACCTTGAATAAATAAGAAAAAACAATGGGATTTGACATAAAGTTTGCAAAATTAAGCGCATTATGTCATTTGCATCAGTTCTTCTTATGTCAAATCCCATACATTTTGTTACGAAACTTCATAAGTAATTTTGTATCAAGGTCCGGGATCGACAGTGGTCACCAACCTTTGATACGATCTCAGGGGTGCCCAAGGGACATGCTAGATCTGTCTTGGGCCCGCAACGAAATTAATGAGAAGAATGAAAGGACTGTAAAGTGTTCCAGTTTCCCTCCCCGTAATAGATAATATACAGTTTCCACAGACTATGTCTTTATATTACTGCTATTACAAAACATATTAAAAACAGAATAAAAAAAATAGAGCTCCAATAGAACGTGATTTTATTCCGTTTGAATCCATCGTACGTGACACCAACTCGAACTTGGCCGTTTTTAATTAAAACATAGGACACATACATTCTACGTGCCTTCTATATACAGAACAGCTTTATTTTACTATTTGCTCTTACAAGGATAAGCTAAACGGCTTGATAATCCATTATTAACTTAATTAAAATATTATACACACTATAAAATGCACATTAAGTTTATTAAAACCTGATTAGTACAAGTAATTGGCTGTAAATCGCGCCTCGAGTCTGCGCTTTGCGTAAGAATTTTCTTCTTTTTGAGTTACGATCGTGAGATTGGCAATAAGAATTTGATTATAAATAAAAAGTTTATGATACACAAACACCTCTGTAGATATACTTCTTAAATCAAAACCGGCGTTTAGTTAGAATATAGCTTGAATTCATTTTATTTTTGACTCGGAGACAAAAAGAAATCAAAAACGTGAAATAAAAACTATGATTACAGTTTTACCAGATAAGTACAAAAGGAGGAGTTTGAAATATGGTACAAGTAAACGAAGGTAAACAGAAAGTTAAGCCATTTTTATTCTATTAACTAGATATTAGACTATGTAGCAAAATAATGCCTCGTGGTAAATAATGTACTAAAAATTGCCCATAAATACCTAATATCTAAATCTAAAATTCTACAGTCCTAATGGATTACTTCAGTGTTGTTGAAATATTCTGTCGGTGGAGCATCAATCAATTTACTGCACATCAGCGCCGAATGTTAGGATGTTTGTAAATAAAGACGGATCGCACCCAAATCCGTGCACTGGGATTATTGATGTCTTGTGCATGAACCCGTACAAAACTGGATTAATGGAAACATTGTTAGGTACAAAATACAAAAATCACTAGCAATCACCATTGCCTTGTAAGCGCAGTGGAGATTAATCTGTTAGCAAAATTGACATTAGATTGATAATTGAATTCGACAGTTTGTCACGACACTAGTGACAAATTTAGTGTCGACTATAAGAAACTACTCCGATTATTTCGAGACTTGCACATGACTTGACAGCATAGGAATCGGTTTGGCATTGAAATTGATTTTGAGAGTAAGCCAGGTTGTATCTTGGAAGGAACAAATATTATTAGAAGTTAAGACTGAAAACTCTAAGAAGCCAAGATATAAAGATGTAGACTAGAGGAACTGTAATTTTAGCGATAATTTAGAGTTTTAAAAACTATACAAATAACAAAAACGCTCGGCGCTACTCATTACAAATTATCTGTTCTTCTTAAATAAAATACTGTGTTAAATACTTAGAACTGTGTAAAAACTGACATTTGATATAATATTATAAAGACTGTACAGTCTGAATTATATATTATATTATACTAATCATCATATGATTGCAGTAGGTATGTATTTTTTTTTTGTGTACAAAAAATACTATTCTACTCGTATTCTAGGACAATGTAAAAAAACTCATCATTTATTCAACATTTAAAGTTCAGATAGTTCAAAATAAAACCCTCCTCGGAAACTCGCAGGTAAAAGCGAACCACTTACAAATTCAGCGAAACTCGCGAGAAATAAAAAAGAAAGAATAAAATGGCGACACGAGGAAAATGACAAGGCGGATACCTCGTGTCAAAAGTCATGGCAGTCGGAGGGTTATATGAAGTGAAGCGGAGGTAATTCCAAATTGCCCGCTGTACACTCACCTGGGGAAACGGGAATATTTTGTACCTTTTCAATACTACTAGACTACGACAAATGTAAGGGAAATGATTTTGACAGCCAAATGTCGTGTTTAACCAAGCAATGTTAAAGTTAATCCTTCATTAAATATCATGTTGTTCCTCTCGTAATTCCTATCAATGAATGAGAAGGCATGGTATTTTAACAACACTAACATGCGTTGGTGAAATCGAGACGAAGGCCCGTATAAATAAAGCAATCTCAATCGGAAGCTATTTGACAGATAAAACGACGTTTCGTTTCAATTTTAGTTTAGTTATGTCACTTTAGTGAACAACTTTATTAATGTCACATACTTTAATTATTTATTTTCTTTTGAACCGTAATATTCATAATATACCTATAGATTAATATTCAAATAAGTATTATCTACATTTTCATAATCTTTATATTTAGTCATAATATAGATTATAGGAAAACATTAAAATAAGTATAATCTATATTTTCATGATCTTTAAAGAAGCAAAAAAATGAAAGTAGGTATGTAACTTATGTAAATTTCTTCATTTTTAAAAGTGAAACGTAACGTTTTTTTATCTGTCAAATAGGGTCTCTAGTAGAGGTTTCGATTGATATTGTTTTATTTATACGGGCCTAAGTGTATATGTTTGCTCTATTGCTACTACAACATACTTTGCAATATACAAAATATATTCAATAATTATCAAATCAATAGATTTGTATTAGGGTATTATAAGCTATTTTAGTAATGTTAAAATGTGGTTACTAACAGCCGGTTTCAATAACCTATCTATAAGTAAGCGTTACAATGAGACATCAATACGGTGTCACAATTTAACAAAATAATATTCGTTAAAATTCATTAAAATATTACATTATTTTCCTCCTGCAAATATGCGATGTAAACCGCTGTAAACTAAACGCTTAACTTCAGCTAACCTAATATTATCTTTGGTGGTTAACTGTTGCTTAGTAAACTCTACGTCCCTTAAATGTGGACTAATGTGGTAATACTTTATTGGAATCATATGTCCAACAGTACGTTATAGAGGATTTGAGTTTTTTACTATGGTTTTTACTTTTTAGGTAAATAACTAAAATGTTATTCAAGTGAACTGTACCGCTGCACCGCGCTTACATTTGGCACCCACTTTCGATATCAATTGCCTTAATGCGAACGAGATCATAGAATATTTACCTTTTTCTTTAAATAATAATTTGCGAAAACCTCGCTTACATTCCCTTATACCTGTTTTGTTTCTTTTTTGATATCGTAATGTTATTATCATATTCTGGTCGCTTAGAGATTATTTTATTTTGTTCAGTTTATGTAATATTACTCCCTACCTAAACCTTCTACCCACTTAGTTTAGTAATAATATCCATGGATGTTTTCACAACACGTCAATCTGATCTCGTGCTTAGTAAAGCTAATACTAAAACCCAGAAACTTGGAAAACTTTTTGTTCCCTCGGCGGAATCAAACCCTTTAGGTACCTATTTTGGTTCATAACTGTTTTGTTTTTATTGAATCAGCACTTTTAATATTGATTTTATACCTTAACATTGATTTAGAACATAGGTTCAGACTTGGGGCGTGTTTCACCAAGCAATGTTAAAGTTAATCCTTCGTTAAATATCGTATTGTTCCTCTCGTAATTCCTATCATTGAATAAGAAGGCATGGTATTTCAACATGCCGTTAACACTAACATGCGTTGGTGAAATTGGGACTTAAGATGTTAAGCAATTGAGAGCGTTTTAGCATTTTAAAATTAGACGGTAAGCTATTTGCACTTGAGACGTGGACAAAAGGCTGTATTGAGCGGTCCTATGACCAGCCCAGGGCGGCGATTCTCAGGCCTCGAACTTAGTTCCGAATATTAGTATGTCCCGCTCGCACGCGCGGTAAATCTCATTTGCATGAGCGGGACAGACCGATAGTAAAAACTATGTTCGAGGACTGAGAATTAGGGTCCAGTATTCACGCACAGATGATAGGATCCAAGCTTTATAACGACCAATATTTTACAGTTAATTTGCTTAAGACGAATGGTCAAGCAAATGACCTTGAGTGTTTGGACGTGGAGCTAACGCCATCTATTTATGAATAGTAGTTCAATGTAGGGTGCATTAGGATGTCAAATTATATTTTCGCTAGATGGCGCATTTAGCATATTTCTCTGAGTTGAGCAGAGTAATAATAAACAGAGGCTACATTTTATATACTAAATAATATATACTTGGATTTTTTTTTTATTTTATCCCCGTTTAACTCTTATTATTTGTATTAGTCCAGCCATTTTAGTAAGTTCACCTCGGAATTCGAGATACCTTATAATTGATAAGAAAAGTATAACAAAGAAATATGATCTTTGACCCTTGAAATTTAATAGTAGCGTACACCCTACCATATTATGTAAGTTTTGAGACAACTTTTGGGGGAGTCAATATACAACTATTTACAGACTTACAGCTGGGCATCTCTAATTCCAAGATTCTTGCCAAATTTAAGCTAAAATGACTGGACTAATGTCCCTTATTATATGTATATCGAATACGGCTCAAACGATTAATTTATGACTGCTAACACGCTGTATATATATATATTTTTACACGCTGTATATATATATATATATACAGCGTGTAAAAAGAGCAGTCACTATAACTTCGTGGGGGAATAACCAGGCAAGAGATATATGCATTGCTACTAGTCATTTGCTTTTAATCCACTGTTTTAAAAATTTTCAATAGGCAATCTACAATGTGCACAACACAGCGATCAGCTGATTACGCTGAGAGGTCTATAGCACGCGTAAGACGTTCATTACGTACTAGGGCAAAAATTATAAAATTTAATTATTTAATGCAGAACGTAGTTCTAAACAGTTTAGCCTTGCGACTAAAATAAATAGCAAAAAAAATTTTTTTTTTACAAAAAATTAAGTTTCTAGAATCAGTCGAGGTCCTATAATCATATCCCAAAGTTATAGTGACTGCTCTTTTTTTATACCCGTTATATTATATACATTTTGTTTAATTTTTTACAGTTGACTTCTTACACAGGGAACTTTTGTCTATCGATGATTCATAGATACAGGATGTTAAAAAAAAAATATTAATTTAAATAGATTTGTTTATTATTTTTGAAGTTATTTTTTTTCCTTGTTGGCAATGGGACTTGTTGGCTTGAATGGTAGGGGGCTGACTTTCTTTTTTTAGACTTTTTTATTTTTTTGTTGACAGCCTCTGTTATATACTGTGGGTCTCTAATGGGTATATTTCTCAGATATCTAGGATCCCCTAATTCTGGTAGTATGCAATCCATATAGAAGTCTTTCAGCTTTTTTTTCTGTCTTTCCTCGGCGTTTCTCTCTAAATTCTGTAAAAATACTCTTTTTGAATTCTCCAGCATAATATCTTCAGCCATATCCGGTTTTGAGCAATTTTCCCCATAGTTTGTTCCACCTTGGGTCAATCTCCTCTAAATATTTCTGAGTCAGTTTCCGACTCTTCATTCGTTTTTCTTCGTTCCGTTTAATTTCGTTGCGTGGACTTTTTCCAACAATTGATTTATGCAGAACGGATAAAGGTTTTTGAGTATTGAATGATACTTTTCTGGTACCTAATATTCTTCATTTTGTTATGTTTTTTCTGTATTTCAAAGAATACTTTGTATCTGTACTTAATGCTAAAAATTTATTAAAAAAATTTGTAAGTAAATGATTCCGGCATTCTACTTTTTCAACGGTATAATTTTCATAAGGTCTAGATTGGATTATTTTTGAATACGTGCTGGCGTCCCCGTCCGATATTTAACGCGCATTTCTATACTTTTTTTAAACCCTTGCACCAAGATCTCAGACTACATTCCTGTAGACGCTCCTAAAAGAAAAAACTAAATTTAGTTTTGATTTATTATTATTATGAAATAGTATAACTATTAGTTATACCTCAGTCAGAGTAATGTAATAGTACCTAATACACGTAGAAAACAGGGAAATAAAGGGTACTACGAGTCAAAAAAAAGCTAGTAAATTACCAGAATAATTTTTGTAGCATGTGTGATCTTTTGCCTCTTTACTCTTGTTCTGAGCTAGGACACAAGTACAGCAATATTTATTTTTAATGCCATTTTTTATTTTTTTAATAACAAAAAAACCCAAGTCAATGAACTGTAAAGGCAAAATCACGAATCACTTTACACGCAGTAGGAGCCAATATTTTGCTGACTAAAGACATGGTTTTTTAAATATTTTTTACGGCTTCCTTTATTGTTAATGAACTCAGGTTCATAGCTTCAGAGCTATGGCATATTTCCATGGCAAGCAATTTTTTTAACATTATGTCTAACTGTAGGTTTAACTGTATAATAGTGTAGCAGTAAAGAGTAATTGTTTGATGTCTCTGTGATAAGTATTCTGTATGATAAACATTTACATTACAATGACAGTCTGTCGACTATAATTGTAAATTATGCATCTGATGATCATCATAATTTTTATCTTTTCTGTACAGGCGGAATCTTGGGATCTTTTGGGGACTTTTCGCGGTTCCATAGACTTAAAAGTAGGTACCTATTAACTCAATAGCGACCAACTCCTAATAGAACCTATCGTCACCAGGAATACAGCTTCATATCTAATTTTAAGTCTATGGGACCGCGGGAAATTCTTTACATTATAGGTACAATAACAAAAAATATGTCTATTTTATAATTAGATAGGTACCTACTTACTTTTCAATATCATTTGCTTTTGTCTGATTTGCAACACGAGTTCTTCTTTTATATAGCAACTTCAATAATCGTTTGTTACCTACTTTGTTTCGGAATACTTTTATTACCTATGTTTGTTTCAAAGTCGAACCGTAATCACACAACATGTGCAAACTATAATATAAAATTTATACAAGCCGGTAACGTCAATTGTCATTTGTCAAATCAAAACAAGACCACGCGAGATTGTATTACTCTTATCTGCCTAATTACTGTGCGCGCCGTGCGGAACGGCAACGCTGCATTGTACATGGGTTGCATCGAACTGGCAACGTTGCATTCCATAACTAAACGCCTGATTAAATGTTGTGAGCAAATACTTTACTAGTGGTGTTTGATTTACAGTAGGCACCAAAGACCTTTTATGATATAACTTCTATTTTGCAATAGTATTTGTTACAAATCGACAATGAACACCAAGATACAAAGTAAAGAAGCATGCATGCAAATATTCATTATAAACGGATAAGCCAAACCAAAAAAAAATCCATCCTAAAATATTCATTTTACGCGAGTCATAGCATTTTCTAAAATGTATTTCTGATTACTGAGTAAAGATCATCAAAAAAATCGACAACAACAATATACTTCAAGATACACTTTATAATTACACAAAATTTCTTTATTTCCCCAGTCTGTAATTTAGCTGAAAAACATAGCCTAAAAGTCGTGAAAAACGCATTTTGCTTGACCATTCGCCTTAATAGTAAATGGCAGTTTACTGTTCAGCATCTTCAATCACCTAAGTTGTAAACCAGATGTGATATTGGTACAAGATACTATCTTCGCGGTTTTTACCCAGGACTTCGCGGATATACACAGTATCCCATGAGAGCAATGAATTCCCTCGGGATAAAATAAAATATATGTTCTGTTCTAGAGCCTAAGATCTAACATACTTAATTTTATCAAAATCCGTTCAGTAGTTTTTTCTGTGAAGAGTCACAAACGTCCATCCATCCGTGACACTTATTTGTAATAGTAGTAGAAATAATTTAGAACATACTAATAAAACAATTAATATACATGACCCAGAAAAATCAACGTATATATTTGACGCAGCATTAAAAGTGACAATATTTATTCAATTACGATTATCGAATAATCATTATTAAATGAATATGTAAACAATGAAAGTTATTTGGGGCCGTAATGCAATTAACGGGGCAAAAACTTTGGACGGGCATGAATCATTGGGGCCGATTTATCGTCTGGTCCTTGTTTTTGCCCCGGGCAGGCCGATAATGCCCGTTACAAATGCACAGATTTGCGACACGCGGGGGATGAAGCGATAAGTGGTGATTATATATAAATCCTTTACATATTTCGATGGAAACGCAATAATTTCCCTTTTTTACTATATGTGTGTTTTCGGAAAGAGGTAATGATCTGTTTAATATAAGTATTTTATGTAGGTAAATGACAAAGGTATAGAATACCAGTTCGTAATTAGAAAAAATATTGTTTGAAGTAAAAATCAATTTATGTTGGAATTGCTACAGTGGAAAAAAATTATGATATTAGTGTCTACCAATTATTCTGACTAGATATCAAGTAAGATAATTCGCTAGTACACTAAACACTGAAAGAGAACTAAAAAAGTGAAACAACAGGAAAAGTATTATTAAAAACATCTAAACTGAAAATATTGAAATTAATGCACCTTCTGTAAACAACATTTTCAATAATGAAGACAAACGCGCATCATATGAAATAAAAGGTAGTTCTTATATTAACGCAAGAATAATCACAATAGAAGAACAAAAAGCAATTCTGTTAATCGAAGCGCTGGCCGTTTGTTATCGTCCCACTACCGGCAAATGGACAAATCAGATTATTTCACCCACTATGAGTCTGTAGATAACGTTTGACGAAGTGCGGCACAAGTCACGGGCTGAGAATTGAGATTAAATCGTCACAGTGAAGTAACGTTAGAAAAATGGAACGTTATGGAAGATACTGTACGGCTGATGATAAAAGTCTGTCCGAACCGTAGAAAATAATTATTATTTCTAAACCTAAGTTTACGTTTTTTTTTACAAAAATGAAATATTAAGAAGTGAATATTATATACAGGATATAAATGAAATATCCTTTTGTTTTGGTTTAGTACGCAGATTATTATTTTTGGAATGTTAACATTTTATGGCTTATCGTAACGCGTAACTTATGCACCAATAAAGTAATATACATTATATTATTACTTATGTTATTTCCAGTAGTAATATTTCGCATCAAATAGCAGTGTTTAGTGTAAGTACTAGCTGCAGCTTGTACCACGGTCGATACAAGGCTATAAATTAAGAGATCCCTGCTAAGTCCCCAACAGTTGGCGCGCCCCGCGGCGTCGCTCGCCGGCGAAGACATCGGGCCATTTGTGTGGAAATTATCTTAGCCAGATTATCCTCGTCTGGACATTATTCTTTTGCTCCTCGATGAGTAATTCCTAATAAATCATTATCAAGAGTAAATGCCTTGTCAGAAAAGTGTGAGGATTTTGGAAATACAATAAAATGCACAGTTTTTGGGTGCGCCGTCTTATAAGCTTTTTTGGGATATTTTTAACAGTTAATATCTTATTAAAGTTAATTTCTTTGAAGCCACCTACAATTATACAACTGTACTATTGAAATAATATTTTTATCATCAAAATAATATTTTACAAGAAGGATAAACAAATTTTTTTTATTTCAATGTACAATGACACTAAAAATCCTTAAAACGCAGTTGGAAATTTTATTAAAAAGTTTAAATGCGTTATGGCTAAATAAAAATTAAACATATCTTGAGATATAAAACGTATTTCAGCATTACAATGGGACGTCTTCATTGTCTGAAGGCCTGGAGCTCCGCATTTGCCAACAGAAGTTAGTGGTCTAATTCATAGGAGAAATGAAAACGAAAATAATGGCTTTACTCATGCCAAATCGGTAATTATTGTTCATAGTTTTTTTTAATACACCTTAAGTCCAGAAACCTTAAAAATTTAATTATTAGGTTTCAGAACTTACATAATATAAATTCTGTAAGATAGGTAAAAACTATGAGTTCGAATGTAACTTAAGATATTTTTACAAGCTTGCTTTTAAGTTGACGTTAAGACATCAAACATAAAATAATTGTTGCTCATATGCTAAATTGCATTACCAATAACTCCAAAAACGAGTTGAAATTATTAGGAATTTTAAGAATACTAAAATAGGTGCTATGGAAATATAAAATCTATTAGACCAATATCTATATATGATGTAAGATACGCGCCGCTCTCTCCTGCCGCTGACGCTGATCAATTAAAATTCCGTACGGTACTATCGAGGTCTAAATTGCAAATTTAATACAGCCATTTGCATCCGAAAGGGGCTGTGTAAAGTCGTTTTTCCATTCAGTGATTTGTACTTTTTATCTAATAGCTTTATCTAAATTAGATATGTGATGTCTCTTTTGTTTTATCTCTAGTATCTCTCCCCTTTTCTCTAAAATTTGTTTGAGATAAAAAATTGCCTCATATATTACTTTAATAAACCTTATCAAGAGCATGTTTGGCCATGTCCGAGGGTTCCGTTATTATTTAAGCTGTTACTGACTTTGCTTATATTTTTTTCCTAAAGATTTTTGAGAATGCCTCTTCATTTTACACGTCTTTATAAATAAAATGTTTCTATATTTTATAGTTATCCCTGGTTTGGTTGTGGGTCGCACACAATAATTGTTCGTTATTAACGAAGGGCAGCCTTCTGCCTTCGAAATAATTAATACGAGTAATAGTAACAGATCCCCTTACCGATTTCGGTGATAGAGAATTTATTTGAAACCAGGCCAGCTACGTAGGAGTCAATTTATAGTGCCTAAGTGTGTGCGCAAAAATACGTCCTTTCCGTTTACTCTCATAATCTAATGGCATGGATAACCAACTCGACTGGCGAGAGATCAGGCGCAGGACCTACTTTTTACATGCCCATCCTACGGATGGATCATATTTCTTATCAGACAATCAGGTGATCAGCCTGCATTATCCTTACCAAAATTGGAAACAACATTTTTTTGTTTTTCCAACGCGGAAATCGAACCCACGACCTCCGGGTCGAGACCGAAGCTCTGAACCACTAAACCATGTAGACGTTGCATTCGAAAGCTACAATAATCACATGTAATCAGGAGAAATCAATCATATCAAAAAACCTCTTTATTTAATACTTGAATGGACGTTAAATAAAGAATACCCTCACGAAACAAAATATGATTAAATTTTAAAACTCTCAACAGGATGTACTCGGAGCCGTCCATCTGAACCAACAACTTAATAGACTCTGATTACATATCAATTTACCTCACCGGCACCACGTGAACCCTTTTACCAAGCAGTAAAGGATAAAATGGAGTGAAAAGCGGAAAACCATGTAATTCATCGGTTAAAAGATCGGGAACAGTATAAATACGTTTTTAATTGATTCCGAAATGAATCAATTTTGGCCAGCGCGGTGCAATATTTGTTTATTTTAATGAAAAACACTCAATTTTACGCAAAACTAGAATAACGTTGGTTATAACTACTGCGTGGTGTTATTAAAATCGAATATTTGATTCCGGAATTATACTTTTGCAATATTTTGTATTGTTCACTAATTTAGAGCTTTTTTTTTAAGTTTATGTAATTGAATTATAATTGAAATCAAAATCAAATCTTTTCGTGCCGAATGAACGGAACTGAATGTGTCGTGTCTATGTGATGCCCATCTCCGGTTTGGTAGAGTGTGAAGAAAGTGGAACATATATGTGCAAATTTATTAAATATGCACATATAAATAATAAAACTAAATAACAAGTAACAAGGTTAACAAATATATTTTGGACACGAAAATAATTACAAGAATGGACCGCGCAATGTACGAAATAGAATCATTATGGCTCGAAAAAACTGAAAGTCAGAGGAATGAGAATTTTATATGAGACAGTGGCATTATGGCGTTTTATTATTCCAGCGGTACCCGAGGACGTGACATCAGGGTAATGATATTTCTTCTGCGGTCTCCGTCGCTCTTTTGTTTCTCATGATATTTAATGGAATCGCAATAATTTATGAAGTTAATCCTATTAAATGGCGTTTTTCATTAAGTATGTGTTAGGTATTATTTCAGTCATCGCGGTGTGTGCTCACGCGATCCCGTGGCCCGCAAGGCTGGTACAAAGAGTACCGCCGAGTTTTTAGTGAGTAGGGGCTGCGTCCATTGTTAGGGAGCAGCAGAGACTCACATACCCACAGACAGGATCCCCATCCCATGTGGGATGCTCAAAAGCATTTTCTCGGCGAAAAAAAAAAAAAAAAAAGGTATTATTTCAGTCAAAAACGTATAATCTACATCCATAATAAGTTGCGGAAAGTCTGAGATAACATGTCACCTGTTCGTTTAATATATTATAGGCTTTAATATCAATGAGTCATAATACTTTAGGGTGTGTATGGGTAGTCGCGGAAGTTTTGTTATCCCTGTGGCTACGTCAACGGCGGTGGAGTCGGAGTACCGCCGAGTTTTAGTGGGTAGGGCTGCGTCCATTTACCATCTTTCGGACGCAGCGAGTCCTACATATCCGTGGAGGGAATCCCTAATCCCCCACGGAATGCTTAAAAGCATTTCTCTGCGATAAAAAAAAAAAAAAGGGTGTGTATGGGTTCCTTTAGTAAAGAGTTTGCTTTGAAAGTACTAGGAATGAAAGAGGTACATTTTTTTTATTTATTGTATGGGCCAATTTAATAAGGTGGGGGCATTTCTTATAGATATTTGAAAGTCAAAAGTAAGACGTTCAGCGCTTTTACCTTCACAGTATACTCCACATAGGAGGCACAATACACACCCTAAAGTATTATCACTTATTTATTTTACACTTTGTATACCTACTAGATACCATGATGGCAATAAATAATTTATAACCAATGGTTGGTAATTTCATAATTTAAATTAACAAAATGAAATAGCGATACCTTTATCGGCTTTCGACGTCACAAGTTGCTACCGCCATACATTTTTTCTTAATGTACGTTGGTAGCATTGTGACGTAACAAATCGTAACTACAACGAAAATATCACAATAAGTACTATTTTTAGGTACGTTAATGTTAAAACGAAGAAACCATTAACATGTTTATAACGTTGTATTTTATGATGCTGTGGAGAGAACTATAGAAGTTTATGACATTCCCAAACGGTATGAGTTCATTATGCCGTGTTTTTGATATTAAGAGATTTCGGAAGAGCACGAAATCTGTTTTAAAGAACCTGGACTTAAAAGATTTTCACATACTAGCTTACGACACGAACGACTAATAAACCCTTTTGAGTTACCGAAAACCTTCAAAGCACAGACATCAAAACACGGTTTTTGCTTTTATGTATCGCGATGCTCACAAACATTTAGGCTACGTTTTCTTTTAGATCCAGGTGTTGGGGCCTGTACACATGTCCACATCAGATTTCGACGTGAATAATAATATCTATAGACGCTTTCACACCACATCAATCTGGTCCCATGCAAAATTTTGGAATATTTTGTGTTACGTTATTTTGTTAAAAATCACTATGTTCAAAAAAAGCGTCGTGTCGCATCGGTGTGTGAACCCTTATTATATTCCAAATTATATAATATATTAAATACCGTAAAGTTAGACCTATAAGTTATAACTTATATCAAAATTAGGCAAATTATAGAGTTTATGGTAATGAGTAAGAATATTTTAATTCATTTGTAAAGTACAGCTGCACATATAATCTGTTGCATTTTAAAATTTGGGTACCAAAAAAAGGTTATTTTTCCAACGAAACTTTGTACCAACAAAAAACGCGATAAATATATTATTTTGCGTCCAACTTTCCGACTTTTTAACATCCCCTCGGGGCGATTCAATATAAAATTTCCAAACTAGTTCAAACAAACTCCGATATGCTTTGTGTCGTAATATTATATGTTAAAATTTCCAACAACTCCATAATGTATCGCGTTTGTTGCTTGAACTTTAAAAGAAGAGTTATCATTGTGAACTAATAAATAAATTTAAAGTTTGTATGAATCGTATTTTATCAAATGTACGGAAAGAGATCCATATTATATTGGCGACGACATTACTCGTACAATACTTATACATCTTATTAGTAAAAACTGGCGTTTTCTTCGGCTTCGCCTGCGATAGCTGGGATTTTATACAATTGAAGACATGAACGGATGAAGGTAATATGTCTATGGCAAAAAAAAAAAGTATATGGCAAGAACTTTACCAAGAAAATTGGGTTTAAACTGTCAGTTAAATATTTTAGGATAATGTAACGTACTAAGTACATTGATTATAGAGATGGATCTTTCGATTAATGTACTTAATACATTACAACGTATTCTAAAATGATTAAGTGACAGTTCGAAATAAATTTTCTCGAAATCAGAATTTTGCCACATATCACCATTCATCCATTCATGTCTTCTATATATATCTAAAGTATGTTGACGTTGGTAAGAGTGACTGAATTCATAAAGAACTAAGAAACATCTTCTATGTAAAATACCAACTTAAAATTCTGTAATTATATTTAACTTGTATCTGCACGAGACTCGCGTGAAGTTCTTCGTACCATCCCACTGTACTGCTAACCTTTTTAAACTTTGACGTCGGCAACTCCTATTGAGGGGGGGGGGGGCATATTCCAAAAGAAGAAGAAGAAGAATGACAGTAATCGACGACTGTAATTAATATTGGGATATTAATAGCATGATATTCATTTAAATTTTCAAGTGTAAAAATAAACATATTAATTACAACGTTGCAAATTCTTTGTAGATCTAATTATTATAAAAAGTTTACGTTGTAAATATAATCAAATGTAATATCAAAATTTTTAACAACATCCACACATCCATACACCCTTACAATCTTTCTTTTCAAATTACTAAGCTGTACTTTATTTTTGGACAATGATAAGAGGTAATCATTACTATACAAAAATGTTTATACGGAAATGTGTACCCTTAACAACCCAACCCAACTTACATATAATTTATGCTAATTGGGTATCTAGGTCAAGACATGCCAAAATCACGGCGTCTTCATGTCATGAAATCAATTTCCAGGGTCTGAGGACCACAAGTGACATGTCTGTGAGTGTCTGGAATTGGTTTATTAAGGCGCGGCGCTATCAACAGGCAGGCTGTACAGCGATATCGGCCCGCATTCGACATCCATTTTCGACGGCCTAATTACCTTTCCTCGATTTCTTGAACACACGTACAGGCAGTTTAATGAATATCCTAATATATTTATGTTAGGATATTGAACACACATACAGGCAGTTTACCTAATGAATATCGACTGTGAAACAGCAATATGTCCTATCTTAAATTTAGATGCAGCTGAGTTATAATGCCTTATCTCGATTATCTAATTAAAATTATTGAGACAAAAGAATATCGGGTTAATTTTTTAATGAACAAATTAAATAATATTAAGGTCAACTGTTCTTTTTATTTTATAAAATTTAAGCGATTGTACTAATTTTAGTTACGTTTTTTCTGTTGCTGGAAAAATGTAGAAAAATATGATGAGATAATTGGCCAGTTCAAAGTCGATATGTTTTATTACGTTTCACATTACGTAAATCTAGCACCGTTCTATGTTTGAAGAACTGTTAAAGTGATATTATAATAATAATATAGACGCTTCACACCACGTCAATCTGGCCCTGTACTAAGTATCCGAAGAACTTGTGTTACAGGTGACAGAAAACGGAAATATATATACTATATACATATTTAAGATTTTTATTATATATACACATCCATGACCCAGGAACATTGAAAACTTTTTGTTACCTCGGCGGGATTCGATCTCTCTCTCGGTCAAGAACCAACGCGCTGAACCACTGCGCTACGGAGGTCGTCAAATATCGTGTTATCAGCTCTTTGTTCAAATTAAAAGAACAAAGCGATAACAAGGAAGAGCATTCTTTCTTGATCGGTTACTTGTAGTGTACAAACGAATGCTCGTTTTCCGCGTTTAAACCAAAATATTTTCGAGAAAATTGAGCTCAAACTGTCATTGAAACATTTTAGAATACGTCGTAACGTATATTAATCTAAAGATCCTTCTCTAGAATCAATGCACTTAATACGTTAACTAGATACATAATATCTTAAAATGTTTAAGTGACAGTTTAAACCTAATTTTCTGGATAAAATATTTTTGTAACATACTTATGTATAACCTTCATCCATTAAGAGGAAACACCACGGTTGAGAGAAATACAAAATAGGTATTTATAAATTCTATTGCTGTCTCGCAGTGCCTTAGTTAGCCAGCACTAGCGCGATAGAGACAACTGCAACTTGAACTGAAATTACCTATTAAAAGTACCAGAAATCGACGTTTAGGGGATTCCTGTTTCCTCCTCTAAAACTTAGGTAACCGATTTAGATATTTTTTTCTTCATTAGCTAAAAAAAGAATTTAACTAGGTTCCTGTTTTTTGTTTTTTTTTGTATAATGTAGTCAAATCTGTTTCCTGGATGTTTAAACATAGCGGAGACTGGCTTTTTTTTAGATTTTAGAACGTCCATATCTCTTTAAATAATTAATTTATTAAGAAAAGGAAAAAATAGGGACGTACAAATAATATACATAGATATTTATGAAAAAAAAATAGTTAGTCTACTCTAGGGGTATTATCCAGGGAGGAAACAGGAATCCCGTAGACCCCTATTTTTGTATGGAAAAAAATTCGTATTTTTTCCTCTTAATGTCTTCAATTGTATGAGCAGTGTGTATTCCGGTGTTCAATAAGGAGACCTACGGGCTACGGACAGTAATAATTAGGCGACATTGCTTTGGCTTCGTTCTCAAAATTAGATTGTCGATCCCTCGTTATTAGGAATCTCGTTGGAAATTAATTTTTATTCGTCTTCATTCAAATTAAGTAATTTCAATAAATTATAGTAGGCATGGAAATATACTAATTTAATTTCGTATAAAAAACTACTACGTTTAAGAAAACCGACTTCAAAAACTGAAAAGCATAAAACAATACTTATATGTTATTCTTGGAGTCGGTGTCAGCTAAAAGAACACGAACCCGCAACCTCCCTGTCGAGGACTATCGTGCTCAGCTACTGCGCTGCAAAGGTATATAATGTACTTCTATTGGGCTAATGTACTCGTAGGCTAATGTTGGCGTACGGTTTGGATGACTAGATATAGAAAATGAACAACGGCTTAAAGAAAACAGAACGAAAAGAGTTGTCATGTTCATTAGAGAGAAAGAAAGAAAGAAAGAAAAGGAAATTTATTTGGTAAAATATACACAAAATCATACTTATTGTAACAAAAAATAAAACACATGAAATTTTACCAAATTGGTGCCCACATTACGAATCTTCCTTTGGTTTCAGATCAGCGGGAAAAGTAACACAATCCAGACAACCAGATTCCTTTTGTGAATGTCAGTGATCTTTGCATTGGATTTATACAACGTGTGAAATAAATTAGTAATAATATTTAAGGACGAGTAACAGTTCATTAAAAGCTTTTTTAAATATTTCAGATTTGGTTTTCTACTAAATCGTATGGTTCACAAATAACGTAACCAAAGGATTATGCCAGTAAATAATCACCACTAATATATGTTACACATTTTATAGTTGACATAATAAAATTATGTTATCAACTATAAAATAATAATAATATTATCTTTAAGAGTTTTCAGATCACGTTAATAAAATCCGTACCAAGTTCTCTATCTTGTATTGTACTAGACATATGACTATTATTTAAGATTTTGATTATTATAGACTCAGATTTATCACACATCCATAAATCCAGGAATACAGAAAACTTTTTTCTTTAACGGGATTCAAACTCGTGACCTCCGGCTTGTGACGCACATAGCCAGTGAACCAAAGATTTCATCAACTAAATTGTAGATATTATGTAAAATCATCAGTGTAATATATGGCCAGCAGGCTTACTCCCGACACAATCGAGAATGGAATCAGTTCGATCTCATGCTTTGAAACTAACCAGTACCCTTACTCTCCAAACTGATTTCATTTTGATTCAGATACGATCATGCCGCGTACTTCTTAATAAGTTGACATTTGTTTATTTTGATTCTCAATCGATCGATATGGTCGGGGGTACAAAATGTTACGATTTAACAAATTTCTTTATCCTGATTAGTTTCAAAGTAATTCACCGAATAAAGTACGAAAAACCACTGATATCGAACGGATTCGGTTCTCGATTGTGTCGGGAGTAAGCCCGCTGGATAAAGAAAATCGCTAGATCGTAACATTTGTAGTCCCGACCATATAAATCGACTGAGAATCAAAATAAATAAACGTCAATTTATTAGTAAGAACGCGGCACGATTAAATCAAAATCGAATCAGTTTGGAGAGTAAGGCTCTGGTAGGGCTTCGATGACTCATTACATTTGTATTATATCATATTGTATATTTTGGTTAAATATAAAGGCTGTAATTCAGAATTATTTTAAAAGATTAATTCTAATACTGTTACTTTTATTTTCTTGTTTCAAATACAAATATTACTCCATACATCTCCGCTCTAGCAGCCGTGTCCAAAATAGCGGCTTCGTTTTTTAATATACTGATTCGTAAACATAGCACACACCTCGTTCAACTTAGTACTTTGTAAAAGTTATACCAAATTATATTTGATTGACAAGAAGCGCTTCCCTGAGGAGTTTCGCTCCCAGTAATTTGATTGGGACACGAGTTTTCTATTTTCGTTCCCTTATTGGGTTAAATATAGAACAATGTACCTACGTTGTTCTACACTCTATTTCTATTATATTTATCCTCAGTGTCTCTATGTATACCCGTGGTAATGTTAATACTTATATTATAATAGATACCTACATTTAATTTGTAAAGTAAACCAATATAATATATACTACGGGCCAATACATTTATACTAATATTATAAAGCGGAAGAGTTTGTTTGTTTAAACGCACTAATCTCTGGAACTACTGGTCCGATTTGAAAAATTATTTTTTTGTTGGTAAGTCCATTTATAGAGAAAGGCTTTAGGCTATATAACATTACGCTGCGACCGATAGGAGCGAAGCGTCAGTGAGAACATGTTATAAAAACGGGGAAAATTATTTACATTTGGCGACTTTCGTTGCGTGCGCTGCATTAACGGTTTAAGTCACTCAAAAACCACGCGAACGAAGTCGCGGGAACAGCTAGTATACTATATAGGATAATAACGTGAAGATACGACGATGTGCCGCATTTTTAACCGACTTATAAAAAAGGAGGAGGTTCTCGATTCGGACTGTTTTTTATATATAAATTTATAAATATGGTGTCTGTCAGTCTGTCTGTAGACACTAAATATTAAAAAATCAAAAAGAAGCTTGTTGAAGTCGGTTTTTTTAAACATAGTTTCTTTTTTATTAAGACTATATATATAAAAGGGATTCAAATTTCAACTTTAATTTGTAAAGTTGTCTGCCTTTAAGAAAATCGACTTAAACAAGTTTATTTTTGATTTGACCAACTTTAAATGCCACACGGTACCTATCGTGTCACGTTATGAGCTGACCATTACAGATTTCTGTGCATTATGTATGAGTGTAATACAACTAAAATATAACGCTATCATAAACAAGTGATAATACTTTAGGGTGTGTATGTACATATTATGTAGAGTATACTGTAAATGTACCAGGACTGAAAGACTTATTTTTAACTTTCATGTTTCCGCAATGCCGCAACATCATAAATTTGCCCATACAATTAGTAAAAAAAGTAACTGATTCAGCGCTGGTACTTTCACAGTAAACTCTATATACGGGATCCATACACATCCTAAAGTATTATCACTCACTTATTTTATACCTTGTATAATACGATATAATCGACCTTAAACTCGAGAGTAAGTTAAATATACTTACTATAATTTGATTTCCTTCAAGCAATTTATCTTGTAATATAAAAATACAAGGAAAATTATGGAAATTATAGACGAAAGCAATAAAATAAAGTAAAAAGCCACGGTAGTACCATTAGAAGATTAGCTACAACTGAACAATATTACTGAATACGCATTATGTGAGACCCTTGCGTGACGCCCCTGTGGTTCAGTGACTTGAGTCTGAGCCCCGGAGGTCGTAGGTTCGATCATCAAAAAACGAAAAATGTTATTTTGAAGTCAAGTGAAAGATATGAAAGATGATCCATGCGTCGGTATGTGCAGACCAAGGTTGGTCCATTCGAGCACCAGGAGGCCAAGCTGGAACATTTTAAAATTCCGTAATGTAACGTAAACGTATGAATACCATGACAGTGCCAATACAATTGAGAATCGATTACTTTATAGAACTTTCAAATGTTCCTGCTTTGCCGACAGGTCAGTAATGTCAATATAATATAGTACGTCCGAGATTAATTTAACCAAAACGTAAACAAACCCAAACACCGAAATTTTCACATATTTACTTATTGTACACACTTATCAACACTTTCACCGGAATATTAAAGGATTATACTTCATTATCCAATACATTTTATAACAATTAAACAATAATTAATTAATATGTTTAAACATCAAATGAAAATTTTTCACAGAAAAAATTAGAGGTCTGTAAAGTAATAGGTGCTGCCCGAAGTGTTTTTGCAAGGTGAATTTGCAGGCTGAATCGTGCGTATTGTCCTTTATTACATAACAACATATTTTTTACATTAACAATCATGCTATAATTACTAATGTTGTACTCATAATACTAAATAGTTTGTAGATACATTTTATAACAATCTACACTAATATTATAAAGAGTAAAGATTTGTATTTTTGTATGTAACGACTTAACTAAAAAAGTACTAGACCGATTTTAATAATTCTTTTTTCATTAGAAAGCTACACTATCACTGAGTAACATAGGCTATATAAAATCAATTGCTGTTCGTTAGCCTCGCTAAAACTCGAGATCAGCTGAACTGATTCGGCTATTTTTGGTCTTGAAATATTCGTGGAAGTCCCGGGAAGGTTTACACTTTACACGGTTTCCATGCTCAACGCAGTGGGTACGGGTCAGCTATCTTAACATATAAAAATGTATTGCTGTTCGTTAGTTTTGCTAAAACTCCAGAACGGCTGAACCGATACGGCTATTTTTGTTCTTGAAATGTTCTTGAAGTCCAGAGAAGGTTTAAACGGTTTGTATGCTCAACGAAGTGGGCACGGGTCAGCTAGTATATTATATAGAACATAAGTTTATTATATGTATGTTTAAGTTTTTTTAGGATAATGACTAAAGTATTAGGTTTGTACAAGTTCATTATTATTGTAACTAATGATAAAATTTCATATATATTAAAACTTTTGTACATGTTGTAATACAATTAAGTTTAGCATTAATTTTATTATTTATATATTGTTATAACTAGTAGTGGGAACCTGTTACTGGCTTTTAACTTATCTATACTTTATGTTTGTTTACTGTGTTGCTTATAAGCTGTTGGATTCCCAAAAAAATATAATATAGCAATCCTATCAAGATATGTAAAAATCGCTACTAAGATGAAGATCCTTACAAATATTTTATTTCAAGTCCTCTCGCTTTTACGTAAAAGTTAATTACATAGCCACCGCGGAGTGTATTACAAAACAGAATCCACAGTACTTTCTAACTGGAAGTGAAACATTAACAATTCAAACACTTTTGTTCCTAATAAATTAAGTCGCACTACACAGTTGGTGGATAATCTCAAAATGGCGGTGTTTGTTATACACGCGGTGGAAGTAATGAACGTTGATTTAATTATCTTTTATTATTGATAACTTAGTTGAATTGATTTTTTTAAGATCAGTTATAGATTAAAAGTGCTCTATCAGAGTCTTCTAAATAGTAGAGTCATAGATCATTTAGTAGTAGAGCTTATATTATACTAAGTAAAATCTAGTAGGTAAGTGTTACAAACATCTATTTAAGAAATCAGTTTTGTTAACTAGCTTTTGCGCGCGACTAAGGGCGTGTATCACCAAGCAATGTTAAAGTTAACGCCATGTTAAAATACCATGCCTTCTCATTCAATGACAGGAAATACGAGAGGGATAACATGATATTTAACATGGCGTTAACTTTAACATTGCTTGGTGAATTACGGGCTTTAATTACGGGGGTTAATTAAAAATGTACTTTTAACGTCTTCAATATAACTATATGCGTGCCAAAAATGTATCTCAATTAGGATGAATTATTCTTTCACCCCTTCAAGAGTAAAATTTTTCAAAATGTCTCGTATTTTAAAGCACATAATATGTACAGATTGGTAGAAGCGTAAAGTGTTATATTATATACTTTACGCTTGTATTATTATGTCAGTCAATTATTATATACATTTGAATCACCACCCCTTTTATAAGCTTTTTTAAACCCGATTGCTTCGTCACAAAATACGACTTGGACAATTTAATTAATTATATAACCCGCTACCTCCTGAGGCTCAGGGCATATCACAGCGCTAGTTTCCCTCCGCTTCCTGTATGTCACTTCCTGAGACTTCGCAGGTTGTACTTTTACTAGCCGATGCGACCTCCTTACCATGATTTACGGATCTATAGACTCCCTGATGTTTTCCAGCTGTTTTTACAGCTAGACCGCTTTTTATGAACTTGGCTCTTCCAAAAAACAGGAGGTTTATTCACTTGTATGTTTATTTTGCTTTTGGCTTACACGAACTTTGAATAGATGAATTTTTATTACTTATACGTTTCATTTGTACCTTTGCTACAATTTTTTAATTAATATTGTAGGTGCTTCAAGTAAAACTAGCCCTTTTGCTTACAATGTATACTAATATTATGAAGCGGAAGAGTTTGTTTGTTTGTTTATTCGCGCTAATCTTAGGAACTACTGGTCCGATTTGAAATAATATTTTTTGTTGTATAGTCCATTTATAGAGGAAGGCTTTATGTTATATAACATTACGCTGCGACCAATACAGAGCGAAGCGTCAGTGAGAAATGTTGCAAAAACGGGGAAAATTATTCACATTTGGGGACTTTCGTTGCGTGCGCTGCATAAGGTCACTCAAAACCCACGCGAAAGAAGTCGCGGGCACAGCTAGTACCTCTATTTACTGTTATATTTTTGTACGTTGCTCTATTAATTTATAACGTACGGATCAAATAAATCAACCGTGATTTCTAGTTGAAAAATAGGCAATTGTTATAACCCTTAGTCCTTAGGGCTCGAAGTTTACTGCGTAAATCATCACCCTTCTAAGGAACAGGGCTACATCCATTTGCGAAATGGCCGGCCTACTATTAAATGTCGATTTTTCACATTCAGAAATACGGTCCCCTTCTCTTGGGATTTTTAAGGGGTCGGAGCAAGTTTGATCATTTTATGAACAAAATGAAGTTTTCGCAATAATAAATGTTATTTTAATATTTTGAAATTTTACCAATTATGCTGGTTTTGTTTAATCTGTTAGATAATCGAATGGAATCGTTTTTATTTGAACATTATAAGGCCATTCTAATACTTCCAAGGCATGTGGCTTTCATTCTGCGTAAGACTAGGGGCTCAGTTATTAAAATTATATTTAAATAGTTTAATTTAATAATATTCTAACGACAAGTTGGTTAGAGAACTACCAAACCCACTGTCGATCCATTGGAATTATATTAAAGAGGCCTCCTGGTAGCTTATCTACCGGTTAGTAGTAGGTTATCTATACAAGGTGTAAAATAAATGAGTGCTAACACTTTAGGATGCGCATGTGCCTCCTATGTAGAGTATACTGTGAAAGTAAAATTACCAGCGCGACTTACTTTTGACTTTTATGTTTTTATGAGAAATGTCTCAACATCATAAATTTGCCCATACAATAAGTAAAAACAAGTACCTCTTTCAGCACTGGTACTTTCACGGTAAAATACGGGACCCATAGACATCCCAAAGTATTATGTTAACTTACTTATTTATTTTATTTATTTATTTATATATTTAAGCATCATGCACATTTGTACATAGGCGGACTTAATGCCTTAAGGCATTATCTACCAGTCAACCTTTATTAATATTAAAGCCTGTAAAGTGTATTGTTTATGTTAATATATCTATTCGTTTTGTCGATATTTCTCAAAAAAAAATCCACCTGTTTATAATTAAATATTTTCAAAAGTAGAGGTTTCGATTGATATTTTTTTTAAATAAATAACGGGCCTACGTCTCAATAGCTAGCTACTATAGCTTATTAAAAAAATGTTTTAATTTAGAATGGCGTAGAGCATTTTTTGTTTTGGCACCTCTTATGAATTTATGAATATGACTAAAAATATCAAAGATCTAAAATGACCATAAGCAGTTAATCTTACTATGTTGGAGCTTATGGGCTCCAACTCGTCGTTGACCTAAGACCTGACCGGGATTAAAACTCATCTGTTTTGTGACTTTCATATTTTTAATCGTAATTTGTCGCGTTATATGAGCGTTATATGATATTTATATGAGGTGCCAAAACATAAAATGCTCTACGCGTCATTTTCTTCACACTATATTCGGCTTAATATACGAACGATGAATCACCCTTTACATTCCCTCTGTCACCTTTTGCGACATCCACGAGCTGTTCTTCGTGCCCCAACTACCACACCCTGAATACGCGCCCTTGCGGGAGATCTAAATGTAACCTCTTATAAACTGTAATTTATCGTACAAAATATTGCGTTAAATCGCTTATTACATACTAAACCTATATAAATGACACATTCCCCCTTTCCCCTGGTTGACACCGTTAATTATTAAGTAGGATGGATGCCATCCCCCAGGTATACCACGTCGGTCTTCGTTACGGAGTTTTGACAGAAAGTAACCTATCGTTATAGCAAATTAGCTTTGTTTAACAAGAACTTATTGGGGTCGCTGTACTGTGATTAAAATTATTATTTGCGTGTGCGTGTAATAAGTAACAATACATGGTGTAAAATTAATGAGTGATAATACTTTAGGGTGTGTATGTGCCTCCTATGTAGAGTTTATTGTAAAAGCACCAGCGCCGGAAGACGAACATTTGACTTTTGTTTTTCTATAAAAATGCCCCAATATCATAAATTTGACCATACAATAATTAAAAAGATAGTCTTGCAGCGCTGGTACTTTCACAGTGAATTCAATATACCCACTGTGTATGTGTTAACCCTAAATAATTATCAATCATTAATTGTACATTGTTGTGTATTAATAACCCTCGGTAATAAAAATATTTACATACTGGATGAGCTATACAATGTTTTGCCCTTGTTTGTCCAGTGGGTTTTGTAACGGGTCAGACAAGGAGAAAATATTGTATAGCTCATGTGAACATTTTATGGCTACATTTTAGGGTTTTGTACCCATAGGATAAAAAACGGGACCCTGTTACTAAGACTCTGATATTCATCATATTTCTTATCAGATAATCAGGTGATTAATAATCAGGTGATTTTTTATTATTATTTTTTGTTCCAACACAGGTATCGAATCCACGACCTCCGGATTCGAGCTCCGCTCCAAACCACTGCACCACGGCGGGTTCGCCTATATAGATTACTATAATCGTAACTCTAAATTTTTAATAGTAAATATTTACCCATTAGATAAATGTGGATAAACCTCTTAAAGTCAATTAGCGAGTAATCAAAGTCAGACGGAACGTGTTAATTTGTCGTGTTTACGCGCACTCAATCTATCGGACGATTTGGGTCAATCCACTGCTGAAATCGCGATTTATGTACGAGATATTTTTCAAAGGTTTATTTATTTACAGCAAATAACAAACGGAATAGTTACGAAATATTAAAAACAATTTATTGCATCTATATAATATTATTTGCATTGTTCAGATTATATGTATTTTTTTTGTCTAAAACTATAATGTTTGGTTGACGACCTCCGTAGCGCAGTGTTTGAGCGCGTTGGTGCTCGAGCGAGAGGTCGCGGGTTCGAATCCCGACGAGGGAACAAAAAGTTTTCAATGTTCCTGGGTCATGGATCTGTATAATATAATAAAAATCTTATATTTGTGTAGGTATAGTATAAAAGTATTAAATATATTTCCGTTGTCTGGTACCTGTAACACAAGTTCTTCGGATACTTAGCACGGGGCCAGATTGACGTGGTGTGAAGCGTCCATATATATTAAGTAATAAAAAGAAACTATCACCAGATAGAGCGTACAAACATCTGGGTGAAGTCACTAAAGCAACAAAAGCGAATACAATTTAGTGATATCTTTTTCGATGTGAATCGATTGCCAAAATTATATTTTTAATCGATTTTGAAAAAGGAAGTTTTTCAATTCGACCGTTTTATATTATAATGTATACTTATAATTATTCCCGACTGTAATAAACGTACTTTTACTATATTATATTTTAAATTTAAATACTATAAACTTAATCAATTCTCCATTCTGATACAATCTGATCAATATGTATCTCGGAATAGGCGGCTACAATGTATTCAAATGTCACTTATTCAGCACGCAATGAGGAAATACAATGGCATTTTTTTTGTTTACGTATAAATCACATTGCTTTGGAACATATACATACAAAAATTACTTAGATCTGCACATAAAATACCGAGTACTTTCCTATCGTTTATATCGATTTACTCAACATTTATTAGAATAATAGCGAATGTAAGTAAACGCTTTCGCCGAAATACATTCTCCATTTCCATTTACTTACGTCATACTTAACTCGCTGCACTCGGTAGAAGTGATCGTAAATAAAATGGCGACGCTCGTATTTTTTTTTTTACTAAAACGTTACAGGAATATCGTAAATCTCAGTAATAGGGCATGCGTTTATTTTCAGATGGACCACCTACATTATCTGTTTAGAGGAAAAAGAAATAATTAGCTTAGAGCAGTCTTAAATCTAATGAAAAGTAGTTTTTTGGGTGTGTAAGTGATGCGTATCTTTGTAGTTCGTAGCGTGTTTTTCATTCTACATTAAGGGCCGTATAAATAAAACAATCTCAAACCTAGCCTCACTTGAGAACCTATTTGACAAAAAAAAAACGCTTCGTTTCACTTTAAAAAATAAAGAACTTTACTTTTATGTTACTTACTTTAATATTTTTCTTTTTTAAAACTTAAAAATAAACATTATAAAAATATAGATTAAACTTATTTTAATGTTTATCTGTAATCTATAGTATGAATATTACAGTGTAAATAGAAAAGAAATTAAATTAATAAGTAACATTAATAAAGTTGTTAACTTTTAAAAGGGAGACGCAACGTTGTTTTATCTGTCAAATAGGTTCTCAAGTGAGGTTGGGTTCGAGATTATTTTATTTATACGGGTCCTAGTTTTTAAGATTCATCACTAGTAAGTAGTACCTATGCTTAGGCTTGGTGCGAGTTTTTGTCACTGCTCACCGTGAGGAACTTAAACTTAAGCATAGGGTTATCATTGTTTGCCACTAAGCGCGTTGCTTTACAAGTTGTAGTCAACTTAACATACACAATTTAAAGTCACTTCCTCACAGTGAACAAAACTGCTGAGTATTAACCGAAAAACACATTTACATCTGCGAAAAGGCCGTTAAAGATAACCCTATAACGCTTACGTCTTTGAAAGTGTACAAAACACTTTATCTACACAGTTCGTTGCCGTGAGAATCTCGTGATTGCAGCGAAGTCGGCTAACGTCAACAAGGTAAATCTTTCACTATGATTTGAGTAAACACGGTAGCTCGACGGCGCTCTGATATTTTTTGTAAAATACACTGTCGAGTTCTGAACGATAAGGACTCACTAACTCTATGAGCTGTTGGAGAATCTATACTATATAAAGCGAAAGAGTTTATTTGATGTGGGAGCACAAGTACTATATGTATATAGACTACTAACAGCTAATACTCACACCAGAATTCCTCGACATAAAAAGAAGAAAATTTCATCATTCAAACGTGACTTCATCCCGTCACTCGCCCCCCTCTCGTCACCTGGTGGCTGGGAATAATTTATGGCGTTTCTCGAAAGCCATCGCTGTGACAGTGTCAATGGGCCGACGCCCCCCACAATTAGCATGAATTTCATAATGGACGCCAGTCGCGACTCGCGACGCCATTTGTTGCGATATCTAAAAATATATTGTGATATGAACGATACAATGTGATTATTTGTATGGATCGTTATTTTTAATTTTTGTTTTTTATTTAGTATTAATCCATCTGTATTTTTATTAATAGTAAACAAATTACAATGTATTTCTACTAATATACTTTTGTTCTTAAGAAATATCTACATTATTAATATACAAAAGAAAATTGTATGAAAGTCGTGACAGCGCTCAGGGCCCAGGTTCTCGTAAATAGAACTTTGATTCGATCGTCAGTTCGTACGCGAATCATACGTGGACGAGCGGGACAAAGATTTGAAACAAAGTTTGAGACACACAATAGAAAAAAAAGGCAACCAGAAGTAGAAAAGAAACTGTCCTATTTATTCTGCCTCGGGCTTTAAAAATACACTTATTAGAACTTGAAAAATCAGTATCAATATACTTTTTTTTATAAAAATCTCAATATATATGTTGTACTCGTCGTCTAGACATGTTCGGCGCTGTAAAAGGACGTGCTCTCCAATCGACGTGATGCACAACACTGGTCGCGGGAAGCTCGCGACGGGATATGGGACGTTTTAGCCTCGTTCCGCACTGCATTAAAATTATATTAATTCAGTGCGGCACGAGGCCTAAGACATCCGGTACCAAGGTAGGTACACCACCGAGTCCGGAACCATTAGCGCATCTCAAATATATATTTATCTCTTTCCTACACTGGACCAAACCAAAGCTATGCCATTCGCTCGACAGAGAAACTCACGTTTTTGCTTGCCGCACCACAGGGAAGTTGCATCAGGGGTGATTTAGGCCTCGCTTCGCACTTAACGTGTTAAATAAAGAGAAAAAAAAACGTTATCAATATTGTACTGCATGTCAATAAATTTGATCGTGCTAGTTTCATCTCTAGTCCTTACTGATGTAAAAGACTCCAAATTTAAACAGTACAATAAAATTATGAGACCTCAGCCTCGAATATTGCGGGCAGCGGGCGGGAGCGGCGGCGGCGCGGGAGCGGCATGATCTTTTCCGTATAATCAAACAAAATATGGACCGGTTCTCGAAAACAGCGGCGCGGGAGCGGCTAACGAGTACCGCACCCGCGCCGCTCCCGCCCAGCTACTCGCAAAATTCGAGACCGAGGCTTTAAAGACACGAATGAATGAAGATGATATGTCGCTAAATTCTGATTTCGAGAAAATTTTGTTTAAACTGTCACTTAAACATTTTAGGATATGTCGTGACGTATGAAGTAAATCTAAGGAGTCTTTAGTCTAGTAAATTTTGACGAAATCAAAATTTACAACATACCTTCATCCATTATTCCATTCTAATTTCACACTAACACTCACAACGTAAAAAGTGTGATAAGTATATCTTTTTATCGCACTATTGTTTCAGCAGTTTTTTCTCCTAGTCGACGTTTACGACGGGTCAAAGACCCAGAGCCGCTACCGTACACTCGTAAAACGACCGTAAATTACGCGGACAGCTAAAGTCAATAATTTCTTAATATCGCGCGCACTTATACAGCATTTATTGCATAGTTTTGTTGCGGAATAACTCGGTAACGGCCGGTTTCCGAAATGCTATTCAAATTGATGATCAACTTACATGTCATTCAAGTTAACAACCCATATTGAACGCTGATTGGTGGAACAGAGAGAGATTTACGGAAGGTACCGATTAGTTGTCATACGATTTGAATTAACCTTAGCTGTGGAATTTGATCCAGCCTTGCTAGTGCAAGCGTGATGTAACTATGATAACTGTCCCTCCCTTTCTCTCTGATAAATGATCCACCAATCAGCGTTCAATATGGATTGTTAACTTGAATACCATGTATAATATAATAGTAAAATATAATATAATAGTATAAGTATAATAGTAAAAGTATAGTAAAAATTCTGAGGGCCGATTTTCGTAACGCTTTTCAAATGTATGATCATTGATCAACAATAATAAATTTAAATAGCGTTATGGAAATCGGCCCTAAGAATTTTTAATTTGTTTGGTTTTTTCCCGATAATTTTGAATATTATACTAGACAAAATTGTTATAAGTAAGCTGTTGTCTGCACAGGTTTTTTGAGCCCTTGCATATTATGTGTACATTAAAACGTTCCTATCCCACTGTAACTTTTTAGGATAAATATCTGATATCCTTTTCTGGGACTCATAGTATTTGTATGCTGTCTATAGTCTAAAATTATATTTATACTAAGCAAGGAATCCATGTTATCTTTAGTTCAAAGGGGTCTCTCGTAGTTTCTCTTTCTTTACTGTCAAGTAGAGTGCAGATTCCAGGGTCAAAAACTGTAAACTGAATAAAAATACACAGAAAACTGCCCTGTCTACTTACTTCTGCAGTCTGTACTCTCAACAAAATACAGAAACACATCCCCAAAAACGTTATTACTTTCAAACAAGGCGATGTAATTTTTAATGCAGTTTTCCATAAAAATCTCATTAAAACCGGAAACACGCTTTATGTCTTCATTGTTTTAATAGCGCAACAATGTAGCCAACCTTGTAACCACTTTTACGAGGTTGTAAATCATAGCATAAAAAATCATTTTAGTAGTCTAGTTACTGCTCTTTAATTTGAGCCAGACGTCTGACGCCCCTGAATGTAATTATTTCAGCCGCCGCCATCTTTATAAGCATTTTGTGAATATATTATTGTTAATATTACTGACAACATATTCTGTAGCGCAGTGATCGTGAGAGGTCGCGGGTTCGAATCCCGCCGAAGGAACAAAAAGTTTTGTGTGTTCCTGTGCCACGAGTGTGTATGAAATGTAGATAATAATATAATAAAAATCATTAATAATAGTATCAATATAACGGGTGTAAAAAGAGCAGTCACTATAACTTTGGAATATATACTAACTTTTCTCATTCTAGAAAAGTATTTTTTTGCTTTTTCGTTATTATTGCGACTATTTTTTTTTAATACGTTTCCAAAATGAAGAAAAGTAGCATAATCGTATCTCAAAGTTATAGTGACTGTTTGTTTTAGAACTCATAGATCCGTTGTTTGGTATATACCTGTATAACACAAGCTCTTCGAATACTTAACACGGGGCTACATTGACGTGGTATCCATCAACAGATATTGTTATAAGACCAATCTGCTCGTGTGATTTGTCTATGGTATTATTACCATCATTGTATACGAGATGCAAAAACTCATAGTACAGTTTTAGAATAGAGCGACTAGAGTAGTATGAAATTTGGCTGAAAGTTTGTTGAGGACAATAGGTTGGTACTTGGTATCTCAAAATAATAAACATAACAACAGATTTTACACAAATTTACGTGAACGATACATATTAACGTTTATCAGTCTGTCCCATTTCCCCAATTTTTTATTTTTATTTAAGATAATACTACTTATAATTTCAAACTCTATCTACCAAGGACAAACATTTAGGTAACTGCTGCTGAAATATTAAGTGTAATTGAAGATTGGATGAAGGTGATATGTCGCAAAAAAATGTTTCCAGAAAATTGTATTTTTTAACTGTTACTCAAACAATGAGATATATAGTAACGTATTAAGTACATTGATTCTAGAGACGGTTCTTTAGATAAATGTCCATAAAACGTTACGACGCATTCTAAAATGTTTAAGTGACAGTTTGTACTTAATTTTCTCGAAATCAGTATTTTTCTATTTATTATAATATATATTCCGTCATGCATTTATGTCTTCAATTAAATAAAAATTACGTAGATAATAAATTTCTACTCTTCATGATATTGATCATTGTATTCTTAGCGTGTATATTCTGATGTTTAAATTATTCTGATAAATTTTACTTTTGAAAAGCTTCTTCTGTTCAGCGCAAAATGTGATAAATATTATTATGTCAGACACATCATCGGATGACCCAATTTCCTCAACATTAAATATACAAACAAGAGCGTAAGACCTCAAACGCGAAACGGAAAACGCAAGCATATTAGCGCAAAAAGCCTCTTATATGTGTCAAAGTAAACAAAGTACAGAATAATGAAGTTACAGGGGACTTTTTATGTTACGCCTTTATTACACCCACGCTTTCGCAAGCGACAGCGAAAATACGAAAAAGTATATGCATTATGGCATTGGTTTGCATAATATATAGTTTACTATGAGCACAAAGTAGATATATAACAGAGACACGACCTAGTACTAGAAAATGGTATCACCCTTATACTGGCAATTCGACATGCTATTTTTGTTTTCTTCGATTTATAGGCACATTCTGGAAACCGCCACTATTAAAAAGTACTAATTACTAATTTCGTTTCGTATATTCTTCTTAACTGTGTTGGAGTTGAATTTAGCTTAATTTGATGTTATGCTTAAAAAATTTGCTCATCTTTATTTTAATGTCAATATTTGTACTTAGTTCGGCATATTTACATTTTATAATTTACAAACGTTAATAGTAGTGACATCTATTGCATTTTTTTTTGCATTTAAGATAGATTGTATGGGATGGTAGGCCATGCTGTGAGTAAGAGACTCATACTAAAGTAGGATAAAGAGTTGCATTCTTATCGGTTAACTTTCGCAAGGCACTACGAAATTTTGGACGACCAAATTACAAGATTGCGTAAAAAACTCTTCTTTGTTTTGGCATTAAAATAAAGATAAGCATATTTTTTTAACATAGCATCACATTAAGCTAAATTCAACTCCTTAATTAAGAAGAAGATACGAAACGAAATTAGTAATTAGTATTTTCCAATAGTGGCGCTAGATAGCGGTTTCCGGAATGTGCCTGCACCCTTTATCTATTGGAAATCGAAGAAAACAAAAATAGCCAGTCGAATTGCCAGTATTAGGATGATACAATTTGTGATAAAAGAAATAAAATTATTCGTTCCTCGTTTCAGCCTTTTACTGTCCACTGCTGGACATAGGCCTCTCCAATACATTTCCAGTGCGACCGGTCCATTGCCACCTGCATCCAACGCGACCCGGCAGTTTTCACCAGGTCGTCGGTCCATCTGGTAGGTGGCCGTCCCCCACTGCGCTTGCCAGTACGTGGTATCCACTCTAGGATCTTTTTGCCCCATCGACCGTCCAATCTTCGTGCTATGTGGCCGGCACATTGCCACTTCAGCTGACTGATCCTACGGGCAATGTCAGCAACCTTAGTTCTTCTACGGATCTCCTCATTACTGATTCGATCACATAGAGAAATACCGATCATTGCCCTCTCCATAGCTCGCTGAGCGACATTGAGCCTTCTAAAAAGATCCCTCGTGAAGCACCACGTCTCAGAACCGTATGTCATCACTGGTAACACACATTGGTTGTATACCTTTGTCTTAAGGCACTGAGGTATTTTAATAGTATTATTACTACTTATGAAGTTAATAATATTGTGATTGTAAAAGTGAAAATCATAATATGAAGTAATTATTAACATACCTACTGTAAAAATTTTATTTAATGCATCTAATTATCCGACAGTCAGCAAAACATTTTGCTAGAATCATCGAAAGCGATCAATATCGTGAATAATAATTTATTTATATACTTATTGTTTAGGAGATTTTACATAAATTATATTCAAGAAATAACTATTGTCCTACAACAATCAAGAACTTCAAAATTGCATGCCTCTATGGCTAATTGTAGACTAAAAACTAATATAATTTTATTGAAGTAAATATTCCATCATTTTGTATATTATGTACAGTTGCAATAAATAAACGAATTGAATCTGAAATTGAATCGAAATAGTCATTTATAAAATGATTTAAGCTAAATGAAACTCATCATTTTGATTACCTAGAGTTGCAATAAATTAATTAATGGAATTTGAAATTTAATTGAAATAATATTTTGCAATATTGCTTTAAGCAAATTGTTATTATCCTAACTATACTCGCCACTCGTAGGTACTGATCTTTTTACACACTGTATATATAATATATCGACACTCTATTTATTTATTTACTATAAATAACCAACAAATATTACAATACTAAGATCTTTTAGTTTTAATTAAGTGCAGGTCATTTCATCATGCAAAAAAGATAAATTAGGTACTTAAATTAACAATAAAAAATTACATTAACTACTTAAATAATAATAAAAACAATTGATAGCGTCAGAAATGTCAACATTTGTAATATATTATTTGTAATAGGTAGATCATTTTTATACATAGTAAGATCAAACAAATAAAATAAAAAATTAAATTAAAATAAGAGCTATACTATATTATGTTATATGTACAGGATCACTCAATA
This sequence comes from Celastrina argiolus, assembly GCA_905187575.2. Taxonomy (NCBI): domain Eukaryota; kingdom Metazoa; phylum Arthropoda; class Insecta; order Lepidoptera; family Lycaenidae; genus Celastrina; species Celastrina argiolus. The sequence goes on from LR994579.1 coordinate 17,382,726, forward strand.
ATATTAATTAAAGAATCCCATATACATAGTTTACTATGATAGTACCAGTGCTGAAAGATAGAAAGTACTTTTTTTTTAATTATTCCATGGGAAAATTTATGATGTTGGGCATTTCTCATACAAACTTGAAAGTCAAAAGTAAGTCATTCAGCGCTGGTACTTTCACAGTATACTCACACACAGTATATATAAGAGGAAAATACACACCCTAAAGTATTATCACTCATTTATTTTATACCTTGTGTAGACTAGCTAGCAAGTGACTGCGGAAGTTACAACAACTTATTAATATCTACAGTGTTAGTACACAGTAGTGACAGTGTCGGAACAACAGCGCGTGGCAGCAGGCCAGCGAAGTAAAAGAGAGCTGACCTTTGAGGAGATGCAGAAAACTTTATCGGGACTTCATTTCCGTAGCGCTTACATTACATTCGTTGGACACACAGAAAAAGTTCAAGATATGAAAATGACGACTGATATTTACGATTTTCACAGCTTACAAAATTATCTAGAAAGGTATTTTCGTATACAAGTTGTAAAATAAATGAGTGATAACACTTTAGGGTGTGTATGTGCCTCCTATGTAGAGTATACTGTGAAAGTACCAGCGGTAAACGATTTATTTTTCAGTTTGTATGAGAAATGTTCCAACATGATAAATACAATAATTTTAACCCTTAACCACCTCACAGATCTCACAGGTCTCACAGACCCGGACGAATTTATAATCGTGAATATTTTTGCTCCGGAGTGTTTTCTAAACTTGTTCGTTCCTGTACCTTTTCCCCGCGTCCCTCGATGCCGTGGTGCAGCTCGTCGCAGTCGCACGTGTACGCGTTTGTCTTTGGTGAGTAAAAAACTGTGACCGGGAGTCTGAGAGACCCCTGTTAGGTGGTTACGTGACTTATTAAGATTTGAGTATTTTTTTTATTTTAGTTAAAAATGGCTTTTAAGGACAGAATCATCCAGCGATGGTTAGAAGAAGAATTGTCAGATGAATAAAATGTTCCAAATGATGAATGTAGCGATGTTGAGTCTGATATAGGCATAGAACATGTGATAGAAGAAAGTTGCTGGTCAGACTTAATAGTAGTAGTCAGACTAATAAAAAGGCAGGCCGAAATTTGCGAAATTGCTTCGTCTGATATTAAGAACTGTTCCGCATGCTACTCTCGAAAAAAAACTCAAAACCTGCCTGGAATGCTCAAATAAGTTATGTTTACTCTGCCGTAAAAACCTGTTAGTTTAGGCTTTGCAATTTTATTTAATTTCTTTTTTTATTGAGTATTTTTAATTTTTTTCATGTTTTTTAGTTACTAAATATTCAAAAACAAGTGCAGAGAAGTTCCTAAACCAAGTTATTACTTTAATGGATCTCATTATCCAAATATTATAGTTTATAAGTAAATATTACAAGTCTTGATTACCTAATTGAGGTTTTTAAAAAACTACGTTGATTTTCATGTTCGTTTCTTTTTCTAATAAATAGTTTATTATATTTGTAACCGAACTTTTATCCAAAAAGTACAACTTACCACATAACATTTTTTAAACTAGTACAATTTTGTGCTGGGGCCTCTCAGACGTATGTTAGGTGGTAGTGTGACAATAATATATGCTAGGTGGTTAAGGGTTAAAAAAGTACCTCTTTCAGCGCTGGTACTTTCACAGTAAACTCTATATACGGGACATGGGTCCCGTACTTTAGGGTGTGTATGGTCACGCCCTAAAGTATCATAATTGACATATTTTACACCTAGTATAATAAATCTAATCTGTAAAAAATGTTATAATGCTAATAATTTAAATGGCATTTATTGTCGCGCAATAAAGAGAAACAATGGCACATTAATTTTATTGATTTTTTTTGTTTTCTTTTAGATTACATTGAATCGTAAGCTAATACATAAACTCTATGCTAATGCTTTATTTCAATACTATTAGAACGAATGCATAAAATAAAAAAAAACAGACGTTGCTTATTGTGTAAAGCTATTTTATTTTTATAATGATGATATATACATTTTTTGTTATTTTTCAATAAGCCTAGTATTGAGAAAAAGGTTTCTCTCTACTCCAATTTTCAGCTTATCGCAGATATATGGAATGGAATGACAGATATCTATACTAATATTATTAAGCGGAATAGTTTGTTTGTTTTATTTAAACGCGCTAATCTCAGGAACTACTGGTCCGATTTGAAAAAATATTTTTTGTAGAATATTCCATTTATAGAGGAAGGCTTTAGGCTATATAACATATATACACAAATTACGCTGCTACCAATAGGAGCGAAGCGTCAGCGAGAAGTGTTGCAAAAAACGGGGAAAAGTATTTACATTTGAGGACTTTAAGTCACTCAAAAACCACGCGAACGAAGTCGCGGGGACAGCTAGTATGCGATAAAAAGCGTAATTGAAATTTTTATTCCGTTAGTAATAATGGTAGAGTTTGACATATTCTGCGATAAAAACAGACACCGCACCGCCACTCCGTCTTCACGGCGGTTGACCCCTCCCACGGGAATCCGTCTCCAATTAGCCTCATTCCAGGATGTCGGTCCTTGGTCTTTGGCCTTTTTCTACATTTTCCTCCCGCTACATTATTGGAACTTTTCCATCGCTTACAATCCCGCTTAAAAAATCCCACGCTGAAAATGGATCTTCGTTTTACAAATTCCTAAAAGTTTCAACATTCAATACATTTTGCGCTTCCATTTGCAAAAAGAGCAAAACCGCGGCCATATTTAAACGTTTATCGCTAGTTTTTAACCCGTCTATCGGCCATTATGTTCCGCATTTCGACTGTTTCGCCCCCAGATGGTATTAAATGGGGCCCCTTCATGCAGCACAGTCCGCAGTTCGATTCAAAAGGGGATGAAATCCACAATAAAGGCATATTAACGAATCTCTCGGATGTATTTTAGTACGGATGGCTCGCGGCGTCACACTGTGCACTCTAAAATTTATCGAGTTTTCATGTTTTCAGGACTGTATGTGTGAATCACTTATTCACACTTCATGTAAGTTCCTATCTTTAGTTATACATAACGCCTCTATCAACATTTATTTTATAATGTGACTAAGATTTTTTTATAATTCGTACAGTATAATAATCTAAATAATTATAATCCATCATTATAATATTGCCATTGTGACCTTACAAATACATCGAGTGATGTTTCACAGTTCTAAAAACATGAAACTAATATAATGATAGAACTATCTAACATTTATGCGAACATCACCAAATATAAATAGTAGGTATTAGCAGTAATTAATCTGGGCATATGCTACATTCACAAATGACAGTAGGTAATAATAATCTATTGTGTTTACACTTTACAGTCTAACTTGACTCTAGTTCATACGTGACGTCACTAGCAGACGCCATGAAATCCGTGACTGGTTTCGCGCTAATTTCGAAATAATAAAAAAAAGTTATTATATAATGATAGCTAAAAGTAACGTTAAGTATTTTCGGAAATTATTTTGAATGTTGACAGTTTTCAGAAATTGTTCATGTCGATTTTATTTTGATAGGATATCACGTTGTATGTTTAAAGTTGTCGGGGATAAAACGTAACAAAGCGAGACGTGCGAGTGGTGGACAAAAGGCAGCTGAAACAATATGGGTTGATTAGCGCTGCGTCAGGTGAGCCGCGCCGTACGAATACCGACATGGTCATAAACTATTTGTTGCAGGATACTGACTGGACTGGACTAGAGACGGGAATACTAGATTAAACTAGTTTTTTTAATATCAACGACTATAAATTATTAAGGCTGCGCGATAAGCTGAAAATTGGAATACGGAAACTTTTTTTTTTCAATAATGGTCATATTGAAAAATACAATAAAAATATTATAATGTTCATTTTATTTAACAGAGGATTATCATTTTATAAACTGCCATTTTTGTTTTGAAATTCACCAGTTTGATAAGAGGCTTAGGGCCGTGTTTCACCGAGCAATGTTTAAGTTAACGCCATGTTAAAATACCCTGCCATCTCATTCATTGACAGGAAATACAAGAGAGATAACATGATATTTAACATGGTGTCAACTTTAACATTGCTTGGTGAAACACGGCCTTATACTCGTAGTTGTAATAATATAGGCATTTCTACATTATTAATAAGGGTAACTCTCTTTTTACTTTAAGATCATTGCACAACAGACACATTTGTGTTGTGTCTGTAATTGTGTACCTACAAGAAAATCAGCTCTATCTAACAACTTCATAGTTGTAATCCAATTTTGATTTGAAATTCAAGGGCCGTCGCGGGTAATTATAGACGAATTCGAGTGGTCGATAATATTATTTGGGCAACTTGAAGTCCCATTAGCAAACAGGTCACAGGGCAAGCTGACCGTCAAGCTCGTTAGTGCTGCAAACAAATTCGATTACCTAACGATGTAGACAGACAAACGTGTCTGACATCACCAAGTCCCGTAAATTATGTAAAGTGCAAATTTCGATACGTTTATTAGGTATCGAGAAAAAATTTAATAGACAATGTTAGAATACATTTTCGAGATGAATGTAGAAAATAATAGATACAGAAGTTGTGATCTATGTATATAAAAGGAATAGCAAAATATTGCTTAGATTTATTTATTTATCAGACTACACGTTTAGAGCTAGAAACTTGAAATTTAACACACGTAGAGGTATGTACTATAGTGTAGGATATACACAAAAAATTGAACTCTCAAGAGGGTTAAAAATTTGTATGTAACTTTTTTGAGGGAGGGTTAAAAATTTGTATGTAACTTTTTATTCCTTCGACACATTTGCATGATTTTTTTTAATGAATTGAGTACGACCAAAACCGATAAGCTACATATTTATATATCTTATTGTTTTTGCCTTTTAGTTTATATTTTAGGTGTAGGTTGTAACCTTGTAAATAAATAATACATTATTAAAATTCTATACAGCACAAAAACAATAAAATATAAATGCCTTACTGCTGACGCAGTTTCTTTCAGGCCACCATTGTACACAATATTACATCGTTGACCCATACAATAAAACGAAACATGTGTTTGATCAATGTGAAAATGTTACTAAGTAATCAGCAATGTATCGTTCTATTTCTTAGAGAAAAATACGTTAAGTTCTTTCATTACTAAATAATTACATGATCCTTTTTCCTGGGAAAATTTAGGATTTTTAATAGCCCTGTATATTGTACTGTCCTTTTCTGTCCTCTTCCTCTCGTTACTGCGGCACAATTGACCAGTTTCTATATCGATTTCGCTGTCGGTGCCCGGTTTCGGAAACCAGGCCAGCTACGAAGGAGCCATTTTTTATGTCAAAATTTCTCTTTCTTACTCTCATAACCGACTCGATTGGCGAAAGAACAGGCGCAGGATCGACTACATACCCTTCCGATAAAAGTATCTTCTTTTTTGTCAGACGTAGATCAGCCTGCATATACTACTCAAACTTGAAAACCATATTTAGCTGTTCCAACGCGGAAAACCCCACTATTAACGATAGAGAAGCTCAAACCACAACGGAGCAATAGTCAGATATGATTTACTTCCAATTAAAAAAAAAGTATGGTAGCGAGACGTGGACCATGACACAATGCGATAGAGAGAGATTGGAAAGGAGAGAATTAAGAGAATAAGTTGGAGTGAAAAGAAAAGTTATAAAGAATTTATGGTATATATATATATTATATTACTTGATGGTCGTTAATATATTATATTACTTGATGAATATAATATATTAACGACCATCAAGAATAGAAGAGGAAAGATGTAAGGACACTTGATAAGGTACGACTACTTTATTAGAGGTATAATTAAAGGAAAGATAGAAGGTAGAAAAGTGGAAGGACAAGAAGAACTTTTATGGACCAGCTGAGAGAGAAAGTGTTTGTTGTGTCGTATCAGGAGATCAAAAGAAGGTAGAGAGGAATTGAGAAAGATCCACAGACAAGAGCGAAGCTCTTAAATTAGAATTAATGAAAAAAACATTTTTTTACAACACTGACTGAGAATCATAAGGACAATAGTAATCCGTTCAAGTAGAACAATTACAATAATGAAACAATGGTGTAAAAGACACCCCAACACACGGAAATGGGTAAAGACGAATTACCGGCAGAGAGAATAGGTGTGGTTATACCATTGTAGCCTGCCTCATTAGTAATGGAAACAATTAAGAATTTTTCACTTTACTCATGTAACCACTCAATGACACATGGAACTTAACCCTTTGTAATAAGAGACATAATCGCGTGTTGATGTCAGCGGCACAGTAGTGTACTCATACGTTGGCCCTTCGGCTTATCCTTTATGAGCATTGTGATTGAGTTATCCCTGAATGGTATTGTTTTAGTCACCTGTTGGCAAGTGTTAGTATAATTGTGATTGAGACATCCTTTGTTTTGTTTTCGACTAAACCTTTTATGGAGGGACTGTAAGCTAAAAACTTTTTGTTCACTTGGGGTTTAAAAGGGAGAAAAATGCGATAGTATCTCAGTTTAACTCATAGTGGTGCAGACTCGATGCGAAGATGAGAAAAGGTAATCATATCCTAAAGTTATTATAACAGGTGCAGTAAGAACACGTAAATTTGCACGAATTTAGGTATTTTGTTTGCATTTAGATTACATTGAATGAGAACGGAGTAGAACTATACATTAATCATAATATTAATTATGAAAATTGAGTCAGAGCGATCTGCCGTCTCAAGTTTTAATTAAAAGTTGAGATTCATTGGACGGGCGTTAATTTCTGTGCTATCTCCACAGCTGGCGGGCCCTTGTATTGTGTGAGATATTAAAGAAATAATTCACGATTCACCTTTCTTTCGATTTTTAAAGCTTTTTAATTGACAATCTAGGGCTTATTGTTTGTTGTTTATTAGAGGCTTTAGAGCCACCGAAATTATAGTATTGTTTCATAATGAGGGCACATTAATAACCTACCACGCTGATTTCAGAGTGTTCCACCAGTTCAGCTACATAGGGGTATTTTGGGAGAAGGGGAGAGAATGCGTGCGCAATACACAAACAGGTCTTGTGATGATAAATAAAACAATCTCAATCGAAACCTTTACTTGAGAACCCATTTGACAGATATAAAAAAACGTTTCGTTTCACATTAAAAATTGAACTTTACATACTATAGATAAAAGGAAAACATTAAAATAAGTATAATCTATCTTTATTTTTACGTTTTAAAAAAGAAAAAAAATTAAGTATCTAACATATAGTAAAGTTGTTCATTTTTAAAAGTGAAACGAAACGTTGTTCAATCTGTCGAATAGGTTATCAAGTGAGGTTTGAGATTGCTTTATTTATACTGGCCGAAGTCTCTGCCTTTTACTCTCGTACTCCAGAGGGACGGTTACCAGACACGACAGATAGAGTAGGCACAGGACCAACGTTTTACATGCCCTTCCGACGCATGGTTCATCTTTCTTGTTAGACAATCAGGTGATCATCCTGCATCAGAATAGGCGGCGGAACATTGGTTATGCGTTCAAACACTTTCTCCTCCTGTGCATTTAACGTTAGTTTTCCTGTTAGATTAAATTCTATTGCGAAGAATACTTAACACATTATGTTGTTTGCGCAGTAAATCTTCAATGTTTCCTTCAATACCACGGCTTTAAATCCCATTAAGATAATAATCAAGATGGCGATAAACCAATAAATACGCAGGTAGACAGTCAGGAGCGGACGGAAACAAAAATTGCGCGCATTTGTCAAAGTCCCCCGCGGAAATGGTGCATAAATAAAGTCCAGTTAAAAAAATATGTGACCACCCCTACCATGGTCAGCTATCGATTTAATTGCGACCACGAAATAGTTGAAACGAATCGATGTGAAGTAATAACGAACCGAAAATAAAAATTTTATTGCTTAATATAATATTATTATGTTTTCAAAACCATGTAGTATTCGTTACGATTTCGTTCAATGCACCAATGATAACAAGTATGTGTGGTCTAAAAAATTATAAGATCAAGAGCGGCTGAAAACATGACAAGAAAGAAATTTGTAGAGATTTTATTATATTTTGCATTTTAACAAGCAACAATGTGGCTAATATATTCTAGTAGAAAATTTATTTTGCATTTAGCGTACTAGAACTATTATATACTTATTTCGTGAATTTACGCAAAGTCTTGTACTTGAATCAGTCACTATTCTCAACAATTCAATTTTTTTCAAAAATGTAATTTTAGGTTCTGTGGCCTTTATAGACCTCACAGATTTTCAGATATCTTTAATGTACAGACATGACTCCTCTACAGATTTATTACATGTATTAATTATGAATTCTGTAGGATTGCTTCTAAGATATTTCTAATTGAAAAGCTTTTGTAAATCAGAGTCTGTGATCCTAGTGCGAGTTTTTGTCACTACTCACGGTGACAAAGTTAATTACAATTTGTTTGTCATCGAATTAGTTACCATAGTTTGGCACTAGGGGCGCTGTTTCGGTGCCATACTAATTGTAGTTTACTTGCTCACCGTGAGCAGTGACAAAACTCGCACTACGCCTATATTGCATTCGAAACGTTTTTCGATCGAGAACTCATGGTCGGGCCAATGATATAGTGCACATTTTACAAAGTAAGCCATAAAATTGGGCGTAAAAATAGCCGGTAATATCGCTGTCTGTACGTCTACATACGAACATGGCTGCCGTATCGTACATTAATCTTTAATTTATAGCCATATATGGAACTTTTATTTATATCAACGAAGTATCAACCCGAATTTAAGTAAAACTGTTAGCTAGTATAACGACTGTTTTGGCTGACAACACCGAACGTTTTTAAGTTCTGAGGCATAGCTACCACATTTTATATTTATAGTTCTTTACATATTAAATAGTAACTATTTTATAACCTGTGATATTTACATAGGTAGTAACTTAGATAATGTTGCTGTCTTCGTCTGAAACTTTGCAAATCAATTGTTACATGTGTAAATATTTTTATTAAGACTAAGTGTCGATTTTACTAACGCTTGCCAGTGTTAACGGCTTAAAATACCATGCCATCTCATTCATTGATAGGAAATACAAGAGATTAATCTTAACATGAGTTGGTGAAATTGGCACTAAATGCACTAATGCAAGATCTCAACGATTAACGAACTTTTATCATAGTTAGGAATTGCTACCGTATCATTATGTATTAGATGATATCAACAATGTTGCAACAAATATTATATCGTTGAACAAATACCCTATCATCACGCCGCCCTATGCCGCCCTTGCCGCCCTACGCCCGGGGACCGCTGGACTTCCGCTACAAATGAACAAAACGGGCACCTGATTGATTTACACCGCTCTCCCAGAGCAGACATGCCCACGACCTTTTAATTAATTTACCGCTTGTTGATATTTCTGATGTACGGTCAGCAATAAGTCACATGCAAGCTTCGACAGATTTCTTGATTTTTTTTTATTATTTTAACATAATATTAAATTTTATTAGAAACTAGGAAATGGAGTTACAATTCGAAAATGGTATCAGTGATGATACCATTTTACCACGACATTTTAATTAATTTACCGCTTGTTGATATTTCTGATGTACGGTCGGCAAAAAGTCAAATACATACAAGTTTTGGCTCATTTATGTATTATTTTAATTTTTTTAACTTTGTCCATAAATGCTAACCAGGTCATGATTAGGATATCATCAAGCGTTACAATAGGTATCAGCGGTTTACCAAGCGGTTTCCAAAGCTAAATATTTAAACTTTTTCTAAAATCTTACCACTTATAATAATAATAACTAGAGGCAACCTAGTCCTCGATATTCCCTCGTACTAATTTATAATTATGATATTGAAGTTTTAACTTTACAAGGGTTTTTTGCCTTTTAGTTACACAAGCAAAGTTTTTGCTTCACGTGAATATATTAATTAAAACTCCTTTCTTATTCAGATCAAACAAAACAATAAATAGAAAGGAAATAACCATTCTTCAGCAATAACAATAAGCAACATTTTGCGTTAACATCTTACATCTGTCCGTTAACAATAAATGTTGAAGTTCCGATGGGATCGACTAACTGTTATTGTTATCCCGTTGTCCGGGATACCCGGGATAGATCGGGACGGGGATATTCCGGAACATTATCATAACCGTTCGCGTTTGTTACTCGTGGATCATAACAATTATCTCCGTCATATTTCAGAATTAACGTTCGATTTTTAACTTTTACGCGGCAATTTGAGATATTTAAGCGACATTTACACACTAAAGCGACTCATTTCATAAGAATGTTCAAGTATTATTTTTTGGCGTATTTTATTATTAAAACGTGTAGAACTTTTGTAAAAATGATTTTTGTAAAAGTAGACCCGCGTCGGCTGGGTTTAAATTCTACCTACTGATCATTTTAGTCGTCAAAAATCAAAAAAATGCATTAGAATTTCATATGGATGAGACAACCGTTATTATTTCACAACAATCCTTTCCAAAAATATAGGTTTAATTTATGCTTATATTACCTTTATTTTAAAGTAAGGTTTGCTTATAAGTAGTGACAAATCACATAACAGACTAGATTTTTTCTTTTTCTTCTACGCGATTCCCGGGCACGAACTGGTTCAAAATATTTATCACTTTTTCTTGGACGTCCCATTGTCCTGTTGCGCAACTCTAAAGACCTGATAAGCCTAGAACGTACAAAGCCTAAGTTAATTAAAGATAACGAAGATTTAGTCTTGCTCTTAATGGATTTTCTGTGCTTTTAAAAGATTAAAAATAAGCCTTTCACAATTGTATCGGATTTAAAAAGAAAATTTTAACCTCCTTTAGTGACCTCAAAGAGCGCGATTTTAACGATGATGAAACCTTTGTTATATTTTAAGATTAATTAAATAAATACGTGTTATTAAAATGTAATTAACCATCATAAAATGAACTTACCTATTTCGACCTGTCGATCATATTATTATGAGCAGTATCATATTCACTTTGCTTATTTCATATTTGTATACTTATATAATATATCATAGTCATTAGTTTGAATAGCATAATTATTTTAGATTAATGTGTTTAGACATATTTAGAGACTGAATATTTTACTTTTTTCTGTAGCCATTATATTTTTAATCCATGACATATAACAAAGGTGATCTTACTATGAACAATGTCCTTCCAATTTGTAGATTACCTGGAACAAAAAACAAAATTATTATTATTTAAGTACCTTTGAAGTCCAAAGGTGATCGTTATTTTGTCTTTTGTATTAAAATTACTTTTATCTTCAGAACACAATACCTCCTGGAAGAAAACTTTGCACACGTTCCAAACGCATTTTTAAATAAGAAGCGGCCAAGTGCGAGTCGGACTCGCCCGTGGAGGATTCCGTAGCAGCAAGTTACATAGTATAAAAGTTCTTGTAGCTCGTTATATCTTTGATCTATGTTTTAATAATAGTGTTTTTTTTAAATATTTGAGTTGATTGAATTAAAGGTTTTATAACAGACATGACGAAAGGGTTCCGTTTTTTGTAACCCTTTTTTGGAATCCCAATAAAAACCAACCAATTCCTTAAGAAACGCAAAATCTCAAGATTTTACGAGAGTGAGGAAAACAGAAATACACAATTTGTGAAAATTTTTACTGTCTAGCGCGCTTCTTGTGACAGAAAGACAGACAGCGAAATCTAAGTGATAGTCCCCTTTTTACCCTTTGGGTACAGAGCCCTAAAAATCACATTAGTGGCATGAAATTTGAGTACTTATTGCATTTACAAGAAAGTGTAACGACCATAAACACTTATTTTTTACAGCCATCGTCAACAGGCCAAGACTTACGAGCACAGCTCTTGCCTTTTAATACATCATAATGAAATGACACTTTACAGGTTAATTTAACTCGAACGACTTTCAACCCTCGTATTAAGGTCTAAATTAATGTTTGGAGATGAAAAACAGTTGCCTAACGACGCTCAAATACTGTCGCCAAGATATTTTGCGCGAAAGTGAACTTTGGTGAGTTGTAATACAGACGATGATTGAGCATAAATATTATTTGGCGTTTTGACAGTTTCGAGTGCATAGTCCTTCGCTAGCTTTATGTCTAGGACGTTGGAAAGCCGCTTATCGTTTCCTATGAAAATGCTTTCGTGGTGTCCTTATCTTCCATTACCGCGGAAAAATTTACTTTGTTTCAATTTACTTTGTGGTTTCAATAAACACTAAGTGTTTGTATTGGGCTTACAAAGTTCAAACATATACCTAAAAGTGCTTTAGTTCTACAAGTAAATAGTTAATCATACGGTGCGGTTACTTATAATTGAAGACGTGAGTGGATGAAGCTGATATGTAGCAAAATTATGATTTTGAGAAAATTTAGTTCAAACTGTCAATTACACAGTAAAGTTTAGAATACGTCGTAAATAAGTACATTAATCTAAAGATCCGTCTCTAGAATCAATGTCTTTAATACGATACTACATAATATCCTAAAATGTTTAAGTACCAGTTCAAACTCTATTTTCTGGGTTTAACCATCATCGATTCATGTCTTCAATTGGCAAAGTAACTTAGGTGGGTATTATATTAAAATTCTACACACGCTATCATAATTTTCGTACAATTCTCATTCGATAACATTGGCGTTCGTGCTAGATTTATGTACTCTAAGGCAAGTTCTTTGTGCATTAGCCAAGCTAGTACCTACATAAAGCAATAACAAAAATCCGAAAACTGGTAAAATCTGTTTATTACGCGAAAATTACTCGACAAGACCGCTCTATGCATAAACAATTCTATTCGCAAAAACCTCACGTATCTTCGCCTAACAAATCAACCTGCGTTTGTAAATTCCATACCTGGGTACAATCAGGCAGATTTGCATGTGAAAGCCGACGCGCGGAAAATTATTTAATATTGACATTAATTAAAATAAAGGGCCCGGCAGGGTCGCCATTTCCATATTCAAAAAGTCCAGGAAAAGTTCCGGATTTGCATGAACGGGAAATTCTGAAACAATTCGTTTTTTAATATGATAAGTTCCAACTGGAATTTTTAAAAATACAATATTGTGAAAGTTGTTGCAAAAATTATAATAATTTCAATAACATAATGGGAGAAGGTTGTCATGTGTAATTTAAACCAATTCCTAAATATGATTGGTACCTCATTTCAACAAATATTTTTATCCATTTCGAAACTTAACACTCAAAATTGCCTGTTACTTTAAAAGGAATTTCATACCTCAAATAAAATACATTTTAAAGTGGAGTCCCGGCGAAGAACTTTAAAGATCTTTTATCTCTAGAGTACTTGAAGTGTCTCTTGAGATTAAAAAGTGTTAGGTATTGGTGAAGTTTTGAATCACAAAAGTAGGAGACGAATTCCTAACCCATTTACGGGTTAAAAACAATCTCGGTTGGGGGTTAATGCAGTGCTATCTAGAGACGAACTGTAAACACAGCTGGAACCACTACCACGAGCTCATGAACTCGATACGTTATTCACATAGTGATTTCTTTCTCGCATCAAGAGGATTTTATTTTGAGTTGCTGCAATGTTTAGTGGATCCTTAGATATTACCTACACCTATAATAATAGATATTAGTATAGTTGCAGGTATATTTTTTTTTTGTAATACATTTATGTTTATTAAAAAAAATAGACCAAAACTTGTTATATATAAAAAAATATTGGACAAAATACGGCGAATTGCATTGTAAAATTTAATCACACTTCTGGAAATTGGTTAAAGATTCACATACGTCGTCACCTTCAACCAAAGTATTTTTTAGCTAGTATTTTCTAGCTACAATTTGTATGGCATCTAATTGTTAGCCATTTTTGCCACAAGGCATTCTTTCGATTACAAACCTTTTTCACGTCGAGTACTGATAAGACTCGCACTCAGCACACATAGTCTATAGCTAAGTTACTATCGTTAATTACGATGACGTAAATCGTCGACAAAACATAAATCGATGACTCCTATGCAATATATCATATTATGTCCAAAACAAGTACTTTGGATATACGATATATTACGTAGGAGCCATCGAAATGGTTCGTCGTTCGATCGAGACACAACCGCTGGTAGGGCCGTGCCGTGAAGTGCACTCCGCAGTTCGCCAAGCGCGAATGAAATGAAAGTTTTGCTTCCGCTCTCGTTTATTTCGTTCGGTAACGTTGTCGATTTGATTTATTGTTTTTCGGTGCCCGTTTGATATTTCTCTTTGAACTAAAATCGATGGTATTATTCGTTTATTGACAAAAGCAGCTCTGATTGAACTGATATTTATTTTTTGGTTCATTGCTATGGTTATCTTATCACCGCTATATATTACACCGTGCGCTTTCTTTAGAATAGCATTGCAAGTACCAACGATTATTATTATTTTATACTCCGTTCTGTTTCAATGTGATCTTAATGTGAACACAAAATTTTTGTCTCTGTTTATCTGTATTGCACGGTGAATGGTGGAAGCATCAAAGCCCATACTGACTTTGCTATGTGTTATTGTTACTGGCACACAAGAAATATATTTTTTATTATATTTTAAAGGACAATGCCGATTTTTCTATGAGAGTTGGGCTATTGTTGCGTCTTAACCAAATTAACTGTAAAACATTGAAAATGTACTCAGGATTCATATTTAAAAAAATCACTTAGATATTCGATGGGAGTTTTGAGAAATCTGAATTTAAAATGTTCCGAATTTTGAGGTTAAGTTATGCATTCAAAAGTGTAAAATATAGTATCAAAAGTAATTTGCAATATCTAACGGCATACACATATTATAGTAAATTAATCAACGGAGGATTGCACGACTCAACGTTGAAGTAAGACTTTTAATACACTTTGTTGGAACACTTTGAATAATAATTAAAGAAAACACTTCTTTCACACACACCATCAAAAAGTCAAATTCATTATTCACGCCACACAAATGTCAATAGTACCATACGGTTAGGGCTGCCAGTAAAAAAAAAATATGTAGCCTAAAATAGTTTTAGAAAAAGAAAAAATAACTTTATTATATTTCTTATTACTTTCAATTAAAAAGAAAAACTTCATTAGCATTATTTTATAAAGTAATCTTCGACTAATGTTCATTATGTTAAATAGAGTTGGTGTGGGTTTCTTTCATTTATTTCATATCACTTTTCTTACTATTTCACTTAAAAACTGGTATTGGCAATAAACTGGCATCATTTGGCGGTTGACATACAAAATGGTGGTTCCGCTAATTTCTAATTCAATATGGTTACTTTTTTTTTTATAACTTTTAAACCCCCATTCGCTTACAACTAAAATTAATATACATAACATAAAATTTCAAAAGACGAATATTTATATATAAATGGTTAAGACGCAAGAGTGACGCAAAATAGCCCAGTTTTCGGCATTCTCCTTTAGAACAGTTACATCACTTTTTTACACGATTATAAATTTATATTGAAACAACATGGAGTATTTTCATGTTTATTATTTTATTATTTAAAGACAATATCTAAGTCCGATTAGAACTTTGATCTATACGAATATATATATTATCTATATATTATGGACTATCTAAGGTAAACCTGGATATAATCTAGATAATAGTATGACCTATTCATAACGTACACATATCAAGCCCTAGTAATTATTCTGTCAGAGAAACAAAGCTGCAGATAACAATTTATGGACTGGATAATCCACAGATAACCCGGCGTGTGCACTCAAACAGGCCTCATAGTTAATCTGTGAGATTGATGAAAACATAACTTTTAAGTTCCTGCACATGTATGTTCTTCGTATTTTAATGCAAAAATCGAAATAAGCCACAAAATATGTTATCCTCAAATTCTCTTGTTTCTTTCTTCATCCTTATTTTAGGCTATTTAAGGGTTGTAATATTTATGGCAGAAACGCAGTCAGCCATCATCTGGCCCTAATATTTATGTCGTGGTTAGTCATACTTCTGAAAAACAAATAGGTAGAATTAAGTACCTAAGCAGAATGGTCGACTAAGGTTATAGAAATCAATACACCTATACCGTAAATATTTTTCCTATACAAGAATATTCCGTCTCGGTTACTGCTTGACAGAATGACAAGAACACTATGTGACTTCAGCGCCACACAATATTTATATTAATATATGTATACTAATATTATAAAGGGGTAACATATTTTGATTGTTTGTTTGTTTGAATGGAATATGCTCTGAAACCACTGAACCAATATGAAAAATTCTTTCGCCGTTGGAAAGCTACATTCCTAGCGCTGAACATAGGCTTTATTATATTTTCGACAAAAATAGGGTTCCTTACCAAAACCCCAAAAATGTAGCCCAAAGTGTAAAAAACGACCTTCAAAATTTATTACATCGTGTGCGCTTCGACAACGGCTTAACCGATTTCGCTTTTTTACAGTATGTTCGTTATTGTCATGAAAAGGTTATCTGCCGCTATAGTCCGCCTTGCGGGTTCCGCGTTGTTTTTTTTAGTTGAATTTCATCATAAACTGTTTTTATGCTCAACGAAGTTGAAAAGTTAAGGTATCATTAGAGTGATTTCTTTTTTAAATAAATTAATTACTTTTTGAAAAATTCAGTCGGAACAGCAGAAATTGCGAGCTTACAGAGAATCGCCCATAAACATAATTTCAGTATTTGTCTCAAAAATTAATCTGTGCCCAATATGGCCCGGAGCTAAGTATCCGAAGAAGCCGTAATACCAGACAACGGTTATATATTTTATATAAACAAATTTTTTACACATCCATGATCCAGGAACACAGAAAACTATTCTATTCCTCCGGCGGGATTCGAACCCGCGACCTCCAGCTTGGGCACCGACACGCTCAACCACCACATTAATTAGATGGAATTATAAAATTAACACTCCCTAAAATAACGAAAAATCCCCTCACCCATAATACAATATCAATATAATCTGTTATTTGTGTAAAAAATATATAATCCGAAAAGACTGTTTTCCTCATATAAATTATAAGAAGATTGTAGATGGCAGCTTCCGATCTATGTTTAGTTTAAAAATATATTCAAATTGCTACCGGTAACCACTATAACGAGAACCGCGGATTTTAATACGAATTTCTAAAAATACAAAGGAGAAAACGACACGCATTCGTCCAACGTATATTGGAAACGTACAGCCCTTAAATACACAATATTCTGCTGCAAACTTAATTAAATTTTGAAGAATAATCCTCGAATCCTTTAAATCATTAATATAAGGTTTACAGTCGCTTAATTTTGTGTACACAACTGCATTACACGTGTGGTTTGTGTACGCTTTTAAATAGATGTTGAAAGAAGACGACGGGTAGCCATCAAGGCGCTCTAATAGGCGTATCGTATGCCTAAAATAATTTACAAATTGGTTGTGCGAGTCTCATTCGAGTATCGTTCAAGTCACGGTCGCTTCCTTTTCAACTATTTGTGGAGGGAAAACATGTAAACATTTTAAAATGAAACATTATATTTATTGTGAAAGGTAATTTATATTCATTTAAAGTGATTTGTAAATGAATAACGAATGCCACGCGATGCACTTTAAATAGGTTTGTAATAAGTTCAATGGCTAATGAAAGTGGCCATGTATTTATTATTATATCTATCATTTGGCCCGCGCCTTCGTGAAACTTTTTACACCCTGGGGGTTGAATTTTGAAAAATCCTTCCTTAGTGGTTGCCCAATTGTCTACAACCTAGGAGAGAGTCGGTGTCCCGGCGAACTTCCTTGCACAACAGGAGGTCGTCAGAGCATGACACTTCGTGTGCGTAAAATGACATCTCTTAGAATTCGTAAATTTTGCTGCGTATGTAATAATAATAATATCCACGGGCGCTTCACACCACGTCAATCTGGCCCCGTGCTAAGTATCCGAAGAACTTATGTTACAGGTACCAGACAACGGAAATATATTTAACACTTTTATACTATACACATATTTAAGATTTTTATTATATTATACACAAATTTAATACACATCCATGACTCAGGAACATTAAAAACTTTTTGTTCCCTCGGCGGGATTGAAACCCGCGACCTCTAGCTCGAGCACCAACGCGTCAACCATTGCGCTACGGAGGTCGTTCCTTTAAACAACGCTGAAATCATCAAACATGTATCTCTAAGGACTCAGAAGTTCTGTTCAGTACTTTTAGATCCATGATATGGTGCAAAACCTTACTGTTTGGTAACATATGCTTAGACTACTTCAAAAAAAATCAAAATCGACATAATATGTTTCCATATAAATTTTGAGAAGTTCCCTCGATTCCTCGCCATCATCAGGTCTCCACTTTGATAACTATGAGACCAAGTTCGACTGTAATTGAAGTAGTGGCATATGCTTGTATTCCTTTAAACAACGCTGAAATCATCAAACACGTATCTCTAAGAACTCAGAAGTTCTGTTCAGTACTTTTAAGTCCAGGTGCAAAACCTTACTTTTTGTAATATATACTTTAGAAAAAATTAAAATTGATATATGTTTCCATATAAATTTTGAGGAGTACCCTCGATTCCTCACAGATCACCATTTTGGTGACAATGGGACCAAATTTGAATTATACCCTACACAACACAAAAAAAATATTTAAAATAGGTTCATAAACGACGAATCCGCAAACAAACATAAAAAAAAACATATATACGGTCGAATTGAGAAACCTCCTTTTTTGGAAGTCGGTTAAAAACATAATCCTCTGTTAAATAAAATGAAGATTATAATATTTTTATTGTATTTTTCAATAATACCAGAATCTACTCATTGAGAAAAAAGGTTTCCAAGTACATCAAATATTCAGATTATAATATTATAATACAGCGATTATACTTTATAACTGAAGCCAGTTTACCTGAAAGTTTGTCCAACTGTGACTGTTAAGATATTAATTACTAAGGATAACTTACCATATTAATGTAATATCTAGATTTTAATCAGTTAAAGTCCTAAAACGAGATAGTAAGCAATTAATGTTTCCAATTACTATTTAATCGTAAACCCTCAACTATCACAAGTTGCAAACTCAAAGATAATAACTCAAGTTATTTGTGCTACGCCTTCACGATGAAGGGAATTTAATCTGACGCAGTCGACATACAAACATGCCATGAATCCGTTCATATGTTCTAGAGGCCGCCCTGGTTCGAAATTCGAACACAATTCAAATTAAAGTTTTTTCGGGTTATTATGATCTTAGGTTTGCCTATAAAGATTATTAATTGTATAAAAACTTTTTGTATGATATGTGCGAGTGCCGCAGCGTGCATTTTAGTTATTTTCAATAATTGTATTATTTCTAAGCTTTATTTACAGATTATACTAACATTCGGCAAATATTTACTAATTATTACCTACAAATTTTACAATTCTCTGTTCCAATAACTCTTGTATAATTGTACCTACCTGAAATTTTTCATCGCGTACCTATTAAAATATAGGTAAGTAGGTATATAGATTTGACTAGATGCTGACCGATATTGGCTTAAATAAAATATTATTATGTTATATTAATATTATATTATAACACTAGCTGTGCCCGCGACTTCGTACGCGTGGAAAAGTGATTTCGGACACTTTTATATTTTTAGTTTATTGGCGCAACCGCTGACAACTTTCGCTAATTTAATAGTTACTTCCCAGTGTATCCCAGTGTTGATCCCTATCCAGCAAGTCACGTACCCGGCAAGCCTCTTGGTATGCTCATGGTATAATAATAATATAGTACCATCCTTTCGGAGCTCGGCAAAAGAAGTAGGCCTTCGAACAATATGTAGAAGTCAGCAAAGGTATTCGAAGTTAGGTTAATATTATTCGAATGCACCGTATAGACCCAGCCAATTTTTCACGTTAATTTAGTAAATTATTTAACTTCAATGTCCGTCTGTCTATCTGTCTGGTTGTCAAAACTTTAACACGTGTAGGTATCAAGCTAACAATCCTATTAAATACTCAGGATCTTCTGTCCCTTCTGGCTTTGAAAAAAACAGACTCCTTAGCCACATCTACCCAAAGATTCAGCCGTTTATCTCTCTAATTTTCGACACTCCAAAGGGAACCAAAACCTAAATTTGATACGAAGCAACGTCTTAATAGTGCCGACTGCCGACATAGGATAAATTGCGAAACCATAAAATTATTTTCAATTTTTTTGAACTTACTACCGTTTTTGTCATAAATATTTTGAGATATTAAATTGAAACATATATTGCAATTATTAAGGTATTTAAAACGAAACTCTCGGTTAGACATGGGCGCAGCGGCACGCCCCGTCGAGGATCCAGCAGGCTTACTCTCGACACAACCGAGAATCGAATCAGTTCGATCTCAACGGATTTGGTGTTTTATTTGGTAGATTACTTTGGAACTAATTAGGATAAAGAAAACCTTTGGAACGTAACTTTTTGTACACCCGACGATATCAATCGACATAGAACAAAAATAAACAAACGTCAATTTATTCGGGAGTATGCGGCACGATCGAATCTGAATCAAAATCGAATCAGTTTGGGGAGTTAGGCCCCAGCTCGGCGCGCCGATCGGTTTTAGTAGCGTTTTTTTTATTAACCTACCCTAAGTATAACAATAATATAAATAAATTAAATTTAGTTTTAAAGAAAATATAAAATAAAAAAAGATTAAATTTGAATGTTTGCAGCGCGGTTCCTGCCGCGCTTCATACAAACGTCCAGCATTTTTTTTTAATTGTCATAAGTTTTTTATTTATGAACCGATTGAGATGAAATAAATGTTAAGTCAAGATTACTACAAATATGATTGAACCACATCTAAATCGGATAAGCCGTTTCTGAGATTAGCGTGCACAAATGCACCGACAAACAGACAAAAAAAAAATTGTTTTGGGTACTATTGCATAAATAAAAGTCTCCTATAATAACACAGGCACAGTTAGCACATTTTAATAGTATTTTTTACCCAGCAGTCTACACTACACCAGCCCGGCTCGGACGTCACGCAGCAGCCTGCATTACGCGGCGTCCGGTCGAATCACGGCGAAACGATTTTAATTTTGCTATACCTATTTCCTAAACTACTCATTATATTTGCATGGTATAAAGGGCAAATATTATAGTCTTCATGGAATGCTTAAGCCAACTAACGTTTTAAAAATGATAAGAATTAATACCGTGATGGTATAAATAGCTTTCCAAAAACCGCTTAATTGCCCGTTTTTTAGTTTATCGCGAAAGGCTTTCTTTTAATTATACAGTTAATTAAGTTGATTTTATACAATAAATGATAATTTATTTCAATTTGTGAAGCAAGTTCAAAAATACAATTTTTATATTATTATTATGACACTGTGAAAACACTGTTTTCCCAGAAAAAAAATCCTGATAGTTAAGTACTTATTTGATGTTCTAATCTACTTTAGTGCCACGTTCTATTGCTTCGCGTCACTGTGTAAGCGATCCCCCCGCGCCCCCCGCACGAACCGTTCGACCGCAGGCCGCGCGCGCGAAATTCATCCGACTTGCTTCAAATTTATCGTCACTGCTCGGCTCCTATGTATCGTAGCGTTATGTTATATAGCCTATAACCTGCCCAGGAATATGGGCTACAATCGTACCAAGTTTGGTTAAAATCCCTTCAGTAGTTTTTGTTTCCATCGTGCACATACAGACAGACAGACAGACAGACAGACAGACAGACAGACAGACAGACAGACAAAAATTTTACTAATTGCATTTTTGGCATCAATATCGATCGCCAATCATCCTCCAATATGTATTTTGAAAAAATATTCAATGTACAGAATTGATCTCTCTACAGTTTTATTATAAGTATAGATAGTACCTACATCTTGAGAAAGCAAAGCAATGGCAAAAATTCGCCAATTATTGCCCTCAAACTTTATCGACGGTTAAAAGGTAATTAATATACCTACGCGCCAAAAACATAATTTAACAGGTAAGCAATGAATTAGATTAGAAAAATTAGAAAAATGAATAGGTACTTACTTAATATGTCAATGTTTCTTTGACGTTAGATAAATTTAATTATTAGTTTCTATGATTGCCTCTAAATTGTTTTTGACGCTAGTGTCGTAGCAAAAATGAAGCAAATGTAATAATATTTTTAATTCTGAATAATTTACTAACGTTATATAAACCTAGCAATTGTGGCTAATCATATTTTTACATAATCAGTCCGCCGGACTTGGCATTAATGAAATCCGACAGGAAGTGTTTAGTCGGAAAAAAGTTAATCTTTAGATAGGTATTCTTTGTATCGGTAATAAGTTACATTAAAATAGTCAATGTTGTCTATGGATATCTCTAACATGGCACCACTGCAATACTTTTTTTTTTTGATCACCAATGCTGTAAAAAGTACAGTTACTTTCTTTATAAGTAGTCTACTTAATATATTTGTAAAATCTTTTTGTAAATAACTCTTTACAATACTTTTCAAAATTATTATTAGGTATATCTTCAAATAAATTTTGATATTAAAATACAATAGAACGGTACAATACTAAAATATTTTTTCAGCCGTTACAGGACGGTTAAAGCGCCATCTAGGTGTCGTCCTTGAAATTATGTTGCACTCGCGTCATGAAGACGTATCCCACGGGATGAAAAAGTGTTTTCTATAACGTTCACTAGATGGCGGTTTGATCATTCCTAAAATAATTTGACATAGTAAGTTGACATACTTACGCATCATTATTTTAAGTAATTAATTATACATTATTCTATTAATTTAAAACCTATTCAATTAGTGCCTTACATTAATTTACATTTACAATATAAAAATCGCTGAAATTGCGAGAAATACAGATTGGTGAGCATCAAGTTTTAATTCTCTTAAAATCTTTATCATATAGGTACCTACTTAGATAATATTATTAATTTACGTGAAACAAAAACTTTGTGATATTACAAATCTATAGTTCACTCACCGTTTATATAGGGGAGTTCAGAACCATACCATTTGATTAAATCACGCTTGGAAATACACAATAAGCATACCTATATTATACGATTGAATTGAGAAACGTCCTCCTTTTTGGAAGTCGGTTCAAAATAAAAAAAATTGTTACAAAATTTTATCGCCGACCAAATTTGAACTGGGTCAAATTCCAGCGAGCGAAGTTGGACCACCGAAATCTTTTATTAATCCAGGATTTATTCCTTCTAATACGCACCGATTTGGGTTTAGTTAGCAAATTGATTGTTTCCCAATTTTAAAAAAGCGTAACAAAAAAGATTATTTCAGTATCTAATAAAAGCCTTCTTACCGATGAAGGTTATTATATTTAAAATGAAAATGAAAAATTTTCATTTTTACAAAAAGATTTTACAAATATAAGTAGGTACTTTTTAGAGCATTGGTGATATCATGAAAAAACTACTTGCACTTTTTAAAAAAGTATTGTAATAGTGCAATGTTAGAGCTATCTATAACTATGTACTTATATCTATAACTAACACCAATAGGAACATACCGCCAATGAAGAATTAAAAATCGTGGGTTTCATCAGCAATATGACCATAAAAAATAATAGTCACGAAAACCCAACACGGATTAATATGCGATTGATGTGACATATCACAGTGCCGCTGCCACGCGCCGACTTCGGGGTGTGATGTGCATCACAAGTGGGCGTGTGTGGTCCTGTTTTGAACAGGATATTATGTTTTTTGGTCACAAATAAGCTATTGTTTATGAAAAAGTTTCTAGTAAGTTATTGTAACTGTGATGAGTCTTCTCAAGCGGTATCTTCAGCTCTTCTTCTTTTTTCTTATCTTCTTATACCTATATAAAAATGAACGGTTGAACCGATTTGGCTATTTTTGGTCTTGAAATGTTCGTGGAAGTCCAGGGAATGTTTAAACGATTTTTTTATTTTTTGTATGCTCAACGAAGTGGGCACGGGTCAGCTAGTCTTCTTCTTATATATAAAAATGAATTGCTGTTCGTTAGTCTCGCTAAAATATGAGAACAGCTGAACCGATTCGGCTATTTTTCGTCTTGAAATATTCGTGGTAGTCCAGGAAGGGTTTAACCGGTTTGTATGCTCAACGAAGTGGGCACGGGTCAGCTAGTAGATTAATACAACCTTATCCTTGCATTGCGCCTGGCACTATAATAAGATCCGGAATCCGGGAGTCTAAAAAATACCTAGTTCGAGTCCTGTCCAAGGTACATAAAAGTTTTCTGTGTTTCAGGGTCATGGTTATCTGTAGGGTGCTGGAGAAAGAATAGAACCCCCCCCCCCATAATTTTTTCCCATGTGTGTCGTAAAACGCGACAAAGGGAATATTTTAACACTTCGCTCGCCAATCATAATCACATCATATCATCACACTAGCCCAGCTAGAAAAATCGGCGTAACAAACTCGCATGGGGTCAGCATGAAAAGATGGAAAATTGCTCTTTTCAAATTAAATTTACAAAATTTGTGCTAACTACAACTATTCATAGATGTTATGGTATTTTAATTATTGTCTTGTGTTGTATGTCAATGGCATGAATTTGGGGTCTCGGATTGTACCTCGTTGCGTTTTCTTTGAACAGCTTAAAAATATATGACCGCTATGTCTCTGTCGCTCTCCTTTGTCTATTGTTACTTTTATATAATAGCTTTGCGTGCTCTTCGAATTCGGTCCTTACTGAATTTTAATTCACATTATACATTTTTGGAACTGGTGCGGCGTGAACCTAGTGCGTGCTACAATGTCAAATTAAGGTATAGTACGTCCGAGATAAATTTAACCTAAACGTAAACAAAGCCATCTATGACACAGCCATAGATTAGTCAGTGATGCCAATTGGCCAATAATAATAAAATGAATAATGTTTGCTATGAATCCATAGACTATATAGGCTTTCTACAATCGGCAGTGTCAAAATGGCGTATTTTTTCAGTGAAAGATTTTCATTTGATGTTTAAACATATTAATTACTGTTTAATTGCTATAAAATGTATTAGATAATGAAGTATGATCCTTTAATTTATCTATGAAAGTGTTGATAAGTGAACACATTAAGTGAATATGTGAAATATTCGATGTTTTCGGTTTGTTTACCCTTATGTTAAATTTATCTCGGACGTACTATAGATACGAGTTTTTCTACTCCACAACGTATTCTGATTGTTGGTGGTCCATGGTTTTGAAATTAGTGTTTTATGAAAACTTACGTCAAAAAAAATTTGTTTCCAAGTTAGACTTATAATTCTGTCTCACATTTTATTATTCTACTAGCCTTTGCCCGCGGCTTCGTCCGAGATAGATCACACCGCTTCCGAGAAGGTTGAATTTTAAATGAGCAATACGTGTGCGAATTTAAATTTTCTATCCTTATGCGTTTTAGCACTATGCCTCATGAGTTATGGGTGTGTTGGTAATTGATATTTGTCAATATAACTTTTGCCTTTTAGATAGTATTATTTTGATTAATAATTTACAAAATAGGTAAAGGACAAATATAAGTAATTTTGCCACGAGGTGAAGCATCAGAGCCAACTAAAAAATATTATAACTTTGTAGAGGTAGTCAAGTTACAACAGCAATATTCTGTAGGGGCACTGCAACTTGTTTAAAAAGTTTATTTTTGGACTTTCGTCGCGAAGTCTAAAAGTAGTGTGTTAGCGAAAAGTGCTTAAAAGAGTCTAAAGATTGACTTTGTCGCCTAGACTTGTATGGAGCGTGTCCTATGAATTAAGAAGTATGGTGTGATATGTGCGAGCAATATAGCTAAATATTTATGTACCAATAAAAATGAATTTAGCTGCTAAAAAATGAAATATTGATTAAAACAATATGTGTACATCGAAATAAAAACCTTTTTTTCCTTCACATATTAGTCTTGCGAGTGTAAAAATTACTTCAGCATTTTAAGTGTGGTAATAATAAGGGGATAGACGTTTTAGATTTCAATCTTCAGTCGGCGCGTCAACAAATCAGTTGAGTTAGGCCACTGGCGTTATACAGAATTAAGTTGAGTTAGCTGTTAAATAATAAGGCACTAAACGACAGTGAAATGTACAGGGGGGGGGCATCTAATGTGACAGCCTCCCCCCACACCGCTCTCCCGCGCCGCGCCGTTGCATTATAAATGCAGCCTTCTCTACAGAGGGGATGAAACTTTGAATATAATGTGCAGATCGATTGTCGAGTGAATAAAAATCATATGAGTAGCACCGATGGGTTTTCAGTTTTATCAGTATCCCAAGCAGGAACATTTGAAAGCTACGTAAAGTGAAGTAGTCGAATGTCAATTGTATTGGCGCTGTCTAGCATACAATTGTCATTCAGTAACTTTACGGAGCTATAAAATGCTCTGCTTGACCTACAGTTAGGTAAAGTAAGTTCAAGTAGTCTCAAATACGTCAAAAACAAGAGAAAATTCTGCGTAGGTGTCTAATAAGAGAGAGAATAAGATAACTCTACGGACAAACCCCACGGGCTTATGGGAAACCGAGCTCGCTCTTTATCGTGTGATTTAATTTGGAAAATAAATAAATAATAAGTATTCGCCAGTTAATTTCCCCACTTTTTTGACTAAACCTCACGTTGACTAAACCTCAGACCGCTGCCGGTTATGAGGATGTCAGCATAGATGTTGATGATGAAGAGTGACATAGGATGAAAGAACTTTCCAATTCGTCTTGATAATATCATTCATGATTAGCATAGGTTAGGCTTATCCTATAGAGTAGACCAAGGTATATAGTATAGACCAAGTAAATTTAAAGTCATACAATCACATTATGACGTTTACGGCAAAGCCAAAAGGAAGGGTAATGATTTTGGCAGCGTGTATATATTTTCAACGTAGCGTCTAAACTACTGATCCGGTTTAAATGAAAGGTGTGGTTTTTATAAAATTCGTAATAATAGGCCCTGTCCTATTTGGGTTTCCATAGGAGGGTTAAAGCCTAAAGGTTTATATAAAAAATGCTTATTATAATTGTAGGTACTCAAGACCTTTTCAATAAGCAGTAACATTTGTAGAGGTTTATAAACCTCTAATCCGTATCATGATAAGTCAAATTAATCGTTTGTGAGACTCGTGAATGGCACTTAACAATAAGGAATACGTAAGCTCATTTGCTCAAAGACCTTTGAGTGTTAGAAGTTCCGCAGTGGAGCTCGGCTTATATCTAACTAATTATTTCCGCGCATATTCCTATTCTCTTTGCGTCAAAGCACCCGAAATGTACCTGCAGTATTTTATTTCTTTAATTATTTTATTAATAACGGCATGGGACTAACTACGTCTTGAATATCTTTGTAAGGAAAGAACTCATGACACTCTGTCTGGTACAATAGGATTAGGGACTAGAAACAAAATTAAATTTTTTAATCGGAATGCAGCATGCGAACTAATAACGAAGAATTATATATAGCTAAGGTAAGCCTAAGAGCCTAAGAACACTCTCGAACACGACAAGCTTTAAAACAAAAAATCTAGGACTTAACGAACATTGTTCGCAGAGTCTACATCCTGAGGATGCTCCGGGGTCGGAGCGAAACGCGCGTCGAGTTTTGCAACCTGCACGGTGGTGTGGGGCTTTGCACGATCGTGTTAACATTATTGCTTGTGTGGTGGTGGTGTTTTCACGTTTTTACAGTGCAGTGTGGGAAGGAGGGAGGGGCATCAAACGCAGTGACACTCACGCATAGGCAGCGTACACTCACTCATCTGCTTGCAGGTTGTGGTTATAATTGTGTCGCGGGATATTGCTAGATATAAATTTTATACTATGGATTTCCGCAAAGTAACGCCTGATTCCATTAACTATAAAAAATGTAGGTAAAAATAGGATCATCCGTTTGGGAACTGCGATGTCACAGACACACAAATACACACACATGCTACAATCTGATGCTAATTTATGAAACATGTTGTTAGTATCCAGTTGATGGATGGCGGGCACCCGAAGTAATTATGAGGTATGGCAGGTCTCTGGGACACTTCTCGCCGGTCGAAAGCGTTAATATTGAAAATTTATGGAAAGGTACGGGTAAATCATTACCCAACTTTAGGAACCCTCCCGATACATTAACATACGGTTTACATATGACAAAGATGGCCGTATAGAGGAGAGAGAGGGAAGTATACTGTTGAACGATAAAATTTTAAAGCATTCGTTTCATTGTTGTATACAAATAAATGGAAAAAGCAGAAGAATGTAGCGAGACTTGGCACATCGCTTAAAATTTACTGATAAGAACTGCAAAATAAAATAAAAATTAATTTCGACTATATACCATTTCCTTTCCAAACATTATTTTAAAATTTAACTTTAACTGTTGCGTTTTAAAATAAAATTGTAACTGATTATGACATAGTAGGTACTATAATATAATTGATGAACATCTATATTATTATTATCTATTTTCCCACCATCACCATACATATTATTACCTTCAAATAAAATAGGGACCGAAATGTCTTCATACCTTTCTAATTTCAGCTCATTTCAGTCTCGGGGCGGACAATAGAAATAATTAATAATCTAAAATGGCTGAACATCGGAATGATTTTAAACAATGGGTCGAGCGCTGGGGTGTGTAAGGTGATAATGCTGCCTATTATAAGTGCTTACTGCTCAATTAGGTAGAATTTCAGTAAATTAAAATTTTGGAGTCCGTGGTTTTGTAATTATAATAATTATAATAAAGACTGCTCTGGATCCTAGAGAGGCCCAGTGCCAATTTCACCATCACATGTTAAAGTTAATCCTCAATTAAATATCATTTTATCCCTCTATTTTCTGTATTTTATGTATTTTCTGTCAATTAATGAAAAATCAAGGTATTTTAACAAGCCGTTAACACTAACAAACTTTGGTGAAATCGGAACTTATTCTCCGATAAAACGATAGGCAGATAGAGCGTACTGGACTAGGTGAGGCCACTTAAGCAAATACAATAAAATACAGCTAAGTGTGAGTTGGACTCGCGCACCGAGAAGGAGTATTCCGTTACTATAGAATGTTGATATTAGGTTAGTTTATAGTGTGTTAGAAATTTAAAACTCTATTTTATATAATCAACATAGTTTCAAAGCTACATTTGCCCGCCGAACTTTTTTTATTTTTTCGCTGAAATTATTTTCATAATACTAGATAGATTACATTGCCCCACTGACCCACTGTACTGAAACAAAATACAAAAATTCGAACTTAGGTATGATGAATTGTCAAAACTAAATTGTATAGGAGAGCGCTTTAAATAATTTGGTCGCCTTTAGAAAAGTAAAATAGGTATACATAAGTTCAGAGACTTGCAAGGTTTTTGATATAGTCAAAGTTACTTAATAGGTTTCAAAGTGGTAACATGGAAGGTAATGATGCAGTTATCGATGCTTTTTTTTGTGGGTAGGGCTGCGTCCATTTACCATCTTTCGGACGCAGCGAGTCCTACATATCCGTGGAGGGAAGAATCCCCAATCCCCAACGGAATGCTTAAAAGCATTTCTCGGCGATAAAAAAAAATGGTATCGATGCTTTAATATTTCAGTGTATACGTGACTTTTCCACTCTGGTTTTTTTTTTTTTTTTATGGAAAAAGGGGGCAAACGAGCAGCAGGCACCTGATGTTAAGTGAATCCTGACGCCTATAAACATCCGCAACTCCAGAGGAACTGCAGGTGCGTTGCCGGCCTTAAAATGTGCCGGTGTTTTATATTTTGTAGAGACATACTCCAAGAGCAGGATTATGGAAAAAAAACCGATTTTAACCCCCGACGCAAAAACGACGGAATGTAATAAGTTTGACGTGTCTGTGTAAATGTGTATGTGTCTGTCTGTGGCATGGTAGCTCTCATACAGATGATCCGATTTTAATGCGGTTTTTGTTGTTTGAAAGGTATATCAGTCGAGAGTATTCTTAAGCTATGTTTGGTGGAAATCGGTTCAGGTCTTCAAAGTTATCAGGTCGTTTGTTAGGTGTGATAGGAATGTTACACGCTAAGACGGGATATTTTTTTAATTTATTTTATAGTATAAAGTGTTCCTTACTAGATTTCAATTTGGGGCAGCCAATTTATACCACGACTTATACCTACATAATATAATGCCAACATAATTACTATGATGATCTGAATAAAAAATATTATTCCTAACTTTGTAATTCAAAGTGAAAAGCAAACTTTAGTCTCTGTCTACTTAATATTGTTTGATATTCATATAAGAATAACCTTCATATACCTAAATGCTGAGCTGGGGTCAATTTTTGGCATCATAAAACATAATAATATTATTATATTAGACACTAAGTATTGTTCGTTATAATGTTACATTGTGTTGTATCATGATGGTCAGAATAAAAATGTTTTCTTTCTTTCTTTAATACAAGGTGTAAAAATAACAGTCACTATAACTAACAGTCAATATAAACTCCCTTTTCTCATTCTAGAAATGTATTTTTTTACACTTATTTTTATTAATTTTTTGTTATATTTGCCAAAAAAGTAATTGTAAGACAAAAAAATAGGTTATAACAAAAAAAAAAACATAAAACGATACATATATTCCAGAATAAGAAAAAGTATTATAATAAATCCCAAAGTTATTATGGTCTTTTATATGCATTATCTTATCTTTACAAACCAACTTAATTTGGTTTCGCTTTCCCATACCAAAAAGATAATTCATACAAAACAGTAAAGATAATTCATACAAAACAGATGACAAAGGGGTGAGTAGGGGTAAATTATTCGTCTGTAAACTCTTACCTTCGTGCTGATGGCCGTGATTAGGTGACGGATGGGTCTGACCCCCACTTTCTAATTTGTTTACGGCGCGGGGTTCATGACCTTAATAAGGCGAGACAGTAGTTTTGTTAACGAGTTAATTCGGCAAGTCTCCTACTGGGTAGCACCAATGAGATTTTTTCAGATCTGAAGTACAATATACGAATGCTCTTTTAAAGGAAACGTCCGCCTATGGTTGACCAGACGTATCTACTTGCATAGCTGGGCACCGTTAATCACCCAGATAACTTCGTTAATCGTTAATCCGCTACTTAAAAATTTAGCTTCGTTAAACGTTAAACCGTTACATTTCCGAAGAATTAACGCAAGTTAACGTTAATCGTTTATTCGTTAAAATCCGCTAGTGTTTTTGTTCTAGAAGTTAACTGGTTAGGAATGACAAGTAGACTACTTGTCATTCCTTAGTATTCTGATTTCCTTATTACCATTTGGGATATCTCCTTTCTAACTAGAAGATAATCATCAAGTCAATTCATTACGACGAAGTGATTTGCGACCACAAAAATATGTAGGG
Organism: Celastrina argiolus; assembly: GCA_905187575.2. Taxonomy (NCBI): domain Eukaryota; kingdom Metazoa; phylum Arthropoda; class Insecta; order Lepidoptera; family Lycaenidae; genus Celastrina; species Celastrina argiolus. The sequence goes on from LR994579.1 coordinate 17,413,989, forward strand.
TGGACTAAGAAATCTCCTTTTAAAATCACTACGGATACTTAGCTAAAAGTGGTAATAAGGAAACCAGAATACTTAGGAATGACAAGTTAATACGTCTGGGCCAACCATGGGCAGGCGTTTCCTTTAACAGAGCGTAGAGTTTCCTTTAATTATTTAGGTACTTATCTAAAGGCCACAGACGATAAAAATGCACATTTAAAGTAGGTACATCTTCATACTGAACCGCCCAAATCGAAGGACGCTGCTATTGCTACTTCGAGTTATAACTCGTCTATTTCAATTTATTATACTATAGTACGTCCGAGATAAATTTAAACCAAACGTAAATAAAGCCGTTTAGGACACAATCGTATATTAGTCAGTGATGCCAATTGAACAATATTAATGCGATGATTATTGTTGGCTACATGAATCCATAGACTGTACTCTAAAACCTGCAATGTCAAAATAGCGTATTTTTACTGTAAAGGTTTTTCGTTTGTGGTTTAAATATGTTATTATTGTTTTATTGTTATAAAATGTATTGGATAATAAAGTATGATCCTTTAATATACCTGTGAAAGTGTGGATAAGTGTGCACAATAAGTGAATAAGTGAAAATTTCGATGTTTTCGGTTTGTTTACCTTTAGGTTAAATTTATCAGGGACGAACTATACATTAGCGCACGGCATGCGTGCGCCAGTTCAGGCGTTTAGGTTAGGTAAGGTTAATAATTTTAGAAACCATCGAAAGCTTTTATATTTATTCACAGGCGCCAAAATACGCAATAATTAATTTAAGGAATAAAAACCCTAAAAGCCCCATAGATTATAACACTCGTAAACGACAAATATTAATTAATATTAAATATTAAAATAAAAGGCCAGTCATTTCCATAAAGCTTGTACATAATAAATTATATTATATCGCGTGCCATGCTTATATCAGCCGAAATTGTTTAAAAAATGTTTATGAACGTGTTGTAGACATAACTTTTTAATTTTATCCTCTCTGTAAAATACTTTGACATTTATTAAGTTACGAATTAGTGTATTAATAAATTGTAAAAATAAATTTTTAAAAATGTTTATACTTTTTGTAAAAACTATATTTTTGGAACACATATCTCAAAGTAATCTTTAATTTTGTGAGTAAAGCAATAAATACAAAAGTAATCTACTAATCATGGCTCTTTCAGTAAATTCATTAATACACGGAACTGTAAACTGTCTCTCGAATAGCCCCTACTGTAAAAACTCACAAACGCGTACTCAACTCGATAATATGTCACATTAATCATAGCGCGGCTCATTAACAATGCCTTATCGCATTCTACACATTTTAATGATACTTTAAAGAGGGGTAACAGTATGAGTATCGTTCTTTAGTTATTTTATCGAGTCCCATGTTTCATTGGTGAGAGTTAATGTGTGTCAGCACGCAAATTGTGATTAAAATTAAAAAGAAATGTTGAATTATTCGAAAGGAATTGTAAAAAACCGGTAGCGGCTAACAGTAATGGTAATATGATATGGGTTTTTGTTGTGAAAAATGCTACGTTTGATTTAAGGGTGTTTTGGGAAATACAGAAATTGTTTTTGTGTATTCGAGTTTCATACATTCTAGCACTCAACAATGAAAAATTGGAATAAATTTTCAGTTTTGTAATAAATGTGCAGTGAACTCGAAGTCACAATAAAATATTCGTGATTCTTAGGTCGATTATTGTGATTTATTAATAGGATCAAATTATTAAAGGATGCGATTTATATAATATTATAATAAATTTACAATCATTTATTATAACAGAAAATAAAATAGTGTCAAGATTCTTACAACACAAATATTATTCAATGACACATTTTTCATTTTGGCCCATCACAAGAATGCCACCAAATACCCTTTAACACAAGGGAACTCCTGAAGCGTAGATATGCTGAATATTTAATCCAAGAAGGTAAAGAGGCGTACAAAGAAATGCGAGTTTGATCGACCTATATAAACATAGATCCTACCATGAGTTTCACTTTCGTTCAAGTATCAAGAGAGTTGTATACCTAAAATATATTTAATTAAAAATACAGAGTTATAATAAGAAGTTTTGTTTAACAAAATAATGAATCTTACTTGTGTGACTAATTGTGTCAAAATAAAAACGATATAGCCATAAGTATGTGAGTAAAATCAATTTAACATTGTAGACTAAAAAAATAAAATATTAAAAGGAAAGTTAAAATAAATTATGTTAGTACTTTAACTCGATTTCTTATTAAAAAGAACATACATCGCTCTCGATAGTGAGTTTTCGTGGTAGTTGCCCCAAAATACTATTGGATCAAGCGAGCCCGAGGCACCTTCATTATTTATTAAATATATCCAAAGGCCTTAGCACAAGCTAAATAATTGTTATCCTCAAATTTCAAGTGAAAATGTTTTTCATACAGGAACGGAGTTTTTGTCGCTTGCAATTTCAGACTTGAATTTTTATCATACAAGAGAGGGTTCGAAGCTTCGTTATATAATTTATTTTCAAAAGAAAAAAAGGAAAATTCTTAATGTAAATATTTTGACGGTATTATTTATGATAGGGTTATCATAATAAAAATAATAGGACGGATGGTCCAGGACTTAATTTCCCGTGAGCAAGGAATGCTATATACAAACATATATGTATATTTTAATCGTAAGTGAAGCAAAAACTTTCGAGTAGATTTTACGAGAAGGTACGAAGGAGTACGTGATTTGGTACAGTTAAAGTATATAATTATGAAGAAAGGTTACACAAAGAAGCTTAGCAAAAATAATGCTTAGATACACTACCGAAAATTATTGCCTACACCAGCGTGCTTTAATAACGTTTTTATTACACGTTCAATCGGTTACATTATTTTCTCTATTCTATGTGAGAGGATAAGAACCCTTATATAATGTTTAGACAAAAATATAATGTGATTTGGGTATATCGGATGAATTTCGACCGATTTCCAATTGTACTTAATCATTGGTAGATTAAATAAAATAATATCTAGATTAGTTTCTGACCCTAGGGAAAGTAACAAAATAAAGGCTACAGCAATTTGCGCATTAAAACTGCACATTTTCACTTTAAAATTCATACGAATCTGTTTTATGCAAATACTCCCGGGGGTGAAGACATAATAACTGTTCTTTGTAACATAATGAACGTGAAAAGCGCATTAAACGTAACCCATGCAGTGAAATAATTAGAACTAAAGGCCACAGGTTAAAGATGGAAAGAATACGTGGAAAATGTCCAATTTGTAAAAATTTTAGCTCTGTTAGATATTTTTTTACAGCATGAATTCAAATACACGTTTTACATTTTGTTTTTTTTTTTTATAATATAAAATAAGGTTGGTTAAGGGTGAAAAAGTGTATACGAGTATATTTCCAGGTCGCTGGAACAACTAATATGATACTCCATTTTTTATTTTTTTATTTAACCAATTTATTGTGCACATAAATGACAAAAATATTAGATATAAGGAAATACGACACAAAAGGACTACTTATCACTTATCTCTGAAAGAAGCAGCAGCAGTCCTACAGAGAGAAATTACATGAGGAACATCAGGCAGGGCGTGCACAATTGCAAATATAATAATAATAAACGTAATACTGTTATACACAAATAATACTTATATAGTCAGGGTTCCCCCATACATGATTTTCACTTGATTAATATCAAGCTAATTTTTCTTGAGTAGCTTCATTTCGATGAGTCGCCCAAGAATTTCTTGGACGGAACTCTCGATTGTGGTACCCCTGACTAATACTAACATAATTGAATAAATAATAATAATAATAATAATAATATCATACATCTTAATATATATATTTCTTGTGTGCGTGTGTATGTGACTGAACTCCTCCTAAACGACTGGACCAATTTTGATGAAATTTTTTGTGTGTGTTCGTGGAGATTCGAGAATGGTTTAGATTTACAATTGGAACCGATAGGTGGCGCTGCAGTCAGTATGTCAAGCAATTAATTAATAAGGCAATACGAAGTTTGCCGGGACAGCTAGTATTATATACAATTTAATAATCATATTAGCATTCACTGTTAAGATAGTGTTCTTTTACGCGTCTTTTAAAGACGGACATTTTTTTAAAGATTGTAGGGCAGTCACGAATGGTGTGGGGAAGGTAGTTCCATAATCTGACAGTATGAACAGTATGCGAATAGGAGAAGAAGTTTTTTGTATAAAAAAATAATAAACAGCAATCACACACCTTCTATGTGTCCGAATAGACTGTTGTTGTGTTAACTTTTATGGACCAGGGAAAGAAGAAAGTGATGGTTGTGCCGTATCAGGAGGTCAAGAGAAGGGCGGAGTGCAGAGAGGAATGGAGAAACCTCCACCGACAAGAGCGAAGCTCTTAAACTAGAAAAAGAATATTATAGCCTGTATATTTACTCTATTTGTTTGACAATAAAAAAAAAATCAAAAAATTATTTATTTCTCTCAATCCCATAAATTTAAGTAAATAAACTAAATACAGTTTTCTTGAGCAGACAACATGTGATGAGAGACTTGTGTCTGTGCTAGGATGTACCAGGGTGCTGATTCAAGATGCCATCGCTAATTATCGCTTACAAAGTTCGATAACAAAATGTATGGGATTTGACATAAGCTACGCTAAATGATCGCGATTTGGTATGTCATTTAGCGTACCTTATCTCAAATCCCATACATTTTGCTATCAAACTTTGTAAGCGATAATTAGCGATGGCATCTTGAATCAGCCCCAGTGTTACAATAATGATAACAGAGACGCAATTAACTTCCAACACCGGACTATACGAATGTGAAATAAGCTAAAAAAGGCGTAATATATAAAGCCAGTCATAACAGTACAGGCGTCATAAAAACGAGTAAGGGCGTCTCATTCTCTGCTCCTCGTGAATTTTAATAAGAACACTAGTAGATGGTAATTTAATTATTTAGTATAAAGCGTCGCGAGCGACCGACTAATTGACTCCGCGAGTGCGATTCAAGACACGACTCTTTACAAAATAATGTTCTTTTTAAATGACAGGCTTGTTAAATATTTATCATCTGTTTCAAGCACAACTAACTCAGAACCCATTCAGAATGTTTTGTGTTACAGTGTTTAGGAACTTATTTCAGTCTGAAAATATTGTATAAGTAAGTACTTACTCATATTTTTAACCCCCAACGCCTAAACGACGAGGTGTTATAAGTTTGACGTGTCTGTATTATAGTGAAGGTGTCTGTCTGTGGCATTGTAGCTTCCAAACGGATAATCCGATTTTAATGCGGTTTTTTTTGTTTGAAAGGTGTTTTAGTCAAGAATGTTCTTAGCTTATTCGGTTCAGGTATTCAAGGTCATCAGGTCGTTTGTTAGGTGTGATAGGAATGTTACACGCTAAGTCGGGGTTTTTATTTTATTTTATTTTCGCAAGAGTCGTAGGACCTATTGTATGGTTTTCATTGACAGGATAGGTTAGTTTGATCCAATTTTTTATCAGTCTATTGCAACTTTTAAGAGAATAATTAACTTGTATTATTTGATATTTAATTACCTTGAATTGATACAATAAGTACCTATGTTACTCTTTTTAAGGTTTGAAAGGATATTTGCTGTAAATAAAATGCATTTGATAAGCATTTAGCTTTTCATTCACGCCAGTAAGACTGTCAATAACATGTATGACAGCTGTACAAATTCAAGTAACTACCATCCAAGCTAAAGTTATTCCATTCACAACATAATATTTATATTTCAAATATGCTAGTATTTGGCTGTTAATCTAGGTTTCTGTTTGTTTAGCTCCAGGTGTTTGTGAATATTTCACATGAATAAGGGTTTTCACACACAACTGCGATGCGACATCGCGGGCTATGTTCTAATCGCAACGCGCGCTGTACACCAATGTTGCTTTTTATTTGTTATATTTTTTTATCAGAAGCAAGCAACTTTTGCGTTGGTTGAAGGTTGTTGAGATAATAATCGTTTTACGGCCGGTTTCTATATACAGGCTATAATTAATGAGTGATAAATAATACTTGTGCGGGTGTATATGGGTACTGTTTATAGTGTTTACTGTGAAAGTTTCAGCGCTCAAAGACAGAGTAGAAAGATAATCTTCGTTAAATATCATGTTATCCCTCTCGTATTTCCTGTCAATGAATGAGAAGGCATGGTATTTTAACAACTTTAACATTGCTTGGTGAAACACGCCCTTACTATAAAAAATATTGTATGGGAAAATTTATGACGTTGGGGCATGTTTCATACAAACATGAAAGTCGAGAGTAAGTTTTTCAGCACATACTTTCACAGTATACTCTACATAGTATACACACATACACACTACACAACTATTATCACAAATTTATTTTACATAGCGATATAGCAAAAAACTTTAAACAGGTAAACGTTCTTAACTTTTAGTTTATATAACTCTTTTCTCTCTTTTCTCACATAAATTATGACACATAGTCGCGTCGCATTTTCTGTATAGAGTATATTTAACTTTTGGTTACATAATTTATATTGTTTAATCCTAGACTGTTCGCAAACCCCTCACATGAAATCGCTATTCGCGTCACAGTGTTCTGCGTTACGAAACCGCGCAGTGTCGTAGCTTTGTGTACAAGCCCTGCACAGTCTGCGCCCTGACTGCATTTTGCTTACTAATCGCGCCAGTAATAAACATACATTTAACATGTTCTGCATTTAACGCCGCTGTGTTTCGTGCATACCTAATGAAATTTATATTGACATAGTTTGCTTCTGTACCTGCGGAAGACCTAAGGCTGGTTCTATATATTATGGGGAAACTCAAGAGCACAGAGAATAGAACTCTGTGCTAATACAATAGACTTGGAAATCAAACACATGAGCGTCGAGTCAAATGTCAATGTCAAATTCGAAACTCAGTTCTTTGTGGTCCCGGCTAACCTAACCTAACTAGTCACAATATATCTATCGCAGCTACTTTTTCTTTTTTATTTCATTCATACATAAAAAAAACACAAAGGTTCAAAATCCTCAGTCATATTTAGCCAAGAGTTATTTACAATATTCTTTACATTCAGAGGCTAACTCTGATGAAAGTGGGCTTTCGTACTAAATAACCCTTTAATGCGCTTTGTTCACCTATATCTATTTTGTTTAATTAGTCATCCGACACAAAGATACCGGGGCTCAAAGCACCCCATGCATACGCACTCCAAGCCGAAACCTGATTAACCCGCGCGTGAACAGAAGATCAAATTTGAAAAGACTCATTCGTTAGCGGACGAGTTATGCTTTTCAGTCCGCCTCAAAGCTGGATAATATAGAGATCACACCTTTTCAATGTGTGAAACCGAAGTTCTTTGACGAGACACCTCTGAAATCCGCTGAAAAACTTTTTGATTTTTATGCAGCGTCCTTTATTATTTAATGCTTATTCACGATTTCGACGCACGCAATCTGTGCGGTAAATGTTACTCTTTTATTCCTGGCATGAAAACACCTTTACGGTTACCACGGATGCAGCCGGATTAAAAGAAATCATCGTGTTATTCTCTACGGTAATAAGGCAAAACGTAAAACAAATCAGGAACAGTAGGCGGAGTTTTCTAATCAGTAATATCTTTTAAATTGAAATAACCTAACCCTTGCATGTCATGATGGACATGTCTAAGGAGGTTCCATAGGTGGGAACGCGTAATAGGTTTTAGCAAGACCTTACAAGGTAACTTAGCAACTTTACAAGGTAACTTACAATAAAAAAAGGAAATTGAACTCATCCGCATTTTATATGTTCCGTAAGCCACCTTTAAATTATATAAATATATTATTCTATAATTCCAAATTTTTGATATAAACACAATGAAAATTAGTAAAATGAAAAAAAAAAAATCTCAAATAAAACTTTGAAAGTTATTGGAATTTCAACACAATGTTTCATTGAATTGTTCTTTAAAAAAAAAAAAAAAGAAAAAAAAAACTATACCTACCTATATTTTTTACAATTTAAAAGCTTAATTTATATAATTAAACAATAGTTTACATTGAGTATAAACTTTGCTGGTGAATCCCAAGGTTTGCAATCATCAATAAATACTTTACCAAATTTTATTATAATTACACAATATAATATACCTACGTACCAGTCAGAGCGAAACTATAAAGGTTCCTTAAGTGTAACGGAAAAAAAAAGTTGTAACTAAACTAAGCTTTAAAAATATCACATCTGCTAAAATAGTCCACGTACAAGCACCATAACTCATATCATGATACTCGGGGCATCCCTTTGAATATGTCTTTGAATGTCTCTAGTACTTTGAAGTGTATTTGATAAAATTAGCCGCTGAACCGTGCACCTACATCTTAAGTTAGTAGTCATAGTTCGCTTGTTCGCAAATGGCTCTTACACGCTATGTATGCTCAGAATATTATTTACAAGTCAGTGCCGGATTAACCACGTAGCAAGAGTAGCAATTGATACGGGCCCCGCGCGAAAGGGGCCCCGCATATTTAACGCACATCTTTGCCTGAGCGTATTTTTTACGTGAAACTTATTAATATATGTTACAAAAAAGTGAAACGTTACTACTTTTCACTGAGACAATCCACGCCAGACACTAGGTACTCGACTATTTCCTACTACTACTACTATTTCCCAATAGTTCTACGAGAAGTTGCTTGTATAAACGCGTAGAAATTCAGTCGGTCTGATAATAAGCTCTACAAAATATCTGCCGTATACGCAGGTCAGAGAATTTGTTACGGGCCCCGCGCTTGCGTAATCCGGCACTGTTACAAGTACGTTAAGCACCTTAATGGTTAAGTGGCTGTTGTTATACTTTTGGTATGAATGGTTTCTACACTTCAATGGTTAATTTGTTGTATTACCTATTATGATACGATATGATGGTTATGTAGTAGATATTATAATATTATATCTTCGATGAAGTAGTAGTTTAATAGTTAAGTGGTTTCTCTACCTTTGGTATAAAGTATGTTAATAGTCAGGTGGTTTTTCCATCTTTGGTATGAAGCATGTTAATGGTTCACTGGTTGCTTTACCACAGGTATGAAGTACCTTAATTGCTACGTGGTTTTTCAACCTCTTGTATAAAGCACCTTAATGGTTATGTGGTTGTTCTACCCTTTAGTATGAAGCACCTTATTGGTTATGTGGTTATTCTACCTCTAGTATGAATCACCTTAATGGTTGTTTAGTTGTTCTACCTCTAGTATGAAGCACCTTAATGGTTATGTGGTTGTTCTACCTCTAGTATGAAGTACCTTAATGGTTATGTGGTTGTTTTACCTCTAGAGGTATATTCCTACTAGTTTGTAGCACCTATTAAGCCACATAACCATTAGGTTATGTGGTTGTTCTACCTTCAGAGTTATATTCATACTAGTTTGAAGCACCTTAATGGTTATGTGGTTGATCTACCTCTAGAGGTATATTCATATTAATTTGAAGCACCTTAATGGTTATGTGGTTGTCCTACCTCTAATATGAAGCACTTTAATAGTGACTACCTCTGGTATGATCCATATTTTCCTTTTGGGTCATGTTATACTAATTATATACAACCTACGCAATTAGTTTGAAAAATATTTAGAATTTATACGAGTGAAGACGTGAAAGTCAATGAAAAAATCTTTACAACCCCATTACACAGGAGATTATAGAGGGGCGTTAAACAAAACAATTACATTTCCTAAGTATATTTCTTGTGACTTGTCTCATTACTTGAGGAATGACACAGCTTAACGGCCCGGCTTTATGGAGTTCAGTACTAAAAGTTGATAAATCGTCTATAAAAAGCATGGTATAATACGATTCCTGTAGATTCTGTAGATGTGCCTGTAGATCAATATATTATATAACTATATATAGCTTGTAAATCTTTTAATGGACTAAGGGCCGATTTTTCAATCGTCAGATAACTTTTACCTGAGGAATAAATATGTGACTTTGGCAGATTTTGTATGAAACAAATGTCAAAGTCACTTGTTTATTTGACAGATAAGACTTATCTGACGATTGAAAAATAAGCCCTTAATATATCATCATAACATTAATACTTGAAGCAAAATGTTGAGTACAGTTTAACGAGAATGGCGCAACAAGAGGATTGGCAAGTTTATGTGAAGGAAATAATGCAACAGGCTTACTCCTGACACAATCAAAAATCGAATCAGTTCGATCACAACTGCTTTTGCTATTTTATTTGGTGGATTACCGTACTTAGAAACTAACCAGGATAAAGAAAATCGTAACTTTTTGCAATCTACCCGACTATAATATGAATCGATTGAGAATCAAAATAAACAAACGTCAATAAAACTTATTCAGGACTACGCGGCATAATCGAATCTGAATCAAAATCGAATCAGATTGCAGAGTAAGGCCCTAGGAGTAAAATTATTGAAAATACAAACACGAAATACCCCAAAATTGATGCTCACACTACAGTGCATTTGATACGATTTTATTACACGTTGACATTTCATTGAATTACAGACCGAATTTCGACCACGTACATAATATTATTATTAAACATCAACATGTCGCCGTAGTATTTTATGCTTACAAAGGTACAGCACTTGAATTTTACAGAATTTTAAGCACTAGTAGCGATAAAGATACGTAGGTCTTAGGAGTTTAACGGCCCGTGAGAGGAGCGGTAACACGGGCGCATGTGTGTATGTATAATACTCCTTGCTACGTAGAAATACGAGTGTCTTACCGCTTATACGGAGTGTTTGGTAGAATGTAGTCAATCGTGAAATGTAGATTCAGGTGATAATGAAATCATGAATAATATATAATATTCTCATATATATACAGGCTGTTTGGTAGAACGTAGTTAGTCCATGAAAGTAGATCGGGGGGTGAGGACAAATCATCTGAACTCTACTTTTGTGTGGCCGATATTGAACCGTTCCTAAGATACCGCCATTTTGTGTTTTTTTAGAAGGTTTCTATCGTCAATGTTTTAATTTTCTCTTGATAACAAAATAAGCACAATTCAATCGTGAAAACATTATACAATTTTACGTTTCACGTCAGGTATTCGTTCTGGAAAATATACATTATATTTATATTTTCCAGAACGAAGGGTTATAATATTAATGAGTGATAATACTTTATGTTATTTATGAGTCCCGTATAGAGTTTATTATTTATTGAAAGAATCAGCGCTGAAGGAGGTAGTTTTTTTTTAATAATTGTATGGGGAAAAATATGATGTTGAGGCATTTCTCATACAAACATAAAAGTCAAAAGTAAGAAAGAGAGCTGGTACTTTCACAGTATACTCTACATAGGAGGCACATACACACTCCTAAGTATTATCAGTCATTTATTTTACACCTTGCATCTGTCAGAACCAGTTCAACATTGGCCATACAAAGGTTACTACCCAGATTATATAACTACGTTCTTCCAAACAGCCTGTAAATATTTACTCGTTACATAATATTATTTGTTCAGAATATTGCGCCGATATTCATAAGCTGGCTGTATAAGGAGGATACTTGTAAATATTGTATGTTGTCTTTGATATAAACTTTATACTGGTATGATCTACAGTATTTTTAAATACACCAATGTGGTGTAGTGGTTCAGAACTTGGCTCTCGAACCCGACGTCCTGGGTTCGATTGCCGTATTGGGATAACAAAAAAGTTGCTTCCAAGTTTGATTATGACAATGCAGGCGGATCGCCTGATTGTCTGATTAGAAAGATGATCCATCAGAACGTAGTTGTACGTTATATGTTTTTAATTATTGGTACTATGCAGTTTGTAACTATACTAGTTGCTCGCGGCTTCGCCCGCGTATAAACAGTATCTCACAGGAACACTACCTTTTCGGAATAAAAAGGGTGTTTGCTTCATATACATGTACCAAATTTACCAAATGATCCAGCCGTTTCAATATGGAAGTAAATTACATCAACTTCCCCCTTATAATATTGAGTGTGATTGAAAAGTTGAAGAGAATCAATCCTATTAGAAAACGTGTACCTCTGACATTTTAACTCGACACAATCGATTTATCTAAAAATAAGTAATGTTCTTTGTAGGGAGTACTTACTAATTGGTAGCTTTAGATTGTATTGATAAAGTAGAAAGGGATCCGATCGCTGCTGACATTTACGTAGAAGGACATCTATCGGGGATGACAGTGAGCTTTGCACGAACAATTGACAACAGCGTATTCGTATGTTAACCGAATCAAAATTGTATGAAAATTATTACAGTAAAAATGAAATATGTTTAATTAGCTATAATATTGTTAGTACACATAAAAAATAAACTACGTTTAAAAAAATCGACTTCAACAACTAAAAAGCATCAAATAATAAATCTTTTTTTATTTTTTACTTTCTAGTGTCTCTAAGTCGTAGTAAAAGATAAAATATACGGTGTCCGTAGCTACGCATCGTAGCTATCAAATGAACTACTACCGGGCCAAACTATGTAAATTTATGCGAAAAAGAAACACGCAAATCGGATCATTCACCTCAGAGTAATCGGTGTAAACATTTAAGAAAGTGGTAGAATTGAGGACCTCCTCCTTTTTTTGGAAGTCGGTTAGAAAATCTTAAGTTTATAGTATTAGCAGTAACAATTTTAATTAGTTTAGGTATTTGCCGCCCACTGGGGCTCCGGGGAGAAGCATGTTTGTACTCAGTGTTGCAGAAGCAGGCTGTCCAGGGGCCTTAGTCTCCAAACTGACGATTTTGATTCAGATTCGATAGTGTCACGTACCTCCGTTGTCGTTTGTTTATTTTGATTCTCAGTCGATTGATATGCTCCGGAGTACAAAAAGTAACGATATAACGATTTTCTTTATCCTGGTGAGTTTCAAGTAATCCACCAAATAAAATACCAAAAGCCGTTGAAATCGAACTAATTCGTTTCTCGATTGTGTCAGGAGTGAGCCTGCTGCTTAGCGCTGATCACGCTCAGGATGGTGTTGGGTCTCCTACGCGTGATACTCCATCAGAGATGCGAAGCGGCGCCTAAGCACGGTGTGGAAACCGTCAGTGCGCGCCATTACGATTCTCGTTCGATAATTTCACGAATACGTTGCTGTTTAATCTCATGCTAATGCCACGTGGGAGATGTGATCACGATCTCATCGCGATCTCACATCTAACCAACAATGGGCGATTAGATGGGCGATGTTATCGCGAAACCGTATGCGCATTTGTTGAGTACAGGTAACAGGCGGTAAGCGTGTAGATTTTTCCTACACCTTTTTCCTCATAATTAGAAGCTTTCATCCTTAAATAATATTATAAAACAGTACTCTACGTATCTGTATTTCTGTTCTTTATTAGAACCCAAAGACTGCACCATTTTCACCTGCTTTTTTCACCAATTAAAAGGTTTTCAAGGAAGGTTTTAGTGTAAAAGTCATAAGTCATTTTCTTTTATTCAGAATGTATTTTACAAAAACGGTTTCTGAACGTAGTTTCCATGCCACCGGTTTGGGAACTATATTTCCTTATGACATATTGGACTCGGTAGGTGGCGCTGTCAGTACGTCAAACAACTTAAATTAAGACGATACGAAGTTCGCCGGAACAGCTAGTGCTAATAAAATACCAAAGGTGTCTGCGCTCGCGTCCACGGTTAAAGTATACTATATAAATAGGTACGACTACTAAAAAAATTGGTGTTCCAATTCAGTTGTCTGGAAGAAACTGCTATTATTGTAATAAGGCGCCTTATCTAAAAAAAATGTGGGCTAACAAATGTTCTGAACACTATTTTGGTGGAATTTCCATTTCATTTAATAATTGCAATAAACGCAGACGTAAAATTTTATAACATAAGTCGCTGTCGCTCATCACTCACACCGGGGCATTGCTCAAGAACGTTACCGGTCTTAATACAATACTTAACTCTAAGCGAAAAATGTATCATTGTCCGCAGATGAATTACCTACTTACTACTTACAAACCTATCAGATGATACTTCGATCTTTTAAGTTTTATTTTCATATTTTGAATCGTACAAAAACTTGTATAGATCGATTCATAAAAGATTACCATTTTTACTCGACTGCGAAGCGAAAAGTAAGCGTTTAGGTAAAATGTATGTTTGTTACATCGTCTAAAATACTGGCTCTATTTTAATAAATATTTATGCAAAGTATATCATATATAATTTTTATCACAGGCTATTTTCGGCCTCCTTTGAGGTAAATGGCACACGAGTCCACACACACAAGCATTTAAAATAATATACATAACGGGTGTAAAAAGGAGAGCACTATAACTTGGGCACAAAGTAGATAAACTTGAGATATGATTATACTAGCTTTTCGTTCGAGAAAAATGAGAAAAGATAAAAAGTAAAAAAAAAAAATTATTAGGAAAATAAAATCACTCGACTTCACTTCGAGGTATGACTTAAAGACACCTTTTTTCATTCTAGAAATATATTTTTGTTTATTATTTTATTTTTTGTTATTATAAAAAATTATGAAAAGTTTTAAAAAAAATTTTTTGTTAAAATAAACGCTTATATAAAATGAGAACAGGTATTTAACCATATCCCAAAGTTATACTGACTATTATTTTTACACCCCGTATTAAACACACATCATTATTGAATTTACCTACTTACTTTATGCCAAAAAACATAAAGTATTGCGAACAAAACTTTTGAACCACATTACCGGTTCCTCAGTAAAATAATAACAGAATTTACGACTAAAACAATATTTCTTGAAAGAACTCAATAGAGCAATAAGTACAGTGTTTACGGGGGCCCGGTCACAGACGTATTAATCAAAATGTGTCATAAACGAAACGTGCCTCGTAAATATAACGGACAAAAAAGCCGTGGAGTCGCGAAGGCAATTTGTAAATTTATTGCGTTAAAGACTCGAAAACATCTGTTGTCGGACAAAAAGTTGGGTTGCTATCTTATTAACTTTATTAATGGGCGGTTGAATATAGTTCGGGCGCAGATGATAGTTGTTGAAAAATGTGTGAAAGACGTATTATTAAAGTGTTAGGAAAAATACAGCTCACGTACTCACAAATACAGTACGAGTGTCACAGAACCTCGGATAGATTAAGGTCTAGTAATTACTTAATTCTGCAACTAGCCAATACTACCTAATTATAAGTCACTAGCTGACCCGTGCCCACTTCGTTGAGCATGGAAACCGTTTAAACCTTCCCGCGACTTCCAAGAATATTTCAAGACCAAAAATAGCCGAATCAGTTCAGCTGGTCTCATGTTTTAACGAGACTAACAAACAGCAATTGAAATTTATACAGCCTATGCTACTCAGTGATAATGTAGCTTTCTAATGAAAGAATTAATTAAATCGGTCCACTACTTTTTGACTTAAGTCGTTACATACAAAAATACAAATCTTTCCTCTTTATAATATTAGTGTAGATAAAGTAAGAGTGCCTAGGAACCTCGTATAGATTAAGTTATCTAATTACTTGATTTTGGAAGTACTACCTAATTACAAGTACGATACGTACTGTAACTACTGTGCCCAATATTATTCTCCTGCGTTCGCACAATTCTCGTAACTGTATATTATGTAAAGCGCAAACTATGAAGTTTGCGCTTTACATAAAATATAACTTCTACAATATACATAATAATATATACTAGTTATGCAGCACACGCAACGAAAGTCCCCAAATGTGAATAATTTTCCCCGTTTTTGCAACATTTCTCACTGACGCTTTGCTCCTATTGGTCGCAGCGTAATGTTATATAGCCTAAAGCCTTCCTCTATAAATGGACTAACCAAAAAAAAAATTTCAAATCGGACCAGTAGTTCCTGAGATTAGCGCTTTTAAACAAAAAAAAACTGTTCCGCTTTATAATATTAGTATAGATACATAGAGAATGTAGAGTTAGTGCTTTTTTATAAAATTGAATGGTATGGTAATGGTGCACTTTACATTACAGTTTAAAGAAAACATTATATTAATATACCAACAATCACAAGAGATTGACTATATCATCGTACAGACCTTCAAAAGTAATTAAATATTATAATAAAATCGCACATTGTATTACGAGAGCTAAGGAGGGATTTTTTAAAAATTCAAACCCAATTTAAGTTGGCGGGAGGAGTAGACACGGGCGAAGCCGCGGGCAAAAGCTAGGCAGCTTATACAAAAATTACCTACTCAGCATAAATTTGAGTAAAACATACACAGAATCTGCAAAGTAAGTTGAAATTAGGATACTAAAGTAGTTGCTGGGAGTAATTTGTGAAGCACGTAGTTCGTAGAATATGAATATTGAATAAGGAGATCTTCATAGAGACGGTCAGCAGAAAATATATGTGTAAAAAGATCAGTCACTATAACTTTGAGATATGATTATACTACCTTTCCTCATTTTTTAATAACTTTTTTTTGTCAAAAACTTAAAAAAAAATACTTTTTATCATTTCTTTTTTTTTTATCGCAAGTATACCGAAAAATCAAAAAATACATTTCTAGAATGAGAAAATGTAGTATAATCATATCCCAAAGTTATAGTTATAGACTGTTCTTTTTACATCGGTTATTATTGTCTTCGGACATTGTTATTATTTTAAAACTGCGCTTGTGAATCCGCCTGCCAAGCGTGGCAAGTACAGGCAACTACCCTCATGAAACACTTTGGGTAGGCTTATGTCCAGTATTGGACGTCGTAACTGAAATAATGATATTAGTTGAAATTAGAGAAGTAAGCAGGGGTGAAAAAAGTGTACTAACAAAGGTTCCTTTTAGTACAATTAAACCTTAAAAGAATTAAAAAACAACAAAGAGTGAGAATAAGCTGCTTTTTTTTTTAGATTTACAAGTGCCTTTGTTTTCAGAAATAAGTTCGTTCCCTGAAACCTAAATTAAGTACCAAAAAGGTTTTACTGAAATTATTCAAGAACCTTTATAGGCTTTTGAGGCGCTCTTGTTTTTAGTACTTAGGATTTTGTTTCTTAAGTTTTATAAGCCTTGAATGGAAATAATAATGGTTTTGAAACTCTGACTATAACTGGTGTAAAAAGAGCAGTCACTATAAATTTGGGATATGATTATACTACCTTTTCTCATACTAGAAATGTATTTTTTTACAAAAAAAAAATATTTTTGGCTTGTTCATTATTCTTGCGACAAAAATATAAGAAAAATAAAAAAAAGTTTTTTTTTGACAAAAAAATATTTGCAAAATGAGGAAAGGTAGTATAATCGTATCTTAAAGTTATAGTGACTGTTCATTTTACACACTGTATACAGGGTGATTCAAGGGTCATATATTAAGCCGAATGTAGTGTGAAGAGAATGATGAGTAGAGCATTTTTTGTTGCCAAAACACTCATTTAAATTACTTAATATAACTCAAAAAAAGTAAAAGGTCTAATATCACCACAAGGAGTGAATCTTACTATGCCGGGGTTCGCTGGCTCCTAGTCTATACACACGAACGCACTGGTCGTTGACCTAAGATCTGACCAGGATTGAAGCTCATCTGTTTTTTGACTTTTATCGTAATTTATCGCGTTATGGTAATTAATTTATATGAGGTGCTACAAAAATGCTCTACGCGTCATTCTACGAACAAATATTTATGCGAACATTCACATCGAGCGAATGTCAGTCGCTTCTTAGCATTTATTTTTTAAGCACTTTTTCACTTAGCATTCTGCACTTCTTCTCTATAGAAACTATACCTATAAATGGTGTAATTACATCCTCCTCCGCACAATTTTATTAAATATATATATATATATATATATTGGATATATAATATACCTCAACAAAAATGTGTACAAAATTCCATGATCGGTTAAGTAGTTTTCAAAAACAAACGAACATTCACTTTTTAAATTTTAATGTTAGTCATCGTGACTATACTTTGTATATTAAACCAAAAAACACAAAGTTTCTGCAGCCGAATTTCCTCAAACCAGCCCGCATGGTAAAACTTTCGGACGAGCTTGTCAATAAATCACAAAAAGGAACATATTTCCCATGGGATTTAACACTTTCACTGGCGAGGGAATATAGAATTATAAGTTCGTTTATCGTATAACGTCTTTTAAACGTCGGTTCAAGGAAAGTATTTTATTATTCCGGCTTCCAAAAAAAGTAGTTATAAGTTAGGCTGTAGAATGTGGATATATTTTTGTATGTTTAACGATTACTCCACCGTTTGAGGACCGATTCTCAAATATTTTTTTTGTTTTATAGGTTAGCTGACCGCTGTCCACTTTGTTGAGCATACAAACAGTTTTTGATGAAATTCAATTACATCGCGGAATCCGTAACTCGGAACTCGTAATTTCTCACCGTTTAAACCTTCCCTGGACTTATTAAAAATTTCAAGACTAAAAACAGCCGAATCGGTCCAGCCGCTCTTGAGTTCGTTTTATGGAGATCTTTAATCGTGATTTGTCGCGTTATTTCATTAATTTATCTGAGATGCCAAAACAAAAAATTCCCTACGCGTCATTCTTCACACTATATTCGGCTTAATATATGAACCATGAAACATTATACAGGATAATATTATGTTTACTATGCCCGAATAATGCATTTTTACCGTTGTTGTCCGATCGATTTCGGAGATATCTGATGTGTTACCATTACAAATCTGTATTCAAATCTTTCGGCCCCACTGCTTGTATGAGTACAGTCCACAAAGTCCATGCGGGGCGAACCACATCGCTTTGTTCAACTCGTCAACAGCTGATATACTTCTACCAAATTTCTAAAACGAGTAGGACATCGACTGTCGATGTGGAATCTATTATATCTATATTTTAGGATTTGCTTGGTATTTTATTATCTTTTAGCTTGTCGAACTCGTTTTACCTAACACTATTACAGTAACAATAGTAATAATTTAATAACAAATCAAATTTATTTCAATATTAGTTATTACACCTTTCCACTTTATTTAACCTTAGTACAAAAAAACTAGAAAACATAATCAAAACCTAAAATATCAAAAAACAAAACATGTTGTTTTAAAAAAATAATAAGAAAAAACTTAATGTGGCAGTGCAATGTAGTGTAAATGTAGGGTATCTTTTCCATTTTTGGGCACATGACAGCGACGGTCGCCGCCTTCTCTGGTCTTCCGTGATACTATAGCGGTGACACAAATGCCTGGGTAAGATGAGATGGGTAAGACAAACCAACTGGACAAGATGGACTTAGTTTTCTTTTCCGCGCTGACATTACCTATGTAAAATACTAGGCTGTTGTGGCAGCTTTAATTTTTTCCAAATAGGTAATCACAATAATAACACAACTTTTATTTACAATTTTCCTCTTTTTATTACGTTTTAATAACTTTTTACTAAAATACGGTCGTATTTCGATTAAATCATCATCGAGTGTTTTAATCGAAATCGGTCGTTAAAAAGTGGAAAAGTGTAATAAAAAGTTGTGTGTTTTTATTGTGAACATGAATTTCCATCAAGAACCAACAGTACATTCAATCAGTTATACAAATGGGTGATGTCTATTAATTTAAAACAACCTTTTATCGGTTATACCCAAGGTAAGTGAATTCTTAACATATTTCGCAGCACACTTTCGGCATGAATTTCTTATTTACCGATACAGACGGACGCCCCCGGGATCAACTCGACTACCCATCAATTTAATATTCCATTATAAGCTGCCAGCTAGCCACAAAACGAAAAACTGAAATCGAAGACCAAATAAATTGCTTTACGTGGACTTAAGAGTTCTAAATAAGCCACGGTTCTTAGTAAGAAAGTAGGGTCATGAGTGATTTTAAAATGTTATATTTAATTTTTTATTTATTTATGCAATTACGACTGCAGGTATGTACTTGTTCTTAGTAAATATTATTATTTTCCATTTATCACTTTATAATACCCGACCCAAACATCTGGTTACAACTACTAGTAGACTATAATGACGAAAAAATTTTCTAGCTTTTTTGTTTGTTTATTGTATGATGGGTGACGACTAGATATATTTTTATTTATGTCTCGTAGTATATTTTTGTTAAATTACACACCGATATCACTTCAGCTCACTTCGATATCACTTCCAGCAAACGCTACATCAACCCTCAAGAACTCTAAGTTAATAAATATTGGTTTTGCCACGTCCTGGCGCACGCGGGGTACGTAAGACCCGCGGTATTAGCTAAGTTTCACAGTTAAAGACGTATTAACGAAACGATGCATCTAATTGCAAATTTCTTTCGAACTTAAATGGAATGGCTTCAGAAGAAAGCGGGCAACTTTTTTCTCGTTTTACGTAATACATTCAGATTTTCTTTTGGTTATTAATTTCAGAAAAGTTCTGTTCGTTAAGGAATTTTAGTTGTATTTTCATTAAGATTACTATTTGTATAGATTTTTCATTACAACAGATGTACTTTTTGAAAACCGTATGATTACAATATAAAGTAATTTATATTATTACTTTAGCAGACAACAGTCGCATCATAAATCGTTGCCTGGAGATCATTTATTTTTATTGCTTCACGTCAAGCGAATGCGTCAAATAAATTGTATCGAATTCTTAAATCATAACCCTCTCTAGCTGTATAGATTATGAACAAAACGTATACCCATAGGTATTTGTGATATGTTTACGAACAATTTA
Source organism: Celastrina argiolus (assembly GCA_905187575.2). Taxonomy (NCBI): domain Eukaryota; kingdom Metazoa; phylum Arthropoda; class Insecta; order Lepidoptera; family Lycaenidae; genus Celastrina; species Celastrina argiolus. The sequence continues at coordinate 17,434,613 of LR994579.1, forward strand.
AAATTACCGGTGGATTGAGTTTTTAATAATGTAAGGTAACCCTAGAAGGTGCAGCGCATTCGACATCAAAGGTTCTGGCTGTAATGAAAGTGCTGCGGCGGCGGCAAATTAAAAATATTTTCAAATTGTACCTCCCGCGAACATTGTTTTCGGCTTATGGGACATAAAATATTTCACAGACGCCTGTTATTGCGTTATACAATCGCGGCACGTGGAAAAAAAGAACAGTTCGATGATAAGTAATATAGATGATAAAATATGTATAGTACGTCCGAGATAAATTTAACCCATAGTAAACAAAGCCGTCTATGATACAATCATAGATTAGTCAGTGATGCCAATTAGCCATTATTAACTCAAAGATTATTGTTGGTTACATGAATCCATAGACTGTAGTCTGTAGACTATATTCTACAGTCAGCAGTGTCAAAATAGCGTATTTTTACTGTGAAGATTTTTCATTTTCATGTTTAAATATTTTAATTATTGTTTAATTGTTATAAAATGTATTGGATAATGAAGTATAGTCCTTTAATATACCTGTGAAAGTGTTGATAAGTGTACACAATAAGTGAATAAGTGAAAATATCGATGTTTTCGGTTTGTTTACCTATAGGTTAAATTTATCAGGGACGAACTATAATATATTACTTAACTACGCGAAGCCAAAGGAAAGAGTAAGTAATAATTTTGGCAGTGTCGTTTGTTCTGTTGTAGCGTTTACTACTTTAGATTTTTATAGACATCCTTATCTACGTACGTCTTTAACTTTTTTTATTAAAAGTATTTTATAAATCTTGTATTCCGTATTTTAGATGGTTTAAGTTTTACTTAATAATATGGTTAAACGTAGCCGTCATAATACTGTTTAAGCCTCATAGATGATGTCATGACGTCGTGAAGTTCGTTATAATTGATTGAAGGGTTTAGATGTCCTGCGGGCTTGCCACGGCATGCCTCATGACATTAACATTGTCAGTCCTCGCTTAGGTACCGACAGGTTAAGCGTAACCTGTCGGTGGGTACCTAAGTGAATACATGTCAATGTTAATATCACGTACCCCTGATGTAATATGTAAATTACTCTTTTTGCGATTAGGTAGGATTTATGATATGGATAAATACTCGTAATTACCACTTGTAGCACAAAGTAGATATATAACAGAGACACGACCTAGTACTAGAAAATGGTATCACCCTAATACTGGCTATTCAACTGGCTATTTATGTTTTCTTAGATTTCCAGATACATTCAGAAAACCGCCATCTAGCGATACTATTGGAAAATACTAATTACTAATTTCGTTTCGTATCTTCTTCTTAATTAAGGAGTTGAATTTAGCTTAATTTGATGTTATGCTTAAAAAATATGCTTATCTTTATTTTAATGTCAATATTTGTACTTAATTCGGCATATTTACATTTTATATTTTACAAATCTTAATAGTAGTAACATCTATTGCAATTTTTTTGTATTATAGATAGATTGTATGGGATGGTAGGCTTGTAGGTACATACCATTACGTATATTCTAAAATATCAAAGCAATCGCAACGCATTTTTTCTCTTGAACTTTATTATTGTTTTTGACGTTTATCAATCGATTGCGCGTCTATGGCGCGATTTTTGCTAATCGCTATATTTACGCCATCACCTGGCCTATCTACCTAAGATATGAGATATATGCCTATGTAATAAAGCAGTTATTGAAACTACGATTAAATTAGGTCCGAGTTAAAGCTACATCTCAAGTCATTACGATCAATTGAAATGAATCAAAAAAGAACCTTACCCTGATATTATAACTAAAACTAAATGGTCCTCCACAAACCATCAAATCAACTCATTGACCCAAAACCGTCACGAATAAAGAGAAATATAGTTTAATAAAAACTATAATGCACATAATGATAATAATTTGTACTTGAAACATAAAATATAATATCCCTTCTGTTATTTTATTTGTGTTCTAGATGTCATTACTCTAATGAGATTTCCCGTGCAACAGAATAATCTGATACTATATTTTAATTATATTTTAGTCGTCAGCCAGCTTTACTTTGATAATAATTGGAAGCTAAATAATTATGTCTATGTTGCCAAAATATTAAAAGAAATATTGTTTTACGTCCTTTCTGGTATATTTATTTTACCTTATATTTTACACAACTAACACTTTGCAAGGTGGAAACAAATAATATTCATAGGTATTACATAGTAACAATATCAGGTAGCTTAAAAATATTCTACGATTGAATGGATTTTTTGCATACTTTAATAAATAATAAGGTTATATATAGGTTTATAGTAATCAATATAGTGCATAGCTTAAATTATTTTAGGAATAAATGGATTTTAATGTATGTGGAAATGCTCCGGCCATGTATGGCAAGGGGAGACTGACAGAGCTGTCAAACGTCCCCAAAGTCGTTCGCAGTACATGTCATTAATTATTTGAATCGTACTGCTTATGCTGAAAGTGCTACGGAGGTCAGATTTAGACTTTATTTTAGCGAAATCCTGGCTCAAACAGTTCGTCACTGTAACAACACTGAGGACCGTATTAGAAACCAGTATCACTTGTAACACTCCTATGTTTATTTCGGGTGTTAAATACAGCTTGTAACAAATCATTACCCTTCCTTTTGGTTTCGCCGAAGTCGGGTAAATAGTGCGATATACGAGATACATCTGACCATGCCCTATCATCCCATCCCTATCTTTAATACAAAAAAAAATTCTCTTTCTCACCACGAACATCAATATTTATACAATGTATAGAGTTACAGGTTATTGTGGGAGACTGGTGCCTAAACTGGGCGTGAGCCTGTATTTCAGGACACCAGGCCTCTATCCCAGGTAACAGTTTTCATACAGTATTACACAGTTGCTTGAATTATAATTATATGTAATGTAAATTTAGGGTGGTTTTGTTATTGCTATTGCAATAGATGTCACTACTATTAACGTTTGTAAATTATAAAATGTAAATATGCCGAATTAAGTACAAATATTGACATTAAAGTAAAGATAGTAAGCATATTTTTTAAGCATAATATCACATTATGCTAAATTCAACTTCTTCATTAAGAAGAAGATACGAAACGAACCTAGTAATTAGTATTTTCCAACAGTGGCGCTAGATGGCGGTTTCCGGAATTTCTAAGGACTTCAACCTTGGCCAGTCGCATTGCCAGTATTAGGGTGATACCATTTTCTAGTAGTCTAGGTCGTGTCACTGTTATTTATATATCTACTTTGTGATCTGACCCTTAAATGTGATGTGATATCATTAATCCACTAGTAAATAAATTTATATTTCGGTCCGTATTGATAAAAATCTCGAATTCTGTCTTTAAAATTGCGATCGCAACCTCTACTTGAGAACCTATTTACTTATCAGATAAAACAACGTTTCGTTTAAGTTATAAAAGTGAACAATTTTGTTTTTGTTTTTAATTGTATAAAAAATAAACTTGATATTCATAATACAGTTTATAGAAAAATATTTAAAAAAATGTAAATAATCTATATTTTTTTAATAATTACTTTTAATTTAAAATTAAAAAGTAACATATAAAACGCAAGTAGAGCTTGCGATCGCAATTCTTGAAAACGAGTTTGAGATTGTTTTATGAATACGAGCTGAAATGTAAATTTATTGACGACGACGTAAATTTATATCGACGACCTCCGTGGCGTAGTGGTTGAGCGCGTCGGTGCTCGAGCGAGAGGTCGCGGGTTCGAATCCCGCCGAGGGAACAAAAAGTTTTCATTGTTCCTGGGTCATGGATGTGAAATTTGTGTATATTATAATAAAAATCTTAAATATGTATATAGTACAAAAAGTATTAGATATATTTCCGTTGTCTGGTATCTGTAACACAAGTTCTTCGGATACTTAGCACGGGACGTGGTGTAAAGCGTCCATAGATATTATTATATTATTATTATTTACTAGTGGGGTAATGATATCACATCACATTTAAGGGTTAGATGTAACTCATACAGCCAACTATTCACCGGGCTTCACCGAAGCCAAAAGGAAGGGTTATGATTTTTTATAAGCTGTATATAACACAAAAGGGTTGGCAATTCGGGGGTTCGTTAATTATCATTTTGTTTACCTATGTTATGTTCCAAGCTATGTTTCACTAAAAATAAGCTTTGTAAAGACAAATTCCTAATATACCTCCTACGTTCAATCGTTATAAATTAACAATCTCCACATTTTTGTTATAAAATTCTAGACGTGCTCGTGTAATAAAACCCCCGATTTTGAATGCAAGTGCAATTCTATGTTTCTATGTCTCCGGTGCTTGCGGGAAATGTATGAAACAGGGTTGATATTTCTCGATGAAAGAGTTATTTCTTTGAACGCCCCAGCCAAACAGCAAAGCCTGCCTCGCTACCATTAGACAATTTACTATGTGGACTATTATAGAGAGTAACCCCCTTACGAATAAAAATATTTACAGACTATCCAGTTTATAGTAAGTACCTTAAACATTGTATAACTTAACACACTTTATAAAAGTCACTTGATAGACAAGGACAAAACATTTTACAGTTTTTTCAGTGTCTTAAATATTTTATTTGATACTAGCTGACCCGTGCCCACTTCTTTGAGCATCGAAACCGTGTAAAACTTTCCGGGACTTCCACGAATATTTCAAGACCAAAAATAGCCGAATCAGTTCAGCTGATCTCGACTTTTAGCGAGACTAACGAACAGCGGCAGCCTATGTTACTCAGTAATAATATAGCTTTCTAATGAAAAAAAAAATTAAAATCGGTTTTTTCGGTAGTACTTTTTGAGTTCAGTCGTTACATACAAAAATACAAATCTTTCCTCTTTATAATAGGTACTAGTGTAGAAGAGGGCGACTCTACATTAAATACAGGAAATGTCTAGAGAAGTATGGCCAAATACTGAAACAGCTAAGGTAACTTCAGTGGACTTCTAATTTAATTGAAAGTCTTTTAAAGTTAGCCTTACTTTAAGCAGCTCTTAAATACAATTTGAGTAGCCGATAGCGATTCAAACTTTATACTTAAACTATAATAATTATGTAGGAATCTAAATCTAATATCACGGCAAAAATAAGATTGACAGAAAAATATACATAATTGGATATCGGATTTACAGAAATCTCCATAGCATTTGCGACATCGCAATATACTTTAATCCCTCAATACGTACTCATATTTCTAGAAAGTTGTAGTCAATTTAGGAATGACTGCAAATACGCCAGGGTTCCAACTCGGAATTCGCAAAGTGGGTTCGGCAACTTTGTCGCTCTAATAAAACTTGCGCCAATCTGAAACACGACTGGAATAAACAGTAAGTAACAAAGTACACAGTTAATCAGGAGCTAATTAACCTTCCAAATTTGAAGCTTGCTGGCTCAATGATTGCGACGTCCAGCATTCAAATCTGATCAAATTATTGCCAAGTGGATACTTTAATATTATTATTATCATCAGTTTTGTTAGTGCTCTTCTTCACTAGAACTAAGTTATCATCAACATTATCGTTTGAAGACCTCCGTAGCGCAGTGTTTCAGCGCGTTGGTGCTCGACCGAGAGGTTGCGGGTTCGAATCCCGCCGAGGGAACAAATAGTGTTCCTGGGTCATGGATGCGTATTAAATATTTATTTCCGTTTCTGGTACCTGTAACACAAGTTCTTCGGATACTTAGCATAGGGCCAGATTGACGTGGTGTGAACTGTGAAGCGTCTTTAGATATTATTATTATTATTATCATAATGGTAACCGATTTTAGTCTGGGCCGCGAGACGTGGCACTTACTATACTTTGAAATTCTACTTGTCACGGTTCAGACTATAGTTTAACGGATATTAGGAGTCAAAAAATACATATTTTTTTTAAACGATTCCAAAAAAGGTCGTTTTCAATTCGGTATAAAATAAAAACTACAAGGCCAAACTATGTAAATATTTAAGGGGACCAAATGACAGATATTGTGCGTCGAATAAAAAAAGAATCACGCAAATCGAATCATTAATCTCAGCGTAATCGGTGTACATACAAACATACAAAAAATTGAGAACCTCCTAGTTTTTTTAAAGTTAAAAAAGCAATAATATACTCGTTACAATACACATTGCCCTACTTCCACGTTTCATAACGTAACCGTGAGCCGGATCACGTGATCGACATCAATGGCGTCTTGTCACATTGTCACGTCAATCACGCCGCGCCGTGCAGCGTGAAGTGAATTAATTAATTCAGATGCTGTGTTCCGTTGATTTGACTTCTATGACTTAATTATACGACTGATGGGAGTTCTGGTAATAGTTTAGTGGCACGTGGAGTGAGTAGCCTATATTCTGCTTGTGAGTAGCCTATATTTTAGCTGTGCTCGCGACTTCGTCCGCATGAAATAAAACCTCCGATTTTGAAACGTAATTCATTCGTATTCGTGACGATAAGTAGCCTATAGACTATAGCATTCTTTAGTAAAAGAGCTATCCAACACTGACATATTTTTTTCAAATCGGAACAGTAATTCCTGAGATTAGCGCGTTAAAACAAACTTCAGATTTATAGTATTAGGTAGTATAGTATTAGTTTATTCTTTACATAAGCTACACGTTCCATTCAAGGAGTGTAAAAGTGTATCTTAAATTCAATTTTGAATCGCTTTCTTGCAATTATACCGTGCCAGTGGGTATCAGTGTAAGGTACATGTATTGTCAGATGGGTCAAAATGGTCCAAATCTTTGGTAAACTTGGCAAGTGTTATTGACAGAATTACTTCTGTCCCCATTGGCTTAAATTAAAAGCCAAGTGCGAGTAGGACCCGCAAACAAAAGGGTACAAAACACGAAAATCGGGTTTGTTATATGGACTTAAATTCCATTAAATATTTATTATATTTTGTTTTAAAAGTAGTACGAAGTAAGTCATTTGTGAAAATGTCAACCGCCTAGCTGTAGCAGTTCTTGAGATACAACTCGGTTACAGACTGCTGGACGGACAGACACTGAAGTCTTCCCGTTTTACCCCCTGGGAAACCTAAAAACTAACCTTATTTAAAATATATCGATTTCAGTTTTGTATTGTTATATTTTATGTTATTTACCTATATTATTGTTACTTATTGTTACAAATTTCTATGTAATATCTTAGTTGAGACACAACTTAACTGTACGTTTAAAAATACCTGTATCATAACACAATTTAAGTAAGTATAAATTTACAATAATGTTTTACGTAAAATTAATTTCACCCCAAGAATGAACTTCCTAATTAAATGTGAATTGAAAAATTAAACACGGCAAATTAACAACGTACATACGAAGGCTTTAAAATTATACAAAAACAAAGTTACAAAGCCTCGGAGGAAATAATTTCCATAATTATGAACGTCGGTTAAATGAAACAAGCGGTTACCGCCTGTCGTTTAGCCGCGAACGACTCCCGAGAATTAGACGATTCGTAACTCGATAAGCCCGAAACGTTTGTTAATATTTAAACTTGTCTTGTTTTGCGTTTAAATAACCACAATTTTTCAAAATATCTACCACCAACTAACTACTTTAAAGGTTTATGTAGTGGTTGAAATTTAACTCATATAATACACATAATAATGTGATAGTTGCATTGCTTTAAACTTTAAAGGATGATTCATGGTTCTTCTTATATTAAGCCGAATATAGTGTGAAGAGAATGGCGCGTAGAGCATTTTTGTTTTGGCACCTCAAATAAATTACCTACCATAGCGCTATAAAATCTATGCTGGGGCTCGCGGGCTCCTAGTCTATACACACGAACCCACTGATCGTTGACCTAGCACCTGACCAGGGTTGAAACTCATCTGTTTTATGACTTTCATCGAGACCTTTAATTGCGATTTGTCGAGTTATGATATGTAATTTATATGAAATGCAAAAACATAAAAATGCTCTACGCGTCATTCTCTTCACACTATATTCGGCTTAATATATGAATCACCTTTATAGCAATGCAACTACCTGTACAATCCTGTATAATTATAATAACTGCAAAGATGTTCAATTTATGTTACTTAAATGCAAAGGGAACTCCATAGCTAATTAAACACCACCTTTTGAGACAACTTAGTATCAGGGATTATTTAATTTCAATTAGCTATGTTTCCGCCATAACATCCCAAATAGTTGCCTATAACAATGCAATTACAAATCTTAAGGTTGAGAAGGACTAAGCGATATAAACCATTATTTAAAATTTTCAAGACTACGATCCAATATACCTTTAATCGATCGTGAAAAACGTCGGCGAAGTCCCCTGGGCGACGCTGTACGGACAACGCCATTAGGTCCGGAGCCGGTCCGGAGCCGTCCGGCAGAATGTTTTTAAATAGTTTACTGTCAGTTCTCATCACGATTCTATCGCTCTAACTTAATACCCAAACTGCGCACAGGCCGCAAGTGGCCCGCCGGACGTTTTATTAGCCCATTTGAAAAATTAAAATTTTACTAAATAAGACTGTAGCCCATATGAAATCTTAGAAAAAGTTTTGAACAAGTGTTCATCGTTAAAAGTAAGTACATCGTTAACTTGGAATTATCTTCTTCAATCAATACCAGTCTCAATCAAAATCAGTTAATAGTTTTAGCTTGTAGCCCTCGACACTATGGCTGATGTTTGCGCCCCTATAAAAATATGGTTAAGTATGGCTGCTTTAGTGCCAATTTCACCAGCGCATGTTAAAGTTAATCCTTCGTTAAATATCATGTTGTTCCTCTCGTAAAACCTGTGAATGAATGAGAAGGCACGGTATTATAATAAGCCGTTAACACTAACATGCGTTGGCGAAATTGGCACTTAGACTATCGTATGTGTGTATGAATAACCCTAAAGTTTTAAGTGAGGAAACTGATGATGATGCATTTTACCCAATAACAACATTCCTCCTTCTTCTTTTGATTCGAATCGTATGTCAACCAATCGGTGTCTTTGGTGAATTAACCTTACCCGTGAACATTTTAACCAGCCTTGAAAGTGCGAGCGTGAAGTAATTATAAAATATATGTCCGTTCCTTTCTGTCTGATCATGTTCCACCAATCAGCGTTCAATATGGGTTGTTGATTGATGATGAAGCCATATTAGTTGATCATACATTTGAATAGCGTTCTAGAAACTAGAAACGTAAGAATGGGATGTAATAATACTAATAATAATATACATTGACTACTATAAAATATCTAATGCATTACACTATCACATAAGACTTCTTATAATATATTTTTACATAAGTAGGTATTACTATTATACATAAGTTGCATTCTATCACTTTGCATCTCGCATTGTGCATGGCAAAAGAAAAAAAAATCTGTTAGGCTCATCTGACATAAGCAAAGAGTCGGATCGTCGCGACTCTAAGTATACTCGTCCTCATATCATATAATTCATCTCTATTCTGATATACCGTTTTGTATACCTACAATTGCAATAAATAAATAAATGAAAGAAATGAAAATCTTACGGTGCAAATTAAAGTATGTAGCGAGAGTCGTGACGCGTCAACGCGTTTATGTTTTCTAGTAAAGTGCGCGATTATTGTAGACTAGCTGTGCCCGCGAATTCGTTCGCGTGGTGTTTGATTGACTTAAATTCAGGAACTACTGGTCCGATTTGAAAAATTATTTTTGTTGACGCCGACGCCGCGACGCCGACGCCAGACGTCGCGACGCTGACGCCCGACGTCGCGACGCCGACGCCAGACGTCGCGACGCCGACGCCACGACGTCGCGACGCTGTCGAAAGACGTCGCGACGCCGACGTCAGACGTCGCGACGCTGACGCCCGACGTCGCGACTGCCGACGCCCGACGCCGCGACGCCGAAGCCAGACGTCGCGACTGCCGACGCCCGACGCCACGACGCCGACGCCAGACGTCGTGACGCTGACGCCCGACGTCGCGACGCCGACGCCAGACGTCGCGACGCCCACGCCCGACGCCGCGACGCTGACGCCCGGCGTCGCGACGCCGACGCCAGACGTCGCGACGCCGACGCCCGACGCCGCGACCGACGCCCGAGTTTTTACACATACACATTTACACAGACACGTCAAACTTATAACACACCGTCGTTTTTGCGAATTAAAAAATGACGCGTCGCTTCGCTTTGACGCCAATGTGAGATGAGCCTTAAAATCGTAAAAAAGAATTAAATGCTACGTAAATCAAAATTCATATCCCTCAAAATGGTCGAAAAGGGCTTCTTTATACTCGATTAAAAGATGTTTTCTGTCATAAATCGTGAGTAACGACGAAGGAGTCAATTTATGTTACCCCGAGGTCAATTTTACATATCTCGCGATTTCTCAAAGATAATTTGCCATATATTACCCGATAAATCCACCATAATAACACCGCAACGCGCAGGAGAGATTTTTAAAGGTCGGTAATATACGGGAGTGACTGTCAAATTATATTCACGCAGACACTTAATAAAAGGCCCCTTCAAAATTTATAAGGTTCTTATAAAGTGACTTACGAAGTATTTAAATAATGATTTTTTTGAGTGATGCAGGTTTTTGTTACTCCGGGCGGCTACTTTTGTTCTTAGCGATTCTTCTTGGACCACATTCAATTCTAGAACAAAAACATTATTATCGTTACTGAGTAGTTGATAAGTTGTGTAATTTATCGATTCAGAAAAAAAACAGAACCAGCAAATATATTTTAAAATAAGTTTCCCGCGTGACGTAGGTTTCACCCCTTGAGGGTGAAATTTTGAAATATTCTACCTTGATGGAACAGGAATACGTGTTTCGCACACATTGCAAGTTTCTATAAGTAGTTATTACGAGGTTTTATACCACCGAGTCACCAAACCAGGGGCCTTACTCTCCAAACTGAATAAATTGACGTTTGTTTATTTTGCTTCTCAGTCGATTGATATGGCCGGAAGTACAAAAAGTTACATTATAACGATTTTCTTTATCCTGGTTAGTTTCAATATAATCCACCAAATAAAATATCAGAACCGTTGAGATCGAACTGATTCGATTCTCGATTGTGTCGGGAGTAAGCCTGCAGGAAAGGTATAGTCGCGGGATAAACAGTGATGGCGTTATAATTTGATTAGTTTCAGTTCATTAGAGCCGGTAGCACAATAAACTGGAATTGACGGCGTCGCGTGCCGCTTCCTTATCAGCTTTGGTTAACAAAAACTTAATTAATAAGCTTATTCATTACTCCTGGCAAAGGGTACTCGTGCAAAATACAAGATAGTACGGTTGACGCTGACAGCTATACTCATTTAGGGGTAACAAAATAATTTTGTCTTAAAGTTTGGTTAGCACAATGCAGGCTGATCACCTGATTGTCTGACAAGTAAGATGATCCATGCGTCGGATGGGTATGTAAAAAGTTGATCCTGCACCTGATCTCCCGCCAGTCGTGTCGTTTATCCGTCCCACTGGGTTAGGAGAGTAAAAAGAAGAGAGAGTATTTATATTATATTATTAGAGTAGTATTTGTGTATTGCGCACAAAATAACTCCCGCGTAGCTGGCCTAAATTCAATGAAATCGGCTACCGACACCGTAATCGGTGAGAGGAGCTATTATAAGGGTACCCACGGCCCACATTTTGTGGGACCCATAATCGTGCAGATTTTTCTCCATATAATTTTAGAGCGACTTTTGGTATGCGTCCGTTGCACTTATTGCAATCGGTTTTTCACCTACAAATAGTCGGTCACCGATTTATCGTTTATACCGTGGGTAGGTACGGTACGGTAAAGCGGTACAAGACAATATTATTTGCCTGACTTACGCCCGCTACAACTGCACAGTACAGACGTCACGATAGACATAGGTTGTACATTTTACACACACAAAAATATCGCAAGGGCAGCACAAAAGTTACAATAAGCTCTCTGCTAAAATATTTTTTTATTTACATTTTTTTTCATTTCAGCAGAGAAACAAACATACATTTATTTTGATTAATGTTTATAATTTAGTTTATTATTTAATTTTGTTTGTTGCTGATGGTGGTCGTTAATGACATTTGTTGTTAAATACCTTTAATAAATGAATAAAAAAACATACATTATACAAAAATGTACTATCCTATTGTATGTATAATCTTGTAGATGAACAAGCGCTTACAAATTGCCAAGTTCCCTCTAAGTCCGTCAAGAACTTTATGCGTTAACAAGACACAAACGACCACACCTGGACTGTTTTTGGAACAACGATTAAGGCTTTTTTCACGCATCATACTACGACCTACAGGGTGAGAAGTTTATGATAATAAGCACTTGGGATTAAAAAACCGCCCAAGTGCGTGTGGGACTCGAGCACGTAGGATTCCGTAAAAAAAGTAATTCACGTTTCTTGTTTTAGGAGCCCCCTTAAATACAATGATGGGGATTGTAATTTTTTTTTAATTGTGTCCATTCCAAAAACATTTCGAGGAATAAACTCAGTGATCGTTTTTCTGTATATAAAAAAATACCCATTAGTTACTTATATTTTTAAACAAATATGTTTAACCTTAGTTTGACTTTCAATGGCGTCATCATTGGAAGGCATAACTATCTTTACTTCATTCCGTATTAAAAAAAATTGTGCATTTGGCGAACCGGCTATTATAAATAGGTACGATTGAAAGGAAAATTTACTAAATAAATATAAATAAACACGAGGAGACGCAGGGACTTGAGGTTATTTCTTATGACATTTAACGCCGTGTTGACATTTGAAATTCAATGATGGTCTTGCCGGCCGTTGATGACGTCATAGATACGAAAAATTCAAAAAATTGTTTTAAAAAAAACTAGCCAATGAATTTCAAAAATATTGAATTTATGTTCTTAAAATACCATATTTTAACGAAAAAAAAAATATAAAAAGTACATGTAATTTTTTTTGGACAATGCCCATTGTTTATTGGGTTCAGTAGTTACAGCGCCAACAAACAGACATCACCTGTGAAAATTGCAACAATCTAGCTTTCACAGATAAGCATACAGCCTGGTGAAAAACTGTATGGCCAGTCAGTAACGAGGCCCTGTTTTTAACCTCTAGGTACAGATCCCAAAAATTACTGGCCTTCTCATCTGTTGGCTTTCTTTTAAGTATAAACCGTAACAACACTTAAACTGATAATTAAAGTTAAGAGTCCTACTATTCTTAACTAGTCTCCCACTTGCTTGGGGAGGGAAACTGGAATACTTCCTACTCCTCCTTTTTTTCTTCTTCTGATTAATTTTGTTGTGGGTCCCAAGACAGATTTAGCTTGTCCCTCGGGCACCCCTGAGATCATATCAAAGGGTTAGTCGTGGTTGGTTACCGCCGTCGATCCTGGCCAATGCCCATAAAAAATAGCCCTTCTAATAATTAATTTACAAAGACAACATGGGGCTTCAGCGTAATTTATTTAACTATCGCTATAAAAGGAGAATTAGGACTTAGAAATGGAAATTCGGAGTCTTTATCGAAATTAGGAGTATTTATCGAAGAACATGCTGGAGAGAAAAGTACTGATCCATATTAAAATACTGTCACACAGTTATACATAAGTACGATGTTACCTTTATTGTGTATATTTATATAGAAATGTTCGTCTGTTATTTGATAAATTGTACTATGTCTTACTTTAATTTAAGAAATAAATAAATTATTAAAAGATAACTGCATCCTCTTATAACATATTTTTGGGACTCAGGGTAGCGGTGATAGACTATTGTATCTATAATTGTATATATATTGCGTGCCTCGATTTAGTTACATATATTATATTATAGTAATAAATTATTGTGTATTGTGGACTCAGACCACACTATCTCGAATCGAGTGCAGAAAATAAGCGATATTTTTACAAAAATATCGTAAATGATTATAGAGTATTATAAATGAAACTATGTAGGTACTAGGTACATTATTTCTGATTCTACAGACGCAATAAAGCAACAAAACAAATAAATATTAAACCAAACAATACCGCATCATTCCCAAATCGTTCAAATATTAACAATTATCCACAAACATTCCACTAATCAGTTTTCTTTGTGATTATGTAAATGTAATTATGATATAGAATTCATAATGAACTAAACGTTTTGCCGCGTAAATTAATAACCAAACTAAATTAGATTCTGGAATACCACAAATATTTGAGTTTAGCTTATATTTCGGCAAATTGACCAATGACCAGTAGCGCTGAATTGAGCTGTTGACGTATGAAAAGTATTGCTAAATTTTGGCTCTATTGCAGGCTCTATATTTAGAGTCTGACCGAAACTGGTTTTCCGGCCGAAACCGAATATTCGGCCGTGGCTTCTATTTCGGCCGAAACCGAAACCAAAACACACGAGGTAAAGTTAAAATTTCTTAAAATACTAAATTGTGCATTTTACCCAATACTTTCTATTAATTAAGACATGAAATGGACAAATGGTATATTAAGTTTGTTGTAATCATTTATTTAACTTCATACAAAAAAATATAAATAATATTTTACGACGATTTCCGAACAGGGGTCTTACTCTCTAAACTGATTCGATTTTGATTCAGATTCGATCCCAAATCAGTTGTTCGGTTTCGGCAAAAGTTTCATCCAATTTTGGCCGAAACCGAAACTGCCGCCGAGACTTAATTTTTAGCCGAAGCTCGGCCGAAACCGAAACCGAACTTTCAGTCAGACACTACCTTTATTTACATGACAACCCCAGAAAGAAGGTTATGTTTTCAATAATAAGTCTGTATGTTTAATTGTTTGGTACTCTCTGCAGCTTGCACGGTTTAGTGGGTTTCAGCGTAAAGATGTCATTCGATTCGTGTATACTGTGATAGCGACATTAGCTGAGTATATTAAAAAAAGGCGATTATCGATTTTCTAGAAATTGTTTACAAACTATACTAAAACTAGACGTAACACGTAAGTTCGTAGACTAGCCGCAAGGCCTATGAATGTTTGTCGCATCTCACGGCTTAGCCTATAGTAACCGAATTTGACCTTGGACAGAAGAAAATTCTGAAACCTACTACTAGCAGAGAAACATACTCCATAACATCACGTACTAGTTCTTATTTGCTGGTAATATCACAGATATGTGCATTAGGAGAGTTCAATTATTATTGCTCAATATTAAAAGTCCTACTTCTATTATCAAATACGTCATTTAATAATTAAAGTAGGACTTTTAATATTGAGGCATGAAATAGGATGGAAGTTATTTGTGACGCAAAAACTACTGAACGCACTTTACAGTAATAAGGGCTATCATAAATACTGCTAGTATAAAACAAAGTACTTACCCTACGTCTTCTCGCCGGGTTATGAATTATGTAGGACAATTCTAAAAGTGTTAGGTTGTAACCTATTTGTAAATAAAATACTTTTTATTTTTATTTTCATACACTCAAAAACTGCACCGATCTTCATGTTGTTTCACCAATAGATAGAGTAGTCTCCAGGAAGGTTTTAGTGTATTAATTGGGCCATGTAAGTTCTGACACGTTATAAAACTCCTCTGTCGCATCCGAGACATTTTACGTAGAACATTTGAAGTCATGAATGGATGAAGGTGATATGTAGAAAAATTCAGATTTCGAGAAAATGTTTGAACTGTCACTGTAATGTACTGTACTGTACATTAATGTAAAGAACCGTTTCTAGAATGAATGTACCTACTTCATACGTTACATATCCTAAAATGATTAAGTGACAGTTTAAACTAAATTTTCTGCGACATATCACTTTCATCCATTCATGTCTTCAATTATTATTAATGAATAGAATATGACGCTATTAATGGTAATATATTAAAAATATATACAAACACTAACATTTTATAAAACAGCGTGTACCCAAAATACTTAAAATAAACTTTATCAATTTACTAACGTCCACATCTAAAAAGTAAACACCCACGTAACCCAGTTATGTGGAATTTCCTGAGGCCTACATTCGTGAAGCTTCAGGTGGAAAATAGTAGCTCTTAATTAGCATTCAACCAGTTGACTTGTATTCAAACATCGTGAAAGAGTTTAAAAAAGTTAAAACGTAAATACTCGGGAGTTTTTGACCACGGGGATGTTGAAAGTTAACCCAAAAACGAGTGAATGCCGGTCATTAGATCCACACTCGAAACGAGGAAAATGTTTAGAGACCTTTATAACAACCCGCACTTTATTGTTTTGAATTCTTTACAATATACGTCTAAAAAGATTTACAAAATTTGGGGTATAGAAATTAAATTTACATGTTTTTCATTTCATACAACAATTTTAATTCGATAACGATTTTTTCTACCGGGGCTATTATTACCAATCTATTTACTAGCTTTGTTTATGTTAAAAGTGCGTGTAACTCTCTCATGAAACTATACCTAAAGTTTTTCTTCACGTATTAATATGTAGATCATTAAGAAAAACTGACTGACATTAATATACCCTAATAAATACCTCGTAAAAGCTCCGCGTGAATCTAATTTGGTTACCTTAAGTACAGGTATATAAAATGGCTATAACATTAATTAATGTAATGCTAATCAGAGAGAACTCCCGCTGTTTTAAAAAGTAACAGTAAAGTTAAACCTGAAATAAACACACGATACAATTATCTAAATGAAAGGAAAGTTTAGTTTATTATTGCATGTCACAATAAGTTGATTCTCTATGTTTTGATGAACAGCTATTAATAAGTATATTTTAATAAGTTTATCAAATATACTATAATTCCAATAAATATTTATGGTGTAAATAAACTATTGTAGTAACAAACAAGCCCAAAATTCTAAGGAAAAGGCGGCGGAAAATCACGAAAAAGACTCTTGTTTACAATCAACAGGTACCGTACCTTACGCTCGACGAATGGAGGGTCCGGCGGCACTCATTCCTTCGCTTCTTACACTCACTATCCACTCTCTTATCACTGTCACGTATGGTGTGGTATCTCGGCTGATAGCTCTCCAGTTGCGAGTACAGCCGCGCGCGTGGCGCGTCATTTTGCCCCCGAAGCGACATAGGTTGACGTCCGCCGTCGTCGCGGGCTGAAGCCACACTGGCGTGCGGCGGGACCCTCTCAGCTACCCCCGGTCGGCGTTTTTCCTCGAAAGCCATCCGCGGCGGTCGAGGCTGCATGAGGCTTATCTTTTTCTTCTTCGCTGTCGAGCTCACGTAGAAAAAGTAGCCGTTGCGGTCCATTTTCGGCGTGTTGCCTTTTACCTGTAAAATACAACTTATTATGAATAACTAGCAAATCTTAAACAAATTAGAATATGGAAAATAATGTAAGTGCTTACAGTTACCCAAACCATAAGATATATTTTTAACTGACTTTAAAAAAAGGAGGCGGTTATAAACTAGATGTCGTCCACGACTTTGTGATAAAAGGTAGCTTATACCCTTCCTGTGTTTGCCCGTTTTTATTATACATCTGTACTAAATGTCACAATTGGTCCGGTAGTAAAAAAACAAGGGAATAAATCTTTCCTCGTTACAATCTTATATCCCCTAAAAACGAATTGCTGTTCGTTAGTCTCGCTAAAACTCGAGAACGAGTAAACCGATTCGGCTATTTTTAGTCTTGAAATATACGTGGAAGTCCAGGGAAGGTTTAAACGGTTTGTATGCTCAACGAAGACGGCACGGGTAGCTAGTATTAGTATAGATATTTTATAAAAACGATAATTAAATAAAGGGTCAGACATGAAACGGCCTAGGACAGAAGGTACAGACTAAAGAGTGAAAATACAAAGTTCATTAAACATTTGTTATCTATGGCCGGCCGCGGCGGTGGCGCATAAATTTTCTATCAATTCGGTCACGTGACGCCCGCCTGTCAAAACACAGCCTGTTTTATCAGCCTTTGAAAAGATGCAAAGTGAATCGCCCAGCTGAATGCGATCGGCAGAAGGCTTGATAAAACATTGTGTGCTACATAAAAGGTTCTGTCGTTTGTTTTATTGTAGATGTCTAATATTTTTGTATGGGCCTAACAATTGACAAAAAATACCCGATAGTCCAAACGAAATCAGTAAATGCGTCCATCCTGAAATAATTGTCCTAATATTACCTTTGTCATGAAATATTTTTGTAGAGCTTTAGCTTACTTAAATAGAGTTCCGTTGACTATATTAAGGTGGTATGTATATAATATCTATAATAAGGTGGTGGTAGGTATAACTCCTCACAAAATATCAAGTAATTATAGTGTTTTACTGTAAGGAAAAGTGTATAAATAATTTAAATATGTTCAGGGTTTACAAAAAAATTAAGGTCATCGTATTACCAACTTTACAACGTGACCCCAAATGTTTGACGCAGGGTGTCCCGCATGTGCCAGGTTATCACAGATAGACAGAGCCTCTATTCGTCATGTAGAGCGCTGATCGTATCTCTTTCGCCTGCAGCTCTCTTTTTGAATACTAACTGGCCGCTCTATACCCTCTGTCTACACATCTCTACTCTGCATTGACAGCGCGCTACCCCGAAGGTATTTTTCCCAGCCCCATTCAAAACATGATTATTCCACTTTGATGTATCTCTCGCTTGGGTTCTTTGTGTGTATTGTAATGTCAATTACAAACTATAAAATTGTAATTTAAATTTATTATATATTATATTAGTGTTATATTGTGTTAAATAAAAAGTGTAATAGTTATAAGCATTTCCTTTTATTGTAAAAATATTATGGCTGTTGTTATCCCTAATAAAATAAAAAAAAATAAAAAAAAAATAGTGTTACTGAAACTAGTCGAAATTCGATCTTAATTAAATTTTTAAGTTTAAACTTTGTTGCAGTTATTTTGTTTATTATATTTATTGCGTATACTCTTAACAGAACATAACATAACTTGTCTTACGTCTTAATAAAATACTTTTTTATCATCTAATGAATGTGACAGACATAAACAGACAAATGTTATGTAATGATATTTTTATATTAATGTTTTTTTGAGCATCATCATAAAAAAGTAATTGCTTTCTTTAACAACATCGAACATCATATTATGGTGCATTTCAATAATCGATCTACATTTTTTCTTTTATTGTAATAAAAAGCAATGTACAATTTAATATTACGCACTAAAAAACCTCGTAGGGTTTAACAACAAGTGCTGGTTGAGTTTACATTATATAAATTTAATTATATCAAAAGTTTTACACGATTTTTTAATTATATATGTGAGTGCATTATAATGCTATATTATACTGTTTAAAACAATATATAAAAAACGATAGATAGCAGTGCAACGTGACAGCGAGTTAGTAAGTCTCCATGGTTTCACCAGTTTCATCACTTGATTAGTACTCTCTACTCTCTACAGTTACAGTCGTACTCTCTACTCTCTACAGTTACAGTCGTACTCTCTACTCTCTACAGTTACAGTCGTACTCTCTACTCTCTACAGTTACAGTCGTACTCTCTACTCTCGACAGTTACAGTCGTACTCTATACAGGTACGTCTACAGTAGTCTCCTGTAGTCTTAACGCCTCCATGGTCCGGTGGTTTAGATGTCGGCTCGCGGATGTCGTGGCCCGTGGATTCGATTTTCGCTATAACAACTAAAAATTTTGTTTTCAAGTTTGATTAGGACAATCTAGGCTGATCACCTGACTCTGACAAGAATGATGATCCATACGTCAAGGGCATGTAAAAAGTTGGCCTTGCACTCGTTATCAGGGAGAGAGCACTTTTATATTGCAGGCACACTTTGGCACTATAAAAATTACTCCTGCATAGCTGGCCCGACTTCAACGAAACCGGCCACCGACGCCGAAATCGGTGTGGAAGCTTATTAGTAGGTAGTAATCTCCCCCGAGACGAGAATCGTTATTAAGAGGTAAGTATGTGAATAACTTGTGTTAATGCTATTCGACATATTATTATTGTAGTAGTTTTCTCATTTCCGTTTTCTGATTGATATGTTTTCTGACTGATTATTATTATCAAAGTTAATGAAGACTATAATTAAGTTTCTGATAAAATTATGTTTCTCATTTTTATAAATTCTCAGTTATGTCTACAGGTACGAACTAGTTGCACAAAAATAACATTTTTAACTAAATTTTCAATTACACTGTTGTTTCTTTTGGCCAAAGTACATACAAAAATAGGATGGAATTGAACATTTCGTTTATAACGTTATGTCCTTTTAACTGGAACGCACTTTTAAATATGTTTTTGAGTCTTGATGATAATAATAATTATTATCTTATTCTACTTACTTTGACCAGAGTCAAGCGAGACACAAAAAAAATAGTCTAAGTTTATGGCTTAGTCTAATATGATGGAAAAGCCAATTCTCAGTCACCAATTTCATGGTGTAAATATTTTTATTACTAACTACGACTTCGTTTGCGTGGTTTTTGAGTGACTTAAACCGTTTATCCAGCGCACGCAATGAAAGTTCCCAAATGTGACTCGTTCTTGCAACATTTCTCTATGACGCTTCGCTCCTATTGGTCGCAGCGTAATTATATATAGCCAAAAGCCTTCCTCTATAAATGAACTATCCAATAAATTATTTTTTCAAATCGGACCAGTAGTTTTCAGAAACTACGGAAGCGGAAGAGTTTGATTAAACGCGCTAATCTCAGGATTAGCGCGTTTAATCAAACTCTTCCGCTTTATAATATTCGTCTAGATTACCTTTTGCCCGCAGTCCCACAGTAATCTGGATAAAAATAAGCCTATATTATGTTAATCTAGGATTTCAGCATGCATACCAAATTTTATAAAAAATGGTCTAGTCATAGACAACTTTGGTGCGAAAAAAACAGACATAACACTTTATAATATTAATGTGATAAAGCGACTACAGACTACACTGTATTACAATTTCCCAATGTATGCAACAAACGACACGTATTTCTCTATTGTCTAACACTATTGTCTATTTCCTAAAATAATAGCAAACAGTACCTACATTGTAAGACAGAGCTATGTAAATATGTCGGATAGTCGGAGTACAAAGGTAAACACCGACGCGGCAACATCTCAGCATTATAATATTATGTTCTGTCAAATAACACGCTACTGTATACGGACACAAAACACGGCTAATTTTCGTGCACGTAGGATCGCGTCCATCTTATGATTCTGTAGTAACTAGTAACCACAAGTTAACGCCTCCGTTGACTAGTGGTTCTGAGCTTCGCTCTCGACCCGGAGGTCGTGGGTTCGATTCCCGCGTTGGAACAACAAAAAATTTTGTTTTCAAGTTGGGTTAGGACAATGGCTGATCACCTGATTGTCAGAAAAGAAAGATGATAGGCATGTAAAAGTCGGTCCTGCGACTGTTCTTTCGCCAGTCGTGTCGATTTACCGTCCCACTGGGTTATGAGAGTAAAAGGAAGAGAGAGTGTATTTGTGTATTGCGCACACACTTGGGCTCATTATCGAATTTGTTGCGAGCTGTGTTCACGAGTGAGCGTTCAGAATGGCTTGCTAATGCAAATGTTAGCTGACCGACGATTTGATCAGCCTTTCAGAAAACGGGGGTGAGAGGTTTAGGCCTTTAAGCAGATTGACATATTACATTATATTGATCATATTACTCTTACCCGACTGAAATTAAAATAACCCTCGAAATTTCAAGCCGTGAGCGAACTTTTGATGATGAAGAATAGTCTCGATCACGGCAACTCATAAACTAAACAAACTACATCAAAATAGGTTAATCCGTTTGGGAGCTACGATGCCACAGACAGACACGTCAATCTAATACCATTGTTCTTGTCCTAAAACAAAATATTTGTTCACTTTTTACTATTTCAGCAATAGCATCTGCAGTTTCACTCAATCGTGAATATTCGATACGGGAGGTCCCGGGGAGGTCTAGAGGAGGTCTCGGGGTGTGTCAATACAGGAATTAGCTCGCAGGACCAAGAGGCAGGTGGGGAACAAACGAGCAGGTGAATTCCTTATCAACTCCGTCTTCCTTTGTTTGCTTTCGCTACATTATATATTTTTGGATATAATATTTGCTTGGCTGTGCAGCGTGCATACATTACAATGGTTCTGCTTATAGAATAGAATAATATTTATTGGGTAAAACAAAAGCACATGGAAACATAAAATAACTAAAAATACAAGGTTATTTGTATCCCGCACTCAGAATATAATGTTTGAACGCAACGCCACCCTGACTTTCATACACAACTTTTTCTTCGAAGTATTCATATTTATAATAATCTTCGCAATATATATTTTCATATAGATAGTTCAAATACCTTTAGCTTTGTTCGATATTAAGTTTCTGTATCACAAAGGAATTATTCATAACAGAGGTTAGTTTCTTTTAAATTGTGAAGAAAAGCGGGTCAGCTGTATAATGCGGTACGTCTTTTAGTAAACGATTTGATCGCGTGTCCATCTCGAGCTTCCACTAATTACCGACGGGGAACTTGCCTTTCCTGTCCACGTGTGTTTCCCTCCTAGCTACCTCGGTACGTTATTTAATAATGTACAACACGAAAAGATACGCCGCATATCTTCTTTCTTATATATAACTAGCTGACCCGTGCCCACTTCGTTGAGCATAAAAATAGTTTATGACTAAAACAAACTAAAAAAAACACGGAACCCGCAACGCGGAAAACCCAACGCGGGACCCGCGTTCTTTAGTTATAAATAGTGTACCCAACACGACTTTCTTTTATATATATTATAGTCTAGCTGAACCGTGCCCACTTCGTTGAGCATGGAAACCGTGTAAACCTTCGCGGGACGAACGAATATTTCAAGACCAAAAATAGCCGAGTCAGCTGATCTCGAGTTTCAGCGAGACTAATGAACAGCAACATTGATTTTTATATAGCCTATTATAGGCATGCCTCCCCGCACTGCCCCGTCCGGCCGGTATCGGCCGCCGCAAACTCAAATTTTAAATTTGTAATATCTCCGAAAATATTTGTTTAATTTACATGCTGTAAGGAACCATATTGATCTATATTAATTGCACACTGTATTTAAGGTACTAAATTCGATAAGAATTAATGCCGTATTGCTTAAAATAGCTTCATAAATAAGCCATTTTTTCACGTAAAAAGTAAACAATAAAAATGGTTAATGTGGGTTATCCCTAAAAGATAAACATATACCATCGCGGACTTTTTTGTAGACCTTTTTATGGTGTACAATACTGTAGTACATTAATTTGATCTAACTCGTAGGGTTTAGGCAGCGTTTTTGCTAAAATAGGTTAATTTACGACATCACGTTAGAAACCTCTAAAATTAGCAATGTTGCCTTAGTATATTATGCATGTATTATACATATAAACCTTCCTCTTGAATCACTCTATCTATTGGAAAAAACCGCATCAAAATCCGTTGCGTAGTTTTAAAGATTTAAGCGCACATAGAGATATAGGGACAGAAAAGGCGACTTTGTTTTATACTATGTAGTGAAAATGAATTGCTGTTCGTTAGTCTCGCTAAAACTTGAAATCGACTGAATTGATTCGGCTATTTTAGCCTCGAAATATTCGTGGAAGTCCAGGGAAGATTTAAACGGTTTTTATGTTCAACGAAGTGGGCATGGGTCAGCTAGTCTATATATATAAAAATGAATTGCTGTTCGTTAGTCTCGCTAAAACTCGAGAACGGCTGAACCGATTCGGCTATTTTTAGCCTTGAAATATTCGTGGAAGTCCAGGGAAGATTTAAACGGTTTTTATGCTCAACGAAGTGGGCACGGGTCAGCTAGTAACTATTTATATAAATCTTCTATGCATATGTGACTACCTATAAAGATTATATTTTTTAAATGTTTTCCTTAATCTATATTATAAATATTAGACACAAGACATAGACAAAGCCTCAAAATCAGTTTGCTGGCGCACAACTTCTCGACTAGAGTCTTAGGCCCTATTAATAAAACAATCTCAAACTCGGTCTCAAGAATTGCGATCGCAACCTCTACTAGAGAACCTGTTTGACATAATATAGAACAATAGTTGTACTCATGTTAAATGCTTTCATTCTGTTTTCAAACGAAAGCATGTAATATAAGTTGTTCATTTATTTAACTAACTCCCAAAAGAAGTAGGAAGTTCTAAATTCGGCCTGTTTTTTATGTATGTACACCGATTACTCTGTGATTAATGATCCGATTCTCGTGATTCTTTTTTTATTTAACGCAGAATATCATTTGGTCTCATAAAAATTTTACATAGTTTGACGCTGTAGTTTTTATTTTATGAACATATTTCACCAAAATTTTTAACAAATGAACACTTGGCGGTAATTTTTTTTTTTATATCGATGATTTATGTAGTTTCAGTGTATTTATAATTTACCTTCGACACAAAAAGGAGGTGGAAATTATAAATATGGTGTCTGTCAGTCTGCTAGTTTGTGTAGCATCGTAGCTACAACACTGATTTATCTTTTACTTTGACTTAGAGACACTAAAAAGTAACAAATAAAAAGAAAGTACGTTTAAAAAACCAACTTCAACAACTAAAAAGCATAAAATAATACTTTTATAGTGTAGTTACAATTAATGTTCTTTTTAGTCGGTGTCAGCTAAAAGAACAACATCCTAAAGTTGCTGACTTAAATCTCACCTTTGCTGACACCGACTTCAACAAGAACATTAATTGTAACTACGTTATAAAAGTATTACATTATGCTTTTTAGTTGTTAAAATTGATTTTTTAAACGTAGTTTCTTTTTATTATGAAAAAGGTAACGTTTTTTAATCTGTCAAATAGGTTCTCAAATAGAGGTTCTCAATTCTTGACCCCGAGTTTGAGACTCGTTTATGAATACGGTCCTAAGTATGAATCCCTCCGGGCACTACTAGAATTAACTATTTACCATGTAAAAAGATACCCATTCACTCAAGTTTCAACAATACAAGTTACGGTATCGATCGTCGACTTTGTTGACTACATTTTAAACTGAGTATAGTTTACAAGTTAGTTTAGTCAAGTCTTAGTTAGAGTTAGTTACCGCAAAACACTACTTAAACAACTACCTGATGCTTCTTGGCATGGACTTCTGATTCATTATTAATATCTGGAGAAGATTAAGGGTGACTCAACTTTATGTAGGATCGATAATCGGCTAGATTTTTCCTTCATATTATTTCCGACTGAATTTT
Organism: Celastrina argiolus; assembly: GCA_905187575.2. Taxonomy (NCBI): domain Eukaryota; kingdom Metazoa; phylum Arthropoda; class Insecta; order Lepidoptera; family Lycaenidae; genus Celastrina; species Celastrina argiolus. Next base: position 17,459,705 of record LR994579.1, read on the forward strand.
CATATGGCATGGGCATTGCACTGGTGCCGTCAGTATGTTCTATTTGTCACCTACAAAAAGTTGGTCACCGATTATCACTCGTGGCTGGACAAACCCCAGAGCACCCAAAAACCTAATTCCAGATCAATAAGATAGCTAAGAGGAAATTAGGACCTGTGTAAGATGGGTTTAGTAATTCAATGCACAATACTGGAGGCCGCCCTGTGGGAATTTATACTCCTCCGTTCGTACAAATTTTTAAAAAGATTGTAATATATACTAGCTGAGCCGTGCCCACGTCGTTGAGCACAAAAAAATAATTAAAAAAAACCGTTTAAACATTCCCTGGACTTCTACGAATATTTCAAGACCAAAAATAGCCAAATCGCTTCAGCCGTTCTCGAGTTTTAGCGAGACTAACGAACAGCGATTCATTTTTATATATAAGATTATACTAGTATGATCACGAAAATATTCTTATTAATGAGCCAACAACGCCATTACAATGATACAAAATCTTTTATCGACGCGACGTTCGAAAGCGCGAATAAAATGTATCACTATATTTTCGCCATTAAATGACCTCTCACACTTGACTCCCAAAGCTTAAGTGCTGATATAACTGCAAAGCTATAAAGTACGTAATAAAAAGGCCATGCATGTCTTGCTCTGACATAACGGCAGTAAGATTTGCCTCCAAAACCTAAGCTATACTGTTGCTATATTCCCTACAGAATATAGTTTAATAATAATAATAATTATGGACGTTTCACACCACGTCAATCTGGCCTTGTGCTAAGTATCCGAAGAACTTGTCTTACAGGTACCAGACAACGGAAATACATTTAATACTTTTATACTATACACATATTTAAGATTTTTATTATATTATACACAAATTTAATACACATCCATGACCCAAGAACATTGAAAACTTTTTGTTCCCTCGGCGGGATTCGAACCCGCGACCTCTCGATCGAGTACCAACGCGCTCAACCACAGCGCTACGGAGGTTTCATTGAGTTGTATCGTTTTTTTTTCTCATCAGATAGCGCACTAAGTACCTTTCATCACCTCTTAAGGCTGCAGAGACCTACACACCCACAGATAGGATTACCATCCCCTGTGGGATGTTCAAAAGCATTTTTTCGGCAAAAAAAAGGTGGCTAAGTGAATTCCTAAAGTATGGCTATCAAAATATGTTACTTATTACGAATGCCCGGAAAATAAGTTATATTTAAATCATATTGAATACAATATAACAGTAGAGTAAATGTATTGGCGATGCTATAGTATTGTGAAGTCCCGTTTTATTTAGAAAAACAGTATCCAAAAGATAAAACTGTTTTAGTGCCTCGTAGTCGCATTCATTGATCCATAACATATAATATTTGCCATAACTAATCAAATATATTGCTAAATAGTCGCAACATTAATCTAAATAGAAATAGGTATACCCGCGTAGCTATTTCGCTAACAGTGACATTTGACATTTAAGAGACCTTTAGTATAGTTTTATAGATTTCAATGGTACCCATTGACAACTAATGAACATTATAACTATTATGTATTTTTATAATGGAACCTACATTAGAACATTAACTGAATACGTATAGGAGGTAATGTAGAGAATCCGAAATATTAGTATTTGATTATTATTAGTTTTAGATAAAACATTTAATTTTATATTAAATGTAAGCTTACTTTATTATGAAGGAACAATAGTAGTAGTATTTGCATTTTTTATAGTATCAGCAAAGTTTCTACTCGACCAGATTATAAACAAATTCCTTAGCACCATCACGCTTTTAAATTTAAGCAGAATAGACTGAAGTGATCGTACCGATAGACATTGCAGAAACCCGTACACATGAGTGACAGTGTTAGAACAAAATCGCTAGTGAAACAGTGACTGGTAAGCGATTTTGATGTTATGCCCGGTCGATCAGCAATTTGTTCGATTGTACTAGAGCACTTGTTATATTCATTCATAGATGCTATTTACGCAAAAAACAATATTATATCTTCCACACAACACATGCTTTATGTCGTTTACTGCACTAGTTCAGGTTGGCATATTAAGATTAGCTCCCATAACCTCAGACTTTCAAGTGCTAAGTGGTACAACGTTAGGGCGGGGTCGTCTCCGTGAATAATGACACGGGGTGGGGCAGACTAATGTAAACATGTTCTGATTTAGCCCTCGCGATGAATATTGGCCCTATGGCATAGTGGAGCAGCCGGCTGGCTACAGGTTTACATACAGCAAATCGTCGAAATGTTAAGGTGCTTTGAAAATCTGCGTGAATGTTAAGCTTGGGTTTATTAGTAGTTATGGTTTAAATCTGATTCGTATAGAGATATTTTGATTGCTTCTCTCAGCCTGATTCTGTCCAGAATCAGATTTCGAAGGATCTCTAGAAGTCTAAGTATAATTTTGACTTCTTTAAATATAATTTAGAATTCTCTAAATATAATTAAGACTTCTCTAAATATAATTTAGACTTCTCTAAATATAATTTAGACTTCTCTAAATATAATTAAGACTTCTCTAAATATAATTTAGACCCTAGAATTTTTTTAATACGACATTACGACAATTTTTTATCATTTAACCTTTTGCCCGCATATCCGCTTTCGTAGATGATACAATGTTCCAATAGGATGGATCATTGTATATTTTCAACATAAAATTTTATATAATGTTTTAATTTAGAGTACTCGAGTTTCATCAAAATCCTGCCAGGAGTATTTGAAAGGATATAACAAACATCCATCCATATATAAATCGTCAGGTAAAGGATATATTAGTCTCTGTGAACATAATATAATTAACTAATTGAAATCATCAACCTTCATATCGTTAGCTATACTACTTCACGTCACATAGCTTAAGTGTTAAATAGATGTCTATTGTATTTATTGAATTAATTAGTTCAGCGCGCTCTTCAGTACTCAGTAGTGGCTTCTCCGTCGCTTCTTAACCTTATTATATACGTTCAAGTAATTAAACCTGCTCTATGTATACTGACGATATTATGTTTACTTGACGATATTTTCTTTACTTGAACTCATTGTCGCAAACGCAAACTTCACCAATCATTAGGACTAATTTTATCTTTAATTTTTTACCAAATGTACCAAATGTCGTTTTGTTGGTGAGTCAATAAATAAATAAATAAAATTATACTTTCATGAAAATGCGCTTAGTAGTTTCGGGGCTTTTTCAATGCAATCAAATCTTTCCTCTTTATAATATCATCTCTCATACTCATACTATAATAAATAAATAATATAATAAAACTAAAACCAGGCTATTAAAATCACGCTTAAAATTTTTGCAACTATCAAGTGATAGCGAGCAAAGCTGTGAGTAACAGCTCATAATAATATTTAGATATGTAAATTGTAAATGCGCTAACAAATCTCCTTGTAATACCCCATATGACACCACCAATAATATTTTTTTACTTCATTTTTGCTCCTACATATATTAATTTATGTTCGAATAGTACGGTAACTACGAAGGCACGGTAGAATTATCCTTTAGAAGTTATGAAACAGATGAACATTATGGATGTTCATCTGTTTCATATACATTCATAATTATAACCCTTCTTTTGGTTCCGTCGTAATCAGGTAAAAATTGCCTTTATTCCTGTTTCTTTACAGGTAATTCATGCCTATATAGGTACAAACAAATAAACTTAATTTATTAAATCAAAGGTTTGAATGACCGGCCGCTGTTTATGTAGAATAGCTTGACTGTCGACGAAGGTCTTCTCTAAAGATTTCCACGTATTCCTGTTATTTGCTGAAGGTTCAGACCAGCTATTTTCTATTCTGTCTGCCTCTACTTCTCTTTCTATCACTTGGATACTATTTTAGTAATTTAGTTCATGTGTTAACATGTGTCCTGTTTAACGCCATTTAAGATTTCTGTAAGCTGTGGGCATAAATTATAAAATTTAGTTTTCTTTTTAATATCTTGTAATTTTATTCAATTTCTTCTTTTTACATATTTTATATAGAAAAGATTTATTTATTCCTATTAAATAATCTCTTGAACTGTAGAGGCGATTTTCATGAAGAGTATTAGCAGCAAGATTACAGCAGGATTTATTTTTGCGCGTATATTCCTAATCTTTTCCTAGAATCGCAGACGGAGTGCGTTTTAATAGTAAAACGTCGCGGGAAATCTAGTGACGAATAGAAATGTAGTTAATATGTCAAGATATGTAAGTTGTAAAAGGCAGACAAAACTAGAAGAGTTCCCCTTTTTAATCATACAAAAGTTTCCCTGGATTAAAATATACAGGAATCATTAATCCATTCAGCTTTTGACGCCTAACGCTTGTTCAGACAATTTCAAATTGAAAACGACTGCCTAGTCCCCCCAAAAATCGGTAATAACAGGCGTGGACAAGGTGCAAAAATGTGAACAATTACACTTTCAGCATTGTTACAGGACGTATGCATAATCCGAAATAATGATGCATCGGCGAACCAAGGGTGATTCTCCCCCGTTATTTGTTAAGGAAATACAAAGGAAGTAAGTATTAATCTTCTATTGGCCGACAAGCTCGCAACCGGCGACCCCTGGAGTGAGGTTCCAGATTTTATTCACTGCTGCACCCTGTTGTTTTCCCCTCGGCAGCACACACGGCCGAGAAGGATGACTAGCAGAATACTAAGGACTCTTGCGTAACTCCTAAAGGATTTTCTTTTTAGAGATATATTGCATTTTGACTCGCTTTGATGTTAAGAACCATCACAATTTTTTTTTCTACATACAGACGCTTCACACCAGGTCAATGTGGACCAGTGGTAATTATCCGAAGAACTAGAACACAAGTACTGTTCTTTCCAAATATATTTCATACTTTTATCATACTATACACATATTTAATATTTTATTTTACACAAATTTAATACACATCCATAACCCAGAAACATTGAAACTATTTGTTCCCCTTGAGCACCAACGCGCTCAACCACTAAGCTACAGATGTCGTCGATATCGATATGTGTCTTTGGATATTGTGAACAACTTTACACTTCAGAAGTTGTGAGTATAATGAGAGTTAGAGCGTTGGTGTCAAATCGAATCCCACCAAAAACATTTTCATGTAAAAATGTTGCCAAGACGAGTCTATATAGCTTACCCTGTGAAAAAGTTATCAGATATCGTATAAAGCCAAACTCTAAAGACTACTCGCCCTAAATCTACAAGCACCTTGATCAAAATCTATCAAAAAGTCGACAAATCCCATGTAGAACCAAAGTTCTTGATCTATGCGCCCTTACTTTACTAGGCTTAGCTTCACTTACTCTACATTTCAGTTAAAACGTGATGCTTGGCCGTTTTATTTCACACACGATAAATGAATGCCTATAAAATCTTCGTAACGGTAGCAAAACGGCCAAGTATCACGTTTTAACTGAAATGTAGAGTAAGTGAAGCTAAGCCTAGTAAAGTAAGGGCGCATAGATCAAGAACTTTGGTTCTACATGGGATTTGTCGACTTTTTGATAGATTTTGATCAAGGTGCTTGTAGATTTAGGGCGAGTAGTCTTTAGAGTTTGGCTTTATACGATATCTGATAACTTTTTCACAGAGTAAGCTATATAGACTCGTCTTGGAAACATTTTTACATGGAAATGTTTTTGGTGGGATTTTATTTATTTTTGTAAGTTGTTTAATGGACTTGTTTGAGTTTAAAAATAACCTATTTTGACCCCGGGCAATTACTTTCGCCTTATTCTTCGTCTGGAAATTAGATGATTTATTGTATTTCTCTTTCATTTGATACCCATATTGTGACGAGTACCTGTGAAAACGATAAATCGCTATTTTGGATTAAAAATAGCGGCATTCATGAAATCTTGAATGAATTGTATTTGTTTTCTCAAACTCTCTCATCATTTGTTACCCATATTGTAGGGGTTGATATGAAAACTATAAGTCTCCATTGTGGCTGTGTAACACCGAACTTCAATAAAACACCTCACTACTATAATTGAACTCTCTACTGTACTGTATTCTTGTTTTTTTTTTTTTGAAAGTGCTATAACTATCCGGGTGGCTAGTTGTTTAGTCATAAGCTTGTTTAATAATTTTAGGGTTTGAATGAATGAATTCTTTTTGCTAAATTAATAATAATAATAATATCTCGCACACTGATTTCGGTGACGGTGACCGGTTTCATTGAAACCAGTCCAGCTACGCAGGAGTTATTTTATAGTGCCCAAGTGTGTGCGCAATGCATAGAAGCACTCTCTTTTTCTTCACTCTCGTAACCCACTGGGACGGATAACTGACACGACTGGCGGGAGATCAAGCGCAGGACCGACTTTTTACATGCCCATCCGACGCATGGATCATATTTCTTGTTAGCCAATTAGGTGATCAGCCTGCCTTGTCTAAACCAAACTTAAAACGTGTTTCCAACGTAGGAATCGAACCCACGACGACCACGACGACGCCCGCCAACGCCCAGCGCCGTGACGCCCGCCAACGCCCAGCGCCGCGACGCCTGCCGACGCCCAGCGCCGTGACGCCTGCCGACGCCCAGCGTCGCGACGCCTGCCGACGCTCAGCGCTGCGACGCCTGCCGACGCCCAGCGCCGCGACGCCTGCCGACGCCCAGCGCCGCGACGCCTACCGTCGCCCAGCGTCGCGACGCCAAGCGACGCGACGCCAAGCGACGCCAAGCGACGCCAAGTGCCGCGACGCCTTCTGACGCCCAGCGCCGCGACGCCTGCAGACGCCCAGCGCTGCGACACCTGCCGACGCCCAGCGTCGCGGCGTCTACCGACGCCCAGCGCCACGACGCCAAGCGCCGCGACGCCTACCGACGCCCAGCGCCGCGACGCCTACCGACGCCAAGCGCCGCGACGCCTACCGACGCTCAGCGCCGCGACGCCTGCCGACGCCCAGCGTCGCGACGCCTACCGACGCCCAGCGCCGCGACGCCAAGCGCCGCGACGCCTACCGACGCCCAGCGTCACGACGCCTACCGACGCTCAGCGCCACGACGCCCAGCGTCGCGACGCCTACCGACGCCAAGCGCCGCGACGCCTACCGACGCTCAGCGCCGCGACGCCTGCCGACGCCCAGCGTCGCGACGCCTCCCGACGCCCAGCGCCGCGACGCCAAGCGCCGCGACGCCTACCGACGCCCAGCGTCGCGACGCCTACCGACGCTCAGCGCCGCGACGCCAAGCGCCGCGACGCCTACCGACGCCCAGCGCCACGACGCCCAGCGTCGCGACGCCTACCGACGCCAAGCGCCGCGACGCCTACCGACGCTCAGCGCCGCGACGCCCAGCACCGCGACGCCTGCCGACGCCCAGCGTCACGACGCCTGCCGACGCCCAGCGTCACGACGCCTGCCGACGCCCAGCGTCGCGACGCCTACCGACGCCCATTGTCGCGACGCCTACCGACGCCCAGCACCACGACGCCCAGCGCCGCGACGCCTGCTGACGCCCAGCGTCACGACGCCTGCCGACACCCAGCGTCGCGACGCCTACCGACGCCCAGCGCCGCAACGCCTGCCGACGCCCAGCGCCGCAACGCAAAGCGCCGCGACGCCTACCGACGCCCAGCGCTGCGACGCCTGCCGACGCCCAGCGTCGCGACGCCTGCCGACGCCCAGCGTGGCAACATCTAGCGCCGCGAAGCCTGCCAACGCCCAGCGCCACGACGCCAAGCGCCGCGACGCCTACTGACGCTCAGCGCCGCCATGCCTGCTGACGCCCAGCGTCGCGACGCCTGCCGACGCCCAGCGCCGCGACCCCTGCCGACGCCCGGTGCTAATATTAGCTTATACCAGCTAGTAGAGAGTAGAGCTAGGCCAGCCTATCAAATTGGGCGGGACCTCTCACTCTCGAGTGTGGTTCGCTGCATGCTCGAGAGCGATGAGACCTGGCAGGCGGTGGTCTCCTTTTGCGAATTCGTCATGTCGCAGAAGGAGGCCTCGGAGCGGGACAGAGAGACTGATCCTCTCTCTCTTCCGCTTCGCCGGCGCAGGACGGGGGTGCGGAGGCGTCGTTTTGCGGCCCTCCCATCTCACGTCTAGTACGGGGCTCCGGGTAGAGGGATGGGTAACCTCCCCGGCTTTGTCAGTCTCGGCGCCGAGGAGAGCGCTTCAGTTTGCCGGAGCGCTCTCTTAATTTGATGGAAGTCCGGTCCCTGTAGAGGTGAACCGGCCGGTCGAGGGAGGAGTAGCCTGTGTTTAGACAGATCCAGGCACTCCACCCAACATAACGGCTGATGGCAATCCGCAAGTGGTTTTAGTGGGTAAACCGGCCGTAGCGAGCCGTGAGTCCCACATACCCCTCGGGGACCCTCCCGGATGCATTTCCCTTGCGAAAAAAAAAAAAAAAAAAATAGCACAAGGAATTCTATAAATTTTTTGAGTCACTGACAAGCTAGTTTCTTATAAATCACATTATAATAATGCTAAGCATACAAAGAACTTTACAGAAAAGAAATTTAACAACAGATGGAGCTTTTCATACACCGACAGTTATTTTGTGACCGACAGCAATTTACAACTATTAGCTGCCTGCATATTCGCGCTAATTTTAAATAAGTGGATAAAAAACAAATTTTACTCTCATAAATAATATAATAATATATTTTTCATCTTCGGTAAAAGTCGGTCACCGATTAATAATTGGTGACCGACTTTTTGTAGATGAATAATAGAATATACTGATTGCAGTAGTGCAACGCACTCAACATACATAAAGTCGGACATAAATTATATGGAGCAAAACTTTGAACGATTATGGGTCCTACAAAAAGTAGGTCGAAGATTTTTTATGTACTTGTATATTATATTCTTTTTATAAATTAAAGATCATCAGATCCTTATAATAAACATCCTTTTGAATCCAATATGGTGGTCCAGCATATTGGATTCAAAATGGCGGCATTTACATTTTAATATTTTTTTTGTTGGTTTTGAAGCAATAACAGCTTACATACATAACTTCAGCTTTCTAAGATTTCCGGAAGTAACCTAAGAATTTTGATGATCTATAAATGAGTCAGTGACGAAATCAGGGGTTTTTACACATCGATAAAATCTAAAGTATAGTAGCTACGACATTCAAACTTTGTATAATTCATGTATTTACTGGTGTCATTATATGATGAAATTTTCAACTATTTAGCATCATCCAAAGCAAAGTTATGGGAGTTCAAAAAAACGACGAAACCTTTCGAGAAAAGGTAGGTAGTGCCCTTGCGCTTCGCTTGGCTCGTCTTGACGAGGGCACGACCGTGCCCCCAGATCCCGCTCACGTAGCTATCGCTATTCCTGGTTAAAGAAAGTACTAAATGTATGTATTACTCTTGCCCATTCGAGAATAAAGCACAGGACCATATAGTAGTGAAAAAAGCATCCACAGATAGTGTAAAAAGCATTAACTGAAATCATCATTAACTAATTATTTAGGAACGATTTCTTAAAAGATATAAGTATCTTTTAAGAAATCGTTCCTAAATAATTAGTCGTAGAAGCTATATTAAAAATATTATTTATTTCGAAAATCAAAATTGATATTGTATTTTTAGGCAAAATAGCGAGCACGATTTTCTTGGCAGTGTGTTATAGGCGTAAGAAATCAGCCCTTCTTCCCCGTGGCAGTGCACTTTTTAAGTGATTTCTTTTATTACGACGCACGGACAAGAAAAACCCAATATGAAAAATGTCCTAAGAGTGAAAAGTGCCATTTTACGATCGCATTTTATGGCGAAACATAAATTACTTTAATGTTGTAATGTCGTAGCGACCATTGAACCTCTACGGCTACTAAACCTATTAGCGAAATATAGTTTTTAATTTTCGATAGAGACAAATAGTAAATAGCTACCCCGTGACCACTTCGTTGAGCATACAAATAGTTTGTGATTGTGGAGATCACGTCGGGGTCACCCATGTGGAGTTTTGTGTTGGAGTAATAAATGAAACGTGGAGTCCCGATTATAGTGTTATATTGTCTCTACAAATATAAACTAGTTACACGTTTCATTAATAACAAATTCTATTTAACCATTCTAGTCGGAGGTTAGGACGAGACTAACTTACAGTCGTTACAAACATAATTATGAGAATGCTTGGAACCAAAGGTGCAAGCATGCACTCTTGTGTGGTCCCTACAGTGATGAACCGGTTAAACCTTTCCGGGACGTCAACGAATATTTCACTACTAGAAAAATACGAATCGGTACAGCCGTTCTCGAGTTTTAGCGAGACTAACGAACAGCAATTCATTTTTATATATAAGACTAGCTGACCCGTGCCCACTTCGTTGAGCATAAAAAAAAATAAAAAACCGTTTAAACATTCCCTGGACTTCCACGAATATTTCAAGCCCAAAAATAGCCGAATCGGTGAAGCCGTTCTCGAGTTCAAGCGAGACTAACGAACAGCAATTCATTTTTATATATAAGATAAGAAGAAGATATTAATATACCTACATATTATATGATACCCGTATATTTGAAGTGTACGCAAAGAACTTCGTCCCTTATACTCCGATCTTGATGATTATATGTATTGAAGAGCATCCCCAGGATTGTACAATGATGAACAGGAAACCTGATTAAGCATTCCAGAGAAATCGATGGTTCGAAAATCATTGACGCAACAAGTACATTTGTTAATTTTCCTGTCTGAAGTTAGTGTTGTATGGTTATAAATTAATTATTACTATAAATATAATTAATGTGTACAAGGTTTATACTAAATGAGTGATAATACTTTAGGGTGTGTAAGTGCCTACTATGTAGAATTTACTGTGAAAGTCTGACTTTTCACTTTCACGTTGTATGAGAAATGCCCCACCATCATAAATTTGCCCATACAATAATTTTAAAATAAGTCTCTCTTTTAGCGCTAGTACTTTCACATTAAACTTTATATACGAGACCCATACACACCGTAATCACTCATTTATATTACAACTTGTTTGTGTTTAGTATGTATAAAGTAATTTACTACTTTTATATACAAATGCCTAATGACTTCTGTTTGTTAATATCAAAATTATACAAATATTATGTCGACGAGCGAAAAAATCCACATTATTTAATCACAGAACCACGAAACAAAAACTCCGTAATTGATAGACACGAGATTAGTAGGGGCAGCGTTTGGGGTCATAATGGTTCTGATACAGCCGCCATGACTGGCACAACGTATGATCGATATGTGTCCGAGAACTTGTACTAATTAGCCCAGAAGGTTGCAAAAATTATGGATAACGTAGAAATATGGATGAAAAATTGTTATGGATAATATAGAAATATGGATGAAAAATGTTATGGATGATATAGAAATATGGATGAAAAATTGTTATGGATAATATTATTATAGAAATATGGATGAAAAATTGTCATGGATAATATAGAAATATACAGGCTATAATATTAATGAGTAATAAATACTTTAGGGTGTATATGGGTCCCGTTTATAGAGTTTACTGTGAAAGTACCAGCGCTGACAGAAATACTTTTTTTTTAATTATTGTATGGGCAAATTTATGATGTTGAGGCATTTTTCATACAAACATGAAAGTCAAAAGTAAGTCTTTCAGCGCTGGTACATTCATAGTAAACTGTAAATAGTAGATTAGAGACACCCTAAAGTATTATCACTCGTACACCTTGTAACTGAAACATTATACATAATAAATGAAAATATGGTTATCGATATTACATTTTTATTATACGAATATTTTGTTTGTTTGATCGCACTAATCTCAGGTCGTCTTGTAACTACTGAGTCGATTTGGAAAATTCTTAGATAGCCCATTTATCGAGGAAGACAATAAGCTAACGCATTATGCACAAAGTATGACTAACATAATCGTCATGCTGCATACTCCTATTGAGTAGAATACTATTGAAGAATGTTTCAAAATCAGGGGTTCTATTTCTTGCGGACGAAGTCGCGGGCACAGCTAGTCTAACATTATCAGCAACCACTACCGTCCGCAAAGCGGTCTCCCATAGAGGGTCAGACCATCGTCTACCCCGCTAGCCTAGGAACAATAGGAGAAAACACAAGGTACTGCAGCAGTGCTATTCTCTACGAATAAAAAAAACTTCGAAATTTGACGCTCAACGCGAATTCAACTGTCGAGATACGCAAATCTTATCTATCTTTAGAGAATAGCACTGCTGAATGTTTCAAAACCGAGTGTTTTATTTCTCGCTGTCAAAGTCGCGGGCACAGCAAGTATATGGCGATTCTAATTAGGAGGTGGAAATCAGCAAAAGTTGCTTCTTATTTTCCAGAAGGAAACATAAATATGGAATGAAAAGCAGTACAGTAATTAGTTGCTAAATAAAAATGTTACTGCAAGATTGTCGTTTTTTCAAACAACGAACGAAACGAAAAACGAAAATAAGTGTTTGGTGTGGGCTTTAAAAAGGTTCTACTTAGCCTGCCGTAGCTTAAGAAGGAAAATTTGAAAACTCCGTAAAATAAAGTAATCGATTGCCAATAGTATTGGCGCTGTCATGCTTTTCATACAATTATTATTATTGGTTAGAGTTACTTGAGCTTTCAAATGTTCCTGCTTGGTAAGCTAAACGTTTGAAAGTTCCGTAAAAGTAAAGTTATAATAATCTGTGTTTATAAATTGCAAGTACTGTGAAGTAAGCTGGCAGTAAGATGAAAGCCTTTTGGATACGAGTGTAGTATTTTAATTACACAAGATTCGTCTGCTAACACGGAGGGCGTCACATCCCTTTGAAATAAAGACATTATTAATTGCTTTTTATACGGAACCCAGCTGTCATCAAACAAATCAACATCAGGAACAGAAACTTATAATTGCTATGAATACAATCTAAGAACCCCACTGTCTCATGACAGTCAGTGTACAAATATCCGAGGATTAGGGGATCCACTTATCTACATCCTGGCTTGATTATAAAAAGCCGGCCAAGTGCGAGTCGGAGTCATCAAGCAAGAGAACCTCCAGAAGTTCAAGTTTAATAAAAGATGACTAATGAAAGACCTGATGATGATGACTAAGTCGAAACTGGTCGGGTATTTAGTAAGTATTTAGTAAGTTTATCGGGTGTAAAAACAACAAACACTTTATTTTTGGCATATGCTTATACTACCTTTTTCATTCCAAAATGTTTTTTTTTTGTTTTTTTTCGTTATTGTTGCAACAGAAAAATAAGAAATGGTATAAAGTAAAAAAAAATTGTTTTTGACAAAAAAAAAATTAAAAAAAAAATATTTACAAAATGAGGAAAGGTATCTCAAGGTTATAGTAACTGTTCTTTTTACACTCTGTATATAAATTAAGCGCACGCAGTTTCTGTATTACTGTGTAACACGAGTTTCCATTAAGAAGCTACAATACATTCAATAACATGTAAATAAAAGCTTTTAAAATAAAACCTGTTACAGAATTCCTGACCTATCAAAAACTGGCTAGCTCTACGTTTAACTATCCAATATACGCTCAGTCAGCTTAATTCGGCGAACGGGGGTGCGTAGGCGCGCTAACTCAATATATCCCCCTAACCTATGGGCGAGAGATTTATTAATCTATCTCCTTAACGCGTTTTAACTGAGCAAATTGAAAAATTATGTGCCGACATCTTAACTCACCCTCCGTCTGGGTTGACTTTGTAACAAATGATGGTTATATCTTACAAATGTATACAACAACTAATATGATTGAAATTAAAGTAATTCTCAACAATATGAGGAAACATTTTTTTTGACTCAAAGAAATTCCCCATTTACGTAGTCGGTTTTGAGTTACAGTATGATGACTAAAGATCTAAGATATTGTATATTCAGAAATACTCAAGGCCCTAATTCTATATTCTAGATCGCTATTTGTCGCTTACGAAGTTCGACAGCAAAATGTACCTATGGGATTTGACATAAACTTCGCTAAATGACGGGCGAATTCGTATGTCATTCAGCGAAGCTTATGCCAAATCCTATACTTTTTCTTTTGGAACTTCGTAGGCGATAAATACCGATGGTATCTTAAATCAGGGACCGGGTATAACTACTACATAAACAAATGTTGATGACAATGCAGGCTAATCACCTTATTGTCTCTCAAGAAAGTTCTTCCATGTTTTGGTAGGTATGTATGTTAAAAGACTGTCCTCTCGCAGTCGTATCAATTAATTATCCATCCCACTAGGTTATGAGATTAATGAATGATACATGTCATTGTGTATTTCACACAGACTCAGCACCAAAATTTCTCCTATGTAGCTAGCCTGGTTTCACCGAAACCGGCGACCATCACCAATGTGGGGAGCGATTATGTAGGAAGACTTATTGTTAATAATGATGATAATGATGAAGAAAAAAGTAGCTAACATAGTAGCGTATCAAAGCCAACCGTAACGTGGTAATGACAAAATCCACAATGCAATTATAATGAGATAAGCACAATGGCGTCTCAGTAATTGATCCTGAGCCACCCTCCTTCCGCAGAGGACAGGAACCAGGATGGCCCGCAGACCTTTTTAATAAGGTTCAATCCTGTAGGAAGGACCAGGAGAAAAAAGCCAGTTTGCATTTGTCCTTATTGCAGAGTATTCCCAGGAAACCAGACTATGCCCAGAAAGCGCGTAGATGATACGCACTTAATGATCACGCGTGTAGGTACTAGGCCCTCATACATTGCGTACAGTGCGTTCGAGGTTTACAGATTACGTATTTGACACCTCACCGTGGATTCGTCTATTAGGAACGAAAACGTTCTTAGAGAATAGCGCTGCAAGCAACGGCGTACGTATCGTACTAGGCTACCATACATTAAGTCGAAATTACACGCACGTAGGCACTGGGCCCCGATTCTAACTCCTTCTTTTCTCTCTCTTAGTTACGTAAAAATTGCGATTAGTAAAAATCACGCGATAGACGTGCAATTGATTGCTTAACGTTAAAAAAAATGTGCTAATAGCTTGCTGTTTAGTTTGAATGCACATTTGCTTAATTTTTGCTAAGACACTATCGCTTTTAGAACTTCAAACTTTTAGAATTTTATGCCCTTAAAAATCCAAAAAAATCGTAGAGCTCGATAAAAATGACTTATAAACTTCAGAAATTACACTGAACAAGTTTGTTGGATGACTGTATAAACTAAGGCGAGGCGCTGGCCAAAACTGATAGCGTTGGGTTTGTAGGTTTTGCTCTCGTATGAACTGTAATCAACATTCTATTAACACTATAGCCTCAGCTCCAGTAACCGATTCTTTAAAGCGTGTTCAACTTTTTTTGAATGGGCCTAAATGTTTGTCCACAAGCTACAATATTATTTATTTTACTTACCAAGAGGTCCACTTAATAGGACATACTAAAAATGTTGGTATATGTATGGCAATTATTCTCAATAATTGCCAACGCTAGTAAGAATTCATGATCTATTAGATATTTGTTCAGTTGAATAACGTTCATATAACACAGAATTTTATTTCGATGCTGCATCTGAGAGACTTCCATAATAACCATGTAGTCCGTTTTACGACCTACAACATCGCCACACGATTTTTAGATAAGCATTTAAAAAGATCTAAAAAGTTCACGTTCACTCACGGCTCGAGCGGTCCCGATCTCCGTTCGGCTTCATTCGTTTTTCGTGTGCGACATCGTCAACACTTATTATTAATTTTAATAGTGATACAGTGCAATAATTAGTTTTTATTGCCGGATAACATGGAAATATGGAAGTATAAGGATGATCACGAACATATTCGTCAAATATATGGCGAATGGAAAGTAAATTACGCCGCAACAAAGGACTTTAAAGGTACCAAACTACCCACAATTATTTTAAAAAATATTCCGTGTTTTTCCTTTGTTCTCAGTTAAGGTGTAGTCACTGTATGTTACTAAAATGACCGTCTTAACGTGTTAATACATGATATTACCCAGATAGTCATTATTTTGTACCTTAATGTGGTAATACGAGATATTATCCTGGTTACAAAAATAAGTTCTTTCTTAACGTGATGACACGCGATGCCATCCTGAAAGTTACTTCTTGCTTTTCATCCTGGCGCTTTGGTTTTCTGTTTTTGGGAAAGCCGACGTGATTATGAGCGCTCGCCGGGCGTCAGCAGACGTGATAAGTGCGAGTGGCCGAATCTGGCTGCGCCACTCCTCGGTCTTTGACCGACATCGTAGACGTTGATTACGTCGAGTCATCCGCGCTAGCGCCGACGCCGCAGCAGCCCGATCCGCCGACGTCAGCGCCGGTTAATCAAACAGACCCTGAGCCGGTGGACTAGCCAAGAAGTTGACCGCTTGTTCTGTGGTGTAATTGAATTCTTAAATATTCTTGGAGTGGCTAATAAATTTGCCAAATTATAATGCGAAAACATACCCATTAAACTCTCTAAACGTTGGGGTACAATCCTATTGGATGAGCTGTCAAAGACACAGAGCAAAATCCTATTGAATGGGCTATCAAAGAGACAGAGCAAAGGAGTCTCTAGTTGCAAAACCACTTATACCAAAAATCTTTTTACGATCACAAGTGCCTAAATTTAACAAAAGTACTTATTAGAGAAAGTCTTTTGAAAATAGAAATAATAAAATAAATTTCTAAAACAGCTGACCTCCTACCAGATTTACATTTTGATGAATCAGTTGGCTGAAAGAAGCTTAATATATTGCCTCAATTGTATAAAGAATTTTGGAATACAATCCAAGGTGAAAAAGGTATGAATACTGGTGCTGTGAAAAGCTTGTGGAAACACAAATAATACCAAGGATTTATACTCGTCTTCAAACTAGTAAACCTTTAAAGCCTTCTCCCAGCGCAGGCATCGGATACCGCCGGGAAACTCCGGAGCTCCTCCTCGTCAACATTGTGTGAGGCCAGCGCCAGCAGCGCCGGCCCGCTGCACGAGCCGCAGCCAACAGTACATGAGGCCAGCGCCAGCAGCGCCGGCCCGCTGCATGAGCCGCAGTAACAGTACGTGAGGCCAGCGCCAGCAGAGCCGGCCCACTGCACGAGCCGCAGTAACAGTGAATGAGGCCAGCGACAGCAGCGCCGGCCCGCTGCACGAGCCGCAGTAACAGTACATGAGGCCAGCGTCAGCAGCGCCGGCCCGATGCACGAGCCGCAGTAACAGTACATAAGGCCAGCGCCAGCAGCGCCGGCCCGCTGCACGAGCAGCAGTAACAGTACGTGAGGCCAGCGCCAGCAGCACCGGCCTGCTGCACGAGCCGCAGTAACAGTACGTGAGGCCGGCGCCAGCGACGCCGGCCCGCTACACGAGCCGCAGTAACAGTGCACGAGGCCAGCGCCAGCAGCGCCGGCCCGCCTGCACGAGCCGCAGCCGTCCACGTCAGCGAGGAGGACACTGCCGCAGCGCCGCGGCCGTGCCTACACGAGCGCCAGAGCCAACAAGGAGAGGAGACGCTGTTATTAGAGGTACCTCACGCAAGATGCATTCCATTGTTTTTACACAATTGGTTTCTAATTAATGCTGACAGCACAGTTCTGTCGTGCGTTTAAGGTATTATATATACCTTTTTATTTACTAACTTACATGACGTCAGTTTTCATGACGTAAAAATATAAAAAGCTTATAAATTAACATAAGGAATTAGAAGCTATTTTAATATGATAATTCATATTTTACCCGACTTCGGCGAAGCCAAAAAGAAGGGTAATGATTCTAACACCGAACGGTAATGGTGGTTTAATAAGTTTATATTGAACTTAAAGAACATCTTAACAAATTTGTACATAATTAACATTTTATAGTGGAAGATATTCGCACCGCTAGAAAATTTGATTCTTAGGTGCTTCTAAGCCCCCATCAATTGATCTCAAAGAAGTTTGCTTTATTGTGTCAATACATAAAAGGCATAAAAAATATGTGAGGTTTAGATTTCATAATTATAATCCCCATGAATTTTATTGTCTTCCATGTGGCTTAAGTTCTGCTACATTTGTATTTACAAAGCTCAACTAACTAACTTAAGCCTCTTCTCACATGGTTAAGAAACCATGGGCATTTAATAGTTGCTTACCTCGATGAAAATCTTTGTGTTGGTAAAGATTATTCTATAATATGTAATTAAGCACTATGTACTAATGAACTAAAGGTAAAATTAGAATAACTAGGTTTTGTTATAAAATTTGAGAAAAGCAATATGATAACTTCACAAGTTTATACATTTCTTGGGTTCCAGATAGATACTGCAAATGCAGTTATAATTACCTTCTGAAAAACTTCTGAAAATCTCTTAAATATATTACGAAATCCGTAGTAACGTCCAAATTGGTGAACGTGATTTCGTGAAGTTTATTGACAATTTGACATTATCATGTCCAGCATACACCAGTTATGTAATAATTATTTATACATACTTTGAAAGAGAAAAGTTTTTAGGTTTGGAGAAATATATTAATAATATTGATTCGATTATGTTACTACAGTCTTATTCATATTATGATATGGACTGGAGTTGCGTTATCGGGTCCAAAGCCTTTAATAATAAGTAATTAATATATAAAGAAATTTGTACGATTTACAAATCTTTACGTACTCTCTACTTACAGGCTGAGGAGCCGCATGCAATGGAGTAATAACAAGACGCCATTAATTAGTTGATGGCTCAAAATCATAGTAATTACCTGGAATTATTAGCTGCATTTATGGGCTTATAATAATTTTGTAAATTTTATGTAATGCTCGAAATAAACAATACTTGAGCTATGTCTTATATTATTAGATTATGTGGCGTTCAATCTCAATGAATTCACAACAAAACTAGGTAGTAGTGCGAAATAAAACGTACCTAAGTATTTATATTTTTGCTTTATTTTACTTTGAATCTTACGATGACAAAGACGCCGACGAAACATCTAGGTACATTAGTATCGATAGATAATGGAAATTAACCAAGAAGGACTTTTAATTATCTATACAACTTAATAATATGGATTTATTTGCGTTTCCATGCGATCTACGTTTAAATAACAATATACATATTATAATAATATGTAAAATTTTAATCTCATACTGGCTGTTGCTGCCATGGTTGCCTCTGTTTCAGTCGCTACTCAAGTTTGACATAATTTATTTGAAACCTAATATATAATGTCTACTGTCCCCTTCTAGTGTTACCCTAGCGTGAGCAGTATTGTGCAGCAAGCCTACTTGGTGCGTGGAATACTAACGGGCCTCAGTTTATTGACATAAAGCTAAAATCTGTAACAAAAGGTACATATTATCAATATAAAATGGAATTAAAACAATGGTGTAACTAGTTCCAGGAACCTAATTTAGTCTTGGAATATTTGCTAAATTTTGTAAGTATGATTTCACTGCAACCCAAATTTTATCACAAAAGGCACTAACTCTGATGGCGTTGTCCACAGGACAACGGATGGAGACTGGAGACGTTGTCACTAAGTAGAATAGCAGACGTTCACTTTTACGATTCGCGTATCGTTATTGCAATTAATGATTAATTAAGACCTCGACACCAAATAGGTGTAAGCCTCTTGGCTTTGGCAAGTCAAGACTTTGGCCAACCTTCAATTTGTCCTGCACTCACTTTGTTATCATATTTAGAAAGAACTAGTATTTGTCTCAATCGTGTAAAAACTTATAAATTATTTCTCACCTTTTAAAAAGCCCGTTCACTACGCGAGTTCTTAGACCATAAGTCGCATCTGCGACTTGCGAGAGGCGTGGACGTGAACGTATTCACGGCGCACAGCACGCGTCACGCCGCCACTTCCTCGGTCAGATAGGCCGGCGTGTCATTAGATTTTAATTACAAAACTGGTCAGGCAACTCGCTTTTATTTTACGGATTTTTAAAATCAACCTCTGATACTTATCAGACATGAATCAGCAAGTGTTATCGTTTTCTGTATTAACAAAAGATTATATAACTTTATTTCAAATGCTTTATTAGACAATAATTATTTTTATAAATCATTAAAACTACGGATGAATAGAACTATAATATTGATAACATTATTATGTTTTTGTTTTGAAATGATTACATTCTTGAATATTAAGTTTTTATTTGTGATAAAGAATGAACACAGATGTGATAAGATTGTAATTACCGTTTTATTCTGCCACAAGCGCTGAACATCTACATGGTTATTATGGAAGTCTCTCAGATGCAGCATCGAAATAAAATTTATGGTTAAACGAACTTACCTTAAGTGAAGTTCGACCAAAATTTTGTGAGATGCTGCATCTGAGAGACTTCACTCCCTCCCACACCCTAGCACGCGGTGCGCAGGAGGCGCACGCTGAGCAAGGACCCCAGGGTGCAGAATAAAAGCCTCGACCAATTCTCTAAACCAAATGAAGCCGAACGGAGATCGGGACCGCTCGAGCCGTGAGTGAACGTGAACTTTTTAGATCTTTTTAAATGCTTATCTAAAAATCGTGTGGCGATGTTGTAGGTCGTAAAACGGACTACATGGTTATTATGGAAGTCTCTCAGATGCAGCATCTCACAAAATTTTGGTCGAACTTCACTTAAGGTAAGTTCGTTTAACCATAAATAGTATATAAAAGTATTTTAAACAAAATTAAATTTTGAACTTCCGATTTTGTAAGAAAATGTTCAATTGTTAAGCAGTGAGCAAACCGATGACGATAAATATGAGGTCTTGGCGTCGATATGTAATAAAATTGACAAAATAATAATCAAAATTTGAAGCCGGAATAAGTCTAGATTAGCTTATTTTCACATATTTGTTTGCTTGTATGTCTGTAAACAAATCTTGCGAGTCAAATTGAGCCGGTTACCGATTAAAAATTATGCATGCATATTATGTAAATCGGATGACAATGCAATATTTTTGACATGATAGAGCTGGTCTGATGATGTAGGCGGAAGATAGTCATAGGAACTCGGTAACGAAAAGACACAGTCCCGTCGAGTTTGGGCCCTTTTTGATTCGTCTTGATTAAGCTTGTTTAAAAAAATCTTAAAATAAAAATTGTATAACAGTATATTATTATAGTATACTTGTTGACCCGTGCCCACTTCATTGAGCACACAAATCGTTTAAACCTTCCCTGGACTTCCACGAATATTTCAAGACTAAAAATAGCCGAATCGGTTCAGCCGTTCTCGAGTTTTAGCGAGACTAACAAACAGCAATTCATTTTTATATATTAGAAAGAAAGAAAAAGAACATATCGAATTACAACCAAGTCAAACATAATAAAGCAATTAGCAATTATTTATAAACATGAAAAGCATCATAGAACGCAGCTCGAATCCTCAATTTGATAAGCCATATAAAGGGCTCTGCGCATTTAAATTGGTTTCAAAGAGGCACTGGATTATGGCGATAATTATTGCGATAATTGGTCTGATGGTGAGCGCCAACTGGAAATATTTAAGAACACTTAACAGGCGTAATACCGGCGTACATGTGACTTTTTAATTGGTAACACTAAGCTCCTGATTGGTTTCAGTGACTGATTATAACATGAAATATAATATTTTGATCCAATTGAACGCTATTTTAATTAATTTTACAGCCACTACTTGATGTACGATGGTACGAGTATGAGGTTACTGAAATGCACATTCTTACAATATCTTCACAATATTCATGACTTCCACTGCTGGGCCCTAATTCTCAGGCCTCGAACTTAGTTTTTACTATCGATCTGTCCCGCTCATGCAAATAAGATTTAGCGCGCGTGCGAGTGGGATATACTAATATTCGGAACTAAGGTTAAGGCCTGAGAATTAGGGCCCAGGAATCTCCCAACGTATTTCATGGGGGTAGTTGCATATATTAGCCACGTTTGGAAGGCGGGTAGGTGAGCTGAGATTACCGCTCCTGTCGCTGTCAGCCTCCGCTAGGCCTTCCCCGGGGCTACCGGGGATCTCTCCTGGCGGGGTGGACCGCCGGAGTGGTACAGGGAAAGTAGAGTTGGATTAGAGCCAAATTTCTCCCAAGGATGTCGCGCACACCGCAATAAAGAATAGTATCACTTACCACAGAGACCGTCTCATATTAGTGAAATGAGGAAGTTGCCTCGGTGATGGGGTATAGCCCCGATACCCACTACCAATACCCCAGAAAGGGAATTGTGAAAAAGCCACACGAAGGGTGGGTGAGCGCAATTAAGACACTAACCATGTCCCCAGAAACGCTGATGTCAATTTCCGGATATTAAACAGAGTAAATTTTTAAAAAGGGCATGCTATTATCGATTGCTGTAAGAAGGGCTAGAGAAATAATTAATTAATATATTAAAAATGCATGACGCTGTTTTACTTTTATCTAAATAGACCCCGCAGCAACTCCTTTCAGCATTTTTCACTTTTCCGTTTCATAACGATGCGTTACGATGCCCTTTTTTAAAAATTCACTCTTTATGCTCTCTGTCATAATTGAAGTATGACTTTTATAATAATATAAACTACTAGTTATTTATAGTAGAACAAATCATATATAATCGAATACGAGTCATTGAGACACGGCCATCAGGCACGTCAGGCCGTTTTCACGGTACGATTAACCAAAATAAAAGCCTACGCGTGTAAACGAAACGACCGATAATGAAAACCTTTTTTTGTTTCACGTGTCGCTGTCGGGAGTTTTGTGTGGACTTGGCCTTAGTTTATTTTTTTTTATTCCAAGAAGAAATATTTTAGTACAACATTGATTTTCTGTTACTGTGAGATTAATAAAAGATAGGCATGCATCAGGAAATAGCTGAGATATTTTATCCGGAGAGTAGTTATACCAATATTGTCCTAGTACCTGATTATGCACATTATATAGCCTATTTTTTTTAAACCTTATAAATTTTATTTTCAAGTAAATAGTTTTGCTGTTATCTCTCTTTTTTACTATCTCTTCTGTTTAATCGTACTTTTGGTCTAGCTTATGATACAAACAAGTATCGGCAAAAAAATCGGCTCGTCTCGGGACGCCCTATAAACCAGGCAACGTAACGCGTTTCATAACGAAGAGATCCCTCTATAAGAAGTTATCACTTAAAAATACCATTGACGTATCCACATAAAGCTGCATGCACACGGCAAGTCTCCCCGCGCTTCGAGCGTCATAATCGCTCGCACCTGTCACGCCGCGCGCGCCGTCCGCTCCGTCACTGTCCGGCGTCCGGCGTCCGGCGTCCGCACACAGACACGCCTAATTAACGGACTGTAGGTCACTACTGGAGGGTAGTATGTAAATTTGTTATCAATATAAAAAGAGGTATATAGAAGAGATACTTAGAAAGTTTCATGTATAATCAAGGATATTTCTTAAAAATATTTAAAATGAAATAATTTGTATATTCTAAGATTTGCAGTTTTCGGATTTCTCTATAATATATATGCAATACACATTATACTCTCTAATATATAACATACCTACAAACGTCAGTATCGATTTAAAGTCACAAACACGCATAAAAAAGGCGCATTAAAATATAATAAATACCATGAAACATGTGGCCAACTGCAATGAACAGTCCTTTAAAATAATGATCCGCAATCAAAATCGACGCAGCAATTAATTAGTGCAACATAAAGGGAAATCAGACGTTCACTCGACAGTATTATCAGGTATCAGACACTTGCACACACACCCTACACCCAATAACAGTCACCCCGGATTATACACCACACGCGGACACGTTTTCAATTTACAAAACACAATCCTCTCTTTGACCTCTATACATCCGAATTCTACAAATGTGTTTTTGCATTTTTACTGGCAGGTTTTTTGAATAATAGATGAATAATATGTATCAATTTCAATAGCTTTGATGAAGCTGAAATATTTGGTTTCATTGTTCTTCATTAATTGTTTATATATAAACATATATTTGAATCTACACAGTCACTAATATAATATAATAATTCAATTAATTTTAGTCTTTTTTTATATTTTATGTTTTAGCTTGTTTTTATTTAATGTATTTTCCCTAGTGAGTATTAGGCGTAGTGTACACTCGCGGGGTGACGACGTGAGTGATTCGCAGCTCGTATTGTTACGTCCCGCACCTGAGTCACAATTAACCGATGTTTCGAGAGGGTGCACATGTGGTGCTCGCTGATAGTTATTTACTTTTGTATTGAAATAATTTGTATACTTTTTATAAGAAATTTCAGCTGGGGTACCAGTTGCTATGCAAATAAATTGAATCCTTTGCAGACGTTCATGATAAATATACCTATATATAATGTGATTTTTCTGTACAATTGTTTGCAAATATTTTGTTACGTATTTGTTTAAAAACTGCATGCATTTTTTATTATATTATTATTTCGTAAGTTCATAATTCTGTAAATCGTGAAACACAAATTCATAACACGAACATTTGTAGCTTCCACTGAAAATTTCGAGCACCGAAAGTCGAAGGTTATTTTAAGAATAGTTGTTATTCTTGTATCACGAATGTATGTTATGCTAAGCTCCAAATCCAAAAATAACAAAGGGAACCGCGTGAAATTCACACAAACTGTAGTCAAACTAAGTTAAGTGGCTTTGTAGGGTTTTAACTGTTTCTGCATCAATGACGACACTAATAAAAATAGCATGCTTATTATTACAATAAAATTTGTAAATATGTTTTGTGTACCTAAGATGAATTATTGTGAAAAAATATGCTTACAATAATTTATCTAAGGTAGGTACATATTTTATAGAATATTTTATATAATTATTAAATTAAATAACGTTTATTTTAGATGCATTAAATACCTTACAGACAAACATAATAATTATATTATATTTTTATATTATACTTAAAAACTAACACGAAACAATGTCTGCGACGTAAGGCGAAATGTGTTCGTGACGACCCGAATCGGCAAGAATTTCTTCTACTCTAAGGTTGGTGAATAATGCATTAGACTCTGACCATAGAGGAACTTAAGAGACCAATATAATATTATGTTATATTGTTTAGCTTTTTTTACTTTGGAATCAAAGAAAAATATTTATTTCTCCCATAAATGTATTATATAAGTTTTAACGTAATACATTCCGTCATAACTCTATAAGTAACGAATTAAATATTTGTGGCTAACACTAACCCTCGGTTTCTGAAATGCTGTAAAAATCGTCGTTCAGCTATAATTTGAGTTAACAAGTCATTCTGAACGCTCATTCATGAACGTATCGAGTGAAGTTGTTGCGAGTGACGTTTACCAATGAGAGTTCAGAATGGTCAGTTAAATCAAATGTTAACTGATAGACCATTTGATTATCCTTTCTGAAACCGGGGCTAGTTAAAGTTTCAAAACTCATTTTAGAATTGAGTAGGTCATCATAGCCGTTCTGTATCAGACTACGTCAATGACTGCGCCCGAAGCAAAAATCTACATACTTCACTTAGAAGTTAAAACTTAATTTATTAAGTTTAAAAACTTGTAAGAACTTTATTATCAAGTTAAAAACTTATAAATTCCTTAAACTTATTCTTATTTAACTTGTGCGCTAAAAATAAGGCTAATACGTAGAGTACTAGCGTAGAGTTTATAAAAGAGAAAAAGACTATAAAATTGGAAAAAAATATATAATAAAAAATATAAACAAATTAAAATAAATTTAATCAACCTAAATGTTATTTACGAATAAAATAATGTAATATTATGTTGCAATTATTACACAAAGTCAATTCCGGATGACGATAGCATTTGGTAATCTAAAATGTGAAATACCGAGAGATATTTGGTTAAATGAGTGAAAACTTTCCCCTAGATAGATGCGGATGTTTTTTATTTAATTTTGCATCCAATTTGACCCGACGCCAGAAGCGGGGTGACCGAGGTCGGATGATTGAGTGTGTACTACACTTAAGTTTATAGTGCGTGAAAATTGATTAGGCGATTTGAATTTGCATAAGATAAATACATTTAAACCAAGATGGTATTGTTATTTTATGGTGAAAACACCTACTTTATTTATGTCCATATTTGAAGACATGATGGATGAAGGTGGTATGTAGAAAAATTTTGAGAAAATTGATTTATATTTAGATAAGTATTAAGTACAGTATCCTAAAGATCCGTCTTTAGAATCAATGTACTTAATACGTTACTACATATCCTAAAAGGTTTAAGTGATAGTTTAAACTCAATTTTCTGAGTATTTTTTTGCGACATATCACCTTCATCGATTCATGTCTTCATTTGTTTGGTACGAATGAGTAGGGTCAACAGATTACTGAAAATTAAAATTGAGTTAATTTTACTAACCGAGCCCTAGCGATTCGTTATTTTAATTCAATTATTAGAAATATTAACAATGAATACTCTTGTATCGGGCATTTTGTACATTTATTCACGAAGGAACTTAATTGCAAAGCTTTTCTAAAAGTAACACTTTCAAAGTTTTCTCATCGGAATTGTTCTTAAAACGCTTTTAATGGGTTTCGAATAAAGTTTCCATTAAAATCCTTTTGTAATCTAATACTTAACGAATTCATACTAAGCAACTCATAACACTTCACACGTACAGTCGGATACAAATACCACGCTTCATATA
Organism: Celastrina argiolus; assembly: GCA_905187575.2. NCBI lineage: Eukaryota > Metazoa > Arthropoda > Insecta > Lepidoptera > Lycaenidae > Celastrina > Celastrina argiolus. The sequence goes on from LR994579.1 coordinate 17,486,217, forward strand.
AAATTACCCTTGTAATATGCAGGTATATACAATTTAGGTAAATGAAATTAAATAATTAATATATTTATATTTAAAAACTATATATAGTCCGACTTAATGTAAGTTATATGTAGCCCAGATTTACAAACATATTATATGTACTGCCAAAATCGATACGAGATAAAAACTCTTCTCTTTGGCCTTGCCGCAATGGGTTAAAAATATCAAACATTAAGACAACACCAATGTCAAATATACAATTTATAATCTTCTAAAAGTACTCCCAAAAGTGCGGCTACACTTGCATACAATACTTTTGTAATATTTAATAAAAATTAAAAAAAAATCTTTACTTTTTTTATTGATGGTAAATGTATGAGCAGTTTGACTGTACATGGACATTTGCGTACCCTATACGTATTAATCTGAAGAGGTCTCGAATTGAAACCAACATCGATGTCCCCTGTTGTCCCCCGGTGGTGAAAACCAAAACACCGAGATCAAAGCGACAATGCGCGAGGGTGAATTTGTCTAGGTGATTGTACATGCATAACATATCAACACTGGATGCGACTAGGATTTTTTTTGTATTTTTTTACGGGCCAGTAACTTAAACGTAATATAATATATTAGGTATATTATACCTATTTACCTGTACTTTTTTTATGCCAAAGGAATTCGTTTTTATTTAAATTCGGCACAATTTTCGAAAAATGTTTAAGGCATTAAATATAAAGCTTTAATGTTTGCATACACTAAGTACATAATTGCAGTGTTAATGTACTTTTAAAACAATATTTTGTAGTGTTTTATTATCAAAGGGATTAAGTTTTATTCAGATTCAGCACAATTTTCATAAATATTTTAGCATTTATACACAAGCCTTGTTTGCATCTAGTACATAATAGATGTGTTACTAAAGGTAAATACAATATTATGTTGTACTATCAAAATATCTAGATTGATCGAATAATATGGAAGAGGATGTTTTTCCAGTGACCTTGACCCTGCTGGAGCAGCAAGTAGCTTTAGCAGCTAAATATTTCCACACAACCCAGCACTGACAGCTAATGAAAGTCATACACCATACGGTCAATTGTACCATTTGTAGGTTCGATTAGATCAATTCCATATTCACATAAAATTATGTTATAATGTGGTAACGACATACATAGCCGTACTTAAAATTGTACCAATACACGCCCAGATACACAGTAAGTTTTAACTGATCCAATGGAATTGATTCAATAAATTGGACGATAGACTGTATGGCTATCATTGAGCTATGCTATATTATAAGCATGGTCATTGCTGTATAAACAAGCTACTTATTATGTATAAAAATATGTGAAATTGTCACTCAACCAATTATTATTACCTATATAACGGGTTTAAAAAGAAGTCACTATAACTTTTGTATATGATTATACTACCTTTTCTCATTCTAGAATGGTATTTTATTTTTATAAAAATTAAAAAAAAAATTGTTTTGTCGTTATTTTTGCGACAAAAAAAATAAGAAACGGTGAAAAGTAAAAAAAAATTTTACAAAAAAAATACATTTTTAAAATGAGGACAGGTAGTATAATAGTATCTCAATGTTATAGTGACTGTTCTTTTTACACACTGTTTGTATAAAAATAATATTACGTAAAATTTACAATTAAAAGTGCCAATAATTATGGTCTAATTGAATAAATGTAAATCTACTACTATTTTGTCCATGAACACTTCCAGCGCTCTACATCCTCGTAACTAATATGAGCGGTGAGCGATACGCCGCACGTCATTACGCGACAAAGGCCAACATGTGTCTGAAGACGCGCTTTGTATCTATATCGGGTTTTTCGTTGCACCTTCAATCCCGCTTTGATTCCCGCGAAAATTCTGTGCCATACTTTTAGACAAAAAGTACATAATTATTGTGTATGCGTCTAATATCTAAAGACAGTATTTCTTTCGCGAATCAGGTTATCCTGCCACGCCCATCGGTCGCGCGATACATTTGCGGTCTACGATCGCTGTCGCTAAGATCGTAATGCTACTTTAGAACCTGAAATCTGTTGTTTTTAAATATTTAATAACTTTTTTGTTAAAATACACGACCGGTTTCGACATAGTCATCATCATCAGGACCTGTTGTATATGATGACCTACATCATATACAACAGGTCCTATATATGACCTGAAACTGATATACCTACTGTAGGTACATTCAATTACCTCTAATGTACTTATACCACTCGGTGTAGAATAATAGATTATATTAATTATGCAATACTTTATATTTATTTCTTTATTTATAATATATTTCTTCACAGTTATACATGAATAACTTCTTCGTAACATACATAAAATTTGCTTTATATCAATTAAATCTGGTACACTCTATCGCTTGTAAACATGTGTTAAAAAGCGCTCTGTGTATACCAGCCCTTACAAAAATTGTTTAAACCAACAAATTAATATCGTTTCTATTTTCAGTCTGTGCCGCTCGCATTCGGGTGATTTGACGACATACGAGCGGGATGGACTCGTTCGAAACGAAGATCGAGCTATAAGAATCGGCCCAGTATCGTCCATTTACTTCCACGCTACAATATGTCCCCAAAATTCGGGGGACGAAATGACTAATCGTGAGTGATATTGGCATAAATAATCGTTTCCACGTCAGTCTGCAGATGTTGAGATTGCATGTTGAAGAAATGTCAAATTTAAAAGGAGGGTGGGGACATCTGGTTTTAATTTGGGTTAACGTTTTTCATCCCCCGACAGTTGTACCTTGAAATTATTATGTCGTAAAGCATATTTTTTCTCTTGTACAAGTAGGTAAACGAGCCCGAATAAATTTCACCATCTACGAAATGAAAATCCGTTAATGGTAAGGATAATTTCTTCTTATACTTACAAGTTATGTGTTGGTATGCTTCCTAGTTATTGACACACCTTATTCAAAATCGCTATAATCACTTACGAAGTTCGAAAACTAAAACGTTTGGTTTATGACATAAAGGTTCGCTAAATGACAAATTCGTATGTCACTTAGCGAAGCTTATGTCAAATCTTATAACACAGATAATAAGTTTTTTTATTATCTTATTAAAAAAACATGACCTTTGACGCGATATTGGGCTTAACTCTCTTTAACTTAATAAGTATATTAAATACCGTATTATGCAAAAAGCCTTTCTTGAATAACTCTAATTAGGATAATTTTTAATTCCCGCGCTTTAAACATTGACTTTTTTCACTCACATTTACCCTCAAATCTATTCGCTTCAACTATATTAAACCCTCTATTAGTACATCCTTTTAAAATCTCAAATTAATTTCAATTCCCCCACTATAACTTTTAACGCATCGCTTCACGCTCACCAACACTTTAGTGCCATATGAAAAACTATTTCCATATGAGCAACCTAAAGCCGTATGCTATTCTAAACAAGTTCAACCATAACAAATGATCGCTCCGCATCAATTTGTCTGGGAGTCGTTAAAATCGCGTTTCCCCTTATTAATTTCTCCCTTACCCCCTCGCCCCTGTCTACGCGCGGAAATACGTTGTTATAGTCAAATTTACGATATTGATAGATGTTCTATCGATTTCGGGGGAGCTTGAGGTGTCACAAATCGTGCCAGCGGCTGCGGAATAGGAAAAATATTGGGAACTGACACGCATATAAGGAAATGCCGAAAATATGCCAGGCAATAATAAGGATAATATCAACGTTTCATTCCGCGTCGTTCTGGCTCCGCTCTGAATATCCGTGAACTTGTGTTGTAAGCAGACAAAGGAAACATATTTAATACTTTTATATTATGGCATCTAAAATGTTTTAAATATTACACACGTACTTGATACAGCTGATGACCCAGGAACATTAATTTCCTTTCATTTTTGTTCCTTTGACGGGATACGATCCCGCAACCTGCGATTTCAGCGACGCACACAACAACACTATTGCTGCTCTGATAAATAAACCCAAAGTTAGCCTCTGAATAATAAAGGAGAAAGAAGTCGGATAAAATATGAGAATAAATAACTCTGGGTTTATTTAAACAAACTCTGGGTTTATTATTTTATCCAGATTGGAGTAAATAAACTAACTATACGTCAATTTTCCATGGCAACTAACCTAACTATTAGGTACTAATCAACCTAAAGCTAATGTACCTATAATGTAGAAAATATCCGAGTAAAAATTGCATAAAATATTTGCACGCTAGGCGCTGGTACTCGTATGAATTTAAAGTCGCGATGATCATTCATATTACTCATAAATCATACTCCAAGTCAATTTACACCGGCGCTGTATTCGTCTAAGAATTCCACCCCCTGATACCAGGCCCTACCATTTGCTACTGTTTCTTGTGGAAGAAAAATCACGGAAAAAGGAGCTACTTACTTTTTTACATGCAATATTAAGATTAAGCGCATGTTTCACCAAGCAATGTTAAAGTTAATCCTTTGTTAAATATCATGTTGTTCCTCTCGTAATTCCTATCAATGAATGAGAAGGCATGGTAATTTAACAAGCCGTTAACACTAACATGCGTTGGTGAAATCGGGACTAAAGAAGTCACTAATATATCAACACTTTTATCATGAATAATTAGCAAACAATATAAATGTAATATTTGTTTGTTTATCTGCATTGAATTGGTTCTGAAACGATTAGAACGAATCTGAGAGGAGAATATGGAGAAAGAATATCGACTACTTTTTATTGTGACAAAAAATAATTCAATTCCCGAAGGTATTTATTATGGATGTGAAGTAAAAAACATTTTATTTAAAACAAAATCAAAAAATTAAATATTGCAAAGGATAACGAATTACGGTATCAGAAGTTATCTAGATAAGTAGAGAGAGTCTGACCGCTTTGTTTGTTTATTTGCGTTATATAACATAGAGTAAAAATTTAATAAAAAAACATTGTGAATTTAATCAAAATGATAAAAATATTGCAAAGGATATAACAAATGACGTTATCAGAAGTTATCCAGACAGGTAGAGAGATTCTGATCGTATTAAGCTTTGTTTGTCTTTTTACGTTAGAGTAAGAAGTCTAATTTAATATCTTACGACATTGTCAAAGTTGTCAAAATGATGAAAATATTGCAAAGGATAACGAATGACGTTATCAGAAGTTATCCAGACAGGTAGAGAGATTCTGATCGTATTAAGCTTTGTTTGTCTATTTGCGTCATATAACATAGAGTAAGAAGTCTAATTTCATATCTTAAAACATTGTCAAAGTAGTCAAAATGATGAAAATATTACAGAGGATAACTTCTGATAACAAATGACGTTATCAGAAGTTATCCAGACAGGTAGAGAGCCCCTGGTACCGGGCCGGGGAACCCCCTACGCAAACTTCCTGTGCCATTTGAAATTCATTCTTCACGAATCGTGTGATGTAATAAAAATACCGTTAGATGCGATGCAGTGATGTATTAATACTAGACACTTACCTTTTTTTTAATAATCCGAAACATTTGAGTTCTGTAACTATCTAATTGAATAATATACTGTTGGTTATTGATGGAAATGCATGTTCAAAATAATAAGACACAACTTTTTATTTACACTTTTCCACTTTTATTACGTTTTTATAAGTTTTAAAAAAATAACACTACCGGTTTCGATTAAATAATATACCTGATGATGATACAATCGATTATTGTGTAGGTAACTATCGACGCACTATATTTTTTATTATTAAGTTACTCGTAATTCGAAAGTCCGATTTCAAAAGAGTATTTTACATAAATTACACTTTTGAAATCGGGAATCCTACGGGAATACTAAAAATTTTCAGGATTTTGAATTGTTTGAATTGCTGTTCGTTAGTCTCGCTAGAACTCGAGAACGAAAGAAAGGTTTAATAATCTAATATCCTTATAAAAGATTTATATTTTTTAAATATTAAAATAAATAACGTTTTTCTTATATATCATAATATATCTTCTGTGCGCTTATAATTTAACTTCGCAAGTGTGTTTAAATGGATAAGAGAAAAATCGATATTTAGATTTACAGTTTTTTTAAGCAAGTAAGATAAACTTAGGTTGTAGTTGTAGATTGTATAGTTTGTAAGTGTAGGTGTAATTATTTTTTTATTCCAGTGGACAATACAAAACGACGTGTGTTATATTATTATAATTATATAGTACAAGAGAGGAATAACTTTTCGGTATCTAGTGTCTAGTATAATACATCAATGTATCAAATGATAAATTATGCACCCCCTCGATTTAAAGATTGTTCGCGATGCATTACGATCCCCTTTTGATATTTTAAAGGTAAATGGAAGTTAAATGTGTATTACGAAGTAATCGAGCGACGTAATTATTGTTACGGATAACTTGATTTAGGAAATCCAATAATTGGATAAAGCTATTACCACAGCTATTACGTCCAATAATTATATTTAAGAACGAAAATGGAACGCTTACTTATTAAAAAAAAAGCTGCGGTAGAGGCGCCAATGGTTTTTTATCTCTGTTATTGCCTTCACAGTGCGCATCTTGAATCCGATAAGCACTAATTCTGAAGTCCTTTGATAAAATGGGGTTCAAAAATAGCTGCATTACACACCATTTTAATGGTTAATAGAATCAAGTGATAGTTAGCGGAAATCCATAGCGTACTTTAAATGTATTATATAGCAATATCCCACGAAAAATGATAACCACAACCTGCAAAATTTTATAAAGCTCCATGATCGACCTTTCAGGTTGTTTTGTCACGAGAATAAAAATCTGTAGTTGTGGTTATTCTTACGTTCAAAAACTCTACGATGGATAGACTACGTGTGCATAAAACTCTAATCTCACTAGAATATCAACTTACTGTAACAGGTTTTAGCTGTGGATCATGATGATTAATTTTATAAGGATCCATGACCGAGCTTTCAGGTTGTATTGTTAGGTACAAATAAGCATTCAGTACGAAGCTTATGTTTGCTGGAGTTTGTTTGGTGGCGCCGCATCAGTCCGCCATGTTTATTCCGCGACCTATTGCCCTTTGGAGACAGTGTCAATACAATATACTAGTAATATACAGACGGAAATACTAAGGGTCAACTCAGAAGGGCGCAGAGACATATTAGCCTTGCAAAGTGTTTTTAACTCTATTTTATAAGCTTGGGTTGTATGTTATACCTATGTATGTTGAATCTTTGACCATAATCACTCATTTTCAAAAACTGGTTATTTAAAAAAAATTACATACGTATCAAGTATTAACGACATTGCAATTGAGCATGTTTTTTGTAGTTTTTTCATTTCTATGTATTCACTAGAAAAACAAAACGCACAAAAAATATAAATGAAAATGAAAATATATTTTTTTTATTTTCCAAATAGGTTAGAAACTTACATTTTTGTTATTTAATCTTACTTAGAAAATATTACATCAATGTAAGTGAATAATATTGTATTCTTTTTTGATGAATAAAATGATCCTAAACCCGAATTTTTGAACTGTCCTACATGATGACCTACCACCGGGTAAGAAACTTGCGTGGCAAAAAAATCCTTTTAGCAAAAAGATGGGAACAGTACAATATAGTAGTAAATTATTGGAAATTAGTTAAGAATGTGTTAACTAGCACCACAATCCTGAATACTACTTCAGTGGGCTTCGACCAGCCGCGACACAATCGAGAATCGCATCAGTTCGGTCTCAACGGCATTTGGTATTTTATTTGGTGGATTCGCTTGTCGAATTGGCATACGCTGCATAGTGCTTGCTAAAGTTGAAAAAGCTTTTTTTTTGTAAGGCATATATTTTTTAACCAATTTAAGTTAATTACATTAAATAACAAAAAATAATCACTTTATTTTGATCCATAATAGACAATGATGATTAAATCAAAGAGCACGGGGAGATAAACCGACACTATTAGAGGGGGATGATTCAGCAAATAGCTGTATAATGCTCTGGGGCCGGCGCCTCAGACAGACATATCACTCACAAAATAATATATATATTTGTAGAGAAAATATCATTTAAAGTGGAAAAAATCGCTGGAAAAGTCAAGTGAAATATTCATATCATTAAAAACGTTAGATTTCATTTAATATTTATGTCGAAAAAATTATTATACAATATTTCCACTTATGTTTTATCTCTTGAAGACTAAAGTAATATGACCTTGCTTTATGCTTCAAAAATAAATAAATAAATTGTGACTTAAATTTCAAGTGATGTGACCTCTACTTTTGCTTTAATCGTATTGGAAAGTGTTTGAAATAATTGATAAAATATAACAAATTAATAGTTTTCAGTGTTTATAGATTGTATTTAAAATATATCAATTTTAAAAATCAGGTCAATTCAGTGAAGGTTAGGTGGAAATAGAGTTATGATGACATTATTAAAATAATAGGCATGACCGGTTTTTAAGACTACATTTCAATGTCAGGACTTCCAAGACCACTGAGTGGCGTGCGGTTATATAGATTTAGGTCATAATATTAATGACTATTAATGCTTTAGGGTGTGTATAAATCCCGTACATAGAGTTTACTTAGAAAGTACCAATGCTGAAAGAGGTACTTTATTTTTAATTATTTTATGGGAAATATTGGTAAATTTCTCATACAAACATGAAAGTCAAAAGTAAGTCTTTCAGCATTGGTACTTTCACAGTATACTCTACATAGGAGGCACATACACACGCTAAAGTATTATCACTCATTTATTTTACACCTTGTATAAGGGAAGTAAGTGATGGCTTTTAACCACTGGACCATGAGACGTCAGAAATTAAAATGGTCACTCATTTGGTTTCAGGTTGTGGTTATCATTTTTCGTGGGATATTGCTAGATATAATACATTTAAAGTACGCTATGGATTTCCGCTAACACCTGATTCTATTTACCATTAAAATGGTGTGTAATGCAGCTATTTTTGAACCCTATTTTATACTTCAGAATTAGTGCTTATCGGATTCAAGATGCGCACTGTGAAGGCAATAACAGAGATAAAAAACCATTGGCGCCTCTACCGCAGCTATGGGCTTATGATAATGCATGCTAATCTCGCGCCAGCAGTCAGCGCCCCTGGCACCATGTATAATTCAGTAGTTATAAATTTCAACACCCCATTGTCAATAGCTGGTGCATCTTGAGTAGGAAGTGATATTGTGTAACATGATCATAATGTTATTCATTTATAACTTTACTGTCATCACTCGGTGGGGAATTTGCATTAACATAATAATATTATTAGGTGGCGTTCATTTTGATACAACGTATAAAATTAATTAGTGATAATATTTAAGGATGCGTTTTTATCCTTTGTAAAGTTCACTCAATTAGCCGTGGCCATGCTGAAAGAGTTTATTTTAACTTCAGTTGTTTGTTGATTTTTAGGATAATAACTTGAGAATTACTCCAGTAGAATATCACTTATTTATGTTACACGTTATATACTGCAACGGTATGGGACTAAGTTACTTTATTAACTAGCCTAGTTTCTAGACTAACCTAGTTTATTGATTTTCAAAGAGTACCGAAAATTACAACTCTTTTTTCACTTTTCAGAAAGATTTAATTCCTTGCATAAGTTCCTCCGAAACTGCTGGACCCCTCTTGATGAAACGCATATTTATCCACACCCCACCACCACCACCACAGGGTTTTCTCTGAGGCATTATTTTTTATCGTCAGGAAAATGTACGGTTACTACTGGTTTTGCTGCTGGAAGCAAAAACCTTAAGTGAGTCATATAGAATCAAAAACAGCAATCTGATATACAGTATCGGTACCGTCAGATTGCTGTTTTTGATTCTATATGACTCAATTACAGTTTTATGATATTGGGCGATCGAAGGAATTTTAACTCTGGCACTAACTTAAAACTTTATGCAGTGTAAAGAGTATTATACAATATTTACAATAATTTACATCAAAGTTTAGACTTACCACATTCAGTGCTTCTATTTCATGTTGGCTCAGTTTGTATGAGGCTTCGGAGCCCACCAGGCGCGGTGATGCACTGTAACAAAAAGTATTATCGCTATAGAAGAATAATTATTAACATGACCTATGTAGTCATTGTGTTAGAGATAAAACTTAAATCCGACTACGGAAATTATGTAGCTTATGTTACGAATCTATTGATAGATAGATAAATGAATGAGGTGGTACCTCATTCATTTAAATCGGATCGGAGTAAATGTGGAACATACATACAATATGGACGGCCAAAATCGTTACCCTACTTCCCTTTAGTTGGGTAATATTTTTTTTTTAAATCAGAAGCTTCGGATAGAAAAGAATGAAAGATTGTTGAAAAAAGAAAACGTCTTATTCCCGACCTAATTCTCGGTGTTCATTACACGAAATAGCGAGATAATGTAGTAGAATTGAACGTTTTAATAATACAGGATGTAATTTATACCGGGCAGAGTCATAAGTCGGAGATGCAAACAGGTAAGACAAATACGCCCATTTCCCGCGGAGCGCGCCCAAACGTCCGACTCGACAAATTGCACTCGACAAAGGTTATTCTGGAACAATGGTCGTGATAATTACAGTACATTTTTTAATTGTAATTTATTTTTAATAACGTATACTTTGAAGATTATTCTACTTATTTTGTGTCTTAATAATACTAGCTTTCTGCAATTATAGTAATCTGAAATTAATGTAATAATATATTATTTTATTATATAGAATAGCGTAGGGTTAAACACCACGCTATTATAATATATTGTACGTATTTTTATTTCTTTCTTTTCGCTAGAAATAATAAAAATAAAATTTATAGTTAATAACTATAAATTTTAAATACCTACTTCAACTTTCACTCTACACATTATGAACTTTTCTCCAAACTCATTTTCTCATATATAAAATTATACACCACGAAGCAACATTCAATCATTCGCGTCAAAAATGACATCAAAACGATATCACTTTAGTGTCGTAAACTCGTCTGGTTTAGCCGGAATAGGCATCTTGCGGCGTAAAAGCTCGAAGTTTCTCGGCTTATTTATAGCACTAATTTGCTAACAGATTCGCGACTTTTCTTTTTCCCGTGGCCGTGGCAGAGGCCGTGGTGGGATTGAGTCATAAATTGCATATGAGACATAAGAGACATTAATGTTCCACGCGAAATGATGAAGTGCCCTTATTTATACTGAGATTTTAAATTATTCACTGAAAAGGGTCAGTTCACAGCGAGACGTGGCAGCGAGGTAAGCAGGCTTACTTCTGACACATTTGAGAATCGAATCAGTTCGATCTCAACGGCTTTTGGTATTTTATTTGGTGGATTACTTTAAAACTTACTCGTTAGATCGTAACTTTTTGTACTACCTATATTATAATAGCTCCCTTCACCGATTTCGGTGTCGGTAGCCGATTTCATTGAAACCGGGCCAGCTACGCAGGAGTCGCCCAAGTGTGTGCGCAATATACGAAGACAGAGTGTCTCACTTCCTTTTACTCTCATATCACAGTGGGACGGCGTTATCCGACACGACTGGCGCGAGATCAGGCGCAGGACCGACTTTATACATGTCCATCCGACGCATGGATCATCATTCTTGTTAGACAATCAGGTGATCAGCCTGCTTTGTCCTAACCAAACTTGAAAACAACATTTTTTTGTTGTTCCAACGCGGGAACCCAACCCACGACCGGTCAAACACGGCCGAGAGCGAAGCTCTGAACCACTAGACCACGGTGGTGTTAAACCGACCATATAATCAATCGACTGAAAAGCAAAATAATCAAACGTCAATTTATTGGGAAGTTCATAGTACGATCGAATTTGAATCAAAATCGAATCAGCTTAAAAAGTAAGGCCCCAAAGGCAATATAAAAAATGCAAGTGCAATAAATTATTACGGTCTCAGTGTTAACTGACCCTTAGGAGAGTTTTAATTCAACTTGGTTTTTTAGAAAACATTGCCTAAAATATGTACTTAGAAGTAAATTTATTCTTATGCTTATTTTATGCCAAAAATTATGTTGCTAAGTATTTATCTACTTATCATAATAATAGTAATTAATAACATGCTCTACATTTGGCTATTTTCATTTATTTATAGGTTTAGTTTTATTTGATTAGTTTCATTCATTATTTTCAGAAAGACTGTGCTACGCGGCTCATCATTTTTGAGACAGATCTATCTTACTACGTTTGATGGTTTTGCAAATTTTTTGCTACATATGTAGCCCTCTTTTTATTTGTACCTCTATGGTCGCCGCCGGTGTACAAGCCGTATAATGCGGGTTCGAATCCCGCGAAATTTGTTTTCTGTATTCAGACTAATAAAAGGCACTTGTACGTAGAATGTTGTAATATTTAACCCAGTATTCGAGCCATCTTAAGACTGGTGTTGTGTTGTGACTTGTGGTCCCCCACCATTACCAGAATTATTAAATTTCACGGCTAATTTGCGTAGAATCATCTGTCACAATATATCCGCAAACAAAAACACCTTCAGCGCATCAAAGAGCGCCTTAAACCCCAGGGGTGCGTGCATACTTGGGCACTTACAAAGAAATCTATCTTATGTTTATTTTTAGGAATGTTTCCTCGCCGCCAAACTATTTTTGTATAACAATTTTGTTACTCTAGCGCATAATTGCATAACTAAAGTAAGGCCCTGTGGTTGGTTAAAACTGTGGTTGGGTATAAGACTTCTTAATAAATACGGGCCTTGAGAACCTGTTTGAAAGATAACAAAAACCTTTAGTTTTACTTAGAAAAATGAAGAACTTTACTAATGCTACATAGGTACATACTTATTAATGGTTTTCTGTATAATATGAATATCACGGTAAAAAGAAAAGAAATTAAAGTATTTACTATGTAACATTAATAAAGTTATTCATTTTTAAAAGTGAAACAAAACGTTTTTTTTTTTCGATATTGTCAAATATGTTCTCGAGTAAGGTTGGGTTTGAGACTTCTTTATTATAAACCCTAAGACCATATCAAGTAATTGTGTGCGTATATACCGAGCAGTAACCTTTAAAAGATCTGTAAAAATGAAGTTATCGAATGTCAATTGTAGGAGAAGCACGACAGCACTAATACAATTGAATTTGACCTTTACGGAGCTTTTAACAAAATATTGTATGGGGGTATAAATATCATTTCGAACAAGTTTAGCGCATTCTGTAGCCCAAGCAGGAACATTTAAAACTTTTGTAAATTAAAGCTTTTCATAAAATTGGCATTCGTTTAAGTTACTTTACGGAGCTTTCAAATGTTTCTGCTAAGCATACTGGTTTAGTAAGTTTAAGTTTTTACGAATATTAGTATTTATTTCCACCGCCACATAGCATATTAACTAATTAGTATAATCTACAGGTTGTAAAAATAACAGTCACTATAACTTTGGGATATGAATTTACTACGGTTTACCATTCAAGATTTTTTTTGTGCAATATTTTGTAATTAAGTGCACAAGAGTTATGTGACGTTTAGTTAAACATAATATTATTAAGACTTAGGTCGTGTTTCACCAAGCCATGTTAAAGTTATTCCTTAGTTAAATATCATGATAACCCTCTCGTATTGTATCTCCATAATATTTTACATGAGAAGGCATTATATTTTAACATGGCGTTAACTTTAACATCGCTTGGTGAAACACTCACTTAACATCCTTTTGCCAAAACGTTTGGAAGCTCCGTAGCACGCGCCAGGAAGTCTTCTGACATCCCCAAGTGTGTACAAACCTTAATAATAAAAATAACTCCAACATCTGTCACTGCGCCTGCTCGTCTGTTTGTTCGTCTAATGAGTTACAGACTGTCAACAGGATTTCAGAGTTTGGGGGCGAGATGGGTAATATTTCAGCCTGTTCGGGGTGTAAATACGTTTATTGTAATTAGAAAAGAAAATTTGTATCTCCCGCCGTCGCAATCGGAACAGAATATTAAATATTTCTACCGTCTAGCGCTTTGTTTGTTGTGAATAAAGTATTTCAAAATGACATGATTCCAACGTATTTCAAAAGCTAGATTGATCCAAATCTATATCCATGGTATGTTCGGGGTGTAAATACGTTTATTGTAATTAGAAAAGAAAATTTGTATCTCCCGCCGTCGCAATCGGAACAGAATATTAAATATTTCTACCGTCTAGCGCTTTGTTTTTTGTGAATAAAGTATTTCAAAATGACATGATTCCAACGTATTTCAAAAGCTAGATTGATCCAAATCTATATCCATGGTATGTTCGGGGTGTAAATACGTTTATTGTAATTAGAAAAGAAAATTTGTATCTCCCGCCGTCGCAATCGGAACAGAATATTAAATATTTCTACCGTCTAGCGCTTTGTTTGTTGTGAATAAAGTATTTCAAAATGACATGATTCCAACGTATTTCAAAAGCTAGATTGATCCAAATCTATATCCATGGTATGTTCGGGGTGTAAATACGTTTATTGTAATTAGAAAAGAAAATTTGTATCTCCCGCCGTCGCAATCGGAACAGAATATTAAATATTTCTACCGTCTAGCGCTTTGTTTGTTGTGAATAAAGTATTTCAAAATGACATGATTCCAACGTATTTCAAAAGCTAGATTGATCCAAATCTATATCCATGGTATGTTCGGGGTGTAAATACGTTTATTGTAATTAGAAAAGAAAATTTGTATCTCCCGCCGTCGCAATCGGAACAGAATATTAAATATTTCTACCGTCTAGCGCTTTGTTTGTTGTGAATAAAGTATTTCAAAATGACATGATTCCAACGTATTTCAAAAGCTAGATTGATCCAAATCTATATCCATGGTATGTTCGGGGTGTAAATACGTTTATTGTAATTAGAAAAGAAAATTTGTATCTCCCGCCGTCGCAATCGGAACAGAATATTAAATATTTCTACCGTCTAGCGCTTTGTTTGTTGTGAATAAAGTATTTCAAAATGACATGATTCCAACGTATTTCAAAAGCTAGATTGATCCAAATCTATATCCATGGTATAATCGCCTCTGTGGTCTAGTGGTTCAGGGCTTCGCTCTCGACTCGGAGGATTGCAAAAAAAAATTAAGTTCCTACCATTAAAAATAATGAATTATTATTAATTTAATGTGTTGCACGCCATTGTAGTGGCAGAATGTATAAGCTCTCATAGATTATAATATAAGTACATAATGTACTACATTCTAGCGATAAAGGAATTTGACTTGAAGATTATAAGTATTAAATATAATGGGCAAACGAAATGAAAACAACGGATTGTAAGTCTCATTTGCTCATCTTTTTGAGTTGATGCGTAATGAGTACAAAAGTAAATAAATTTAATATTCATTTAATACTTAACCCAATTATAATTAAAATGAGTAAAGAATAATTTTCATTCAGCTACCTTGCGGACACACTCCATGGGCGAGAGATATCATGGATATAATAATAATTATAATAGCTCCCCTCACCGATTTCGGTGTCGGTAGCCGATTTCATTTCCAGCTACGCAGGAGCTATTTTATAGTGCCCAAGTGTGTGCGCAATACACAAAGACAGTCTCGTCCTTTTACTCTCATAACCCACTAGGGCGATAAATCGACACGACTGGCGAGAGAACAGGCGCAGGTCCGACTTTTTACACGCCCATCCGACGATCATCTTGTCAGACAATCAGGTGATCAGCCTCCATGGTCCTAACCAAACTTGAAAAAAGCATTTTTTGTTGTTCCAAAGCGGGAATCGAACCCACGACCGACGTCGAGAGTTAAGCTCTGAACCACTAGACCACGGAGGCGCTAGACTGTAAAGTAATGTACTTATGTGGTACCTACCTTACATAAAATTTTCTTTTAAACTTTATAATAGGTCTGTACCTTTTTTTCTTGATTTGCCATTTAAAACAATAATTGAATTTGAATATTTTGTATAAAAATATCGTCAAGAAACCACCTGCACCATTATTTGCTATGACATAAAGATTTAAGACAGTAAATAATTTTCCCTGAGCTCAGTTGCTTAGAATTCAGTCTTCGTCTAATCTTGAAGATGAAAGAAAATTTAAGATGCCAGACTGGCAACTGACGAGTCTCGAAACACTCGAGAGGAGAAATTTACTTTTTCCTTTTTCTTGCGAATTGTTTTAAAGATTTTCTTCCGGGCGTTTTATTCCGACCTATTTTTACATGGCTTTGACTAGCTTCGAGTGATTACTGATTACGAATTAAAATTGTTGTAATACCTCAGCAATTTCGTTACAAAGTTGTTTGGAGTAAAAAACATAAACTTAGTTACTATCACAGAGTACAAATTAATACTATACTAACTTCAAAATAAATGTAATAAAATAAAGAGCAATTATTACAGTTAAGTAAAATGTGTTAAAAGTAAAAAAAAACGAAACATGACTCAGGAACGGAGTCTAATTAAATTATTATCTTCCTGCTTAATTAAACATCTAGAGGCTACAATTGCAAATATTTGAAAAACATAAATATAGCTATCATCACTACTTGATGATACTTTTAAGATTTTTGTTAAGGCCCAATGAATTTTTAATTTAAAGGAGAAAGCCCATTTCAGGCCCAGAGCGGACAGCCGTCTTAAGAAGCCTTAATTTCTCCAGAAATGTACTCTAAAGAGACATGATTTTTGATAACATTCAAATAACCGCCACTATAATCAGTAATGTTCCAATAAAAAAAGGAATTTTATTGGATTATTTGGAACCTAAGTAGAACGTTGAGGTGAAATGTTACCCGATGATAAAACTCTAATCAATCAATCCGAATATCGATTTATAAACAAATAAAATAAACTCATGTAAAATACAAATAACGGGTCACTGTTGGTAATTCGGTAAAGAATTAATCAAAAGAAAACATTTATCTTAAAACCAATGTTTACGTTTGTTACTATAAACGATAAAGATTCATAAAGAGTCATATTATATCGATTCTTTTTTACGTAATCGATTTATCGATTTCATTTTTTTGCGACAAGCGGCAACACTGATGACTGAAATGTCATTTTTGTGCAATGCTCAATGTGGATGCGTTTTGTTTTGTTTTCGATTTTTTTCACCGCAATGTGGCTTTCTCGCCTGAACTTGTTTCGGCTTTTCACGTACGACTTTGGCATTGTTTTACTAGTTTTGTTCTCTCCTTCTACGATTACTTAGCCCTGGATTAAAGGATTACGCTATTTGATTGTGCATACCAAAATGTCTGAAGAACATTGTTTATGTTGTGGTATGTTACCGAGAACCGTATTTTAGAGCCCAAAGAATTAAGTGTCATACAGCAGTGGGTTGCACGGCAGCAGGTAATCATAATATTATAATAAAATGTTTCTATTATTTCTTTCATTATGGTTTAATCGTTAAATCTTTTACGGTTGAAAATATTTATCATTAATGTTTATATGTTTTAGGTGTCAGGCGATAATCTTGTTTGCCACAATTGGTGGGTAGCAATAACTGAAATTCTTGCACTACAACAAGGGCTATCTTATTATATCTTACTATTATAAATTATTGAAAAGTCGGAGAAGGCCTTGAAAATAAAATAGAAAAAAAGTAAAAAAAAAAATATTTCTACAATAATGGCGGCATTTTAAGTTTTTTTCTCAGATATCTAATACTATTAACATTTTGGAACACTCATTTTTAATGCGATTTTTTGATGTCCACATTGGGCCTGAGACACTATGGAGAGTGGGCTTTCTCCTTTTACGTTGACAAAGAATATTAAGACCTCTTGTTTTCACCAATTATTGTTGGTACGCCATCTAGTAGTCACTGATGGTTTCAAAACATGTCTCCCGCCCTCTAGCCGTATAAAGTGGAACTGCGACACTGCATCATGCAGAACATAGTATGTAAACTGGCCACTAGATGGCAGTGTACTAAATAAATACAAAGTAGGTAATAAAATAAAGATAAATTTATGAACATATACAAATATACCATCTTTCATCGTGGCAATATCATGTCAATTTTATTGGACAAAACCTCAGGGAATCGCAAGGCGAACAGTATTATAAATATTAACATATCATATTACTTATAAAAATAATACTTGACATATACCTAGGTACTATCATAGAGGAAACGTATATTGGGCTATGGTATTATATTCTTAATTGTTTACAGATTTAGCAAAAACTGTTCCTTTTGTTGCAATGTAAAGACTGCCTAAGTATTAATCCTATCATACAAAATTTCATCTAAGTCAACTCTATAGTTTTCGCGTGAAGAACAACAAATATACCTAGTTACAAGCTTTCGGGTTTATAAATTATTATTATAATGTTAGCATGGACCAATTATACATTAGTAAGGAATATGAAGGTAATAGGTATATTGATACATATTTTTCATAATTGAATATATTTTTTAAGTTGGTAAAGTTAAGCTCATCATAAGAGTTAAAATAATAAACTGCTAAATCTAGAGTTACCATCTTCAAAATTAAAAAAAACTAGGACATATAACTCGTCAAAACCCAGACTCTGGAACTCAAAACCAACAAAATATGTAGGTCTCACCAAATTCCTAAAAATCTCAGTACAAAAAAAAATCGGACATCGGCCGGTCCGGACGCAACCCGGACGCCCACAAGAGTAGGACAAATCCAGGCAAACCAAGACGGATGGCAACCCTACCCTTCCCCTAAGGGGTACAATTTCATTTAGGTACAATATTTTCAATTAGGGGGCATCCCTATTGGCAAATAATTCAAACACTCTTTCAAAGCTCATTATCAGATGATATTAGCAACAATTGTAGAGTATTGAATTTATTGTTGTTGCAATAAAAACTACACTTTTATATTTTTATTAAATTTCCCAATGTAATATAGAAATAAACTAACGTGTGGCACTCGGGTACTGCCACGGTAAAGCTATTGCATAGCATTTTTTGTCAACTTAATTACTTATTATGCAATTATAGTTATTTATATAATATTATTATAATAATATAATGTAAGTTCCACACGTTTATTATTTTTACATTCCACCTCCTAGGTTTTTAAGCTTTTATGGTTCCATTTATATGAAATTACAAAGTTATATATGCAGTTGGTGTATCAAGAAAACCGGGCAAAAATTGCAAAATGTAAGTTTTCTCTTGATTTATACAGACACTAATAATTGTATTCTAAATTTGAATGATAAATACTTTTGATGATTGGTCAGTCAGTGACAAAATTAAGGAACTCTAACAGGTTATAATTCTTATATTAAATTACTGGACAAATAATTAATTGAACGATATTATAATTATACCGTGTATATACAATGCCTACTTAATTACTGAAAATGCGGGCTTCTAGTTATATCCACGACGAACTTTAAACGCATATCTATGCGTACACTCACTCATTTGCTTGCAGGTTGTGTTTATAATTTTTTTGCGGGATATTGCCGGATACAATATATTATTTAATTTTATGTTCGGTAAAGTAATATCAATTGACAAAAAGTATTGGTAGCTGTCATGCTTTTTATACAAATATTTTTCGTTCACTTTACGAAACTTCCAAATGTTGAGTTAGTTCTGATTGTTTCGAGAAAGGGATGGTACGGGCGTGCTCAACTTGGCATATGTATAGAAAGACTAGCTGACCCGTGCCAACTTCGTTGAAAACATAAACCACTTAAACCTTCCCTGGTCTTCTAAGAATATTTCAAGACTAAAAATAGCAGAATCG
This sequence comes from Celastrina argiolus, assembly GCA_905187575.2. NCBI lineage: Eukaryota > Metazoa > Arthropoda > Insecta > Lepidoptera > Lycaenidae > Celastrina > Celastrina argiolus. The sequence continues at coordinate 17,505,856 of LR994579.1, forward strand.
GTTCAGCCGTTCTCGAGTTTTAGCGAGACTAACGAACAGCGATTCATTTTTATATATAAGACTAGCTGACCCGTGCCCACTTCGTTGAGCATAAATAAAATAAAACCGCTTAAACATTCCCTGAACTTCCACGAATATTTCAAGACCAAAAATTGCCAATTCGTCTCAGCCGTTCTCAAGTTTTAGCGAGACTAACGAACAGCGATTTATTTTATATACCTATATAAGAGATGATACACCGTATAAATTAAGATACCAAATCGTTTAAGAACAGCAGTTTAGAAAATCGTTACTCAGTAGGTAGAGGCTGAATAATATTCAGATTATTTCGGGCCGTAAAAGATTTAAGTGTTCCGGAGCCGGCAGAAGACAGGACGTATCATAACATCTCAGAATCATCTAATGAAGGTTCCAGCTTTACGGCCAGTAAAACGAAGGTCAGTTTATGACGAATTCGGCACAAATTGAAATGCAAAATTCTGAAGACATTTCTGGATGATTGCTGACGACAAAATTATCGTACTAATTATATAGGTAATTATATACTTTAAACGTGTAACAAAAACTTTAGGTACAGTTGTGGTACAATCCTACCAGAGTTGTGTATAAAGAAGTACTATAATAGCACCCGGATAGATATATCGGATCTTCTTATTAATCCAACTAAGGGCCGATTTTTCATCAGATAACTTTTATCTGTTGAATAAACATGTGACTTTGACATTTGTTCCATACAAAATCTGCCCAAGTCACATAATTATTCCTTAGATAAAAGTTATCTGACAAATGAAAATTTGCCCTAAGTAAAGGTCTGGTACTTGTGTATTGAGCATATTCTTCGGCACTAAAAAAATTATTTCGTTGTAGCTGACCTGGTTTCTATGGTTTCTACGAAACCGGAAGACACCGAAGTGAGTATGGGGGCTTTATCGTAGATTATTGTTTAGTAGGTGTTACATACAAATTAATTAATAGCATTTGTAATTTAGGAAATTGAACTGTAATTATTCGAGAATTAATTATTTATGAATTCCAGCTGCGTGCGTACCGAGCATTTGAAATTTAAATTAATTATGGTTTGGTATTATTTTGTTTAAATTATGCAAATCACCTGATGATGACCACCATCTGAAGAAGTGGTGATCCCAATATAGGCTCAACGCAGAGATATGAAAATAGCTAAAGTATTATATTTGTGTGTGCAAGTCAGCGGAATTTTATACTTGAAGCACATATTACTAAATAATTGAAGATGTTGGTATGTGTGTTGGTGGGTGTGTGTGTGAATGGATGATGGTGATATGTCGAGAAAAATGTTACCCAGCAAATTGAGTTTAAACACTTTAAACCGTTACTTAAATATTTTGGGATATTATGTAATAACGTATTATTAAGTACATTTATTCTAGAGACCAATCTTTAGATTAATGTACGTTACGACGTATTCTCAAATATTTTGTGTAAGTATGAACAAAATTTTCTTGAAATCATAATTTTGCTAAATATCGCCTTAAACCATTAATGTCTTCAATTAATATCTAGGTACTATTTTAGATACTAAATAAAAAATTTAATTAATATTCAAGGGGGCTGCTATGCAAGGGGGTTGTTTTGCGTTTTGTACAAAATCCTTCGTATTTGACTCCTACTCGCACTTGGCCAGTTTTAATTCCTCTGAGTAAATCTATAGAAATACAAAGGACTCTTTGACCATAGTCATTCATTTCATCACGAAATTTCAAAAACTACAATTGCTCAAATTTTACATTTTCCTATTAAGACATAATATTTAGTCATTAAGACGGGATTTTGCGAAATTCAACCCCTAATGGTGTAAAACGAGTATGAACTGCCGTTTTTAAATTTTAAGGTTAAATGTAGGTATATCGCGCGGGCGACAACGCGAACAAGATCTTTATTTTATGTATATTCATAACCTAAAGATTTGTTGGTTTATTTGAACTACTGGTCAGATTCGAAATCTTTCAGTGTTGGATTTTTGACCGTGAGAGATTGGATGCGTCGGGATGGACGGTGCCAATACTATAACATTACCTACATCTATACTACACGGACTACACCTGTAAAGTTACTCATTACATTAATTTTTACTACAAACTTAAACGCGTTCGAAACCGCGTGCAAAACCTAGTAACAGATTTGTATGTGATATTTTCAGACAAAAAAAAAGGTATTCACATACTATAAACAAATGAAAAACTTTATTGCGAACCAAATACAAAGAGATAGAACGTAACATAAACTAACTTTATTAGGTAGCACAACAAACAAAAATCCGTTTGGTCAACAAGTTGAATAACCAAGTGCGATTTCAGCCATAACATAGACTCGCGCGGTGTATGTAAACAATAAAATGCCTATTTCAACTCAAATCATAACCAAAAGTAGACTAGTATTGAACGAAGGTGATTCAACCTTATGTCGGGGGCAATAGAGGCTATTTTCACTTGTGCGTTATATGCGGGTAGTTGGAAAAGCAATAACTGACCAGCGCAATGGCACGCGACACCGGAAACACGTGGCCGATCAAAGGGACCGGATGCTGTGAGTGTCATTGTAACAATATGCACTTGTTTCTTTATTTAGACACTAGCTGACCTGTGCTTACTTCGTTAAGCATATAAATAGTTCTACACAATCCTGAACCCTCAACGTGGAACCCACAAACCTGAACCCGCAACGCGAATTAATTTTTTATTTTATTTATCGATTTGGAATACAAAATATGAATCCGAATAGTTTAAACTTATAGATATTCTAAATGCGGTATTTATAGCATTTCACAATTTTTTTTCCATTTGCAAACAATGTTGTTACCATGACAACCGTATCCTATAAATCGGTAACGCCGGAAAAGATCGAGTTCAGGTTCAAACCCCGGTGAATATTACGTTTATTTTCTTTCTTTTTAATTTTTTAAAAATATAATATAGCCTATATTCAGCGCTGATAATGTAGCTTTCTAATGAAAAAATAATTATTAAAATCGGTCCAGTTCTTTTTGAGTTTATTCGTTACATACAAAAATACAAATCTTTCCTCATTATAATATTAGCGTAGTTATGGACTTAGGTCGTCAGGACAATGCCTAACTTGAGAAGCTAACCAGCTGATGATCTAAATTTATTGATTTCATTTTTTTCATCGTTTCTGCTATAACGTCCGCTACTGGATATAAGCCTTCCCAAAGTATTTCATGGGGTAGTTGCCTAACTCACCACGCTTGGCAGGCGGGTTGGCAAGCGCTGGCTGCCTATTTCCGGATATATTCCCTCATATAGAGCATTTGGCAAAAATTTTTTAGTTAGTTAACAAATCTTTGTTAGTGATTACAGTTATTTTGAAGATTTTAAAAGCTGCTTATACGAGTTTTTCTCCTTATCTATGTGACAAAAAAGAACTGTCAGAAGTGGGATTCGAACCCACGCCCACAGAAGTGGACTGCGACCTGAACGCAGCGCCTTAGACCGCTCGGCCATCCTGACTGCGATATATTGATATGAAATATTTAGTTACTATCAATAATTGCACGATATATAAAACAAGAATGTAAGGTGATGTAAGTAAGTAATTATATAATATCTACTTTGTGGTAAGTACTAACAAAGTTGACTTTTGAGTTTTGGTAAGCTGATAATTTAGTGCCAATTTTATCAACGTCTATTAAGTGTTGATTAAATATTATGTTATCTATCTCTTTCTTCGTATTCATGAAACAGAAGGAATGATGTATTTTATCTTACTTGGATATAATATTATGTTCAATTATTTATCAACATAGGTGTTAATGAAAATGGGACTATTATAGATCAGGGCCCTAATTCTCAGGCCTCGAACATAGTTTTTACTATCGGTCTGTCCCGCTCATGCAAATAAGATTTAGCGCGCGTGCGAGCGGGATATACTAATATTCGAACTTTTTTCCACTGCCCGAGAATCGTGCTCCAGGGCCCTTACTCTTCTAAATGATTCGATTTTGATTCAGATTCTTTCGTGCCGCGTACTTCCGAGTAAATTGAAGTTTGTTTATTTCTTTATTTTGATTTTCAGTCGATTAATATGGAGTACAAAAAGTTACGATGTAACGATTTACTTTATCCTGGTTAGTTTCGAAGTAATCCACGAAATAAAACAGCAAAAGCCGATGAGATCGAACTGATTCGATTCTCGATTGTGTCGGGAGTAAACCTGCTCTTCTCGATTGAGAGTTATCTCAAGATGATGCCACAAGAAATTGTGTATGGCCGCTGTCAAATTATAGTACCTATACCATTAATCATCACGTGAGCGTCTCGTGATTAATTTACTGGCGGTACTAACATGGTCCTACCCAAGTTCGCAGAAGCGCTTTATTGCCGCGTACCTAATTGATCTGAAAATCGCGTACACGACATCGATTTAAAATGCCTTTGTTCTATTCCAACGCTTTTAGCGCGCGAAGTAAATCGCAACTGTAAACGGAGGATCAGATTATTTAAAAAAATCTACATGTCACCCATCCACTGGCCACTGGCCAGACACAAAAGTCGTAATTGAAGACATGAATGGATGAAGGTGATATGTAGTAAAATTATAATTTTGAGAAAATTGAGTTCAAACTGTCACTTACACATATTAGAATGCGTCGTAAAGTATTAAGTACATTAATCTAAAGATCCGTCTCTAGAATAAATGTACTTAATACGTTACTACATATCCCTAAATATTTAAGTGACTGTTTAAACTCAATTTTCTGAGTAAATTTTTTTTGCGACTTATCACCTTCATCGATTCGTGTATTTAATTATAGATTATTTGTAGCTCGGATATCCTAGACTCAAAGGATTGTATCAGAGCTGGTATTCCACTCGGTGGGTTAGAGTTGGTGGAAGGTGGTAACTTTTCCGTTGATATTCCGTGAAAAGCTAGTTAAGTTTCACCTGGATTTTTTTTATATTTCGAATAGGAACGACATTTTATCATCTCCAAACTAGCTGTTTACAAAAAACCATAACCCTTTATAAACGCCTATAAATAAACCCCCATATTGAATATCACATGTCGTGGGAAAGTACGGAGGATCAAATTGTCTTCAGATTTTTTTTATTAAAGACAGTCCCCTGCGACTCGTAAGAAATTACTCCATTAGATGATTAGAAATCTTCAAACATTGCCGTGACTGACCTGAGGGAGTTAAGGACATGAAGTTGGCTTGTTGGATTTGCAAAGTTTTATTTACACAATTTTCCCTGTCGGTTCAAAGTTGGATAGTTTTTTTTAGTATATTTATAAAACTACTAGCTGTTACTACTGTTACTACTACCGACTTCGTTCGCGTAGTTTTTGAGTGATTTAAACCGTTTACGCAATGATAGTCCCCAAATGTGAATAATTTTCCCCGTTTTTGCAACATTTCTCACTGACGCTTCGCTCCTAATGGTCGCAGCGTAATGTTAAATAGCCTAAATCCTTCCTCTATAAATGGACTATCCAACAAAAAAAGAGTTTTTCAAATCGGACCGGTAGTTCCTAAGATTAGCGCGTTTAAACAAACAAACAAACAAACTCTTCCGCTTTATAATATTAGTATAGATATAGATTTGAATGTGAGTGAATATCCATACAATAAAGCTAACTGACGGAGACTGCCTAATGTAAAAGGGACAACAATAACTAAAATTGTATCTATTGGTCTCCAAATGTTTTAATATCACCAATCCCAAAAATCATAAGTTGTAATAACGCCAAGTCTTGCTACTAAGTTCTTGTACTGTAAAAGGTTGTGAGGTCGATGTGATACCAAGTCGGGATTAGTCGGTCGGTCTAACAACACCCTAGGAGATCAATATTATTAAAAATCTTAAATGCTTTAAATAAATTAGTATATTTAGGTATGAACCGATTTTGATCTATAGTACGTCCGAGATAAATTTAACCTAAACGTAAACAAACCAAATATACTGAAATATTCACGTAATTACTTATTGTGCACACTTATCAACACTTTCACCAGAATGTTAATGGATTGTACTTCATTATCCAATACATTTTATAACAATTAAACAATAATTAATATGTTTAATTAACTAGTCTATAATTGTGTTAAAGACGGGTATGTTTACGTTAGGGTTAAATTTATCTCGGACGTACTACATAGTTTTCATTCTTTGAAAGCTGTCGAATTCAGCTCGCTTACTGTCATTGATTTGACTGGCTACTTAATTCTTATTTTTTTATATTTCTCCAGCCGCCTACTCTTATTCCCAGTATTCTTATCGAAGCCATTGTATCTTCGGTATTAGTTATTTTCCGACGTTCTTCGGTAGTACGGGGTATTGTACAGAGTGCCTATTGTGGCCTGGGCACTCGATGCGTAATTCTAGATGATGTAGATGGAAATGAGAACTGGGACTACAAGACTTTTGTTCTGTTGTGAAATGTTGCTTAGCCGTTAGATAGATAGACGCTAAGAGTTAGCCTGCTAAGCAACATATTTTCATAGCGTGATAAACAGGCCGTAATATTAATGAGTGATAATACTTTAGGGTGTGTATGGTTCCTGTATACCGGGTGTAAAAAGAGGAGTCACTATAACTTTGAGATACGATTATACTATAATATTTCCTCTTTTTGGAAATGTTTTTTTTTAGTAAGTAAGTATATTTTTTTTGTCAAAAACTGTTTTTTTTTTTCTTTTTACCATTTCTTATTTCTTTGTCGCAAAAATAATAATAAGTATTAGTAAGTAAGTATAGTAATATGTAAATAAAAAAATATTTCTAGAAAAGGTAGTATAATCATATCCCAAAGTTATAGTGACTGCTCTTTTTACACCCTTTATTATAGAGTTTACTATGAAAGTACCAGCACTAAAATTACTTTTTAAATTATTTTATGGGCAAATTTATGATGTTGGGGAATTTCTCATATAAACATGAAAGTCAATAGTAATTCTTTCAGCGCTGGTTCTTTCACTGCTTGGCAGAATGACAAGGACAGTTGCAGGTGACTTAAGCGCCACTTAATTTAACTACTGACTACAGCCGTAAGTGCGCCGTATCTAGAACTATAAAAACTAAATTAAAAAAATGTGGACCGATTTTCACCAAACACAGCTAAAAACACAGTCGACTGGTATATCTTTCAAACAAAAAAACCGCATTAAAATCCGATCATCCGTTGGGGAGCTACGATGCCACAGACAGACACATACACATTTACACAGACACGTCAAACTTGTAACACCCCGTCGTTTTTGCGTCGGGGGTTAAAAACTAGTTTATATTATATTATTTAAATGTGAAATGAGAGCCAAGTTCAATCAAAAGAATAGGGATCTAAATGGGACAAGTCCTTGCTTACTCTCCAAAGTAACTTAAATGCCGATCAAGGCCAATCAGATTCCAATTTTAAAAGCCGGTTCTTCTCGGCGGGCTAGGGTTGAACCGGTGGTAGCCTTTTTGTTGACATTCCGAAAAATAGCTTGTTAAGTTTCATTGGGAAATAAAATATTTTGATTTTAAATGCCGTCGGGTGACTTAATCACTAAGTGATCAAACCCCCATTAAAAAAAAATAAAGATAGAAAAAAAATGCTACTCTCGAAAACAATACAGATGACATTAGATTGAAGCAGTTTCAAAAAATCGACACTCAATAACAAACCAATTTGGCGCTAGTGGCGTGACGAACTGTCAAATTCAAATGCAATTCTATTTTTGTTCAAGAGTATTTATTTATAACATAAAATATTTTAAAACAACTTAAAATGTAAATCCCTTCTTTTGACTTATTAAAGCCTTTATTGAAATGCAACGTTTAACATGCACATGATAAATTACCAATATAAATAGCCATATTAATTTCCGTAACACGTGTAAAACGATTTCCTCTTTGGCGATGTAAAATTATTGTAAAAAGCCGAACATTTTATTAAAATCTAGCTCGTTAATTTACATATTTACGCATCTGTACATATTTGCCTCGTCTAATTAAGTACACATTTAACTATGACACTTAAAATGCCTACTCAATAAAAAAAATACTACTTACATACTTAAGTCCCTAATTTTAATCTTCTCAAATTAATACCACATCCTTAACACTCACTTCTATAAAACTCTAGTAATATCAACTAAAAATATAACCAATTTCTCATTCATATGAGAAATTGGTTATATTTTTGGAGGATACTTAGGTACGTGTGGCATTTAAGCCGATTTAGTTGCGTCGGACTATATTTAGGTGACAGTGGCTTCTGTTATTTGATAGTGCCCACTGTCCTTTCTCTTTTACTTTTCTTTTACTCTCGTAACCCCGTGAGACGGATGACAGACATGACTGGCGAGAGATCAGGAGCAGAACCGACTTTTAAAATGACCAGCCAGTATTGTCGTTAAAAAAACGAAGCCTTTTTCCAACGAGGGGATCGGAACTCACGACCACTAAAGTCGAGAGTCAAGCTCTAAACTCGCCACGAAGGCTTCGATTCACAATGTATACTGCCATATTCAGGCTGTAATATTAATGAATGATAATACTTTAGGGTGTGTAAGGGTCCCGTATATAAAGTTTACCGTGAAAGTACCATCGCTAAAACAGTTACTTTTTTAAATGATTGTATGGGCAAATTTATGATGTTGGGATAGAAACATGAAGTCTAGTAAGTCTTTCAGCGCGGCTACTTTAACACCTTAGACTCTACATATGTTGCACATACACAGTACACACCCTATTATCACTCATTTAGATTACACATTGTATCATATAAAATACACTACTAAAAAATACCACATCCATGCCGTGAATTAAAAACTAACTTTACCTAAATATACCCATGTAGTATAAAAATATGCTATCACTTTACACATTACAAAAACGTCCACATCCACTTGGATGGTCCTCCTGTCCCCCTGATGCGTTTGAAAGACCTCTTCAGACCTGGGTCAAAGACCAGTAATTCGTGTCTAGCCCTTTGAAATGCTAAGTGTCGCATAATTGCGGTGTAATGAGGAATAGGCACTCGTCATGTTTTACTCAATTGGGAAATGCCATTACGCCTTTGTGACGAGACATTATGGATTAATTATTTATTTGGATCGTTATCGTCTGCGAGCCAAGAACTAAACATTATTTTGTTTGTTTCGTATGGCTTTTATTTTCCAACAGCTTTTATAACTTTTTATTATTTTTTAGGTAAATATGTACCTTTTTCTTTGTTTTTTTTTTTAATATATTTTAATAGTAATAATAATATAATATCTATGGACGCTTCACACCACGTCAATCTGGCCCTGTGCTAAGTATCCGAAAAAATTTTGTTACAGGTACCAGACAACGGAAATATATTTAATACTTTTATACTATACATATATTTAAGATTTTTATTATATTATACACAAATTTAATACACATCCATGACCCAGGAACATTGAAAACTTTTTGTTCCCTCGGCGGGATTCGAACCCGCGACCTTTCGTTCGAGCGCCAACACGCTCAACCAACTGCGCTACGGGCGTGGTCATACGTAATATTCTATTGGTCGTCTGCCGAGTTATGTGCTGTGTCTGCGCCACCCTTTTCTATTTGTTCCGTTTATTAACTCTGCCTACGATTATTGTCATTGTCATTTCTAGGATTACTCTGCGTGCTTCATTTTTGTTCATTATGTCTCTCGTTTTAGATAGATTATATTTCGCGACTTCATTCTTAGCGATTTATGCTTACTTATTGTATGGTGGCGCCTCCATGCGTCATCCTTGCACGTATTTTAGAGTTTTAAAAAAAAAATGTCATCTACTCTTAGTTGTCTGTCAGCCACTTAGATGCGGGCATTTTCATTTTCATTAAGTGTTTCCGTGCCGAACCCTTCGCACGTTCGCAACTTGTCTACGGTGTGTTCTTTCAACATGGGGAAGGGACGCAGGAGTCTGGATGGCGAAGAAGATATTATACGAAGGAAAATAAGAAACTCGAAAAAACGAAGCAGAAGAATTTCATCTTCGTCAAATAGTATAGACAGTAAGTTTAAATACGATGCATTTATCTAATATTATAATTAATTATTGATTTTATTACCGGGGTTATATTCATCGGTAATATCAAGGCATTTATTGCAACCATTACTTACACATTGGAAATTTCCGTTCTAAAAATAGATTTTTTTTTTACATCTACCTACATTATGATGAAAATTAAAAATTACCATATATAATACATTTTTATATCCACCTACATTATGGTGTCGATTATGAATACGTAATTGCCAATATCTGGGCTTTTGCTGTTCGAATACGGATACGCAACTACCAACACCAGGGTTTTTGCTGTTCGAAACAAATTTTTATATCCACCTACATCATGGTGTCGATTACGAATACGTAACTGCCAATATCAGGGCTTTTGCTGTTCGAATACGGATACGCAACTACCAATACCAGGGTTTTTTGCTGTTCGAAACAAATTTTTATATCCACCTACATTATGGTGTCGATTACGAATACGTAACTGCCAATATCAGGGCTTTTGCTGTTCGAATACGGATACGCAACTACCAATACCAGGGTTTTTGCTGTTCGAAACAAATTTTTATATCCACCTACATTATGGTGTCGATTACGAATACGTAACTGCCAATATCAGGAGCACGATTCTCGGGCAGTGAAAAAAAGTTCGAATATTAGTATATCCCGCTCGCACGCGCGCTAAATCTCATTTGCATGAGCGAGACAGACCGATAGTAAAAACTAAGTTCGAGGCCTGAGAATTAGGGCCCAGGGCTTTTGCTGTTCGAATACGGATACGCAACTACCAATACCAGGGTTTTTGCTGTTCGAAACAAATTTTTATATCCACCTACATTATGGTGTCGATTACGAATACGTAACTGCCAATATCAGGGCTTTTGCTGTTCGAATACGGATACGCAACTACCAATACCAGGGTTTTTGCTGTTCGAAACAAATTTTTATATCCACCTACATTATGGTGTCGATTACGAATACGTATCTGCCAATATCAGGGCTTTCGCTGTTCGAATACGGATACGCAACTACCAATACTAGGGTTTTTGCTGTTCGAAACAAAGACTAAAAATACAAATTACCATATATATATTTTTACATCCACCTATATTATGGTGTCGATTACAAATACGTAACTGCCAATATCAGCTTTTGCTGTTCGAATACGGATACGCAACAACCAATACCAGGGTTTTTGCTGTTCGAAACAAAGATCAAAAACGCAAATTATCATACATATATTTTTACATCCACCTACATTATGGAGTAGATTACGAATACGGTAACTGCCAATATCAGGGCGTTTGCTGTTCGAATACGGATACGCAACTACTGTTCAAAACTAGAGTTAACACGCAACTGCCAATACAAAGGTGTTTTTTTATGTATTATTGGCAGATCTACAATATTCGGGTCAAGAAAGTGACGGGGAGGGCTGCCAGGTGATGTCGCCGCAGTCACCAGACGCGTACACGCCAGAGTTCCTCCTCACGCCTGCGGTCATGGTTCCGTTCGAATCATCACCGTCTGCGAAGCTTGACGGCGTGCAGAAACAAGTACTGGAGAATATTGAAACACCTGGAGCACGATTCTCGGGCAGTGGAAAAAAGTTCGTATATTAGTATATCCCGCTCGCACGCGCGCTAAATCTCATTTGCATGAGCGGGACAGACCGATAGTAAAAACTAAGTTGGAGGCCTGAGAATTAGGGCCCAGGTAAGGAAAAATCTGGTTGATTTGGATGAGAAGGTAATGTAACTTCTCGGCGAGGCTCGAGAGCCAGGAATAACAATCGGCAAAGCAGTACACAAATTATGTTTTTATCATTATTTATTCTATTAACACTGAACAATTATTAAAATCAGACGAATATTTATTCGGGTAAGACTTGTCAGAGAATGAAAACAAACAAATACTCGTATGTTCAAAAACCGGGCCATTCTCTTAAGCAAAGAGTTATCCCACTAGCACTAACTCTGCTCCTTTTTTCCAAAAAATCAGGAAAACTACGATGTCCCTCAACAATTGAGGCCGGGTGCAGGGTCAGCGCCAGACGGCGAGACACTCACAAACGCGCGCGCCGCCCCGAGCCCCACCGCGTCCCACCACGGGAGCCCACTGCGGGAGCTCGCAGGCCCGCGCCGCCGCGCCGCCGCGCCGCTCGCCGTCGCCAGCAGCGCGAGCGCAGACGCACAGGCTGGCCCGTCGTTAACGGAGATACCGTATGCAGGCCGATTAAGTTACTTTTATGACAAGTAGAATTATATTAATAGTGATAAAACAATATAAGTTACATTACCGGTTATAAAATAACATTTAAATCAAAACCATTACAAGCGGTGCTCCCGTTTAATGGTAATCATTTTAAAAAACTGAATTTGATATTTGTATTTCTTCATTCTAATAATTCATAAATACTGTAGAAAATATGAAGACGTTTTGTTTGAATTTACTTGTTTATCTTTCGGGCTATATACAGCTCCGTATATTTTTAAAAAGATATCAATATGGAATAAACGTTAAAATAAAAATTAAATTAGTTGTGCGATATATTTAGATGGTAATAATTATATGTGACATACAAAATAAAATATGATACGTGTAGGAAAAACGTTAAACGAATGCCAAGAGCATAAACGTATTTCTCGTAATTTCAATAATTTTTCTCAATTAGATAGATCGATGGTTTGCATGTCCCACTTTAAATCATTCCCTGATGTACACTAAGAGCGTAGTAATCCTTAAATTTCATACCTTACTATAATAATCCTAACTATAATTAAACAAATGTTTTGTCCGATAACGTTAAATACGGATCTAGGTTGTTCGTTTGGTAAAGTAGACATCGGTATTTGTAAAATAAGAAAAATGAAACTGTCATTAGATTATTATAATTTTTTTTTTGGACACTTCTCAAACTGGCTAGGAAGCCATTAAACTGGAGATGAAATAGGCTGACATAGTAATCATTGCTATATGAAAGAGTTAAAAGCAGAAGTCTATTGCCACAAAAGTTTCTGACACGGAGTGGAAATTGGTAGATTATTATTCGAAAATAAAGAATTATTTTGCCGAATTTAACGTAGATTTATTTGCTAGTCGCACCAAGTGCCCTATGTACGTCACGTGGCACAGAAACCCCTTGGTTATTGTCGTACCATACTGGCCAACACAGCCGTGGTTCAATTTGATTAAAAGGGAATAACAAATAATCAAAAGGTTATTAATTTTGAACAAATATTAATTTTTAAAAGCCCCCACAAACTATCTCTCGCCACGCCTAGTTGCCGCGAGGTTGTCGGGGAGAGGTTTTTAAAGACGTCTGAATGTGTGGAAATCATTATCTAATAAATAGTACGATTATCGTAAAATAACACAGTGGATATTGTACTGTATGAAACATAATAACTATGGTTTTATGATGTGTCAGTGAACAGAGTAATATAATTTTTGAATGAGAAAGTTTTAACAATGGTGATAAATAATTAGTATGAAATCTGCTTTGTATTTATTGTGTACTGATTTAGATATTGACGTTAGACTAAACAGGATTATGAAAGGATTTTGCAAATAAGACCTCTTAAACCTAAGTATAATGAAAGTAAGGATACTAATGATGTTGTATCGTTTATAACTTACTCTTCAGTGGACCAACAAGAACGTAGTCTAGGAACACTTTCTAAAAAGACAAACTGCTACTTTGTTGCCTCTTGTTCGCGCGTGTGGTGCGCACAGGGTTCAAAACTTAAGTTTGATTAAGATTTATATACCAAATAATTATAATATTAAAACTTCAAAACAACAGTTTTCAAGCGATACTTCTTTCGTATTATGTACAAGACCCAAGAATACGCTTTGTATTATGGAGGTTATAATATTTAAGTAAAACTAATAATAATAATGCCTCCCACAACCGTTTTGGTAACGGTGGCCGGTTTCATTGAAACTAGGTTTTTTCCCAGGTTTCATTAAAACAAAACCAGAAGTTATTTTATAGTGTCAAAGTGTGGGCGCGATACACAGAAGCCACTCTTTTGTGTCACTCTTGAAAACATTTTTTTTTTGTTGTTCTAACGTGGGAATCGAACCCACGACCTTCTGGTCGAGCGCAAAGCTCGGAACCACTAGCCTACGGAGGCATTAAGTAAAACCATGTAAAACTAAATAATCTTTAGGCAAAATTAGAATTGGTATCGATAATAAAAATTTTTGGCTCACAATACTCTCCAGCATAGACACAATTAAAAAATCTGCAGAGTACTACTTAAATTACATTAAAAAAAATTATATAGTAAAGAAATTATTTTTCCCGAGCTAGCTAGAACCTTGTTGAATAATTTTTCATAAAAATAAATTATAATTTCAAAAAATTATATGTAATTGTATTCACAACAAATAATACTTATTCTGAATGTTAAATAAAAATTTATCATACAAATTATTTATAATAAGAAATAAAAATATTATTGTTACTTAAATATATATTATAATTAAGAGCCTCCTGTAAGCAGTAGTGGCCTTTTTTGTATAATTTTACTTATTACTGTTATCATGAGTATTATTGTCTGTAATAATATTATTGTCTGTAATATACATGTAGATACAAATAAAGATTTTTCTATCTAAGATAGTATAGGTGTAACCTACTCTTTGTGTAAATGTATTCCATTTTATATGGTATAATATAATATTATAGTTTGATTTCATCTCTTACATTTTATATTTGTTTTACTCTGAACCTCATACAATAAGTAAGCATAAATCGCTAAGAATGAAGTCGCGAAATATAATTGAAGATCAAACGAACTTACCTTAAGTGAAGTTCGATCACAATTATATGAGCGACTTCATTCTTAGCGATTCCAAACCCACCCCAAATACCTAGATGAGACTTAAGTCTCTCCCATCCCAAGAAGCACAAATATAAAATATACACCGTAGATATGTTTTTGCTCTAAACAAAATGAAAATGAAAATGCCCGCATCTAAGTGGCTGACAGACAACTAAGAGTAGATGACATTTTTTTTTTAAAACTCTAAAATACGTGCAAGGATGACGCATGGAGGCGCCACCATACAATAAGTAAGCATAAATCGCTAAGAAGAAGTCGCTCATATAATTGTGATCGAACTTCACTTAAGGTAAGTTCGTTTGATCTTCAAATAAACATAGATACAAGGTTTGTATCTATGTTTATTCTTTGTTCTGTTTCATACCTGATCTTGTTAAAAATAGTACATTCGCATAGACAATGTAGAGCCGTTTGAATTGAGTTACCGTCTCGAAAGATATTAAGAAGTAGAGGTAGAAGTATTCTTAAATATCAATTGAATTGATCGATATTAGTAGTTCGACAGTCCTAATCACATGGTGGAAAAACATTGGAAATCGTGTGTCGATTTTATCGAACTAGTTGAAAACAGCGGGCTTACTCTAATTCTAGATAAAGAACTATCTGTCAATGTCGATCTTTTTTAAAATTATAAGAATAATAAATATAAACTTTTTGAAGAAATAGTGTAAACGTTGTATATTTATCAATTTATTCAACTTTTTTACTTAAGGGTATGTATAGGTCCCCAATATAGAGTCTACTGAGAAAGTATCAGCACTGAAATAGGTATTTTTTTTTAATAACTGCATGGGGAAATGTTGGGGCATTACACATAAAATAACTCTTTCAGCGCTGGTACTTTCACAGTAAACTCTACATAGGATGCACATACACGCCCTGTAGTATTATCTCTTATTTATGTTACACCTTGTATAATATGAACATTTTTATAGTCAGATTATATTTATAGTTTTCAAACGCAGTAAACCAACATACTCTCCAGTCAACGTCAAATTACAATATTGAAGTCTGAAAGCTGCATTTCTGTTACCCTTAATATTAAAAGCTGCATTTCTGTTATAAATCTATTTCTCATAAGCGTGTGACAGAAAGCTGAAACATAATATGTTAACAGTTCCCACATTTTTCATTTTTAAGCTTACAAAGTTTAAAAGCTTGCGTTACCCGACTCATCAGAAGGGGTGGCGCGAGTCCGCGATGCGCTTACAGCAATTTAATAGTTTTTTATACAATTCAGACCAAACAAAAATTTAAGATTTGTTAAAAAATTGAGAACGGTTCCTTATGTATGTAGTATTTTATTTATTGATTCACCAACAGAACATCATTCGGTACATTACAAAAATAAATCAAACAATAGTTTTGCTTATAGCTAAAATGAGTTCTAATGACAGGTGAAATACAACATGCTTTGGCAGTTGGCGACAGAGAAAGTGAAATTTTTAATGAATGATTATGGGTAACAAAAAATTACAATGAATTTCTTAAAAAGTAATCAGTGCTTAACAAAACATAAACGCCTTACGTTTTAGGTAAGGCGTAATTTAGTTACATGACGTTTCTCCGTAAAATAGTATTCATTTAAGTTAATAAACTACACAGCGTTGTTTAGTCCAATATATTAAAGTTCGTACTTTTCATGTAGAGTAATTATATTTTAGAAACGTTAGTTGTAGAAAATTATTGTACGTGTGATCTGCTGTACGGTATTTGTGTAAGAGATATTTCACAATTAACCTTAAAAACCTGGATTTTTTTTATGTAGAAAAATAATTATTGTAGTTATTTTTATATATCCATGTATGGTTAAATGACTTATACGTAATTATCTATTGTTCCTGCTAAACCCTTCCTGCTAAACTATACATGTTTAGGTTTAGTTCTCTGCTTCTGGTAGGCAGATTATCTCGCACAGCAATTCGACAGGCGTGTCGCTGTCAAGTGGCAGACGTAAATTGTACAATAATTGTGTACGATATCGCTGTCAAGTGACAGTGATATTGTACACAATTATTGTATAATTTACGTGTGATGATGATGATGATTAACATTATTACATGAGTAGGTACAGCAGCTGATCGATAGGTATCACCATCTAATCAATACGTCCTCCCCCCGATGACCAAAACCAACCTTACCAGAACCCAAGACAACTTACTACTTAAAATTTTTTTTTTTACTTTTTATTGCTACACACACGACTCGCGCTTGACTTTTTTAACTGTTTTTTAACCGCAACTAGCATAACATGAAACACCACTCACAAACATTAAACACCAACTAAGGGCTCCCACACATTAAAACACGATACGACGTCGCGTCGTACAACGATGCGGCGTCGTTTCACGATACGACATCGTGTCGTGGAAATCTACGTCACGACGTCGTAACGTGTCGATGCACGACACTACGTCGTGACGTTAGAAACTCACGATGCAATCCTGCGTAGTTGTTATTCAAAATTCAAAGATGACGGATGTTATTGACGTCGATCATTTAATTACCCTAATCAAGCAGCGTCCCGTACTATAGTACAAAACATCTGAAGAATACAAGAATAAAAATTCATTTGTGTACGACGTGCGTGGCACATTACGTTTCGATGTCGTGTTTTTTTACGATGCTCATGGTAGATTTCCACGACTCGATGTCGTATCGTGAAACGACGCCGCATCGTTGTACGACGTGACGTCGTATCGTGTTTACGTGTGGGAACCCTAAGAGGTCTTCTTACGCTGGTTTTTAATGGTCCAGAACGAACATTTCTCTACTATTGATGCATAATCAGCCTGTCGCTTTCCGCTACCACTGGGGCGGTCGGTAAGCCAACACGTGCGGATGTTTATTATTATATTCCGTCATCGAAATGCGCCGGTGCGCGGTGTTCTGTTCGGCGTGCATTAATATTACCGCGTATTACTTTTAACTCAGCTTTCAAAAGAAACCTTTGTTTGACACGTTTTCATTCTCATCCATCAGATATTGATTTTGTAATGAAAACTAATATTGTCGAGTCCTTACCAGGAATGAGTTTCCGCGGGACATAAATAGAACTATATCTTATCTATTTTGGAGGTCAGTTTTTAAATATTTGTAAGAATAGATTTGAGTGAGGGATTCAAAATGTTTTGGTAATTGAAGCCGATAGAAATGGAGTTCTAACAACCCCACACCGCTGATTCTGAAGGCAGGTTTCTGAATGTTTATTCAAATGTATGATTAACTACATGGCAAATTAACAATCAATATTGAATGTCGATTGGTGGAACTTTTATTAGAGATTGAACCGTCTACATTCATTCAACTGACAGAAAACTTTACAAGCCTTAGGACTGGTTTCTGAAATGCTATCCAAGTGTATGATCAACTTACATGGCATTTCAGTTAACCTATATTAAACTGTGATTGGTAAAATATTATCAGAAAGAAAGAGAGACATATGTATTGTATAGTTACATCACGTTCGCACTGGCAAGGCTGGTTTTTTTTAATCCTCCAGACAATCAATCTTGTCTGGAGGATTAAAAAAAATCGTATGTCAACTAATCAGTGCCTTTTGGTGAATCAACCTCATCTGTGAAATTTTAACCAGACTTACGAGTGCGAACATGATGTAACTATATAATATATGTGCCTCGCTTTCTTTCTGATAAGGTTTCACCAATCAGAGTTTAATATGGGTTAACTTGAATGCCAAGTTAGTTGATCATACATTTGAATAGCGTTTCAGAAACCAGCCCTAAGGCTTGTAAAGCTTCCTGCCAGTTGAATGAATGTAGACGGTTTAATTACTCACCGGACCACACTCGATACTGGTATCGTAGGTCAGGGCTCAGGGGTTATCATGTAGAGTTGTAAAATGTAAAGGAAATATAATTTATAATCTACAATATGTATAACATGAATGCTTTAATACTATAAATTAATAATTATAATGGCTGCTACCCGCATCTTCATTCGTAGATCGCGTAGAACGAAAATAATAGTAGCGTCACAAAGTAGATGATAAATGATGTCGTGAATAGAAGTAAGTTTATATATTTTTTTTTGTTGTAGCAAGAAAAAATACAATCATATCCTAAAGTTATTGGTGTCCGTTAAGTATTATTAAGTTATGCTGAAACGATATATAGAATCTTAACATTGTGAAGGATCGTTATTGTGTATAGCAAAAATTGATTGAAAACTTGATCTCAGATTGTGTGAATGGATTGATTATTAATTTCGGACGTTAGTGAGCACCTACGCAAATTTTAGGGCTCCTAGAACTTGAAGTTTCTGAGATTTGATGTTGATGATGGATCGTGATGAGCCATGAGGTAACTATTTAGTAATCTGTGCCATGAGTCAGTGACCTTTAGATTTTATTCAATTTTTCAATTCAAATACAAATTATTTATTTCATATTTATCTTTTCATAAATCCTCATTTCTGACCGACTTTTTTTATATTTCACCTACAAACATTCGGTCACCGATTTTAATAATAGCTCCCCTCACCGATTTCGGTGTCGGTAGCCGATTTCATTGAAACCAGGCAACCCAAGTGTGTGCGCGATACACAAAGACACTCTCTTTTCCTTTTACTCTCTTAACCCAGTGGGACGGCAAACCGACACGACTGGCGAGAGAACAGGCGCAGGACCGACTTTTTACATGCCATCCGACGCATGGATCATCTTTCTTGTCAGACAATGGTGATCAGCCTGCATTGTCCTATCCGAATTTGAAAATAAAAATGTTTGTTGTTCCAACGTGAGAATCGACCCCACGACTTCCAGGTCGAGAGCGAAGCCATTCATCACCGATTATAGCTCGTGGGTTGCTATATACCCTTGCTAGCTATACAGATGCCAAGCCGAATATAGTGTGAAGAGAATGACGCGTAGAGCATTTTTGTTTTGGCACCTCATATAAATAACTTATCATAACGCGACAAATCGCGATGAAAGATTTTCATAAAAGTCACAAAACAGATAGTTTCAATCCCTGGTCATATTAGAACTTTGTATTTTTTTTATCGCGTTATGGCAAGTCATTTTTATGAGGTGCCAAAACAAAAAATGCTCTACGCGTCATTCTCTACACACTATACTTGGTATATGAACCCTGGGACACCCTGCATGAAGGTAATAGGTACTAGAAACTCTTAAAGATAGCCCTTTTAAGTGTACAACGATATTAACTTATCTCAAAGTATGCCAATTCCCATGTGAAATCAAGTGCATTATAATGTTAGCAAACATTTAGTAGTACATGCTTTTGATGCTGTATCAAGTTACTTTTCATCGGAACCAACAACAGTGTGTATTTTAAGCAACATGTTTTCAAAACAAAAAGATTTTCCACAATCCAGAATTCGCCTCCGCGGTCTAGTGGTTCTGAGCTTTTGACCCGGAGGACATGGGTTCGATTCCCTTGTTTTCCCACCTTGGAACAACAAAAAATATTATTTTCCAGTTTGGTTAGGACAATCCAGGCTGATCACCTGATTGTCTGACAAGAAAGATGATCCATGCGTCGGATGGGCATATAAAAAGTCGTTCATGTGCCTGTTCTCTCGCCAGTCGTGTCAGTTTACCATCCCACTGGGTTATGAGAGCAAAAAGAAGGGAGAGTGTCTTTGTGTATTGCGCACACACTTGGGCACTATAAAATAACTCCTGCGTAGCTGGCCTAGTTGCAATGAAATCGGCTACCGATACTGAATTCGGTAAGGGGAGTTATTATTTTTCATCCAGAGAATTCAGTATTCACATTATTAGTTATGAGTTGGCAATAATCATTATTATGATAACACCTACAACTTCTTTTAACTAACTGAATGTTTATTAGTTATATCCTGTACATCTAGTCTCTTATATATTCTTAAAATGCTCAGGACACATTTAATATAATTATTCATAATGTTTACGAAGTCCATCACGGCTTTTTCAAAATTATAATTTTTATAAGATTTTTTTCTTGGGATTCCAGAAAGAATTTGCAATTAATAATTTGCTTAAAACACCGCGATGGGAATCATAGTCTAGATTTTTTTGTATAATATCAATGATATGAATATGTAATTAGTAGAAGGATCAAATATCGATGTAAGAAGCATTCGGAAACGACGAAATTCTGTGAAACAGGAACTGCACTTATATGCATGCACTAATAACTTATTAGGGTGGGGTACACACGAATTACGAACATTTACAGGGTGGTTTTGATATGAACGGCCATTTTTTCACAAGAGGTTCATAGTCACTAGTATTACCGATAATTAAATAAATACATTTTTTTTTTCAAACATATCAAGAATTATTCCTTAAAATACAAAAGTAACAGACAACGCAGAAATCATTCATAACATAAATTTTACTTTGCAGAGCGGAGCGGCGCGGGCGCGATATTTATTGAAAAAATATACGTTAACTATAATAGGCGTGACGACTGACGACATTAACAAATAAACAAAATATATTTAATGATTTCAGGGTAAAATAGATATAATATTTAAAATACTGATATACTTTTATATAAAAAATAGTGATTATTAAGATTTTCAATAAATTAAAAGATTAAAATAGTGCAATCGGCCATTTTGACTGAAACACCGCATTACAGCGCATGACGTCACGTCTAGGTAAATATCACTGTCATGGTCCATCGCTGCTGTCATTTTATATTACTCATTTATCTATGGTTTACTTAAGCATCTGACGTTTACCTAGGCATGACGTCACACTCGACACTTCGATCTGTTTTGGCGTACTATTAAAAATATATTAGGAAAATGGCTTTATCTTCGATATTCATTAGATTTTTACCGAAATAAAGGTTTTTTCATAATAAGAAAATGTGTATCCACTTGACAAAAGTTGATTTTAAAATCTTTCGTCATACCTATTCATGTATGACTTTGAACGAAATTATGTTAGGAATTATATTATATTAAACGTTTATACTATATTTATTATCTGTTTTACAACACATTTTATGTTCAAAATTACAAAAAAAATGTATCAGTAACATTTAACATTGGAATTACTATTTTACTGAAACTGGTTTTATTGAAACCGCAGGAGTTGTTCTATAGTGCGCAAGTGTTTGTGCATAACACAAGAGACTCCCTGCCTCTAGATTAAACTCTATACCTATATTTATTTGCCTCTCAATTCAAGGCAATTTACAATCTTGGTAAATCTGATTTGCTAATGATTTAAATCCTGCAACATCCTTTCACTGGCACCAATCAATACGGATCTGTATTCAAAGCCCGTCGCACGAAAACATCGCATCAGCCGCATATGCGGTGATTATTCGATACGTTGTATGAGAATTTGCATGGTTAGTCATTAAATTATTTGAAATTTAAACCACAGCTTAATTTAATCCACTGTTAATGTCTCTGATGCATGATGTTTGCATGTAAATTAACCGCATTGTTTCGAAAGAAGGTTTATTATTTTCATTTTCGGAGTAACTTAATTATTAAAATGAACTTCACTCGAGCTCTGGCCTTTCTATAATTCTTTATTAACTACGGAAAATACTTACATAAAATGTATATTATTCAACTGGAAATAAATAAGCTGTTAAAACTGTTAAATATTATAGATGAAGACATGGATGTGAAGCAACATTCTGAAGTCGAGAAAATTGAGTTCAAACTCTCACTTAAACATTTTAGAATACGTCGTATTAAAAAGAAGGTACATTAATCTAAAGATCGGTCTCTAGATTCAATGTACCTACTTAATACGTTACTACATATTCAAAAATGTTTAAGTGACAGTTTCAGGGTATTTTTTTAGGACATATCACATTCATGTCTTCAATTATTCTGATATTACACTTTTTTATTGTTTTTTGAATATTAATGGATTTTTTTATTTTTATCCGTGTTTTCAAAGACCATGTTTACTCAATGATTGTTAAGTGTCCTTTGGATACATTACAATATTGAGCATAAGCAAGGCTTTATTTGGTGTTACGTGGGCTACAATGATTCTCGTTTACCCTACCGAAATACGGTAGGTTAAGTTAGTTGGAAAGGTAAGAAAAGTCACGGACAAAATCCATTCCTAAAAGCCCTAAAGTCCAAACATAAGCGTCGCGCTAAGTCCCGATTTCACCAATTGTTATTGTTAATGGCTTGTTAAAATACTATGCCTTCTCATTCATTGACAGGAAATGCGAGAGAGATAACATGATATTTAATGAAGGATTAACTTTAACATGAGTTGAAGTCATAACCAAGCACAAAAGTTCGCTGCTTGAAAAAGGAAAAAGTACCTGAAATAATGATTATGATTATGATAATTAATTAATAATATCAAGCGCTGACTGGCATACCCCCGGTTTTCTAGAAACGCTATTCAAATACCTATATAAAAGCCTTGCAAGTGCTAGCGTGATTTAATTATAAAATATCTGTCCCTTCCTTTCCCTCTTGTTTGGGTTGTTAATTTGAATGCCATGTTAGTTGATCGTAGATTTGAATAACGTTTCAGAAACGGGGCCATAGTGTGCTCCGTAGTCGATACGTTAATTTGGACATCGATTACAAGTGACAAAGACGATGAATTTTATCTATACTAATATTATAAAGAGGAAACATTTGATTGTTTGTTTGTTTGAATGGAATAGGCTCTAAAACCACTGAACCAATATGAAAAATTCTTTCGCCGTTGAAAAGCTACACCGCTATCAACGCTGAATATAGGCTATATTATTTAAAAAAAAGGAGGAAATATACGTAATAGTCACCGGGGTTTGAACCTGGACTCGATCTTTTCCGTCGTTACCAGTCTATAGGATACGGTTGTCATGGTAACAACATTGTTTGCAAATGGAAAATAAAAATTATGAAATGCTAAAGTATTTTATTTATTTTACAAACTTGAATTATTTTACAAATTAAAAATAATAACATTAACATAATTAAAATAATAATATATACAAATAGTAATAAAATAAACAAATAATAGCTAAAATAACCTAACACACCTCTAGACCTACCTACTCTATAAATAGAAAAACGCCGCCAGGTCGTCCCCCTCTGGCAGAGTACCTAGCAAGCTGACAGCATTGCCGCGTTGGATAGCAATGGCTATCCGCTGTGCTAGGTAGGTCCCTGCTCTAGGGTCCTGGGTCAATTCCATAAGCTTTTTAAACAGTGCTTTAAAAAGCTTATGTGCACCGGGACCCCAGGAGCCTAGGGTTTCCACCCCAAACGGCTCAAATATGATGTCACCGCCAAGGGTCTCATACTTGCGCCGCTTGAGGTTCTCTGCTTGGTAAGCGGCCGCGCCCGCACAGCTTGAGGTAGCCTGGACATGAGACGGAGCAAGAGTATCGACGCAGGTTGCGTCCCATACAAGGGCCCGTCCCACACTCCAGGGAACCAGGGTCATTCCATCGGGTCTCTTGCCATCGTCGCGCGCCAGACCGGAGGGCTCCAGTATTGCTGGCACACCGGCGGTGACAAGAGCCCGACGGATGAGGTCATTCAGGCTGTGATGACGGGAAATGCGTCCAGCACTTCGAGTGCAGCACAGCCCGTGATGACCGTAGCTGTCTACGTTAGCGCCGCAAACACACTGATGAGGGACGACGTGGGGGGCACCAAGACGCAGGGCAGTAGCTAGCTGAAATGTACTGCGGTCCAGCAATGTTCCAATATTGGCAGATGGAAGTGCCTGCAGCCAAACACCCGATTCCCACCTTTCCACGGCTAAGAGACGAGCCCGCTCTGCCGGACTGGAAGACGTGTTAAAAAGACAATTCCGTACCAGTCGGCAGATGGGCTCATCCCAAAGCCTTTGGCAAGATGTATTTTCGGGCAAAATGCTACCGGCACTAACGATGTCCCAGGCGTTCTTGGCCTCGTCCGCAAAGGGAATGGTTAAAGGGTAGTTTGAGCGCTCTAATATTTTGGAGATGACTGTGTGATTGAAATGGACTGAGGACAAGAACGCCGGTAGGGCTATGTCAGATGCTTTCCGAATGCCTAGGCCACCGAACCTTACTGGAAGTGTAGCTTGAGTCCATGAGCGGTGGTCGAAACTTATATTTAGGATAGAAGAAAGCGTATGTTTTAAGGTGTCATCTAAACGCTTTAGAAGTTCAGGGAACTTTAATGCTATAAATACCGCATTTATATAAGTTTAAATAATTGTATAAGGGGCTCGACTAACACCTCTTCGGAGCCCAAGCCTCATCACCTGCTCGTGATTATATAAATTTACTCGTATGATATGCCCGTTTTTCTCCATATGGGTTGAAACATCACCTAGTATATTATCATAATCATTATCACTATCAATCGGAGCTGGTGCATAGACGAAGACAACGCTGACATAGGACACTTCACTTGTCTATGATTTATAGAGCAGCGGCCCCGTCAACAGGATCGAGTTCGCGCACGTGTGGTACTAATGACTACTGTCACGTTCCCATGACCATGTCTGATCATTACTGGGAATCATAATATTCATCATCATCAGTTATACAATAATATATCACATTTGCTTTAGGGTGTTTGCCCCCTGTGTAAGTTTACTGTGAAAGTACCAGCGCTGAAAGAATTAGTTTTGACTTTCATGTTTCTATGAGAAATGCCCCAACATCATAATATATTGGTCCATACAATAATTTTATAAAATATATAGAAGTCACTGCTAAATTTTATTCAACAAGTCTTAAAATCGAATTGCCTGTCTATTGCCTACACTCCAAGTACGCTTTACCTATTTACACTTCTAATAATTGGTAAATACCCTGAATCTCTTATTGAGCTTTAAAAAATAAAACATAGCGTCTACGCGGACTGATAAAGCAGTTACCTCGTAGGCGAGGTATTATTTTTAAAAATAAACTAATATATAAATATCCAATGGGGATTGGATATTTATTATTTGATCATTAATTACACCGAGTTCTGCCAGAAGCTATAGTCCATTCCGTAAAAAAGATACCGTGGCAACTAGTGGAAATTAATATTAATACGATATATCAGAGGTATTTAACTGTTAGTGTAAACTATAATTTATAAAATTGCCAAAAAGAAAAATCCTCTACGCGTCCTTCTCTTCACAGTATATTCGGCTTGATATATGAACCATGAGACACGCTGTATATTACATATATAACCCATTTTCCTTTCATCTTACATGATAGGTTGATTTAACCTTCCGTCTCACGATCACAGCGCCGCAGGACATATTTCATGGAATGGATTCAAAAACAATAACTTACCGACCGCATTCAAAGTTGTGGCAAGCTAATCCAAAAACAATAACTTACCGTTTAAACTGTTGCAAGTCCCGGGGAGGGGGCATCGGAGTGGGAATCCTCCTGCCCCCCCGCACGACCTCGCTCATCGCGCTCTCCGCCCTGCAAACAAAACAATACTATACAAAATTTCACTTATGACAAATTTGATGCCATCCAAAACGCAGACGGCATTAGAGAAATTACTCACGCAAAATCATTTAAAAATTATTTTCGTTTAATAGAAATGAACTGTCTAGAGTCTAGACGTAGCCTAAACTACACCACATATTTACTACGTAGGATTTTAGTGGTTATTATATTATAGTTTTAGTCCATTCGTAAATATGGAAAATACAAATAGTAGGTAGCAAACAAGTGGATAACACAGCGAACTGTCACACATTAAACATTTTCAAATACAATTATGACCGTTACATCTCAATATTTTTTCATGTTTTCAACCGACTTTCAAAAAACGGAGTTGGTTCACAATTCTTCTTTTGTGTATGTTAGACCGATTAATGATTCGATTTGCGTGATTTTGTTCCATGTAGGATGGATGCCACAAGCTTGTCTTTGATTTACCAATAGTAAGGCTTATAATTAAAACGAGTAAGTCTTCCAAAGGCCAATTTATAAAATATTGTTTAAGAACAATTTTCCTAACTATCCAAATAGAACTGAATAAGTATTTGATATGAGTTTCAGATCGATATCTTCACGAGTTTCTGAGAAAAGGGGTCTTGTTAGACACAGTGTGCAGTTAGACACTTTTTAGGCAATAAGCAAGGAACGATAAAAATAAACATTTTTTTAGTTTTATATATTTTCGGGTTTTTAATATATTAAAGGTTACTTATTTAACTAAAGCTTCGTCATATCGCCGAACACACACACAAAGGACGAATTTTTCCTGATAAAAACGAGCCTGTAGGACAGTCTAACTTTTATTTTAAATTTCATCCAATTTTGTTGGGCTATTTTGGTTCGAGTAAGTCGCAAAGCTTACGAAGTCATATAATTTTTAGATACCATCAATAGGTTTCTATGTGATACGGTTTATAACTTAAAAATGTATAGGTATGACGTTGCTACTGCGTACCTAGAAACGATTAGGATTTTTAAAGGAAAAAACCTAACAGCTTGCTTCAAACTTTTTTTTTACTTAAAACTTACATAACTTTTTTTTACATAAAATCTGGTGTCAGTTTAAAAGTTCAAATCAGCTGATTCTGTAAGGCCTTAGCGGTTAAAATGTGTTTTGTTATACCTATAACTATAGGTACATTCACAAAGTAAATAGTAAATTTAAGCATCTGACCCGTAAAATTTTGGCACACGATTTACTAATCCTTAATTTTACTAACGTTACATACATAAACTTTTATTACATATATTAAGTTGTTAACATAATATTCTTTATAGAATTTCTAACAACATACTCACGCACCACTCACAGATACCCGATAGGCTTATAACACCCTATTTTCGTAGGCGATTACTGAAATTCAATACAATGTAATTATCTACAATTATAGTATGAGCTTTCAATACAGGACTTAGGTAGTAGGTAAGTATATTTAAACCGGCTAGACATAATAGGAATCAATCAATCAAATTACTCTAAAACCCTTAGGCCTTAGCCCAAGCTGATATCTGGTCAAAGCTATCCATTGTAAATGCTAAATCACAAAGCTAGGAGTATCGGATGCAGTAATAGTAGGTACTAATCCTAGTCAGTAATAGTCTAAAGATCTCTCAGAATTACTCAGAAGCGATCTTCGTAATAATTCAGACTGACAATCTATTGGCCGGTCTAAAGCAGTGGTTCCACAATTAGTTTTTGCTGCGTACCACTTCAAAAAAGGCCTCACTCCTGCGTACCCCTTATTGTAGCAATGATATATTTAAAAAAACATTTATAATATATCGTTATAAAATAATATACTATGGAAACTGTTGTTTTGCTGATATCCGCGCGTACCCCTTGATGCAACTTCTCGTACCCCTGGGTACGCGAACCACTAATTGGGAGACACTGTCCTAAAGTAAATATGTACTTGTAGTGTTTTTCTACTTGTATAGAAAAATTACTTAACGACTTATTTGGTTGTTGCTGATACTGATTTTAATGATCATATAAAACACATAATTTATAGAAGTTTGGAACATCATTTTAATGAAAATATTACACGTAATATTTGTCTTATAATTAAAGATTATTTTCTTCAGTTCTCGTTAATACTAGTAAATAAAACCACATAAATTAGGGGAAAACCTTCAAGTTGGCAACACTGCGAACGTCACGAGTGCCTACTTTAAGAGCAAAAAAACCGCCATAGACAAAACAACTAATAAAGTGAAAACATAAAGCTGAAGACTATTTTTAATTAACAAAGAAACTAGGTTGCTCTCAGAGGACTGAGGAGTGCTGACTACAGAGCCTGGTGTCACAGCTAACAATCCTTCTTTTGTTTGCTGTTGATTGAAATTCATATTCGGTAAGGATCCGATCACAATCAAGTATTATTGTTTTGATAGATTTGATTATTGTTTTGATAGATTTGTGATGGTTTCGAGGCCTTTGTTATTGAAATATTCAATTTACATTTCCATGGATAAAAAAGGTTGGGAGATGTTGAGGTGTAAATAGAGAAATTGTATTTCTATTTTAAAATGTATAAGTGAACGCTGTTTTGGGCAAATGATGCCTAATTTGCCCAAATAGCGCTCTATTTAAATCGAAGTTAACCACAGTTGAGCTTTCTAGATGGTATTCAAAAAATTTTACTGTGAATTTGATGTAGTGGTTGAGCGTGTTAGTGCTCGAACGAGTACGAATCCCGCCGAGGGAACAAAAAGTTTTCAATGTTCCTGGGTCATGGATGTGTATTAAATTTACGTATATTACAAAAAAATCTGAATTATGTGTATAGTATAAAAAGTATTAAATATATTTCCGTTGTCCAATAACACAAGTTCTTGGAATACTTAGCACGGGGCCAGATTGACGTGGTGTGAAGCGTCCATAGATACTATTATTATAATATTATAAAAGCCACGCTTAAAATAGTCTAAATATTTTTTTAAATAGTTTTTGTTTATTTTTTTGTACTTTATTATTTTTTTTACATGTAGGCATCAATAACAAACTACGAAGTGAACGAACAATATCTAAGCCATAAATAGTGTAAAGTCAGTATGAACTTCCAGAAATCCATCTTGCGATATACACTCATAAAGTACGTAAAACTTTTCCTTTATTACACACTCCGATCATTCGTGCAGAAAATTCATGGACTTAGAAGTTATTCAGACTTAAAGCTGGAGATAAAAGTTATTCAAATGAGTCTCCTTAATTTTTAAAGTTTCGTCAAACCCGAGAGAGACCAACAGAAATATTTGCATGAAACTTTATATAGTCTGGCTCTATGTAATCTTGTCAATGAACTTCAACTTCAAAGATCATAATATGCTTGCTGTTCGAAGTTTTCGTTGTGTGTGTTTATATCTTTTGTGTGTTTATATCTTTATAACAAACTAGCTGTGCCCGCGACTTCGTTCCCGTGGTTGTCGGAAACATTATCATGATTATCTTTTGATTGCTCACGTTGGATTTTGTTATTATGATTATGAAAAAGGAATAATTCTTTCATACATGTTTTTTGAGTAACATAAACCGTGCAGCGCACGCAACGAAAGTCCTCAAATGTGAATAATTTTTCCCGTTTTTGCAACATTTCTCATTGACGCAGCGTAATGTTTTATAGCCCAAAGCCTTCCTCTATGTTTGGCTGTTATGTTAATTATGGCTTTTTTTTTTCAAATCGGACCAGTAGTTCCTGAGATTAGCGCGTTTAAACAAAAACAAACAAACAAACTCTTCCGCTTTATAATATTAGTATAGATAGTAGGTATTTGATATGAAATATATTATCTTCTTCACAACAGCATTTAATAAAGAATGGTTACTTTCCTTAGACAATATCGGTCTGATTTCGTAAAAAAAGCGATTAGCATAAATCGCGCGATAGATATTAGATACGCAATCCATAGATATCGTCAATTAAAGATAAATTAAAAGAAACTATACCCGACTTCGCAAAAAAGGGGTAACAAGAAAATAATTATTTTGAAAGTGTACCTATACCTAATTTAAAATCAAGAAATGCATAGGTACAAAAATGCTAATCGGCTCAATTTTGCGACGACACTAGCGCCAAAAACCATTTAGTAGCAATCATAGGAACTATTAAATGTTACGTCAAACAAACATATGAATATACATTTTACTAAATACATTTTTCGAAATTTTCAAGCGTTAAACTGTTCTTCTGTTTATTTTGGTTTTTGGCGCTTAAACCCTAATACCTCTACATCTATAAAGTTCAAGAGCAGAAATTGCGCAATTTTTGCAATTGCATTGCTTTTCAAAATATACGTAGTGCCGATGGAAATGCCTACTTTTTATACAATATAAACTTAATAAAAAAACCCTGTCTTAGCGGGTAACATTGACCTTGAAGACCTGAACCGATTTCCACCAAACATAGCTAAGAACACTCTCGACTGATACATCTTTCAAACAAAAAAAACCGCATTAAAATCGGATCATCCGTTTGGGAGCTACGAAGCCACCTATAGACACACACATTTACATAGACACGTCAATCTTATAATACCCCGTCGTTTTTGCGTCGGGGTTTAAAAATAGGTTAGTCAGTTTGCATTGGCTATGAAATTAGTGGGCTGATTTTTATAAAATTTGCGCAGATATGCCACGGAGTCTCTTTTTTGATAAATTCGAAATCACCGCCGTTTTTCATCGCGTTTATCATTTTCGTCGAGGCGAGCGTTCAACGAAGCAAGTGCGTTCAGTCAAAAGGTTTTTTAATATCCTTTGAGAAGGAAAATAATTCGAATAACCAAATAAAAACTTGTAAAACCAATATACGACACGTAATCATAATAGTCTACACTAACATTATAAAGAGTAAAGATTTGTATTTTTGTATGTAACGACTTAACTCAAAAACCGAGTTTTATAATTATTTTTTCATTAGAAAGCTACATTACCACTGAGTAACATAGGCTAATATAAAAATCAATTGCTGTTCGTTAGTCTCGCTAAAACTCGAGATCAGCTGAACTGATTCAGCTATTTTGGGGTCTTGAAATATTCGTGGTAGTCCCGGGAAGGCTTACACGGTTTCCATGCTCAACGAAGTGGGCACGGGTCATGCAAATGTGAATAATTTTCCCCGTTTTTGCAACATTTCTTACTGACGCTTCGCTCCTATTGGTCGCAGCGTAATGATATATAGCTTAAAGCCTGCCTCTATAATCTATCGGACTATCCAACAAAAAAGAATTTTTCAAATCGGACCAGTAGTTCCTGAAATTAGCGCGTTTAAACAAACAAACAAACTCTTCCGCTTTATAATATTAGTACGGATATCTTTATCATTAGACACAGATTTAATGCACATCTATGACCCAGGAGGCACATACGCACCCTAAAGTACGCACTCATTTATTTTACACCTTGTAGATGAACAATATTTCGGTCCTGACTCCTTAAGACTACTGATGATGTTGAATAAGGTAAATTCCAAAAGTTATATAGCACGTACAGTTTGTGGATATCAAAGTTTTAGCATGAAACGACTTCATAAAACTTGTATAAGCGAACAAATACGATCAAATTATCCACTCCAAACTTTTATATGAGGATTGAAGATATTTCCATTTACTATGTGGAAATAACGTTGGGAATGTTTATATGATTGCTGAAGAATATTTCGTTTACTGGATTTGTAAACTTTTACTCAATGATAATTTATAAAACATGAGCTTCCTTAGGAGAAAATAATTAATCAGCCGGACTTTTTTTTTTTTTTTTTCATTTCCTTAAATTTTATTGAGTTATATAAACGTTATATAAGCTTATATTATCATTAAGCACATGATAATATAAGGAACAAATTCCGAATAAAAACACATACCTTATACGTCTGGCAGACGTATGATTAATGATTATAAAATAATGATACCGTACGCCTGTCAGACGATTCAAGTTAAGCTAGTTCTCATATTTATGATATTTTTTCTAAAAAATTATTGTATTTTTAATTTAATACAAGTAATTTAATTATATTATATTTGACGACCTCCGTAGCGCAGTGGTTGAGCGCGTTGGTGCTCGAACGAGAGGTTGCGGGTTCGAATCCCGCCGAGGGAACAAAATGTTTTCAATGTTCCTGGGTCATGGATGTGTATTAAATTTGTGTATAATATAATAAAAATCTTAAATATGGTATAGTATAAAAGTATTAAATATATTTCCGTTGTCTGGTACCTGTAACACAAGTTCTTCGTATACTTAGCACAGGGTCAGATTGACGTGGTGTGAAGCGTCCATAGATATTATTATTATTATTATATTTTCTCGTAAGAAATATATGAATTACAACGCGAATACCTACTCTTATGTATCTGTATTAGTCACAAATTCACCAATGGTTATTAGTGTTAACGGTTTCTTAAAATAACGAAGTTAACAATCCGTTAACTGTAACAAGCGTTGATCATCTCGGGACTGTCTGTGAATTGACTTTCCTAACATAACCCCTGTTCCACTTCCTAACTCTAAACGATCTGAACGTTTTTGCGTTCAGATTTGCGTTTCTTTAGCAGTGGTTAGGATCGTTTTGAACTGTTCCACACGCACTGACAGCTGTCAATGTCAGCGTTATGAATGATCTGAACGTTCAGGGGACCTACTCAAGATGCCATCGCTAATTATCGCTTACAAAGTTCGATAACAAAATGTATGGGATTTGACATAAGCTACGCTAAATGATCGCGATTTGGTATGTCATATTTTAGCGTACCGTATGTCAAATCCCATACATTTTGTTATCGAACTTTGTAAGCGATAATTAACGATGTCATCTTGAGTAGGCCCCCAGAGCGCTTAAAGGAACACACTGATATTAGACAAATATAACTGATTGAATGTACTGTTGGTTCTTGATGGAAATTCATGTTCACAATAATAATACACAACTTCTATTTACACTTTTCTACTTTTTATTACGTTTTAATAAGTTTTTACAAAAGCACGACCGGTTTCGATTAAAAACACCTGATGACAATTTAATCTAAACCGGTAGTGTTTTTATAAAAACTTATTAAAACGTGATAAAAAGTGGAAAAGTGTAAATAAAAGTTGTGTATTAGACAAAGATGGTAACTTGGTTTAGCGTATCCGTGGTGTAAATAATTTTATTAATAAGGCATTTATGGGTCGTTACTTAAATAGACAGCAAAGTCGTTCTTCGATTCGCTGTCAGATTTTAGTCTTCAGTATTCAGAAGAATATGAGAAGTCGGAATGGTTGATCTGATCGCTTTTATCGCGGACCATATTATATGATATTTCTTCGCGTAACCTCAGCTAAAATTCAGGGTTGTCGGAAAAAAACTTCACTAATAACTTGCACGTCATTTATATTAGTGAGAGTTGTAAACGAGATATGAGTTGACATTTCGAGTAATCGATCAAAACTATTTAACTGACACTTAATTTTAAACAAAAGCAAAAAGGTTGTTAAATCAGTATTTCATTTGTATTTATATTATAAGTCATTACGCAGAACATAAAGTTCTAAACAGATATGTCTTATAAATAACATTACCTATATGCCGGTATAATATTATGCCTGATGTTTCGTACATCAGATTTAAAACTTAATATCTTTGTTATTTTTATTGGTACTTACATATTCTTTTTTATTTTATTTAATATTCTTAAGTGAACAGAGAGCCAATTATTACTACATTCATAGACTAATTAGAAATTAAATAAAAACCTACATACCATGCTCATAATAATACAGATATTGTTTTATAAATTCCCAAACGCATCAGCCCTGTAGAAAAGATCTGGCACAGAAGTTTGTCTCTTACACTTTCATATTTTAGGAGATTTTTCTGCTTCAGTGTTAACTGTCTTCCACGTTCCTCGGTTCAGCTAGAAAGTTCTGATTAAAACTTTATTTCTCGTCAAGGAATCCCCCTCTATTTTATTGAACCGAATTAAATAACAGTATATATTTTTAGTACACGTTATAATATTCAGATACCTAGTATACAACAAAAATGTTTTTTTTTCTTCTGCAAGAAGGCAAAGTTACTTCTATTCTGGTGTCCAGCTATGTCTAGTGTAGGCACTGGTTTCCTAAAAAATCTGTGTTACCCATTTACCTAGTTAGTAGTTACCTACTTGTAAACTACATTGTAAGGTACAATGTTCAAAATTCAATGTACAGTTAAGGTACAAAATTCGTGGTCTGAACATTACAATAGCTATCATAATTCACAAGAAGTTATGCTAAAGCCGTGTTTCACCAAGCAATGTTAAAGTTAACGACATGTTAAAATTCCATGCCATGTTATTCATTGACAGGAAATACGAGAGGAATAACATTATATTTAACATGGCGTTAACTTTAACATTGCTTGGTGAAACACGGCTTTAGCATAACTTCTTGTGAATTATGATAGCGATAAGCGATAATACGCCCTAAGAGTAATGAATCCAAATAACGTTCAGAGCCTACCTATCAATATATTTAAAAATGTAGTTAAATAATGTGTGCTAAAGCTTATTATAAGGTCAATGATTTCATTGACGATTGCACACCTTGGGAATAAGATGGCCACATACAAGGCTACCTCAATGTACTTTAAAGTTATAATATAGATTAAGTTATATTGTAAACATATTCTGAATGCATTAATAAAAAAGTTTTATTTGATATATTTTATTATTATTATTTGTATATACTTATTATTATTATATTAGATATTATTTCTTGATTGTGAAGGATCTTCTATTTCTAGTAGTATTAGTATGTCACATTACTATTCCTTACTAATATAATATTCGTGACAGTTTGTATGTTTGGAAGTTTGTTATTTTCATGCAATAACTACTTAACGCAATTCGATGGGTAAGGTAGGTACGGTAGGCAGAGTTTAATGTCTCTACGTAGGCTACTTTTTAAATAATCTTCTTTAATTGCGCAACGTCTACCTTTATCATCAAACCTACAACAAAACTGCTGTAATTATCTTCGTTTGTATTCATTAACTCGACGTATTATCAACACAACTTGAATTAATTAATTTAAAAAATTTAATTGAAGTCTAAATTGTAGAGGCATTTCAAAAACCGTTTAAATTACGTAGAAGAATGATCTATAAAATGGGATTTAGTCCCCTAGATCATTATCAGAGTAATGTCCAATTAAGTCGAGATGAACTAAAAAATATTATGCATCGTCACGCTCGGGGTTGTAGTGGAGATATTCGAAGGTCCTAGACACTTTAGTTTAAGGAATTTTCTAAAAGCCTATTAACTATAATATATCAAAATAAAAATATTTTATTTCCAAATGAAACTTAACAAGCTATTTTCGGAAAGTCAAAGCTACCGCCGGTTCAACCCTAGACCGCCGAGAAGAACCGGCGTAAGAAACTCGGACGGGCTCTTTTAGCAAATAGATAGAAAATTGTTCTTTTTAAAAAAGTATAAATATGTTAACAATGTAAAAACTATATAAAACAATTACCATACCCTGTGTGTTACTCCGTATGCCTGTACAGACAGACAAAGCATGGCAGACATATTAAATTTATTATTGAGCTTCAATTACGCCACACTAAAATCTTTGCGATCGCATCAACAGATAAAAGCAGTTCTCTTGTTCATTTATTTTTAAACGACTCAGTTCTGTGAATCGTACCTGTATTCTGCAATCTGTTGCAGATGTAAGGGTGCATGAACTTATGATACAATGCATAAACTTTTTGAGGACTCACATAATAATATGACGATTTATATTGATACTTTATTCTAGCTTAGCTAAGACACAATTGCTCTCGACGACTAACTTATACAAGGTGTAAAATAAATGAGTGATAATACTTTAGGTGTGTACATGCCTCCTATGTAGAGTACACTGTAAAATCACCAGCGGTGAATATTTTTGACTTTCATGTTTTTATGTGAAATGGGGCATTTAATATCATAAATTTGCCTATGCAATAATTAAAAAAGAAGTAACTCTTTCAGCGCTGGTACTTTCACAGTTAACTCTTTATACGGGACCCATACACACCCTAAAGTATTATCACTAATTAATTTTACAGCATGTTTGTTAGAATATATTATGCAGTATGTTCTATACAATAAACTCAATGTGATTTTTTTTAATCTTAATTTTTAGAGAAGGTTTTTTCTAGGTAGAAAATGACACCCTCATAGTGTAACATTTATTTAACTTACAGACTATCTATATTCCTACGACGTATACATAACTTGACAATTTTATATAAATGATTCGCAGATTCTGAGTTAGGACATGGCAATATACTGTTACATAAACCTACATCCCGACAATTATAATTAAAGTTTGTAAAAAATAAATTTCGTTCAGCTGCGATTCGGACACACCCCATTACCAAGTGATAAGCATCCTCTCTCAACCCACATTGCGAACAATTTGGGGAATCCACTTTGCCCATCATATGTGCAAAACTGTTGCATGGAATGTGACCGGACCGCAGCCTTACCGCTAGCACAAAGTAGAAATATAACAGAGACACGGCCTAGTACTAGAAAGTGGTATCACCCTAATACTGGCAATTCGACTGGCTATTTTTGTTTTCTTCGATTTCCAGACACATTCCGGAAACCGCCATCTAGCGCCACTATTGGAAAATACTAATTACTAATTTCGTTTCGTATCTTCTTCTTAATTAAGGAGTTGAATTTAGCTTAATGTGATGTTATGCTTAAAAAATATGCTTATCTTTATTTTAATGTTACTTACACTTAATTCGGCATATTTACATTTTATAATTTACAAACGTTAATATTAGTGAAATGTATTGCAATTTTTTTTGTATTAAAGATAGATTGTATGTGATAGTAGGATTGGTAGGCCATGCCGCTAGTACAACCTCATCCCTGCTCATATTGGTGACATCAATCCATGAGTTACTTGGAATGTCAGGCTGTATCGTTTTAAACCAAAAGCCCTTACTGCGCGACCTTTCTGTTATTATATGTTTAGGGTAGCGATATTGTACACCTACAAGCTCAAAACACCAAGGATTCGGGAGAAATTCTGCCTGTAGTTAGCGACTATGGTAAGTTTTCGGAATATTCGAATTCGCAAATACGGCTGCCCATATTCCGATCCGCTTTCCAAAATTGAACGTTTAAATTGTGTTTAGATAGTAGATACACACTTACAAGTTATTAGTACGACCTTAATAGTCTTTAACTTTAGTTATAGGAAAGTCTTAAAAGTGGCTTATACGCAATCCTTTGCGATAATACAATTTATTAATTGCAAAAAAGTTTTTAAAATATGTAAAGTTCCTGAATAATATGTCTGAAAAAAATATAACAATACGTCGTGTAGTTTCCAAGATTTAATTGTTTCAAATTCTCGACGTGATGACGTCATTTTACAATACTGAAATTTAAAATGTCTGTAAACTCATTATTTTGAAATTAGACTAGTGTATTTGTATAAAAATAGTAAAAATATGTGTCAAAAAATTAATACGATACGTCCAGTAGTTTCCAAAATATTTAATTTCAAATTCTCGCTCCTGCTGCAAATTTTACCGAATTTCAAATGTCTGCAAATTCCATAATACTTGGTATTATTCAATTAAACAAAAACTAGTGTATTTGTGCAGATAAAAGCCCTACAGTGACAACAGTTTTAATAAATTTTGTATACCTAGTAACATTCTCAAGTCAAGCAGTGAGCGAACAGATTATTAAATATAGCTAAGAATACTCTCGATCACGTGGCCAAAAAAACAAATTCGAAATCGGTTCATCCGTGAGGAGGGATGGGAGTTACGATGTCACACACAGATCTGCACACACAGGCACACCAAACTTCTGGACCCATCAACTACCCTCTGTTTTTTTTTGTTTTCGACTGGGGTTTGGCAAAAAATTGGCATTTAGTTGATAAGTTTGCTTATTACTTGTTTTGTGGGTAAAACAGCAGTCGATTCGGGGTTTTACAGTAACATATTATAATAATCTACACTTCTACACTAGTACTTGACCTGGATTTATAATAAGTAGTAGCTAAATTACATAATAAGGGAGACCCTGGATACCAGACAATAGCATGTTATTATGTTAATCGCCTCCGTGGTCTAGTGGTTCAGAGCTTCGCTCTCGACCCGGAGGTCGTGGGTTCGATTCCCGCGTTGGAACAACAAAAAAATGTTGTTTTCAAATTTGATTAGGACAATGTTGGCTGATCACCTGATTGTCTGACAAGAAAGATGATCCATGCGTCGGATGGGCATGTAAAAAGTCGGTCCTGCGCCTGTTCTCTCGCCAGTCGTGTCGGTTTACCGTCCCACGTTATTGGCGTTTTTGCGAAATTAACAACTAAAAATAAATTTGAAAATTAATTTTCTTGCGTTGTATTTAAAGTGTACTAGCTATACTATACCGAACTTCGTACCTTGCCTGACAGCGCCACCTATCGGGTATTAATACACTTAAACCTTCCTCGGGAACCACTCTATCCATTGGTGAAACCAGCTTGATTGAAGATCAATACAGTAATATATGAGTTTATCGCGGACATATGGACAGACAGCAGCGGCGGAGGACGTTACTTTATAATATGTAAGAATTGCGTTGTACGCAATATTATTTACTATTATTAACAACAATAATCAGAAATGGAACACACCCTCATACTTGTGTAGTGCTCAAATATGGCCCCTTTATTTATTTAGGGCTGTCAACAAACGTTTATTTGCGCAAAAGTCTGAACGAGAGAATTAATTTACAGTCAGCAGATTCCTGATGCGATGCGCAAAATTTTGATTTTGGGTTGATGACAAATGGTCTAATAAAAACAGCTGATATCATAATGATTAAAAATTAAAAGGTTAGAAGTACCTACGTACATTAAACCAAATTTAAAATTGATGACAAATGGTCTAATAAAAATAGCTGATATCATAATGATCAAAAATTAAAAGGTTAGAAGTACCTACGTACATTAAACCAAATTTAAAAATGTAGGCTATACCTATATATAAATTAATTTTATTTCTGTCAAATGGGTTTCGAATAGATTAGATTACTATTTAGATAGACCTGTAGATTCTAAATCTACTTAATGACTGATTTACTTTTCGATTACTTAATGGCTGATCGCTGTTTATTGTATGGAACTTAACTTTTAGTTTTAGATAGATAGGTTATTGAATAGAGCTGAAAATCGATTGACCTATCCTCAGACTAAGGAACAGACAAGAACAGAGTAAAACTAAACTTTATTATGTGTCAGCATTAACCGTAGGTTTCGGTTAAATATACTACAACTTTAACCTAAAATAAACTGAATGTATGATAATAAACAGGCGTGTTTAGTTTTTTCTGTTTACGGCGCAGTACAAAGGTCTGCGGTTCAACGACTGTGATGTTATTCTAACACCTTGATAGAGTTGCATTTGCTTGTAAACATTGAGCTAAGGAATAGGGCTGTCAAAAATAAATACAAACCGAAAACATCGAAATTTTCCCTTATTCACTTATTGTGCACACTTATCAACACTTTCACATGTGTATTAAAGGATTACACTTCATTATCCAATACATTTTATAACAATTAAACAATAATTAATATGTATAAACATCAAATGAAAATCTTTCACAGAAAAAATACGCCATTTTAACACTTCCCATTGTAGAATATTAGCCTATAGGTAGTCTATGGATTCATAGCAAACAAAAATCATTGTATTAATATTGGCCAATTGGCATCACCGACTAGTCTTTGGTTGTGTCATAGACGGGTTTGTTTACGTTTGGGCTAAATTTATCTCGGACGTACTATAGTAATAGTTAATTATTATTATTATAGTGTTAGTTAGTTGAGTTAATCGTTTCGTAGTAATTAAGTATCTATTCCATCATTAACTTCATACTAATTCTATTTACAAAATTTCACATATATCTCTGTTTGCGAGAACTGTGTAATTATTTGCACAAAAATGACAGGAAATTACGAAGTCACGGCAAGTGACTCCCATAAAGTAAAGTGGAAACTTTGCTTTCGACTTATATATTATCCTACATTACATTTCTATCCGACCATCCTGTACGTATCGGCGATTGATTTCCGATAGGCAATAATCATTTATCCTCTAGTACTTATACGGAATACCGAATAACCCAAGTACAAATACTAGATCTTGTCCACGACTTCGTGCGCACAAAATAAAATAAGAATTTTCATTTTACCACTTTATAATTTTTTACGCTTCAAAATATGATAATAATATTTTTTACTAGCTGACCCGTGCCCACTTCGTTAAGCATACAAACCGTTTAAACCTACCCTGGACTTCCGGACGAATATTTCAAGATTAAAAATAGTTCATGAGTTTTAGCGAGACTAACGAACAGCTTTACATTTTTATATATACGACTAGTTGACCCGTGCCCGCTTCGTTGAACATAGAACCCGTTTAAACCTTCCCGGGACTTCCACGAACATTTCAAGAATCGAAGCCGAATCGGTTCAGCCGTTCTCGAGTTTTAGCGAGACTAACGAGTAATTCATTTTTATATAAGATTATCATATTATGTTATAATGATATGATAATAATATTAATTATTATCATATTATGCTACTTTCCATCCACGTACTTTACATTAGTGTCAAAAGAAGCGTCCAAAAGTTACAAGTGGGAGCCCTAAGGCTGTTTATGCGCCAGCGCATCCCTGTAGGAGTGATGTCGGAATGAAATCAACATGATTTAATTCGACCCAGACTCAAAGGGAATTCCGATCAGACAGACTTGGAATATATTGCACATGGTTTCCTTTACTTTTGCTTAGACGGTTCCCAAACGGACTCACTGTTTACTGCTTTGTACATGCGTACAGTCACGGAAATTTGACGACGTATCTACGTGTAATATTAATACAATGCACACAATAGCTCGTGTCCGGAGAAAGAATAGCATCTCACCATTAACCATTTCCCGTGGGTGTTGTAAAAAGAGGGAATATAACGGGTGTAAAAAGAGCAGTCACTATAACTTTGGGATATGATTATACTACCTTTTCTCATTCTAGAAATGTTTTTTTTTTTACAAAAAAATTAAAAAATATGTATATTTTTTGCTTTATTGTTATTTTTGCGACAAAAAAAGAAATGGTGAAAACAAAAAAAAAATACTTTTTTTGTTTTTGACAAAAAAATATAAAAAAAAATACATTCCCAAAATGAGGAAAGGTAGTATAATCGTATCTCAAAGTTATAGTGACTGCTCTTTTTACACACTGTATATCCGGAAATGGTCAGCAGCGTTTCCACGGACAATCTGAAAACTACGCTCGCCATTCCGCCTGACAAGCGTGGCGGGTATACCAACTACCCACATGAAAGGGGGAGGCTTACGAGTATGTCCAATAGTGGATATCATAGCTGAAATGATGATGATGATAAAAGCCTAACAAAATGATTCATGGTTCATATATTAAGCCGAACATAGTGGACGACTGAAGAGAATGATGCCTAGAGCATTTTTGTTTTGGCACCTAATATAAGTTACTTTATATAACTCAAAAATCAAAGGTCTAAAATCACCACAAGGAGTGAATCTTACTATGCTGGGGCTCGCTGGCTTTAAGGCCCGTATAAATAAAACAATCTCAAACCCAACCTCACCTTGAGAACGTATTTGACAGATAAAACAACGTTTCGTTTCACTTTTAAAAGTGAACATCATTATTAATGTTACATAGTACTTTTTTTACACGTTTGACGACCTCCGTATCGCAGTTGGTTGAGCGCGTTGGCGCTCGACGAAAGGTCGCGTGTTCGAATCCCGCCGAGGGAACAAAAAGTTTTCAATGTTCCTGGGTCATGGATGTGTATTAAATTTGTGTATAATATAATAAAAATCTTAAATAT
Organism: Celastrina argiolus; assembly: GCA_905187575.2. Lineage (NCBI taxonomy): Eukaryota > Metazoa > Arthropoda > Insecta > Lepidoptera > Lycaenidae > Celastrina > Celastrina argiolus. The sequence goes on from LR994579.1 coordinate 17,548,045, forward strand.
GTGTATAGTATAAAAGTATTAAATATATTTCCGTTGTCTGGTACCTGTAACACAAGTTCTTCGGATACTTAGCACAGGGCCAGATTGACGTGGTGTGAAGCGTCCATAGATATTATTATATTATTATTATTATTATTATTATTATAGTACTTCAATTTACTTCCTTTTTATACCGTTATATTCATATTATAGATTACAGGAAACAATAAAATAAGTATAATGTATATTTTTATAATCTTTATTTTTACGTTTTAAGAAAGAACAAAATTAAAGTATGTAACATAAGTAAAAATCTTCATTTTTAAAAGTGAAACGAAACGTTTTTTTGTCTGTCAAATAGGTTCTCAAGTTGAGGTTGGGTTTGAGATAGTTTTATTTCTACGGGCTCTAGTCTATACCTACACACGAACGCACTGGTCGTTAACATAAGACCTGACCGGGATTAAAACTCTTCGTTTTTGTGACTATAAAGGAGATGTTTAATCGTGATTTGTCGCGTTACGGTAAGTAATTTATAGGAGTTGCCAAAACAAAAAATACTCTACGCGTCCTCTCTTCACACTATATTCGGATTGATGTATTATTTTTTTGATGTAATGTAATATGTAGGTAAAACAAAATCAAATGCATTTAAAAGCATTTATAATTAACGTATAGTTACAACAAAATACCTATCTTAAAACATTTAACGAAATTGGATCGTTTCTGTTGCAGAACAATTATTGTTCTTAGCCGTAATGGGATCGAAATTAAAATTGTTACGAACGATCCCGACACAGGTTGGAAACTTTTTAGATATTTCAATACGAAATTGCCTTTGTATACTGGTATTGGATTTTTAATTTCAAAAATTCAATCAGTTATGTAATGAAAAGTATCTTGATGTTGTTTGCTTTTGATTGCAAACATTTACATTAACTAAAGGCCGCCCTGTATTCGATATAATTCAAATATTTAATTGTAATAATGACCAAAAACATTTGATTGCATAAAGATTTTTACATGAAAATGTATTTGGGGGATTTCATTTATTTTTTATCCGACTTCATCTATTTATCTAAAAAAACAGGAGGTGGTTCTTAATTCGGCTCTTTTTTAAATATTTTTATGTATGTACATCGATTACTCTGCGGTTAAAGATTCGATTTGCGTGATTCTTTTTTTATTCGACGCAGAATAGCTGCCACTTGGTCCCCTAAAAATGTTACAATTCTTAAAAAAAATATTTTTTGCTTTTTCGTTAAGAATAAACTGTAAGAAGTAAAAAAAAATGCACAAAAAAAGTGAAAATAATAATATTCTAAGTCATAGTGACTGGTCTTTTACGCCCAGTATAAGATTATTTGTTATGATTTCACTGTTATTTGTGGCATCCCTTCAACGAAAATACTTTCATCTTTGCAAGGAGACTTTGCATCCATTCTATATCATTCTGCACACAAAGGTTATTGTAATTTTATTCTGGCAACATTGTCCACCATTTTAGACGGAATGTAGCAGAAAGTCCACGGGAACGAACGTTTTATTTAGTTAAATATACAGGAATTTGAAAAATTCAATAATAGAAACTGTACAAAGGAGAAAAATTCAGAGTCTTTATGAGTTGAAAACAGCGTTTTGTTGTCATGTCCTTTGTAAAATACATTCTCGTGTTTGTTGGTTGTTTTGAAAATAAGATAGAATTTAACAATTATGTACAACATAGCTGTCTCTGCTAGAAGTTAATATATTAACTGTTAATACTACTACATTTACTATTAAGTATTAATATTATCTACCTATATGAGTAGTTGTCAACATTTTTAATTCACATTTGAATACCTACTGTTGAATTCATATAATCATTTTTGTCTTTTTTTTTAAATATGGTGGGTTTTAGAAAAAAAAATAACTCTTTTTCTAAAACCCACAAGAGTTCGTTCAGATTCAATGTGATCTTACTGTAAATAAAAATATGAAATTCGACCAAAGTTATTTTATTATATTTACATTGTTTTCGTAGCGCGGTGAATAAGTAACATTCAAATTGTATTATCCGTTCATACTGAGCTTTCTTGTAGCTTACACTAGATGTTTTCTGTTACTGTATTTTTGCTACATATAAAATAAAAAGTATCCTATGTGTTGATCCAGCGTGTACACTACTATCATACCAAGTTCCATCAAAATCCGAACTGTAGTTAATGCCTATAATAAGAGAATCAAACATCCTATCAAAAACATAACTTGTAAAAAGTGCCAAGTCTCGTTGCTTAGTTCTTCTACCGTAAAAAGTTGTGAGATACATGTTATGCCAAGTAGGGGTTAGTCGGTCGGTCTAACAACATCTTATAGTTATCTTATTTCTTAATATCCCCTTATTTCATTTTCAAAGTGGTATAACAACAAAGGGGATATTATTAATAACCTTTCGTTTTTTAATTAAATAAGTAGATTGAAAAAAAACTTGGCAATCGCATGAAAACAACATAATATTTATCTCACAAGTTATACATAATATTAAATCAGTTCGTTTAGTGCGATTGCCAAGTCAATCTACTATGTATGTTTGTTTCTTTAATACGCAAAAACTACAGATACACAATTACACACACACTGACAAGCTCTTGCCTTTATAAAAGTAAATGTAATTATTGAATCAATATATACCTAGCTCTATACAAAAATCCTATATTAAAAAAAAAAAAATAGTCCACTTGTGAGCAAAACAAAGCTGGGTCACGGTGACCCGGAGTTGAATAAGCAAAACGTAATGAACGCACTTCAAAATGGTCCCCTTGCCAATTCACACACGTTGTTTAACTATAGTACTTTCGGCAATTGTTTGTTTCGTGACAACTTGGTGAAAAAAGACTAAGACGAATTCAGCCTACGAACATAACGTTAAAATATTATATACGTATATTTTGAGCATTATATTATGTGGCTTGCTTTCAGACTATAAGGCATACAAAATAATAATTACAAATAATACTAAAAATAGGCTTATTAGCATAGTCATTAGTACTTGATACATGCAAAATTTCAAATTAATCAGAATTTTAGAAATTGGTGAACATTATACTCAAAGATTCCGTTAGATACAATTAAAAATGATAAATTTATTAAAATTACATGACGCTTTTAAAGACGCTGTTAAAAGTCAATTACATGAATGGATGAAAGTGAAAGGTATGCCGCAAAAAATTTGTTCCCAGAAAATTGAGTTTAAACCGTCACTTAAACATTTTAGGACATGTAGTAATGTAATAAGTACATTTATTCATCTTTAGATTAATGTACTTAATTAACGTTACGAGTTACGACGTATTCTGAAATGTTAAAGTGACAGTTTGAACTCAATTTTCTCGAAATCAGAATTTTGCTGCTTCTGCTAGGTTAGTTAGGCCACAGCGAAATTGAATATTTTAATTTTAAAAATTTTGTCTCCATTATAAGCATTAAGCAGTTCTAGGTATGATATCATAATTATAATATAACGACCTTATAAATATGAAATGTTATTACAGCTATTTCACATTTCCCAATGTTACAAGGTATACAAATTGTATAAAGCTGTTGTCTTAGTAGGGCATCAATACAAATACAATAGTTTTTGTTTCATTGACAAATACCCAGTACTAATGAATTTACAAACATTAAAATTCTTGTAAATTTCGCGGCCTGTAGCAGACTTTGGAAAACGACGTCATCGCAACGAGAATTTGAAAATAAATATTTTGGAAACAACGTATCTTACAACTTTCTATCTAATATTTTTATTACATCTATTCAAATAAACTATTTTTTATTTTAGTAAAATAGACCTAGTATTAATTAATTTACACATTTGACATTTCAAATTCGAAAACCTAATAAACCAATGTGTACAAGTTACTTAAATTAACTTCTATACAAGGCTAGATCTAGTCACTAGATGATGTCGTCTTCTCGCTGTATAATGTATTGACGAGATGAAGTCACGCGATTGGCTAACCTGCATCTCCATGCCAGACTAATCAAAAATGCCATCATCACACACAACCACAGCCTTCAGTATCGCATTCCCCAGGGGCCGAGAACTATTACAGCATATCTTATGATTTGTGTGCATTAAACATGGCGCCGGTACTTTATGCACGGACCCTTACAATAAAATGTGCGAAGCGTATAAGAGTTGTTAAATAATAAATTCGCCTAACCCTAGTATAATAAAAATTCAATTACAATCGATTTTACTAAGCCCTGAGCACTATAAAAACGTAATAAAATATTCAAATATCGATTCAAAGAGGATCCAATTTGGAGTTTCTTTGTTTATCGGCGGGGGGTGGGATTTTTGTTAGCGCCCGCAACACTACACCCTCGGCGCAACTCAGATTGACGCTTGGCTTAGCGCGGGTCTACACTTGCTAATTATTTTGATGCAAACATTAAGTTTTCTAATGAATTTCGCATTGGAATCAAGCATTAGTTTTTTTAGGGCCGATTTTTCAATCGTCTAGATAACTTTTATCCGTCGAATAAACATGTGACTTTGACATTTGTTCCATACAAAATCTGTCAAAGTTACAAAGTATTTTAACATGGCGTTAACTTTAACATTGCTTGGTGAAACACGGCCTTAGTCTAATAAATTCCGTAATGGAATAGTTACCTAGCACCTTCGTCCTTAGTACATATTATATGAGCTTTGATTTAAGATCTTAATGTCATTTATAACTTTTTGAGTAGTAGATATTCATATACCAAGCGGAATATAGTGTGAAGAGAATGACGCGTAGATGACCTAACCTAACCTGACCAGGGTTGAAACTCATCTGTTTTGTGTCTATGAAAATCTTTATGTGCGTTACATCTTATAATATATAAAATGTCCATGTCACAATGTTAGTTACCGTACTCCTCCGAAACGGCTTTACCGATTTTTACCAAATTTTATATGCGTATTTCTAATTAATCAGATTTCTTGAAATTGAAAATTATACTCAAAGATTCCGTTACATACATACATTATACATACAACCCAGCTTATAAAAGCGTGTTAAAACAACCCTAAATACTTACTCCGTTACTACTAAAAATATTAAAAACATTCATTAGCTAAGTGTTCTAATCATTTTCTGTTAAATGACTTTTCCAACGTATAAGACAAAGACAGGAACATTGAGCAGCTAATTAGTTGTCTAAATATTTTCCTCTTGACCTGGAAAAAGTATATTGCCTCTCCGGTGCCAGCTAAGCATATATAACAGTACTCGCAATATTTTCCATTTTCATACATTCGCGTTCCGCTTTCATAAGTTATTTACAAACATTTGATCGTCGAGAGTCGTAAATTAGATTAAAGAAGGATTATTTCGACTTTGCACAATATTTTACCGATATTAAACACATCCAATAACTGTTCAATACATTTTGATTTTATTAAAGCGAATCTCGGATAATAACGTTCAGAAATACACATTGTGTACACAATATCAATAAAAAGCTTGAGTGTGTCCTCATTTTCTTTATGTAGATGATGATACCAGCTCCAATAATGATGCATAGGTACTTAATTATAGCGTATTGTCTTGTATCCTGGTGACCTATCTAAACAATTGTGTACTGTGACGTAGGTACCTCTACAACGTGTAAAAAAAATAAGTGATATTAAGGCTTTGTACAACGTCAGTGACCTTAACATATATTTGTATAAACAATCAGATTTTTGTAAAGATAATAATAATTTGTACATTGTGTTTTCATACGATTGCTAAATCAATCAATTTATTTTTAACATAAAAGATTTTTTATAATATTGATAATATATGATGTTAGACCGGCTGACTTGGCTACCCCGGCTTGGCATTGGCATTACATGGATGACACAACTTTTTACGGCAAAATAACACAACTACTTTTACAAGTTATGTTTTTGATGGGATCTATTTTACTGATTAGAGCGGTATAGCATAATGGCAACTTACCAGTCTACGTGACCATTAATTGCCATATATGAGCTGCAATTCAAATAATATTTACAATATTTCAAATTATGTTTGCTACTTTCGGATAAAACGTAACCCAAGAGCGGAGATTCCTGGCACAAGTTTAATACTTATTAGAAATCTCCACAAAATTATATCTTATTTAAGAATAATGCTACTAAATTTTAATAACTCATTTCTGTTACACGTTGTCGGCAAAGCTGCATCTTTGTTTTTTTAAATCCTAACGTAGTATTGTTCTGATGGTTAACAAATGAATAAAAAAATGTTTTACGCCGAACAACTGAAAGTTAAAATCACCTAAATAAAAAATTACAAAACGCGAATTCAAACGAAAACAGAGTGCAAATACGAAATTCGCCATCAAAATCGAATCGCGATGTCAAAGCGCGCCGAGTTTACATTGCTTATTGACTCATCCGAGTCCAAGCTGCCTGTGAAAATTAAAAATAAATCCGCAGTGTAAACCCGGCCTAACTATTGTCCCGGCTTTTGAATAGCCTATTGTGAATACGTTGTAAGAACCAATGGAGAGACGTACGGACACACATGCTACATTATGTAACACTTGGCGGCATGTACACTATTTTTTAAACATATCCCTTAAGGACTTGGTGTTGGGCTGATTTTAACCCCCGACGAAAACAGAGAGGTATTATTAAAGCTTGAGGTGTTTGTAACTCCTTGTAGCCGATTTCTAATTTGAAAGCTCATGTGATCTTTTTTAATAATGTCTATGGAGGCTTCACACTCCGTTAATATCTTGCGTATCTTGCGTATCTTAAAGAACGTGTGTCACAGGTACCCGTCAACGGAAAAATATTAAATACTTTTGTACTATACACATATTTTAAGATTTTTATTATAAAAATACACAAATTTAATAAATTTAATACACATCCAGGAACTTTTTTTCCTTCTGCGGGATTCGAACCCGCGACCTCCCGCTCTAGCACCAACGCGCTCAACCACTGCGCTACAGAGGGCGTCTAAATATCTGTTGTTAGCTTTAAATCATCATCATCAATTCGCTTACTTGACAATTCAGGGTTTACTAACATTTTTTAATTTTGTTTATTGAGACATACCTACTAAACGCCCTTTAAGGTTTTGGGACATTTAAGTTTCTGGCGTACCCTTCTCGTATTTAATATTTGTCTACCCTATGCCGCATTTCAATGGTTTCCAGATCGGTTTTCTGGTTAGAGTTTACGATTCTTAAGCCTAAAGTAGTCAAAAGACAAAATACTTTTTAATGTTAGGTTACACTCATTTTTGTTTGCGATCGTGTTTCTAGGTTTTATTTATTTTCCTATTAACGTATGTGTAATAAAATCTTCACGTTTTTTACCTACATCGCCTAGTCCTATTGAGTAGAAATCTCGTTGTTATAGAGGCTGTAACATTAATTAGTGATAATACTTAAGGGGGGAAGACTTTTTGTAGAGTTCACTGTCAAATAAGCAGCGCTGATAAAGTTTTTTTTTAATTATTCTATGGGCAAGTTTATGATAAGATAAGATAAGATAATGTTTATTTCTCACCAATAAATACTTAAAACAAAAGACATAAAGTAATATAGAAGACAAAGAAGTGAGGAATTTGGTGGGCTGATACCTGAACTAGGAGGTTCCTGTGTCTCAAGTAACCAACCCTCCTCTCCACACAGTGTACACTATTCTTTTCTTTTAACACCAAGAAAACATTTAACACATTATTTTTATGACAGATGTTGGGGCATTTCTCATAGTAACTTGAAAGTATAGTTAAAATAGTAGTGTTGAAAAAAAAGGCTTTCAGCGCTGTTGCTTTCACAAAAATCTCGACATCTGTATGGTAGCTACGATGCTACAGACAGACTGGCAGACACAATATTTATAATTTCCACCTCCTTTTTGTGTCGATTATAAATGCGAAAGGGAAAAACTCCTAAATTAGCCGTACATAAATCATCAAGTAAAAAAAATAGTCATGTAGGTATCACCTCTGGAAATTGGTGAAATATGTTCAGAAAGTACAAGGCCAATCTATGTATAAAGTTTATGGGACAAAATGGCAGCTATTCTGCGTCGAATAAAAAAAGAATCACTCAAATCGGATCATTAACTTCAGAGTAATCGGTGTACATACATAAAAAAACCCGGCCTCATTAAGAACCTCTTCCTTTTTTTGGAAGTCGGTTAAAAAATACAAAAGGAAGATCGGATGACGTCACTTATGGGAATAGTCACTGTAGCCAAATACTATTCATAGATGACAGTAACAAAGTAACTGTATTAATCTATAGTGTTGAAACTTGACTCTATCATACACGTGACGTCACAAAACCGATCACCATTTTCGCGCTAATTTTAAAAAGTGTAAAAGTTAAAACAGTTGTTTGATAATAACAATTTATTATTTATTTTTAAATATTTTTAGACACCATTTTTCTAATTCTAAATTACGTAATTATTATGCCTTGCAACTTAACCTTTCTAGCAATTGTAACTTAGCGGCCATTTTAATTTCAGCATTCATAGTCACCTTTAGGCCATTGTATTATTACAGTCCCCTGTAACATTGTAGTATGTAGGTCAGCAAAGTCCTTTTTACAGCTTACCTTTTTGTTTTACGCACTTAAGTTTTGTATTCAAGTTTAGCCTGATTAAATTTCTCCGCGTTTATATAACCCGTAAAATGCGCGTTTTAATAATAAAGGCCATTGTAACAGTTTGTTTTGCACTAAGCCGCAAAATATATGAACTAAAATGTTTGCGGCAAGAAATTCACGCATATTTATTTAATTCAAAATATTTGTTAGTTATATTTTTGTTATTATACATAATTTGTTTTAATATAGTATATTTGTTATTTGTTCAATTCTATGTATATATTAAGCTATTTTATATTATGTTAACTTATAATTTACATGTTTATTAAGTTTCTAAGATTTCATTTGTGCTGTGTTCTGCAATAAAAAAGTAGTAAGTTTATATCTACAGGCTATAATAGTAATGAGTGATAATAATTCTTTAGGGTTTGTATGGGCCTCCTATGTAGAGTATACTGAGAAAGTACCAGCACTGAAAGAGGTACATTTTTTAAATTATTGTATGGGAAAAATTATGATATTGGGGCATTTGTCATACAAACGTGAAAGTTAAAAGTAAGTCTATTAGCGCTGGTACTTTCACAGTGTACTACAAACACACCCTAAAGTATTATCATTCATTTATTTTATACCTTTTATACTAATATTATAAAGCTGAAGAGTTTGCTTGTTGTTTAGTTGGACGCGATAATCTCAGGAACTGCTGAAAAAAAATATTTAGCCCATTTATCGAGGAAGGCTTCATAGTATCATTATGGACCAATTAGTGTAATTGGTCTATGGTATCATCATCAGACCAATAGGAGCGGAGCACCAATGAAGAATGTTCCAAATCCGGATTTTTGTTCTTTGCTTTTGAGCTTGCGTGTGTTTTTGTCTTTATAATGTAAAAGTCACAATAACCTCTATCTTGACCGGAAGAAAAATTAGTAAGCTACCCTCTGCAGTAAAACTTCTACTATATTCGGGTAAAACAACTATTGTAGTAAATTCAAAATATAGTAGCGGTTTCTTAGAGCGTCCGAAATCATAGACCCCACACATTTCAGAGCAAGTATATATTAGAGGCAGCCAACATCAAATCCGCGCGTAAAATAAATTTTACTGTCCGTAATAATAACCTGAAGCTAGAAGTAAAGGCCATTCGTTCCGGTAAACTACAGTAGGGTTGCCACTACACTGAAAAAAATATTATATCTAGCAATATCCCGCGAAACAATTATAACCACAACCTGCAAGCAGATGAGTGAGTGTACGCATAGGCATGCGTTTGATGCACCTCCCTCCTCCCACACTGCTTATGCGTACACTCGCAAGCAAAAACATGAAAACACCACCACCACACAAACAATAATGTTAACACGATCGTGCAAAGCCCCACCACCATGCAGGTTGCAAAACTCGACTGAAAATAATCTTCTACTTCACTGAAAATAAATAATTACTTGAGTTGTGTCGATTTAACTGCAGCAAATAATAAGAACAATTATTTGATATATTAAAACATTACACTACAAAAGAATCTTAGACATTACAAAACAATAATTATAAGAAAAGAACAGAATAAACTTAAATATTTTTGTAGGCGCAATGTTTGGCTTCTTTTAGATAATTATGTTGATTTATGATTTGCCATTTGCGGTAAATAATACAACATTGAGATTAAATCTAGCTTATATTATGAGTTGGCTTTTATTTTCAAATGAAAATAATAGTAATAAGAATATTCTTTTAATTTGTTTAAACAACATTCTGCCACCATTCTAAGATCTTAAATAGGTGTCAATGAATTATAATAATTATCATACAACAAACGAGGTTCTCTAAAATTCCAGTAGCGATCTCGATGTAAGGCTCTTTAAAATTATTCTTGTTTCTTTATTTCAATTCTGTGGCAGCCCTGAGTTAGTATTCGGCACGGCACGGTCTAGTCTTGTGAGGGACCGAGCACTCACGTGGTACAGCACTCGTAAAACCTACAGACACGCTGCCTTAAATACCACTTAAAATAAAAATAGAAATTATTAAGTAAAAAAGGTCCTTGGCGGGATTTGATCCTGCGACTCGAAGTTTAACAGTATAAAAATTAATTAAAAGCGACACCAGCAATTTATACTACGCTAACTTATAAAATTGTACTTTACAGGAGAGGCGAATATTTAGTTATAATAAATCGAGTGATTTCAAAAAGTACATTTACTTAGCGTTGTATAAAATTTGTAACTTCGTTATTATTTATTACTAGCTGTGCCCGCGACTTCGTTCGCGTGCTGTTTGATTGACTTAAATTCAGGAACTACTGGTCCGATTTGAAAAAATATTTTTGTTGACGCCGACGCCCGACGCTGCGAAGCTGACGCCAGACGTCACGACGCCGACGCCAGTCGTCGCGACGCCGACTCCAGACGTCGCGACACCAACGCCCGACGCCACGACGCTGACGAAAGACGTCACGACGCCGATGCCCGACGCCGCGGCTCCGACGCCAGACGTCGCGACGCTGACGCCCGACGTCGCGACGCCGACGACCGACGCCACGACGCCGACGAAAGACGTCGCGACGCCGACGCCCGACGTCGCGACGCCGACGCCAGACGTCGCGACGCTGACGCCCGACGTTGCGACGCCGACGACCGACGTCGCGACTGCCGACGCCCGACGCCGCGACGCCGACGCCAGACGTCGCGACGCCGACGCCAGACGTCGCGACTGCCGACGTCCGACGCCGTGACGCCGACGCCAGACGTCGCGACGCTGACGCCCGACGTCATGACGAGGACGCCAGACGTCGCGACGCCCACGCCCGATGCCGCGACGCCGACGCCCGACGGCGCGACGCCAATGACAGACGTCGCGATGCCGACGCCAGACGTCGCGACGCCGACGCCCGACGCCGCGACGCCGACGCCAGACGTCGCGACGCCGACGCCAGACGACGCGACTGCCGACGTCTGACGCCGCGACGCCGACGCCAGACGTCGCGACGCTGACGCCCGACGTCATGACGCTGACGCCAGACGTCGCGACGCCCACGCCCGATGCCGCGACGCCGACGCCCGACGGCGCGACGCCAATGACAGACGTCGCGACGCCGACGCCAGACGTCGCGACGCCGACGCCAGACGTCGCGACGCCGACGCCAGACGTCGCGACGCCGACGCCCGACGTCGCGACGCCGACGAAAGACGTCCCGACGCCGACGCCGGACGTCGCGACGCCGACGCCAGACATCGCGACGCCGACGCCAGACGTCGCGGCGCTGACGCCCGACGTCGCGACGCCGACACCAGAACGAAGTGTTGCAATAAAATCAACTCTGAAAACTTTACCCGTTCTTCGGCAATCGGTGAAAAAATAACAAACTATTTGAACTACATCGGCAAGGATTAATAGCTATTTGTGTATGAAGTCCTTGAAATAGACTCAATCTGAAATGATCTGCAATATTTCCGATGCCGCGGCGTTTTCAACGTTCACTATTTTAATAATGTACGGTGCGTGTTTTTTTAATGACGCAATGAAGGGAATTGAAGAGCGGAATACATACGAGTGAATGAAGATTTAAACAGTTATTTGTATCCGGCTTCTGAAGAAAGATTTACGCCACTTTAATACTCTGATCGTCTCCGTGGTCTAGTGGTTCAGAGTTTCGCTCTCGACCAGGAAGTCGTGGGTTCGAAACAACAAAAAATGTTGTTTTCAAGTTTGGTTAGGACAATGATCGTCTGACAAGAATGATGATCCATGCGTCGGATGGGCATGTAAAAAGTCGATCCTGCGCCTGTTCTCTCGCCAGTCGTGTCGGTTTACCGTCCCAGATGTAGGTACTGGGTTATGAGAGTAAAACGAAGAGGGAGTGCCTTTGTGTATTGCGCACACACTTGGGCACTATAAAATAACTCCTGCTTATCTGGCCTCGTTTGAATGAAATCGGCTACCGACATCGAAATCGTTGAAGGGAGCTATTATTATTATTACTCTGAGAAACTTGTGCAGAGCCATCAAAGAAATATTACAGAGGACAGAGTGACGAAGACTGGTTCTCCTTCAGAAGCCCTGACCTGGTGAAAGAAGTTGTGTTATTTCATTACTAACCCATGATGAAAACATTAGGGCGTTATACGTTGGACGTGTCTCTCTCTGTGTGTGTGTATCGTATCATAGCTCCCAGCGAACACAATTTTGATCTAGTTTTTGTTTTACGTCAGGAAAATATTACATTTTAATCATATCGAATACAATATAATATTGTATTGTTATATGTATTGGCCATGCCACAGTGTTGTAAAGTCCCGTTTTGTTTAGAAAAAAAGTCTTCGAAAGATAAAACTCTCTCAAAGCAGTCACATTCATTGATAACTTATAATATTTGGTATAATAAAACAAACATATTGCTAAATATTCGTAATATTAATCTAAATAGAAATTAACCCGCACTGCCAAACCTTTAACAGTGAATTTGAGATTTCGGAGACCTCACGCTACACTAGCGCTCCTAGCGACGATTTTATATACTACCTAGCTGTGCTGTGCCCCCGACATCGTTCGCGAGGTTTTTGAGTGACTAAGGTCGTGTTTCACCAAGCCATGTTTAAGTTAATCCTTCGTTAAATATCATGTTGTTCATCTCGTAATTCCTATCAATTAATGAGAAGGCATGCTAGTTTAACATGCCGTTAACACTAACATGCGTTGGTGAAATCGGGACTTAAGCTGTTTATGCAGCGCACGCAACGTATATCCCCAAATGTGAATTTTCCCCGTTTTTACCAAATTTCTTACTGACGCTTCGCTCTTATTGGTCGCAGCGTAATGTTATATAGCCTAAAGCCTTCCTCTATATAAATGGACTATCCAACAAAAAAAGAATTTTTCAAATCGGACCAGTAGTTTCTCAGACTAGCGCGTTTAAACAAACAAACAAACTCTTCCGCTTTATAATATTAGTATAGATAGTTCCTAGTTGCACATAGAGATATTTTCAGCACTCAGAATCGAAAATATGCTTATATTTTCTCAAGAATATTGAAAAAATCACTTTGCTAGTTCGGTCCGTCGCCTCGCACTTTGCCACACTTTTGTCAATATTTCAGACTGAATGCCGAAGCAGGAAACGCGGCTTAAAGCGGACCATCTAATACTAAAAGTTCTGAACACGCAACCCTACACTTATCATTTATCAGAATTATATTTATCGAGTTAGGAAATGGTATCATATTAAGTTTATTAGCCAAAAGATTTTTACTAGCTTTATGTTATAATATAAAGTTTTATGTTTTGTTGACTGATTAAAAATTTAGTTACTTATGACCCATCTCAATAACCTATCGTTATAATTACATAAATTATTCTAACATATAAATGAACATTATTATAATAATGTTCATTTTTAATTCCAACATCGACAATCGTTTGTTTTTTAAATCCCACACTAATAGCAATTTTTCTGTCAACTATAAAATAAATCTTAACTACGTTACGACAGAATTCATTATCCTAAACCGCCTAAATCGATTTGGTTATAATCGTCCATTACATAAATTGTTTAATTGTGGGCCACACTACACCAAATTAATATCGCATGACAATTTTAATGATAGTATTTCAACGAATCCTAAATTCTAATTTACGGGATTAATAGCAATTTAAGCCTAACGAGGAACGATTTAAACAATTAACTATAATTCAGGATTATAACTGACCTATTCTGATGCGCGGTTATGTCTGCGTTATTATTATTTTATTTTTAATTAAGTAATATAGGTATTAGATCTAATATAATATATTGAAAGTCTTCGCCTCCGTGGTCTAGTGGTGTAGAGCCTAGCTCCCGACACGGAGGTCGTAAGTTCAATTCCCGCGTTGGAACAAAAAAAAATGTTGTTTTGGTAAGGACAACGCAGGCTGATTGCCTGACAAGAAAGATCCATGAGTCGGATGGGCATGTAAAAAGTCGGTCCGGCGCCTGATCTCCCGCCAGTCGTGTCGGTTATTCGTCCCACTGAGCAACTAGAGTGAAGGAAGAGAGAGTGCTTCTGTGTATTGCGCACAAACTTGGGTACTATAAAATAACTCCTGCGTAGCTGGCCTGGTTTCAATGAAACCGGCTACCGTCACCGAAATCAGTGTGGGAGGCATTATTTTTATATTAGAAATTTATACAATTACGATACCTGTTTATAGAACTATTGAAAAACGGACTTTAACCAAAAAGAAGTTGTGGATCGATGATGGTTTTCGAGGAAAGAATCGAGAAAAGCAAAGATAAAGGTAGAGATTCTCGTAACTAGAACTTCTATTGTCAGTCTATCTCGCTCGCGTCAAATCATGCGCGAGCGGGACAGACTGAGAATCGAAACGAAATTCGAGCCACGAGAATCGAGGCCCCGGAAGAGACTGCTAGTCACTGTCTAATATGCTCCCAAAAGCCCAAACTAAAAATTGATTGCCAAACATTGTTTTATGTAACTATATAATATAATTGCTTATCCAATTTGCGGAGCCCATTCACTCTTCACAGGTGCCTGTTAACACAGCTTCCAATTATTTTTCCATCAATTACGTCATCACTTTTACACTGACATCTATTTGGAGTGGCAAAAGTGTCAACTTGTAGTGCAGTTGGGAATTGTGTAAATCTATGCACAGGTTGATTGATTGTGCCAAATTAATGAAGTCATTGCAACAATTATAATACTTATGACGTTTTAATAAAACACTAGAGGTATCGTAAAATAAATCACGCGAGCTGTTCATTTTGCTTCTATAAAAGTAGCATAATATTATGTATTCACACTCTAAATTACTACTGTGTCAAATTTTATCAGCCTTTTCAGTAGTATTGCATACAATACAAAAATATCCATACCGTACTTTTCTAATTTACGAATTACAAAACTTAATCTTAGGTCCACTTGCGCCATTCTCAGTTAAACAATAAACCCAGAGTCAGTTCCTTCATTCCCCTTATATACCAATTGATTATTTATTATCTTACTATTGTTCGCAATCGTCCATTACTCTACCATATTTTGTGAATTTCAGAAAGTCACTTTTTTGACACCATCTACTACTTATAATGAACAATCATAATTGATTTAAGTCCTCGGCTCAACGCATTTTGGCACAGTCGAATTTCGAAAGGTGCGGCGCGGCGCGTATTTTCTTCCCACATGGACCATAGCATATTCATCTTTATTTTTCAATTATTAGAGTACAGAATAATGATTATGATTATGCATATGGATAGTAGGTAGCGAGCGTCTCTTCGATTTGAGAAGACAGAAGCTACATCAGGGGCCTTACTCTGCCAACTGATTCGATTTTGATTCAGATTCGATCGTGCCGCGTACTCCCGAATAAATTGACGTTTGTTTATTTTGATGATCGGGAGTACAAAAAGTTACGATCTAACGATTTTCTTTATCCTGGTTAGTTTCAAAGTAATCCACCAAAAAAATACCAAGTCTGTTGAGATCGAACTGATTCGATTCTCGATTGTGTCGGGGGTAAGCCTGCTGGGTTTAATATTTAACTAATATTAGCGGATATCTATAAAACTCTACCAGTCGGTATATTAATATATTTGTGATACCAACCGTGGGTTATCACAAGCTCCCCTGCCAGGGGGATCTAATCTGAACTATATAAAGATGTTTAATCGCTCCGCCGCCGCTGCGGTCCAGCGTTATTATGAACCAATGGACGCCATAGTTAAAAATTGTTTAGTATGACAAATGTACAGTGTGTAAAAAGAACAGTCACCATAATTTTCAGATACGATACCACTTTTCCTCATTCTAGAAATGTATTTTTTTTTGTCTAAAACAAAAAAAAAAATTTATTTTTACCATTTCTTATTGTTTGTCACAAGATTAACGCAAAAGCAAAAAAAAATTAAAAAAAAAACATTTCTAGAATGAGAAAAGGTAGTAAGTATAATCAATCAAAATCAATCAAAAAGTTATAGTGACTATTCTTTTTACACCCTCTTATATTAAAAAAAAATATTGTGGATGTTTTGAAATGAATTATTAAGAATTCACAAATTATTTAATAATAAACCTTACAATCGAATATTCAAATTTCACTTTAAAAAAAATGTGAATGAATTATGCATTGTTTAACGAAGAATACAAATAACTACAACGTAAACTTTAACCAGACGATGTCAGTTATATTTTATAGTCTATATTATGACGAATTTGTTAAAACTAATTTCATTAAAATTGTATCATGAAAATTGTGGTTAAACGAATTTATTATTTTGTTTACAGAAAGATTACAAATAACCACAACATTTATAGTAAACTTTAACCCGACTAATAATAATATTTACCCGGACTATTATAACTAACCTATAAGGGTTAAGGGCGTCGGTGCTCCAACTGAAAGTCACGGGTTCGAATCCCGCTGAAGGAACCAAAAATTTTCTGGGTCATGGATGTGTATTAAATTTCTGTATAATATAGTAAAAATATGTGTATAGTTAATGTATTTCCGTTGTCTGGTACCTGTAACACAAGTTCTTCGGATACTTATCACGAGCCCGACTTGGTGAAGCGTTCGTAGATATTATTATATTTATATCCTAATGCCTTAGATATTTCTAATAAAAGTTACTGATAAATATTTGTGTTACTGCTCTATAACAGCGGTGGACCACCCCTCTAAACGCGTCAAATGCACTCCCCCTACAATATAAATCTAAAACAAGCTTGTATTACCCTTGCACATTGCAACGCTACAAACAAAATTTTGAAGGTCGACCCTCCCTAAAATCACGTAGGCGATAATCAACTTAATGTGTACAAGTTAAGTCGCAGAATTGATTAACAAGTGTTTCTGTCTACATAAATGCACCAAGCCGAAAAATTTCACTTTCATTATGTGATCTATTGGTTTTTGCAGTTCGTTTGTTTTTGACATAGCGTGTTAAAAGGGGCACTTGATAGTAAAATCCTGCCGACTGCGCTAGTTATAAATGGTAAACATTTTAAAAACTACTTTGAGATGGATGTTTAGATTAATGTACCTACTTAATACGTTACGACGTATTCTAAATTGTTTAAGTAACAGTTTAAACTCAATTTTCTCAAAATAATCATTTTGCTACATATCACCTTCATCCATTCATGTCTTCATTTAATTAAGTAGGTAACTTAAATATAAGCATATAATTGACAAATATTTGCGATTTTTGTAAAAATGTATTAGGTACCTAATTTTGGCAAGTTTTCTCATCCTCTGCTTTATTTAAGCTCCATCAGAGTATATGGAAGTTCAAAGATAAGAGAGGATTATGTCGGACTAAGCCAAAATGTCCCCTGAGTAAATATTCTGAGTACTGAGTACTGCAGAGTCTTATAGAATAACATAATTTGTAACTTAAATATATATTTTTATTTACATAGTGCTTTATTTAGTGATCTATACTAATATTATAAAGCGGTAGTTTGTTTGTTTGTTTAAGCGCACTAATCTCAGAAACTACTTGATCAAATAAATAAATCGATCTCGATTAGAAAAAATCTTTTTTTGTTGGATAGTCCATTTATAGAGTAAGGATTTAGGCTATATAACATTACGCTGTATCCAATAGGAGCGAAGCGTCAGTGAGAAATGTTGCAAAAACGGGGTAAATTATTCACATTTGTGGACTTTCATTGCGTGCGCTGCATAAACGGTTTAAGTAACACAAAAAAAGTGTGTATAGAAAAAAGAATAATTCCTTTTTAATAATCATTATAACAAAAACCGACGGGATCAATCAAAATACAATAGCGATAGTGATTCTGACAACCACGCGAACGAAGTCGCGGGCACAGGTAGTTAAACAAATAAAAGTAAAAGAAACTAAAAATGTGCTTAATTCTATTGGTCAATGGTCCTTGTTATTATTTGTATATCACGGATAGAGTTGTACATTTTTAGAGTTTCGTAACCAAAGGGGTAAAAACGGGACCATATTAGTAAGACTCTGCTGTCCGTCTGTCTGGTACCGGGTGACCTGGTCAGTGGTCACAGCCTGGGCTGATGAATCGTGATAGTCTAATAGTTGAAATTTTCACAGATGATTTATTTTATTTATTGCTTTAAGTATTTAATTGCAGGAGATTCTACAGCAACAATTGACAATAAGTTATTAGTAAGAGAGAGTGATTCTGTGTATTGTGCACATCCTTGGATATAAAACCTATAAAATAACCCCTGCATAGCTGGTTTCATTGCAACCCGCCACATTTCATTAATGATGTATGTTGCCGCTATACTAACAAATAAAAAAAACAAATATTAAATCTGTGTATTGTGCACACCCTTGGGCACTATAAAATAACCCCTGCGTAGCTGGCCTGGTTTCATTGCAACCGGCCACATTTCATTGATGATATATATTTATATCTACTAACAAATATAAAAAAATAATTTTTAAAACCTCCTCCTCCCAATAAACGTGTTTTTTTGCGTTGTACGGAACCCTTTCGCGACTACAACTCTCACTTGGCTGGTTTTAAAATCCAATTTATTTGATCTCCAGAAGCAGAACACAAACAGTAATGATCAGTCAGGCCAGGTTAAGCCACAATACACTACGACTAAGGATTACAGCCTTATTGTCCTTTAAATAGAAGAGAAGGATGAAAACCGGTTCGGCTTGAACCAATGAACGTTGGCTTAGTACCCGTGGTTTTACGAAACTGGGAATAATAATATCTATGGACGTTTCACACCACGTCAATCTGGCCCTATGCTAAGTATCCGAAGAACTTCTGTTACAGGTACCAGACAACGGAAATATATTTAATACTTTTATACTATACACATATTTAAGATTTTTATTATATTATACACAAATTTAATACACATCCATGACCCAGGAACATTGAAAACTTTTTGTTCCCTCGGCGGGATTCGAACCCGCGACCTTTCGTTCGAGCACCAACGCGCTCAACCAACTGCGCTACGGAGGTCGTCAAAACTGGTGGTTTTAGGAGTAAAAAGTCATTAGAATTAAGAAATGATGTAAATCATTATAAAATATACATACATATTGAATGAATTGAAGACATGAATAGAAGAAGGTAATATATAGCAAAATTCTAATTTGGAGAAAATTGAGTTCAAACTGTCACTTAAACATTTTAGAATGCGTTATGTAATAAGTACATTAATCTTAAGATCCGTCTCTAGAATCAATGTACTTAATAGGTTATTAGATATCCTAAAATGTTTAAGTATGTAATAATTTAAAACTTAATTTTCTGGGTAGATAATTCATGTCTTCAATTATTTATCTGTATTAAAAGGATTATGGGAACACCGTTAACTGATCCTAATTTCTAATAGTTCAATTGAGACATTTTAAAAATGCATTTATATGCTTGGGTTGTATGTATCTATGTATGTATTTCAGAGAATTTTAGAGCATAATTTTCACCAAATTCCAGAAGTCAGATTAATTTGAAAAATTGGAATACGTATCAAGGACCAATGACAATGAAATAAAGTGGGTTTTTTAAATTATTTTAAACTTTTATTCGTGGATTTTATTCGTCATTCTGTATCGCAAACTCGATTACGTAGAAAGAACGAAAATAGCTGAATCGGTGAGATTGGAAATTACCATTCACGTGTTTTTGTCGGGAAGTCGATCGGAGAGCGTATTTCAATTTCGACAACTTTGGAAATAGCTAATCAAAGTTTTGTCTACGTCTTTTCGATTCAGTTAGAATTTGGAGTTTTTGTACGTCATATTTGAATGATGATCGAGTTTAACTGAACTCGAAACTTCAGGTAATTTTAGGTGTTTATGGGTTTGCAAATGAAGTTGGTAGATTTGAGGGACATGAAATAGCATTGCTGCCAATTGCCATGACTACCGAAGAAATGAATATTAAATAGAAATAATTCGGTGTTTAAAGTAATGTTTTAATTTGGTGTATAAAAAAATACTGACAGAATGTTAGGTGAAAATGGCAGAGGTCCTCCATCAATCTGTCATTTCTATTCTTCCGTAGACATAAAGCATTTTTATGGCGGTCGTGCTGCACATACAAATGGACGCTCCTCGTGGTTGTCATTGAGTCCGAGCATAGTGTTAGTTGGGTTAACACAAAAAAGTGCCTTCGCTTTTTTTATCTATATGAACACGTGATCCGTCTGTATTCAGCTCCTGCGCTAGTCTGCTTCGTTATGTCCCCCTCTTCGCTCTAGTGCCACTCCCGTCGGTGCAAATCTTTTGATAAGCAACGCGGCGGAGGTAACTTTATACACGCGTGGTGATAAAAAATATTTTTTTCTTTTTTTTTTGTAATAAGCTGATGTTGTGATGTTGACACTTGAGGTTTTGCAATGCGTAGGATAATAGGCTAAAAATTTTTCTGTGAACAGCATGTCTGCTCACTTTAGGGTCACCCACCCACGGCCTACTTTTCGTTGGACCGATAATCATTCGTAGGACCGATAATCGGACAGCTCCTCCATATTATTTCTGACCGACTTTTTATATGACGTCATATTTTTACGTCACAATAATAGCGCCTCCGTGGTCTACTGGTTCTGAGCTTCGCTCTCGACTCGGAATTGGTGGGTTCGATTCCCGCGTTGGAAAAACAAAAAATGTTGTTTTCAATTTTGGTTACGACAATGCAGGCTGATCATCTGATTGTGTGACAATAAAGATGATCCATACGTCGAAGACTGATGAGCATGTGAAAAGTCGGTCCTGCGCCTGATCTCTCGCCAGTCGAGTCGGTTTACCGTCCCACTGGATTATGAGAGTAAAAGGAAGAGAGAGTGTCTTTGTGTATAGCGCACACACTTGGGCACTATAAATTAACTCCTGCGTAGCTGGCCTGGTTCCAATTTTAGAAAAGGAAATTTTATAACAGCAGGTGAAAGGAGGGAAGGGGGCGAAAAAGAAAAGGAAAGGAAGGAGTTTAGTCCGTAGGTAAGACAATCCCTGAGGATTCTCCCGCCCTCGTGGTAAAAAAATACTTCGTAGAAATACGTTTTGTCTACACAAGATTAGAAATACTGACAGATGGAATATAGGAACATAGGAGCGTAGAACACATTGAGAGATTACATTGTTATTAAATTACAGATGAAAGGTCCTGTATAAAACTTAGGGTCAGCACAAACGGGTGACAGGTTACAGACGTGCTGCTACTACATAAATCTACACTACTTTTAAAAAGTAGAACATTTAAAGTGTTTTGCACAGATAATAGGAATTGACAGGTTGTTTTTGGATTTCCAAGGGAGGTACCTCTTAAGGGCATGGAAGCGCAAAAAGAACTATTAGGTGAAGCTATAAAAGTGCTAGAAAGAAATTGTCGTGGTCTACAGAGGGTTTGCGCTGCCCTTACACTTTTTATCTTTATTAATTTTGCTGCCAGCATGACATGTAATGCGAGCAGTGACAGCCTCTCGTCTCTAGAGGCCGCGTCTTGCCTCGCAGAACGTTATAAAATCTACATTTTAAACATAAACTAATTAGATACGTTCTACGCCTTGCACTCGAGAGCTCGCCATTCATAAGATGGAATGAAGGAATTTTTAATATAATTTAAAGTTATAAAAAAATATATTGTAATAACGTGATTAAAAAATTACGTGAGTAACCATGAATAACTTTTAGGTGCTACAATAAAGTGGCCGGAATTTCGGTAAGAAAACTGTTCATTTCAATGTATAATTTCAAGTAACTCTAGATATTCAGGATACATTCATAGTTTTTTAATACTATCGTGTTGTCTGCGACTTCGTATGCGCTATAGTAATAAAAACACCTGCGAAAACTATACATTTCGTTGCTAGACAAGGTACCTATATTATGTTAATAGTAAGCTCGTACGAAATTTTGTCAAGTGCCATTATGTACAACAACTACATAATTATACCAAATGCCCATAGTCAATACATACCTACGAACGATCGCGTTTATAGTACTTATAAAATTGTTAGGGAGTAAGGATTTAAATATAAAGTGTTAAAACCTTAGATCATTTAATAAAATCTAAGGTTCAAACTATAAACTTGGGCTTAAAGTGAAGTTAATGCACAAAACCACAAGCGAATTATTATATTAAAATAATATCATTAGTATTTTAATGAAACTTACGCCTAATAAACAATAAATAAAGTTCATAACAACTTAAAAAAAACTAATCAGTATTATATTTGTATGGGGGATAAAGAGGACATAATATCCACACTCATAATACAATTCCCAGTTATTAACCGACTTCCAAAAAAAGGACGTTCTCAATTCGGCCTGTTTTATTTTATGTACCTAAGTATCAAAATTTTTAACGAATAAACAATAAAACATTTTTTACATGGATGATTTTGTCATTTAGTTTCGGTAGGAGATTTTCACTTTTACATTTATTTTCACTATTAAATTTGGAGTGTGTGGTGTCTGTCAGTAATATCGAAGCAGATTTATCTTTTACTTTGACTTCGAGCCACTAAAAAGAAAAAAATAAAAAAGGACCTACGTTTACAAAAAAACCATAGCCTGAACATTTTCTCCAAATTGCACTTAGGTATATGTAAGAAACGACAATTAGGGGTTAAAAAAAAAGGCTCTCCTATATAAAAACAGAATTAAAGTCCAGTACCTATCTGGTAGCATAATATTATTATGCTGGGAGTTCATAATATTAAAAAAACATTTACGATGTTGCAAAAACTGCGGTTAAACCCTCTTCAGAATGTTCAAAATCACATATTATAACTATATGTACTCTAGGGCTAATAAATAATAACTTAACTTATTATATGCATATTATAATGACGTATCGATATAGAGTCAATTAATATAATATTAGGATATATATATTACAGCTGAATATCCAATCACAAAAAACTTTTTAATCACAAACTTAACCTTTCTTATAAAATACTTTTTTTAAATACTTTGTCTGAGTATATCATAAAGTTACTGTAATATACTAACAAGCAACTTACCGATTAGTGCAATACATCCGTAACATAGATCAGAGAACTCCGAACATAGTATCGTTTATTAAATCGTAAAAGTTCGCCAGGAGTAGAACACGCGCGGCCTCTCCCGGCGGGACGCGCGACAACTGTGGCGGGAATCCCGCGGTGTTGCCAGCTTCCCCAATACCTGGAAACTTACCCCAATTGAAGGACATCTCCGAAATTTTCCACTAAAATGTGTCTTGACAACAAGTAAAACAAAAACATTTCAGGGATGAAATGGATATGAAATTTCGGATACGGATATATGGATATTAAATTATTTTGGAATATCCGTTTGTTTCGGATAATTTCGGTTACGGATATTACATTTTTACAGTAGAAAAACTTTAATTTCAGATTCGGTTACGGTTATGGATATTTATTAATATCGGATATCCGATAGTTTCGGTTACGGTTACGGAGCTCCCTAACAACCCTACGATACATTTGCACGGCCGTCGCTAGTAGTCAGTGGAGCCCTAGTAAAGCCTATAATCCGGCATTTTCTAACTTGACAACACCGTCTGATCAGGATCATGAATGAATTCACAGGCAAACGCATTCCAAATTCAGAAAACAATGCCGAGATTTTTTTTACTTTTCAACCCATGAAGCTCGATGGATTTCATTGCTCGCTTTGTTCGAATCGAGAAAATTAATTAATAAATTTTCGGAAGTAATAAAACGATACTGCCAAACATATTTTGTTACTGAAATGCAAATCTGATTATTGTACAGTCCACAGAACAGGTCTAGACTGATAAAAATAGACGCTTTTTGATATGACTTATGAATGTGTATAAAAACCTCCGTGATTCACCGGATAGAGTTTGTTAGGGTTCGATTCCCGAATTGGAATAACTAAAAAATGCTGTTTATAAGTTTGGTTAGCACAGGCTGATCACTTGATTGACTGAGAATAAAGATGATTCACGATGCGTCGGATGGGCATATAAAAATTAGGTCCTGCTCCAAACATTGTGTATTGGGCACACACTGCGGCATTTAAAAAATACCCCTGGCTTTCTCTGGTCTGGTCTGGCTTTAATGAAACTGGTCACTGACACTGAAATCAGTGAGATGAGCTATGTATTTTGTATACTCACCCCTGGATTTTGAAAAGCTGATCAAATCGTCGACCAGCTAACATAATTATTTTGAGTTAGCAAATCGATACATACCTATGAAGGTACTTAATGGTAAAAGTAGGTAGGTAATATGCACGTATAGGTATTTACTATTTAGTCAAGAGAAAGGAAAAATATATTAATTTTAGTAGTAAGTTGGTTACTAAATAATACATATTATAATTGTGACGATACTTATAATTGATATTATAATTGTGACGATATAATACATATTATAATTGTAAAGAACTTACAATATTACAAACAAAGGTGGTTTTAAACAAAATTTGTAAAAGCGCCATCTAATATTGAAGTATGGAACTAAAACTAGAGAGAGTGGTATATAGCGGTAGACGATACAACTTCTCTTCGCTAGGTGGCGTAATGATTGACATAAAAATTCAGAATAAAAATAATTATTATTTTAGGAGTTGCTAATTACTCTAATTATTATTGTATTGTAATAAATAATAAGAGTTACCGACCACTAAGGGTTGAAGGCTAGAACAGAAATAATATCCACTATAATTTTACCAATATTTAGAGCGTTAGAATTATTTTTTTATAATATAATATCTATAGACGCTTTACACCACGTCAATCTGACCCTGTGCTAAGTATCCGAAGAACTTGTGTTACAGGTACCAGAAAACGGAAATATATATTTAATACTTTTATACACTACACACATATTTAAGATATTTATTATATCAATACACATCCATGACCAAGAAACATTGAAAACTTTTTATTTCCTCGTCGGGATTCGAACCCGCAACCGGTCGAGCACCAACGCGCTGAACCACTGCGCTACGGAGGTCGTCATTTAGATGGTAAGTGTGAAAATTTAAGGTTATCTACTTTGTGGTACACAAAGTAGAGATATAACAGAGACACGACCTAGTACTAGAAAATGTATGTGTCACCCTAATACTGGCAATGCGACTGGCAAAGGGTGAAGTCCAGGCACATTCCGCAAACCGCCATCTAGCACCACTATTGGAAAATACTAATTACTAATTTCGTTTTGTATCTTCTTCTTAATTAAGGAGTTGAATTTAGCTTAATGTGATGTTATGCTTAAAAATATGCTTATCTTTATTTTAATATCAATATTTGTACTTAATTCGGCATATTTACATTTTATAATTTACAAACGTTAATAGTAGTGACATCTATTGCATTTTTTTGTATTAAAGATAGATTGTATGGGATGGTAGGCTATAGCCTAGGCATAGGCCACCTAGGTATAATTCATGATATATAAAACCTTAAATTTTCATACTTTGGACCAAAAATAAATTATTGGTCCATGGTTATATTTAGGTACATATTAGGTTATTTAAAGGTCAAATCTCAAAAATAAAACAAGAATAACCTAAGTACATATAAAAAAAAGATAAAAACTTATGTGAAAAAATATTAGAAGTAGGCAAGCTTGTTTTAACTTTCAATGTATGTTTTTTTAATTGTAGCAGATTAGGTACCTATTTAAAGATCAAACCCTGAAATCGGAACTAAACAAATATAATATTTTAGTCTTAATCAAGGTGGCCCGGCTCATCAGTGATGAAAGCTTTTTAATTTTGATTAGGTGATAGTGTTTTATCAGTATGGAATTATAGTATTTCGAAATTGGTAATTGGCCAACAGCGTCATAACATAACAGGTCGGAAGGCATCAATTAACTTTCTTCGTCTATGAAACAAGTGTGAAGTGAGAGTAATGATTAGCTGGTATTCAAACGCCCGGTTTTTGAAAGGCTGATTGATCAATTAGGCGATCGACTAACATAATATTTTAATTTAATAAAACCGTTCGAAACGCTCATTGGTGAACATGGCGAGTGCAAGCATTGTTGCGAGTGTTGTTCACCAATCATCGATCAACAGGCTTACCCCAGACACAATCAAGAATCGAATCAGGTCGATTTTTTTGGCTTTTGGTGTTTTATTTGGTGGATTACTTTGAAACTAACCAGAATAAAAAAAATGTTAGATTGAAGATCGTTAGAAATTTTTGTACTTCCCATCATATCAATCGACTTAGAATCAAATGAAACAAACGTCAATTTATTCGGGAGAACACAGCACGATCGAATCTGAATCAAAATCGAATCAGTTTGGAGAGTATGGCCCCAGCAGGCTTACCCCGACGCAATCAAGAATCGAATCAGTTCGATCTCAACGGCTTTTGGTGTTTTATTTGGTGGATTACTTTGAAACTAACCAGGATAAAGAAAATCGTTAGAACTTTTTGTACTCCCTACCATATCAATTAACTGAGAATCAAATTAAACAAACGTCAATTTCCTTAGGAGAACGCTACACGATCGAATCTGAATCAAAATTGAATCAGTTTGGAGAGTAATGCCCAAGGACGGGTTTCAACTGAATAAATAACTAATAATAATTATGTTTGTTTGTTAGCTTTGAATAGGCTGTATATCAGTTAACTACTGGGGCCGTATTATGATCTTTTACAATACCAGCCTGGTTCCAAGCAATTCAACAATACGGCCTTAAACTGCCTTGTTCTTTTTCATATTACAGCGACATGTTATACAAAATGGCTCCACCCTAGTTTGGTTGTCTGAAAGTGACAGTCGGAAGCAAGTCCAGTGTCAAGTATCCGCTAACTAGCTGTCATCATGCAGTTATTAGGTATGTGATCGTAATACGAAAATTCCAGGCAGCCATGTTGTATGGCGTAAACTGGCTGGAATGGACCCATTTTGTTGACATTGGGAATCTATAATATTATTTGGATATAGAATAGACTACGGGGACAAATTTGTACTATAAAAATTACGTAGGTACTTTCTTACTTGTGTAAGTAGGTACATAGCACTTAGTTTTTCACAAAATATCTCTCGACTCGGAGGTTGTAGAGGAGAGGTTCTGGAAAGGCATGAAGGTATTATAAATAAGAACTTACTTTTTATTTTTTATATTATAATTTTTTATATTTAAAATAAAATAAAAAAATATATTTGAATACCCAATAAGCAGGGTGATACAAAATAAATTAGTGTATAATACTTTATAGTGTGTATGTGCCTTCATGTAGAGCCGCTTTTAGGTTATCCACCTGGTCTAATAATATTATTATGTCGTATTATTTTTAGGCATACTTAGAAGATACATCGCCCATTATTTATTATTTATATTTCCTAAAAAGAACTAAGAACTTAAAGAGAGTGTTCCAAAAGGTAATGGTTTCTCGATGACATTTGCAGCTTGCACCGTGCTGCATCTCATTACACCATGTGCATTGCAATGTAATTCTATTTTTGTTATGGTGTCAGAGGACGCTCGATACGCGCATGACCGACTATCTTTTATCTGTGCGTTCCTCGAACTGCGAGGAGGCACCTCGCGTTTAGTCTGTACGCCGCAACGCCGAGGCGCGGCCGCGCGCAAGCCGTAATAAAAAAAAAACGCGCGCGTAAACGAGTGTCAAAATGCGACGTAACTTAAAAATTTTGTTCTTGCTCGGTGGTGTGTGGATTTTCGTGTTATTCTATTATATGCAACCGGATTCCAGCCAGTCTAAGGTAATATTTATGTTTTGCGGATCAGCTGTTTAATTCCCTCCGCAGTGCGCATGATCGAAGAGGGATAACTGCAGTAACGCCTACGAATATTTGTTACAACTTACAATTTTAATTATTGTATGAGAAAGTTATCTACAAGCTTGTTACTTCCTATTCTAATTAGAAAATGCCTAAAGCTAGGTGTGGGCAATAATCATCCGAATGAGAACAGATCTGTTCAATATTCAAATAGTTAGTTTTATATTTTTTATTTTTAACAATTTACAAAACATGCCTATGGATAAATGTATTGATAATATTGTAAACATTTTCTCATTGAAATTATCTCATTTATTCATAGTCTCCAATCACCTATCACGGATCTAACGTATCGGAAAAGCTCCTGACACTATCCGGTGTTCCGGGATATGTTTCTGTCTTTCAGGAAAATACGGCTGGCATCGTTTTTTTTTATCCTACTGTATCGAATCCAAAAGAAAGCGTGCCTATGTGCAAATCACATACCACTAACCCACCGTAAGATCTAAACTAGATACTGATTCGGTTTTATGAAAGAGCTGTCAATAGATTTGTAATAATCCGGGATGTTAGTTCTTACCCGGGACATGAAATCTCATTCATAATATAATGTACGTGTCTACTGGCTACTAATCTAACTTTAATCTCTTTTAAAAAAAATCTGTTCACTGTAGGTGGTAAAAGACGGTCACCGATTACCGACTCTCAAAGTTTATAAATGTGACTTGTATGACATAACGTATAACGTGAGCCACCTCACGTCCATGCTAATAAAGACAATTAGTTTAAGTGCCCGACCTAATTGCTGCCTAGATTGAGTTTGCCATTTAACTTTTAGCCTTCATTTTGAAATCAATCTTCATCAACGCATGAATATTCAAATAAAACGAAATGTAAATGGCCATGAAAACAATAATAGTGAGTCCCGTACATAAAACACATCACAATTATTCATACTAGGAATAATCAGAAGTTATGTACCTCCTCCTCCCCCTTTTTTGGAAGTCGGTTTAAACTTTTACACAACTATGCAAATTATGTAGGCCCAGATTAATTAATTTCGTTGCGGGTCCCAAGACAGATCAAGCATATCCCTCGGGCACTCCTGAGATCATACTAGAGGTTGAGGTTGGTTACAACTGTCTGGCTACACAGGAGAGATGGGAATAAGTGGCACATTGGCCTGTCAAAAAAAACTATACCTACTTGCTGTAATATAAGTGATAATACTTTAGGGTGAGTACGGGTCCAGTACATAGAGTTTACTGTGAAAGTACCAGCACTGAAAGAATTACTTTTTTAATTATTGTATGGGCAAATTTATAATGCTGGACATTTCTCATAGAAACATGAAAGTCAAAAATACGTCTCTCTGCGCTGGTACTTTCAGAGTGAACTCTACATAGGAGGCACGTACACAGTACACAAAATCTATTGTTCTTGGGTGTTTCGATTTCGACCATAACCTGTCCGCGAGTTATGGTCGAAATCAAAACCCTCAGAAACCATGCACCTTATTAGTTATTACACAATATACCAAAACTCTCAATTTAAAAGGACAACGTTTATAACACAAGATACCAAAATCCCATCAAAAACAAAACTCGTAAAAAGTGCCAAGTGAGTGAGTGAGTGACAAAATTAAGAAACTTTGAGAAGTTATAATTCTTAAATTTCTGTTTCAAATTGAATGAAATTTAAAATATACCGTGTTTATACAATGCTTACTTAGTAACTAAAAATGCAGGCTTCTAGTTTTGTGACCAACGAAGTTATAAGGGGTTAAAAATGGCCTGAACTGCTTCGAGAAAAGGATGGTACGGCCGTGCTCGACTTGGCGGGGGACTACCGTGCCCCCAGATATCATCAGCTAAACTATTTGTAACATTGTTTCACGAGAGCGGGCTCCTGACTAGCAGTTACTAATGTGGTTAACCTGAAGCAGTTAAACTTTATGACATATCGCTAATGACTGCACAGCACCACAATGCAGCTCATGTGGGTCGAATTTATGTTTCTAATTTCTAAATTCCTGGGTATTTCTTATACAACGTGTAAAATAAATGAGTAATAATATTTTAGTGTGTATGTGCCTCCTATGTAGAGTTAACTGTAAAATCACCAGCGTACTTTTGACTTTCACGTTTCTTCTTTCTTCAGAGATGCCCCAATATAATAAATTTGCCCGTACAATAATTTAAAAAAAGTAACTCTTTCAGCGCTGGTACTTTCTCAGTAAACTATATAGATACGGGACCCATAGACACCCTAAAGTATTATCAGTATCTATCGTTTTAGTTTTCTCAAAAACGAGTTATTAACGTTTTTAACACGATGCGAAAAGGCGACCACACGCCTTTCTTGCCAGACAAATAATCGTTCAAGGTAATTAGCGTTATACAAAGCCAAATATCATATCAGCAGGTAAGTCGCTACAATGACACAAACATGCATAGAGTGCCAAAATCATTGCCCTTCCTATAAACACGGTATGTTTCAATTTCCTTCAATTTACCTATAACAGAAGTATAAGAATTATAACTTCGCAAAGTTTCTTAATTTTGTCACTGACTCACTTACTTGGCACTTTTTACAAGTTTTGTTTTTGATGGGATTTTGGTATCTTGTGTTATAAACGTTGTCCTTTTAAATTGAGAGTTTTGGTATCTTTTGTTATAAATTGCATGGTTTCTGAGGGTTTCGATTTCGACCATAACTCGCGGACAGGTTATGGTCGAAATCATTGCCCTTCCCTTTGGAATAAATTTGAAATTGTATATAAAGAACTAAACGTTTCCCGAATGGATCTGTACATTTTGCAGCGGTAAAAAGTAACCTATGTGTCAATCCAGTATATACACTAGTACCATACTAAATTTCATCAAAATCCGTTGATTAGTTTTTGCTTGAAAGAGTAACAAACATCTATACAAACTTTCTTAATCGCATTTGTCGGGCAACGGAGACGCTTGAGATTGAGAGATCTGAGAGAGTTTTTGAGGTTGGTTACAACTGTCGATATTGGCTACACGGGAATAGAATAGAATAGAATAGAATAGAATAGAATAGAATAGAATAGAATAGAATAGAATAGAATAGAATAGAATAGAATAGAATAGAATAGAATAGAATAGAATAGAATAGAATAGAATAGAATAGAATAGAATAGAATAGAATAGAATAGAATAGAATAGAATAGAATAGAATAGAATAGAATAGAATAGAATAGAATAGAATAGAATAGAATAGAATAGAATAGAATAGAATAGAATAGAATAGAATAGAATAGAATAGAATAGAATAGAATAGAATAGAATAGAATAGAATAGAATAGAATAGAATAGAATAGAATAGAATAGAATAGAATAGAATAGAATAGAATAGAATAGAATAGAATAGAATAGAATAGAATAGAATAGAATACAAGTACTTTATTTACATAGAATGTAGGTGAATACAAACATTTGGGAGTTGCAGTGGTGGGAATGTGTGCTGGTCCATTTTCCCGTTTAAAGAAAAACGCATTTGTTTCATCAATGGGAAAATACTGCACATTACAAAAGATGCATATCATACAAAGAAATAATACCGGTCGCGCTGTAGGCACTGCGGATAAGGAAACCTGACATGTAACCGCAGCCTTGTACAACTCCGGTGCATCGAGCGGCGAAACTACCTAGTACCTATAACTCCATATTCAATGTGATCTAAATATAACTATCTTGTTTTAAACACTATTGTTGTTTAATGTTGATCGAAGAGAATAAACAAAGTAAAAATTTGAAGTAAACCCAGAATTGTGCAGCAGTAAGCGAATGATGATGATGAATTATAGCTTTCGATCTCGAAATATATTATAATATAATAATATCTATGGACGCTTCACACCACGTCAATCTGACCCCGTGCTAAGTATCGCATAGCATTGTGAATCAACTTTCCTCCAAACGTTCCCGTTTGTGACTGTTTTAACTCAATTTTATGGGTAAATTTTTTCGCGACATATCACCTTCAAAGTCAAAGTCAAAACTTTTTATTCAGAATAAATTTTACAAAAATGTTTTCTGAACGTCGTTTCTATATGATGCCTACCACCGGTTCGGGAACTAGCCCAGCGAGAAGAACCGGCGTAAGAAACTCGCATGGGGCCACCTTTTACCAAAAAGATGGAAAATTTCTCTTTTAAAAAAATATAAGTATATTATGTACATATACAAATATGTTTACATACAAAAATAGTCAATACTACAACAATTAACAAAAAAAAAGTAAATTTTTATGCAATTAAATAAAGAAAAAAAAGCCTTGCAGGGGCCACTTTATTCCCAAGGTGTGCTATCATTAATATAATCATAAACTTTATAGTATGCTTTTGCACACAAACGTTCTTTGACTACTTTCTTAAACTTATTCTTCATCAATTCAAGTCTTCAATAATTGTTTTATTATTACTTCTTATAAGAAACTTCCTACTCATCAACTCTGATTAATTAAGTTGCGGGTTCCAACTCCCAAGGTACCTCTGAGATCATATCAAAGGGTTTTTGAGGTTGGTTTCCACTGTCGATCCTGGCTACACAGGAGTAGCTGGTGGGAATGTGTGGTGACCCATTTGCTCGTGTCTATTCATATTACATCATATCATTAATCTTAGTGATAATTGACGACTTGACCTTAATTATATACAAGAATAACCACTTTTTTTATTAAAAAAACTTTAACCTAACATACACGTAGTCGGCGTTATATATCCGGTAGGCTACGTGTCTCGCGACAGCAATTCAACAGGCATGAATTGTACAATAGTGATTAGTTATGTTTACGTACAGTTCATAGAGACAATATCGCTGACAAGTGTATACGTTTGACAGCAATATTGTACAGCTTACGCCTGTCGTATTGCTATTGCGAGATACATGATCAGCCTGCGGGTTACTATTACGAATCTTTTATATTGACATATATTTCAAAAATTAGATCAGTAGTTTAGGCGCAAGCAAACATATTACATAAATTATTACCCTACCTTACTTTTCCTTTTAGCCGCAGTCTGATTAAAATGTAGAGTAGAAAGTCAACATAGTCCTCCTAGTTTGTTCATAACTTAGGGAGGAAACTATATTAGTATATTGTCTCTATATATCACTGCTATATCACTACATAGTATAAAACAAAGTCGCCTTTTCTGTCCCTATATCCCTATGTGCGCTTAAATCTTTAAAACTACGCAACGGATTTTGATGCGGTTTTTTTCCAATAGATAGAGTGATTCAAGAGGAAGGTTTATTTGTATAATACATGCATAATATACTAAGGCAACATAGCTAATTTTAGAGGTTTCTAACGTGATGTCGTAAATTAACCTATTTTAGCAAAAACGCTGCCTAAACCCTACGAGTTAGATCAAATTAATGTACTACAGCATTGTACACCATAAAAAGGTCTACAAAAAAGTCCGCGATGGTAGGTATATGTTTATCTTTTAGGGATAACCCACATTAACCATTTTTATTGTTTACTTTTTACGTGAAAAAATGGCTTATTTACGAAGCTATTTTAAGCAATACGGCATTAATCCTTATTGAATTAAGTACCTTAAATACAGTGTGCAATTAATATAGATCAATATTGTTCCTTACAGCATGTAAATTATACAAATATTTTCGGAGATATTACAAATTTAAAATTTGCGTTTGCGGCGGGCGGTACCGGCCGGACGAGGCAGTGCGGGGAGATTTGAGCGTTGACTGTTTTTCACATGGCCAACTGTATGTCGCTCTTTCAAGAGTAACCTCAAGAGAAAACATGTTTGTATTGTCTAATGTAATCCATCCTGTAATATATTGATTGTTGTAAAAATAAAATAAATACCTAGGTAAAAATGTAAAAAGTAAATAAGTAAAAATGTGTAATGTAATAAAAATTGTATGAATTTAGATATTCCAAAGATAGCAGGAAATCTTCATAGTAAATATAGGGAAAGAGGAATTGTTTTACTCCAAATTTAATGCGTGCAGGCCAAGGGCAGTAATGAATGAATCAAAAATACTGGATCGATTTTAATCATGTTTTCATTGAGTGACATAGGCATTAGGCATATATATTTTATGCCCGTGCAAAGTCGGAGCGGGCCGCTATGTTTTTATATACAACGTTCATAGTTTTTCTGTAGTGTATTTAATTTAGTATCAGCATTGCACCCGTGCGAAGCCGGGGCGGGTCGCTAGTTAGTGTATATAAGAAAGAGACACAAAACATCATTTAAAAGTACTCCTGTAAATGAATACTAAACAAAATCCACTTATTTCGACACTCCATTAGTAATTTTAGCGCCATTTCACACAGACGTGAGATGTCATAATTAGGCCATGTTTACACGGTAGCGATAAGCAGGGGACTGAACTTTATCAGTGCACGCACCATGCGCCAGATGACATCATATTCGCCTAAATGAGATTGTTACGTAAGTTCGCAAACAAACCATGGTAAGCTGTTGGTGCTCCAATGTACCACACCAGACTCAGGAGCTATAGAAAGGTGATTTGCTGATCTCTTTGTGAGAGCAACATCGCAATTATTGCCAACAAACTGTTTCGCAGTTTGGCAATTTTATTATTAATTATGATTGTATATTCAAATAAATAAATAAATACAAAAGATCCATCCAAGCGTGGAGGACACCAAAATGCTCCGAAAACAACTCTAAATATGCCTCTTGCACCAAAGGAAAATTAATAGTTAACTCAAAAGAATCTAATAAGTAATAACATAATTTAATATTCTATACAAAATGTACTTTATACATCCTGTAAGTTAATAAACATTTTAATGAAAATACCCGTCATTCATGCGCTTTTGATTAAGCCTTAATTAAAAATGTCAACTATAATGTATCTTATATTTTTGTTGTTT
The DNA here is from genome assembly GCA_905187575.2 of Celastrina argiolus. Classification (NCBI taxonomy): domain Eukaryota; kingdom Metazoa; phylum Arthropoda; class Insecta; order Lepidoptera; family Lycaenidae; genus Celastrina; species Celastrina argiolus. The sequence goes on from LR994579.1 coordinate 17,583,217, forward strand.
TGTAAAATCGAACATGCACCGCTGAGGCCGTTGACCCCACACTATCAGCTGATACAACTTACAGCTTATTTAAAAAATCAAATTTTTGGTGTGTGAGATCCATGGCTTCAGTGGCGAAGATTCGTACAATATTTCTTCTACCTAAACGTAATCAGTAAAGCATATCTACATCTACACTTCTACACTAATATTATAAAGAGGAAAGATTTGTATTTTTGTTTGTAACGACTTAACTCAAAAAATACTGGACCGATTTTAATAATTCTTCTTTCATTATTAAGCTACATTATAACTGAGTAACATAAGCTATATAAAAATGAATTGCTGTTCGTTGTCTCGCTAAAACTCGAGATCAGCTGAACTGATTCGGCTATTTTTGGTCTTGAAATATTCGTGGAAAACTCGGGAAGGCTTACGCGGTTTCAATGCTCAACGAAGTGGGCACGGGTCAGCTAGTTCTGTATATTCTGTTATTGATTTAATAAAGTTTTATGGAACGTGAATTTGACCGTTTATATGGCAACATTTTATAACCATACCACAAAGCAAAACCGCTGAGCTTATATTAATATGTTGACCGCAATATACCTAGCGTGCTTCCCTGCATTCTAGCATTTTAATTTATCAGCTCAAAGAGAAGGACAACTGCAGTGGGGGCGAGCGAGATAAATATAGAACGCGAGTTCAGTTTTTAACGGACTGCTCTCGGTCGATATCGGAACTTAAGGGCTGTTTATTTAGGGTGGTAATCCATAAAGGTAAAAATAAAATATCAAAGTATTCATGTGTATTAAAAATAGTAGTAATATTTATTCATTTGACCTGAAAGAGATACGCGCGCCAGCTAATTATTGAAGACATGAACTGATGAAGGTGATATGCAGCAAAATGATGATTTCGAGAAAATTGAGTTCAAACTCTCACTTAAACAATCTAGAATAAGTCGTAAAGTATTATGTACATTAATCTAAAGATCCGTCTCTAGAATCAATGTACTTAAGACGTTACTACTTATCCTAAAATGTTTAAGTAACAGTTTGAACTTAATTTTCTGGGTAAAATTTGTTTGCGACATATACCTTCATAGATTCTTGTCTTCAATTATAAGTATAATTATAATATTATCTTGTCATATGAATACTTTGATATTCTATTTTTACCTTTATTACAATAATTATAGTTATCGAAACTATATAAAAATGAAATCATATAATACTGGGTCGTTGATCCCAACAGATTATTTTAGACATAATTGTGTCAGTAAAGGCAACTCTTCAAGCGAGATAAAATACGAAGTTATTTCAAGAAAAAATGTTTTTAATTGCACTTTTGTGAGTTGAAATCTTTAAATGTCAATGTTAAAGTTACGTACATATCTTGTGTTGAGTAATGCATAGTTTGTTTGTAAACATAATTACTACTGTGCCTATAACCTTCCGCCTTGGCAAGAAGTCGATAAAACTTCATTGCAATAGTGTTCGAGCAAGGTTCTTTTTAATAAAAAAAATATTTCGCCGCGACTACAATGCTCACAATTTAAATGTCACTTCTGTAGCGTGCAACGTGTTAACGCCCCCGTGGTCTAGTGGTTCAGAGCCTAGCTCTCGACTCGGAGGTCGTGGGTTCCGCGTTGGAACAACAAAAAATTTTGCTTTCAATTTTGGTTAGGAAAATGCAGGCTGATCAACCTGCATTTTCCTAACCAAACACCTGATTGTCTTACAAGAAAGATGATCCATGCGTCGGATGGGCATGTATAAAGTCGGTCCTGCGTGTGATCTTCCGCCCGTCATATCAGTTATCCGACCCACTGGGCTACTAGAATGAAGGAAGAGAGAGTGCTTCTGTATATTGCGCATACACTTGGGCACTACAAAATAACTTCTGCGTAGCTGGCCTGGTTTCAATGAAACCGGCCACCGTCACCGAAATCAATGTGGGAGGCATTATAATTACCGTGCAATAGAGAAAAACAATTATAGTAATGATGCATCAATTTACTCGATTTTTTTTCTTATCCTCAGTAAAGTATTTTACCAGTATTCGTTTAAGCATGAGGACGCGACCAAAGGGACTGCCACACAGTAGGTGGAAGTGCCTTTGTTCGCGTCCTCGTAGGAGAATTGATTGTAAGTATAATATAATGTAGGTATTAGGTTGATACTTTCATGGGCGCCTGAACGCCCCCAATGAGAAGAGTCTGCAACCCCACAATGCCGGCGCCCGTCGGTGGAGTCGCGGTTGTATTATATTTCCCTTGGCTCCGTGGGTGGCGTCCACTTACCATCTTAACGGACGCAGCGAGCCCCACATACCCGTGGTATTAATCCCCGTCCTCCACGGGATGCGGCAAGAAGCATTACTCGGCAAAAAGGAAAAAAAAGAGGTTGATACTTTCATGTTGAAAGTCCCATTACTCAAATAGCATGATGTTTTCTTAAACGTGTGATGCAGAGTTAAAACAAACTATTCACGATTAATTCTAACCGTACTTAAGCACTGATTATCTCTGACACGAATCGGATAAGTTCATCCTAATTCACGACACGAATAAGAAAGTCGCGTTTGTTGGTCCAAGCGGGGGATAATTTGAAAGTTGTTTAGTACACATATTACATGTCAATTTTTTCTACGGATTCCATGTCAATTATTATAACAAATGTTGTCTTACGCAACTAATATTATTAGTTGATTATTAGACCGAATTTGAATGGTTCAAAGTCCGCAACGACGCTTTTCTTTTAAAATAATTCATGCAGAAATTCTAAAACGCTAAATTGCTCTACATCTTGTAGAGCACAAGATGTAGAGCAATTCCGTTTTCCGTCAATTCTAGCGACATCTTATTAATCTCTTATATATAAAAATGAATTGCCGTTCGTTAGTCTCGCAAAAACTCTAGAACAGCTGAACCGATTCGGCTATTTTTAGTCTCGAAATATTCGTGGAAGTCCAGGGAAGGTTTAAACGGTTTGTATGCTTAACGAAGTGCGCACGGGTCAGCTAGTATGCTTAATATTTAAAACAGCGGTTGCCCTTTTTTTAATAATATGCTGTTTTTTCGACTTAGATATTTGCATATCAACTTTACAAAATATTCATAATAATCTCAAGAATGTGGACCTTAACAGTAGCCCTAAATTAATAATAATAATAATATGTATAGACGCTTCACAACACGTCAATCTGGCCCTGTGCTAAGAATCCGAAGAACTTGTGTTACATGTATCAATATAATATATTTAATACTTTAATACTGTACACATAATTAAGATTTTTATTATATTAATACACATCCATGACGCAGGAACATTGAAAACTTTTTGTTCCCTCGGAGGGATTCGAACCTGCAACCTCTCGGCCGAGCACCAACGCTGAACCACTGCGCTACTGAGGACATACTTGTAGGATCTTTATATGCCTACTATGTAGAGTTTACTGTGAAAGTACCAGCGCTGAAAGACTTTTGTTTTTCAAGTTTCTTTCAGAAATGTCCCAACGTCATAATATATATTTGCCAATACAATAATAAAAAAGTAGTAAAGTTCATTGACTTGAACAATACAGCAAGAATTTAAATTATTTTGGCACGAATCCGTTTTTGTGTGTTGTTGTTGCCAAAACTATCCTCTTCCAATTTAACTCTTTCTGTATTTAATGATTCGTCAAACAAAAGAAAATAAATGAAAAAATATAGGAAATGTGCATCAAAACTTTTTTGCCTAAATCGGCATATTTTCTTCTGCAATACAATATAATTTTTCTTTGTTCAGTTCATTTAGGTAGGCTACAATTCATTTAGGCTACGTAGGTACATTAGGAAAATGAAAAAAATACCAGAAAAATTAAAAAACCAGCCCACTAGTAACACACACAAAAAACCACACCACGAGTGTCCATGTGTATTGCGCACACTCTTGAGTGTGCGCAATACACATGGACACTCTCTTCCTTTTACTCTCTTATCCTAGTGGTACGGTTAATCGACACGACTGGCGAGAGAACAGACGCAGGGCCGACTTTTGACATTCCCACGCAAGGATCTACTAAATAATAAAAGAACAGAGGCCCGGATTCAAGATACTACCATCGCTATTATGAGTTACGAAGTTCGATAGGTGCCCATAGGATCAGTCAGCTGAAGTGGCAATGGGCCGGCCACATAGCACGAAGATTGGACGGTCGATGGGGCAAAAAGATCCTAGAGTGGAGGCCACGTACTGGCAAGCGCAGTGTGGGACGGCCATCTACCAGATGGACCGACGACCTGGTGAAAACTGCCGGGTCACGTTGGATGCAGGTGGCAATGGACCGGTCGCACTGGAATGTGTTGGAGTGGCCTATGTCCAGCAGTGGACAGTAAAAGGCTGAAACGACGAAGTTCGAAAACAAAATTTATGGGATTTGACATAAGCTTCGGTAAGTGACATACGAATTCGCATATTATTTAGCGAACGTTATGTCAAATCCCATACATTTTTATTGTAGAACTTCGTAAGTGATAACGATCATATTGAATTAGTGGTATAATAATATAATTATAATAGTATAATTCATGGTGACATCGCTATTATCACTTGATTAAGCTCGAAAACAAAATGTATAGGATTTGACATAAGCTTCGATAAGTCACATACGAGTTCGCTTAACATTGTGCTCTCATCGCTGGAAAGATCGACATTGCTATAAAATATTTTCGAAATGACCTTATAACATAATCAAGGTTACATTATGAATTGTAAATATGGAACATAAAAAACGAGATATAAATGTCATAACTTGATCACTTAATTATGTAATAGCGATTCACTTCACGCTACTCAGTGGGTTAGCAGCATCAATTGATATCTACGTATTCGTAACGAGAGGAAAATGTATGAAAATTATGACCATTATGTATTTCGTCATCATCATTTCGACAACCTCTGTAGCGAGTTGAGCGCGATGCTCAACCTGGAGGGCGCGGGTTCGAATCCCGCCGAAGGAACAAATAGTTTTCTATGTTAAATTTGTGTATATAACATCTGAAATATGTGTACCTTATAGTATAACATTTCATAGATTAATAATACCCAGATGTCGAATCTTCATAAAAAAGCATCAAAACGTTTGAAGCAACTAAATAAAAAAAAAAAGATATATACATTACATTCGCCGACTGACAGGCCGTTTGATCAAACTAGGACAAAATTTGATTTGCGTCGATTTCTCTACAAGGTGTAAAATAAATTTGTGATAATACTTTAGGGTCTGTATGTGCCTCGTATGTAGAGTATACTGTGAAAGTACCAACGCTGAAAGGCTTACTTTTGACCATGTTTGTATGAAAAATGCCACAAGATCATAAATTTTCCAATACAAAAATTTTAAAAAAGTACCTCTTTCAGCGCTGTTATTTTCACGGTGAACTCTATAAACAGGACCCATACACACCCTAAAGTTATAACATACATTAATATTGTAGCCTGTATTAATGTTATTATTTTATGAAAAATATTTAAAATATTTCCATTGCGTGGTACCTGTAACACAAGTTCTTTGGATACTTAGCACGGGGCCAGATTGACTTGGTGTGAGAGCGTCCATAATTTTTTTAATTAAAAAAAATACTTTCGATAACGTTACTATTACGTAGTTGTCAATTGTTTCTGCTAACTCTGTTTGTTGAAGTAATCAGAGCGTTAAAGCTATGTTTACACCACCGTTACGAATTAATATAATCTTTGATCTTTGATTAATAGAATCCGGAACTAATTTGATTGATTTTCTTTTGGTCTTATGTAAACAGTTGATTGCATTTTGTAAATAAAGTTAGTGAACCGTAACGAAAGGGCTTTTTGGTATACAATTTGAAACTTTGTTCAGAAATTATTGCGAATATAATTTTGTAAATAATACTAATTAATTGGATTAATATATTATTCTCCAACACTCGCTTTCAATAAGGAATTGAAGATATGAACTGATGAAGGTGATATGGTGAATTATCTCAAAATCAGAATTTTAGCAAAATTCTGATTTTGAGAAAACTTAATACGTTAAATACGTTTTAAAACTCAATTTCTGGGTAATTTTTTTGCGACATATTATCACCTTCATCCATTCATGTCTTCAATTGCAATTAGCAGTTGAGATTAAGGGTCAGGGGCCTTTCTCTCCAAACTGATTTGATTCTGATTCAAATTCGACCGTGCCGCGAGATCCCGAACATATTGACGATTGTTTATTTTGATTCTCAGTCGATTATGGTCAGGAGTACAAAAAGTTACTATCTAACGATTTTCTATATCCTGGTTGGTTTCAAAGTAATCCACCAAATAAAATACCAAAAGCCGTTGAGATTGAACTGATTCGATTCTCGATTGTATCGGGAGTAAGCCTGCAGGTTACAGGCGACGAGGCGTGCGTTTTTGTCTAACCCCCGACAAAAATAGAGGGGTGTAAATAAAAATATAAGTTTGTGTCTGCTTGTGTGATGTCTGTGTCATAGTAACACCCAAATAAATCTTGATCTAGTTATTTAATGGTTAATTGAGAGTTATCTATACATATAATAAATCTGTAGAGGAGTCGTGTCTGTACATTGAAGATATTTGAAAAAAAATATGATAGGGGACCTTTATTTACGCAATAGTACCCAAAACTATGATTTTTGAAATTTTTGTCTGTTTGTCTGTTTGTCTGTTTGTCTGTTTGTCTGTGGGTTTGTGCACGCTAATCTCAGAAACGGCTTATCCGATTAAGATGTACTTTTCACTAATATATTGCGGCAAGCTTCACTTAACATTTAGTGTTTGTTTTATGTAAATCGGTTCATAAATAAAAAAGTTATGACAATTTTAAAAGATCATGTCGTTTTTGCTGGACGTTTGTAGGAAGCGCGCGGCGGGCCCGGGAGCCGCGCGCCGCCGCGCCGCTTCAAATTGTATTCGCAGCAAACGCACCGGGGCCGCGGGGGTGACTTTTATTTGTTAGTTTTAGGCTTGCTAGGTAGGGACAGTCTAAGATTTTTTTTCTTGAGTTTATTATGAAAGTTATTTGTATAAAATCAGTTAGTACTTTTACTGTAAAGTCCTTAGTGATAAGTAGGTACTGTATACATATTTGTAAGCGTAGGTTAGTAATAAGTAAATAAATAAAAACCGGCCAAGTGCGAGTTGGACTTGCGCACCGAGAGCTCCATACAAACCTGATTGACATAGAATTTTGATTTGGTTACAGCTTGAATATATTAGAGACCTAAGTATTTGTTATAAGTTTCAATTATACACATTCATGACAAACGGTACTAAGTTTAAAAAAATCAAAATATTTTGACTATCTATATAATGTTACTAAAAACGTATGGTTTTAGACGTTGCTTGGTTTCAAATTTTATGATTTTGAGTTCACGGGAAGTACCCTTTAGGTTTTGATTCCCTTACGAGTGTCGAAAATGACGAAATTTAGCGACATACCTAAGCAACTGCTTTTGGTTGCATTGGCTAAGAGGTCTGATTTTTTTAACTGCTTCAAGGAACAGTAGGTATCCTGAGTATTTTATATAATTTTCATCTTGATACCTACACGCGTTTCTGAGTAAAAGGGTCTTGACAGACAGACGGACATGGAAATGATCTTATAATATGTGTTTCGTTTCTTCCTTTTGAGGTACGGAATTTTAAAAACAGTTTTAAAATTTTCATAAATATATTGCTCTTTATTTTGTTTTTTCTATTTTATAACATAATATACATACGTTAAAAAACATCTTAATAGTTACTAAACTGTGTTACAGGGGAAAACTGTTGATACAACTCGATTCCAATCGAGATACCTTTTGAAATTCTAGCCTTTTGCGGCCTGTCCTGGATATGTGTTAACAGATTATTATGGGTTTTTTTGCCAAATATCATAATATTGATAGAGTATTCTCATCTATCTTACAAGCGATAGCGCGATGCAGAGCAGACCATAATAGCGACATCTATACGCCAAATGCCGTACTTTTAATACAATTATAGCAAAGTTGAGTTGAGTAGAATACGCTATCCGAGAGTTAAACTCAGTGTGCATCATTAGCAATGTATAATATTATTTTGCATTGTATATTATAGTTCTCATACTACAGCCTACTATTACTGTACATTTTATAGTCTTCTTTGTCCAAATTATGTATTCGATAACTGCATAATACATAGAATTTTGATTAACATAAGTATTGTGTTTACAGTTAAACTAAAAAAGTTATGTCAATATAAGTTAGATTTATGTTTTTCTTGATATTTTTATTTCTTAGTTTTTATTATGGACCGAATGGTTTTTATGTTAGGTACAACTTAGGTTTGTTTTCTTTCTTTTGGTACTTTCTATATTTTGCTACTTTTCTGTATAAAATCAGTACTTTAACAGTGAAGTGATTTATAATCAGTACCTACATGTTTGGTTATTAATAAATAAAAAACCGGGCAAGTGCGAGTCGGACTTACGCACCTAAAGGCTAAAATACCGCAAAATTTTGCGGCGCGCTGTCTTAATATCATTGTCGCCACACCAGCAGCGTCGGCGTGGAAACGATCATCGTCTGCAGTCGCTGCGGCGCAAAATCCATACAAATCTTAGTACTAGATGTTCGTCGTGTATGTGAGCGTACTATCAAGTAGTCCCGTTCGCATTATAGTAATTATACACGGTCGTTTGTCAAGCTGGTAGTAGGAATTGTCAACATAAAGTAGTTTTTTAAATACCTCGACGACAGTTTTTATAACTAAAAATATTTTAAAAACAGATTTATTATAACACTGCCCTAAATTACTTTTCCACGCGTACGGAGTCGCGGGCACAGCTAGTCTATAATAAAATTCACCTTTTCTTACTCAAGGGTTATATATCTACTTTGTGCTCGAGGCTAAAAAATAGCATGTTGTGTTGAAAAGCGATTACATATTATATATGTAATCGCTTTTCACGCAATTACCTCTTAAATGCTCCACCCACTAGTGATAATCGGCTAACGATTTTTTAGTAGACAAAATAGAACATACTGAGTGCAAGAGCGCACGTCAATAAAAAGTCGGTTAGAAATAATATTGAGGAGAAATCGGGCCGATTAATTATAGGTCCTACGAGTAGTATGCCATGGGTACCCTACATAATAATACTCGTAGCTCCCCTCACCGATTTCGGTGTCGGTAGCTGATTTCATTGAAACCAAACCAGCTACGCAGGAGTCGTTTTTATAGTGCCCAAGTGTGCGCGCAATACACAAATACACTCTCTCTTCTTTTTACTGTCATAACCCAGTGGGTAAACCGACACGACTGACGAAAGAACAGGCGCAGGACCGACTTTTTACATGCCCATCCGACGCTTGGATCATCTTTCTTATCAGACAATCAGGTGGCAGGACTTATCATCAACCAAACTTGGAAATAACATTTTTTGTTGGGTCGGGATTCGAACCCACGACCTCCGGTTCAAGACGCTCTGAACCACTAGACCACGGAGGCGATATATACACCCTACATAGCATGAATCATAAAGGTGAATATGATATTATGACCTTTACACACATTTTCATAAACCCGCCTCTCCGCATTAGCAGAACATGTTTTTAATTGGCTCGGAAAACTTCGTGTTCTAGTGCTAGTGACTTTGTTATTATCTTAGTTATCATACATTATCCAAAGTGCGTTCCAGTTGTATGGTCCGAGAGATACTTACTTGGATGGCAATGGTTACCTTCTGCGAGTGCCTGACAGAAGGAGGCCGCAGAACGGGAGAGAGAGGTGGAGGTAGCCGTAGATCCCGTTCGCAGGAGGCGAGGAGGGCGCCGGCGCGGAAAACATGAGCGCCAGCTCCCGCCTTAAGAGGAAACACTACGAAATTTTTTAACATACAGAAATAGGGGTCTACGGGATTCCTGTTTCCTCCCTCGATAATGCTGCTAGAGTAACAATTTTTTTCCTGAATATTTATGTATATTGTTTGTACGTCCCTATTCCTTTTTTTAATAAATTAATTATTTAAAGAGATATGGACGTTCAAAAACCTAAAAAAAATGGTCAGACTCTCCGCTATGTTTAAACATCAGGGAAAACAGATTTGACTACATTATACAACAAAATCAAAAAATAGGAACCTAGGTCAATTCTTTTTTCGCTAATAAAAAAAATATATTTAAATCGGTTAAGTTTTGAAGGAGGAAACAGGAATCCCGTAAACGTCGATTTCTCGTACTTTTAATAGGTAATTTCAGTTCAAGTTGCAGTTGTCTTTGTCGCGCTAGTGCTGGGCTAGCTAAGGCACTGCGAGACAGCAATAGATTTTATAAATACCTAATTTGTATTTCTCTCTACCGTGCTGTTTCCTCTGGTGTCGGATTGGGGAATCCGTCTCCCATTTAATGAGGCCATGTTCGGTAGAAGAGCGTCCGGTGCCACGGAGCGCTCTCCCGGAAGAAAAGCAGCTGTAGTGCAGGATGCAGCGAAGGTTCTGCAGCTGAAAGCAGAAGGCGCTAAATCAGTCGCTGCTGTTATCGCCTAGGCTGGTCCGGTAGCCCAGCACCAAGCTGGGTTTTAGTGCGGTAAAACTCAGGAGAGTCCCACATATCCCCAGTCAGTCGGGAATCCCTAAAAATAGTTATTAACTTTTGAATCACATCCAGTTTATGTATCAACTTTGCCCGAAAGAAACAGGATTGTGATTAAAAACGGATGTCGTTATTATTTTATAAATTTTAGTATCTTTAGATATATTTTATCTGTATATAATATAACAGGTGTAAAAAGAGCAGTCACTCAACACAACTTTGGGATATGATTATACTACCTTGTCTCAATGTAGACATGTTTTTTTTTTTACAAGAAATAAAAAAATTTTTTTTTTTGCATATTGTTATTTTTGCGACAAAAAAATACATTTCCAAAATGAGATAAGGTAGTATAATCGTATCTCAAAGTTATAGTGACACCCTGTATGTCTGTGTATAAAAAGAGGAGTTATGCTAATAAAGAATAAATACACATAGACTGCCAAATTCATTACCCCTCCTTTTGCCTTCATGTTCGGGTAATAATTAATCGGTACGTCATATAGATAGCTATTGAAACGGCCGGGTCTAGGAATAGGCGAGAGAGACCGTCATAGTTTGTATCAAGAAAGTACATCCGCCGGTCGTCCTGCCGTTTCTAGTGCTTTCATCTGGTGCAAACCTCAGATACTCTAATAGTTGAATTTAGATAAAACAGTTTACTTTGTGTAAACAGCTTTATTCGTGTAAAAGGTTTAGGTATTCAACACGTAGGCATTTTTAAAATGACGCGTAGCATAACGTAAAAAACGCTTTAAAATCTAGGAGTTTAACGCGAAATAAACCTTGTAAAGTTAGAATTAGAATAATAAGGGCGTGTTTCACCAAGCAATGTTAAAGATAACACCATGTTAAATATCATATTATCCCTCTCGTAGTTCCTGTCAATGAATGAGATGGCATGGTATTTTAACATGGCGTTAACTTTAACATTGCTTGGTGAATCACGGCCTTATGGTGTTAAAGTTAGAATAATAAAGGTGAAAATTATGTGTTATTACACACGGCTGAAACAATTTTGATAAAATTTTGTGTGCAGGAACCTGACATATTATATATCTACTGGTAGTCAATAAGGCGGTAGTCTTAAGACCACTCTATACGTAAATTAATAGAAATATCTGCTGATATTATCTGTTTTGTTTTTATTTTTTTAAGATATAATATGTAAAACTTACAGCTAAGTAGGTATAATCTAAATAAAAACAGAATATATAATAGTTACTAGTTTAATGTAGTTTTAGTAAAGCTGCCACTAAACCGTATTGTAACTTACTACTGATGACTTACCAGGGCGACATAATCGCTAAGCGACAAAACCCTTTTAAATATAAGAATAAAAAAAAAAAGCTGCCACTAATAAAGAAACTAAAAGTTGCAGTTCAGTAAGGTCACTCAACAATTTTGTTACAAGGATCAGAGTTCAGATTTGAACCCCAGATCCGGGTGCCACTCTCACCACTAGATCACCAGCCTCTCACAAACCAGTTCAAAAGTCACGACACAATAGCCAGAAACACATGAATAATGGAAATCGGCATTAACATTTTATTGCTTAATAGTTTATATTATGTGCCTAACTTATTGCTGTTTATGTAATGTTTAACTTGGCGAAAAATGGTGCAACGCGCGGGGCTGGTAAATTTTAAAATGTTCGACACAAAAGCGCGCTGACGCGTTTTCGTCAACTATTTGGGAGTCCATTCGAATTTCGAACTAGCGACTTTCGTAAACGATGACGACCTCGGTAGCGCAGTGGTAGAGTGCGTTGGTGCTAAAGCAAGAGTTTGCGGGTTCGAATCCCGCCGAGGGAACAAAAAGTTTTCAATGTTCCCGGGTCATGGATGTGTATTAAATTTGTGAATGATGTAATAAAAATCTTAAATATGTGTATAGTATAAAAAGTATAAAATATATATTTCCGTTGTGTGGTACTGTAACACAAGTTCTTCGGATACATACCTCGGGGCCAGATGCGGGGCAAGTGATGATGTGTCTAAATTATTATTATGCATAAAAACAATCTAAAATAATTCCTTATAGAAATAACGTAGGTAAGTAAATACCAACTTGAAAGCGATCTTCATATTTTTACTTTTACAACTAAGTATCTAGGTATTTCCAATTCGAAAGTAATATTTTAAAGGAACATAATTTATTTTTATAATTAATTACTAAGCGAATTAATTAAAAATTATTTACGACGAAGTTTCACTCAAAGACCGTGATTACCGTTTTCCACTTTTCCCCGTAAGTTACGCTTTCAGCTTACGTGGAGCGTGTCATTGAAGGGTCATCATTTTCACAGTCTAGTCTAGGACAGAAAATTGTGTAAGTGATAGGTTAGAAACCAATAAGTTTGAAAGTTATATACTAATAGAAACTGACTATTTTAGAATTTACCTATTACTGGTTTGAGGACTAACCCGGCGAGGAGAACTGGGGCCTTACTCTCCAAACTGATTCGATTTTGATTCAGTTTCGATCGTGCCGCGTACTTCCCAATAAATTGACGTTTGTTTATTTTGATTCTCAGTCGATTGATTTGGACGGGAGTATAAAAAGTTACGATCTAACGAATTTCTTTATCATGGTTCTTTATTATAGTATCTGTAGTGTTCTGTGTTTGTCTAAATGGCGATCTCTTTATCGTGGACAATATAAGTACTATAATTGGTGGGGGGCTGCCCCACTCAATGAGTATTAAGACAGACGTACTAAGAGTGAGACGTACTAGAATTGTTGACGGTACAAGGAGCCCGCCTTTCGTATAATTTAGTGCACACTACAAATGGCGACGAGGATAAACCTTTAATACTAGTAAGTCAGTAATAAGGTCAGTGAAAAAATAATTAATTTTGTAAATCACGTGCGTATTGGAAAACTAAATTGAAAAGGAAGGATGAGCTCATTGACACCTAAAGTACACTAAAGTATCATGATTATAAACTAGTTTAACTGGCGTAATTGTATTGCATTTCATAGGAGTTTAAAAGATAAGAAAATGCTTAATTGTTAGTAAGAATGTTCATTACACCCTAATACGAGTCTATTAAACTGGGCACAAAAAGTGTATCAGGATAAGGGGTTAAAATCATCCGTTCAAATAAGTAATATTCTACGAATATGATGAATCCAACAGTGAGTAATAAAATAACAAAATTATATGGTTGTCTAAGATGGCGAATTAGTTATTTAAATAAAAGGGTGACGTGCTTACATATAAAATATATAACATCCATGGTTATAGCTCCTTTAAATGTAAACATAGGACTTAAAATATGCTGTGTATGGTCGATATGAACAATGCTCAAACACTAGCTGGGTTCATATTATTACTTATATTATATTTTTAAACTTGATCTTTTGTAAAAAATTTATTATATGCTAATATCAAGTCGATCAGGCATTTCAGAACAAAGAACTGACAGATACTTATAGTATATAAGAAAATGGACAAATTATATTAAAGAATAACATTGGAGAGTTAAAGACAGATTAAAATAATATAGCGTAGACAGTGTCTATAAAGTTCACATCAGTTATTTTGTTTGTGCGATGCACTTGCAACTGTAATAGTTATACTGTAATAGGGGCAACAACTGTTAATTTCAAGCAAAAACCTGTAACGGTTTATTATCCTTGTTTTGCAAGAATTGTTTATAAATCATTGGGATTCCTTTTAATTGGGAAAGAATTGGGGTTTAACTATATGAAGTCACTTGAGATTGTAATAACTACATAAAAAAGGTGGTTAGTGGAAGAGATTCATTTTTATAAAAATAGGGTAAAAAGTAAAATATGAGTAATATGATACTCATGGATTTTGTAAGCCCCTTACAAGACTGGCTGGCTAACTTATTTTTGTTTATTGAATTTGTGATACATATAGCAGTTTGAGTGATTATGCAGAAATTATGCTATCAAAACTCTTCTCTTAAATATATAGCTAGTATTATACAAGTGATTGAAATAAAAAAAAAAGGTAAGATTTATATATTCAGTTTAATTGCATTAGACATGAATTCTACATCAGTAATTGACTGTGACGGTAAAACTGGAAAATGTATTATTTATTCTGCGAATATGTACAGTAAAAACATATTTAAGTTTCGATAAAAAAGTTTCAAATACTGTGTACTGCCTTGGGTGGTACAAATAATTAATATTTAAAGCGAGTTTAGTGTATTGGATATTATTAAAGAACAATGCAAGGAAAACTTAACCATCTCCAATATGAAATGCTACGCAGTATTTTAAGAAGCGTCTACTTCAGAATAAATTATTTAATTGTAATAGTAATATGAAGAGTTGTTTACAATGCAGGAATTAAATCTTTGTCGACCCCAGCAATGCGAAGCTATACTGGCTAAGTCTAGATGTAGGTACAATCTTAAATTTCATAATATGTTATATTATAAAATAATAATAATGAAAGATAAGGGTTACATGGATCTTTGCTACGATGTATAATTAACAAAAACGTGGTAAGTGTACAAGTTAAAACGTGATTAACATTATTAAAGATTAGCTGTAAATTGCCATTAAATACATAATCCCAATCAGCGGAGAACGCTGTCTCAGAAACAGGTTCAGAAATAATAAATTCATCTAAGTGTTTCAATCGATCTACAACGTATGGATAATGAATTTTGTCATCATACATTGCTGTCTAGAACCAAGTTTGTATGGTTGTTTATTAATTACATTAAGTTGAAAATTACTTTTGGAAATCAAACCACTTTGTTATCGCACAAGGATGCTTCAAAACATTAAATACAATAATAAACGGCAGAAATGAACTTCGTAACTGTATAATATACATATTGCTGTATAATAGGTATACATAATACTGTATAAAATACATATTGCTGTACAATATACATATTATTAAATTTTGAAAACATAATCACAATATATACGTGAGTATGGATAGTCATGCGCAAGCAGAGCATGATTGAACGAAACAACTAATCCTATCTTTAGATTGGATTTCGGTTGAGCAGAAAGTTTATAGTCAGTACACGTAAAGTTTTCTTTTGTAAAATATGTCGAATCCCCGACTCTCATATTTAACTAAGACTTTCCGGTTACTTTGATTGAATCATAACTAAAGTAGCTTGTGTGTAGTGTATACTGATGTTGACTATAACTGGGTTAATTTGGGGTTTGGACTTGCAAGACTTATTTGGCGTCTGTGAGAATACTGTTTTATATATTATTATCTTAGGACTGGGTTGTAACAAGAGTCTTATAATAAACTTTGCTGTATACTAAGGGCTATTAGATACAGTGATATACTTACTTATCTAGTGAGATACTATTATTATACATATTTCAATATATTATATTGTAATTAATCTTCTATCTATAATGATGTTGCTCTAAAATCATAATATTAATATTATATTAAGTTGTTGAAATATTATGTCAAACAAGTCAGTATCTACAAATTACCCAGTATCAAAAAACCTTATCAAAGAATAAAAGGATAGCTATAGAATGTCTTGCATACCTATGTAAGACACTGGAATTATGGTAAGTAGGTCTTTGAAAGTGCCTATTGCATACTTATTATATGCAAGGGATCCTAGAATCATGCAGAGTATTCTACTGGAATGTTATATATTGATATGGTTAAGTGAGTTTGGAAATTAAGCTTTTATTGAGATTAAAAGTTTAGGCCTTTTCATGTGCTATATACAAATTATATAGTATTCTATGAGTGACAAACTACTTTTGAAATCTTTTATAATGTAGTGCCTGGGTAGCGGTAACCAATACTGGTTGTAAATATTTTTTAGAATTCTCATTACATGGTCGGCCAATTTGTATAGAACCAATCATGTGGGGGTCCACTTAGAGGTTGTGGGTGAGAACATGAAACTCCCGTGTAAAAATAAAAATAAAATATATGAAAGTTGTTTTAAGTTGTTTAGAGCAACGCAGACTGATAACCTGATTGTCTGAAAAAGAATATGATCGATGCATCGTACAGGCGTGACGAAGCTTGGTTCTTCGCCTTATATAACTGGCGAGACTGTCCATTCCACAGGGTGCGATGGTGAGGGGTGACAGAGTATTTCTGTGTATTGTTCTTGAGCATTTTAAAGATGACTCCTGCATAGCTGGCCTGGTTTGGATGAAGCTAGTCACTGTCACCGGAATTAGTGTGGGCCTCCCACATAATAAAGCGTCCGAATAATGTACCTCAGATCTGGAAGTGTCTTATTGGTATACCTAGTTCTGAGACTGATATGAGCTTTATAGTTTACGATATGGTCATTGAACTAACATGTTATAAAACAATTTATTATTAGAAATTGAATGTTGTTTTGTAGATAAAGTACATAAAGTGGTTAGGTACGATTCTAATCTCAACTTCAAGTTTCAGATGATGATTACGACCTGAGAACTGAACGAGGCTAAATTGACAAAATATACCAATGTCTCATCGTACAAAGTATACCAAGGTGTCAAGTGGCAGTATGGGCCATCATCCTCAAATGAGAACCATACGTTACCGAGTGGTAACCAAGGTGTCAAGTGGCAGTATGGGCCATCATCCTCAAATGAGAACCATACGTTACCGAGTGGTAACCAAGGTGTCAAATGGCAGTATGGGCCATCATCCTCAAATGAGAACCATACGTTACCGAGTGGTAACCAAGGTGTCAAGTGGCAGTATGGGCCATCATCCTCAAATGAGAACCATACGTTACCGAGTGGTAACCAAGGTGTCAAGTGGCAGTATGGGCCAGCATCTTCAAATGAGAACCATACGTTACCGAGTGGTAACCAAGGTGTCAAGTGGCAGTATGGGCCATCATCTTCAAATGAGAACCATACGTTACCGAGTGGTAACCAAGGTGTCAAATGGCAGTATGGGCCATCATCCTCAAATGAGAACCATACGTTACCGAGTGGTAACCAAGGTGTCAAGTGGCAGTATGGGCCATCATCCTCAAATGAGAACCATACGTTACCGAGTGGTAACCAAGGTGTCAAATGGCAGTATGGGCCATCATCATCAAATGAGAATCATACGTTACCGAGTGGTAACCAAGGTGTCAAGTGGCAGTATGGGCCATCATCATCAAATGAAAACCATACGTTACCGAGTGGTAACCAAGGTGTTAAATGGCAGTATGGGCCATCATAATCAAATGCGAACCATACGTTACCGAGTGGTAACCAAGGTGTCAAATGGCAGTATGGGCCATCATCATCAAATGAGAACCATACGTTACCGAGTGGTAACCAAGGTGTCAAATGGCAGTATGGGCCATCATCATCAAATGAAAACCATACGTTACCGAGTGGTAACTAAGTTGTTTAAAGGCAGTATGAGCCTTCAGTATCAAATGAAAATCATAATATGTTTACTGGGTGGTAACAAAGTTGTCCAAAGGCAGTATGAGCATTCAGTCTCAAATGAAAATCATACGTTACTGAGGGGTAACCAAGTTGTTTTAAGGCAGTATGAGCCTTTAGTATCAAATGAAAATCATACGTTACTGAGTGGTAACTAAGTTATTTAAAGGCAGTATGAGCCTTCAGTATCAAATGAAAATCATATGTTTACTGGGTGGTAACAAAGTTGTCTAAAGACAGTATGGGCTTTCATTCTCAAATGAAAACCATAATATGGTACCGAGACGTAACAGAGTCGTCTAAAGGTAGGATGAGAATTCATCATAAAATATTATTATACAATTAATACAGCAGCAAAGACAGACAATCTTATATTGAAACAAGCATTGGAAATTTTTAAAGATGGCATGGTACTGTTATAGATACTAGTAAACCTGTTCGTGGCAGGAATTAAAATGGTTAAATTTTATGGAATCAAATCTTATTAGATATGTGGCTCATCTGTATGACTACTAGCAAACAGTTAGTATCATGAAATCGTCCTGATATGTCACTGATCTCTGTGAAGCTTTACATTATAGATGTGTAACTAAATCGTTTACAATGTATAAGGATATACAATGTATAATGTACAAGGTATATTCTGTATCTGTGTCTTTATTTGTCATACATTACTGGATAGTAACAGACTTTGTTACTAACAAGAAGTATGGGCCTTAAATGTTTAATATAATATTCCATATGTTGGAATTTAAAAGCTAGTAAATAAGCTAATATTATATTATATTATCAAAGTTACTTTTGGGCTTAAATTTTTTAAACTCAGATTTTAAAAGCGTTTGATCATTGATGTAATTATTATATTATACATAGATGCTCTTTCACCAAATCATTTAAAAAGAAAGGGAAAGGGAAAGGCTGAGTATGGCTATTATACATCGGGAGGGAATTAAGTTATTCTTATGGTTAAATCGGAATATGCATTTTGACTAGTTTTGATTCTTGTACTTTTCTATCTTATAACTGTAGCTTAGAGTTATTAAAATATACTTCTGAATAAGGAAGGGATGTAGTGTTCTGTGTTTGTCTAAATGGCGATCTCTTTATCGTGGACAATATAAGTACTATAATTGGTGGGGGGCTGCCCCACTCAATGAGTATTAAGACAGACGTACTAAGAGTGAGACGTACTAGAATTGTTGACGGTACAAGGAGCCCGCCTTTCGTATAATTTAGTGCACACTACAGTATCAAATCGATCCACCAAATAAAATATCAAAAGTTGTTGAGATCTAACTGTTTCGATTCTCGATTGTGTCGGGAGCTTACTCCCGAGCTGGTGTAAGAAACTAGCGCCGCGAGCGAAAATATATTAAGAAATGTTCATTTAAAAAGTTATACCAAAAAATAAATCACAGACAGGTTATATTTTATGTATAGTTATAACTTTTTCATTTGCCCTTTTGAAATGAAAACGGCCTTTTTTTTCACCAGACATTTTTCGGGAAAAAAGTAAATTGATCTGGCATACGGAAGTCGCACATTTTTCGGAATAGCCGTTTTTTTTAATAAACCATGTATGAATCCCGCATGTTTTATTTAAAAGTTAAATAAATAAATAATCATGTATTTCAAGTAACCAACATTCATATTAATATAAATACAGATTTAAATTTTATGACACATTATATTAACACAACTACAATTAGTAAAGATTTTTTTTCAATTAATTTACTGTTTGTCGTGAAAAGCATAACCAATACTTTGATTTACTATATTAATAAGAAGCAAATTTTTTTCAATTATTTTCGTTGAATCTTCGGAATTCAGTAAAAAAGAATCAGAAGCAACGTCAAGAAACAACTTATTTTAAGCACATCTTTTCGGTTAGAAAGAAGTAAAAAGTGTGCGGTTAAACTGTCCAAGTTACCACAAGGTATTTGTATCAACGTCTCCACTCTCCACGTTACGGATAAAGTAACCTCTACTTCCGGCAGAGTGGTCTCTTGTGTAATCTATTGTCGTCCAGAGTAAATCGCATTAAAGGTGTAACTAACCTAATTTTATATTTTGTGGCCGAATTTATGTTGTTATTTATCTTTATTTTTTATGTAAAGGACTTGAATCTATAAATATTATAATAATAGCTACCCTCACCGATTTCGGCGTCGGTAGCCGATTTCATTGAAACCAGGCCAGCTACGCAGGAGTTATTTTATAGTGCCCAAGTGTTTGCGCAATACACAGAGCACTCTCTCTTCCTTTTACTCTCATAACCCAGTGGGACGGTAAACCGACACGACTGGAGAGAGAACACGCGCAGGTCCGACTTTTTACATAAGAATCGTCTTTCTTGTCAGACAATCAGGTGACCAGCCTGCATTGTCCTAACCAAACTTGAAAACAACATTTTTTGTTGTTCCAACGCGGGAATCGAACCCTCTGAACTGAACTCTGAACCACTAGACCACGGAGGCGATTTATAATATAAATATTATGTCACCCTAGTAAGTACAAAAGTTTATGTTATTTAAATGATGATTACATTTCTAGTTTCTACGCTTAATTGAGCACTCTTGGCCTCGTCCGATGTAAGAGAAGCCAAAATGATAAAAAAATGATTATTGATTTCAAAAGTGCAACGCACACGTAATAAGTCCGTTATAAAATCGTTAATATTTTATGCATTTTAAGTATTGTGAAAAATATCTAATAAATGGTCCCTAGTTCAACTAGGGTAAAGACAGGAAACTTCTTCGCTTCTCCTTCTCTACTCCTTTCCGATACAATAAGACCCAAATGTACATATTTCGACCAAATGAATTTGTCAATGTTTTTTACTCGACTACATCGTAAAATGAATGTTTTGATTTTGACCTGTATGTAATTAAAATACATCTAATCAACACCGACCTGCTTCTATCTTGTGCACAAGATTTTAAAATACATTGTTAGTTTGTATTGAAAAATATTTTCAGGTAAAGTCTCATTACCTGAAATTTTCCATCAAACGCAATTAATCTTGTGCTAAAACATATTTGAGTTGTTTTATTTTATCCGTTACTTAATAAAAACATCGTTACGTCATTTTCTCCGAGGAATCTAGGTCGACTTTTGCTTTAGAGCTAAACATAAAAAGTGAAAAAAAAAATCTTTAGCGCCACTTAGAACGGACCAGATTCCATATTTGAACATTAAATGATGACAGGCAATGGAAAGTGTTCAACTTGTTGCGTTTCTATCCGCTATTGTCACGACTCACGTCACATAAATATATTATTTTCGTTTATAAGTAGATATTTTAAAGTTTAGAAATGCACGAATTTTTTAAGACCACTGATTAAAACGACTTTATCCCGCGCGTTTGTTATAATGCTACTCAAATATTATTTGGACATACTTACTGAATTATTGAAGTTATACTTCTTTTAGTGCGATAGGGAAATTTTGTGTACTATTTTGCCCGCGTGTGTAATGTCCAAACCTATTCAATAAATGTCTTATTATTATTATATAGATATTTTTTTTCTTTTCTTCTGTACCGGTCCTAACTGAACTTGCGGGCTTGTAGCCAAACAACCTCAGGTAAAATATGAAATTAATTTATGGTAAGGCATGCATTGAGGATCACGGCATTTTGTAAGTGATGTATTATTATTACAATATTACGATGCGCGCGCACGCTGACACGAAAAACAGACATCATGAAGTTGGCAACATTTTACAGAACTAGGAACTGTATTCGCATTTATTAATTCACGTTTTGAACCTACAACACGTGTTTTGTTTTAGTCCGTATAGTAAATACTACAAACGAAGGATACCTAATGCGAATAATACAATACATATTATTTATATTTTTTTATCAAGTTACGCCAAAGAAGTATAAATTAACTTCTTACGTGCTTTATTATGTTATATGTATGTATATAATGTAAACATTATATTGTGTAAAGGTCCTACTTTTTGTTGACCAATGTTACTACCGATCTTTCCGCAGATTATTCCATCATACAAATATGATCAATTATATGACCGACATTTTGTACACAATATATTATGTACTTTACGGTAGTCCCTATAGTAATATTTTACATCTAAGGTACCGCGGACCTCCGCTCATATGACACCAATCTTCTTGACATTACACTTCTAGTAAGTTATAAAATAAATTGACAAAATCAAAGTTATAAATGAGCTTGTCGAATTGTTATTGACAGAATATATGTTCATTATGTAATAGGAACACATTAGGGCCGCGTGTTGATCTGTGAACTACTAAATACCTGTTTGTTATAGGTCAATATATTTTTTATTGGTAAAATTAATGAGATGTTTGTTTGACTAATGGTTATGTATGTTATAAGTACCTTTAGGGCCTTGTCACACTAAGCATTTTGCGAGTCGCTAGTCTGAGGATTGAGGTCATTTAGTGAGGTTTTTTATTATTTTTACTTCCTGACCCGTGCCCACTTCGTTAAGCAGAAAAAAATAATTAAAAAACCGTTTAAACATTCCTTGGACTTCCACGAATATGTCAAGACCAAAAATAGCCAACTCCGTTCAGCCGTTCTCGAGTTTTAGCGAGACTAACGAACAGCGATTCATTTTTATATATAAGAAGATATAAAATTTTAAAAAATAGGATTAGTGAGGTGACATACAGTGTCAGCTCACACCGAAACGAGACACTTGCATATTTTAGAAGATAGCTATTCAAAATTTTACTTTATGCAGTACTACAGTAAGATTCATGATTCATTCACTGCAAGAGCAGTGCCGCGCTATGCAGCCTATCTTATTGTATAGTGCATAAAGTTCAATTTAATAGCTATATTAAAAATGCAAGTCGCGCAACGCCGCGTCTCTTTTTCGGTGTGAAAATTGCATTAGTGTCGATATATCAAATTTTAGTTTAAATATTGTTTAGATAAAAACACGCTGGTTGTTTTGTTATCCTCACACTAATTCCTGTTTTATATTACATTTGGGAAATTTAAAACAAGATTAGAATCAATTTTAGATTTACTTGCTTTGTAAGTACATAGTTAATAATACTCCGGTATAGGTACATACATTATATCGTTGGGTACACACTGTAAAATGTACCAGTCCTTCAATTCTACACTGGAAAGTGGAGTCTGGAGTAGAAAGCTAAACAGATAGACAAAGAAAGTTAAGCGATCAAGGAAGATAAGATTAACCTGAGTGTGCTAACTTTGTGCTAACTAACAAACCACAGTCGTGGCTTGTCATTATGACGTCACTGCCACCATTCAAGGATCTTTATAATCAAACTCAAAACAGCATGCTTGCTCCCTACACAATCGAGAATCGAATCAGTTCGATCACAACTGATTATGGTATTTTACTTGGTGTATTACTTCGAAACTAATCAGGATAAAGAAAATCGTTAGATCGTAACTTTTTGTACTCCCGATCATATCAATCGCCCGAGAAACAAAATAAACATACGTCAATTTATTCAGGAGTACGTGGCGTGATCGAATCTGAATCAAAATCCAATGAGTTTGGTGAGTAAGATCCTGTATTTTGCTCCCATTATAATAAACGATTTGATTTGATCCCTTCTATTCGCCCGCTTGGGGATGAATTCAAAACCAAATGGCATGTCATTTTAATTAACCCGTACATCAATTCATACGTAAGCCTGCGATTTCTGCAATTGGACGAAATTATAGGCTGAGACTATACAGGCTGTAAAAAGAACAGTCAATATAAATTTGTGATAACCTTTTCTCACTCAAGAATTTTTTTTTGTTTTTTTGTTTCAATAATAAATTGTTAAAAAAAAACAATTTTAGTTTTTGACAACGAATAATAAATAAAACTTTCTTGATTGAACAAGATAATCCAAACTTATAACATGATGCCAATCATTAGTGTTCAGAACATTTGTTAGCCAACATTTTTTTCAGAATTCCACCGTTGCCAATTTGTATGTGTTCCAATTTGTTAATGTTGCGTTAGCGAGTCCACCGGAACAAACATCTGTTACGCACAATGTTCGCAACAGTTCAGAACACCGTTGGAATCGAACCTTGACGCTGTTAAATATCTATCTTATTCATATTTTTGTTGTTTATTTTAAGGCAATATTGTTAACAGAAACTTATGTGTGTGAAATAAAATTTATTATGAATATTACTTATAGCGACTTATCTATTTCACCCTTTGCTATTATCCGGAATCCGGAAGCCTAAGTTGATTCAGAGATAATTCTGGAATACTATGGGCAAATCGAACACAAGTCCTCACTTAACTATAATGTATTAAATTAGCTCATTTCTATTTCCATTTTACAACACTGAATTTTCTCCGGACTGGGAGATTTCGATCAATAGAGTCACAAAGTGTTAGCCCCGCATGCCCACATCACTGACTCGTGTTTGTGTGATAAAATAATATAAATATTTAGTAGGTACAATAATTGAACAAACTCCTACTGAACATAATGGAAATTACAAAAGTGTCTACAGGCTGTAATGTTAATGAGTGATGATATTTTAGGGTGTGTATGGGTCCCGTATGTAGAGTTTACTGAGAAAGTACCAGCGCTGAAAGAGTTACTTTTTTTTAATTATTGTATGGGCAAATTTATGATGTTGGGATTTATTCTCATAGAAACATGAAAGTAAAGTACATAGGAGGCACATACACACCCTAAAGTATTATCACTCTCTTATTTTATACCTTGTATAGGAATAGTGGAGAAAATAAAAATAGAGAAGAAAACATTCATTTGGTCGTAATCATTTTTTTTGTTGTAGTCACCTACTTATTTTTTTTTACCTCCTGATTTCTGATTGTAAATATAGTTCTAATGTCGCTAAATCTTTCCTTCTTTTGTTACAGGTATGACCCGTTTAAAATCTATTACCTACCTACCTCCATGGACGTGAAATTCAGTTGGTATGGATTTATTGACTAACGGCAGTAATTAAGTTAGCTCAGACACATTCACAATACATGGTGTAAAATAAACGAGTGATAATACTTAAGGGTGTGTATGTGCTTACTATATAGAGCTAAGCTGTGAAAGTACCAGCGCTGAAAGAGGTACTTTTTTTAATTATTGTGTGGGAACATTTATGATATTACCTGGGAATTTCTCATACAAACATGAAAGTCAAAAATAAGTCTTTCAGCGTTGGTACTTTCAAAGTATAGTCTACATAGGAGGTTCATAATACTTTTGGGTGTGTAATGTGTATGTGACATATTACACACCCAAAAGTATTATGAACCGTTTAAACCTTCCCTGGACTTCCACGAATATTTCAAGACTAAAAATAGCCGAATCGGCTCAGCCGTTCTCGAGTTTTGCTAGACTAACGAACAGCAATTCATCTATACTTATAATAAAACTGTAGAGAGGTCAATTCTGTACATTGAATATTTTTTCAAAATACATATTGGAGGATGATTGGCGATCGATACTGATGCCAAAAATGCAATTAGTAAAATTTTTGTCTGTCTGTCTGTCTGTCTGTCTGTCTGTCTGTCTGTATGTGCGCGATAGGAACAAAAACTACTGAAGGGATTTTAACCAAACTTGGTACGATTGTAGCCCATATTCCTGGGCAGGTTATAGGCTATATAACATAACGCTACGATACATAGGAGCCGAGCAGTGACGATAAATTTGAAGCAAGTCGGAGGAATTTCGCGCGCGCGGGCTGCGGACGAACGGTTCATGCGGGGGGCGCGGGGGATCGCTTACACAGTGACGCGAAGCAATAGAATGTGGCACTAAAGTAGATTAGAACTTGAAATAAGTACCTAACTAACAGATTTTTTTTTCTGAGAAGAGTGTTTCCACAGTGTCATAATAATATAAAAATTGTATTTTTGAACTTGCTTCACAAATTGAAATAAATTATCATTTATTGTATAAATCAACTTAATTAACTGTATTATTAAAAGAAAGCCTTTCGCGATAATCTAAAAAAACGGGCAATTAAGCGGTTTTTGGTAAACTATTTATACCATCACGGTATTAATCCTTATCATTTTTAATACGTTAGTTGGCTTAAGAATTTCATGAAGACTATATTTGCCCTTTATACCTAGCAAGTATAATTAATAGTTTAGGAGATAATATAGCAAAATTAAAATCGTTTCGCCGTGATTCGATTCGCCGCGCGATACAGGCTGATGCGTGACGTCTTATACCCGAGTCGGGGTGTAGTGTAGGTAGCAGATGCTGGTAGGTAGGCAGGTAATTTTGGCAAAGGTTAACCAAAGGAACTCCACCCCACTGCTGGGTAAAAAATACTATTAAAATGTGCTAACAGGCAGTACAGGTAGTATGAATTTAACCACACACAGCCGCTAACTGTGCCCCCAGTAATAATCGTGTTAAAAGTACGGCGTATGGCGTATAGATGTCGCTTTGATTTGAAGATATATGACAATAAAAAAAATACTGGACGTTTGTATGAAGCGCGGCGGGAACCGCGCTGCTTCAAACATTCAAATTTATTCTTTTTTAATTTTATATTTTGTTTAAAACAAAATTTCATTTATTTATATTATTATTATTAATCTTAGGGTAGGTTATAAAAAACGCTACTAAAGCCGATCGGCGCGGCGCGCCGAGCTGGGGCCTAACACTCCAAACTGATTCGATTTTAATTCAGATTCGATCGTGCCGCATACTCCCGAAGAAATTGACGTTTGTTTATTTTTATTCTCTGTCGATTGATATGGTCTGGTGTACAAAAAGTTACGTTCTAACGGTTTTCTTTAACCTAATTAATTTCAAAGTAATCTACCAAATAAAACACCAAAAACCGTAAAGATCGAACTGATTCGATTCTCAGTTGTGTCGAGAGTAAGCCGGCTGGATCCTCGGCGGGGCGTGCCGCTGCGCCCATGTCTAACCGAGAGTTCCGTTTTAAAGACCTTAGTAATTGCAATATAAGTTTAAATTTAATAATACTTCAAAACATTAATGACAAAAACGGTAATAAGTTGGAAAAATTGAAAATATTTTTATGGTTTCGCAATTTATCCTATGTCGTTTAAATTTGATATGAAGCAACATTTTAATAGTGCATTAAGATGTTGCTTCATATCAAATTTCTATTCCCGGGAAGTACCCTTTAGGTTTTGGTTCCCTTTGGCGTGTCGAAAATTGCGAAAATTAGCGATATAAACGGCTGAATCTTTGGGTTGATGTGGCCAAGATGCCTGTTTCTTTTCACAGCCAGAAGGGACAGTAGAGCTGAGTTTTTAATATGATTTTTAGCTTGATACCTACACGTGTTAAAGTTTTGACACCCAGACAGACCAGACGGACATCTAAGTTAAATACTTTACTAAATTAACGTGAAAAATTGTCTGGGTCTATACGGTGCATTCGAATAATATTATCCTAACTTCGAATACCTTTGCTGACTTCTACATATTGTTCGAAGGCCTACTTCTTTTGCCGAGCTCCGAAAGGATAGTAATATATTATTATTATACCCTGCATACCAAGAGGCTTGCCGGGTACGTGTCTTGCTGGATCGGGATCAACACTGGGATGCACTGGGAAGTACCTAATACCTATTAGCGAAAGTTCTCAGCGGTTGCGCCAATAAACTAAAAATATATTAAAAAATACTAAAGTGCCCTAAATCACTTTTCCACGCGTACGAAGTCGCGGGCACAGCTAGTTATTATATATAAGAGAATATAGATTTTTTGTCGGTGACAAAGACAATACGGAATTTGGTATTATGTAACGGCTAAACTATCATTGAACTAGATCTTGTCTTCTCACGCTCACAGGCCTCTGTTACGCAACAATTTACCTAACTTTTATCACTTACAGAAAAAAAAATTGCTGCCCGCGGCATGCCCGCGTACAAACAACAGTGTCACATAGGAACTGTTTCGGAATAAAAAGTAGTTTATATGTGTTATTCCGTATACACACACTTACACACACTTTAATATCTATCACACTAATAATAATAATAGTGTGATAGATATTAAAATGCTACCAGGGGCCTTACTCTCCAAACTGATTCGATATTGATACAGATTCGATCGTACCTGGGCGAACGTTCCCGTATAATATTACGTTCGTTTATTTTGATTCTCAGTCGATTGATATGTTCGGGAGTACAAAAAGTTATGGTCTAACCATTTTCATACACATTTTCATATTTATCCTGGTTAGTTTCAAAGTAATCTACCAAATAAAATACTAAAAACCGTTGAGATCGAACTGATTCGATTCTCCATTGTGTCGGGAGTGAGCCTGCAGAATTCCATCGTAGGCATTACCAGCGTCCCTTATAGCAGCATAACTACTTTATACGTACCTACTACTACAGATGATAAAAAAATATCTATATATTACATCTTGAATTCAATGGAAAAATCATGAATACAATGTGCAGATTATCTTAATCTTTTTCGTGTAAAGTTTAACGTGTCTGTGTGTGTGTCAGTCTGTGGCATAATCTCCCCGAATGGATGAACTGATTTTGATCTAGATTTTTTTGTTTGAATGTTAACGTAATCAATAGTGTTCTAAGCTATAATTCATCATCGTCACTTAACTGCTAGTCATTTCGAGGGTGTCTTTAAAAAATACTTATCGTTGCTTTGTAACCAAAGATTGTAAATAATATACAACAATGAGTTACAATGAGGCTAATATAGCCTGTAGTTACAAGCCTCTACATGCTATAATATTAATGAGTGATAATAATTTAGAGTGTATAAATAATTTATAGAGTTTACTGTGAAAGTACCAGCGCTGGAAGAGGTACTTTTTTAAATTATTGTATGAGAAAATTATGTTGGTGCATTTCTCATACAAACATGAAAGTCGTAAATAAGTATTTCAGCGCTGGTACTTTCACAATATACTCTACATAGGAAACACACACGTTAACCCTAAAGTATTATCATGTTTCAGTGAGCACATATTAATTCTACATGACTACCGTTTCATTGTTATGATATAAGTGGCCAACATATTATAACCGTAACAATATAGAAGCGTAGGCACATGAGACCTTGTTGTT
This sequence comes from Celastrina argiolus, assembly GCA_905187575.2. Taxonomy (NCBI): domain Eukaryota; kingdom Metazoa; phylum Arthropoda; class Insecta; order Lepidoptera; family Lycaenidae; genus Celastrina; species Celastrina argiolus. The sequence continues at coordinate 17,612,212 of LR994579.1, forward strand.
TATATAACACGACTTTCGCTACGGCACTGACCAACTGATTTTAGTAACGATATGTCCATTTCGGCCTAATGATATGTCATGGTGACTAAATAGATAAGACTTAATAGAGTGGCCTGATAGCATGGCGAAATTTAGCTTTTTATTAATCAGGTAGATACAGGCTTTATAAATTAGCGTGATAAAACTGAGCTAAATTTAGCTACTTTTTACTAGCAGATAAGACCGGCCTTGAAGAAAGTTCTGACCTGTTTACCCGACCACGACGAAAAGGAGAGGTAATGATTTTGGCAGTTATGTTTGTGTCAGCATAGCGCCTAGAATATTTATCCGATTTAATCAAATGAGGGGTCAATATATTCGTCATGAATGGGAAAGTAATATAGGCTTTAAAATAATTATACTAAATCGTGATCGATATAATATATCGATGGCTCCTAAGTATACTGAGTCAAGTGTATATCTAAAAACTTTACAGTGCCAAATCAAATACACATTATTTTAATATTTAATGAGATTATGTAGTTATACTAGTATACGTCAAATATTTATATGTTCAAAAGGAATCAACTACCACTTATACCTCTATACTTCGTACTATTGAAACTACATATTGTGACGATTTTAGTTTATTTAGTATGTTAAAATAGATTATTTACAGTGTTATTTTCTTAGGTAATACCGTTTTGCTGTCCTAATTTATTTTCCTTCAAATATTAGTAGTTGACTCACTATACATGACTATAAAATAAAATGTGAACTATTTTTTACTGAGTCAAGTGTGTTACAAAGTAGGCAAAATAATTAAAATCTATTCTCATTGTGAAAATATTTTAATTTGGAATTAATAATACAACAAAAGTTATTGGAAACATTATAAAAAAATACAAAAAGTAATATAAATTTACAAAAAGTTTATAAAACTTATTAAATATTTAATCATGAAATAGCAAATTCCTAGGTCTTAGAAGACTAAAGACAAAATTGGTAATGTACGTAAAAATATTATTTGTTTCTCAAATGTATTTTAATATAACTAATAAGATCTTAAAAATTAAATAAAAACGAAGTCTCTTTTAATAAATTGAACAGAAATAAACTAACAAAATAGGTACTCTTTTGTTACGCCTCGCCGGTAGGTTTATTTAGCACAATCATTACATTTGTACAAATCTTCCAAGTAATTCGTTTTATAAAATAATTTGTAAGTTTCTTCTGCCGTTATTTCTATCTCAGTGACTTTGTTCCATTGCATTTTAGATCTATCAGGAGCAAAAATCCAGTTGTTAACCCTTTTAAGCATTGCTTTATAGTCCATCACAATGTCTTGTGGCAGTTCATTCTTCAACTAGCATTTTCATTTGCTCCTCATTTAGCAGTCTGTTGATGACGACAGGGTTATTGCTTTTCAAGAAAATAATTATAAAAAAAAAAGAAAATAGTAATCCTAAATCAAAAAGGGTTAATTATAACGGTAAGTTTTCGTTTATAATAAAATGTGCCAACATTTCCATGGGGTACATTTAATCATTTTTGGAGATCGTAGGCTGTGTAAGCGTAACCTTATCATTATACTTATTCGAATCAAACCACTCAACATACAACTTATGCATTTTAGGAATGAAAATGTCGTGACGTAAACTGAGTCAGTTTCAACTTGCACCAGAATGTCCGCGTTGGCGTCCCGCGTATTTCAGTATAAGTACAACTTGACTCAGTATACCACGCGTCAAATAAATAAGTTGTGTACTTGATCCCGTGTACGTCATTTTATCTTCAGCATTAATAAAGATATAAACTTTTTTTTTAACTGGTAAATAGAATCTGATTAAATTGTTACTAATATCACAAAAAGTGGAATTATTGAAATTTGTTAGTTGACTCAGTATACTTAGGAGCCATCGATATGATATCGATGATAGTCGATTTTCCCAAAAAAATTTCGTTAGTGGTTAATTGTTACTTATGGGTGCTAGGTTCTCACACCGTTCCCACACTCTCGTAAGTAATACCTAACTAAAACGGCCGTTATAGTTAAATAGAGTAAATACAGTATAGGATTTAGAGCTGTAATTAAATACCAATAAATTAGTTTAATTATTTACTTAAAGTTTGAACCGATTACTTTTTTTAATAAGATCTTTCTGTCATTGTAAACTTTATTTTAAAAAGAGTGGCGCTAGTTGCGGTTATTCCTCGCCAATCCTCGCCTTAAATTCGAATTCGATAAATTGCGCATCAACCAATCAACGCTTTCTTTGCTGTTTGTTAACCAATAACAGCGCGGTTAGTTTTCGAAATCGATTCGAAAGGGAACTGTGAATATATTTCAGTACCCCAAGCAGGAACGATCTCCGTAAAAGTAACTGTATCGAATGTCAATTGTATTGAAACTATCATGCTTTTCATGCAATTCTCATTCGATAAAATCAGTCAAATGTTTCTGCTTGGCTTATAGGTCGCTAAAAGACATAGACTAAGTGCCAATTTCAGCAACACTTGTTAAAGTTAATCCTTCATTAAATATCATGTTATCTCTCTTGAACTTCCTGTCAATTAATGAGAAGGCATGGTATTTTAACAAACCGTTAATACTCATAAGCGTTCTATCGGGACTAAGTTTAATATCAATTAACCCAAAAGAAATGCATAATGTCAGTGTAAACAGCTGTAACATTAACCCCTATTGTATGTCTGATACTCTACAAAAAACACAGTAATGATAGACAATACACCGAATACTATTGTTACAGTTTCATAATGGAACCTTCACTATTACTAAATAGCCATTTTTGTTGCCTGTTATACGAAGATCGAAAACAATGGGTAACATGATCGGTGATCGACTTTTCCGGGTAACTTGAGGTTGGAGGTTTTGTGACAGGCTATATAATAGCTTCTGTTTAAGAAAAAAGCATAAGGCTAGACTATATAGTCCGGAATCTCACCGTCTGGAGAAAAATACGAGCACTAAAAATAGAACTCAGCGTTAGTAATATAATAGAAACGCATTAGCAATGGAGCGCAGCATAGATGACTCCGTGACAGAGTCAGAAACGCATCAGAATAAAAATTTCAGCTAAATTCTAGAGCGAATTGACCAACAAAAATGGAGGTGCATAGGACATAATATGTTGCGTGACAAGCGAGAAATGTGAGCAAAGCAGTGTCAGAATGGTACCCAAGAGATGGAATAAGAAGCCGGGGTAGACAATGTCTAAGGGAAGACGACATTAAATGGACTGTTGGTCCAAAGTGGAAAGAAGATGTAGGTAAAATCAATTTAGGTTAACCCTACAATATATTTTCATTCTTATAAGTTCATTTAATAGATAAAAGATATTTAAAGAATTTACTTTCTTGGTGATGCAAGCGATGTCCAACTACTGTCAAATATATGCTATTAGGATTCATTTTGGCTATGCAAAATGCAATTATTATTTATTAGTTACTTGACTCGAGTCTATAGCTAATTGAGTAAGACCCGTCTAGGTTCTAGACTTTAGATTGTCCGTACCAATAAACAATTCTTTACGCATATCTAAGTCTCAGTTGATTAGACTTTATTTTTTGTTGCTCAAGGGCTAGTTTTGTCTAGCAGCCGTCTTTAATCGAATACCGTGGTTCGTGACTAGAAAAGCTGAGCCGGTAACTTTCGAAACCCGTTCGTAAGGTCTGCGCCATATCTGAACAGGGTACAAGTTGATCCCTTTAGTTAGGTCTTGAGTTCCGTCATAGATTCATAATCATCATTACCATATACCAGGGCTCTGATTCAAGATGCCATCGCTATTTATCGATTACGAAATTCGAAAACAAAATTTATGGAACTTGATATGACATACGAATTCGCTATCGAATAGAATTTCATTTAAATTTAACAGTTCGTCACGATATTAGCGCCAAATTGGTTGGAAATTGTCGATATTATGAAATATCCAATCCCATATTATCGATATTGTTTTCGACAGTGGCACATGACTTGACAGCATTGGAATCAGCATTAAAATATTATTAGTTTCGAGAGTTAAGTCCACAGCCGTGAATAAAATATGACATGTATAATATTATAGTAAAAAACTACAGTATATAGTAAAAATAAATGTACAGTTAGAAAAATCTTGGATGAATGGTCTTGTTCTAGCTCTAGTTATTTGTCCTTTTGATGTTATCCCACCAATACAATATGTAAGTAACAACGAGCCTTCTAACAAGCGACCTAAGCGGCAGGAAATCGTGTTTTCTACAACATTATATCACGATACGCTGAGCGAATAAATCGCTGCTATTAAACTTATTACTTGAACGAATTATGGTCAATAAGTACCTCTTACTTAATATTGTAAGTAAAGAGTGTAGATTATGATATCAATAAGATATAATATACAATTATCGTAAACAATTACAATTCTCAAGGTTATCAAAAATGTATGTAATCCCCACATTAAACTAAAAGGAAACTCGCGATCACTCCAGCTTTCAAACACAGATGAAATAGGGTGCATCCATTTGGGAAGTACCATGCCACAGACAAACACGATACTGACACGTGAAACTTATAAAACACCCCTTGTCTTTGTCGGGAGTTAAAAAAAGGGAACATTATAAAATATTCATCAATTATATGATTGTTGTAAATTTAGATTTTAGACAATGTGCAACATTTTGCAGCATCCGCTATTAGCTCTACAAAACGATTTTCGAGTTCCATTTTTTTTTTCCGGTTTCGTATCCGGATGGTAAAATCGGATAATCTTATTACGACTTTGTTGTGCGTCCGTCTATTTCAAGAACCGATATAGAATAGCTATAGTTACTAAGTCAGCTGAAAATTTTACCAAAGATGTATTCCTGTTGCCGCTATCAAAATTAAATAAATTTGACGTCTTTTACGTTCTACGGTACAGAAAACTGTCGAAAGCAACAAATATCTATCACGCTGGGAACGTGTCAACATTGCGCTACTTTTTACTCGCTCAAGGCTGTAGTGAAATAGACAAGTCCCACGCTACATAACTATGTGGAATATAACTGGGCCCGATTCGCGTGCCTCAAATTTCGTTTCGAATTTCTCTTTGTCCTGCTCCTACACGTGTGATTTAGCTCGCTTGCGAGCGGAACAGTTTGACGATCGAATCGAAGTTCGTGTTACGAGAATCGGGGCCCTAGACGCCATACAGTTTGTTTGAAATTGTTAATTTAGGTTTAATTTAATTACCGCGAAACCAACAGAAAGAGATAATATATTGGTTGTATTGCATGTAAGGTAGTGTACCTTAACGATTTTAACCTAATCTATATATCGCAGTCATCTTATTGAATCTGGTTATTTAATTGAATCACTAGGCGGTTATATAATGGCGTCAAACAGCTCGTACAGATAGCAATGTGTTGATATATTTGTTGATTAATTTACTTTAATGTTCGTTTTATTAGTACTAATTCGGAAATTTCGAAGTTTAAAACTAAAATATTAAATGGCTGTCCTAGTCTCGGATTCTAAAATTTGTTGGTAAAAACAGGATTCAATGAAAGCGCTAGTCATTCAATCAGATGACTGCGACATACTGTAACAAATGTCAGAGTACAGTACATTGCAATTCTTGCAAGCCTTACATGGGGCCATCTTTCCCAAGGTGTGCAAGCGTCCAAAAATTATTGACCTTTTTTAGCACACAAACGTTCTTTAACTACATTTTTAAATTGTTTTTATATCAAGCCTGAACAGTATACATTGACATTTTAACGATTTGCTACTGTACTCAATCCGATTTTTTCGTTTTAAAATGATGTAAATTCTTTTTGTCTTACAATACATTACCCAAAATTTATTGAGAGGCGACGGTCAAAATTCTTATTTCCTTAAAATTTTCTTAGATATTCAAAGGACGACACTTTTAAATGGACCGTATTGCTCCTTCTGCAGAACAAATATTGTATTAATGTCGGCTGCATTTCCTTTAGAAGCATTTCTTTACTTACTGTGTTACTATTTGTAATCATGTTAGAATGTATGAAAGAGTTCTACCAACTTCTTAATATTAATATAGTAATAAATTAATAATATATAATATCTATAGACGCTTCACACCAATCACACCACGTCAATCTGGCCCTGTGCTTAGTAGGTATCCGAAATGTAATAATAATTTTAATGAAATACATTCATACTATACACATATCTAAGATTTTTACTATGTTAATACACATCCATGACTCAGGAACATTGAAAACTTTTTGTTCCCTGCAGGATTCGAACCCGCAACCTAGGTCGAGCACCAACGCGCTGAACTGCGCTAAGGAGGTCGTCAAAGTAGACGTCTCCGTAATCTAGACTCCAGTGGCTTACCTTGGCTCTGGACTCAATTGATCGTGGTTTTACCAACAATGTTATATTATGCAGGTTTAGTACGCACGCTGATCACCTGTATCCCAAGCAGGAACATTTGAAAGTCCCGTAAAGTAAAGTAATCGATTGTCAATTGTATTCGTGCTGTCATGGTTTTCACAACTCGAATAATATTCGTTAACGTTGCTTTACGGAGCTTTCAAATGTTCGTACCTGGCTTACTGTACTGATCGTCTGACAAGAAATATAGCCATGAAAGTCGATACGGCGCCGGAACTCGGAAGTAGTTTCGCAGGGTTATTATCGTATCTTTTGCAAACAGCAAAGCAATCGCGAAATTTGCGCAAGTTTTGCTCTTGAACTTTATACACGGGTAAAAGGTAATATGCAATGAAATTATAAACTACCTCTAACCTAACCTAACCTAACCTCTCGTTTTATTGAATATCATTGATAATATGGAATAAGCGCCAAAACAAATTTAAACAGCGAGAGAGCAGTTTAAAGTTTTAAAATTCAGAAAAATTTATTTGGCGTCACTGTTTGACGTAATATTGAATTAATAGTTCCTATGATTGCCACTAAATTGTTTTTGGCGCTAGTGTCGTATCAAAAATGAAGTAAATGTGCATTCAAACACAACAAGCGATTTACACAATTTTTTGACGTTCAGCAATCAATCGCTATTATTGCGGGATTTTTGCAAATCGCTATTTTTATTTTTTACGTAATTAGCCACAGTCAGTCGGTCGTGTTGGCCTATTGCAACCATCAAAACTCCACACAAAATCATATTTCTGAAAGCGGGAAAACTTAATATCGTTATAATTAATTCAAAATTACATATCTAGAACACCAAGGACTTTACTTTCATACGGCTTTCATCATTTGCGCTCATCCACGGCACTTTGCATATTACACTGCAATTTACTCGTGTCTTAATCAGACTTTCGACAATCGCAGCTGAATAGTCAAGTTGTAGATTGTCTAGTGGTAATTTTAGACAGAATTATTTGATTACATTTAACTAATGATAAAATACTCGACGAAATCAGAGGGTGTGCGTAAGTTTTACGTGTCAGTATGTGTCTGTTTATGGCATTTTATTTTGTTTGAAAATTAATGTGATTGAGATAGTTCTTAATCTTAGCACAAAGTAGATATCGATGGCTAACAGCCGAAAAGGGATAACCGCCATTTATGAAATTTTACAGGAGAGAGATTTGAAGTTAAAAAAAACGAAAAAAATTCATAAAACAGTAAGTATAGCTCTCAAAAGGCTGAAATTTTTTATTTCTGGTATTTAATATGCTATCTATTACATGGCGTTGTTATTTTTATGTAATTCAGCCTACAAACAGTAGTTATCGTCGGTTACCCCCAAATGATCTCTATTTTACAAACAGCGAAAATGTCGTAAATCCAACAAACAAATCATGCACTTCTGGAAGAAATGGCATAAGTTCAAATAATATTTTATTAAAATTAAAGAAAAATAGCTCAAGTCTGTGTTTTTAGAAAATAAAATTGTGCAAATATGGTATAACCAGCTATTGAACGACAATTGACTGAAAGGTAAATTGTATATATGTAAGTAGTTTTTAAAGAAATACTATTTATTCTTTATGTATTTGGCTACTTTAAAATCGTAATATAAATTATATTCGAAGCAGAAAACATTTTAAATTTACCTTTGTGGGTTGGGTCTAAATAATAAAAAGAACCATTTAATTAATCAGTCTTTAATTAGGTAACTTAAAAATGGCCCCCAGGCCTTTCTTCTAATAAAGTATCGTATCGCCGATATCAATATTTACTATTACAATTCAAATAATAATAATAGTTTCGAGGTCATTCAGGAGTTTATGAACCTTATAAATTTTTAAAAATCTTAACTACAAATAAAAAAAAAACAGTTTGTAACGAAAATAAAGAGACAGGAACAATTTTTCTTAAAATTATTTGATGGAATATCATCTGCGAGCACAGTAAATGTAGGAATTGGAGATAATGTAATTTAAATTTCAGTACTACAAGGTTCTGGTAACAATTGAGCAAATTTTTGGCCGTCTACAGCTTCAGCGTCCATGACACACGATTGATTAGCAGGCTCAACATTTTCAAGCTTATCACAATCCAGTGTTCCCTGGTTTGGCTAAAAATAAAATAACTTCGTCAACACACATAGAAAAACTATCAAATAAGCTATAAGGACACACGTTAAAGATATTTATTTGAAGGCAGCAAACTAGATCAAACCTGTGGTACCTATCATCATTCTCATACATATGACACAATAAATTATTAGGGGCTTGGTTTGGTAAGCTAGTGTACAGGTACGAGTAGATCAGTAATATATTTATAATAATAAACCAGCGTGCGCGTTTACTCGCTTTCAAAATATAAAATAAAGTAACGATCATTTTAAGTATAAAATAAAGTATTATAAAGTTATGATTACCTGATCCAGTTCTGGTAGGTATGTCGAAATTTATTACTCTTATTGTTAGCATAAATGTTATGAGAGAAATAGTTCTAACATAACATTTATGCTACTAGGGTACATAGGTAGTGTTTTTCCAATATGTTCATTGTATTATTGTCCGCTTTCTTGCAGTCATATTGATAACCTGAAATACACAACTACTCGTAAACTAGAAATATATGAAACTATTTACATAATTTCTAATCATGAAATTTTACGTACCTATGATAAATAACACAATATTTATCGCGCCAAAATTGCTCCCGTGCGGCAGTGGCGCTTGTCCCGCTGTCACCTGAACACTAAAGTTCGCGTTGCGGGCGCTTGTGCCCGTAGTTTCAAAATAACGAATTAGTGTAGATTGAGTTAGCGACAGAACACGTCGGATGCAGATTAGTATAACGATAACATTCAGGTATGCATTTTTATCTAACCGCCAAAATTGTATAAGAATCGGGAGGGAAAAAAGGATAAGCTCACTATTATACAAAATATTTCCAGCGGCTAAATGTGGTAACCTCCTTTTTATCATTTATTTATAACCGGGATGAAAGGACTAAAAACCAAACTGGATCTTTAAATCAACGGCCAAATCGCTATAAACGACAAATATATTTTAAATACCTTTAGGACATAAAGTACTAAAGGCATTTTTCTATATTTTTACTTTCAGCTAAAACAGTTTAACGTTCGTTCATTAAAATATTACCGAAAGTCCAAAAAGCATAAGGTCTAAATTCCGAAATATTTCGTAGATCAACAACCAAAAAAATATTTATGTAAAATTTATTGTCGTTTATAGTAAAAAAATATGCGCGACGTGTATATTTTTACAACCGCCTAAGCGACAAAAAGTTCAACTTAGGTACATGTTACCCAGACTAAACGACGCAGAAAAAAAAGACGATTCTAATGATGTATATAACTCAATTTCGCGAAAAATGTCGCTTAGCCTATTTTGGCCGTTAGCCATCGATATATAACAGAGACACGACCTAGTACTAGAAAATGTTATCATCCTAATACTGGCAATTCAACTGGCTATTTTTGTTTTCTTCGATTTTCAATAGATAATGGGTGAAGTCCAAGCACATCCGGAAACCGCCATCTAGCGCCACTATTGGAAAATACTAATTACTAATTTCGTTTCGTACCTATCTTCTTCTTAATTAAGGAGTTAAATTTAGCTTAATGTGATGTTATGCTTAAAAAAATGCTTATTTTTATTTTAATGTCAATTTGTACTTGATTCGGTATATTTACATTTCATAATTTACAAACGTTAATAGTAGTGACATATTATATTGCAATTTTTTGTGTTAAACATAGATTGTATGGGATGGTAGGCCATGATCTTAGCTATAATTCATCATGAACTGATATAATAAATCATTTGAAACATTAATTAAAAACAGAGCAGTACCTATTCTAAGCGCTACAGCCTAACTATCGCGAAAATTATGATTTATGACGTTCATACGTTAATCTAAGAAAAAATATTATTATTATTCCAAACCACTTAAGCCTGTTAAATGTTTTGCTGAATTCATAACCAATGTAAACTACTGTGTGGCAACATACGCCCACAACTAAAATATCTAATGTAGAATAAATAATAATTTACACAAGACACCTGCGGTTATTCTGACGAGTTTTTAAATGCTTTGACATTTGTATACACAATGAATGATCAATGCGTGCTAAGCAAATAAACACCTCTCATTTTTAAATGGATTTAAATTATGTTCATTGCGCATTATTCTTTTCAGATTTATGTCAATAAAATCTGATCAGTCGTTCAGTCACTACGATGGAACCAACATAATACATACATTGACTGCCAAAATCATCAACCCTTCCTTTATCATCGCTGTAGTCGGGTAAAAGTAATTGCCAAAACAAAACATCATATAAAGTAAACTAAAAGTAAAAAATCTCAACGCCAACCTTTCATGGTTTTAATACTTTTAATGTAACTTTATCAGGATTTATGCACTTGAATTTATAAGTGTACTTGAGAGGTCACTTGGTGTATTCCTAAGGTCAAGACGCACAACATGAGATACACCTTTTATTGTGTTAATGTATATTTATTAGGGGTAAAATATGTAGTGTACACTTGAATTTATAAGTGTACTCGTGTGAGGTCACTCGGTGTATTCCTGGGGTCAAGTGTAGAGACACGAGAGGTACGTGTTCAACATGCATTCGGAGTTAGATTACATCGCAGGCTTAACCATCGTTCTGCTTTACTTGAATAAGCTGATCAAGTAACGGTTTCAATATAACATCTTACTTGTGTATTCCTTAATAACTAATGTACTGACACTAAAATTGTAACACTGAAATAGCGCCGTGCTGCGCCGATTTTGGTTTTGACCAGAAATTTTACTTTGAATTTGGAGTTTAAGTTGCGATTTGACGAACGCATGTTAGTGTTAACGGCTTGTTAAAATACTATGCCTTCGGATTCACTGATAGGATTTACGAGAGGAACAACATGATATTTAATGAAGGATTAACTTTAACATTGCTTGATAAAACACGCCGTAAGGTACATAATTTTTTTATGTTTAGTGTCATGAAATTTAGATTTTTTTAACCTCTAGTCATGATTTTACCAACGCTGACAGGAGATACAAGATGGATCACACGATATGTAATGAAGGATTAACTTTAACATTTGTTGGTGAAATTGAAACGAAGTGGTATTTTACAAGCCGTTAATACTATAACAAGCGTTGGTGAAATCGGGTCTAAGTGCCAATTTCGCCAACACATGTTAAAGTTAATCCATTGTTAAATATCATGTTATCCCTCTGGTATTTTCTGTCAATAAATGAGAAAGCATGGTATATTTACAAGCCGTTAACATTTACAAGCGTAGGTAAAATCGGGACTAAGGCCGTGTTTCACCAAGCAATGTTAAAGTTAACGCCATGTTAAAATACCATGCCTTCTAATTCATTTATAGGAATTACGAAAGCAACAACATGATATTTAACGAAGGATTAACTTTAACATTGCTTGGTGAAACACGCCCTAAACCTCGCAGATTATAGATCTCTAATAGAAAGAGGAAACATCACGCCTGCTTTCTCCATAAAAAAATAGGGATGCCTGTTTCCTCCTTGATTAATGCCGCTAGAGTAACATTTTTTTCCTGAATATCTATGTAAGTACCTATATTATTTGTACGTCCTTTTTTTAATAATATATTAATCTTCTTCTCCTCCGATAGTCTTGGGTTCGATCCTCGCGTTTGTATAGAGTAAGTTCTTCTTGAGAATTGAACTGGTAGCTATTGTGTTGCCTTTCCGACAATCACTTAAGTTTTATTTAGAAATTGAAATAATACCATTATACATTATAATTATACCATTGCTCTTGTGTATTACGTACACACTGCGGTACAATAAAGACTCCTGTTTTTCTGTCCTGTTTTAAGTTTCAATAAAATTGTTCGAAATCTGTACGGTCTACTATCAAACGGCCAGTGATAAGTCACATGTCCACCATTAATGCTAGCAACTTACATTATGGTTTATATCGACTTTCGCTTCTTGCGTAATGTAAGTAGCCTACGATTATGCATTACATTATGTTTTTGTATAACGCAAATGACCTTGAACATTTCTATGGCGATAAAGGCGTATGCCAACTAAGGCGTGTTGAAATAGTACTCGTATAATAACTCGTTTTAAAAATTTTTAGACAACATTTTCAAAAACTAAAACGGCAGTTCCCTGATTACAGCCTTACTATATTGAAATAATTTTCACACTCCCTAATATACAAATAAAAAAATATGTTAAAAAGGGTGTACTTTGAATATTGTTCAGCCGCATAAATCGTTAACCTCACAGAAACAGCTGATTTGAAAGAAACGCGAGGAAAAAGCCTGAATAACGTCAATACAATCGCTGAGTTCAGTGGTTATGGTAAATAATTTATATGAGGTGCCAAAACAAAAAATGCTCTACGCGCCATTTATATTCGGCTTAATATATTATGAACCATGAATCACTCTGCATATTATGCCCAAAATATCCGCGCTGATAAACTGATGAATATTTATGATTTCTATTTAAAAAACTGTAGCATGTAATAATTACTAGTATTAGTGATATGATAACCGGGCAGATTTTTCCTCCATATTAATTCTGACTGACTTTTTGCATGACGTGCGCAATGCGCATAATATACTAATTTCAATTATATTCAGTGTGTTCTAGTTTTCACCCACAAAACCTTCCCTTTCAATAAGTAAATTGGATCTATCATCAAAAATCAATAAAGTTATATTTATTATGTAATTTTTTATGAATATCTATTTATTTTAACTGGAGGTGTGTAGTGTGTGCCTATAGTCAAAGGCCTTAATAAGGCTATAATATAACTATCCCTATAGGAATGGCCTTTATAATATATTATGAAAACTGATTTACTGAATAGGGTTATATTAATAATTACTAAAATTATTATATAACCCTATTCAGGAAATGAGTTCAGTAAATAATTAGTAATAACGAATTATATCAAAGAGGTCTTAATCGCTAACACAAAATAAAACAAGAAATGGGTAGACTTCGGATTTTGTCTAATTTAAATTTGAATCTAGCTGCGTCGTCGTCATTATCATTAAGTGGCAATTAATTATGAACCTAATACTAGTTTAACGCTTCCCTTGCCGTCAAGGTCTACAGATTCCAGTTTTAGCACAGATTTTATTACTTGAACTTGTCTCATATTCAAAGATTCGTTGGTTTCATCGGAATTTTTTAAGAACCGTCTTACCTTGTTTTATTTTATTTTGATTAGTGTTAATTAAATTATCTGTAGATACGAGTAATACAATTTAAATTACAATAAAGGAGTTAGCGGTATTTATTGACAATTAGATAGATAAATATTCTACAAAAATTATGTCAGCTGTCATGTTACAAGGTGTAAAATAAATTAGTGATAATACTTTAGGGTGTGTATATGCCTCCTATGCAGAGTTAACTGTACACCAGCGCTGAAAGAATTACTACGGACTTTCATGTTTGTATGAGAAATTCCCCAACATCATAAATTTGCCCATACAGTAATTAAAAAAAAAGTAACTCTTTCAGCGCTGGTACTTTTACTGTTAACTCTGTATACGGGATACATACACACCCTCAAGTATTATCACTAATTAAAATTATTGCCTGTATTTATTCGATAACGTTACGAGCACTTACGTAGTTGATATTTGTCCATGCTTGGGCTCAATTATTTTCTAATCAAAACATTGCATAAGGCTCTATTATAATTTGATAATCACAACAATACGTTTAAACATTCATATAAACATAAAAGTAAAATTGTATTAGAGTTTACGTAATATTTAAATTGCACCCATGTAATACTCAGTGTTGGAATTGGGTTAATAGACTCTATAGTGAATATTCAAATTAAATTTAATCACATCTATTAAACATCTGCAATCGACGCTAAAAAAGATTGTACATGATAATAGATAGATCAAAATAGATGTCGGAATATTTTATTGTAGGTTGTAGATTTCGGTTGATACATGAAGATTGTAGGTGTAGTAGATGTAGGTGTAGTTAGGGCTGCCATCTGTCCGGGTTTCCCCGGATTTGTCCTAGTTTGGAGGGGGAGCGTCCGGACGAGGTTTAAGCTGTAGTCCGGGTAAAACCCGGACGGACGAGCACACCCGTGCCCCCAGATTTTAAACAAGATGTAAATAAATGAATAAAGTATTGAAATGTCCGGGTGAAAGCTTCAAAATCCGGGGAAACTACGCTTCCCGTACTGGGTGGCAGGTTTTAGAGATGGCAGCCATAGGTGTAGTAGATGTAGGTGAATTGGAGCACAACGACAATGACGTAGATATTATAATATGTAGAGACCTACAACTTGTAGGCTTCAAGTGAGAAAAATCCGAAATAGGAATCCTAAGTAGTAACTTAACTATGAGTACTAGTTCTAGAACCGATGGGTTACTGCTTCGATCAGCAATGGATATCGTGTCAGCACATGAAATACGTCTCGGCTAATATCAGCTCACTTTGTTGAAAGTGAGCTGTTATTTCATTTAGTTTGTTTGGAACACTTCCAGCGTCAACACAGTTTAAATTTAGATTGTAATTTTTTTATTATTTTCAATTGGAAAGTCCGCGGAACTCCGCTAAAGTCATACATTTTTCAAGTTGAAATGTTAAAATTTTGATATTTCAACTTGTAAAAAAGTTCAAACGTCGCAATGACAGTCGATGTTCATCGGAGGATGACCACTAACTAACACACTCATTACTGATACTGGCTATTCATTAAGGAAGGCCATTTTAAAGAAGAAGAAGAAGACCACTAACTACTTTTTAGATAATCAGTAATTTAAACTTTAGGTCTATTGCATGCAAAAAAGCAAACATAATAATATAAAGGGGTAAACAAATATTTCCTGTTTCTTATATGAGTAATATGTATTGGATATATGGGCTTGTATATTATCATACAGGGTTTCTATTACAATCCATGTAATTATGTTTTGTATTTTGTAGAAATTACATCACGTATGAATGAACATTAGAGACAGAATGACAACCAAATCTTGTTTGTTACAGGAAGAAAACATAGCCCTCCGACTCATAAAGGCGCATTCAGATGTCGAGGAGGTCGAGAGCAGCCCCGCCTCCCCCGAGGAGGTGTTCGCCGTCAGCACCGGGAGGTCCTACTTCGACGAGGCAGGCTACGTGTCCGGGGGGGCCAAAGACAACGACCCGTATGTCAGGAATCGGTTCAACCAAGCTGCCTCCGACAACCTGCCGAGTAACCGACTTATACCCGACACGAGGAATGCTATGTAAGTAGGCATTTTCATCCATTATGAAATGAAATGAAATATATTTATTGCAAGAACTAGCTGACCCGTGCCCACTTCGTTGAGCATACAAACCGTTTAAACTTTTCCTGGACTTATATTTTAATACTAAAAATAGACGAATCTGTTCAGCCTCGAGTTTTAGCGAGACTAACGAATAGCAATTCATTTTAATATATAAGATGTAGGTGGTACATGGGTGTTAAACATTTGAATTTTGAAATACGGTTCCAGTACATTCTGCCATCTAGAAGGAGTGCAAAAGTCAGTAAGTTTAATTTTTTAATTTACAAAATATATTATTATTTTAATTACATTATGATATAATTATTTACTTATTACGATATTTAATTTGTGTAGGTACATGTTATTTGAGCTATGTCAAGATAATATGTTATTGGATCATTAATAATACTATTCTTAAATTTAAGAGCTTCGCTCTTGTCGGTGGAGTTTTCTCCATTCCTCTCTGCGCTCCTTCTCATAACCTACACGACCATCACTTTCTCCTTCATCTGGTCCATAAAAGATCTTCTCAGCCTTCCACGTTTTCTTCTACATTCTATCTTTCCTTCAATTATTCCACTAATAAACTTGTCGTGCCGTATAAAGTGTCCTAACATCTTTCCTCTTCTGTTTTGTGATTAATAATAATAATAATCTAAATGTTGCCGCTCTGTAAATGTTGCCGCCTTGGTGCACCGTGCGTGCGACCATTTTCAGGCTCCCATTTTAATGAGTTGGCGAGTCACCGTCTGCCGACTTTATGATACATGTGACCACGTCGTATCTGGCAGACGCCATAGCCTAGATACCCAGTCCACTAGCACCTCACCCCTATATCTCAGTATCATTTCTATTAACCATTCCCTGCAATAGTCTTACACTAACCGGTGGGTCTCCGTGGACGCACTCCGATGGTGCGTACCTACAGGGAGAGGTTCTGCGTGTTGGTTTCGGCCCTAAGCATGCCTTCCAAAGGTCCGGGACTTATTGCCCGTGAGCAAAGAATGCTATACACAAACATAATAATAATTTGATAATGACCTTCGTAGCGCATGTTGAGCGCGTTGGTGCGTATGGGATTTGACATAATGACATAAATCTAATTATGACACATGAATTCGTACTTCACTTAGCGAAGCTTATGTCAAATCCCATACATTTTGTTTTCGAACTTTGTAAGTGATAATAGCGAGGGCATCTTGACTTAGTCCCTTGCACTCTCTCTAGCGCAAATCGAGGGTATTTTCGTACCCACAGCCACGGACGCTCAAGTATTAATGTGACCTAATAAACCGAAGATTGCATCAGTGCTTCTCATAGATTATAGAACATAGATTGCAACTTTTATAACGATCTTATTATTTTTGAGATTCTAATAAATTAATAGATTTAATTGTCTATGGGCCGTTCCGTCTTCCATTCAATGTGGTTTAAACGTAAACAAAGCTCGGTAATCGGTATAATGTTTTAAATGCTTCCAGTTCACTAATTCACCGCGCAAATGCCATAAAGAAAATTTAAATTATAAAAATCGTTTTATAAATTTACCTAGCTGAATACCTACAATATGCAAAGTAAACATTTTTTGACGCCTTTTTTCTTCTTTATAATATGTTAGTGTGGAAATTCGTTTAGTATTAAAATGACACAAGACTCGTGGGACTATCGATTTAGTTTCTGCAAATTTTTACAATTTTTTTTAATACGATATCAACACGCTCCGGTCTTCGCAATACCCTTTGCTATAAAAGTAGTCGGTCAAGGCCATTGGCGTTATACAAAGCCTTAATACACACAATAATTATACAGGCTTTAATATTAATGAGTGACAATACTTAGGGAGTGTATGTGCCTTCTATGCAGAGTTTACTGTAAAAGTACCTACCATCGCTGAAAAAGTTACGTTTTTTTAATTATTGTATGGGCAAATTTATGATGTAGCGGCATTTCTCATAGAAACATGAACGTCAAAAGTATTATCACTCATTTATTCTACACCTTGCATACGAACTGGAGCTATTTTCATGAAATTTAGCCTACATATAGAGTGGACTGTGGTGTGGAAAGGACTTCTTTTTATAACGGAAAAATGTACGGTTACAGCGGTACCTCATGCTCACATTTTCGCTCTTACTCGTTCAAACTGCTGCTACAAAGTTGAGGTTATTTTCGAAAACTGACGGAACTAATAAGGGCTTTGAGTGACACTCACTTATCTCGGTTAACTATTCGTGACGTGAAAATTATAGCAACAGGCAACACTCATTTTCAATAGATTGTCATAAATATAATATACAAAGGCTATTACTGACAATGTAAACATGTACAAGCATACATGTTGTGGCATATGGGTACACATGGTATAAAATCGTCCATTGTCCTTCCACGAGGAATCGATCTCCCGTTTATTGAACAAATCGATTATTGTGTTAGTTGACATGATAGCCGCGCCGGGTACGCCGCGCAGATTTCGGTCGGCACCGCCGCAGCCGAGCATCCAACTCGGTGCGCCGAACGGTTTTAGTGGGTTGTTTTTCCCTATGAATGCTGATAATACTTTCTATCTCCACGTTACATTACGGTGTATTATTTCTATTACGCGAACGGGGCTACTTGATAGCTCGCTAACATACGCACCAAAGATCTCATGTATTCCGATTTTTATGAATGTTGCGTCGTAGTGCCTGCAGCGATGATGATTTCAACGCCGGCGCGGCGCCTCTGCACTGACCATCTGTGGGCGCGCCGCCGCCGGCAAATTTTACTCGGCGCCCATGTCTTTTTGAAGAGATCTTTAATCGCGATTTGTCGTGTTATGGTTTAAAGTAATTTCATGAGGCGCCAAAACAAAAATGCTCTACGCGTTTCTCGTCACACTATCGGCTTGATATATGAACCTATTAATCTACGATGAGACACGCTGTGTAGTAATTTTTTGTACGTTTAACGGTTATGCTATATTATTACATACAATTTTTGTCCCAAGGTGCCGCCTGAAGAAGTTCGACGATGACCTCCCTCAGACGAGCGTCATCATCACATTCCACAATGAAGCCCGCTCCACCCTTCTGCGAACTATTGTCAGGTAAGCTTCTACGGCTTCTTATTGCCTGGTACTTTGAGAATGTGATTTTAATAGGTTGAGCTCTACAAACGTCTGGGTGAAGCCACAAATACAAAATCAAAAGAATACAATGAATACAATTGTACAATGAAAACAGCGATTGCTGAAATACTTTAATAGCGTGTCTTTATTGTATTCTTTTTTGAATGTGAAAGAGTGTTCGGGAATTTCGTACTTCGGCTTTAGTGGTTTCACTCGGTTACTCGACCCGCTCTTTTAGTACCAGGGATGTTAGGGAGCTCCGTAACCGTAACCGTAACGGGATCGGATATCCGATATTAAAAAAATAACCGTAACCGAATCCGAAATTAAGATATTGCTTCTATAAAAATGTAATATCCGTAACCGAAATTATCCGAAACAAACGGATAATCCGAAATAATTTAATAGCCATTTCCGTATCCGAAATTTAATATTCATTTCATCCCTGTTTAGTACCAGTAGTATTGGTTGCTAACTTGCTACATATATGTATTGGATATTATTATTGTTTGACATTTTAAATTTTTCTGTATTATTAATTGATTGTTTTTAATTGTATTGTTTATAATTTATTGGTAATTGAATTGATATTGTTTTAAATTGTATTGTAAAATTTTTATGTATATTTAATTGATATTATGTTTTCAATTGTATGTGTTTTTAAAAGATGATAAAAAAGAAAATAAATAAAAGAAAACAAAAAATAGAAAGACAAAAAAGAATTAAGAAAAATTAACGAGCCCTGACAAAGTTAGGGGCGATGGAAATAAATAAATAAAAAAAAATAAAAAAAAAAAACTTGCTACATATGGATCAAAACGCGTTTGGTGCACGGCTCTAAGGCCCGTATAAATAAAACAATCTCAATCGAAACCTCCTCTTGAGAACCTATTTGACAGAGAAAAAAAATTAAGAACTTTGGTTATATTTAAATGTTACATCACACCAGTATTATCACTCATTTAATTTACGACGCCTCCGTGGTCTAGTGGTTCAGAGCTTGGCTCTTGACCCGGAGGTCGCGGGTTCGAATCCCGCTGAGGGAACAAAAAGTTTTAAATGTTCCAGAGTCATGGATGTGTATTAAATTTGTGTATTAATATAATAAAAATCTTAAATATGTTTATAGTGTAAAAGTATTAAATATATTTCCGTTGTCTGGTACCTGTAACACAAGTTCTTCGGATACTTAGCACGGGGCCAGATTGACGTGGTGTGAAGCGTCCATAGATATTATTATTATTATTATTATTATATAATATTACACATTGTATACTTTATTAAAAAGTAGCACATCAATTGCAATACACGTTTGTGTGGTGTATACTTGAACAGTATAACAATACCATTTCAGCAAAAAGACAAAATTGTATAATGTGAATTTGTCTCAGGATTAGGTTTCTACTCGTTAATACAATGGAGGAGAAAGATTTTCGCCTTTTAATTGTTTAAGCATTCCCATCACTATATCGTTTCATAACTTTTTGTACATAATAGAATCAAGGTGAAATTTTTCACTTCACTTACAAGCATTGTATATCGCGACAACCTCTGTTGCTTAGTGGTTGGTCGCGGGTCGAATCCCGCCCGAGGAACAAATCTTAGGTCATGTAGATGTGCATTATATTTCAATAGGTATAATATAATAAAAGTATTAAATATGTTTCCGTCAACTGGTAACACAAATACTTCGCCCGGGACCAGATTGGCGTAGTGTGAAACAAAAGACATAATATATTATATTAATATTATTAAATACATGTTTTCTTTGTCATGTTGTTTGTTTTTTTTTTTTGTTGTTAATTTTGAATCAGATTCGATAAATTACTGTTAGTTTATTTTGATTTTCAGTCGATTGATATGGTCGAGTACAAAAAGTTACGATCTAACCATTTTCTTTATCCTGGTTAGTTTCAAAGTAATCAACCAAATAAAACACTAAAAGCCGTTGAGATCGAACTGATTTGATTCTCGATTTACGATCTTACTCCCGACCCGGGAGTAAGCAGTCCCCGACACAAGTCCTTCGGGTAGTTTACCACTTCCGGGGAAGAGTTCATAGATATTACATTATTATATGTCCGTGTATTTTTGTCCCTTAAATACTATTTTTTTTCTTTCTTTTACAGTGTACTCAACCGCAGTCCAGAGCATCTCATTAAAGAAATCATATTAGTTGATGACTTCAGTGAAAATCGTAAGTGCCTCATTCCTTCATAAATCAGCCGAGCTCTGAAGCGCAGTGGTTGAGCGCGTCAGTCGCCGGAGGTCGCGGGTTCGAATACCGCCACAAACAAAAAGGTTTTTATGTTCCTCGGTCATTGAGAGACTAATATTGAGAGACTTAAATACAATGTGTTTATGTTAGTAAATATGTATATTATTATCGTTGCCTAGTGCCTGTAACGCAAGTTCTTCGGATACTTAGCAGAACGAAATAAATTGTTGATATTTACATAATAAAGAGTGTAAAAAGAGCAGTCACTATAACTTTGGGATACGATTATACTACCTTTTCTCATTCCAGAAATGATGATTTTTATATTTTTTCGCCAAAACAAGTTTTTTTTTTAAGACACAAGAAAAACAAAAAAGCAAAATATTTAAGTAATGTATTTTTGAAAAAATTCTTGAATGAGAAAAGGTAGTAGTACATATAATAGTATTCCAAATTTATAGTCACTGTTCTTTTTACATCCTGTATTTTATAATATATATTATTACTATAGCGGCTTACTCGACTTTAACTTTCTCCAACCCTGGCACAAACGGTTAATTGTCCGCAAACACACAGTTAGCACTTTACTGTTTACACGTTTGACAAAACCCTGGCGTTTAAAAAGTAATTTACTTGACTGCTGGACTCGATTTCGTTTTGTTTCGCGCTGTCGTTCTATTTGTTAAATGATTTTATTTATCTTTACTGTTATATTTGTCGTCTAGAGTCTACCCTGGCTTTGTGTGTTTTACAATATAACCTTCTTAACTGACTTCAAAGTGATATGACTTACAAGCTGTGCCCGCGACTTCGTTCGCGTGGTTTTTGGGTAACTTAAACCGTTTATGCAGCGCACGCAACGAAAGTCCCCAAATGTGAATAATTTTCCCTGTTTTTGCAACATTTCTCACTTACGCTTCGCTCGTATTGGTCGCAGCGTAACGTTATATAGTCTAAAGCCTTCCTCTATAAATGGACTTTGCAACAAAAAAAATTTTTTTCAAATCGGACCAGTAGTTCCTGATATTAGCGCGTATAAACAAACAAACTCTTCCGCTTTATAATATTAGTATAGATATACATAGATGATTTGGGTCTACAGTCTACACAGAATCCCTGGTTTCTGGAAGGCTGATCAAATCGCCAATCAGATAACATTTGAGTTAACAAGCCATTCTGGACGCTCATTGGTAAACGTAGCGAGTGAGCGAAGTTGTTGCGAGTGATGTTCACCAATGAATACACACACGTTCAGAAAGGCTTGTTAACTCAAATGTTAGCTGATCGGCGATTTGATGAGCCTTTTAGAAACTGGGGGAATATCTGGCAAGTATGTTAATCAGTTAGTGGTTATACATAACTTCTAAACTACTTCTCAGAATTAGGTAAACGAGGTGTGGTCTAATTCGCATTAAGAAATTGTTCACTGGTTCTTGGTTAATACTTATTCCATAAAGGACGCGTTTACAAATTTGACATAAATTGGCTCTTGGTTTCCGACCTAATAAAATCAAGTTCAGTTCCTATGTAGCAAATTTTGTTGTTAAAAATTATCTTAAATAATTAAAAAAAAAGACGTGTGGCACTCGGGGACTGCCGCGGTAAAGCTATTGCATAGTATTATTTATCAAATTATCCGATACAACCAATGCCACCTAGAGGTGAGTTTCTGAACTAAAGACACAAACGTGATTTTTAAAAAAAGCCATTAAAAGTTCTGCTATTCATCGATAGATGGGCATAAAAAGTATCACCGCTGTGCCGGATTCTCAGGCGATTGGTTTGGTCGGGAGTACCAAAAGTTACGATCTATCGATTTTCTTTATCCTGGTTAGTTTCAAAGTAGTCCACCAAATAAAATACCAAAAGCCTTTGAGATCGAACTGATTCGATTGTGTCGGGAGTAAGCCTGCTGGTCTCTCGCCTCTTTTGTGTATTGCCCACACGCTTGGGCACTACAAATTCATCGATAGATGGCAATAAAAAGTATCACCGCTGTGCCGATCGGACTGGGAGTTATTTTCGTTACGGAATTTCTGGATTCGGTCTCCACGCTCAAGGCCCGCGATAGAAGCTATGCAATAGCTTAAAAATCAAAAACATAACTTGTAAGAAATGTCAAGTCTCGCTACTTAGTTCTTTTGTCGTAAAAAGTTGTGAGATCCATGTGATGCCAAGCTGTGGTCTAACAAGATCTTATAGTAATCATATCAATATTTATAAAAAATATTTCATGTTTAAAATAAATAAGTAGATTGACTTGCCAATCGCACGAATACATAATGTATAATATATTATCTGTCTCACGATACATATTAAATCGGATTATTTAGTGCGGTTGCCAAGTCCATCTACTATTTATTTTAAAAATAAAAGATTTTTAATTATACTGATATGATCACTTTATATTTGTTTATACAATGCCTACTTAGTTACTAAAATACAGGCTTCTAGTTTTATCTACAACGAACTTATAGGGGGTTGAAAATGGCCTGAACTGTTTCGAAAAAAGGATAGTACGGCCGTCCTCAACTTGGCGGGGGCACTGCCGTGCCCCAGATTAAAATCGCCAAATTATTATATAAAAATATTGAGCATTGATTTGTTAAAAATAATAAAAGGTATTCTTAAAATATCAATAAATCAAAATGGATACGTATGTGCTCTGTCGTTGTGTCGCTGGGTGCAACAATAAACTGGGCTAAAGTTCAACTGGATATTGATAAAATACACTGATTGTGCCCTATCGTCAATGCAACGAACAGCTATGGTCGTAAAACAAGAGATAAACATAATTCTGCAACTAAATAATACAATAACTATTATTTTAACTAGTTTAATGTTTGATTAATGTATAAGTTTTAGTGCCAATTTGCCAACACATGTTAAAGTTAATCCTTCTTTGAATGTCATGTTATCCCTCACGTATTTCCTGTCAATGAATGAGAAGGCATGGTATTTTAACAAGCCGTTAACACTAATATGCGTTGGTGAAATCGGGACTTAGCCTGAATAATAGGTTGGAATTTGGATGATCGCCTTTTAAGGGAAAGGAATGGGAATGAAGTTATATAAACCCCACGCTACTGAGGCACAATATTAAAATTGGGAAAGTGTATGTTCAAAGTCAATTTCTTCATGCTTGGCCTACTGAAGCTCTTAAAAAGTTCTATAGTACAGTGGTTTCCTAATCAAATTGTCAAGTTGGTAAACAGCAAGTGCTAAATAACACAACGGCATGTGAAAACACCGGCGGTTACATTACACAGTAATTATTACACTGTGTCTAATAATAATAATGCCTCTCACACCGATTTCGGTGACGATGGCCTGTTTCATTGGAAACAGGCCAGCTTCGCAGGAGTTATTTTATAGCGATACTTCCTTCACTCTAGTAGCCCAGTGGGACGCATAACTGACACGATGGGCGGGAGATCAGACGCAGGACCGACTTTTTACATGCCCATCCGACGCATGGATCATCTTTCTTTTCAGACAATCGGGTGATCAGCCTGCATTGTCCTAAAAAAACTTGAAAACAATTTTTTTTGTTTTTCCAACGCGGGAATCGAACCCACGACCTCCTAGTCGAGAGCGAAGCTCTGAACCACTAGACCACGGAGGCGAATACTGTGTAGTAACTGTAAAATGTGAGTACTAAACGCATTGTGCAGAAGGTACGCGACCTTAGTTCGGCATGATCACGCCTGCATTGCTATTTCAATGAACCGTAGGACAGGCAGGGAATGAAAGCTCCGTAAAGTAAAGAATGTCAATGGTATTGGCGCTGTCTTTTCATACACTTATAATATCGTTTACGTTACCTTACGGAGCTTTCAAATGTTCCTGCATGACCTACCGAAATTGCATTATAGCGTACAGGCTTTTTGCCTCGTTTGTGACATAAAACAACGTACCACATTTTAATAAGTTTCACTTAAAAAATTACGCTCAGGGAATATAAGTGGGCTTAAATAGCCCGCAGCATTACTACTCTTGCTACTTGGCTAATCCGGCACTGCGTTAAAGCATCCATAGATCGTCATCATCAGCCTGAAGACGTCCACTGCTGAACATAGGCTTCTCCCATGGACTTCCACAACTACCGGTCGTGCGCTGTCTGCATCCAACGGCTGCCCGTGGCTCGGACCAGATCGTCGGTCCATTTTGGGGTGGCCGCCCTTTACTGAGACGTGGTCCTCGACTGTTGGTCCGTCCATAGATAAAAAAATATAACGTCAAGATTATTATTTCTTGCAGCGGAAGATGGCGCAGCTCTCCGCGCCATAAGCAAAGTCAAGGTCATCCGCAACACCAAGCGCGAGGGTCTCATGCGGTCCAGGGTGAGGGGAGCGGACCTGGCCACGGCTCCCATACTCACCTTCCTGGACTCCCATGTGGAGTGCAACGTTCACTGGCTGGAACCGCTGCTGCAGAGGATCAAGGAGGTAAGTGTCGTGAATGCTTCATAAGGTTTTATGGTGCTGATGTTCCTCGCCTAGAAGAAATACTGATCACTGAAAATAAAACTCTCGGCTAATATAGGGCTGCCATCTATCCGGGTTTACCCGGATTTGTCCTAGTTTGAAAGCTGACCATCGGCGTCGCCAGTTTCACCCGGACTACATCTTAAAAGCTTAGGATGCAGGTTTTAGAGATGGCAGTCTAGGGTAGTAAAAATATAAGGTAATAGGTAATAATATAATAGAGTTGAAAGTTGGGATACAGTTTAGTGTTGCAGCTACATATCTATCATCCCCATACAAATTTCAATTGCACCAATGGATAGCTAAAGAATCAAAGACTTGCGCTACGTAACCGTATTCACGTACAGCAAATGGTCATGTCCATAACACAGCCGTACACGTTTTTTATGCTCCGTTCGTGACACTCGGTCTCGCCAGTGAGCTTAGTACAAGACAAGCAATTGCTTGTCTTGTAAATTTACAACGTAGTACAACAGCGTAATTCACAATTCGCATATCGAATGAGAATCGTATAAAATCATGATACCAGGTCCCCGATTGTCGTGCCTCAAACTTCGTTACGAATCAAAAAAGACCCGTATAAATAAAACAACTGTATTATTGTTACATAGTACTTTAATTTCTTTTATTTTTGAACCGTATTATTCATAATATATATTATTATAGTAAAACATTAAAGTAAGTTTATTCTACATTTTTATAATCTTTATTTTTACGTTTTAAATATGAAGAACTTGACTTATGTAACATGAGTAAGGTTCTACATTTTTTTTAATGAAACGTAAAGTTTTTTTATCTGTCAAATAGGATATAAAGTAGAGGTTTCGATTGAGATTGTTTTATTTACATTATGCACGTGTGATTTAGCGGAACAGACGGACGATAGAATCGAAGTTCGAGTTACGAGAACAGGAACCCTTTATTATTTCATTCCTAAGCACTAAGCCCATACATACTATTTAATATTGTTACATAATGCTATGTCATTATGTATTATGATTAAAAAACAATAAGATGTCAAGATGACGTCTGACATTGAAGCCTAAGATAGATTTAATATTAGTCCCCTAGGGAGGCCCCTAGAGTTAAGATCTGTATACGGTCGGTACCTAGTTATGTATAAGATACTGTATATTAAATTAGCTACGTATGAATAAAGCCAAATACGATTAACTAGAAGTGTATCATTGGACGTGTAATTTGAACCTAATAACAATAACACATATGCTGTGGCACTAAACAAATATGCTAGCTAGCCTACCGGCACCTAGTGTAGTGTACTAGGCACTTAATACAGCAAAAATATATTATGCTAGTTAAAAAACCCTAAGGAGGAACCTTATTATAAAGAGGAATATAATATAATAAACACATTTTACTAGTAAATATATTAACGACCTCCATAGCGCAGTAGTTGGGCGCGTTGGTGCTCGAACGTCGATAGGTCGCGAGGTTGCGGGTTCGAATCCCGCCGAGGGAACAAAAAGTTTTCAATGTTCCTGGGACACGGATGTGTATTAAATTTGTGTATAATATAATAAAAATCTTAATATGTGTAATGTGTATAGTATACCTGTAACACAAATTCTTCGGATACTTAGCACAGGCCTGATTGACGTAGTGTGATTTGTGAAGCATCTATAGATATTATTATATTATATTATTGTATTAGGTATTGCATAATAGTTTTTGCAATAGGTATTACCTACGTCTTACGAACAATTCAGTGTAGGAAATATAAAATCAATCAACTTGCCGTAATGCTTTATTGAATTTATGGCTTTTATTTTATAGTTTATCCCGTCTTATTCTTTTGAGCACAAAAACGATAAAATATCGCGATAAAATCAGAGTTAATCGGAGTTGAAAGTTGAAGTTAAAATTCTTTTTCGATGCTCGTGGTCGATAGTGTTAATAGTCAGGGTTCCCCATACATTGTTTTCACTTGATATGAATATATAATATAATAGATAGCAAGAATAAAGTTTTTGGATTTGGTGATTCCAAAATATTTATTATTATTTTTAGAAAAATCTCAAGATAATGACATAAATTATCCGAAAAAAAATTTGTCCTACAAAATCTATTGGTTGATCAATGAGTTCCCCCTTGCCAACTTGTATCGATAACAAGATCATCTTAAATAAATTATTAGTAACCAGCTGATTTTGTGTTTATTTCCTACTTAATATTAATGTAATGTAATTACATAATTATTGTCCTACAAATTGCATGGTCCTACGCGCGAAAGTAATGATTTTTTTTTATCCTTGCTAACTCTGTTAGCTACCACAATCGAGAGTTCCGTTAAAGAAATTATTGGACGCCTCATCAAAATGAAGCTACTCAAGAAAAATTAGCTTGATACTAATCAAGTGAAAACAATGTATGGGAGAACCCATTTATAATGTATGCAGCCGGCGCGACATCCGTATCGTAAATCGTAATTCCTAGATATCGGCCACTTACGCAAGAATCTAGTAGTGATGACTTACGTGACTGAAATTGATATGTAAGCTGCTAGCAGGCAGGTACTTAGTAGGCTGTAAATACTCCGTTAACTGGGATATTAGGTCACAATAAAGATCTTTTGAACTTTCTAGAATATGCGAATAGATTTGCAATACGGTCGCATTTTTGATTACTTTAACCGAATCAACAAGAACAAAGGAAGCCCACACAATTAACATTCGATAACGTTACGAGAGCTATTAGTGGTTTTTTGCGTACCCCAGTGGGGTAGAGTAAATCAATCATATCTATAGTGAATATTAATATGTTAATTGCAGAAATAGCTAGGGAGTGTGATTTACTAAAATACGAAACATAGCGCAGTTTCACAAAGAGCTACTGTTTTTAGTTGTATAAAGGACGAAACGCATGGAGGGCAATGTCGTGGCCTTCGCGAGGTGCCAACGTATTGTGTGTCACCGGTCTAATGACTCAGTGTCCTTGTATTTAAATGTGAAAGTCCGTTCGTGACAACGGAAGAATGTAATTATTTTGTTTTTGGAACTACTGCAGACTCGACATTATAGATCAATTAAGAGGAAACGCCACGGTTGAGAGAAATACAAAATAGGTATTTTTAAAATCTTTTGCTGTCTCGCAGTGCCTTAGCTAGCCAGCACTAGCGCGATAGAGACAACTGCAGCTCAAACTGAAATTACCTTTTAAAAGTACATCAGAATCGACGTTTGACCCCTATTTCCTCCTCCAAAACTTAACCGATTTAGATATTTTTTTCATTATTAACTATAATAAGGGCTTGAGCTAGGTTCCTATGTTTTGATTTTATTGTATAATACAGTCAAATAACATAAATAAAGTCTAAAATAGAGTCCCACATACCCCTAGGGGACCCTCCCTGGGGGATGCGTAATGCATTTCCCATTCAATATGGAAAAAAAGGCAGTCAGGCCGGCATGATAGCAACTAGTATTTTATACAGCATGCATACTGCGTAAAACCATGGGACATTGCAATAGAGTTATAGCTACCAAAATGAACACAGTTTGACTAACAAAACACCTACTCGACAAAAGAAATCCCACAGGAATCGCTCCCACAGGAATCGCTCATTTTGCCGCCATGAAAACTGGCCTATATCCTTCCCCCTTATTAAGAGGAAACACCACGGTGGAGAGAAATACAAAATAGGTATTTATAAAATCTATTGCTGTCTCGCAGTGCCTTAGCTAGTCAGCACTAGCGCGATAGAGACAACTGCAACTTGGACTGAAATTACCTATTAAAAGTACCAGAAATCGACGTTTAGGGGATTCCTGTTTCCTCCTCCAAAACGTAACCGATTTAAATGTTTTTTTCTGTATTAGCTAAAAAAAGAATTGAGCTAGGTTCCTATTTTTTGATTTTGTTGTTTATTGTAGTCAAATCTGTTTCCTAGATATTTAAACATAGCGGAGAGTCTCGCCATTTTTTTAGGTTTTTAAACGTCCATATCTCTTTAAATAATTAATTTATTAAAAAAAGAAAAAAATAGGGACGTACAAACAATAGCCATAAATATTCAGGAAAAAAATTGTTACTCTAGAGGTGTTATCCAGAGAGGAAATAGAAATCCCCTAGACCCCTATTTTTGTATGGAAATAATTTCGTGGTGCTTCCTCTTAAGTGTGAAATAAAATATTTCGGTCCAATAGTTGGAATATGCAAACAACACTATT
Source organism: Celastrina argiolus (assembly GCA_905187575.2). Classification (NCBI taxonomy): domain Eukaryota; kingdom Metazoa; phylum Arthropoda; class Insecta; order Lepidoptera; family Lycaenidae; genus Celastrina; species Celastrina argiolus. The sequence goes on from LR994579.1 coordinate 17,641,921, forward strand.
CGTATAAAAATACGACGAGAGTCGACATAGAAATGTCGACTCTGTCAGCTCAAGCAGTATAAGAGTCCGTTTCGATGGCTTATGACCAGAGTGTAAACGGAACAGTCACTTTGGGATATGATTATACTATATTTTCTCATTCTGGCACTATATATTTTTTGGCACTAACTATTTTGGTTTTTTACCATTTATTATTTTTAGTCGCAATAATAAAAAAACTCAAGAATAATGTTTATTATTATTAATACATTTTAGAAAAAGAAAAGGTAGTATAATCATACCGAAAAGTTATAGTGACTGTTATTTTTACATACTGTATATAGCACAAATTAGTACGTTTGTCCCTTTTTGTCTCGATTTCGACTATCGCGTTCATTGCGGCTAATTACGCCCAGGAAACAGGTCAAACAATAACCTAAATTGCATTACATATTCATGTAGAATTACTAAAATGCATCGGAGCTCGTCCAAAACCTATTGCATACTATTTTTGTTCCAGGAAGTAACAAAGCTGAGGCATAGTTTATGTTTACACTTTACTGAGGCTGCGTTTGATATTAATTTTTGAACTTTTATTTAAATGGGAGCACAGTATCAGTTGTAATTACTCTAGACTCCGGAGGACGTAGGTTCGATTCCGCGTTGGAAAAACGTTGTTTAGCTATGCAGTCTGATCACCTCATTGTCTAACAAGAAGATCTTATGCGTCGTATGAGCATAGGCGACGAGAGAAAAGGAAGATAGGGTGTCCTTGTGTATTGCGCACACTCTTTTGCACTATATTTACTAACTTACTCCTGTTAAACTCTAAATCAAACGTGTTTTGAATGGTTCAAACTATAAAATCATAGTTTATTATAATATGAAGACGATTAATTCATAATTAATTAAATCCGATCCGTCTGATGCGATAGTACAATTCTCAACAGATGCCGTCACTTTTCCTTGTATATTTCTTAAATAAATTTAAGCTATACTGTCTGTCCTTATGTATAGTATTACTGAAATGAGACGGTCAGTATTCTAGACTTGCATTAAAATTGCTTAGGCAATATGAAAGGTTAAAGAGATAAGAGATCGGTTTAACCTCCAAAGACGTTTTGGTTTTACGTTTGAAAAGAATTTGACGTCATCATACGCCTATTGGTCATTTGAGGATTTCTTAAGGAAATGAAAATGTCAGCACTCAGCAGGGATTTTAAGTAATTCCACAGTCTCAAATATTACAGTCTTAAATATAAATACAGCGCAAATATACATAGACTCAAATAAGGGACCATCCATGAATTACGTCACACTTTAAGGGGATCGACGAAGTGTGACAAGGATGCTGAGGGGTATTATATTTCGTGACATCACATTTCAAAATCTACTAAAGTTCTCTGTTTATTAATGGAAATGAACAAATATAATGCAAAATTGCTACATATGTGACGTCACACTAGGGAGGGGGGCACACATGTGTGTGATAAATACGGGGGTGGGTTCATAAAATTATGTAATTCGTTTGACGTAATTTATGGATAGTCCCTAAAAACCGTTCTTACATGGCCCTTAGAACCGTTAAAACCTTCCTGGGACTTCCACGAATATTTCAAGACTAAAAATAGCCGAATCGGTTCAGCCGTTCTCGAGTTTTAGCGAGACTAACGAACAGCAATTCATTTTTATATATAAGAGAAGAATAAGAAGATATACGTTGCCTGGTACCAGTAACACAAGTTCGGATACTCAGTTGGGTGACGTGGTGTGAAGCGTCCAATATTATTATATTCGACGAAATTTTGGTCAATCCTTGATAGCGACTGTTCGATGGGTGGCATAGCTGACTTGGGGGCCTATTTCAAGCTCTTAATTCCAGGCAGTTTACGCCGTACAACATGGCTGCCTGGAATTTTCGTATTACGATCACATAATAACTGCATGATGACAGCTAGTCAGCGGACACGTGACACTTGACTTGCTTCCGAATGTCACTTTCAGACAACCAAACTAGAGTGGATCCATTCAGAATGTCGTTGAAATATGAAAAAGAACAAGGCAGTTTAAGACCGTATTATTGAATTGCCTGGAACAAGGTATTGTAAAAGATCATAATACGGCCCTTGAATTGGCTGTTACATGGCTGATGCTGATGGTTAGAATTTAATAATGCAGACAGCATACGGCGTGTATAGCCGGCAATCGGCAGTCGGTACTACACAGTGCTGGTATGCAGGGAGTGACATGAATGGTAATGCCAAGGAGGGAATGTGAATTCGTGTTCCAATTAGTTGTAGAACGAGGAAAAAATGTTCGTTGTTGATAAAGTAGGTAAGGGTGTCCACCCGTGCGTTATGGCCGACTTTATGTAGGAGACAAAATATAGAACATACTGATTCCAAGATTACAAAGCACTCGTCACAATAAGTTCAGCAGAAATAACCAAGATTGGTTCATTCTGATGATGATAGATATCTAGAGGAAAAAAATAGATCGCCATACAATTCGACTGCTGTAACTTTATTTGGCTATCTACTACTAAAATAAATAAGTGATAAAACTTTAGGGTGTGTCATGAGTCCCGCATATAGAGTATACGATGAAAGTACCAGCGTTGAAATGATAACTTTTTAAATAATTATTGTATGCCATATTTATAATGTTAGGGCATTTCTCATTGAAACATGAAAGTGTATGTGCCTACTATGTAGAGTTTACTGTTAAAGTATAATCACTCACTTATTTTACACCTTGTATAATTTCTTATTGATATCTAGGTTATTGAAACGCGCCAATAATATGATTCGTGAGTGCTACTTTCACAGTAAACTCTGTAAAAGGGACGTGTTATATGCATCCTTAACAATGAAGACATGTGATAGGTTGGCAAAATTCTGATTTTGAGAAAATTGAGTTTAAACTGTCACTTAATCATTTAGGATATGTCGTAATGTATTAAGAAGTACTAGTGTACTTGCTGTGCCCGTGACTTCGTTTGCGTGGTTTTTGAGTGACTTAATCCGTTTATCCAGCGCACGCAACGAAAGTCCCCAAATGTGAATAACTTTCCCCGTTTTTGCAACATTTCTCACTGAAGCTTCGCTCCTATTGGTCGCAGCGTAATGTTATAAGTATAGCCTAAAGCCTTCCTCTATAAATGGACTATCCAACAAAAAAATATTTTTTCAAATCGGACCAGTAGTTCCTGAGATTAGCGCGTTTAAACATACAAACAAACAAACTCTTCCGCTTTGTAATATTAGTATAGATTGATTCTAAAGACGGTTCTTTAGATTATTGTACTTAATACAAGAAATCAACATTTTGCGACATATATTCATTATGTCTTCATATTATCACTCGTTAATTTTACACGTTGTGTAGATATTGTATCGATTGCATAGTATTACGAATAACAATTATACAATAGTAATACAAAAATAATGACCATAATGACCAGCGGGCATTACAAGCGCGGAAATGTGAACGGAATAGTGACCTCTGTAACAAGATGAGCCGTTCGCGTTGTGTTGCAAAAGCAATTTAGTTCGAAAGTGAGTTGCTTCACGATTCACGTACAAGATCATATGCGGCGCAAGAAGTGAGAGGTCGCGATTTAGTCATCGGAATTAATTTATTACCCCTTGACCTGCGCAATGCTTTGTCCTTGTCTGTCAAGTGACTTTAAACCCCGACAAAAAGTGGAGTGTTATAAGTTTGACGCCAGTATATGTGTGTGGCATCGTAATTCGTAGTTCCAAAACTGATGAGCCGATTTTCATCTAGTTTGATGTTCTTAGCTTTTTTTATTCATCATCTCTAGCTCGCTAACTGCTTAAAAATTCGAGTTTTACTTAATTTTTTCATTTTGTTTATTGTTACTAACTTAACAGAAAACGTTGTATACCTTATACAGTCTGTAAATATTTTTATAAGTAAGGATGCTAATATCTACATTAAACAACGCAATCAGAAAGTTTACGCATTACGTTCAATAGCTATATCCTACACAAATAGTAATGGATGATCGGTGATGAATAATAGTAGAAAACAAAACCATAACTTTCATTTTCACCATATTCTAATAACGTGTTATACCTACCTACCATAAATAGCTTAAATATATTGATGGTAAACATTATTTTCACTTTCACTGACGTCTTTAATAAGTTAACTACCTACATTCTTAGTAAACTATTATGTAGCTGTATTAAAAATCGAGCTAGGAAAAAAACGATAATTTGGTAAATCATGTAATTCACTTTCAACAATTCAGTCAAGAAATTGTTCATTTAGTTTAATTATAAATTTCACAATTTTTCGCTGTAAAACAGATAAAAAAAATTCTGTCATGATCAGCTGGAAACAAAACGCTAGACTCTTATGCCTTATCCACCATCGCCCAAGTTAGTGAAGCAGAGTGAACGGAAGAGCGTTACACAACGATATCGTCCCTTCACCCGGCCATCCAGCGCTGGAATTCCAGTACTCACAAGCCATTGCAAGTTGCAAACCAACGCTTCAGTACACTCGCAAATCAGCGTGCTAGAGCACTCGCAAGTCATCGCGCCAGTACACTCGTTAGCCAGCGTTCTAGTTCCTTTTAACATTTGTTAACCAGCGTGCAAGTACACTCGCAAGTCAGCGTGCCAGTACACTCGCAAGTCAGCATGTCACTTGTCAGTTCACTCGCTAGCCACCTTGCCAGTACACTCACTAGCCACCGTGCTAGTACATTTGCAAGCCAGTGTTCCAGTACACTCGTTAGCCACCGTGCCAGTACACTCGCTAGCCAGCGTGCCAGTACACTCGCATGCAAAATTCAACTCTTGCGCTTTATGATCTTACCCAACGCCAATCACGATTAATGGCAAAACAATTCGCACGCACATCTTATGTAAAATGATGCTTCTGGAAACAAAACGAAAATGAGTTTTTATCTGTGTTTTGAATTAAATAGCTAGATTTTGAAACTGTGGATGTAAGCAGGTCTCATAAATTCGATTTGATATTTAGTGCTTTCAGGCACTAAATATCAAATCGAAAGCTTTTAACTTATCCCTCGATCCAAAATAACACTGACAAGCCAATTTCGTCCTCGTTTGTTTTACTGAATTTACTGCAGTGAAATGTACTTTTTTTTATTTACCAAATGGAAAAGATACAATTTGCTTGTGAATTATAACGGCATTAAAACTACCACCAGCACATAACCATTAGGGTTTTGGCAATGCGTTGCAATACGAATACTTCGTATGATAAGCTTATGCATAAAACACACAAAAACACACCTCCGGTTTCTGAAAGGCTGATCAAATCGTCAACTTTTGAGTCAACAAGCCATTCTAAACACTCTTTCTTGTCTATCTGTTTAGAAATAAGCAGTACCTTTGTGTCGTATTTCCATGTAAATTGATGTGTCAAAAATGTTCCTGTGAACAATAAACTGAAAAATAAAAATAAATAAAACTCTTTGGTAAAGCTTTAACCATTTGATCTTAAGGTTTTTAATCTAATTCCAAAAAAAGGAGTAGGTTCTCAATTCGGCCTAATTTTAACTAAATATATCGAAAACATGTAATTTTAAATGTTTTTTTAAATATGTATTGACATAGTATTTTTTATGTGGTTTGGTAAAAGTTGATGTTGATGATGGTTCAATTTTATGCAACCACGGGCAAGGTTATTGAAGAGTCAATCATCGTATCAAGGTCACGAATGTCGCGCCAACCGGACTCCAACTGTGTCACACTGCGTCACACGTCACACAGCAGACTTACTCCCGACACGATCGAGAATCGAATCAATTCGATCTCAACGGCTTTTGGTGTTTTATTTGTGGATTACTTTGAAACTAACCAGGATAAAGAAAATCGTTAGATCGTAATTTTTTGTACTTCCGACCTTATCAATCGACTGAAAATCAAAATAAATAAACGTCTATTTATTCGGGAGTACGCGGCACGATCGAATCGAGTAAGGCTCCCAGCTCATATACCGTCTACACCTCTATATGACCTCTGACATTTCGCAAGATACTAAATATTTGCTTTAGGCTTTTGTGCTTAGATTGATAACTGTGTTTATTTGATGTTGTTAATGTTTAAGCTCTTGATCTAAAGTCTAAAAAAATGTTTTCTGATCCAAAAAGTGTCAATCTATACTAATTACTAATATTATAAATCTTTGTTTGTTTAAACGCGCTAATCTCAGGAACCAATGGTTCGATTTAAAAATTATTTTTTTGTTGGATAGTCCATTTATATAGGAAGGCTTTAGGCTATATAACATTACGCTGCGAGTTGCGACCAATAGGAACGAAGCGTCATTGAGAAATGTTGTAAAACGGGAAAAAATATTCACTTTTGGGGACTTTCATTGTGTGCGCTGCATTAACGGCTAAAGTCCCGATTTCACCAACGCATGTTAGTGTTAACGGGTTGTTAAATTATCATCCCTTCTCATTCATTGATAGGAATTATGATATTGCAACATGATATATAACGAAGGATTAACTTTAATGTTGTTTGGTGAAAGAAGCCCCAAGTCACTAAAAAACCACGCGAACGAAGTCGCGGGCACACCTAGTATAAAATAAGATTCATGGGTAATGACTGTTACGCAATAAATTGTTTTTTTTTCAGGAAATTTATAGGCAATTCACATTAAATACAGGGACACTGGCGGTCCTTATACACAATAATAACTGTAGGCTGCACCGATTCCAAAGAATTATCCGCTGTACATTAAAGTTCAATGTCGATATTAAATCAATGAATGTGATACTTTTTCAGAAAGTCAAGGTAAAAAATGAACCTAGGCCATGTGACTTAATGTCTTGCTTCATGTTTACCTCTTCCCTACATTGCACAAAACCTCCGATTGTGCTTTTTGACATGGATGGGTTGATTGATAGTATTGATTATTGTCAATATGCTATATGTAGGTATGTAGGTAATGTATTAGATGACCTATATTATAACAAAACAAAAGAAAAAATATAGCTAACGGTAAAATGGGTTACTTCAGTTCCTTGTAAAGTGAAACGTTGTTTTATCTGTCAAATAGGTTCTCAAGTAGGTTACGATCGCAATTCTTGAGACCAAGTTGGAGATGGTTTTATTAACCATCCACCATATTAGTACGATTACAAAGTTAGAAATCAAAAATGTATGGCATAGACTTCCGCGCGCTTTGTAACTTAGTTGTTAGCATGTTATGTCAATCACATAATATATTTTGATCTTCTAACTTTGCCATCGTAATTAAATAAATATCTGTGAACCCTCAACTCTAAAATAGACTAAAGAAGACTATCGTAATCACTATCCCACTACATACTCCAGAATTTAGAAGAATTACGCTACCATAACATTACCAGCTGGTTTTATTGATAAAATTCCATGACATAATTTCCAGGACCCAACCCGCGTGGTCTGTCCAGTCATAGACGTGATCAGCATGGACACTTTCCAATACATCGGAGCGTCAGCCGACCTGCGAGGCGGGTTCGACTGGAACCTGGTCTTCAAGGTAAGCCCCTTTTACTTAGTATCTGTAATTATGACCTTATATGCCTTAACGGCTTTAGCCTACGTAGGTGAATCAGTTGAGAATTATTCGTGATGTTTTAAAACATTTTCTAAGGTTTTTGAAGCAATAAATAGCGGTTCGATATTCAAACGCTGATTAAAGTTGAGAACCATTCTATTCACAGGCTTTCACTGTTACTCCCCGGTGGTGTAACAAGGACGGCTGACTTGAGTGCCAATTAATTTAACTATCTTTATACTAAATTCGGCCGTCAGGGTATAGTTTAATTTCCAGTACCATTATTTTTCTGATAGGAATTAATGTATAGCTATGCCTATTGGAACTGACAGAAAAGATATAACTATACAGCCTTCGTCGCCGAAAGTAATGACCATGCAGTCAAAAGGTTATAATAAAGTCAAGCGCGCTTGCTCACTAAGGCCGTTTTAGGTCATAGACATAAGGCGACCCATTCCATAAACAGCATTAACTACACGTTAATTCCACATTTACGTCTTTAAAAAAATTTATTCAGTTAATTTGTAGTTAGATTTTAATTGTGAAGTTAAGAACGCGAATATTCTGGAAATTTTCCCAGGAGAAATTTACGTTTTCACAATTAACTAACGAAAAACATTAACAAAATATAAGTAGTAACTAATAATAACTTGACTTATGATCAAACACGAGACTATTGACCTAGGATGTATATATCATTCAATTTAGTTTATTTCAAGCAATAGAAAGCGTAAGAGATGTTTCACTATTCCTAATACAGTAGCCCAAGCAAAAATATTTGAAAGTTTTGTAAAATAAGTAATCGATTGTCAATAACAATTAAATACATGAATGGATAAAAGTGGTATGTCGCAAAAAAATTTGCCAAGAAAATTTAATTTAAACTGACACTCTTAAACATTTTTTTTTTTGTTCAAGTGAGTTTGAATTTTTTTTTAATCAGAATTTTACTACATATTATCACTCTCATCTATTCATGTCTTTAATTGTATTGTGTCATGCTTCCCATACAATTATTATTCGTTTACATTACTTTAAGATGCTTTCAAATGTTCTCGCTTGGCCTTACAGTTCGGATTTTCGCGTTGATCCAAAATAGTGTATTTTTTTATTTATAGTGTTTCTGTTTTTTTTCTTTCAGTTTCGCATGCCTGTCTTCTTTTTTACTTGTTTTTAAACGTGACACGGTGTAAATTATCTGAACGTAATGACTAAATGTCTATTAATAATTACTTATTTAATTGAACTCTATTTCGTAATCAAAACAATCCGACTCTTTGCAAGGATCATATTTACCTAATAACCCTAATTTCTACAACGTCTATCTATAATATTACTCCTTTAACCCTTAACAACTTTAACCCTTCAATTCCAGTGGGAGTATCTGTCCCATTCGGAGCGCAGCTCGAGACTGAGCGACCCCACCCAGGTGATACGAACCCCCATGATAGCGGGGGGGTTGTTCAGCATGGACCGGAAGTACTTCAACAAGCTGGGCAAGTACGACATGAAGATGGACGTGTGGGGTGGGGAGAACCTGGAAATCTCCTTCAGGTATAGTATTTCTTTTAACGTCAAAATATTGCAATCCTGTGTAGCAAGGATCGACAATGGTAACCAACCTCAAAACCCCTTTGATTTCTAATGGGTACCCGAGGGACACGCTAGATCTGACTTGACCGCAACGCAATTAATCAAAAGGATGTAGGATGAGTAGGAAGTATACTCCTACCCAAGCAAAGAGGTAGACAGCACAATAATAATGGAGAATGTTACTGGGCATAGAAAATTGCTTAAAACTGTTTTTCCAAGTAGGGCTTGTATCTGTACAAATACACTTGTTTTTGTTTCATTGTAAAAGACCAAGTACCCATATTATTAAAATTTAAAAGAATTTCAAATCTCTGTAAATTATACTGACATTTGAAAGGAGAAAGCCCACTCTCCATAGTGTCTCAGGCCCAATGTGGACATCAAAAAATCGCATTAAAAATGAGTGTTCTAAAATGTTAATAGTATTAGATATCTATGAAAAAAACTTAAAATGCCGCCATTATTGTAGAAATATTTTTTTTTTACTTTTTGTCTATTTTATTTTCAAGGCCTTTTCCGACTTTTCAATAATTTATAATAGTAAGATATAATAAGATAGCCGTTGTTGTAGTGCAAGACTTTCAGTTATTATTGCTACCCAGCAATTGTGGCAAACATGATTATCGCCTGACACCTAAAACATATTAACATTAATGATAAATATTTTTACCGTAAAAGATTTAACGATTAAACCATAATGAAAGAAATAATAGAAACATTTTATTATAATATTATGATTACCTGCTGCCGTGAAACCCACTGCTGTATGACACTTAATTCTTCGGGCTCTAAAATACGGTTCTCGGTAACATTATTACAACAACATATACAATGTTCTTCAGACATTTTGATATGCACAATCAAATAGCGTAATCCTTTAATCCAGGGCTAAGTAATCGTAGAAGGAGAGAACAAAACTAGTAAAACAATGCCAAAGTCGTACGTGAAAAGCCGAAACAAGTTCCGGCGAAAAAGCCGGATTGCGATGAAAAAAATCGAAAACAAAACAAAACGCATCTTTGAGCAACAAGCGAACGGTCGAAATCATTCGTTTGAAAAATGACATTTCAGTCCTCAGTGTTGCCGCTTGTCGCAAAAAAATCAAATCGATAAATTGATTACGTAAAAAATAATCGATATAATATGACTTTTTATCAATCTTTATCGTTTATAGTAACGAACGTAAACATTGGTTTTAAGATAAATGTTTTCTTTTGATTAATTCTTTACAGAATTACCAACAGTGACCCGTTATTTGTATTTTACATGAGTTTATTTTATTTGTTTATAAATCGATATTCGGATTGATTGATTAGAGTTTTATCATCGGGTAACATTTCACCTCAACGTTCTACTTAGGTTCCAAATAATCCAATAAAATTCCTTTTTTTATTGGAACATTACTGATTATAGTGGCGGTTATTTGAATGTTATCAAAAATCATGTCTCTTTATGGTACATTTCTGGAGAAATCAAGTCTTCTTAAGACGGCTGTCCGCTCTGGGCCTGAAATGGGCTTTCTCCTTTCTGTTAATTTCGCGATAGGTAGCAGACGTTGTAAATTGACGTCATCGCATCTAGAATTTGGAATTAAATATTTTGGACACGACTTATCGTAATAATTTTCAGTCGTATTAAAATGGAGAGCTAAAAATCTAAAATTGTGAACATTCTATTCATATTGTGATTTGTGATGACAAAAATTTCAGAATTTCAGTGCGCCCTTTTTGTCTATTGTTTTATAATCTAAGGCTAGGTTAGTTAAAAATTAAATAGAAAAAGATACATAAAAGTATTATGTGATGTATCTATTTGTAGCTATAGTAATATTTTATCGGAAAAATGAACTTTTAAAACTGAAGGATAATGAATTCTCATGTTACATCATGAGAAAAAAATCCTATTGGCCAAGTTTATTCTAGAAACTAGACACAGTGTCACCGATAAATATTTTTTATTTCTTTTTTAGTCGCCCAATACATATCTAAATGTAGAGTAATATGTTGACCTTTTCAAATATTGACATTGCGCGACCCCTGATATTAAAGTTTCTAAAAAACTGGAAATTTCTTCGATTTCCAGTTTTGTTTATAGACTAGACCAAGGTTATAATAATTAAGGATCGTCACGTGTCTTATATTTACTTCATTAAAATTTACAATTTTAAATGATAGAATACTCTTCAGTTTCCAGCATAGTACCTACTACCTATATAATTGTATGACTCAGGGGGCTTTTAATTTTTTTAATGTCTACAAACCTTCTAGTCTCTTCGCCGTGTGGTGACGGCATTAGAATACAATTGTCACCACCCCCGATACTATCCTAGGGGAGTCGTAAGAGGCGACTAGAAGGAAACACACACACATCAACAGCTAGTGTGAGAGAAGGAAAACTCGATACAAAACCCTGTACCTACGCGTCTAGCCAGCGTGGTATTAGTAGGCTTTTAAAAACCTCCTATGTTTACGCACCAGAAGACCAGGCCCCTAGTCCCCGGCGGCCCCGCTATTCCTGGCTACGGTAGCGGCCACGGTAACGGCGGGGCGGGGGGTGCTAAGAATCCCCGGAAGAGATCCGGCTACCACCCCCCTTATAAACGACAACTGGCCCTGGTAACACACAACGTGCGCACTTTGAGGTTGGACGAAAAGCTCGTAGAGCTGGAAGAGGAGATGAACAAGTTGCACTGGGACGTTATTGGTTTATCGGAGATCCGAAGAGAGGGCGAGGATACGATAACCTTACAGTCCGGCCACTTGTTCTACTACCGGGAGGGAGAACAGAAGTCCCAAGGTGGTGTTGGGTTTATCGTCCGCAAATCTCTCATCAACAACATTGTGTCCATCGAGAGTGTGTCAAATAGGGTTGCATACCTTGTACTGAGAATCTCAAAACGATATTCGTTGAAGATTGTACAGGTATACGCCCCATCGTCAACACATCCAGACGATGAAGTAGAAGCTACGTATGAGGACGTCAGTAGGGCCATACGTAGCCCTAAAACACACTTCACAGTTGTTATGGGAGATTTCAATGCGAGGCTGGGCTGCAGAAGCGATGATGAGCTGAAAGTGGGGCCATTTGGATTTGGGCAGAGGAATCCCAGAGGACAGATGCTGGCGGACTTTATGGAGAAGGAAGGACTCTTCATGATGAATTCTTTCTTCCAAAAGCCGCCGCAGAGGAAATGGACCTGGTTGAGTCCCGACGGTGTGACTAGAAACGAGATTGACTTCATTATGAGCACCAAGCGGCAGATATTCAACGATGTCTCTGTGATCAACATGGTTAAGACCGGTAGTGATCACCGAATCGTCAGAGGCATGTTGAATATCAACGTCAAACTTGAGAGATCGCGTCTGATGAAGTCTACGCTCCGACCGTCGAATGCCCATATCCAAAACCCCGAGAGCTTTCAACTTGAACTGTCAAATCGCTTCCAATGGCTAGACAGTTGCGCAGCAGTGGACGATATAAATAGCAGGCTGGTAGAAACTGTCCATACGGTGGGGTCCAAATTTTTCAAGACCCACCGTACAAATAGACCTCAGAAACTATCCGACCAAACCCGGAACCTCATGGCTAGTCGACGTTCAATGACGCTCCAAACTTCGAGTGACGCTGAGTCATATAGGCAGCTCAATAGACAGATTACGAAGTCCTTGCGACACGATATCCGTTCTTTTAATACCCAGCGTATTAAAGAGACGATAGAGCGGAACCAAGGCTCCAAAGTGTTTGCAAGAGACGTATCTATTGGGCAAAGCCAGTTGACAAAGCTGAAGACCGAAGATGGACGCGTAACGTCAAATAAGTCCGAGGTACTACGGGAGATAGAAAGGTTCTATGGACAGCTGTATACCTCGGTCTCAGCTGAACCTGCTAGTTTAGCTGCAGACCCAAGAGCCAGGCTAACCCGACACTATACCGAAGACATCCCGGACATCAGCCTGTACGAGATTAGGGTAGCTCTCAAACAGCTTAAGAACAACAAGGCTCCGGGTGAGGATGGAATCACTACAGAGCTTCTGAAAGCGGGCGGCACGCCGGTACTAAAAGTCCTTCAGAAGCTCTTCAATTCCTCCTTACTCGATGGGAAAACGCCAGAGGCATGGAACAGGGGTGTTGTGGTCCTGTTCTTCAAAAAAGGCGACAAAACCTTACTGAAGAACTATAGACCCATAACACTGCTGAGCCATGTCTACAAGCTGTTTTCGAGAGTTATTACGATGCGTCTCGAACGCAGGCTAGATGACTTTCAGCCTACCGAACAAGCCGGTTTCCGAAAAGGCTATAGTACCATAGACCACATACATACGCTGCGGCAGATTATACAGAAGACCGAAGAGTATAATCGGCCATTATGCTTGGCGTTTGTGGACTATGAGAAAGCCTTTGATTCCGTCGAAATATGGGCGGTCCTTAGATCTCTCCAGCGTTGCCGTATTGACTATCGGTATATCGAAGTGTTGAAGTGTTTGTATAATAACGCCACCATGTCAGTCCGAGTACAGGAGCACTGCACGAAGGATATCCCTTTAAAGAGAGGAGTAAGACAGGGGGATATCATATCCCCGAAACTGTTTACCGCTGCTCTGGAGGATTCCTTCAAGCTACTGGAATGGCAAGGACTTGGCATCAACATCAATGGCGAATACATCACTCACCTTCGATTTGCCGACGACATAGTAGTCATGGCAGAATCGCTGGAAGATTTGGGGCGCATGCTCCGTGGCCTCAATAGAGTTTCTCAACAAGTGGGTCTTAAAATGAACATGGACAAAACAAAGATCATGCAGAATGTCCATGTTGCACCCACCGCACTAACTGTTGGGAGCTCTACTCTTGAAGTTGTTGACGAATATATATACCTAGGGCAGGCTGTCCGATTAGGTAGGTCCAACTTTAAGAGAGAGGTCAGTAGACGGATCCAGCTCGGCTGGGCAGCGTTCGGTAAATTACGTAACGTCGTCTCGTCTAAAATACCTCAGTGCCTAAAGACAAAGGTATACAACCAATGTGTGTTACCAGTGATGACTTACGGTTCTGAGACGTGGTGCTTCACGAAGGATCTTTTCAAAAGGCTTAATGTCGCTCAGCGTGCTATGGAGAGGGCAATGCTCGGTATTTCTCTACGTGATCGAATCAGAAATGAGGAGATCCGTAGAAGAACTAAGGTTGCTGACATTGCCCGTAGGATCAGTCAGCTGAAGTGGCAATGGGCCGGCCACATAGCACGAAGATTGGACGGTCGATGGGGCAAAAAGATCCTAGAGTGGAGGCCACGTACTGGCAAGCGCAGTGTGGGACGGCCACCTACCAGATGGACCGACGACCTGGTGAAAACTGCCGGGTCACGTTGGATGCAGGTGGCAATGGACCGAACACACTGGAAATGTGTTGGAGAGGCCTATGTTCAGCAGTGGACTCTAAAAGGCTGAAACGACGACGACGAACCTTCTAGTGGTGTAGCTTGTTTAACTAATGCCTGATTTGTGATTTTTGGTTTTGTAAAATGTTAGATTACGTATTTCCATAGACAAAGTTAGTTCCGATTTCACCAATGATTGTTAGTGTTAACGGCTTGTTAAAATACCATGCCTTCTCATTAATTGCCAGCAAACACGAGAGGGATAACATGATATTTTAAAAAAAGATTAACTTTACCATGAGTTGGTGAAATTGGCACTTAGAATGTCCTTTCATAACTGAAGTTCTGGGTTTTGTATGTTTAGTGAAATGGTTGATATAGCAACACGAACGATGAGTGCTCTCCTTTGTTTAATTAAAGGATGATAAAAAGGGTGCCGTGATCTAATTAGTTTGTAGTTAAGCTCTCAATTCCAGGGTTCGATACCCGCGTTGGAACACTGTATTGGTCAGGACACTGTAGGCTGGTCACCGGATTGTCTGACAACAAAGCTGATCTGGTTTCAATGAAACTGGCTACTCTTACACAGTCGAAATTGGTGTGCGAAGATAATAATTAGGTATTAATAATATTATTATGTACAGTGTTAAATCAATTTTAACAGCTTTCTGCTACAAAATTATTTTTATGTAAATATTTCAATTACTTACTGTACTAAAACATCAACAGAAATTATATCTCACAGCAAAAACTATCAGTCTAAATGAACAAGCTCTTGTTTCTTGTTTGTCATCTGATGTTAAACAGAAGAGGCCGACATTTTACAAGCCTACAAAGTTACATAAAATTAGTAGACTAAGGGCGTGTTTCACCAAGCAATGTTAAAGTTAACGCCATGTTAAATATCATGTTATCCCTCTCGTATATCATCTCAATGAATGAGGAGGCATGTTATTTTAACAAGCCGTTAACACTTACAAGCGTTGGTGAAATCTGAATTAAGTTGGTCTGTTGAAATACGTAACTAGAGTAACGTTTTACGAAAATAAGAAATCGCAAATCTATTAGTTGGACAAACTACAACACAAAAAAGTATGTTGACATTTAAAAAATTAAAAGTCCATTGTGTAATAAAATTGTATATTATGCTTGATAACTGAAGAGTATTCTAACATTTGAAATTTTAAATTTGAATGAAGTAAACGTTTAATCTATTTCTTATATATCCTTTTGCCTTTTATTAATAAGGTATTTGATTAGCATTTTATGCTGATTGACTGGCCAGTGACCAATAAAATTGATTTTATTAGCTAATAATTTATATAAAAATATATATTAGATGTTTAAAACATTTGTACACCAGTTTTAATATTTCTTAATTGGCATGAAATATGAAACTTTTACGTATCTAATACGGAACATCTATACTAATATTATAAAGCTGTAAAGTTTGTTTTATGATTGTTTACTACTACTTCTACTGGTCCGATTTGTAAAATTCTTTCAGTGTTATATAGTACACTAGCTGACCCGTGCCCACTTCGTTGCGCATGGAAACCGTGTAAGCCTTCCCGGGACTTCCACGAATATTTCTAAAGCAAAAATAGCCGAATCAGTTCAGCTGATCTCGAGTTTTAGCAAGACTAACGAACAGCAATTGATTTGTATATAGCCTATGTTACTCAGTGATAATGTAGCTTTCTAATGAAAAAATAATTATTAAAATCGGTCCAGTACTTTTTGAGTTAAGTCGTTACATACAAAAATACAAATCTTTCCTCTTTATAATATTAGTGTAGATTTATCGAGGAAGGAGTACCAATGAAGAATGTTTCAGAATGGTACACAGGCTTAAGAGCTAGATTGTTAAGATGAAACACAACAGCTGTTTTTAGATATAAAAACAAGGGTCTACGGGACCCCTGTTTTCTCCCTGGGTAAAGCCACTAGACTAACATTTTTTTCCTGAGTATCTGTGTACCTAGGTATACTATTATAGTACGTCCCTATTTTTTTCTTTTTTTCATAAATTATTTATTTAAAGAAATATAGACGATTAAAAACCTAAAAAATATGGTCAGATTTTCGCTTGTGTTTAAATATCCATGAAACAAATTGGAGTACATTTTATGATAAAATCAAAACATTAGAACATAGCTTTAGGGCGTGTTTCACCAAGCAATGTTAAAGTTAACCCTTCGTTAAATGTCTCGTAGTTCCTATCAATGAATGAGAAGGCACGGTAATTTAACAAGCCGTTAGCACTAACATGCATTGGTGAAATAGGGACTAAGTCTTTTTTTAGGTTATAATGCAAAAAGTACCTAAATAGGTTAAGTTTTGGAGGTGGAAACTGGGATCTTCTAATCGTCGTTTTCTCGTGCTTTTAATAAGTAATTTTAGTTCAAGCTGCAGTTGTCTCTATCAGTTTAATCGGGCTGTTTCGGGACAGCAATATAATGTACAAATACCTATTTTGCATTTCTTTAGACCGTGGTGTTTCCTCTTAGGGCGGTACGAAGTTGGGACAGTGTAATATAAAATTGATTTAAAAAATACTTTTTCGATATTAGAACCAGCCTACTCCTGTCATACATAATTTTCTCAATCTCTTCACCTAACATACAAAGAACGAAATGTATTTATTAACCGTCTTAAAAAAAGGAGGTTCTTAATTCGTCAAACTGCTGACGAGATGTTACTCGATTTCTCCGCTGTTTGTGAGCTAATAATGTACAATATTTTTTTGATTTTCTTTTATTGGTTTTTTTATGAAATCAGCTATCCTGCGCAAGAAGACCGCATCACTTCTAGCCAGACTCTGCGGCAGCGGCCGCATCGTTCTGAGGGAGATAGTCTATAGTGGGAATTGTCCACTGATCAAACACGTCATGCTAAATAAGACTAAATCATTATACAAAATAGAATACTAATATAGGATAAGATTTTTACTAACCAACAGATTAGATTAAGTATGGATTTGTTTGTTGTCCGAAATAAAGAGATTGATTTATTTATTTATGAAAGTATTTTGACGTGTTCCAGGGTATGGCAGTGCGGGGGTTCGCTGGAGATTGTGCCGTGTTCACGTGTCGGCCACGTGTTCCGCAAGCGTCACCCGTACACCTTCCCCGGCGGGTCCGGAGCGGTGTTTGCCAGGAACACGCGGCGTGCGGCCGAGGTGTGGATGGACGACTACAAGGAGCTCTACTACCGGTCGCAGCCGCTGGCCAAACAGGTGGAGTTTGGAGAGTAAGTACCAATCTGCGAGGTCACATCCAAGTAGCCATCGAAAATGTTTAAGCCTGCAAATATGTAGATCACATTCAAACAGCCGGCCAACGAAAACAGTTTAAGCTTTGAAGAGCTAGTCAGACGGAAGACTTTTACTGTGGCAACAATTTTCTAGGATCATTGGAGAATGGTCCTTATAGTATAATAGTAGTAATAATCATAGCGTAAAGAACACGGATCTCGGACGGGTGATGCGGATAACTTTTTTTATTAAATTGAAATTAAACGTATTAACAACAAATTAAATAATGATAATTCCTATAATATAATACATGGCAACCAAATGCCAAAAAAGGTAGTCAAATGCTCAATACAGGAATAAAATTGTTGTCGTTACTAAATAACGTTAAAAAAAATCGGTGGCAGCGGTGGGACGATTCTGAGTTTGCCTGACGCTGCCACCATTTTTTTTTTGTTTATATTTCTTTATGTGGCTGATTAAACTACATACTACGTGATGAATGTAGCCAATTGTAACAAAAAATTAATAATTGGAGCAATAAATGATTTTGCAAATTTAGTGTAGTGTAGTGTGTGGGATCAGTCTAACCTAAACTACTGATCCCATTTTAATAAATTAGCCGTTAATACATTCGTAATAATTTATGTAGTTAAATAGTTTATGTAAGTAAAAGAAATAATCATTCAATAGCTTGTATTCATATTCCAGTATATCTGAGCGTCTGGCGATCCGCAATCGGTTGCAGTGTAAGCCGTTCCGCTGGTACTTAGAACACGTGTACCCTGAGCTGGCGGTACCGGCTGGCGGCGGGACGCGCGCTGTGCGGCAGGGCGCGCGCTGTCTCGACACCATGGGACATCTGGTGGACGGAACGCTAGGTATAGTTTATCTGTAGTGTAACGGTACTTGGAGCATGTGTGGCCAAAACTAGCGGCTGGCGGCGTTTTTCGAGAAAGAGAAGAAAAAAGCGTAATATTTTTTTAAATCCCAAAGGGGCATAAGTTAAAATTTTAATCAAAAACTTTTCTAAAATTCAACACCCATAAATTCTATACTTTTTTCCATTTTATTTTAAACAGTTCATGAATTACTTTTTTTTCCCAAGGTATGTATCCCTGCCACAACACGGGCGGCAACCAAGAGTGGACGTTCGAGAACGGGTTGCTGCGCCACCACAGCCTCTGCGTGACGCTCTCCGAGGACCGCGTGACCGCCGCGCTGGCTGCCTGCGACCCATCAGACGACGCCCAGCTGTGGAAGCGAGACGGAAAACTCATCAGACATGCGAAGCTGGACTTCTGCCTCGACAGCGACCGACCGGCGCTCTACCTGGACCAGTGTGACGAGGATAAGTCCAGCCAGATGTTTACGCTGTAGAAGTTCTGACAGAAGTTAGGTAGTCGTAAGTTGTACTGATGACAATGGAAGAGACGTGGCATGCGAAGCTTGACTTCTACATTTCTGCCGAGACAGCAAAGGTCCAACGTTATACCAATGTGTGATGAAGATAACTCCAGCCAGCATTACATTGTAGAGTATTACAAAAAGTTTATTGGACGCGAATGGCTCAAGAGGAGTGCTGTTGACTACTTCTTCAATTACAATGTTAAAAAAATTAATCAACATTTTTGTAGTCTTTTCGATATGGTTACTTAGAAAACTGTGCGTCCCAAATATATTTCTACTTAATTAATTATAAAATGTATTCGTAAATAATGCGTACACATTCCATGTAATAAAATATTGTAAGTAGAAAGTAGCAAAGACACAGCAACCTACATACACACTGCTATTCGAACACGTGATAAGAATACTCATTAATTAGATTTTTTTAAATATAATTTATTCGTGACGTGTGGATACAAGTCCTTTGGCCGTAGGTATACATTTCCATTAATTAAAAAAAATATGTTGCAAGTGTAAATAATACGGAACTAACAGTAACTCATAAGAGTAGAAAATAAGAGTTTTTTTTTTCGCATCCAATAAGTTACAAAGTTAATTTAGATTACTGTAATTTATGAGACTAATATTCAATTAATTGGGAGTATAAGCATAATTTTTTTATTTCATTATTATCAATACCAGTGAATTAGGTATTTAATCACATTAGGACATTAATAACATCACAATATAAAATTAGAATCTCAGGGACAAACGTAACAATGTTCTTAGTTGGTAGCTACTACGCAGTATATAATGATTAACACTAAATAAGTATTACGTAATTTGAAATAAGCCTAAATATTAAATTCTTTATAATTTTTGACATCTAATTTTAATATCATTACTAAAATGCTTAAAATAAGCACACTACTTGTATATATTAATTTTATATTAGGATGATGTTAAAATCATAGTTACCATAATTTAATTGTAAGTAGCGCCGGGGATGTGGAATGTGGTTATCATAGATTAGATATTTTATATTAAAATTGGCGGTTATACTTAAATATATTATTGTCAGTGTTGCCAGAACGTACCAAAAAGTACGGTTTTCCGTACTATTTGTCACACAACCGTACCACTACCGTACCTCAGTGTGCACCGTAACTTTTTTGTACCATATAAATTATACTAGTAATTCTTGTTTTAATACATACTTTATATGGGTTACTATGGGATGACAGTAGACTATTGCATTTTAATGTTTTAGCAAAACCGTACTTTTGAGTTAAAATCCGTCTTATAAAAAAAATAAAAACGAAAAAGACAGTCGTACTTTTTTGGAAAATCGTACTGCCAACACTGATTATTGTGGTCTCAAGATCTTGCAATCAAAAACCGTATTACAAGACAACAAGTGTTGAGACTATGATTTGTTGCTTATTAATTACTTAATGTTTTTTTTATTGAGTTCAAATTTATTTTTAATTTATTTAAGTGTTTGCAAAACATTATGATTGTTTAATTTTATTATTTTTATATTTTATGTAGGCATTTTAATTCCAAGAATTAAAGATTTATAAAGTTCAAATAATGCATTCCCGTATGTTTTAAATATAATTTTACGGTATTAATATTAGGTATATAAATCTAATTTTTTATTCGTTTATAGATATTTTGTATAAATGATTTATAAATTTATATTTATGTCAAATTTCACTGCCATTATATAATACCTTATGACAGAATAAAAGTTAATTGAATAAGAAAAGTTATAAGTTTTTCATGTACTGTATTTCATCACAAAACTGACAACTGGGAATATTAAAATATACTTACGTCGTTAACCATTAAAAAAACAGCATTTACAGTTGACTGTACAGTTTAAAATATTTTGTTAGTTACACAACTTTTTTAAAAAAATCTTATGTGAAAAAAATAGGTATTCTTACTTTTCAACGTACTAGTTGACCATGATAATATAATCTACCTGTTTTAGATAAGTGCCTCCATGTGCACGTGTTTAATGATATTTTTAAAAATGCCTTAAAATACTATAGACCTAAGTAACATCTAGACTTTCACTAAGGCTCAACGCACACTGGAGCAGATCGTAGCTTTTTCTAGGATGGGATAGATACATTCGCTAGAAAAAACACGCGTGACGGCTCGCGATACATAATCATGATTTGTACCTTAAAATTAAAAAAATAAAACAAATATGCTATGGGAATAAACACGAAATAAACGCGACGCTTTGATTCTTTTTATGGCATTATTGGTATGTGGGGCGCTTCGGTTCTGTGCCAATGTGAGTTAAGCCTTAGAAACAATACTAATTGTAAGCAGTTAAAAAACTTTTTAAGCAAAAGCTTTATTTTTTCATTTAGTTGCTCGAATTTTCAAATAGTTTCTAATATTCATGAACTTTGTTTTATTAAGTTTTTTGTTGGATAATATAACGTCACTCAGTTAACAAGGAATTGAATTTAGATAAATATTTCAATGTTGCTTCACTTAATACATATTTACTACTAACACTGATAGCGGCATCATTTTGATACACATATAATATTTAAAAGTACCTACTTTTAG
Source organism: Celastrina argiolus (assembly GCA_905187575.2). Lineage (NCBI taxonomy): Eukaryota > Metazoa > Arthropoda > Insecta > Lepidoptera > Lycaenidae > Celastrina > Celastrina argiolus. Next base: position 17,663,658 of record LR994579.1, read on the forward strand.
GATTAAGAAAAATAGAGTCCTTCGTTTTAAATAATACTTCTCATCACAGATTATAAAACAATATAAATAGTGAAGCCAATTTTTAACAAGTGTACGTTAGCCTGTATTCGCACATCTGCATGGGACTTAGGGCGTGTTTCACCAAGCAATGTCAAAGTTAATCCTTCGTTAGATATAACATTGTTCCTCTCGTAATTCCTATCAATGAATGAGAAGGCATGGTAATTTAACAAGCCGTTAACACTAACATGCGTTGGTGAAATCAGAACTTATTATACCACAGAAAATATATTCAATAAAAATATAAAATGTTGAAACTAATCCCTCTCAATATTTTTCAGTTGTAGGTACATAATCGAAGACGTGAATAAATGAAGGTGATATGTACCAAATTTTTGATTTCGAGAAAATTGAGTTCAATACTGTCACTGAAACATTTTAGAATACGTTGTAAAGTATTAATTACATTAATCTAAAGATCCGTCTCTAGAATCAATGTAGGTACTTAATACGTTACTACATTTCTTAAAATGTTTAAGTGACAGTTTAAACTCAATTTTCTGGATATTTTTTTTGCGACAATCACTTTTATCGATTCATGTCTTCAATTATTATATTACATATATTGGTATCTTACATTGAACCATCGAATAATTTTGGAAAAACGTGTTCCGATTTCTTATTGTTTTGTTAACTGACCGTCTAATATGTATATTATCACTACCGGCATGTATAAGTGATTTATTTATATATTTTACTTTACATATTCTAACGAATATTTTCCTTTTTATATTCTCGAATAATGGCTACGCTAGTCATCTTGTTTAAGCTCATGTATAAAGCAAATGGTGATTTTATTTTAGTGAGATGTATAATTTGATGAATATATTATTATGATTTAATTTATCTATTTTTACCTTCTCCTATCCTATCTATACGAAAAACAGTGAGGTATAAAATTACGAAAAGATAACACTTTTTTAACATCCTCAAGGCGGACTTCAAAGCCAGCCTTCATCCTTAGATGTGGTTGAGAACGTTCAATCTCAAATGAAGTATTTTAGGTTTCGTCTTATAAATACAGGGTGATCCACGGATTATATTATATCAAGCCGAATATAGTGTAAAGAGAAGAACGCGTAGAGCATTCTTTGATTTGGCACCTCATATAAATTACTTACCATGAATCACCTGTAAATGCTATCTATATGAATTCATTTTAATTTAAACGGGGATTACGAATCGGGGTAAAGAAGAAGGAGGAGAAAGTCTTCTCAGGATGGGGTCCAATGGGAAAATAAAAAATAAGAAAATGACTAACACCATATTCCAAAAAAAAAATTTAATGTAGAAATATAAAAAAAATAAAATATAGAACTATTTTATTTACCTAACCATATTGCATTCAATCTAATATAACATTTTGTTTTAGCTTACAAAAATAATACTATTTCTGATTAAGTTACACCATTAAATACCTATAGTCAGGGTTCCCCCATACATTGTTTTCACTTGATTAGTATCAAGCAAATTTTTCTTGAGTAGCTTCATTTTAATGAGACGTCCAATAATTTCTTGGACGGAACTCTCGATTGTGGTAGCTAACAGAGTTAGCAAGGATAAAACTCAACTTTCGAGCGTAGGACCGGGATAACGTACCACTCAATTTGTAGGACAATTATGTCTGTTGAATTACATTAATATTATTAGTTAATAAAAACAAAATCAGCTGGTTACTAATAATTTAAGATGACCTTGTTATAGATACAAGTTGGCAAGAGGGAACTCTTTGATCAAACCATAGATTTAGTAGGACAAATATTTTTTCGGATAATTTAGATCATTATCTTGAGATTTATCAACAAAAATATATTTTGAAATCACCAAATCCACAAACTTTATTCTTGCTATTTCTGTTAGCACAAACAAGAGTTCCGTCCAAAAAATTCATATGCGACTCATCAAAATGAAGGTACTCACGAAAAATTAGCTCGATATTAATCAAGTGAAAACAATACACGGGGGAACCCTGAATACTAGTTACTTAACCGACAATAATCACAAAATGTTCATGCTATCTTAAAATACATTTCATAATAGGATTTTGAGTACACAGCCATTCTAATGGAAATTTAGATGAAATTAATAAAAAAATTGAAGAATAAGACCGGATTAGTAAGTACATAAATAAAAATATTAAGAAGTACACCATATTTGATTGTGTTACAAATTACGATGTATAATGCAGTAAGTAATAAATATCACATACCTAATTCAGATCTTAGTAACTACATAACTCTAATTTGTATTTACAATATTATTACCTAATTAATTCCATAAAAAACGAACCGTTAGAATTAACAATACACCACAAGCATTTAAGAGTTTAAATTAAAATTAAACTAGGCTAACGCCCGGTTTCTGAAAGGCTAATCAAATCAGCTAATCTGAACGCTGATTGGTGAACATCACTTCGCAGTCACTGTTTTCACCAATGAGCGTTCAGATGAGCTGATTTGATCAATTGATTAATTTGATCAGCCTTTCAGAAACCGGGCGTGAGTGTAGTTTTTTCAAGTTAGACGAGAAACCCCCCAATTGTTAAACAGTGAGCGAACGGATGATGAATTACAGCTAAAAACACTCTCGAACAACAGATTCAAACAAAACAAAACTGGATCAAAATCAGTTCCCCGTATTGGAGATACGATACAACGGAAAGACATACACACACACAGAAAGACAAATACGTCAAACGCCCCACTCACATGTTTTCGTCGGGGGACAGGTTCTCAATGTTCTAATTAGTATTAGGCATTGCTTTTCACTGGATCTTGTGCAAAGAAGATCGGGAGTCACAATTACTATCGAAAAAATAATGTAGAAGTGTTATATAGAAATTTTGTAAACAAAATATACAGGGTTTGATGAATGATTCATGGTTCATATATGAAGCCGAATTTAGTGTGAAGAAAATGACGCGTAAAGCATTTTTGTTTTGGCACCTCATAATATAATATATTTAATATAACTTAAAAAAAATTAAAGGTCTAAAATGACCACAGTAGTTAATTTTACTACGCTGGCTCCTAGTTGTTTGTGTTGATATATTTTTTTTTTTGGTACTTTTATGGAAATTATGGATTTGTCGCGATATATGAACCATGAATCACCCTGTAGAATATTATACTACATAGGTGTATGCATAAAATGTATTGAACATCACAATTTACAATGAACTCTAATAGCCGAATATATAACCGCCTTCGTTTTTGGAATCGGTTATTTTACACTTGGTTATTTATCACAAATATAGTTCAAAATTTGTTCTGTTTCACATCACTTCGCTCATTTTGTTCTTGATGAATCTGCCTATGACTTTGATGGCTCTGAAGGCGTAGTTAGGGGACAGTCTCTGTCGCAGCAGGTAGTACGTCGCTAGATTCGACAGAGCGAACATCACGAGTAAAGCGCCGAAGTCCTTCCAAAACGATGCACCAGACATCCCCAGAAGATGCACAAAGTGTCTGAAAAAATGGTAATATTCTATTAGTCTATCTATACTTATATTATAAAGCGGCTGCGACCAATAGGAGCGAAGCGTCAGTGAGAAATGTTGCAAAAACGGGAAAAATATTCACATTTGGGGACTTTCGTTGCATGCGCTGCATAAATGGTTTAACTAACTCAAAAACCACGCGAACAAAGTCGCGAGCACACTAGCTGTGCTCGCGACTTTGTTCGCGTGCATGTATGGGCACAGCTAGTAATACTTATTTTACTAGTAAAATAAGTATTACTAGCTGTGCCCGCGACTACATTAAAATTAAGTAAGACTAACCCCCGGTAGAAACCGGGGCGTCCAGAAGGCTTACGCGTTTTATTTGGTTCGTTACTTTGAAACTAAGAAAGGACAAAGAAAATCCTTAGATGGCAACTTTACTGAATCAAAATAAACAAACGTCCATTTATTCAGGAGCACGCGAATCGAATTGAATCGAATCTGAATCAAAATCGAATCAGTTTGGAGAGTAAGGCTCTGAGTTCAAAATGTCTTTTCACATTTTAGAATACGTCGTAATGTATTAAGTACATTAATCTAAAGATCCATCTCTAGAATCAATGTACTTAATACGTTACTACACATCCTTAAATATTTAAGTGACAGTTTAAACTCAATTTTCTGGGACTATTTTTTGTGACATGTTATCACCGTCATCGATTCATGTCTTCTTTAAGAGCAAATCCACAATCAGTGGCGGATCAAGCTAAAGTACGAGGGCGCCGCTGAAATATGTCAACTGAAATAAAAAAGGTACTTACTTAGCACTCTTGTATTCGCAAAACTCGACTTCGTCGGGGCAATACAAGTCATTTCTGGACTCCCCATATATGGCCACTATGAGGCCTTCTAGCGCGTACCGCAGGAAGGAGCAGGCGCGGGCGATGCCCCAGATCAGAGGCGGCCTCTCGTCGCCGTTGCCCATCCCGTACACCGCCAGCAACATGAGGGGCACGCTCAGCACGGGTCCCACGAACATGGAGTTCTGACAAGTGAATAATTAATCTGGGGGCACGGTCGTGCTTCTTCACTTACGCTACATTGCAGTTAAAACGTGATACTTGACCGTTTTGCTACCGTTACGAAGATTTCGTATGGATTCATTAATCGTGTGTAAAATAAAACGGCCAAGTATCAGGTGTTGACTGCAATGTAGCGTAAGTGAAGTTAAGCCTGGTGAAGTAAGGGCGCATAGATCATGAATTTTGGTTCTACATGAGATCTGACCATTTTTTGATAATTTTTGATAATTTTTGATTAAGGTGTCGTGTAGAGCTGGGCTTTATACGATATCTGATAACTTTTTCAGAGGGTAAGCTATGTAGGCTCGTCTTGACAACATTTTTACATGAAAATGTTTTTGGTGGGATATTATTGACAAGATTGACAAACAAGCAGGACCAAAAAGTTCTTTTGTCTACCTGTGTATAATGTGATTGAGATACGAAATTATGTTCCTGATTATTGTTAGATACCTATTGGAATATACATAATAACATATTATATTTGTTGATTTTTTTAAGTATTTACACTTAAGCACTGTGAAAGAAGTTTCTCGGCTGAATATTGAAACAAAAAATGAAGTGGCAATCAAGTCATGTTGTTTTTATCATTCCGCCAAGCCGTGACAGGGTGTAAAACAGCAGTCACTATAACTTTAGGATATAATTATACTAGATACCCTTTCTCATTCTAGAAATGTATTTTTTTCGTCATTTTTTTTTAAGTTTTAGCTTTTTATAATTAATGCTTTTTGTCACAAGGATAACAAAAAAGCAATAAATAAAAAAAATAAAAAATAAATCTTGAATAAGAAAAGGTAGTATAATCATATCCCAAAGTTACAGTGACTGTTCTTTTGTAATTCGTAATAAAATGTTCGTCACACCCCAAATTCACTATCAAAATACATATCTTTATTTTTATCGAAATGAAATTGTATGTTAATTTTAAGATGGACATAATGTTATTAGTTAGAAAGAAAATGTAAAAAACAAATGAAAAGACAAATGATTAATAAAAAAGAAAATAACGAGCCCTGTTGATAATGAAAAGCCCGGGGTAATTAAAAAAAACACTTACCACAACATTAAGAGTAGACGAGATAAGTGTACCCATGGACTCGGAGATCAGAGCAACCATCACGCACATGGTCAGGAACATTACCACCCTGACCACCTCGAGGGGCTGGTTGGTGATGGGGTACACTATCACCAGGAACAGCAGCGCAAAGAACACGGTCAGAGGTGTTCGGGAGACGACCAGCGCCGCGTAGTACGGTTTCAAGCCGTACCATCTGTTGAAGTACTCCCGCTTTATAAGAGACACTTCTGTAGGGACTGAAATAGAAATAGACAAGACATTAGTTGATAGGGGGCCACGGAAGACCAGGCGCCTCGACTCTACCGTGGTCGATGCTTGAGTGGCTTCCCTTTGAACATTTGAGTGGGCAATGCATAGCTGTAATCTAATTGTGTATTTCAACTGTTTTACCTAGTTTTAAGTTTTTAATTTTTTTTTGTATAATATTTTTCTCTTGGCTATGTGTTTTTGTCCCTTATTTGTTCAATAAAGATTATTTTATTTATTATTTATTTTATTATTTACATTAAGGGCGTATTTCACCAAGCAATGTTAAAGTTAATCCTTCGTTATATATCATATTGTTCGTTTCGTAATTCCTTGTGAATGAATGAGAAGGCATGATATTTTAACATGCGTTAGTGAAATCGGGACTAAGCCATATGAATGCTCATACAAGGTGTAAAATAAATCACATAAAAAACATAACTTGTAAAAAGTGCCAAGTCTCGCTACTTAGTTCTTCTACAGTAAAAAGTTGTGAGATAGATGTTATGCCAAGTAGGGGTTAGTCGGTCGGTATAACAACATCTTATATTAATGATAATAGTCAATATTATTAATAATCTTCATGTTTTAAATAAATAAGTAGATTGACTTGGCAATCGCATGAAAACAACATAATGTTTATCTCACGAGTGATACTTAAATCAGATCGTTTAGTGCGATTGAACACTGCCGTGCCCCCAGATGTTATGTAGAGAATGCAAATTTTTATTTTTCAAAAATATAGATGTTAGATGTCACAGTTATGTGATATTAAATTATGAATAAGTGCTCAATTATCTATAGTCCAATGAATATATTCATGTTATGTCGAGTACAATTAAATTATTAAATAATAATTATACAGGCTATAATAATAATAATAATATAATAATATCTATGGACGCTTCACACCACGTCAATCTGGCCCTGTGCTAAGTATCCGAAGAACTTGTGTTATAGGTACCAGACAACGGAAATATATTTAATACTTTTATAATATACACATATTTAAGATTTTTTATTATATTATACACAAATTTAATACACATCCATGACCCAGGAACATTCAAAACTTTTTGTTCCCTCGGCGGGATTCGAACCCGCGACCTTTCGTTCGAGCGCCAACGCGCTCAACCAACTGCGCTACGGAGGTCGTCAAATATATAATATTAATGAGTAACTACCCTATAACCACTCTATACTTTAGACTTACTTTTGACTTTCATGTTTCTATTAGAAATGCCTTAACATCATAAAGGAGAAAGCCCACTTTCCATAGTGTCTCAGGCCCAATGTGGACATCAGAAATGGGCTTTGTCCATACAATAATTAAAAAAAATCTCTTTCAGCACCCGGTATTTTCACAGTAAACTCTATAAACGGGACCCATACACACCCTATAGTATTATCACTCATTAAAATTACAGCCTGTATAATTATTATAATAATTTCATTGTACTCGACATCACATGAATATATTCATGGGCATGGGACTATAGATAAATGAGCATTTATTCATACATTTATTATCACGTATGAGTTATGACACAAATAACATCATTATTTTTTCAAAATAAAAATTTACATTCTCTACATAGCCTCGTCTTGAACACTTGAGGTTAAGTAGAAAATGCTTATTTCATTCTATTTTTTATTAATAAATGCTCCTAGGGACCAACGCAAAAATGAAACATACATTAATTATTTAAATTTCAAAGTAGAACATTATATTTTTTATTACGAAACATTTTGAGCCATTTCGATCATTTTTTTAAATATAATTCATGTTGTGTTGAGTACAATTTAAATATAACAAGTTTTAACCATCCGTTACACAGTTAGTCGTTTAGTTTTCCTGTCATTATAATAATATTTAAACATAGCATTTAATCATCGTAATAATATGAAACGATTATATGTAACTAGCTGACCCGTGCCCACTTCATTGAGCATATTTATTCACCGTTTAAATCTTCCCGGGACTTCCACGAATATTTCAAGACAAAAATAGCTGAATCGGTTCAGCCGTTCTCGAGTTATAGCGAGAATAACGAACAGCAATTAATTTTTATATTATGTAATGATTATTTTCTTCACACTTTCATACAACTAACACATGAAAATAAAGCATTCTGACATACCTACACGATTGATAATAGAATATTATTTTACGTATTGTCAGCAGTAATTTAATTAATTAATAATATTTTCCGACTCTTACAAATAAATTTAATTTATTAGAGTCGGAACGTCGTCGAAACGCAGACATTTCGAAAAAAAGAAATGTTTGTCGGTTGACGTCCGTCGCCGTTTGCCGTTGCTATTTACTGCTTCGATCTCCGATTAAAACCTCCGACTCAAAAAAATATATTCGGAGCCGAAATCGGAACCGAACGTGCAGTAAAAATCGGAAGTGCTAACTTATCGGAGTCGCAGTCAAAGCATCGTAACATGCCTGATAAGATAGTTGTTACCAGAACAAAACTTGCTATTAGGCTCAAATAGGCGCAGATGCAATAAATATTTTATGAGTACCAATTTTTTATGCAATGAACTATTTTTAGATAAGTTACCTACATAATAAACAAGGATTTTTTCCTATTCTAAACTAATCTAAATTAATGTCTAACTCATAAATTGCACTGTCTGAAATGATTAATAACGTTTATTACATGCCCTTTGACTTTTCTTGCTAAGTTTTATAGTAGTTATAATAAGATATTATAAGTGTTACGTAGATAATAATAGTAGTACTAGCTGTGTTAGGTAACTTCGTGCCTTATAATTATTTATTTATTTACACTTCTTTCACTCTGTACAATAGCGGACTTAATGCCAAAGGGCATTCTCTACCAATCAACCATAGAGTAATGCAGGGACGTAATAAACGAAATGGTGCTGCAAAGCAATGAGAGAAATAATGTATAATAGTAAAAGCAATAATTAACTGAGCGCTGACAGTAGTGCCTCCTACCGGGTGCAATTGTGGATCTAAACCACTCTCGAATCATCAGGATTAGACACAAAAAATCATAAAAAGCGGTTCAGACGTTGAGGAAAATACAAACAGTAGAATTAAATTTACAGTTTTACAGGGTTTCCCATGGGTCATACACCAAGCCGAATATATTATGAAGAGAATGACCCGTAGAGGATTTTTTGTTTTGGCACCTAATATTAGTAAATTACTTACATAATGCGACAAATTGCAATTAAAGATCTCCATAAAAGACACAAAAACAGATGAGCTTTAACCCTGGTCAGGTGTTAGGTTAACGACCAGCATAGTAAGATTCACTCCTCATATTTTTAGACCTTTGTATTTTTTTATTGAGTTATGCTAAGTAATTTGTATGAGGTTCCAAAACAAATAACGTGCTCTACGCGTCATTCTCTTCACACTATTCGGCTTGAAATGTGAACCGTGGGGCACACTAAAATACTTACATGCTAATAATATAGGCATCATGGCTGTGTACAACATGGCGATGATGCAGGCGTAACAGAAGCCGAAGTTGAACATGGCCTTGCTGCCGTCGTTCCCGATGCCCACGTACAGTGCGCCCACGATGGACCCCAAGAACACGTGCAGGGCCAGCCGCAAGTAAAGGTAACTCTGAAACGGTTTTTTTCAATTCAGATAACAACAACCTTAATTCAAAATTGTTCTAAATTAAACTACATATATTATTAACTTGAAGGTCGTAGATACAGACTTATGGATATAAATATTACAAAAAAAATGCGTTAAAATGAGGGTAGTTCCGTTAGGTAACAACGGTTACCAGCAGCTTGTCAAAACAGATATTAACGCTGAAACTCAATTCATTTATTTATTGCAATTGTTGGTATACAAAATGGTGTTTAATAATATTAGTTCTTAATCTACAATTAGCCTCAGAGCCGTGCAATATCATGCAGTCATTTTGGCGCTTGGCACTCTGTTCGGCGTTTGCAATTCTTTGTTAATTCTTTACGCGCATATTAGATCAATTTTTATATCCAGGAAGCTGACACCCTTTTATCTATACTAATATTATAAAGCGGAAGAGTTTGTTTGTTAAACGCGCTAATCGCAGGAACTACTGGTCCGATTTGAAAAATTACTTTTTTATTGGATAGTCCATATTTTATAGACGAAATCTTTTACTCAAAAAATATGTATGAATGAATTATTTCCTTTTTAATAATCATAAAAACAAAAGCCAACGCGAGCAATCTAAAGATAATCGCGATAGTGTTTCCGATAACCACGCTAACGAATTCACGGGCACAGCTAGTAATCTAATAACTTGATAGAAGAATCTGACTCAATCCTTTAAGTACACATAGGTTTAAGCCAATATACTTCCTATGGTTAAAATTAAATAAGGTTTTACAGTACTGCCACCATAGGCGCCTTGAGGTTTTCAAAACATGATGAGTACTCACCCTATTCCTGACAGTCTGCAGCAGCATCCTCCTGACCAACACGCTGAACTGCTGACAGAAGCTGCTCTCGTAGTTGTAGTTGTGCCCCACCACACCCTGCGTGCTCTTCCACTGGATGTCCTCCTGATCATTCTCGGCGATGGCGAAGTCCCGCCACTTCTGGTTTCTCCCGTTGTCTATGGCTGAGACCAGCTTGTCCAGGTGGTAGCCATACTCACCGCTCGATACTTCGATTACTGCAATGTATTTTTCATTAGATATTATTAATTAACGATGTTTTATCTATCTTAATATATATATTTCTTGTGTGCGTGTGTATGGGACTGAACTCCTCCTAAACGACTGGACCAATTTTGATGAAATTTTTTGTGTGTGTTCGTGGAGATTCGAGAATGGTTTAGATTTACAATTGGAACCGATAGGTGGCGCTGCAGTCAGTATGTCAAGCAATTAATTAATAAGGCAATACGAAGTTTGCCGGGACAGCTAGTACATATAATAAATCTGTAGAGGAGTCGTGTCTGTACATTGAAGATATTTGAGAAAAAATATTATAGGGGACCTTTATTTACGCAATAGTACCCAAAACAATGATTTTTGGAATTTTTGTCTGTTTGTCTGTTTATCTGTTTGTCTGTTTGTCTGTGGGTTTGTGCACGCTAATCTCAGAAACGGCTTATCCGACGTAAATGAACTTTTTACTAATATATTGCGGCAAGCTTCACAGCCGCGCGCTGCTTCAAATTTTATTCGCAGCTAACGTACCGGGAGAGAATGGCATTCGATAAAAGTGATTTCATTTATTTATATTATTTAGGGTTTGTAAATACAACAATTATTTTTGTATAGGCGTAGGATAGTTTGTTTTCAAGTAAACTATTATACTACTAATATTACATACCCAATAAATAGAATTTTGATTTACACAATAGTAAAAAAGTTAGGTCAGTATAACTTAGATTTATGTATTTGTTGATCTTTTTATTTCTTAGTTTTTATACTAGGTAGGGACAATCTAACTTTTTTTTTCTTGACTTTCTTTATTACGAAAGTTTTTTGTATAAAATCAGTTAGTAGGTACTTTTGCTGTAAAGTCCTTTGTGATAAGTACTGTATGTACATATTTGTTAGCGTAGGTTAGTAATAATAATATAAATAAATAAAAACTGGTCAAGTGCGGGTTGGACTTGCGCACCGAGAGCGCCATACATTTTGATTTGATTGTAATCAAATTGAAGATATTAGAGACCTGAGTATTTATAATATAAGATTCAATTTAATACCCCAAAACATTCATGACAAATACGGTAGCGTAAGTTCAAAAAAAAAAATATGTTTTCGCAATTTATCCTTTGTCAGCACTAATTTAAAATGTTATTGCTTGATTATCTCTAAAGATTCTGAGTTCCCGGGAAGTACCCTTTAGGTTTTAATTCCCTTGAAAGTGTGGAAAATGATAAAAATTTCGACATAAACGGCTGTATCTTTTGGTTGCGGTGGCTAACAAGTATGTTTTTTTCACAGCTTCAAGGGAAAGTTATAGATCCTGAGTATTTGATATGATTTTTAGCTTGATACCTACACGTGTTTCTGAGATAAAGGGTTTTGACATACAGACAGATGGACCACGAAGTTAAATCCTATACTAAATTAACAAAAAAATTGGCCGGGTTTATACGGGGTATCCGAATAATATTATCCTAATAACTTCTCTACTGCATGTTCTTCGGGTCTACTTCTTTTGCTGAGCTCCGAAAGGATGGCAATATATCCAATATACCCTACATACCAAGCGGCTTGCCGGGCATGGATCGGGATCAACATTGGCAAGTACATATTAGCGGAAGTCCTCAGAGGTTGCGCCATTTGTTTGTAGTCATGATGGTGTTCTGTGTACTTTTTGATGCTGAGCAGTTATGTCTGACTATTCAAGATATATTTACATCTATTGGGGGTAATCTTATGTCTTCATATGGCATGTCCGAGCCATTATTTGACGGTAAACTATTATTAATACTTCATCGGCCTACTTCTTTTAAAACATATTTATAATAACACTGCCCTAAATCATTTTTCCACGCGTACGAAGTCGCGGGCACAGCTAGTAGTATATATATTTATAAATTAGATGAGTTATTCGCCAATCATCAATTCCCTAAAAATTGATATCAAGGTACTTTAACCGAAATAAAAATCAATTATTTTTATTCTGAATAAATTTTACAAAAAGTGTTTTCTGAACGTCGTTTCTATATGATGCCTACAACCGGTTCGGGAACAGGCCCAGCAAGAAGAACCGGCGTAAGAAACGCGCATGTGGCCATCTTATACCAAAAAGATGGAAAACTTCTCTTTTAAAAAAAGTGTCAATATACCTACATTATAACCTAGTTAAGGATAACACTTGCACCACCGATTTCGGTGATCGTGGCCGGTTTCGTTGAAACTTTTTCACGCATTAACCTCTTAATCAATTTTGAAACAATTTGGCATAGTACTTTATATAAAAAATGCAGTGTTCCCGTAGTATAGTATTCTTAGTAAGTCAACAAACTTACCAAAATCGGCTGGGTTGTATGTCCTGGGACAGGGCAGCTGCAACTCCCTCAGATACGGCACCACACCAGCCGCAGTGCCTTGGTACGCGCACCTGCCGTCCGCCACCACATACACGTGGTCGAAGACGGAGAACAGTCGCGCGGAGGGGGTGTGGAGGGAGCAGATAACGGTTCTGCCGCCGCGAGCGACGCGCTTGAGGAGCGACACGCAGGTGGAAGACGCGACGTCGTCTAGACCGCTGAGAGAGAATAGTGGTTGATTACAAAATAATATTCTCTATGGACGCTGCTGTCCACCACCACACACATGTGGTTGAAGACGGAGAACAGCCGCGCCGAGGGGGTGTGCAGGGAGCAGATGACGCGGAACTTTCAACGCGGAACCCGCAACCCTGAACCCGCAACGTGAAACCGAAAACCGAAACGCGGAACTTTCAACGCGGAACCTGCAACGCGGAACCCGCATGACGTAGTGTGGAAGCGTCCTTACTCCTTAGATATTATTATACTGAATACTCACGTGGTAGGTTCATCCAGGAAGACCACAGGGGGGTTGTTGACGAGCTCCAGGGCTATGGAGAGCCGTTTCCTCTCCCCCCCTGACAGCCGCTCCGTCACCGTGTGTCGAGCCTTGTCCAGCCGCAGGAGCTGGACGATCTCATCCACCTGAAACATGAGATAGCTGTAGTCTAACATATTCTTTATTCGAAGCTGTGGCTCAGTGGGTAGTAAGAACTCGCTGGATGTCAAGGGTCAGAATCCCGCTGAAGGATCGAAAAGTTTTCTATGACCGTTGGTAATGGATGTGTTTTGAACACCTTAAATAAAAACCTAAATAAAAGTATTGAATATAGTCCCCATTGTTTGGCACCTATAACAAAAGTTCTTCGGGTATCAGTATTATCACGAGGCCAGATGGGCGTGGTATAAAAACGTCCATAAATATTATTATTCTACCAATTCTACAAACGCACCTCTTCTATTAAAACGAATGCTGCTGGTTGCTAGGTAGTAGGTACTGGCCACTGAATAGGTAACCAGGTAAGAATGATTTACTTTTTTTATTTCCATAATTATTATAAACCATTTTCTAGATCAAAAGGTAAGCTTGATAAAAAAAATACCAGTAATATAATAAAATACCTAGTAAATAATAATCCCAACGATATTATTAAAAGAATATATTATTATGCGCATTATGCATTGATACACTTTATCTTAAAAAAATCTTATTGTATCAAAAGTGATTAATCACTTAATGATAAGGTTGTATAATAAGCCAATTAAGTAATATTAAGGTCACAAACGCTAATAATAAATAATAATGTGACTTGTGAGTCAGAATATTTCAACGTTGCTTCCGGCAAAATGTTCAAAGGGCAAAAAACATGCATAGGTATTGTTGGTAGGTAAAACAAATGAAATGTCAGTATTGATCAAGCGTGTCAAAGTAGCTAACTATAATTATTAATTAACTGGGTATACAAGTAATACATTATTATTATGAATCTGAGCTGTGGTTAATAATATTTAAACAAAAGATAAACTAGACATAAGCGTCATTTGTTACTTAAAAAATATTTTGACATTTCACTGACTTCTTACATTTACTGACGTCTTTACGCGAAACAGACTTCTTTCTTTCTGTACACATGTTTCTTCATAAAACCATCACTTTAAGCAGAGCTTATTAAACACACTCTGACACTGGCCAAATCACCCTGGAGCCATCTCCTAAAGAAGAAGAAGAATATAATATAGTAGCTGTTACTCGCGACTTCGCCCGCTGAGAATAAAAAATATCCTATGTTACTTCTAATATCTCCAACAATATGTGTACAAAGTTTCATGATGATCATCTAAGAAATTTTCGCGTGAAAGCGTAATAAACAGATACATATCCAAAAAAAATCAACATTGTCTTGAAAGGACAAACAAAATGTATGGGATTTGACATAAGCTTCGCTACATGAATTCGCTTGTGGTTTAGCGAACCTTTTGTCAAATTCCATACATTTTGTTTTCGAGCTTCGTAAGCGATAAATAGCGATGGCATCTTGAATCAGGGCCCAGACCTTTGAGGCAAAAAATTTACGTAGCTAAAGTTATGATAACTTTTAGCAAAACTTATTTTGTACACCTTTCACAGAAGAAAACGTAAACAAACTATTACATCTTGTAATGTAACGACATAACTGTGCGGATTTCCTCAAGCCTTTCCTTGGCGGCACTAAACCAGCGTGAAAAATGAAAGTAAAATGGCGCCGGTTAGCGTTAACTAGCTGCGGTGGAAAACAAAAGAACAATGTTACATACATACGGCAGTATTCTAAGTTCGATAACACCTATTTACTAGTAGTAACTATAACACAAAATTACTAAGTTTTGACTGTGAAAGTCATTTGGCTTCGTCAAGTGAATTTTGGCAAAATAAGGCTGGGAGTATATTATTATGATCTCAATTATTCTGGGAAGGTGGAAAAAAATAACACAAGAGCTTCCGAATCATATAAACTCAGACTTATAGTAAGAACAGTTTCATTAAAGCTGTTATTTTAGTTTTGACAAGACAATTACGACAAGGAGATCACTCTCATAAAAACTCTGAGGTAAAATCTCTAAAATAACTCGGAAAGGCCATTAGCGAATACACGTATTATTAAAAAATATTCGACCAATACGAGCAATAATATATTTACTAAGGTACGTAATATCCCTACATAATTATTATGTAATATAATATTATTATAAAATAAAATCCTCCACCGCGTCTGTCTATATGTTCGCTATAAACACAAAACAAGACCACTACACTGACCCTCATACTGTTTTCACCAATAGATAGGAGTGGTTCTCGAGGAAGGTTTAAGTGCATTATCTAATTGGTTGCGCTGCTATCTATGTGTCATGAATTTTAATTATTGTGTTTGTGTTGTAAATGTTTAATTTGTTTAAACTGAGAAACGAAGTATAGTTTTAATATTAATAATCATACTTACAATGATAGCCTTCCGATCTCTCCTCATGCCGCTCCCGAGCTTCAGATCAGCTGCCATCATCATCGCCTCCTGCACCGTTATGAGGGGCTGCAGCAGATCATCCTGCATGATATACCGGGACAGCTTGCGGAAGGTCCTTAGGTCTCGCGGTTCACCGTTGGTGGAGATCAGACCAGACGCTCCAACAGCCCTGCGAAATATGATGTCAGTAACTCGATTGTGTTCTAGGGCGTTTAAGGGTGCCAAAGTGTATTGTTGATCGAAGGTGCCAAAGCATTAGATCTCATGTCATGATTGTACATAGATAGACCATTTGCGTTAACTTTGTACGGAACTAAAGTATGGCATCAGGGAAAACGTCAAGCTTACTTTAATAATCATTGGTTCATTTAAGCATGGCTTGAACGTCAACGGTTAATTTTGTTATAATCATGGTTATAATAGATTATAAATATTTTAGATCATTCAACAGGCTTTCTCTGTACCGTAGTCCATACCCTTGTTTCTTTAAAAAACCTTCACAAAACGGAAAGTCTTCACTCTTCGCCAAGACACTCTGACATTGGCAAATCACCAAGGAGATAAAGAAAAAGAAGAAGTATACTCGTACTATAAATATCTATGGATAGTCTCCGGCTTCTCGGTTTTTTAGCTAACCATTTATGCCAAATCATGGCTTCTTCAAGGTTTAAAATTAATAGTTCTACCTACATATGCTTAAAGATATTAATATTTTTAGGCTGTAGATTTATGTTCATAATATAATGTGGGCCTGACCTTGTACAGATGCCCAGAACATGTTGTGATGTAATGCTCAACTAATTTGCACAGCCTTCACACAAAATGTTGGAGTCTAGTATTGTGAAAATGATCGGGCATGCTTTTTGCCAATTTTAGTTACTTAAATGTTAACCAAAACGTCCGTTCGTACGTAGGTAAATATTAGTTCGGCTCTTAGGACTTCCCCGGTTAGCAGAATTATGAATCGCTGCATTTTATACCAGAAGCAAAACAATTTTCGTGAGTTTGTTTAAATAAACTTATATTAATATCCAAAGATTGTAAGGTATATTAATACTAGGTATAAACATTAAAAGTTTTGAATTATTGTTTCATTGCATTCATTCTCAAACAAATCAGGTACCCTGATAGGATTGTGACTAAGTCAACAACGACCGAAAAATACATGTGGACAGGTCAGTCAGCCACGGGAGAAGAATCAATGTCCAATACCCTTGGCTGGCTGATTATGTATCACGCAACAGGAATTCGACAATTTCGATTGCTGTTGCGAGATACATAATAAGCCTATGGAGCTGGCCGCTAGTTACCAAACTTGCTGTTCATGCCGCGTAGGATTATTTATTATATGACGCTCCTCGACGTACATTCCTCGTGGGAGTATGTCGAAGTACAGTACATACTGACCTGTACCCCGCCAGGATGTTAACCAGCGTGCTTTTCCCTGACCCGAACAACCCTAGTATGGCAGTCAGCTGCCTGCACTGGAACTCGTCGTTCATTATTGCAATTCTCACTGACCTGTACCCCGCCAGGATGTTGAGCAGCGTGCTCTTCCCTGTGCCGAACAACCCCAGTATGGCAGTCAGCTGCCCGCACTGGAACTCGTCGCTCATTATTGCAATTCTCACTGACCTGTACCCCGCCAGGATGTTAACCAGCGTGCTTTTCCCTGACCCGAACAACCCTAGTATGGCAGTCAGCTGCCTGCACTGGAACTCGTCGTTCATTATTGCAATTCTCACTGACCTGTACCCCGCCAGGATGTTGAGCAGCGTGCTCTTCCCTGTGCCGAACAACCCCAGTATGGCAGTCAGCTGCCCGCACTGGAACTCGTCGCTCATTATTGCAATTCTCACTGACCTGTACCCCGCCAGGATGTTGAGCAGCGTGCTCTTCCCGGCGCCGGACGGCCCCAGTATGGCAGTCAGCTGCCCGGACTGGAATTCGCCGTTTATGCCGCGTAGAATTATTTTAGACGCTGCAACAAAAACAACTTCTGTTATTTTTTAAGTTAAATTTTATTCAATTGCTTCTCAGGATGGTTTCAATGTTAAACTCGCATCAGGACACGTGACCTGATCAAAAATTCGTAAGACGAAGGCAGCGCGGAAAGGACGTAATTCCTGCTATTTCGTTATTTACTGTTACACAATTATTTTTCGATTTCATTATCATATTTCCTTATGATTTTATGTAAATGATTAGAATAAGATCTGTAGCTTGTGCAATAAAAGCCAAATGTAGGTGCGATGTCATCAAAATAATGAACCTGTTAATTAAGTAAGGATATAATGTCGTAATATATTGCCATCAACCCATTGATAATAATATTATGTTAATGTCATAGACAAACTTAGGTGTCATGGTTGCAATGACTTCCGTCGGAGTCGCGGATGTATTGTAATGTGTCCCACGCCCACAGCTCCGCCAACGACGGTAGTGACGGACTATCTCCGAGTTATTATTAGTGGGTAGAGGCTGCGTCCAACTGGACGAACTCACCAGCTCTTCGGACGCGGCGAGTCCCACATACCTCCGTCACAATCTACCTCGGAATGCGTAATGTAATTTTCTCAGCGTAAAAAAGGGTTGCAATGGAGAATGTTCACACATTTTTTTAGCTCTTTGTAAACTTTGTAAAAAATAAATAATTTATAGTGAAAAAATTATTACGATACGATGAGAAGATAAGTTTCCGGGATATGCTTATTTTAAATTCTCGACGCGATGAAGTAAATTTCAAACACTTTAATTTTACAAGAATTTCTGTGAATTTTAACACTTTTTCAATTAAATAAAAACTAGTGTATTTGTATAGATATAATAAAAAGATAACACTTTAATTTTACAAGAATTTGAAATGTCCGTGAATTTATTAATACTGGGTCTTTTTCAATTAAATAAAAACTAGTGTACCTGTATATAGGTATAATATAATAAAAATATGGATGAAAAAATATTACGATATGTCGTGTAGTTTTCAAAATATATAATTTCAAATTCTCGATTCGATGACGTCATTTTCCAACGTCTGTAAGTGGCCGCGAAATTCACAAGAATTTCAAATGTCTGTAAATTGATTAATTCTCGACGTTTTTCAATTAAACAAAAACTAGTGTATTTGTACAGATTAGGTAGGTATATGATTATTGATTAGCCCTAATTCCCATTATCCCTAACAGTCTAAGCAATTTTGTATTCCTAGTAACAATTTTCATTACTTGCGACAAATAAGCAGGTCCTATAATTAACGTCTAATAAAAATCCCGTGAGTTGAACCTATATTATTTACTATACTTGTACTAGATGTAGTATTTAGTTATGTACCAAAGTTACTTGTTTATTTATCCATGTTTGTATTGCAAAACCATTGTAAAATGTTCTCATGGAATTGACTTTGGTCTTTTTGAGAAATAAAGTTCTTTAAACTTACTTAAGTGTACCTACTGTTAGTTGTACGCGACTAGCGCAGACACATTTCATCTTTATAATGTGTAAATCATGAATAATGTTTATCTAGATTAGTTTAAACCGCATATTAAGTTAGCCTCAACCTAGTAGTATAAACTTGTAATACATATTTTACGTATTTAATACAGACATTTACGGCTCTTGTGTAATTTATGATTAAATGAGGAAAACTAAAAAAATAACATTATTTACCGTCATTAAAATGTTTTATTATACCAATATTATGATTACATAACATTTTTTTTGGGTTAGGTACCCAAAGGGTATCTGTTTGTCACCAGATTGTATGACCCTGATAGCTAGTTGAAATTTTCAGAGATAGGTTCACAAAATTAGCCAAACACTTAAAATTAATATAAAATAATGAATTCTGTATTTTTTCAGTACTGTTTGATCTTCTTGAAGTGAACACACTACTTATGCTTTGTAAATTTAATGTACGTTTGTTTCCGCTATGAAAACAAATGATTAACCAGAATATATTTTTTATCGTTCTGCCCATTGTTCTTCTATCTTCCCAGAGTGGAAATTATGTTGTTAAAAGACTACGGAGTGTTTTTTTGTTCTTATTAAGTACATACTTGCTATAACCACTATAATAACTTCTGTATACAAGGCTGAAACTCGTTCTCGGGAATTGAGATCGCATTTTGAGACTTGAGAATGTATTGGACAGATAAAACGTTTCGTTTCACTCATAAACATGAACGACTTTACTTATGTTTTATGTTACGACCTACATATTTTTAATTTTTTTCTTTTTTCAACAATTTTGTTGGAATTTGGACGAGGATATTTTAAAGGTAAGGGGGTAAGTGAAACCGATTGGAATAGGAGCTCCACGCCACAGATATACAAATAAAAATGCCTCCTACACCGATTTCGGTGGCAGTGGCCAATTTCATTGAAACCAGGATCCTTACTCTCCAAACTGATTCGATTTTGATTCAGATTGGATCGTGCCGCGTACTCCCGAATATTGATATGGTCGGGAGTACAAAAAGTTACGATCTAACGATTTTCTTTGTCCTGGTTAGTTTCAAAATAAATAATTCACCAAATAAAATACCAGAAGCCGTTGAGATCAAACTTATTCCATTCTCGATTGTGTCGGGAGTAAGCCTATACTGCTGCGCAGAAGTTATTTTATAGTGCGCAAGTGTGTGCGCAATACACAGATGCACTCTCTTCCTTCACTCTCGTACCAAAAGATAAAAAGTATTAGGCTGGGAATATACCATACGGAATTTCTTCGTTTGAAATTTGTCTAGAATTCTCTCTGGCTTAATTAAAATGCGTATTCGAAATTCGAATGTACTGCCGTGCCCTGTGCCCTGTAGTTTGAATACAAAGGCTGTAATTGGAGTGATTATTTCAGGCATTGTTCGGGATTAGCTTACTCATTGCCGTGTATTATACTCATTGTTGTAGATCCGACTGAAGGTTGCAACATGCATGCGTCAGCTAAGTGTAAATAATATTTTTACCCGACTTCGGCGAAGCCAAAAGGAAGGGTAATGATTTTGGCAGTCTATGTATGTATGTATGTATGTATGTTTGTATGTATGTATGTATGTTCCCTCGTAGCGGTTAAACTACTGGTCCGATTTTAATAAATAAGGTGTCAATCGATTCGTAGTGGTCCCGCGAGTAACATAGGCTATATAATTTTTCAAAAAATTATGGATTTTGAAAATAATAGCTCATAAACTATCTCCAAAAATAATTAAATTAAGATAATTGTATCGTGTTTGGTATCCAAAGATAGGTCTTGGCAAGCAGATTACAAATATGTATTTAAAATTTTAATTAGTTATTATATTTTGTTGTTAAATTCAAAATAAGGGTTGAAAATGCGGTCGTACAAATTGTATCTAGGAGTTGTTTAGTTACTTTCTATGTGTTAATTTAACGTTAGTTTAGTGAACATATAATGTTATAGTTCATGTGGAAACAGAAAAATGTAAAATAAAATAAAAGTTTAAAAAAACTATAACCCGACTTCGCAAAAAGGGGTCTAAAAAGGCTGAAACAAGAAAATAATTCAATTTGAAATCCAGATATGCATAGGTACAGATATGGTCAAGGTAGAGCCGTGGTCGTACCCGCTAAACAAATCTATAATATTCGTCTGCTGTTGTAATATACAATCCCAATAGCGGGTACGACCACGGCTCTACCTTGACCATATCTGTACCTATGCATATCTGGATTTCAAATTGAATTATTTTCTTGTTTCAGCCTTAGAGGTCCAGAGGTCGCGTAGTGAGGCCCTATCGTGGGAGGAGCTCAGGTGGTTCCAAAGGCTAGGAGAGCAGTGGTTGCTGAGGAGGTGGGGTGAGGTACTGACGCAGGCGCCGTATGGTAAGCATACAGTTTCTGCACTGCGTCCAGTTCTTGCGGCATGGATGCGCCGCAAGAATAAACCCCTCACCTTCCGCCTTACACAGATACTCACCGGACACGGATGTTTCGGTGCGTATTTGTGTTTTAGACCCCTTTTTTGCGAAGTCGGGTTATAGTTTTTTTAAACTTTTATTTTATTCATATAAAACTTTGGTTTCACTTAAAAATCCTTAACCGTTGTTGATACCACTTTAAACTCTTCCGGCAGTAGTGTCAAGTGTGTACTGTGTAACGGCCTTAAGGTGAAATCAACACATTTTTTCTGTTTAATGTATCATATTAGGTACATATATTATTTTCTAGCTCAGTTACTTCAAAAAAGTCCAAAAAATTGTTAGGAAGATAACAAAATTTTATCTCAAAATCAAACAATGCGGCTCTTTGCAAAGATGATTTAAGATGCCATCGCTATTTATCGCTTACGAAGTTCGAAAACGAATGTATGGGATTTGACATAAACTTCGCAAAATGACGAGCGAATTCGTATGTTATTTAGCGAAGCTTATGTCAAATCCCATACATTTTGTTTTCGAACTTCGTAAGCGATAAATAGCAATGGCATCTTGAATCAGGGTCCTGTACTAGTGAAGGAAAGTAGTAGAAATATGACGCGACGTGACGCTTGACGCTTTGGCCCTGCGTCAGTCTGAGTTGAGCCTTATTGGTTAATAGCTGTGCCCGCGACTTCGTTCGCGTGGTTGTCGGCAACACTATCGCGATTATCTTTAGTTTGCTCACGTTGGTTTTTGTTATTATGATTATTCAAAATGAATAATTCTTTCATACATATTTTTTGGGTAATTTAAACCGTTTATGCAGCGCACGCAACGAAAGTCCCCAAATGTAATTAATTTTCCCCGTTTTTGCAACATTTCTCACTGACGCTTCGCTCCTATTGGTCGCAGCGTAATGTCATATAGCCTAAGCCTTCCTCTATAAATCGACTATCCAACAAAAAAGATTTTTTCAAATCGGACTAGTGGTTCCTGAGATTAGGGCGTTTAAAAAAACAAACAAACCAACTCTTCCGCTTTTTATATTAGTATAGAAGCATATATAATAATTAAAACTTAACTTAACGCAGGTTTTCTATATTTTTCTGGTCAGGCTCTACAAGATCAACCTAGTACCAACCTAGTAGGCATACTAGTCTTAAGAAGAGACTATTTTACACCAGCTAACTTTCATAGACCGCGTAATCCTAAAAATGTCACTCGTTAACAAAGGTTTAGTGTTAAGATGCCCCATATAGATTACATTTTATAAGTTGTGTATTATGGTAGGTCGACTACAATCTTTCGAAATAGACCTTTAAATTAATTGGATAGAATAAATTGTTCAGTCTAAAGAAGGAATTCTTTAGACCGAACAATCCTATCCAACAGCCTAATGAGAATCGAATGAAAATTGTATAAATAATAAATGAACAATGTGCAATAGAGACTGATAACGAAACCTACCAGTGGTGAAAACTGGTTCTCTTCCAAAAGGAAGCCCTATCCTGTATGATAGGTAGGGAATGTAGGGATTAGACATTGGCACCGAGCAAAAATTTTCAGACGGCCGGCGGCGCGCTAACAGTTTGTGGTCGACGCGGCATCGCCTCGCCGGCGCCGGCGTGGAAACGATCATCGTCTGCATTCGCTACGGCGAAATATTCATACAAATCTTCGGCGCGTATGTGAGCGTTATATCAAGAAGTCCCGTTCGAGTAATATAACATATAAAACACGGTCAATTGGCGAGCTGGTAGTAGAAATTGTCACCATTTTTTATATTTTTTTTTATAGTGAAAAAATATGCCACCGTTCGGAGAATCGGCGGGCGCCGCACATGTCCAGTAGGGATTTGGATTAGGGCTTTTAAAAGGCAATTAGTGGTAAGTGAAGCCGACAGGAATAAAGCTTTTATACTTTAGGATGTGTATGGGTCCTGTAAAAAGTATCTACCAGAGCTGAAACAGGTACTTTTTTTATAATCATTGTATGGGAAAATTTATGATGTTGGGGCATTTTTCAAATAAACATGAGCTTCAAAAGCAAATTTCAGCGCTAGTACTTTTACAGTAAATTCTACATAGTAGTCACATACAATCCCTAAAGTATTCACTCAGTTATTTTACACCTTGTAGTAAAGCCGTCGCGGGCCGTCAGGCAGACTACCCGATGCAAGTCCGCGAGATCTCAATATAGTGTATAAGCCAGTCGGACATACCTACCTGTAGACTTGCAGGCATTTCCGTCTAGTGAATTACCTGTTAAGGCGATTTCTCACTAGTTTTCTCGTCGCGACTCGCGACTCGGTTGTCCGCATTATTGATGTTGGTTAGTCTCGCTAAAACTCGAGAACAGCTGAACCGATTCGGCTATTCTTAGTCTTGAAATATTCGTGGAAGACCCGGTAATGTTTACACGGTTCATCACAAACTGTTTCTATGCTCAACGAAGTAGGCACGGGTCAGCTAGTATTTCATTAAATTCAGTCTAGCGTGGAACAACAAACGCTTAGACCGCCAAAACCCTTCGTCAATCGAGTGAAAATGACGAAAAATGAAGAGAAAAAGAAAGAAAGAAAGTTGTTACACAAGTAACAACACAGTATCGAATGAATAAAATGTCGATGAATTTGCAAACAAATGCGGTCGATAAAAGCAAGGTCAATACAAAGGGGCAATGACCGGCACATCGCGCGTTGCTGGATAAAAACGTTATGCAACGATACACATACTATATGTCAAGGCCGCGGGCCGACACTGACTCAGCCCACTGTTGTATCGTGTTTTAACCGACTTCTAAGAAGGAGGCTATTTAGATTTGACCTTATGGCTTACGGCCGACTGGAACGCTATTTTTAACCGACTTCCAAAAAAGGAGGTTCTGAATTCGGCCTGTGTTTTTATGTATGTACACCGATTACTCTGTGGTTAATGATCCGATTTGCGTGATTCTTTTTTTATTCGATGCAGAATAGCTGCCATTTGGTCCCATAAAAATGTAACATAGTTTGGCGCTGCGGTTTTTATTTTATGAACATATTTCACCAACAAATTTTAACGAACTTGTCGATACGATTTATGTCGATGATTTGATTTGTATGTAGTGTGGCTAATTTGGGAGTTTTTCACTTTCTCATTTATAATTGACTGTCGACGCAAAAAGGAGGTGGAAAATATTAATATGGTGTACGTCAGTCTGTCTGTAGCATCGTAGCTACAAAACGGATTTATCTGTCACTTTGACTAAAAAGTAAAAAATAAAAAGAAACTACGTTAAAAACCGACTTCTTCTTTAGTTAATTGTTAATCTACAGTCTACACTAATATTATACAGAGGAAAGATTTGTATTTTTGTACGTAACGACTTAACTCAAAAAGTACTGGACCGATTTAAATAATTATTTTTTCATTAGAAAGCTACATTGTCACTGAGTAACATAGGCTATATAATAATCGATTGCTGTTCGTTAGCCTCGCTAAAACTCCAGATCAGCTGAACTGATTCGGCTATTTTTAGTCTTGAAATATTCGTGGAAGTCACGGGAAGGTTTACACGGTTTCCATGCTCAACGAAGTGGGCACGCGTCAGTACACTATAAAAGTGTTATTTAATGCCTTTTAGGGCCAATTTTTCAATCGTCAGATAACTTTTACCTGAGGAATAAATAAGTGACTTTGACAGATTTTGTATGAAACAAATGTCAAAGTCACATGTTTATTCGGCAAATAAAAGTTATCTGACGATTGAAAAATTTGCCCTTAGTTGTTAAAGTCGGTTTTTTAAAAGTACCTAGTTTTTTGTAACTGACTTATTGTAGGTGAAAAAATAGAACAAGATTGTAATAGTGCAACGCATGTCATACATAGAAGAATTTGATGTAGAGGGGATAAAATGAGCATTCGCTCGTTTAATGTAAATTAGGGATAAAATGTAGGGATATGAAATTTCGGATACGGATATGGATATTAAATTATTTCGGATTATCCGTTTGTTTCGGATAATTTCGGTTACGGATATTACATTATTACAATAGCAAAACTTTAAGTTCGGATTCGGTTACGGTTATGCATATTTTTTAATATCGGATATCCGATAGTTTCGGTTACGGTTACGAGCTCCCTAACATCCCTGATGTTAATGATATATCGACGAATCACGCGATGAAAAAATACATATGTATGTCTAAAATAACCACAAGGAGTGAATCTTACTATGCTGGGGCTCGCAGGCTCTATTACACACGAACGCACTGGTCTTTGGCCTAATACCAGACCAGAGTTGAAACTCATCTGTTTTGTGACTTTTATGGAGATCTTGTCGCGTTATGGTAAGTCATTTATATGAATTGCCAAAACAGATAATGCTCTACGCGTCCTTCTCTTCACACTATATTCGGCTTGATATATGAACCATGAGACACTCTGTATTCTTATTACTAATGACATGTAATATACATCTATACTATAATTTATTATATAGAGAAAAAGATGGTTTGTTTGTTGAAAAAATATTTTTTTGTTTGATAGTCCATTTATAGAGGAAGGCTTTAGGTTTAGGGTTAATACGTCATACTCTTATCTATACTAATCTACGAGTATACTAATATTATAAAGCAGAAGAGTTTGTTTGTTTAAACGCGCCAATCTCGGGAACTACTGGTCCGATTTGAAAAATTATTTATTTGTTATTTGGATAGTCCATTTATAGAGGAAGGCTTTAGGCTATATAACATTAAGCTGTGACCAATAGGAGCGATGCGTCAGTGCGAAATGTTACAAAAACGGGGAAAATTCACATTTAGGGACTTTCGTTGCGTGCGCTGAAAAAACGTTTTAATTCACTCAAAAACCACGCGAACGAAGTCACGGGCACAGCTAGTGTATAATATACGTCTATAGACTTGTAAAGATATCCGTATAGGTATCTTAGTAGCTACTTAGTACTTAACTTTGTAATTACTATGGTAAATACTAAGGTACCTTTTAATAATGCTATTATTATGTAATTACCATGTCAGTATACATACCAACATAAACAATTTACACGTTGCTAATACTACCTTGATTTTAAAAATAGAATATTCTTATTAACTATACAGAGCAGATAATATAATGAATGAATGAATGAAATATCCTTTCTTGTGCACACATATTTAAACAGTACGAAAGTAACATTAATATAATATTGATATTAAAATTACAAAATAAGAACCAGTTGCCTTTTTGAACACAACTTTAGGACTTCGACAAGATGCCTTGTAAGTCCCTTTTGAATTTAACCTAAAAGTAAACAAACCAAGAACACCGAAATTTTACATATTTGCTTATTATGCACACTCATCAACACTTACACCGAAATATTAAAGGATCATACTTAATTATCCAATACAATGTATATCAATTAAACAATCTATACTAATATTATAAAGCGGAAGAGTTTGTTTGTTCGTTTGTTTAAACGCGCTAATCTCAGGAACTACTAGTACGTTTTGAAAAAATATTTTTTTGTTGGATAGTATAGATGCTATTTAAAATTACGCTGCAACCAATAGGAGCGAAGCGTCAGTGAGAAATGTTGCAAAAACGGGGAAAATTATTAACATTTGGGAGACTTTGGAAAATAATGTTTGTATGCTCAACGAAGTGGGCACGGGTTAGCTAGTAAATAATATATTTGAACATCAAATGAAAGACTTTTACTGTCAAAAATACACCATTTTGACACTGCCGAGTGCCGACTTTAGAATATAGTCTTTAGTACATGGTTTCATAGTCGCAAACAACAATAATTTTGTATTCGCATCACTTTACTAGTCTATGGTTGTGTCTTGTGTCAGGTGGGTTATAATTAAACGGGTCGTACTATACCATAACTGCTTTAAATAATAACGTAATGTAAATAATAACACATCACCTCGGTGACAGATAATAAGAATATTTATTTTAATAATAAGAAATTACATTATAATTATCGCCTTGTTCACATTCACTTAAGCAGAAACTGAATATAGACTTTGGTCTACATATTGGTATTCCGTTTCTGCTTCAACGGCGGGCGCTCGGCCGACGTTACAAAGTCCCAGTAGGCCTACACCCGACACAATCGAGAACCGAATCAGTTCTATCTCAACGGTTTTTGGTATTTTATTTGGTGGATTTTTTGTACTTCCGACCATATCAATCGACTGAGAATCAAAAGAAACAAACGTCAATTTATTCGGCAGTACGCGGCACGATCGAATCTGAATCAAAATCGAATCATTTTGGAGAGTAAGGCCCCTAGTCCTGATTTAAGATGTCGTCACTAATTATCGCTTACGAAGTTCGAAAACAAAATGAGATTCGACATAATACTATCATAATAATGCTGCTGTATTATGCTTCGTTATGTGACATACTAAATAATTTTTTGTAATTAATTAATATAGATAGTACATACCTAAAATTATTAAGAACACATATTAATTTTTGGATAATTTTCAAAATTGAATTTTTAGTATTTTTGTTATAATTATATAATATTTGCGAATTGGAACTCTAATCATAAATAATTGAGGTTATATTAATTTTAGGTTCTTTTAAAAGTAATTCTGTATATTTAGTCTTAGTTCAATATATTTAGATAGGATAATTTTATTATAGTTCCACGATTTGAACGTAGAGGTCCTATTATGATTTATAACATCCTAAATTGGGATTGTCAATTTTTTTTAATTATTGTGCCCATGACAAAAACATTTCGAGGAATAAAGTCAGTGATCGTTTTTCTGTATATAAACTAAAAAAATACCCATTAGTACTTATATTTTTAAACAAATATGTTAACCTTAGTTTGACCTTCAATGACTTCATAACTGGAAAGCATTACCTACTATCTTTACTTCATTCCGTATAGGGATTTGAGATTAGTATTCCTTATGACATTTAACACCATGTTGAATTTTGACAATGCTTTTTTAAATTATTTTTTATATATTCAATGGGCAGCATTCGATGATGACGACATAGATCCGAAAACTTTCAAAAAATATTTAAAAAAAGTAGCCAATGAATTTCAAAAATATTTAATTTATATTCTTAAAATACCCTATTTCAACGAATGTCCATTTACAAATTAAATGTAAGTGAGAAGTTTAATTTTTGGGAGTTTTATTTTTAACAAAGTTTATGCATGAATTTGCATAAGATTTCGCGATTATGCTGCGAAATGCGATGTTAAATATTTATGTGTGGCTGATTGAATGTCAGATTTTAGATTTAAAAAAAATACGTGTTAAACATTTAAAGTTGTTTTGAACGTACTCGTATGAGTGACCTTTAAGGGCTTCTCAACTCTTTTGGGTCATTTATCTTTTTGGGGTTCTGTTACAAGAAACTGCTGTAAGCAGTAAAACGTGCTTTTTGTACAGTGCCTGTGTACTTCGCGTAAAATTAAGTCACCCAGGGACTGTACCTTTTTCCGCGGTAAAAAAAGTAGCTTGTGTCAATCCAGCATGTAAACTATCATACCAAATTTCATCAAAATCCGTTCAGTCGTTTTTACGTGTTTGTCACAGTAGTAACAGACATCCATCCAAACATACATACAAACTTTCGCGTTCACAATATTAGCACAAAGTATATAATAAAATATTTGTAAGATTGTTGTTGTCCGTGTTTTATGCGTGTAATTTCGCTCTGACCGTCCATCTTGTCTTTTAGTATAATTATCAAAATACAAAATTTTTCAAATAATTATATAGCCTATGTTACTCGCCGGACCACTACAAATCGATTGACACCTTATTTATTAAAATCGGGCCATTAGTTTTACTGCTACGAGGGAACATACATACATACATACTTACATACATACATAGACTGCCAAAATCATTAGGGGGAATCCCCCTAGCGCCGGACAGCACATAGTACCGGACTGTTGAAATATTAAATTTCGTTCGCATGGACATTGGTGTAAACAATGACGTCATAAATAACGAAAAAGCTGCCCTCAAGGCGGGAGAGGCGTCAGTCTCGCCCGAAACGGTTTACAGGTGACAAAAAGTAATTTTGCGCGGATTTTTTTTGCATCCATTAATATTTAGAACTTATTACTATTTTATTTAGAGGGAATAAAGTGAGGGAATAATACGTTGTATATTGATAATATTTTTTTGGCAGATTTTCAGTTACTTTGAATGTATTCGTAATTATAAATATATTGTCTTGGCCCTAAGATCGGACAGTAGCAGATTCCCTAGTACCGGACAAATTGAGATGTATATGTATTAGTTTCCAGCGCGTTGAAAGAATATTTTAACTAAATAATATGCTTGTTTTATTCCATATTAACTTGGAATTTATCTTTTTAGATCATTCGAATAATGGAGACAACGAAAAATAGGACCTAGGACTCAAACAACTTAAAATTAGCAATTGATAGTGTTTAAGGTCAGAAGATGTCAATAAAAGAAGCTTCCGAGCGATTTAAAGTACCAAAAAGCACTTTATTTCATATAATAAAACTATTGAAACAGGGTAGAGGTTGAATTCAAACCGGATATGGAACGATTCGACGGTGTCCGGTACTAGGTGACAAGTTTTAATGAAAACAAAAACTAATCCAATGATTGACTTAATTTTAAGTGGTTAAAAAACTTTAAATATGTATGTTTATTCATTTATTTTAATGTCTAATATGATTGTTTATATTAAAATATAAATAAACTATTGAAATAAAAAAAATATGATTTAATTTTTTTTTATTAAAAACCTTAAGTGTCCGGTACTAGGGGAACTCCCCCAACCCTTCCTTTTTGCTTCGCCGAAGTCGGGTAAAAAGTAAAGCTTTCAATTGAAGGACCGCCAAAATATAATAAAGATGAGAAACATGAAATATAAAATGTCTGTCCCTCCCTTTCTCTCTAGTAAATGTTTTGTATGCACGTAGCAGGCCACATCTAGTACTAAATGGGTTTTCATTTGAGTAAAACTTACATCATTTGTAATTCCTCGTCCGAGCTGACCCCGCCGTGTCCTCAGTTCTTACTGTTCCATATACATGCTATATGCTAATACACTATATAATGGACTGTTCAAATGTATAGCACGTTCTCAGTACGGTACGGTTTTCTAAAATTTTCAAAATCACATTACATTTACATTACAATCCAACATACTATTTATACTCGCCTGTTGGTCCAAATCTATACTAATATAATAAAGCGGAAGAGTTTGTTTGTTTTTTTGGATAGTCCATTTATAGAGGAAGGCTAAAGCCTTGGTCGCAGCGTAAGTGAGAAATGTTGCACGACCTCCGTAGCGCAGGTGCGGGATTCGAACCCGCAACCGAGAGGTAGCGGGTTCGAATCCCGCCAAGGGAACAAAAAAGTTTTCAATGTTCCTGGGTCATGGATGTGTATTAATATAATAAAGATCTTAAATATGTGTATAGTATAAAAGTATTAAATATATATTTCCGTTGTCTGGTACCTGTAACACAAGTTCTTCGGATACTTCGCACAGGGCCAGATTGACGTGGTGAGAAGGGTCTATAGATATAAAAAAAAACGGGGAAAATTATTCACGTTTGGGGACTTTAGTTGCGTGCGCTGCCTAAACGGTTTAAGTCACTAAAAAACCACGCGAACGAACTTGCGGGCACAGCTAGTTCACTATAATAATATAAGTATATTATGTTTGTGTACAGCTTTCCTTGCTCACAGGCAATTATGTTCCGGACTGTAATATGACTATAATAAAAAGTTGGTTTTAAATAAGTACCTTCAGTTAAAACTTACAGTTTTGATACAGTTTAAAGTTTAAATTGTAACTGTTTAAAGATTTAGAATGGTGGCATAAAACGGATCAGCCGAAATTATCTACTACTAGCTGTTCCCGCGACTTCGTTCGAGTGGTTTTTGAGTGACTGAAGCCGTTTAAGCAGCGCACGCAACGAAAGTCCCCAAAAGTAATTAATTTTCCCCGTTTTTTGCAACATTTCTCACTGGCGCTTCGCTCCTATTGGTCGCAGCGTAATGTTATATAGCCTAAAGCTTTCCTCTATAAATGGACTATCCAACAAAAAAAGAATTTTACAAATCGGACCAGTGGTTCCTGAGATAAGCGCGTTTAAACAAACAAACAAACAAACAAACTCTTCCGCTTTATAATATCAGTATAGATTAGTATAGATTAAATACCTTAACTATTAAAATAAAGTTTAGCGTTCAAAGTCGTCTTCTAAATCTAAAATTATTCGTGTAGCTTACAAGCCACAAGGTTAGTGTTCTGTAATACCTAAAACGAGCATCAAATAACACACTGAAATGTCAAACCTTACCTTCAAGAAAATGAAGGCTATATTATGATACAACTCGAGTTCAAAAAATATTTATTGTTATAATAAATTGTGTATACTCCGTTCTGGTTCAATGTGATACAAATGTAAACAAAGCTCAGTATGGGCGGCTATAATGCTACATGTCAGTCACTAAGTTACATGTCGCTTATTCGCCAATCGCCGCTTAACCCTAGAAGCCTAATCTACGCCTGCGAGGCGTACACTCTACTGAATATTGTAGGTATCTTTCTAACGGTTGAAACTAGCGCGTAGTGGACTTTAGCCAACTACGCCTCTGAAACGTATAATAAGGTTTTGTGTACCTCCGTAATAGATAAGGCTTCTAGGGTTAAATTCATAATTTCGATAAGTTTACGAATACGAAGTGTGAATTGTTCCTGCTAACAGCGCTAACCCTAGGTTATATAGATATAATATCTACTTTGTAAGTAAAGCTTCAAACATATAGAGTTTTGTGCAATTTTATAATGCGTATTTTTCAAATGGCTAACCCCAAGTCAGACTATATATGTAAATTGAAAAAAAATCTGATGTTCACACAACACATAACATTGTACAGAACAATATAGTAAAGGTAATGAACATAAAAAGGTATCTATAATAATATTAGTATGTTGTATGATGTCAAAAATCGACTCCAGCTCAGCATTTACACAGCGAGCAATAAATATATTCTGCCAGGGAAAATGTATGGGATTTGACATAAGCTTCGCTAAATGACAAGCAAATTCGTGTGTCACTTAGCGAACCTTATGTCAAATTCCATACATTTTGTTTACAACCTCATAACTGATTTTAGCGATGGCATCTTGAATGGGCCAGGCCCAGGACAAATAATAATTAGCGCGTTTAAAAAAAAAACTATTCAGCTTTATATTAATTATTAATCAACGAGTTATAAATTTATTATACTTTTATAGTGTAGTAATTAGTTACAACAATGTTGTTTCGACATCAACCGACAAGTGGGAGGAGAGGAGACACGCTCTGCATCTCGCAATGTACTGAAATAATCTAGGATCTAGATTGCACATATTACTATGGTACTTTAGTCTGTACTAGCGCAGTATACAGCGTGTAATTTTAACATGGGACATATCGCCGCTTTATCTTCACAACCTCGTATCTATAAAACTAAAACTTTTCAGTAGAGTCGAGTTATATTATCTACTTTGTGGTAGAGTAAAAAAACTTAATTTTTTAGATTTTATTATGACATGAATTTTCTTTTAAATGAGGTTCAGTTATGTACAGTATACATCCAAAATACATATCATAATAAAATCTAAAACTTTTAAGTTTTTTGGCTCTACTGAAAAGTTGAAGTTTTTAGATACGAGATTGAGAAGGTAAAGCGCACGATATTTAAACTAACGATAGGGTTCATAATCAGAGATGAAATGGATATGAAATTTCGGATACGGATATGGATATTAAATTATTTCGGATTATCCGTTTCGGATAGTTTCGGTTACGGAAATAAAATTTTGGTGTCCTTTTTACAGTAGCAAAACTTTTTCGAATAATTTTTTATATCGGATATCCGATAGTTTCGGTTACGGTTGCTCCCTAACATCCCTGTTCATAATAATATTGTAAGCAATGACAATATACATAAACAAGATTTTTCTTTATGTAGGTATACTATGTAAATAACATCTAAACATCTAATAACATCTTTCTTTAAAAATCTCGATTTCTTGGTTATTGTTTCACAACTTGCACTGAGCGAGGGCGCAGGCGCTGGCGGTGCTGGAATGCTTTGACCCAATTGAATAGACGATCACCGCCACGCCGCGGCCGCTTTAGATATTCAAGCGCACTACGTATTAAAAATCTACACTAAGATTATAAAGAGGAAACATTTGTATTTTTGTATGTAACGAATAAACTCAAAAAGTACTGGACCGATTTTAATAATTCTTTTTTCATTAGAAAGCTACATTATCAGCGCTGAATATAGGCTATATTACCTATATTAAAAAAAATTGAAAAAGAAAGAAAATAAACGTAATAGTCACCGGGGTTTGAACCTGAACTTGATCTTTTCCGTCGTTACCAATATACGGTTGTCATGGTAGTAACATTGTTTGCAAATGGAAAATAAAAATTGTGAAATGCTATAAATACCGCATTTATATAAGTTTAAACTATTTGGATTAATATTTTGTATTCCAACTCGATTCGTTCAGGGTTGTGGGTTCCACTATTTATATGCTTAACGAAGTGAGCACAGGTCAGCTTGTATTTAATATATGGCATAATATGATCAAAAATTGAGGGCAAAGTTAATTTCCAAAAATTTACAACTTAGTGAGACGATTCCAATACATTGGTATTTCGCGTTATCACGCAAAATGTTAGCTTAACTACCTTTTAGCTGTTTAGTTTTTTGGATGACCTTTGTTAATTTGTAGGAAATAAATTACCAACTCAAAACATAGACGTGCTTACTAAGCCATAAAGTGACATAACCTGTTTTACTGGCGACACTTCAATTATTTTTTTACTAAGATGTCACAACAGGAAACCCTTGAGTAAAGTATTTTACAACAATTTAATTATTAATAAAAAATATTTCGAGGGTCATCAATCATCATATTATACCAAATTGATCAAAAAGGTTAAAAAGGTCAAATATATCGTTTAATGAATTAAATTAAAAATTAAAAAAAAACCCTAGCGTGTAACATTCCTATCACACCTAACAAACGACCTGATGACCTTGAAGACCTCAACCGATTTCCACCATACATAGCTAAGAACACTCTCGAATGAGTATATACCTTTTTGTTTTTTTGTTTGAAACAAAAAACACCATATTAAAATCGGATCATCCGTTTGGGAGCTACGATGCCACAGACAGACACATACACATTTACACAGACACGTCAAACTTATAACACCTCGTCGGGGGTTAAAATACTTCTCTATGTATAATTATATTAGATTTTGTAATTCATCATAAGAGTGGTCAAGAAAGAGTGAGTGGATTTGTAATTCATGAAAAAGGCGGTTCCGTACAGAACGACAAATAAACCATTTGGTGTATGGAAGCCTTAAATATTTATTTTGTTCTTTGTTAGTACCCATCTAGTATTATTTTGTTATAGCATCAGACGAGATCATTGACGGACAGCAGAATTTTAGTAATATGTGATAATTATTTAAGGTGTGTAATGTACCTTCTATGTAGTTTTCTGTAAAAGCACCAGCGCTGAAAGACGTACTTTTGACTTTCATATTTCTATGAGAAATGCCCCAATATCATAAAAAATGTCCATAAAACAATTTAAAAAAAAGTAACTCTTTCAGCGCTGGTACTTTCACAGTATACTCTACATATGAGGCACATACACACCCATTTATTTTACACCTTGTAGAGAATGGTCCCGTTTTTACCCAACTGCCAGGGTATTGATTTCACACTCATCTTGTATGTATGTTCGTTTGTAAACTTCCTTTATTCGCACGTATCCAAACTCCAAACAACTCGATTGATTTTGACAATTAAGGTACCTACGGAATTCTAACAATGATATCTTTTAATGAGAAGAAAATGAACGTGCTATATTTACTACGATTACAGTTTCCGATTTCTTGAATTGGATCGTAAAGGCACAGTAGGTACCTATTACCAACCCGAATTCAAATGAAGAAAGACTGCTAATTATATTTCTAAATAATGTATAATTTTACGGATAAGACTGCTAATTATATTTCTAAAATGTAACATAATGTATAATTTTACGGATCAGAGCATTAATAAATAATTTGTCGTAATGACTATATTGTGTAGTCACGATCTTACGATCGCAGAATTCTATACGGATACGCGGTTCATTAATAAAACTAAATCGATTATTTTTTTGGACACCTTTATGCCAAGTTGGTTCCGTGTTAAGTTCTTGAAGAACTTGTGAGATGTAGAAAATGAAATGAATATAAAAAATCTTTCATTTCCAAATAAGTTACAAACTAACACATTTAAATTGTCCTACGTGAAGACCTACCGGCTACCACCGGTTCCAGCACTAACCCGGCAAAAAGTACCGGCGTAAGAAACTCGCGCGAGACCACCATAATATTATGTTAATTTAACATTCCACCGCATTAATGTCCCCCTAGGGACTTCTTTTATGGAATGACTTTACTTGTGGGTGTCTACTGTCTGTGTCACAACTCACAAGGGTTTGGACAGTATTTACTTTCAATCATATACATTTTTGCGGATTATCCGTTTGTTTCGGATAATTTCTGTACATCTCTTTACAGTAGCAAAACTTTCATTTCGGATTCGGTTAAAGTTACGGATATTTTTTATATCGGATATCCGATAATTTCGGTTACGGTCACGGAGCTCCCTAACATGATTATAATTTGTAAGAACTGAAGGCACGGTAGCGCATTCGTTGTGTTACATAATACTATTAATTTTATGTTTAAAGTACCTACATAATATTATGTGCATAAACATAGAACACATTAAATGTTTCTCGGAGGCTTTTAAACGTATTTGTGGTGATGACTATTCAAATATAAAATTATAGACATCCATAACTTAGTTCTATTTGATAAAACCTTTTTAGTTTTCACGATTAAGTGCTAGGTCCTTGTTTTAAATTGCCTTGATAAATCCCAAACTATTTATCTTGTATTATAATCTATGCTAATTATTTTGCCTTGGAAGCTTCTAATAAGTGCTTATAGGACGAGCGTCGCTGTCATTTACGAGCATAATATTATGATTATTGTAATTTTTTCTTGAGTGTGTGAGTGCGGATCCGTGTATTAAAAATAGTTGACCTTATGAACCTTCTATTGTCCAAAATATTAACTCATTATAGTCTATAAAAATTCCAAACTTAGAAGTTAGAACCAGCACTAAGGGCATGTAGAGTTAATTCCGTGACAGAAATTCCCTAGACCCGGTTCTGTGCATGTTAAATTTACCTAAGGAGCCCCAAAGGAAAAAGGATAAAAGCTCTTAACTGAGATTAGTTGATCCTACAAATAATTAGCTACTGAGTACTTACCCCAAAAAATTCAATCTGAATTTAAAGATCTAAGTATAAAGATTTAGGGCGTGTTTCACCAAGCAATGTTAAAGTTAACGCCATGTTAAATATCATGTTATCCCTCTCGTATTTCCTGTCAATAAATGAGAAGGCATGGTATTTTAACATGGCGTTAACTTTAACATTGCTTGGTGAAACACGGCCTTAGCTTTCCACTAATTGCAGCAAGACTTTTTTAAGGAATATACTCTACAATGCTGCCCTGGTAAAAAAGGTTTTGAGAAAATGACACTTACAGATTTTTCTTTAAGTGCCATTTTCTTTAAACCGCCTTTTCTGACTTACTGCTCTATTAATTACCATGGCAGATTGATTGTAGAATCCACGAGTGGGTTTCTGATAGCTCCGTTCCTATTGCATTCAATTACCTTTTACCTTTTGAAGATCCTCATCCAAATACCTATCAGGGCTTCCATCTAAGGACGAACCATGCTTCTTATAACCCTATTCTTGTACCTAATGAACTCCTGTTTCGACGGCGAACGCTCGCGCTATAACCTATCGTATTAGTTATTCGTAGTTTAGATCGTTAGGTGTTAGGTGACCTTTTTATGGATACTCGTAAATATCGGCAAAACATCACTCACTTAAGTATTGACGTAAGTGCAAATTGTTCCGCGTTTAAGTAAATAATAATATTTTGACATAATGAGTTGAAAATATGTTTAGCTAGCTGACCCGTGCCCACTTCGTTGAACACATAATATACAGGTTGTTTTAGGGATGAGTGTAGGCATTTTGCAGATGGATAGGGTCGGTCTATGCGATCATTTTCTAGTATGGGAACTATAGTTTTTAAATACACATTGAAATGTATGAAAACCACTAAGATTTGTTTTTGTTTTTTTTTTCTTTTCACTACAATTTGATTGTTTTTGCTATCGGAATAGTTTTAAGACTTTTAATTCATCGTGTGTTATGTGTTTAAATCGACAAATAATAAAAAAAACTGTATTTAATATGAAACTGTGTCTATTTTTTAGCTTGATAACCCAAAAAGTGTAAAGTATTTAAAAAAGCAGTTTTTTGCTCTTAACTTAAAAACTAAAGGATATCGGACTATAGTTCCGATACTAGAAAATGATCGCATAGACCGACCCTATCCATCTGTAAAATGCCTACACTCATCCCCAAAACACCCTGTATATTAATAAATTAGTCGCAGTTCCCCACTTGGACCTCTTGAAATTCAGTTTTCTCATTTATACTCAGAACTCACCTGTATAATAAATAAAAGCACAACGCTTAAAGTTATCTTATGATATAGTTATTAGTTACAGCCTTCTGAGCGTTTTTCACGTTGGGTCATTTCACAGGTTAATTTTGTCCGTGGGCTTGTAGTCTATTTTCAACGCGTCAAGCGCCAACTTGTTCGATTGTACTAAACAGAGATGTTACGGAGCTTCGACTTGGCCTCCGATAAGTTGGAACTTCCGATTATTACTGCAGCTTCGGTTCCGACTTCAGGTCCGAATCTTGTGAGTCTTTAATAGGAGGTCGAAGTGTAGCAATTAGCAACGACGGCCAGCGTCATTGTACAATGGACACATCTCTCTTTTTTTGCGCTCTCGACCCGGAGGTCGTGGGTTCGATTACTGCGTTGGAACCACAAAAAATGTTGTTTTCAAGTTTCGTTAGGACAATGCAGGCTGATCACCTGATTGTCTGACAAGAAAGATGATCCATGCGTGGCATGTAAAAAGTCGGTCCTGCGCCTGTTCTCTCGCCAGTCGTCTTGGTTTACCGTCCCACTGGGCTATGAGAGTAAAAGGAAGAGAGAGTGTCTTTGTGCATTGCGCACACACTTGGGCACTTTAAAATAAGTCATGCGCCTGGTTTCAATGAAATCGGGTACCGACACCGAATTAGGTGAGGGGAGCTTTTATTTTATACTTACTTCTCTCTTTAAAAATGTCTGCCTCCGACTCCGGTCTCGACTCCGACTTTGATTCCGATAAATTTACCTCCGTTACATTCCTGATACATATTTTATAATAAAATGCCAACATCCCACTACTGCCCAGTAATGAATATGGTCCTTACTAGTTTTTGTAGTGATGACCTACCAGCTTGTACGTCATTAGTTTGACCTTCCATGTCGACTTTGGAGCTTCTTGAGCCTCTAAATAATGATTCTATTGTTAAAGCAAAAAATGTGATTAATTAGTCAATGGCTACCGAACAGTAGAGACTAGACACTAACGCTGTCGCAGTAGCAAGTAAAATTATAAATAATTTGATATTTTTTTTATTACGGACAATATAAATGATTGCATCGATAGTTTATTACACAAAAATATTCGTATAGTTGTACCTCTGTAGCGCAGTGGTCGAGCGCGTCGGTACCCAAAGCTGGTGGTCGCGCGTGCGCGTCCCGCCGAAAGAATAAAAAGTTTTCTGTCATGTCAAGGACGTGTATTAAAATAATAAAAATCTTAAATATAAGTACTGTACCTGTAACGCAAGTTTTTCGGATACTTATCACGGGTCCAGATTGACGTAGTGTGAAGTGTCTATAGATATTATATAATAATTATGCTTTGTATTTACGGACGTTTTTTATTTATTATTTTATAGTCAAAGATCGTAAGCTTTATAACCGATCGAGTACTGCTAGGGGGTTGTCCATTAATCACGTAAGGCTTGAAAGGGGGGGGAGGGGTTTGATAAAAATCACGAAAATAACACAAGGGGG
Organism: Celastrina argiolus; assembly: GCA_905187575.2. Lineage (NCBI taxonomy): Eukaryota > Metazoa > Arthropoda > Insecta > Lepidoptera > Lycaenidae > Celastrina > Celastrina argiolus. The sequence goes on from LR994579.1 coordinate 17,703,568, forward strand.
GAGGGGGGTTGTAGTAAGATATCTCGTGTATTTATTTTTTCGTCAAACGCGCGATTTTTAAACAAATATTAACCGGCACGGCGCGGCGTGTAGTGACCTACCTGTATTTAAATTAAGATAATATTCAGAAAATTTTAAGATTCTTTGTAGGTACTAAAAATACACGTGATGTTGAGAAGGGGGAGGGGGGGTGGTCTTAAACCTCACTACATACACCAATGGGGGAGGGGGGGTTAAAAAATGCTAAAAAAATATCACGTGATTAATGGACAACCCCTAGGTACTAATTTAATAAAAAACAATAGATTACTAGTTATTATCCGTAATTACCTTCTGATTACTATTTAATTTTATGAAACTGATAGAAAAAACACCACCATTCGTTTGCACAACAATAGGTTTGACGCATATTTGTCAATCTTTCTTTAAGATTCCATAGACAACAGTTACCTAGTACCTACATATTTTAAATAGGTACGCATTAAAATGAAAAAAACTCAAAAAATTCAAACTTATAAAAGTTGAATTATGGTCAGATTTGACGACATACAAAAATATTTTTAATACATATTTTCAGAGGGGGCAAAATGGCTCCTATTTCTTTGTTTCAGAAATTACAATTTCATGCGACAATTAACCTTAAGAAAAATAATTGCAACGAAATATAATAATTTATTTCTCCATACGCACGTTACAAAAGAATCATTATATTATGTTTTGTATTGTTTGCGTTTAGTAATATGTTGATTGCATTATAAAAACAAAAGGTAATTTGTTACAGTCACCCTCGTGTTTGACGAGACGTGCGACTTTTTTAACGTAGACCGTCAATTACGTAAACGATACAAAAAAGTAACACGAAAAGGATTTTGCAAGTCTAAAGTTATTAATCAAGAGTTAGTAAAAAAAACTCGTAAAGGTAATTTTTTGCCAGTTTCAGACACCTCAGATGGTGAATATGTCAATATTTTATTCATTGGCGCCATTGGACCACAAAAAAATCTTTGTGGTTTCTAAAAATTAAAGTAGGTATATTATAATTAAAATAATATATAAAAAAAATCTGAAGCCACTAGATAGAACTTTTCGGGTTTTCGGACACTGCGTCAACTTAGTTTAATATCTTGAATTTTTGTAAAATCTTCCGAAATCAGACATTAGAGGTTTAAAGTGAACATAAGATTATTGTAATTGAATTAAAAAATTAAATCGGTTGGAAGTTTATAGTGGTGAATTAATTAGGGACTAATTACTAGTTACTACTAACACTGCCTACAAACAGAATAGGTACAACAATATACTTACAACAAACAGTCACAAATTATGATCATTGTGGTGTAGAATTGTGGATAGTTCAGATACAACGCATTACGCCATTTTAAATTGAAAAGCAGACCATCAGTGGCCTAACACCGGGCGTAAATTAAAAATAACTGAATAAGGCCACAGCAATGTGTTAAGTAAACTTCCTTCCAGTGGAAGGCCATGGAAAGTAAAGCTCTATGAGCGGAAACCTGCAGATTGGCAAGCGTGAGTACTCACGTGCCCGGAGTAGTGATGGGCATTATTTATATCGATACTATTTAAAAGATCATTTCAACAATGTGAAATTATATAGTTATGTCAATTATATAATTGTTATCCATTATTAGAAACTCAAAAACTGATATACAATTGACCTTTCCCTTATATATTATACAGGGGCAAAAACCAGGCAGATCGCATGATGAACCATAGAATCGTGCAACTAAAAGCGACTAGTGATTAATAAAATAATACGCAGATGAAATTGAGACGATAAAATGCTATTATATTCATTATCGACTCATATAATATGGTTATATATAAGTCGATAATGAATTATATCGAGCAGCAATGTGTCATGTGTTTTCAGTTGTTTCATAATATATCATATTTTGATTCGAACGTTTTAGTCATACATTCACATTTAGAATGCGTCCTGCCACGCTATGCGTCACGTTTTCTAATTAGTCCATTATAAATATTAAAATGTATGTATCGTCTAATTTACCGGAGTCGTTACCAACTGCAACGCTTATTGTACCTTAAATAGTTAAATGTATTTTTTACTGTTCAGTGTATAATACATTCCGTTATTTTCTTACTAATTTTTTACAAGAATTATGGAGTTTTCTTTGGTTGGAGCTTATTTTGGTTTTATGAATCCAATTTTTCACCTCATAAATACCTAATAGATTATTGTATGAAATTGAATTACATTATTTTAAAGCTACATCTCTTACACATTGAATGTTACTGTCAATTGTTGATATTTCAACGCCTTTATCGACAATGGTATATCGATACTTACATCACTACAGTTCACGTGCAGATCTTTCGCAATTGTTGGTCAACGCCAAGCGTACAGTATTGCAGTAACGAATGCATCTCAAACCTGAGCACAATATTTCTACAGCTCCAACTTTTAACTTTCTTGCCACACTGCCTATAGTCGATATAAAAAATTGGTTTTGGAATGTTGGCTAGTGTGGAATATTATAATAATATGAGTATCTCTTAAGAGATTATAGCATAAGTTAAGCCAATTATTTGTTCTCATTTAATTTCGAGAAATAAATAGATTTTTTATTTTAATAATTTACAAGTTTAGAAATTAAGTAAGTACTTATTATATTCTTAAGGGTATATTTTAAAGTTATTTTATTATTATTTTTTGTTTTTTTTTTTAGTTCGTAGCTAGTCATGTTATTGTAATTACTGTTTTACAGTTTGTTTTAGTTTACTTTGTGAATAAATAATCCTAACTAAAAAAAAAGTATTATATTAATTGTGTAGAAGTACATAAATGTAGAAGAAATAGTAATTTATTAAAAATTACCCTTCTCGTTCTTTTTCGATTTACCTGACGTCACAATCCGCCACTGGCCGCTCACCGCCTATTTTCTGTAGGACGTTGCACTACTTATTCCAATTTTATTAAAATAAAAAAGTATGCTCTATTTTTCACCTACGAAACGTCGGTGACCGATTAATGTTTGTAGAATGACACCCTAGGAATGAGTAAATTATGATAAACTGAATATGCATGTGGCTTAAATATTCTTGACGTTTATTCAATGTTAGACCATGTCGATAACTATCAAGGATTATTTATTGCTCTTTCTTATTATAAAAAAAAAATTGTTAGTGTCTTCTGTATGTCGTAAATTTATAAAAATAGGTCCTTGATAGTTATCGACATGGTCTAACATTGAATAAACGTCAAGAATATTTAAGCAACATGCATATTCAGTAGAACATAATTTACTCATTTCTAGGGTGCCATTCTACAAACATTAAACGGTGACCGACGTTTCGTAGGTAAAAAATAGAACATACCTTTTTTATTTTGATTTTAATAAGTGCAACGCACACGCATGAAAAGTCGGTTAGCCGAAAAATCGGTCCTACAGAAAGTAGGCTGTGAGCGGTCACCGACTATCACTTCTGTGTGGGCACCCTTTTATAGACAATTATTATAGATCGTTTTGGAAGTCATAATTTACTATTTTGTACAGATAATCGAAGTCAATCTTGTTAATATTTCATTACTCTTAAGTCAGTATAATATTGCGATATAAATATTATAGAGTTTCTTAATTTTCAAATTCGAAAGCTCAAAGACACAGTTAAAAGCAGACTCGATATGTGTAATCAAATCTAGATCACATTATTTTCGTGTAACTTTTAATTAATCAGTCTTTTGAATATTTTTTTTAAATTGATGTTATTCAACAGGCTATAATATTAATGAGTGATAATACTTTAGGGCATGTATGGGTATATAGAGTTTACTTAGAAATGACCAGCGCTGAAAGACGTACTTTTTTTTAAAAATTATGATGTTGGGGCATTTCTCATACAAACTTGAAAGTCAAAAGTAAGTCTTTCAGCACCAATACTTTTACAGTATACTCTAGATATGAGGCACATACACACCCTAAAGTATTATCACAAATTTATTTTACACCTTGTACAATATCATAAAATGAAAATCAAACATTCAGAAGACTTTGCATTATTTGTTTACCCGGGGGCTGTTCCCCTGGTAAACAAATAATGTAAAACTAAAATTATTTCAGTACCATTAAAAATAATAAAGATATTATTAAAATTTTAAATATAATGTGCGAACGAGAAGGGAAGTGATTGTGACGTCACTTTGTTAAACCTTAGACATTAGGTACACTAACCTGCGTACAAATATCGATTTGCGAAAAAAGACAACTATAATAGGTTAAATCTAAAACGTTTTAAAACTTATCCTGATTCTTATTTTAGACTTTGCTCATCTTTTTGTTTTTCTGTGTAATGAGTCCAAGTTTATTGATGCTAATGCAAATCAATGGAATGTCTTATTACACTAATTACGAGCAAACCCCAATTTAAATACTACTAAACATCATTCCTGCGCTACTCCTGGTCAGAATGAAACTAGCCTTCGTAACCGAAATTATTTATAACACATTATGTGAGGCATGAAATTTGCAAATGGACTAAGCGCCAAAAATTTTGTAGGCACATTGCACCTTGGTATGTCCCAGTGTCTGTACAATGTAGTGTCCGACCAAATTTCAGTATTTTAATTAATTTTAACTTGACCACGTGGGAAACCGAAGCCACGGCCGAATATTCGGTGTCGGTTTCGGTTTCGGCCGGAAAACCAGTTTCGGTCGTACTCTAAATTGAAATGTTTGCACAACATAGGTCCTTTGAAAAGTAGAATTTAAGTTTTTTGGCACTAAGAACATTTGTAAATTACATGCTTCATTTATTAACCATTAATTACTATAAGTGTTGTAAAACTTACATTTCCCATTCTTAACAGTGTATGTGAGGTCCTGGAAGCCGAGGTGAATGGGGGGGCGAGGGGGGAGGTAGGACAGCTTGCCCTCCCCCAGCGGTTGCGTGTTCGACTTCTCCATGTCAGTGCATACGCATTGTACCAGGTACCTTGTACGATCTGCAACAGAAAGATTTTTTTAAAATAGTTAATAGAATCAGGCGTTACTTTGCGGAAATTCATAGCATAAAATTTAAATATATTTATATCTAGCAATATCCCGCGAAAAATATTTTTTTTTATAAACAAAACAAATACACGAAATAACTTTATCTAAACAGTGTTTATGAGCCATGACAGACATGAGCCATTTAAAATAGAACACAGTAAAGTCTTTATTGTCCTTCTGCCTATTGTTTTTATAATTTCATATGCATATGTGGAATTCGAAGCTTTTTAACGTTTAACATTAAAACGTTTAATGATAATAATAATAAGCCCGCCGAGCAGCTTGTGGCAAGCTGTTGGGAAGTAATGACCCCAGGGAGAACCCTGTTGCCCCCCCTTCATCTCCGTCTTGCCTTCACTGGCCAGCCGGAGTGGTCACTGAGGAAGAACAGCCCCTACCTATTACTTGCCTTATCCGGCCGATCAGAGTGGAGTCGCGAGAGGTTAAAGGAAGGATGTGAAACTCTGTAGTTTTTAAAAGCGTGTCTTAAAAAATGTTCCTTTATTTCTTTATTGTGTAACTACAACTTCAAGATTGAATTTCTGAAATAATATAATTGTATTAAAGTCGCCCAATTGTTACTTTAGGAGTTTTGACATTGAGTTAAATAAATTGAATAGGTAATTAGAATCGCGAAATACTAATTTACATTTTATAAATTTCAAAACATATATTTGACAAGGTCAAGATTTATATTTTTTTGGTTTTCGAGCAGCGTTTTTTTGTAATTATACATGTAGCATATTATTACATATTTATTATATACCTAAGATGCCCACGACACCAGGAGCACTAGACTTGGTTTCGGATTGTGATAAAATGTTCTTTCTTCTATGCATTGCCAAGTCGTAGAAACCTGGTATTAAGTTAGTTACACCACAGGACTATTTTAATTACAGATTTTAAATATTGTATAATATATCAACTTCTTCCTACATCGAACCCATATAGCTACAATATTAGTTCGGTGTTTGCATCGGAATAACACCGTCGAGTCAAATGTCAATGTTGAATTTGGCAACACTCGTGTGTTCGATTTTAAACAGTTTAACAATAAAATTCAAGTTTAGATTGAAAAAAAAATTGGCTAATTTCAGCGCTCTGAATTATCTCTGGCTGCCCGGATTCCGGAAAATAATAGTATATCCCCAGCATAAGGAAGTAGGGAGGAGCTAGGTATCATTTTCTTAGGGGTGATTTTTCAATCACCAGATATGTAAATTTGTAAAATTTTCTATGAAAAAAATTTAAAGTCACACATTCCTCATGTTAAAATTATCTGATAATTTAAAAACCAACTCTAAGGGCTGATTTTTCAATAGCCAGAATCTTGTAAGTACCTGAGAAATAAATCAGAGCCATTGACAGATTTTGTATGAAACAAATGTCAAAGTCATGTTTATTCGATAAATAAAAGTTATCTGACGGTCGAAAAATTAGCCCTTAGCGAGATAATAATTGTCTCGCTGACAAATCGCCTTGTAAATACCTTTATAATAATCTTTATTATACAAGGCGTTTGGACCTGGTTTTAAACGTGTGTAATCAAACATTATTATTTTCGAGGCCTACAGGGACTGGTATCTAATACAAGGTTTTAAATAACACCTGACAGGATTGACGTATGTAAATAAATAATAAAATTTGGTTACTGCTATAAATATTAAAATTTATACGGTCCGACATTTAGAACGGTTAATGATAAGATCTAGTTTCAAACGATGTGCGTCACAAGACAATATTTTATCCATTTTCCCTATTTTCATACATCAACCGGTATATTAGTCCACTAGCTGTGCCCGCGACATCGTTCGCGTGGTTTTTGAGTGACTCAATCCGTTTATGCAGCGCACGCAACGAAAGTCCCCAAATGTTAATAATTTTCCCCGTTTTTGCAACATTTCTCACTGACGCTTCGCTCCCATTGATCGCAGCGTAACGTTATATAGCCTAAAGCCTTCCTCTATAAATGGGCTTTCCAACAAAAAAATATTTTTTCAAATCGGACCAGTAGTTCCTCTGATTAGCGCGTTTAAGAAAACAAACAAACAAACTCCGCTTTATAATATTAGTATAGACACAAAGTAGATAATATAATATATAGAATTAACCAGTTTTGTAAAAATTATCATAATCTTAAGTTAGGTCCACAGTTAGACTACAACAGGTTCGGGGTTAACGAACGCCACGTCGCGTCGCGTCGGTGTGGTCACGCTTAATTTCATTGGTGAAAGAAGGTGAAATCGCCCCTTAGTTTCCTTCTGTCGCAGGGGGACCCTTAAAACAGGCATTTGCGCCCAGGGGCCGTATTATGATCTTTTACAATACCAGCCGGGTTCCAGGCAATTCAATAATACGGCCATATACTGCCTTGTTCTTTTTCATATTACAACGACATGTTATTCTGAATGGATCCACCCTAGTTTGGTTGTCTGAAAGTGACATTCGGAAGCAAGTCAATTATCATGTGACCTCTCTCAATAAGTGTTCGTAATAATCAAAGTCAAGTAAAGAGTTGTAATATGAAAATTCCAGGCAGCCATGTTGTATGGCGTAAACTGGCTGGAATTAAGAGCTTGTAATAGACCCCCAGTATTCGTACTGGGCGCGCCATTTTTATTTCCCCACGTGGAGGGATCTGAGGATCTCTGGCCGTGGTCCTCCGCCCGGGGCCCTCCCTGTTTGGGGGCTCCGCCAGGCAGTTTTCCGACGAAAAAAAATCGGGGGTATTTTTTTTATAGTTTTGTAGGATAGTGTAATTAGAACCTACTTATCTTATCTTCCAAGTAATTAAAAAACACGTAATTAAAAAAGTAAAAAACACGCATTGTAAGGTAACTAATATGACAATAATTATCGTGATTCATAATTCTATGGCAACTGGAATATAGTGTTAATATACATGGGTTATTGTTCAGCGTATTATAATTATTTACGTCATAAATTTATCATGTACATAACTTTTATTATTTGCTTCATAAGAATCGTATACTTCCAAAATTACATATTAAGTAGCTACACCACAAAAAATCTTTTTATTACAAAGATTACGATACGACGAAGCCAAAAAGAAGGGTAATGTTTTTTTTTTAATTATAGTATATTTATGTGTGTTTATCTCGCAGTAGCGTAGGTGTGATTAGTTTCGTAATATGGCCATAGCATAATTATTATAAAGGTATAACTAGCTTATGCACGCGACTTCGCCCGCCATTGCGATTCCCGCGAGGTATCGGTGACGTGACCAGGCGTCCCGTTTTGAACAGGACTGTCCCTGTTTACGAGCCTCCTAAATGAACATCGAATTCCTCCGAAATCGGGATGCAAAATTGTCCCGATATCAGATAAAAACGCGCGGAAACGCTGCTGCCCATTTCCCGGAAATGGATATGAAATTTCGGATACGGATATGAGTATTAAATTATTACGGATTATTCGTTTTTTTCGGATATTTTTTTTTAATTTTGGTTTCCTTTTACCGTAGCAAAACTTTCATTTCGGTTTCAGTTACGGATTTTTTTAATATAGGATATCCGATAGTTTCGGTTACGGTTACGGAGCTCCGTAACATACCTGAAATGTACCCTCTGTTGCCTTGCACGATACCCATGGGATAGGTAATGGGAAACGAAACTTTATAATGGCAATAAGCAGTCAAGGATTGTTAGCAAATAGAACCACAAGTTATTTTAAAATTCATCGTGACAATATTTACCCGAGTTGCACAACACAGAGATAACAATCATTGTGAGTTGTGGCTGAAGTGACATGTTTATTACAATGTGTTTTGTATGTATACAGGGTGTAAAATAAATGAGTGATAATACTAAAAGGGCGTGTGGAGGCACATACACACCATAGGGCGTGTTTCACCAAACAATGTTAAAGTTAACGCCATGTTAAATATCATGTTATCGCTCTCGTATTTCCTGTCAATGAATGAGATGGCATGGTATTTTAACATGGCGTTAATTTTAACATTGATTGGTGAAACACGCCGTAAGGTGTGTATGTGCCTCCTACGTAGAGTTTACTGTAAAAGTACCAGCGCCGAAAGACTTATTTTTGACTTTCATGTTTGTATGACAAATGCCCCTACATCACAAATATTCCCATACAATAATTAAAAAAGTACCCCTTTCATCGCTGGTAATTTCACAGTAAACTCTATATAGTAACTTATACAATATACACACTCTAAAGTATTGATGAGATGCTCTGTTGACATTTCTGGCTTATGCGAGACCCATTGGCGAGGTAGCGGTCATTTTATGTCAGACCACCATTATATCTACCACTCTGGCAATCAAGATAAGAGCATAAATGGTGTTGCGATCATGATTCCAAAACATTTAAATAACTGTGTTCTAGGCTATGAACCGATCAATGACCGAATTATGTCGATTAGAATTAAAGCAAATCCAATTAATTTTAACATTATACAAGTTTATGCACCCACCTCTGCCACAAATGACGAGGACGTTGAAAAATTCTACACTCTTTTAGAGAGCACCATGCACAAGATCTCCAACAGAGAAATCCTCATAATTTCCGGCGACTTTAACGCAAAGATAGGTACACCAGCGAAAGGGGAGCTACCTGATGTGTTGGGCCCCTATGGTCTCGGACTTAGGAACAACAGAGGAGAAAGATTGATACAGTTTGCTGCCAACAACGGCCTCATAATCGCAAATAGTCTTTTTCAACACCACCCGCGAAGAATGTACACTTGGACGTCGCCGGACGGTGTGGCGCGAAACCAAATCGATTATTTTTTGGTGAGATCGCGCTGGCGTTCATCGATCAGAAATGTGCATACATTGCCGGGTGCAGACTGCGGTTCAGATCATCAGCTGGTTGTAGCCAAATTTAAACTTAAACTTAAAGCTGCCAGAAAAATCACTAATCAGGCAAGAATGTGCGTGGGAGATGGCTCAAAGTTTAGGAAAGTCCTTGAAAGTAGGAGGAGTGATTGGTGTGATCAAAATTCATCTAACAACTCTGTGGAGCAAGATTGGAGCAAAGCGAAGATGATACTCTTAGAGGCGGTAAAGGCATCTAAGCCTTCTGTGTCCTCTAGTACTAAACGACAACATTGGATGACAGATAAAACCTTTGTATTGGTAGAGGAGCGTCGGCAACTTAAAGCTTCAGGAGGCAGTCAACAAGCCCAAAACATACTAACCAAACAAATACAGACCGCTTGTAGGAGGGACAAAAATGTATTTTTACAAAATATATGCAGAGATGTGGAATCTCATGCCGAAAAATACGAAACACAAGATCTGTATAAGAAAATACGTTTTATAACCAAGAATGGCGTCTCTAAAGCTTGGGCTGTAGAGGATATTCAAGGAAGGACGGTGACGAACCTGGAGGAGGTTCTGGAAGTGTGGAAAACCTACTGTCAGTCCCTCTTTCATGATCCGGGAGCGCACAACTTCTCATCCGTGGAACTCAGAGACCAGGATTTAGAACCAGACATACTTAAAGAGGAAGTTGCGGCTGCTATAAAACATTTGAAAAGTGGAAAAGCACTTGGAAATGACAACATTCCAATCGAGATTGTCAAATGTAGCGGCGAATATGGTGTGGAACTTTTTCATAAGGTCTGTAACAAAGTTTGGAAAACCGGAATCTGGCCTCAAGAATGGACCCATTCAATCTTTGTGCCTCTTCACAAAAAAGGATCCACTAAAAAATGTGGCAACTACCGTCTGATCGCTTTAATAAACCATTCCAGTAAAATTTTACTGCACATTTTGAATGAGAGACTGAAGGCCTACGTCAGTAAAGAGATCGCTCCGGAACAAGCTGGATTTGTGAGAGGCAAAGGGACAAGAGAACAGATTCTCATTCTGCGACAGATTATAGAGAAAGCCAGGGAATTCAACAGACCAACATACATCTGTTTTGTTGACTTTCAAAAGGCATTTGATTCGGTTAAGTGGCCGCAGCTATGGGAGATCCTCTTACGGATGGGCACTCCACATCATCTCGTCCATTTGTTACGATCGCTCTATGAGAACAATTCCGCCTCAATCAAGCTGGACAAAACAATGTCAAAGGAACTCCACCCCTCCGCTGGGGTCCGCCAAGGATGCATATTGTCACCCGTGCTTTTCAATATCTATACCGAGCACATAATGCGAATAGCGCTTGAGAACTGGACTGATGGTGTGCCAATAGGTGGTAAAAATATTTCAAATCTACGGTATGCAGACGATACCACTCTCCTGGCAACAAGCGAACATCTAATTGCAGCGCTATTGCGTCGTGTAGAAATAGTAAGCTCCGGTTTTGGTCTGAAGATCAATAGACTGAAAACCAAGATGATGGTTGTAGATCGGAACAGCAACAATACTACAACTACTATTGAGCAGTGTGCGGTTGTACCGTCATACATATACTTAGGCTCACTGATTTCAGACGGCGGAGGTTCGGAGGATGAGATCAAGCGACGCATAGCTATAACTAGGACTGCAATGGACAAGCTGTCTAAGATCTGGAGAGACCGTAACATAACGAGAACAACAAAGACTCGGCTTGTAAGATCCCTAGTGTTTCCAGTGTTGCTCTACGGTGCGGAAACGTGGACGGTAAAAGAGAGAGAACGGAAACGCATAGATGCCCTGGAAATGTGGTGCTGGAGAAGAATGTTGCAGATATCATGGACTCAACGCCGCACTAATATCTCCATTCTCCAGGAACTCAAGATCACGCAAAGACTCTCAGCGATGGTTCATTCTCAGATTTTGAGTTACTTCGGACACATTATGCGCAAGGAAGACGACGCTATGGAGAGACTTGTCGTTCAGGGTAGAGTTAATGGATCCAGGTCCAGAGGACGCAATCCTTTACGATGGACGGACCAAGTGAAAGCCCTAACGGAATCGTCCCTAAATTTGTGCGTGCGAAATACCTCGGTGAGGGAACGATGGCGGGAGACTGTCAAAAAGGCCGTGCTACGACCCCCATGACCACGACTACTCTGCCAAGAGTATACGACTAAGAAGAAAGTATTATCACTCATTAATATTGTGCCGCTTAGATTATGCTGATCCTTTTGCTAAAGGAGCCAGCATGATCTACACCCGCCCGAAAGGTACCTTTTAAAAATTTTAAGAATTATGCGGGTTTTAAAATAAAAAAAAAAGCTTACAAAACTGCAATCTTCTAAGTTCTAAAAATCTTAGAAGATTATAGTTTTTATACTTTACTAATAAATTAGTATTAGTTTAAAAAACACGCATAATTGCATTGTCGTTAGTTTCCTTCATATGTATGCAAAGGGGAATGCCAGTTTTAGGACCAGTGATGCACACAAATCTACATTTGTGTGCATCTATATTCAAAATTTACTTCGGAATTTATGGTAGTCCTTCTTTTCATTATTCTGTACAACTCGGAAATTTTTGTTAACTAAAATAATATAGTAATTTAGGCCCACTTTTTTCGCAAATGACAAAAAAGTACGTAATCACTTCCTAATTTGTTTAGTTTCCAATATTTTTACCAACAAAAAATTTATAGAGTACTAGCTGTCCCGGCAAACTTCGTATTGCCTTATTAATTAATTGCTTGACATACTGACTGCAGCGCCACCTATCGGTTCCAATTGTAAATCTAAACCATTCTCGAATCTCCACGAACACCCACAAAAAATTTCATCAAAATTGGTCCAGTCGTTTAGGAGGAGTTCAGTCACATACACACGCACACAAGAAATATATTAAGATTGGCATCTCCCCAAAAATTTATCAGATTTCTAGAAATTGATGAAAATTATGCCCAAATATTGCGTTACATACATATTGAGTAAAGTGCCACTTAAGTCTATCATATGACTGTTCTATCGCACTAGACGAAGACCAAGCTTTTGTAACGAAGCTCGTGTGAACAAAACATCCGATTCTAGTACTGAACCATCTAAGATTAACTATATTATACCTACTGGCTAGTAGCTACTAGCTACTGACATTTGAATAATGAACCGGCTATTAGTAGGGCTATCATCTCGAAGATAAGGACAAAAACCTTTTGAAGGCTTTTTTATCTTCAAGTCGAAGCTACTTGATTGATTGTGCATAAATTATGTAAACTTAATAATTTTAAGTGTTCTTACACGCGTCTCAAACCCAACCTCACCTTGAGAACCTATTTGACAGTTAGAACAACGTTTCGTTTCATTCTTAAAAATGAAGAATTTCACTTATTTTATATACTTTAATTTTTTTCTTTCTTAAAACGTAAAAATAAAGATTATAAAAATATATATTATACATATTTTATTGTTTCCTGTAGTCTATAATATGAATATAACGGTTTAAAAAGAAAATAAATTAAAGTACTATGTAACATTAATAAAGTTGTTCACTTTTAAAAGTGAAACGAAACGTTGTTATATCTGTTAAACATCAAATGAAAAACCTTCACAGTAAAAATACGTAATTTTGACACGAGTAGAATATTATAGTCTATGGATTCATGTATCTAACAATAATCATTGCATTAATATTGGCCAATCAATAATAATAGCATTTATTCAACAAACACATTTACATTACACTAGATCACAAGATATGGACAAAAGATAAACTTAACTAAACATTAATATACATTCTAATTATAATTTTCATACTTATTATAATTATATAATATGTGTGTAGTGTAATGCAAACAGCTGGTGAATTGGAGTCCACTCAGGTATACGACTGCGGCGTGGTACCTAATACCTATACCACGATCCCTGGTATTATGTGGATCCAGTTGTCAGTTGTCACTTGTCAGACGAACGACAGACGCACACTAGCAACGCTATAGGTACTTAAAACATAAAAGTATTAAACACAATATTAATTAAATATCAGTAGATAAAATATTATAACATACGTATATAATGGCCATGCATACTATCTGTGAATATAAAATAAATAAATAATGAAAATGAAAAGTACATTTAATTACCATCTCTTACTAATCTATGGTTGTGCCATAGACGGCTTTAATTAGGTACGTATGGGTTAAATTTATCTCGAACGTACTATAGTTTTAATAATGTCAGCTACATGATATAACTAGAAATACCAATAATACTGCATTTGAAACAGATAAAAATATATTTTGTGATTCAACACAAATTGATTTGGCGATTTCAGTTCTATCTAAGTTCTAACCACAATATTGGACGTGTGTCACTAAATTGGATGTAATTAAGAGAATCATATTACGTTAACAAAAATCATATCTACATCTTTTGGTAACGCAAAACAATTAAAAATAGATTTCGTCAAAATTTGTCCATTGAATGTTTTTTTTTAATTAATGTTATTATCGCTCCCTGGTAAACAAATAATGTTAATACTTAAATTATTTAAGTACGATAATTAAAAATAATGAAGATATTAAACTATTAAATATAATGTGCGAACGAGAAGGGAACAACCGATTGTGACGTCACGTTGTCAACCCTACTACTACTACATTAGACATACTACTACAAATATTGTGTTGCGAGAAAGAGATGGATAATTTTATTTAATTACTTAAAAGTTTTAAAACTCATCCATATTCTTATTTTAAATTTTCTTCGTAATGAGTCCAAAAGTAAATTTTATTATTCATTCGGTTTAATTAAAATTCGTTATGGAACGAACTGATGATTTCTTGTGAGACAATCAGGTGATCAGCCTGCGTATTCCTAACCAAACGTTGAAACAACGCGGGAATCGAACCCCCGAACACCAGATCGAGAGCCAAGGTCGGAACCACTAGACCACGGAGGCGTTCCAAAATAAATAATGATAGTGTAGCGACACAGTAAGTTGTAAGTTGCTTAATTTGTTCGTGTCCTGTGTCCGCTTGTAGTGTCGACACGGTTTCCTGTATCTATTGCTTAAATTTATAGAATTCTGCTTATAATTGCAAACACACACGTCGCCCATTTAGGAAAATTTTTCATTGATTCATAATATCATAAAAATGTGCTTAATTGGTTATATTAGACAAGATCAAGGTAACTCTTAGCATACGGTATTATGCCAGCCAAGTTCACAGACCTTGAAGCATATGAGGCAAGCCGACAAAATGTTTCATATCAATGGCCCTCCGAGCATCCCCTTCCTATAATAAGGCTGCCTTTTTTATGTCGCAAGGGGCATTACGCATCCCCCAGGGATCCAGGGGTCCCCTAGGTATGTTGGCCTCCAAGTTCTCTACGGCCGGTTTACCCACTAAAACCCCTTGCGGATTGCCATCAGCCCCTATGTTGGGATGAGTCTGTCAAACACAGGCCCCCACGACCAACCGGTCGTGGGGGGGTATAACACTATAATATGGATGCCTGCTTTCAGCCTGCGGGCTTACTCCCGGCACAATCGAGAACCGAATCCGTTCGATATCAGTGGTTTTTCGTATTTTATTTAGTGAATTACTTTGAAACTAATCAGGATAAATAAAATTGTTAGATCGTAAGTTTTTGTACTCCCGACTATATCAATCGACTGATAATCAAAATAAACAAATATCAATTTATTAGGAAGTACGCGGCTCGATCGTATCTGAATCAATCAGTTTGGAGATTAAGGCCCCTGACAAGCCTTACGTGTGGAGGCGCACATTATGATAATACATTAGTATTAGTACCTACTACTGTTTCTGGAAATGGCAATACTGCATCACTGGATCAACGATCAGCTGATATGTACAAATGGATCGACGGTGATAAAAATATATCGATAGTTGTAAAAATATCTTAATTATCACTATACAATACATAATACAAAATATGCATTTCTTGATATATATTTTAATTCCGATTATGAAAGAATTACGTCGTCATTCCCTCATATATCCGTGGGATGCTAGAGATAGAATAGCTCCTTCCCATCAATCTTTCCTGTGGGAATCTTCAAAGGCGACAGAGGGAATACAGCTGATAACTGGTGATGAAAAGTGGATCACGTACGACAAGAACGTGCCAAAAAAGATCGTAGTCAAAGACTTTACAGAATTTGGCGAAACCCCGGGGTTAACTCGCAACAATCAGTGTGTGTGGTGGGATTGGTAGGGCATTATTCATTATGAGCTCTTACCGCCAGGCATGAGCATCGACTCTGAACTGTACTGCGAACAACTGATGAGATTAAAGCAAGAAGTTGAGAGAAAGCGGCCGGAATTAATCAACAGAAGGGGTGTGGTTTTTCACCATGATAATATATAGACCTCACACATCTTTAGCCACTCAGCAAAAATTACGGGAGTTTGGTTGGGAGGTGTTAATGCATCCGCCGTATAGTCCTGACCTTGCGCCTTCAGATTTCCACCTGTTTCGGTCGCTACAGAATCCCGTAGGCTACCAAAACCACCTGTCGCAGTTTTTTCATCAGAAACCCCAACATTTTTATAGGAATGGGATCATGTCCCTACCAACCAGATGACAAAAAGTTATCGAACAAAATGGCACCTACATATATACCAACTGTAAACTTTATAAAAAACCTTTTGATTTTTTATATAAAATGCGAAGTAACTTTTTCCCAACCTAATAAAAATAAGTTAAACTTCAGCTGCTCACAGGTAGATTGCTAACAGTTGTATATGTCGCAGTCATCTAATTAAATCAGCTATTTCATTGAGTGACTAGCGTTTTTATCGAATGACGACATTTAATTGAAAGACTAGGCCGAACATTGATTGTACAATCGTCACTCAACGTCCAATTAGTTAGCGGATTGTAACATAGCCCTTATATGAGAGCGGACATAAAATCAGTCAGGTGACTGAATTTTCCCAAAAGCGAATCTATCAACCCCGACTCCACGTAGTACTTGTCTGTCAACCCCTAGAGTGTATATTTAAGCGCGGAGGCGCGGAGGGAGAGCAGCCCCCGCCCGCCGTAACGAAGGCCTTAGGCAGCTCCGGCTTTCTGGTCGCCTTCGGCGACCAGCCTCCGCCGCCACGGCGAGTCCTGGTTGCTGTCATTCGTTACGCATGGGCGATGGGGCTGCATTTCCCGCAGCGCCGGAGACGTGACAGACCGACATTGTCCCAAAAACAAATCTATCAACTCCGACTCCACGTAGAACTTGTCTGTTTTATCTAACCTCTAAACTACAACTGTAAATATTTTCTTAACTAGTAGTTGCTGAGTAGAGGGGAGGGTAGGCGGGATTTCCTTTGTCCCCTTACCGCCGTCTCCACCTTTCTTCCCTGTTTTACTCCTGGAAATATCCCAGAAACACAGACATAACCTCAAAACTTCAACCATAAATATCTTCCAAACTAGTAGTCTCCTAAAGGTGGGAGTGGTAGGGGGGGTTCTCCCCCTCCCCTCCTCCCCCTCCCCTCCTCCCCCTCCCCTCCTCCCCCTCCCCTCCTCCCCCTCCCCCTCCCTCCACCCCCCAATTAAGAGGGATTTATACTAAATTTTTTCCAGCTCCTCCTTTTTTGGAAGTCGGTTAAAAAATCGGAAAATTATTCGCTAACAAACATAAAAAAAACCTACTTATTCATCGAATTGAGAAAGCTCCTCCTTTTTTGGAAGTCGGTTAAAAAATCGGACTAAATGACGTTCAGTCAATGACTACATGACTAAATGACGTTCAATCAATGTTCAGTCAAGACATTGGACGTTACAATAAACAACTTGACGAGTTGTCCTTTAGTCTTTCAATTAAATGTCGTCATTCGATAAAAACGCTAGTCACTCAATGAAATAGCTGATTTAATTAGATGACTGCGACATATATATCGACACAGGTGAGGTACTAAATATGAAAACCAGCTTTTGATAAGAGTTCAACGATAATGAGTATTGAATTGCCGCAGTTTGGATGCGTTTCGACATAATGACAGAGATTAAAGGTTGTACGAAAAAAGGTCCTAACTGTTTCGACATTGCACGACACTTCATGAATCACACGTGGACGACATCTGTGCAATCTGTACCAATTATTATAATCATCATCATCTGCATCTGGGCCCTGATTTTCATCCTTCTAACTTAGTTTCGAATATCAGTCTGTCCCGCTGGTTCAGGCACGATTAACGTGCGTGCGATCGGGACGGACTCACATTCGAAACGAAATTCGAGTTACGTCAAATCCCGGGCCCCGATTCTCGTACTTCGAGTTTAAGTCTGTCTCACTCATCATAAATTGTCGAATCGAACTTCAAGACATGAGAATCAAGGCCCTGCTCTTTAACACAGTACAGCCTGCACATTACTTCAACACCTACTACTGTATGTATAGGTACTTATTATAATATTAGAAAGCGGAAGAGTTTATTTGTTTGTTTGTTTGTTTAAATGCGCTAATCTCAGGAACTACTAGTCCGATTTGAAAAATTCTTTTTTTGTTGGATAGTTCGTTTATAGAGGAAGGCTTTAGGCTATTATATAACATTTTGCTGTGACCAATAGGAGCGAAGCGTCAGTGAGAAATGTTGCAAATTAGGGAAAATTATTCACATTTGGGGACTTTCTTTGCATGCGCTACATATAAACGGTTTAAGTCACTCATAAACCACGCGAACGAAGTCGCGGACACAGCTAGTAGGTACATAAGTGTGGCCGAATACGAGCGATAATATTCGGTGACCGACTTGTCCCCACTCCTACACGCGAGAGCCCCTCCCATGTCCGACAACCAGTAAATTCTCTACCCCCTACCTATGCTGTAACACACTCCAGACCAAAGCGGCCCGGAGCGGGAGATCACGACCAGGGGCATGAGGTATGGCGTCCAGTATTGAAGATACAGAAAACTATTCCTGTTTTTCTGGGGAAAACCCCCCGCGACAGAACGCAGGGGAAAATCAGCCGCGCTAATGGGAGGCTAGACCTGAACGGCTAGACAACAGGCAGCGCGTGGAGACCCCGGTCCTGAGACCGGAGAGCGTGTAGGAATCCATCTCTACCCCCATCCTACGTGTCGTCGTTATAAACGATACGGGTAATACCGCAGCGTTACTACGACGAAATTACACATTAATCTTTATCGAATTCTTTATTTCTATTAATAATACTCTTCATCTAAACTATGAACTCATTACCGTAACCTACTTTATAAATGTCATTCCTTATCGAAATAAATGTCACCTAAGTTTAGTGACAATTATATTTTATTTAGATGTCGTGATGCTCACACTACTTCGTCCGGAATCTCTGCGGCCGGACAAAAAAGTGTTAAGAACAGAGTATGTTATCAAGATGAAACACCACAGAACAGATAAATAGGTAAGATAAATACCTCTTTTATCTGTTCTGTGAAACACACAGTAGCAATTAAAAAGTATGTACCCGTGTATTTAAATTTCAGCTCTATCGTAATGATAAAGCTCAAATTGCAGTGTTAACTTTTCAGTGCCGTGTTTTTTGCCGGCCGGAGAGTATATATATACGTAATACGTATGAAGTATAGTCCGAGCTTTATTTTATTTTTTAAAGACAGCTCGTTAAAGTGTTTTATTAACTTGAATAATATTATGTAAAAACAAAATAAAAGCTAAAAACTTTTGAAAATAGTGTAAGTATAAAAAAATATTAGAAATATAGGTTATAAGTATAATATTATGATTTATGACTTATAACAGCTATTATCAAATTTACATTTAAATAAAAGCTCCGACAGCTTAGTGTAGGTATATATAAATATCTAATAGTAAGTAGGTATTTGCAATACAAAATATTATGTAAGTAAGTATACCGAGTTTTCATTTTGTTTTTAGATAAACTTGTATACATCCCACACATTTAAATAATAAGTAGGTATAATAATGCAACCAAAATGCAACGTGTTTTTTTTGTTATAAATAAGTTCAAATTTAAAGGGCTCTCTTAATTAAAAAATCTCTCTCAGTACAAACTGACCATAAAACTGTGATCTAAAACAACAAATAAATTTTTGTTACGTATCTACGAAATAATATTATTATCAACGCTTTATAATAATTAATTAACAATAAATGTTATAAATTGTGTGTAGTTTGTTTTGTTTACGCATACTGATTGCGGTTATAAAAAACAATTTGTGATCACTGGCTAGCTACGTAGGTACATGTTCTAAAAATATTTTAAAAATTGTGTAGCGCAGGAAGCTTTCACCAGGAAGCCCCAGTAGTAATAGATTTTATTTTTAGCAATATAGGTCAAATCTGCTTAAATGCATATTTTATTCCACCGCATAGGTTACTAATTGAATGTAAGGTAAGTACTGAAAACCGATGACAAATACGAACCACAAATAATATGCCTAAAATGAATAACAATATGTTAGGTAACTGTATTATGCGTACCTGCTGTATAATTTAAAACACACTGGCTTACCTTCTTTTATAATTAAAAAAACACACTGGCACAAAATGTTCAAAAAATTCAAAACGAAAAAAATGGAACACTATTTGAAAAGCCGTTTGAACGCCGCGTCAATTTCGCGCAAACCTCGCCTTGCGACTAGCGACCGGCGCTGGGTGCAATGTTCGTGAACGAGTGTACAACCATAGTTAAGTCGGTTACACTGCTAGCTCTCACCAAACCGTATCTGAGGGATATCCTGCATGACCTAAAACCTGAACAAAAGAACGACTGAGCTCACAATCAAATTGCATGAACCAAAATGTTGTAATTTATCATATTATTTATTATTTCTGTCTGTCTTGAATACGTCTACTAAAATTAATTATAACAAAGTCGGAGGACACATACAATTTAGTGATGTACTGTACATATCTGTCGATGATCTCAATCCAAATTTAAATTACCCCAGATTTTTTGTAAAATAATTCTGAATAAAAAGTCAACAATTTTTATTCAGAATGTATTTTACAAAAATGTTTCTTAACGTCATTTCCACATGATGCCTACCACTACCTCGGGCTCTAGCCGAAACAAAGAATTTATTACAATTTGCCAGGAGCGTATTCTCGTACAACAAACGGCCAAAGGGACACCCCCTTGTTTTTTTTATTATTTATTTTTCAGACAAATGCAGGCCATGGCCACATATTATGCAAGTTTATGCACTGTGTAGTTATTACTAGATGCACCACAGTCCGCACCGTGTCATAGATTATTACGTAATTGGGTCCGTTAGTGCTCGTGTCCCAACTCCCTGCGACGCAATGTTAGAACAGAGACCTAGGCCCGTTTTAATAAAGAAGTCTAAAACCCAACCTTACTTGAGAACCTATTTGACAGATAAAAAAACGTTTCGTTTCACTTTTAAAATGAAGAACTTTAGTCTTTAAATATGTTGCATATTTTAATGTTTTTCCTTTTTTGAAACGTAAAAATATAGTTTATACTTATTTAAATATTTTTCTATAATCTTATGAATATTACGGTTCAAAAAGAGATGAAATTAAAGTACCTGTTAAGTAACATTAACAAAGTTGTTCGCATTTAAAAATGAAACGAAACGTTTTTTTCTGTCAAATAGGTTCTCAAGTGAAGTTGGGTTCGAGACTTCTTTATTAATACGGTCCCTAGAGGCTGAACCTAGGCTGCGTTATATTCTGTTTATCATAGAATTATTACATCATTTCGACTATTGTATTGCCATTTGTTTATCGTTTGAACAATTTATTACACCAATTCTGGTAACAGTATAAAAAAGCCAGGCTCGTAGGCTCGTACTAAATGCTATGCATCTACGTCGTTTGCCTAATAAAACAAAATGTTTAATTATAAATCTATTTATAATACTATTCTAGCCGTGCGGTCCCGGAGAAATAATAGCACCTCCCAACCATCTTTTCCGTGGGTTTCGCAAAAGACGACAAAGGGAATATCGGTAAATGGGCAGCAGCTGCTGCTGCTTCCCCAATGCTGCCGCGGCGCACAGAATAGTGCGCAAAATAGACATTACACACCACACCACACAAGTACTGACTGGCCACGGCGGGTTTGCCTTCTATTTGAACAGATTCAAATTGAAGGAGGACCCGTCGTGTCTCTGTCAGCCCGGAGTTGCGCAGACAGTCGCCCACCTGTTACTCGAGTGCCCAATTTTTGCAACCAATAGATACGCTATTGAGCAGAAATTGGGCATCGCGATGACGGGTGAGAGTCTGCCAAGCATGCTGGGGGACAGCAAGAAAAGGGAAGTTTTCTTGCAATATTGCACTCAGATCGTGCAAACAGTCAAAAAAAGGAACAGTGATGGTGTGTAGTGAATAGATATTGTACTGTGATATTAGCATTAGGATTTTAATTGAATTGTATTGAGAATTATTTTAATTGTATTTTGTTGGTATTTTATTGAAATTTGGAAATTTATTATTGTATTTTATTCATGGAAATTTTATTTAATTGTATATTAATGACTTGGAATTTATTTTAATTGTATTTTATTGTCATTTTATTGAAAATTGGAAATTATATTATATTATTGTATTTTAATGATGAAAATTTTATTAATTGCAAAATGGATTTTTATGTTAGGTGACCGAAGTTTTATTATTATAGAAATGTAATTTAATTGGAATTTATTTTATTATTGTAATTGTATTTATTGATGTGATAATTTTAATTCTATTTTATTTGTATCTCAAAATTTTATGTAAATTGTATTTGTTATTAGAAACTAGAAATTTTATTGTATTAATGGAAATTTATTGTAATTGTAATATATTAACTGGAAATTTTACTGTAATCAATGCAAAAAATACAAAAAAGATAAATGATTAATAAAAAAGAAAATAACGAGCCCTGTCAATGATAGGGGCGAAGTATATAAAAAAAAAAAAAAAAAAATGGGCAGCAGCGTTTTCGCGAACTGAAATCTGCGCTCGCCAACCCGCCTGACAAGCGTGGTGACTTGGCATATATAGGCCACTACACCACATGAAATACTTTAAAGCATTTCATGTGGTGACGTTATAGCTTAAAATGATGATGAAATTATAAATGAAATCATAGTGTGAGGTAACACGGTCATTTTGGCGTCAGAATGTCAATTTACATTGACATTATAAACAAAATTGACATTGAATTTGACAGTTCGTCACGACACCAGCGCGAAATAGGTTTCAAATTTAGTGTTGGTTTTTACTTCGGCGAAGCCAAAAGGAAGTGTAATGATTTTGGCAGTATGATGTACCAAGGCTGTGGCATTGTACCAAGATAACTAAATTAAATAACAGCTCACTTTTAAGTTTGTGCTGACACGATATCTAGTGTGTTGTTATTTGTTGATCAATGTTATTAGCTATTACTCTCCAATTTCTGAGAGTAACTTTTTTTAAAATAAAAAATGAGTACAAATAATCGGCTTAACTTATGCTATAATCTCTTAAGAAATTTTACTCTTAAGGAGATGCTGACAACAGAGTCATTATAATTATAGGTAAGTAAGAATTGCAATTAATATTACTAAGGGTGTGGAATGTGGATGTATGTGTGTATGAGAACGTCATATTAACGAGAATGATTGTGTGTGTGACACCTTAGACCTAAGACAACTAATTACTTGATAGACAATTTGGCCTTGGATCGGCTTTAAAATTAGTTTCGAGAGTAAAATCGGGCTCAGATTGATGGATGGAAAACGGTTACACGCTCGATTCGTGATAGACCCGGAGGCTGTGAGCTGTGTCTTGTGTGTTATAGTGAAGACGACAGTCACTAATTTGCTTCATTGCGATTTGGACGCAGACTGACGCGTATTAGTGAGAGCTGTTACACTATCAGTTTCGACGTCAGTCTTAGGCCAGTAGTACTTATTCTAATGTCTTTCTATAATCTATATTATAATTATTACGGTTCAAAAAGAAAATAAATTAAAGTATTATGTAACATTAATAAAGTTGTTCGCTTTTAAAAGTGAAACGAAACGTTGTTTCATCCGTCAAATAGGTTCTCAAGTGAGGTTGGGTTTGAGATTGTTTTATTTATACGGGCCTTAGTCAGAACTAATTGATATAAATTACTATACCTACTAATTGAAGACATGAATGGATGATAGTGATATGTAGTAAAATTCTGATTTTAGGAAAATTAAGTTCAAAGTGTCATATAAACATTTTAAAATTCGTCGTAACGTATTAAGTACATAATCTACTGAACCGTCTCTAGAATCCATATATGGTACGACGTATTCTAAAATGTTTAAATTACAGTTTGAACTCAATTTTTTCGAAATCAGAATTTTGCTACATATCACTTTCATCCATTCATGTCTTCAATTGTCATTTTGGAGTCCAGAATCTGGACCAACACAATCAATCTCAAGTCATTCTAAACAGACTGTTACTAACCCTAGTCTAACCCTAGTATTAAACAACAAAACATTTAAAAAAGTTTGTTTGCGATGATGATGAAGTATTCTTAACGGAAGAAAAACGTTAAATACATTTAACTAACACAGACTAGGTACGGCCCTACGTCAGTAACAACTGATAGCGGGGTCCACTTCCGCGACGAGTACCTTTTTAGTATATGTCGGATGACGTCTATAAATATTTTCATCCGAATTATAAGAATTTCTTTTTTATTTCTCAATTCTTTTTTCTTTTTAATTTAGTTTAATTAATTTAATAAATATTACTATAATAAATTAAATTAAAAAATATATATTATAGTAATATAAAATACTTAAACTAATATAATATATTATATAAATACAGTATAGGATTTAGAGTTGTAATTAAATGCCAATAAATTAGTTTAACTATTTACTTAAAGTTTGAACCGATTACTTTTTTTAATAAGATATTTGTGTCATTGTAAAATTTATTTTAAAAAGAGTGGCGCTAGTTGCGGTTATTCCTCGCCTTAAATACATTTCATTAGATACGTGTTTTAAGAATTATTAGACTTCACCAACTGAGGGTGTAAAATTTTACTACTACGAAATTTTTTCCATACAGAAATAGGGGTCTACGGGATTCCTGTTTTGTCCCTGGATAATGCTGCTAGAGTAACAATTTTTTTCCTGAATATTTATGGATATTGTTTGTGTGTTTCTACACAACGACCGTTTTCCATACAAAAACAAGGGTCTATGCGACCCCTGTTTCCTCCTTGGAAAATGCCTGAGTCTCTATGTTACTATTAGTATATCCTTATTTTTTTCTTTTTTAAATAAATAGATTATTAAAAGAGATATGGACGTTGAAAACCTAAAAAATATGGTCAGATTATTGGCCGTGTTTAAACATCCAGGAAACAAATTGGAGTATGTTTCATGATGAAACTGTTACATAGGAACATAGCTCAAGCCTTTTTTATTTTATAGTGAAAAAATTAAATAAATTGGTTAAGTTTTGGAGGAGGAAACAGAGGTTTCCTAATCGCCGATTTCTTGTTTTGTTAGTTCGTTCTACTATAAACGTACCCAAATTTCCGTTTCCATAATACTATCCATTTAGCGTTTGTACGTGCTTACGTGTCAGTGGATATACTCTACAGCAGAGGAAATTCGCACCGCAGACCCACGCCATATCGTTCGCTTCATGAGTAACATAGGACTGGGGACGGTACTCTAAAGCGAAGGAGTCACAATAGATCCAGAAGGGTCGCAGTGACGTCTGGGCCTGACAAAGCCAGCCTTCGATTTAAAAAAAAAACCTGTCAGTGGAAACTTCTCCTTTTAGATATAAATTAATTAATATTATAATAAGGCATCCTGTTCACGTGCCAACAGCAAATCCCACACAACATAATGGTTTTTTGTCTAAATTTTTTTTCCTTAGTCCATAGTTTAAAAGTTCAATACAGTACATTGAGTTCTCAAATTCACAAGTAGCGTAGTCACAGAGTTTAAAATTAATTTTCATCGCTAACCAGTTTAAATGCTGACGTCAATGCATTAATAATTCATTTATTTTAATATTTCACTAGAGATAAATCATCTTAAGAAATATGCATTGCCATATTTTATTTAATACATAATATTATTTTGCCAAAAATGTAATAAAAAATATGATTGAGCATCAAAAGAAATTATGGTAAATAAAAAAATATATGTATATTATACTAAACTTCTAAGTATAACGAGCAGATTTGTATATTTGTTGCGAGTAAACTCTAAAACTACTCGAACTCTACTCTAACGGATATCGATAATTCTTTCACCATAAGAAAGTTTCTTCAAAGTTTAAGAAAATTATCCTTCAGTAACACTACAGCCTTTATTTTATGAATTATAAAGAAAAGAAGAGCGTTGAACTTATATAATTATATCGCGGACATAGCCGCGTTTTAAAGCTAGTTTATACTTATATGACAAAGGAAATATTTGTACGTTTGCAATGAGTTGGCTGGAAAGAGTTGGTACGATTATCTAGTTTATAGTTATCTAGATATAGAATGTAAACCTAGTATAGATCTAAATATAAATAGGGAATCCTAAAACGTCGCGATGGCAAACCAACGTTGGCGCGTTGATCTGGATCAGATAATGGAATTCTGGATGTATACCAAATTACCAATATCTCAGTCATCTGAAGCCTAAAGGAAGTGGAGGTGGAATGGTTTGATCAATGTTGATCATGATCATGTTCTCTAACTTCCTTGGTAAATCCAAGTGAGGTCGCAGGTTCGATGATTTTGCACTATGCAGTTCTATTGTGCTGTCATGTCTCGCCAGCTACCAGTGAATAGTATGTAAAAACACTTTTCCTCTGTATTGAAAACCTCTACTCGTTATTATATCCAAGCGAGTTTTTTCTCCAAAGACACCTTTGTAATTTATTCAAGCTGGATTCATAAGTTGTCATCAACGTGTATAAGGAAATATTGTGTTCACCAATCACCTAACGAGTCTATGAGGGTTTCTACTATACTTTTTGTAAGATTTTTTCGCATTTTTGTTTGATGTGTTCGTTGCACTAGCGCAATATATTATCCACCTACAAAAATCAATCACCGATTCACGCTCGTAGGCGGGCGGTTTCCAATAAAAAATATTCAGCGTTAGTGCGATTCAGTCGTCATACAAGCGCCATCTTGTGACACATTCAGCTACCCGACGGCGCTTCGTATGTCGGGTCAAACAGCAGCTGTCAGATGACACACACATTAAAACACCGATTGGTGTGAGTTGAAAAAAAATACATATTATAGGAAATCCAAGAAAATAGACTACAAGCCCATTGAAAAAACTATTATCAAATGTTTGGCAATTGATACGAACAATAGGTACAGCTGATGCCGAATATAGGATTTTTTTATATGGATATTTTATTTAGCAGCCTCCAAGCCAGGCCTATTATAGACAGGCCATATTAGCTCATAAAAAAATTAACCTGTGAAATGAACAAACGTGAATAACGCGTAGAAGGTTGTTACTCATAAAATAACTCTGAGCGTTATGCCATCATTCATGAGCAGTACAGACTATACGTGAGGAAATGGAATTTCTTGGAATTACGACAAATTTTAATGTACCTACTATGACTTTTTTATATCTTATAGATGATTAAAAATAAATGTCGAAATACCTAGTGCCGTACT
The DNA here is from genome assembly GCA_905187575.2 of Celastrina argiolus. NCBI lineage: Eukaryota > Metazoa > Arthropoda > Insecta > Lepidoptera > Lycaenidae > Celastrina > Celastrina argiolus. The sequence goes on from LR994579.1 coordinate 17,731,057, forward strand.
AAAGTGGTGGTGCCGGAAGTCAGTAGTACAGTTTTTTAATTCAACGGCAATTGTAGAAGCAGGTCATTTATTACTAGACGGCATTTGTGTAATTCTTTTTGTATACATAAACATATATACTTTTTCCATGAACGCCGTACATCTTTTCAGCTAAAGTTCGAAAGCCAAGGGTCGCTATATATTGCTTCTACTTTACTACTCACCTGTACCGCTCCGAAATTACTGCGTAGCGCTCAGAGTTACTCTAGGATAATATACTAGCATCCTTCTATTATTCGCGTTGGTTCATTTTTTCCATGAACTTGTAGTCTATAACGCTTGGAGGCTGCTAAATAAAATATCCATATAAGAAAAACCTATATTCGGCATCTGTTCCTATTGTTCGTTGAATTGCCAAACATGTGATAATTGGTGAGGTCTCTGACTCCGTAGATCTTGCAGTGTGATAATACGAGGCCGCCCGGTACCACTCACTTTTGCCAGACAACAAAGATGAAATTATCCCTCGTGAACAGTGCACTGTCATTTCTATACATTATGTTCAATGTACACTTATCTGTGAGTTCATATAATTTAATAATAATTTTTTAAAAACTTTATTTCTATGAGACGTGTTCAGTCAAAAATAAGTTAAATTATATATAAGTTTCCGAACGCACAATTTCACTTTCCAATCATAATATCTTTTGCTTGCGGGTAGAAGCAAGAAAAACATCAAACCAACAAAAGTCAAGTAACGACGGATACGTTCTCTTGGCTTCGATGCGTTCGTGGATACAGCAGCAGGGTTCGTGACTCTAAAGTTCGCGTCGGCAAGTCTCAAGTCAGCGGGTTTGTCGTACCAAATCAAACAGCAGTATTGTGTGACCATTCACTTCTTTGTAAATCAGACAATGATCAACCTCTATATGTGCATAAATATAGTGATGTGAATGCAGTGCTATCCATAGGGTGGCCACGAGAACCTGACGCCGGATGCGAACAATTAGCCAAAAGAACCAGCGTAGATATCGAAGGTAAGCCCACATCTCCCACCTGCCCTTCTCCCTATACATTTATTACATGGCTTAAAACACCCACCCAACTGTATGGCAGTTTAACGGTGGGTGCATGGCAGTTTGTCGGTGGGTGCATGGCAGTTTGTCGGTGGGTGCATGGTAATTTGTCAGTGGGTGCATCCAGTTTGTCGGTGGGTGTATGGCAGTTTGTCGGTGGGTGTATGGCAGTTTTTCGGTGGGTATAGTGTAAACAAATGACAAAATCAACAATAAAAAACAGTAAGTCACGGTCCCCTTGTTCCCTCACTAGATCTACGATAGAGCAGAGTATAGACTCTACATTGCATAGACAATGTAAATACTTTGAGGAATGAGAAATATGGCATAAACATAGTTTAATTTAAAAAACCAGTCACTATAACTTTGGAATTTGGAATATGATCTTATTATAATATACTTACTATACCTAAATTACCTTTTCTCTTTCTAGAAATTAGTGTGAAAGTTAAATAAAGTAAATAAAAATTGTTTTTTTAAATTTCTTCCTTTTTTAGTCGTAAGAAATAAGAATATTGGATAAGCATAAAGAAATAAGCTCAGGTAACAAGGCTGTACAATTTTGTTATTATGATTATTACTTTGTTCTGTAGCAGACTTTACAAAATTAATCACCAAGCTAAGGTCAATGACTCTTGCGTCTTTCCGTCAGATAAAGTTTATTGCAAAAAACGGACGTCATAAAACACATACACATAACCAGAAGATTTATAATAAATTATTTTTGACCGCTAAGTTACATGACAATGACTGTATAGGCACTTCGTTTTATACGATGGATTAATCGCTTCAATTTCAATAATGCCCGATTACGATTTATAAAGCGTCAATATTAAGAGGAAACACAACGCCTATTTTTCTATACAAAAATAGTACCCCTGTTTACCCCTACCCCTGTTGTTTTTTTTCTTTTATTAATAAATTATTAATTCTCTAAATCTCATAAAAATTACCAGACTTTTCGCTGTGTTTAAATCCTGGAAACATATATGACTACATTATACAATAAAATCAAAACATAGGAACGAAGCTCAAGCCTTTTTTTCAATTTATAATGATATTATTCTAAAATATTTGGGACTATTTATGTATGTTGCACCGCAGCGTCTAAACTACAAAACTGACCCGAGAACAGCCATCTAAGAATATATTTTATAGAGCATTTTTTTATTGTGGTTATACAGTAAAATACTCGGGTAACAAAATGAATACCATATTTTTGTTAGTAAAAAAATAATTTTAACATACATGTTAAAACATTTGCCGTCGGTTTCCATTGACGATTAATAATAATTATTTATTGTTAATCACTTGCTAGTTTTTACTAACACGCACAGGGTCGGCTAGGGCCAATGCTAGTGTAAGGCCAACTCATAGAATGCATTGTGCAACCAGAGGTCACAGAGTCACAACTAATGAACCGACAGCGACAAAACAAACGCAAAATCACAGGTAAATAAATAAATAAATATATTTTTTAGTTTGAGTCCGTGGATTTTCAATAAACATTTTTTTTAATTATAAAACCTGTGTTACTTGCCGCATCATTACGAATCGATTGACAACTCACTTATTCAAATCGGACTAGTAGGTTAGCCACTTTGAGAAAACAAACGTACAGACATACATACATAGACTGCCAAAATCATTAACCTTCCTTTTGGCTTGGCCGCAGTCAGGTAAAAATATTACTTTGTGTTATTTTATTTTGTATTTTAATCAACGTTTCTGTTATATTTTGTACAGTGCATATTATAGAGCGCCAAATATATGAGTTACTTACCGTCTAAAATTTATTAACCTATCTATTTTTAACTAAAAGTTAAAATCCATTCGTATGTCATATACTCGCATATCTCATCTATATAATCTATACTAATATTTTAAAGCGGAAGAGCTTGTTTGTTTGTTTGTTTAAACGCGCTAATCTCAGGAATTACTGGATTTAAAAAAATATTTTTTTGTTGGATAGTCCATTTATAGAGGAAGGCTTTAAGTTATAAAACATTACGCTGCGACCAATAGGATCAAAGTGTCAGTGAGAAATGTTGCAAAAACGGGGAAAATTAATTACATTTGGTGACTTTAATTGCGTGCTGTTATAGGGTTTTTCGAAAATCACTTTTAAAAAAATAGATTTATTATTAACTGAAAGAGTTCACAATTATTATGATTATTAATAATTTTGCCAGGCAAATGTCGCGCGCGGATAAACTGAGACTGAACTGGCTGGATTGGAAGTTGGAACTGAGGAGCGGGACCGATTGCGGGGATTATATTTCATATAGAAAAGTGGGTGCTAGGCATTATTACATACTAGATCAGTATATAACAGTGCGCTGCATAAAGCGGCTTAAGTTACTCAAAAACCACACGGCACAACTAGTACCTGATATTTGAATATGAGATAGTGTCGACATTTATCGTTGGTACCGTAATGGGTACTCATTTCTACTACCGGATATTCGCAATTTGGTCGCACGAAGATCGCAGGACGCGTCCTTACCGAGAGTCAATGGCACTTATTGTATGGTTTTTCAATACAATATGATAATCCTGACCCGAAGTTCATTACTTGTCTGAATGTCGTTGATTGATTGCGTCGGAGGCTCACGACATAGAACTTGATTTTATCCTTTTAATCCGACTTCGGCGAAGCCAAAAGGAAGGAATGATTTTGACAGTCTATGAATGTATGTTTGTTCCCTCGCAACAGCTAAACTACTGGTCCGATTTCAATAAATGAGGTGTCGATCGATACTTAATGATGCCGCGAGTAACATAGGCTATAATATAATGTGTATTTTGAAAATTAAATCCCAAATCTATACTAATATTATAAAGCGGAAGAGTTGGTTTGTTTGTTTGTTTAAACGCGCTAATCTCAGGAACTACTGGTCCGATTAAAAAAAATATTGTAGGATAGTCCATTTATAGAGGAAGGCTATTTAAATTTATTTAGGCTATATAACATTACGCTGCGGCCTGCGACTAATAGGAGCAAAGCGTCAGCGAGAAATGTTAGCAACATTTCAAAGGGGGAAAATTATTCACATTTGAGGACTTTTGTTTGTGTGTTGTTACGTGCGCTGCATAAACGGTTTAAGACACTCAAATACCACACAAACGAAGTCGCGGGGACAGCTAGTCTAACATAAAAAATGAAAGTAACATAATTGTTTCATGTTTGGTATGAAAAGATAGATCTTGGAAAGCACACCATAGAATATGTATTTGAATATTTAAATATAACTCTGGATTCTAATTAAACCCAGACTGAAGCAAATGGCCTTTAATAATAGTGATGATCTTTGTTGATTTCAGAAGTATAGAGGCTTTCATTCAATTATTTATTAATTGCAATAATTACCAAACCTTCTGAATCCATGTGACATCAATCATCACTGGTAACGGAACCCTATTCTACCTGTATCGCACTTGGCTGGGTTATTCCCAATTAAATGTTTTCAAGAGAGAAAAAAAACAAAAAAAAAAAAAGTCACCGTAGCCGAAATCGGCTAGGTTGGTTTTTATTTTTTATTATAATTAAATGTTTGCTAAAAAATTCATTTTTAACATGTTCAACCTTGCCGTTAGAGGACTAATAAAACATTATTCGTATTTCAAGTAACATATCGCATCTTAGTTTTTGCAATTCTTTTAGGTTCAACTCACACTAGCGGTGGTTTCAGGCCAACCGTTGACGGGAAGCATATTTTTGCAAACGCTCCGCAAAGAAAAATTAAAAGAAAGTGGGTAAAATAGGTTTTTTTCCGTTCAAGACAGCATTTGAGATGACAGTTGAATTAATACAGAATACTTGAGCACATGTCTTATGACAAGTGTCTCAGCTGAGACGAGCGTTGTCAACAGCTGTCAAACTGCTACAAGTTGAGCAGCTGAACTTTCATGAGTAACGTCAAACCGTGACTTGGTTTGTTCCATACGAGAGGCTATTTTGTTTTTCAACAATCAAAAAGTAATAATATTAGCAAATGCGACTATTTATTACATTTCATTATAATACTACAAAATATGTTACATTTTTGTAATAACATTTTTTTTTACAATGTAGTTACAATGTAGTATTCTTAGTTGTGACTACGCTTCTAAGCTCGGTTTAGCTGATACGCCCTTGAAATCAGACTATTAATCAAATACCATCTTAAGAAGTTAATCGCAACAAGTCTTGGTTGATACGACCTCATAGGTCGTATCAACCAAGACTTGTCTTGAGACGTAGTTTGATACTTCTTTATTATACAGGCCCTAGTGCCGCGGCACGTCGGCGCAGCGCGGCGTGATACCTGTATGAAAGTCCCTAATTAACTAGCTTACAATATTGTAGCCAATTAATAGCTATTACGAAATTTATCTTTACAATTTAAGATTTTACGCTAATAAAAAACTGACTAATTGCCTTTAGTTGTTTGAATGGAAGATTAGTTTTTGGCATCGAAAATTATGTAGATGTACAATTTAAAAATGGAAACGCATACAACTGCGTTTAAATACGTTATCATCAACGCATCACTTCGTATGAGGATGTCATTAAAATTCCTAAATAAGATCAATTTGATCGACTTTTACATCATTTTAATTGCTTAATAAGTTAAAACCAAAGAGCGTGGTGTAGGAAAAAGAAAAGAAAATGTTGTGTAATTGATCATTTCTTACGGAGTGGAAAGTTTAAGTAGAAAGGCCCATAGTTTACCTTGAAGGGCGGCAGGTTGGAATATAATGATCCCTTGAATACATAGAAATTACAAATGATTCTGATTGTCATTATCGATTAAATTTAAATGCATGTATGTAATGGTAGATTTTGATAATAAGTTGTTGACCGGCAAGTTTCACGGATGACCATGCTACTATGGATAAATAAAAAACCGGACAACAAAGTGATCCTATATATCCCTTTTAAGGCACAAAACCGTAAAACAGGTTATAGAACTAATATTATGTAAAGCAAAAACTTTCAGTACAGTTGGTCGAGAATAATAGAACAGAGTGATTGTAATTTGGTCCAATGCATGATGTAGCCGAGCATATATTTTTTTAAAATATAACTTAGAAATACTTGAAAGCGTACTACTTCATTTTCCTCACACTAGAGTGCGTTTGCTACAATTGCTATTAAACGTTGACCTTTATAAATCTGTCTCACCCACAACATTTATTATCTAAGCGGAGCTAAGAGAAAAATTATTATCGGTAAATTTCGACAATAAAGCCACATGTAATAATTTTGACAATGACGCTACATCTAGTAATTTCGACAATAAAGCTACAACCAATAATTAAAAATTAAGCTACATTTAAAATGTTACTAAGTATAGCTACAACTTCATAATAAACGGATAAAATTTTTACGACTGATATTTAATCCAATCCTCTTATTACTGATGCCTTATCTTGGTCTTCGGGACGGACTTGGTTTTTTGTTCAGTTCTACTATGAAGACCGCAGTCGATATCGTGCTGCCGACGATGAGTATGTACCACGGCACGATCACCATCGACTTCCGCACCGGCTCCTGAAAATAAAAGCTCTTCTTCTGGTCATCCAACAGATTATTAAAGTAGTGAGTGGTCATCCCATTTTCCCTGAGCCGAAGAAACAAATTCTGCAGTCGTTCCGCCATCGGGAAACCCTTATACAGGTAAATGGCGTATATCACCTTGTTCGTCGGATTCTTGAACGCATATATCTTAGACCTTCCGTACTCGTCGTAGAAATTGTACTTGTAGTAGGAGTATACAGCGTATAAGGTATAGGTGTAGAGGTTCTCAGATTTACTAACGGTTTCTATACTTTTGAGAAGACTATCGCATTGCCCGCTGTTTCCGCGAAAGTCCACTTGAAGATCGTCCTCGACCGAAGTAAAATATTTTGCCATCAGTGGACTAACGCACGGCTTCAAATTGAAATTCACGAGGTCACCCTCGTCTGCCACCTGATGGTTTTTGCTGGGATTGGTGATGAGTCCGACCAAACTAGATTGGTAAATGGAGTTCATTAAAAACGCAAACCAAATCCAAAATATCATAGCACATTTGATATTGGAGTTGACGGGTATTCTGCTCCCGTGTTGAAAGAAGTAGTCGCACATTTTGAAGAATAGTATGCCTTTGTCCTTAGATTTGACCAATAGAAGCATCACTCCATAGTACGCTAGAAATGCGCTTATGAGTGTCAGCCACACAGCTAATGAAAACTCTAAGTAAGAATTGCGCCAAATATCTACGTTTGTGGCAGCTTTCACTAAAATTCTAATATCGTCCACGTACGGCAGGTGAACCCATAAAAAGTCGAACGCTGCAGCCCTCGAATTCGTGAGGAGCATACCTCCAAACATCATGTCGTCTTTTCGCTCTTGGATCACTACTAGCGGGCCGTTGGCGGATAAGTTTTTCGATATTGTGGAGAAGTTTTCTGCTTCGTTGCTATAGTTGTAGTGGACTATATTCAACTGTTCCCTTTCGCCGATTATTCGGAGAATGAACTCCTCCACTCCCAGTGGGCTTTTCTTTACACCCGGATCGATGCTGTACGGGGGCCAATGTGCGCTGTTCGCTCTGAACGTGCAGTTTCTGAGCTTCGTGACATATTTATAAAAATATATATCATGTATTGAACCCAAACAATTGCCCATTTCAATGATCCTATCGAATCTTTCTCCGCAGGCGTAATTTTCGAACGGATTGTACGTGTACAAAATGGGATCTCGAGCATTGTCGATGACTATTGCATTGTAAATGCAGAGATTTAGTAGAGTCTCGAAGATAGAGTATAAATCTGTCGGTGCCATGTTGTCAATGATAATGAGGAAGTATTTACTAGGAGACCAATTTGGTTCCTTTTTTAGATTTGGGAATTCATAGAGGAACTCCAGAAGGTTTCCAGCCGCTACAACAAAGCCGTCACTTACCGGGTACGTAAGATTGTCTGTGTTCCTCGTCTCTATATCGACGTGATATAAAAGCGACAGTGCCTTTAAAATGTTATCTCCTTTGTTGAATTTTATGTCGACGAATGTCACTGTCGTGCCGTAAGTGTAGTAGTTTTTGACTATTTTAGAAACGCAGTGACTGGCGTCATCGTTTTCCGCTGTCTCAGCTAAACAGTTCAAAATTTGGGCTAAGCTAAATAGCAGAAGTAGCTTCATTGTGAAAAGAAGTTGTCGGAATGATATTCTTCAGTTAATGGGAAATCATTGTAATTACAGATTAATTATCCGTCCTCATTATTCTTATAGTGCAAGAGCCGCGGGACAAAAGCCGTAACTCGAAAGAATGGAATTTTACAAAGCGTTTTAACATGTAGCTATTTGTAACCTAGTATAAATCAAGTTAGGCGTCGTCGAGGCTTTAATGATCAATCAAATGGTACGATCACGGCTAATAAATGAGGCTACTTTGTGTGTTCTATTAAGTGGATATGATTCACGTATGATTTTCTTGTCCTAAGCCTTGTCGGTTTCCGTCCGTAATGGCCGAGGAGATGGCGCGTGCACGCTGCACAGTATTAAGGTCATTATTTTATCAATGAACTAGTTTCGTCCCCGCAATCAGGTTAACCTACGGAAAGTTGAACTGAACTTATGTGTGCAACACTAGCGACCTACAAATTCGGAAGATAAGATCCTTTATTATTTTATATATTAGCAACATCTTCATAATTATTGTTAATTCAACATCTTCATAATAATATTATTTGGGAATACTAGGAGTCCCACAGTGATCTTCTGGAGCTTAGCTAGGGCTTTCCCATATAATATGGTGGTGGTTCCCTTAATCTTTGGATTTTGTACTGTCTCCCACTTGCTTGGGGAGGCAAACTGGAATGCTTCCTACTCCTCCTTTTTGTCTTCTGATTAATTTCGTTGTTCTTTCTTATATCTTAGACCTGTTTGTGTGTGAGTGAGTGTATATAAATACGTGAAGCAAAACCTTTGGGTGTAGTTTTACGAGAATTATACAAAAAGAGGATTGTAAACTTTGTCACAATGGAGAATGTTACTGTGTATGCGAAATTGATTGTAACTCAGTTTATATTGTGTCACAGTAAAGCCTATATGAATATAAATACACTATTTTTTGTTTCATGCCAAAATATCAATTAGTTTAGATTGTATAGACATTTAAAAATCTCGATAATTTAAAATCGTCGCGCGTTGGCGCTGTGTTAGTGTGACGTCATAAGTCGTACAGCTGCCGCCCGCGCGCACCGTATATACGTCCGGAGACATAACTTAACGCTTCTCAGTAAATTGTTGCTTTATTTCATTTGTTATTTCATTTGTTATTTCATTTCATCATGGATGAATGATATGAAAAAGGGCAATCGGATAGTTTACCCAAAATAGATGGACTAACGGTTGCCCGCTATTGTGCAAAAAATAGTGATTTTGTTAGTAATTAAGTATAATTTTTGCCACATACAACAACTATTTCGAAAATAGAAAATGTTTGCTTACAAAGTAACAAGGTACCCAATATAACCTTACAGACGCGGTGCAACCCCTACTTCCCAAAGCATTTTATCTATTTAAATATATATTATCTATATAATAATATTATTATATGTTTAATCACCCGCATCTTATATTATAACTACTCGTACAAATACTCGTAATGAGATACATAGACAATGGTAGATGAATTTATTAGTTTGCTACCTATTGAATTTTGTTCGGACAGGTGTAAAAAACCTTTTTCGCGATAACGCACTTATTAGAAAAATGATGCATGCACATACATTTTATGACATTTTGTGACTTTTTCCTATTTAAGATCGCTTTTAGCCATTTCTTGCGTATTTTAATATCTATTGGAACCAAAAAAAATACTTTTCCAGTGCTATGGGGGTAGTACTTTCACATTTTGGCACATCAGATGATTTTCTCCTAATTTAATTCGACATTTCGAATAATATTAGCGTTATTTCGTAGTACACCGTACTGGCGCGCGCAACGTACTGCGTGAGCGTATGACCCGTGACGTCACCGCGCCGAGCGCCGGCCGACCGTCACTCGCACCCTTTAAAGTTCAATATCTCGGAAACGAAGCGACATATCGAAATAATTTTTACACACACTTTTTTTATTTCATATGGACTACATGAAACGTAAAAAAACAAAACTAGTGAACATTCTCCATTATAGATAATATTATAATAAAGGTTTATTGTATGCAATATATTTTATAAATATTGCTTGGAAATATATAAAACTAATGAAAATTACAACAGCCGACACTACATATTATGCATTGTATAATTACAGTACGTTGAAGCCCATTTGTCAATCTTTATTTTAGGTTCCATGCATTTTTTTGCATATCCGTAAAGAGGTATGCAAAAAAAATAGGCAATTAAATTTAAATAATGAATTATAAGGACGAATTTTGGCAATCTTCGCACCGACCTCTAGTCCTAACCTAATACAGTGTTAATATCTGGCTTTATCCTTCAAAATTGCCAATGATTGTAAATAAATCTGCTAATAAAATTGGAATACGATGTTGCAAATTGGCTCGTCCTAATTGGACATTCCTTTCACAGAGCTCAAGCCGATACGGCGGTTTTAATATCGGAGTGACCTTTGCATAATCCTTAACAAACCAATTACAATACTACAACTTAACAACTATCACTAAATAAATGTCCTTGCGATGCAACTTCCATTATTTTTAACTATTCATTATGTTGTTACTATTATAGACAGTAATAAATTGAGTAAAGAAATGTATAATAATAATTGTGTAATATATTCGTTTTTTATTAAGTAATTTTAAGGTCCTTACGCTGTATGTTTTCCTAAAAAAAATAAAACTAAAACCGACCAAGGGCGCACGAAGGGTGAGGTACAAAACACAGAAAAATCTCGTTGTTTAATGGGAGCGCCCTTAAATTTTTATTCTGTGTTTAGTATATAAGAGCCGGAGCCCGTGAACGCCAGACCTTCGTAATTTTATAAAAACTGAAAATTTGTGAGCACATGCTCCAACAGGTAAGAATGGTGGCCATTAATGAAGTTTGTGTTGCGGTTTGAAAGATTAGGGAGATAATCGGTACTAAAGATGTGTAAAATATAATTCTACTTTCCTCAAATTATTAAGTGTGATTTTTTGGTATTACCTTCTGAATATTATTAAAAATTAAAAAACCTTAACATGGTGGCAAACCCTTGCCAGACACCCTTAATGTTCATGAAATTATAATTCTACTCAGGTGCGTTTTAGTATAAAAGCTGATTTTTACCCGATTTTGGCAAAGCCAAAACGAAGGACGGATTTTGGCAGTCTATGTAGTATGTATGTTGTATGTATGTATGTATGATCCTTCGTAGCGGTGAAAATACTTGTCCGATTTTAATAAATAAGGTGTATCAGTCGATTGAACAAACTTAAAAAAAGATAAGGCTTATAGCTAATAATGGTTTATATCATTCGCTATTTTTATTTGTGTTTAGTAGCTTAAGGAAGACAGAAATCAAAATAATACAGTTAATTTTATACTACGATGATTTAATACGAAAAATAATGATCTATTTCTGTTTGTTAAGCAAGTTCAAAATTCAGTTTTTAAAATTATGATACCGGGGGAACCCGGGGGAAGTTATTTCATGTTCCAATCTCAGATGTCGAGTAGTTTGCCCGAAATACCGTCAAATAGGTAGCGTAGCTACTATTTTTTGAAGATCCCACGGGAACTCTTTCGTTTTTCGAGATAATAATATCCAATATTATCCTTTAGGTCTGCCTGCCAAATTTCATCGTATTCCATTTAGTGGTTTCAACGTGATGTTTTACCAAACACATAGTGACCAGGATACAGACAGACAAACAGACAGTTGATTTTTTTTCATAAATGACATTATTTGGTTCTGTGGTCTTTAAAGACAGATTTTTCGACCGAGGTATTAACCTGTATTATTTTGTATCTTAAATATTATGTACTTACTACAAATATTATATTTGAAATAATATTATGTTCTGTAATTTTTCAAAGTTTTTGTTGGTATGTACCTCCAAAAATGTACTTAGTTCGATGAATTAGGTGTCTGCTATTCTGGTTGAGCGAGCCAAAAATAATTAACTTTAATACCTATATTGAAGTTTATTATTTAGCGAATAAAACTAAATAGTTACTGAACATGTTTATATAGCCCAACTGAGTAAAAAAGGGGTCTAAAATGGATGAAACAAGATAAAAATTCAGATAATACTATATCAAAATCCAGAAATGCATAGGTAAAAAATAGTCATGGTAGATCCGCTAATTACATCTAAGCGTCAATTCACACCGAATTATGGTTCGGCCATAGGTATGAGCTGACCCTAAGGCCTGTTTGGACCCTAAGGATTCCATGTTTGTATGTATGTAGACTGCCAAAATCATTACCCTTCCTTTTGGCTCTGCCGAATTGGGCTAAAAAAGTTGTTTAAAGACCTATAAAAACTGATGCTGGTCCATAGACCATTAGATTTTGATGAAGAAATCTACAATAAAAATGTAAATAATATTATATTAAGTAATAATATAAAATATGTTATTGCAAATTAAAGATCACATTTTGCAGACTTTGGAACATGTGAAATATTTTGCAAGGCGAGGAGGCGAGAGAGTTTGCCGGACGTATATTATCTTTTAAAAATTACATAATATGTTAATGTATTTTTTTCTATAAGATGAACGACCTAAGCTCAAACTCTTAACTCAGTTACGTATTATAGAGTAGGTACGATAGAGAGACAGACACTTTTTAGTTTTTAATAAAATAAAACAACATTAAAATGACAAAATTATGTATAAGTGGACAACTGGGTCCTATACCCGATCAGTAATATCTGAAAGTAAACAAACCAACTATATTATTGACCAATACTGCACTCATTAAACGGTAAAGGTGATGTGACATTTAAGTGTGGACACCAGATGGCGCTCTGTCGTTTGAGGTCCTATAGTATGACAGTCAACGTTTGCCTCCTCCCTCATTAAAACCCTCATTAATACGCATTTTCAATATTATAGCCAGACCTTTTTGATTTTCTGCGTAAGTCCAAAGGTAAATAAATTCAATATTCATTCAATAATCCAATTGTGTTCAAGCGTAGCCCAAAAAAAGACTCAAACAATGATTTACGAGTATTACAAAAGCGTACAACTACACGTTCGCTGGCTCCTGGTCTATACTGGACGCCGTGAGTGACGTTTTACTTATGGTGATTTAGAGTCTCCATCAATCATCACACCATTAGCTATAATGATGTACAGCCTGCACTCTACGGGGAGCGGAGAATATGTATGTGTTTGTACACTAATTATCTAATTCCTGAATTGTATTTTTTAACTTATTGAAAAGTGCGAGTCGGACTCGCGCATGAAGAGTTTCGTACAAAACGACCGAAAAACTCACGTTTGTTGAATGGGAAACCCTAAAAAAACTATGAATTAACAAACATTGTTCTATACATCCTGAGGATGCTCCGGGGTCGGAGCGAAACGCGCGTCGAGTTTTGCAACCTGCAATCTGCATGGTGGTGGCTTTGCACGATCGTGTTAACATTATTGCTTGTGTTGTGGTGGTTGTTCACTTTATTGCTTGCGAGTGTACGCATAAGCAGTTCAGGAAGCCCTCCTTCCTACACTGCTTATTATAGGAGCTTTTAATGCGTACACTGATCTTTTATCAGACATAAACGACAAAAGATAACAATTGAATAGATAATATAATTATATAAAACTTCAACCACCTTACGACTATATTCACAACATAAAAAAATCAAAAATGCATCGAACTGTTCTTTTTTAACCGACTTCCAAAAAAAGGAGGAGGTTCTCAATTCGTCTGTATTTTTTTTTTTTATGTTTGTTACCTCAGAACTTTCGCCTGGGTGAACCGATTTTGATGATTTTTTTTTATTTGAAAGGTGGTGCTTCCCGTTTGGTCCCATTGTCACCAAATTGGTGACCTGATGATGGGATCCGTGAGGAATCGAGGGAACTCCTTAAAATTTATATGGAAACATATATCGATTTTGATTTTTTCTGAAGTAGCCCAAGCATATATTACCAAATAGTAAGATTTTGCACCATATCCTGGACCTAAAGTACTGAACAGAACTTCTGAGTCCTTAGAGATACACGTTTGAAGATTTCAGCGTTGTTTAAAGAAATGCAAGCATACGCCACTACGTTAATTACAGTGTTGTACCAGTGTTTACCAAAGTGGTGACCTGATGATGGGATCCGTGAGGAATCGAGGGAACTCCTCAAAATTTATATGTAAACATATATCGATTTTGATTTTTTCTGAAGTAGCCCAAGCATATGTTACCAAAAAAACCGACTTCAAAAAGTAAACTAAAAAGCAAAAAATAAATTTACTTCGCACAAAGTAATACTTATTTTCACTTAAGTAAATAAATTTATTCTATAATTTTGAAGTCGGTGCCAAGTAAGTACTTCAACAACCTTACTACAATATCAAATTACTAAATATGTAGGCAGTCACAGAAAAAAATATAGAACTATCATGTAACTATTACTATATATTATGTACCTACCAAAGTACTGGCTTACAAACTAATATTAAATGAAAACAAATTATGAAAGAACGCTTAACTTGGCACCGACTTCAAAATTATAGAATAAATTTATTTACTTAAGTGAAAATAAGTATTACTTTGTGCGAAGTAAATTTATTTTTTGCTTTTTAGTTTACTTTTTGAAGTCGGTTTTTTTTTTGTTTAAAATTATTTTTTATCTACCTACATACCTAATTAGGTCCACCACAGACTGTGTTAAATTTTGCAGTTTTGTAACCTAGACTTATTATATTAGTGACTTTTTCGTCTTTTGTTCTCAAAATCATTAAACCAAACTACAGTGGGAGTCACACTCAGACAGTAGAGAGTAGATACTGCCACTAGTGCCTCTACAGTATACAGTAGGTACATGGCTATGAGTAACGGCATTCTGAACTTGGCATGGTTGTATGAGATAGCAGCCATCCGCACAAGACCCTTCACACACGCACGCCGCAGTCCCGCAGCGTCGCTGTCGAGTCTTGGTTTGTACCTACTTCGTATCATAGACCAACGTGTATTATTTCACTCGTTCCAGTTGCTAAGTTTTAAACGAAAATAACGTTTTTTTTTGTTCACATTCCGTTTTTTATGTATGAACTTAGGGCAAAACAAGCAGGAATCAGATTAAAAATTTCGTTCAAACCAATATTTCCTTGCAACTGGAATTCACCCATTGTATTAAAATGGGCAGTGATATACCTATACATAAGGTAAAAAGAACAGTCACTATAACTTTGGAATATGATTACCTACACTACCTTTTCTCATACCAGTAATATATAATGGTTATTATTAGATACCTTCATAAAATTATGTTTGCCGCTACTGCGTACGCGTAAAATGAAATCCCAAAAGGAACCTTTCTGTGTTAATCTAGCATGCACACTACTTCCATACCAAATTTCATTAAAATCCGTTCAGTAGTTATTGCGTGAAAGCGTTTTTTTTTCATCTTGTTCGTCAATTTGTACCATCCATCGATATATACTTACAAACGTTTCGTATATAAATTTTAGAAGGATTTTGTGACGTTGTGGCACAAAATATATACAAATCCGCCTCCGCAGATGTTGTGGCGTGTGTGTAAGCGCATTTACAGGATATGTCGGGTCAATGACCGGTCGGAAACAATGAAACTTCGCAGCACTGATGCCAGCTGCTAGTCTGTTACCACTATGTCATTTGTTGTCCCCATTGGTACACAATCATTATTACCTATTAGATCTATAACTACTAGACTGAGCCAGAAGAAGGGTTATTATAAGTTTTTAAAAAACGCTTAGATTCTTAGGCCCGTATAAATAAAACAATCGCAAACCCAACCTCACCTTGAGAACCTATTTCACAGATAAAAAAAACGTATCGTTTCACTTTTAAAAATGAAGAATTTTTTACTTATGTTACGTACTTTCATTTTTTCTTTCTTAAAACGTAAAAATAAAGATTATCAAAATATACATTATACTTATTTTATTGTTTCCTGTAATCTATAATATGAGAATATAACAATATAAAAAGAAAATAAATTAAAGTACTATGTAACATTAATAAAGTTTTAAAAGTGAAACGAAACGTTGTTTTATCAATTATCTGTCAAAAAGGTGAGGTTGGGTTTGAGATTGTTTTATTTATACGGGCCTTATTAGTCTTCATACAAACTCATCGTGCAGTGGGGCAAGCATCAGATAGATGTAGGCGTAAGCGTACGTACTTACAAACGCCGACACATACAAAACGATAAAGAAGTTTTCAAGCAATTTGCCCGAAAGTGTGACATCCATTTTTCACAGACACCGTAACTTTTTTATTTGTCCCTGATACGAGTATAGCACAGTATGATTTGCCTCACCTTTACGCGTATGCGGCGTTATTATTCTAGATATGTTATGTATTAAGTCTTGCTAATTGGAATTGTCTATATACTTAGTACGTATGAAGAAAACATAGCGAGCCCAGTGTTGATCTACCTACTGCGTTGCAGTTATTAGGAATATTACTACTTACTAGATATTAATCACTAACTTGTAGTGAAGCTTTTATGTATTATACAGAAAACAGATACATTAAGTAGTTTTTTGTTTTAATTAACACATCCAGAAATTGCTTAAGGCCCGGTTGCGACATGAATAGAATAGAGTTAAATATTTTGGATGCATTGACATCATAATATTTAACACTTGGATTATTCTTGTAAGGACAACTAGCTCCAGCCCGGGAAAAAATAATAACCCAGAGTAAACCCGGAAGTTATTAAATAACTATTATAGAGTTATTTGGTAACTACTAACAGATTCTCAACAAGTGGGTCTTAAAATGAACATGGACAAAACAAAGATCATGCACAATGTCCATGTTGCACCCACCGCAATAACTGTTGGGAGCTCTACTCTTGAAGTTGTTGACGAATATATATACCTAGGGCAGGCTGTCCGATTAGGTAGGTCCAACTTTAAGAGATAGGTCAGTAGACGGATCCAGCTCGGCTGGGCAGCGTTCGGTAAATTACGCAACGTCTTCTCGTCCAAAATACCTCAGTGCCTTAGGACAAAGGTATACAACCAATGTGTGTTACCAGTGATGACATACGGTTCTGAGACGTGGTGCTTCACGAGGGATCTTTTTAGAAGGCTCAATGTCGCTCAGCGAGCTATGGAGAGGGCAATGCTCGGTATTTCTCTACGTGATCGAATCAGTAATGAGGAGATCCGTAGAAGAACTAAGGTTGCTGACATTGCCCGTAGGATCAGTCAGCTGAAGTGGCAATGGGCCGGCCACATAGCACGAAGATTGGACGGTCGATGGGGCAAAAAGATCCTAGAGTGGAGACCACGTACTGGCAAGCGCAGTGTGGGACGGCCACCTACCAGATGGACCGACGACCTGGTGAAAACTGCCGGGTCACGTTGGATGCAGGTGTCAATGGACCGGTCGCACTGGAAATGTATTGGAGAGGCCTATGTCCAGCAGTGGATAGTAAAAGGCTGAAACGACGACGAACGACGACGACGACGAACAGATTAACGTTATATTTTTAATTTTAAGTAAAAGAATTATTTTATCGAGTTTACTCCGACTGGCATAAGAGCCTTAAAGTAATTTTCCAAGCAATTTGAAGTTATTGCTTGATTTCTATGAAAAAAAATTAAGTGTCAATTGGCGTTGAAAACTACATGTATCTATTTTCTACCATTTTTTAAATTTCGGTAACGACGTCCAATCTCGTTACCCGAAAGTGGTGCAAAAATCATTGTCTAACCTATTACCTAACCTAAATAGCTATGTATAAATAAACTAGCTGACCCGTGCCCATTTCTTTGAGCATGAAAACCGTTTAAACCTTCCCGGGACTTCCACGAATATTTCAAGACCAAAAATAGCCGAATCAGTTCAGCTGATCTCGAGTTTTAGCGAGACTAACGAACAGCAATTGATTTTTATATAGCATATGTTACTCAGTGGTAATGTGGCTTTCTAATGAAAAAAGAATTATTAAATTCGGTCCAGTACTTTTTGAGTTTATTCGTTGCATACAAAAAATACAAATCTTTCCTTGTTATATTAGTATAAGGTGCATAAAAATACGTCGTATAGAGGTACATTAAAATATGTCGTCATTTCTTTCTGTTTGATCTGTTAATTGTTTATGTGCACAATAAATTGTTTAATGAATAAATAAATAGAACTAATGGTTGTTTTTAATGTCTGGCGTTTTCAAAGAAAAACGATTATAGCTGAGAAACATTAGCAATTCTGTTCCTCTTAAAAAAATACCTACATTTTCATAAACTAATAATATTTACCTAACACAAATATTATTCACATAAAACTCTATATTTTTTATGTCTCTTATTATAAAACAATAGGTATTAAGTAGATATAATAATCTCAGTTACGAGTTATTAAAATGCCTGTTCATTTTAGTACTATTTAGACACAAGGTAATTGGTAGGTACTTATTAAGGTAATATAAAAATAAAAATACGGCGATAATAATGGTATAAACTTATTTTTATTGTACAAAGGTGTTCATAAAAACTTAATGGATAAGGTACAATCCTCAAAGTTAAAATTAAATCCGGCCAAGCGTGAGTCGGAGTCGTACACTAGGGTTCAACAAAACGCCAGAATAACCTTTACCGTAATCTCCACATAAATATTCATGTTATTCAATTTTTGAAGAGCTCCGTAGCGCAGTGGTTGAGCGCGTTGGTGCTCGAGAGAGAGGACGCGGGTTCGAATCCCGCCGAGGGGCAAAAAGTTTTCAATAAGTGTATAGTATAATAAAAATCTTAAATATGTGTATAGTATAATATTATTATTAAATATATTTCTGTCTGGTACCTGTAACACAAGTTCTTCGGATACTTAGCACGGGGCCAGATTGACGTGGTGTGAAGGTCCTATATGTATAGATATTATTATTACATGTTTGCTATCTGTTACTAGCAACAAAAAAAATACATTATCTATAAAAAAATCACTGGTCCCTAAAAATCTGACGTGGTTAAATAAAAACCAATCTGGTACCCACTACCGACCTCTACAGTATAAGTACGGTATATTGTGTGGTTTAAAATTAATATTTTATAATCATGAAATAAGTAGGTGTAATAAACAGGGATGAAATGGATATGAAATTTCGGATACGGATATGGATATTAAATTATTTCGGATTATACGTTGGTTTCGGATAATTTCGGTTACGAATATTACATTTTTACAGTAGCAAAACTTTAATTTCGGATTCGGTTACGGTTATGGATATTTTTAATATCGAATATCCGATAGTTTCGGTTACGGTTACGGAGCTCCCTAACATCCCAGGTAATAAATAATATCATGCAGGTAGTGGGTACCCTGTTCAGATCCTCAAATCATCCATAAAAATATGCCATTTTATTTCTTCAATGCACAGTAATGTGACATTTAAAAATCTCACCTCACGTCACTTCAAACTAGCCCCGTGCGAGAATCCGAATAACTTACGTTAAGTGTACCAGAGAAACGGAACTCGTCAGGAGGTATAACTATATTGTTTAATATTTATAATATTATGCACATATTTAATACAATTCCATTACAAAGGAACATTTAAAACTTTTTGTTCTATCTATTGTTCTTTAATTCACGCTTAGAATGAATTGCATGTAAAATTTTATTATAAACCAGCAGACCTGTGCCCACTTCGTTGAGCATGAAAACAGTTGAGAAACCTCCTCCTTTTTTGTAAGTCGGATAATAGAAATTTTACTGATTTTATTGGGTTTTTCTGTAAGACTAGAACAGATACTCTTAACTGTCAGTTAAAAGTTGGGAGTCAGTTTCACTTGCATGCAACCTTTTTTTTTTTGATTTCGCAAGGGAAATGCGTTACGCATCCTCCAGGGAGGTCCCCTAGGGGTATGCAGGACTCCCGACTCGCTACGGCCGGTTTACCCACTAAAACCACTTGCTGCCATCAGCATCAGATTTAGGGCACTCCACCCAACATAACGATGTTGGGTGGAGTGCCCCTAAATCTGTCAAAGCACAGGCCACTCCTCCCCCGACCGATCGGTTCACCTCTATAGGAACCGGACGTCCATCAAATTAAGAGAGCGCTCCTGCAAACTGAAGCACTCTCCTCGGCGCCGAGACTAACAAAGCCGGGGAGGTTACCACTTGCATGCAGTCTAATCTAGCATACGTTTATCCCGACGCTGACATGTCGGCTACTTTGCAACTGCAGCCGTGATCACGAGTGGACTGTGGTGACCAGTATTTTGAAGTAATTCTGTCTATCCGCATTTGTATAAATTATGCATTATATTGTGTACCATTAAGTAGAGGAGTGTCATCTACATACATGAAAAAGCGTCCGTCCAAATGCATAAACTTCCAAACGCCCCTTAGGGAGCCATAATCGCATCAGAGTAGCTGAACGCACATCGCTCCTAACTTCACTCTAGAGTCTAGTACTTACCTATTTCTTACTTCAAGTTGTACACCATTGCGACTCAAGCGCCATTGTAGCCAATTTTGGAACAATAATTTAAGTACTTTCGTCGGACACTTTGTAAGTATTCTGCCTTAAAGAGATGACACTCCTTATCTCTAGTCACCGTTATATGTACCTCCGCCGTGTCTATCTATCAGTCTGTTAGCGACAAACTCAAAAACTACTGCCGATCCGAACCGATCTTTATACTATTATCACCATTATATGTAAAGAGTGGTTATTGAGAGCGATTTAATATATTAATTAGACCGGTAGATGGCTCTGCTGTTAGTGCCTCAAGGTACTAAATTCTCCGGGACAGTGTACAATAAAATTACAATTGTATAATCTTAGATTGTAAAATAGATAGATAGATCGCATGACCAGATTTTTGTGAACCTACCAAAGCAATTACAGAATCAAAAGTGAATACAATTTGACAATGAACTACGATACCCGCAAGACATTAAGAACATTGAAATATAAATAGTATAAAGTAAAATTATATTGTGTCTTCACCCAGATGTCGGGTGCGCTATATCTGCCTAATGTTTTAAAATCTCACTGTACAACGTTGTATCTACCTAATGTAATCTTGACCTTCCTATAAGAAGCCCACATTTGGACTGGGTACGTCCTACCTACGCCAAAAAAAACAATTTCTTGTGTTATATAAATATAACCCATGCGAAGATCTCGAAAATAAACCACGAGTCAAGGAAAACCTTAATTAAAACGTTTTTACGTAAAGCTATTAAATAATTTTAAATGTATGTTAATAAAATAAAATGAGGTGTGAAAAAAACAGACCAGTGCCCTCGCTGAGTCGCTTATTCCCGGCGCCCCTTGTAAGCAGGGCAATGCAGGTGAACGACTATACAAGGTGTCAAATAAATTAGTGATATTACTTTAGGCCGTGTACTGTGTATGTGCCTCCTATGTAGAGTTTACTGTAAAAGCACCAGCGCTGAAAGACGTACTTTGGACTTTCATGTTTCTATGAGAAATGCCCTAATATCATAAATTTGGCCATACAATAATTTTAAAAAAGTAACTGTTTCACCGCTGGTACTTTCACAGTAAACTCTATATACCTACGGGACCCATACACACCCTAAAGTATTATCACTCATTAATATTACAGCCTGTAGAAAAGTCTAAATTCCACGTTTTCTTCTACCTTCTATCTTTCCTTCAATTATTCTTCTTATAAAGTTGTCGGGTCATCTTTCCTCTTCTGTTCTCGACGGTTTTTAATATCTCTCTCTTTATTATTATTTAATTTCCAAAACTTTTAATTTCCGAATTAGTTAATTTTCAAAACTTCTTTTCTTTTCTATTACCTAGGTGTTATATAGAATACCGCATTACACAGATGGTCGGTAATACCTATATATAATCTATTCTAAGAAACGTGTTCATTAACGATTCCACATTGATTTTTATAACCTTTTTTGCACAGCATCAATTTATGTTGAAATGTAATGTTTGCTGTAATAAAGTTTATTTTATGATACCTTGCACAGTGACGGTTTTTGTTATCTTATTATTTTAATAGGCAAAAACCAAAAACGTGTAAAAAGTTTGGATACTTAAAGATATGAAGATACTGCGCTGATGTTTTCGACCTTGTAAAGTTCTTTCAGGTGTTACCGGTGTTACATATACTTTATTGTAAGTTGGGTAATATAATGTTGGTAAAGAGTAAAGGGTCGCTTCTGTTATCGCCTAGGCGGGTTCGGTGGTGGCACCAAGCGAGAAGGCTTGGGGTTTTAGTGCGGTAACACTGAGTGCTTACCTGGCACTTAAGAGTGTCCCACATATCCGGGATTTGTGGGACGTCCCCAGTCAGTCGGGAATTCCTAAAGGATTTCCCCAAGTAGGAAACACCTAAAAAAATCACATAACCATTCTTCATTCCGCATCAGTAATTTGTGCAATAACAGCGGTCAACTTGTGCATTAGGTCTCAACGTTTAATATTAGTATGTTTAACTCGACTGCCAGGAAGGGTATTGTGATTATGTAGTTAAACTCTTAAACATTGAAAAGTAAAATAGACAATTTGTCACATAAAACCCACAAATTCATACGAGAAGTTAAATAAAAAAGTTGTTACAGAAAAATATTTTTATTACAAATTTTATAAAAATAACTATCAGTAAATAACAGTAAATTCTTTATTTAATACAGATACATAAGCTATATTTAACCCAAACCAAACACGCTCTATTTACTATCTAATTCGCTACTTAATAGTTTGTGCTGTAAGCATTATAAACTTCACAGTCTTGATATTAAATAGGTAGAAGGCAAACCAAGAAGGCAAGACCGTTTTCATGAGCAAATCATTATATTATGTCTATATTAGAGTTTTATAGCTAATCGTATTTTTTGAATTACTAAAATTATCGCTATATTCTGAAATTTCAATTTTAAATTATTCATTAAACTCCAACCTAATAAAATAAATTACAAAATATATGAAATTCATAAAATAGCCAGTAACAACACGATTTTTTTTTCTTTCATTTAAATAATTATAAATTCATTACAATATTTTCATAATTACATTTAGTAAAGCTATATTCTAATATTGTCATTGATGGTTGAATAAATTCTTTATAAATTCAGACACATTTTTGGTATTCTTAAATATTAATTTAAAATAAAATTTTACAATAACTAAATACATATATAATATTTGCATAACTATTTTTTGTTTATAAGTACCGAAACCCGTTCCTAAAGTTACATCAGGAAACGTTAAAACTTTTGCCACTATAATTTAAGTGGCAATGTTTGCACATTAAACAGTATAATTAATTTTGGAATGAATAAACAGTCCAAGGCTCTCGGACTATTTGTATATTTTTGTGACAACATAAGGACGGGTAATATTATTCTGAGAAGTATCACTGAACATGTATTAAGTATATCATCATACTAAGAAGGCACATATTATTACAAAGCGATCACAAATATTTTGTCATGTTTAATAAAAAAGTTAAATCACATTTGTTTGGAATGAGTTCCGCGGACGAATTCACTATAGTAACATCACAATTATATTTTTTTTACTTTAACCACTAAATACGATAATCGGCCACTTACTGCGTACACTAAATTACACCTAAACAGGTAAACACCATATCACTGACACTTATATAACCATATCTATTATCCAAAGTTAATTTGACACCACAGACTATAAAAAGTTTAAGATGACAGTAAATATGTTAGTGGTAAAAACTTGAGGGTCCAAAACCAAAAGAAGAAGTAGAGGTTGACAGTTGTCAAACGCCAAGTGTCAATGATCGAGCGCTCTCCGGTTTGACCTTAAGCTTATCTGGTGGACTTGAGTTTCCAGCGCAGGAAAAGGAAGGCGGCAATACGCAGTATGAGGAATATGAGACAGAGGGCCGCGATGTCCAGCGTGAAGTCAGCATCTAACATGTCCAGCTCCTCCAGAGTAGTTAACGGGTTCTTGAAGTGACAGTACGTCTGGAAATTAGGACGTATAAATTACTAGATGTGACCGCAAAATAAAACCTTCGATGTTTTTTTACATTTTTCATGATTACATATTACATTTTGTTTCACCGTAACAAGTCATTCAATTTTAGTGAAGGCACGAGTGCAACATAGACAAATTTATAGTTTTTTTACAATAACTAGTGGTAATCACCTGATGACACTGCAGCTTGGTGCGGTTGAAGCTGTACGTCGCCAGCGCCGTGCCCTCGAACCCGTAGCGGATGTACGACACGTAAGTGATCCAGCGCAGGTATACCGGTATCGCGTTGAACGAGACGAAGAAACCGCTGAACAGCAGGAACGGCACAGACATCACGGGCGCGAGGAACACGCCGTTCTGGAAGAGAAGCAATATTGTAGGTTATCGGTCGGGTTACAGGTTGAGAGTTGAGTGTTTAAATAGTGTCTGCTATAGTACGTCCGAGATAAATTTAACCTTAACGTGAACAAACCAAAAACAACAAATTTTCGTCGTCGTCGTTTCAGCCTTTTACTGTCCACTGCTGGACATAGGCCTCTCCAATACATTTCCAGTGCGACCGGTCCATTGCCACCTGCATCCAACGTGACCACCTACCAGATGGACCGACGACGTGTTTTCACCAGGTCGTCGGTCCATCTGGTAGGTGGCCGTCCCACACTGCGCTTGCCAGTACGTGGCCTCCACTCTAGGATCTTTTTGCCCCATCGACCGTCCAATCTTCGTGCTATGTGGCCGGCCCATTGCCACTTCAGCTGACTGATCCTACGGGCAATGTCAGCAACCTTAGTTCTTCTACGGATCTCCTCATTTCTGATTCGATCACGTAGAGAAATACCGAGCATTGCCCTCTCCATAGCACGCTGAGCGACATTGAGCCTTTTGAAAAGATCCTTCGTGAAGCACCACGTCTCAGAACCGTAAGTCATCACTGGTAACACACATTGGTTGTATACCTTTGTCTTAAGGCACTGAGGTATTTTGGACGAGAAGACGTTGCGTAATTTACCGAACGCTGCCCAGCCGAGCTGGATCCGTCTACTGACCTCTCTCTGAAAGTTGGACCTACCTAATCGGACAGCCTGCTCTCGGTATATATATTCGTCAACAACTTCAAGAGTAGAGCTCCCAACAGTTAGTGCGGTGGGTGCAACATGGACATTGTGCATGATCTTTGTTTTGTCCATGTTCATTTTAAGACCCACTTGTTGAGAAACTCTATTGAGGCCACCGAGCATGCGCCCCAAATCTTACAGCGATTCTGCCATGACTACTATGTCGTCGGCAAATCGAAGGTGAGTGATGTATTCGCCATAGATGTTGATTCCAAGTCCTTGCCATTCCAGGAGCTTGAAGGAATCCTCCAGAGCAGCGGTAAACAGTTTCGGGGATATGATATCCCCCTGTCTTACTCCTCTCTTTGAAGGGATATCCTTCGTGCAGTGCTCCTGTACTCGGACTGACATGGTGGCGTTATTATACAAACACTTCAACACTTCGATATACCGAAAGTCAATACGGCAACGCTGGAGAGATCTAAGGACCGCCCATATTTCGACGGAATCAAAGGCTTTCTCATAGTCCACAAACGCCAAGCATAATGGCCGATTATACTCTTCGGTCTTCTGTATAATCTGCCGCAGCGTATGTATGTGGTCTATGGTACTATAGCCTTTTCGGAAACCGGCTTGTTCGGTAGGCTGAAAGTCATCCAGCCTGCGTTCGAGACGCATCGTAATAACTCTCGAAAACAGCTTGTAGACATGGCTCAGCAGTGTTATGGGCCTATAGTTCTTCAGTAAGGTTTTGTCGCCTTTTTTGAAGAACAGGACCACAACACCCCTGTTCCATGCCTCTGGCGTTTTCCCATCGAGTAAGGAGGAATTGAAGAGTTTCTGAAGGACTTTTAGTACCAGCGTGCCGCCCGCTTTCAGAAGCTCTGTAGTGATTCCATCCTCGCCCGGAGCCTTGTTGTTCTTAAGCTGTTTGAGAGCTACCCTAATCTCGTACAGGCTGATGTCCGGGATGTCTTCGGTATAGTGTCGTGTTAGCCTGGCTCTTGGGTCTGCAGCTAAACTAGCAGGTTCAGCTGAGACCGAGACCGAACAAATTTTCACATAATATTTACTTATTACACACTCTTATCAACACTTTCACCGGAATATCAAAGTATTATAGTTCATTACCCATACATTTTATAACAATTAAACCATAATGAATATGTTTAAACATAAAATGAAATTTTTTCATACAAAAAAAAACGCCATTTTGACACTGCCGATTCTAGAATATAAGCCTATAGTCTACGGATTCATAGCAAACTATAATCATTGAATTAATGTTGGCCAATTGGCATCACTGACTAGTCTTTGGCTGTGTCATAGACGGGTGTGTTTACGTTTGTGCTAAATTTATATCGGACGTAGGTACTATAGTTATTGTAATATCTATAGTAGCTTTTCACATCGTCATTCTGTTCCTGTAATGTTCTTGTAAAACTATGTGTGAAACATTTTGATCTACACTTGATGATGACTTAGTCGAAACCGATCGTGTATTTTAATGTGTTGAAAAACTAATAAAATGGAAAAAGTGCAAGTAATTTGTGTATCATTACTGTGTAACATGTATTTCCATCAAGAACCTACAGTATTCAACAACATATTATGAAACATTTTGCTTAACCGTCGGCGGCAGTCGGCACTAAGCACTGAACCACAGACTAGGACGTCATTAAAAGCATTTATATGTAGGGTATCACGGAAGAGTAGGGTATCACGGAAGACCAGGGACGGCGGCGACTGTCGCTGTCATATCCTGAGTGATGTCCTTTTCTATTTTTGGGCATTGCACTGCCAAATTATTATTTTATTTCGTTTTTTTTTTTTTGTTATTATTTCTAAGAGAATACCTATGCTTTGTTTTTTTAATTTTTATTTTCTTAATTTTCTGATTTTGTTTGTGTTTTCTGTACGTGTATTACTTAGGTATTGTAATAACTAAAATGGAAATAAATGATTTATTATTATTATATTTATTGTCATTAAAGTCCGTCTCGCTTGTGTAAAAGAGATAACGAGTCCTTTCTCACTCTTTGCATCATAAAAATATATTTTATGTCTAGCTCGAACATTTTACGCAAGATTGAAAGAGACAGTACCTGTACGTTCATCGCCGCGCCCACGACGAGACCCACGCTCTGCGCCACGAAGGAGATGAGCAGGCAGGAGGAGAGGAACATGGAGAAGCGGAACCACTCCAGCGGCTGTGACGTCAGCAGGTACACGATCACCACGTACATCACGCAGAATATCGCCTGGTAGAGAGAGAGGTTATTATTAGCTTTATGGCACAATAGTCAAGGCTTGTCTTCCTTCTAGTGTTTTTTTCGAAACATTAAACATATTACTATTTAGCCACGCCCAATGTGTAATGTTTCGAAAAAACATATCAGAAGACTAACGCCCGGTATCTGAAAGGCTGATCAAATTGATCAATTGATCAAATCAGCTAACCGCCGCCTGCGAGTGACAGGAAAACGTCGCGGCCACACGCGCCGTGCACACGCTCAACGCAGCGAACTCCCTTAAGTGCCATTTTATTGAAACTGCATTTTCTGAGTTACTGCTCTATTAATTACCATGGCAACAGGGCTAAATCTAATTTAAAAAATACCAATAACGCGTCGAACGTCCATCGGTCCACTGCACATGTAGACATGGTGGTTGGTGACTAACGATTTTCTTTATCCTGGTTAGTTTCCAAGTAATCCACCAAACAAAACACCAAAAGCCGTTGAGATGGAACTGATTCCATTCTTGATTGTGTCGGGAGTAAGCCTGTAGGGCAATATAGATGTATTTCGTACTCACTTGGAACGGTATATCTGAGACAGTGATCGCGAGGTAGTAGGATCGCAGCGAGTACCATCGGTTGAAGTGCTCCTTCACCAGTACGGGCATCTCGAGAGGGACTGGAACAAACGGAATTTTAATACTATTGTAGGGCAAAGAAAAACATGTAAGATACAATTTGTTATCATTTCTATTGCCTGCACGTCTATCAGTATTCTGTAAAAATATCTAAATTAACTTAGACAGCATTATCCTCGGTTTCTGAAAATTGATCAAACCAATCAGGTAACATGTGAGTTTACCAGTTTAACAGTTAATAGGCCATTCTGAACGCTCATTGGAGAACATCACTCGCAACAACTTCGCTCACTCGCTACGTTGACCAATGAGGGTTCATAATGGCTTGTAAACTCAAATGTTAGCTGATCGACGATTGAATCAGTCTTTTAGAAACCGGAGATAAAAAGACTCCCGCCTCCAATAGGGTTTCAATATCTTACGCGTCAGACAATTGAAGAAGAAAAGACATTGAAGAGTCAATCCGTTTTTTAACTATGTATTTGTATTAATAAGGGGTATATCATCAAAGGTACATTTGAGCAAAATAATCCTGGCATTTGTTGGTATGACAATTTTACCCTACATATAAGCTCAGTTCCAATAATGTAAACATAATGACAATAGCACACTATACTAATTTAAGTGACACTGTTATCGAGCAGTAAAGAAATACAATCACACATTAATTTGGTTGTTTACAAGTTTTTACAGATTTATCTAACAGGATGACTGGATGATAAGGACACTATATTAATATGACTGCATGAATGTAAATTGCACGCCTTTTTAATTGTATAATAAAAAACTAATATTGGCTGTGTTCGGTGGCCAATATTACGATGTAACACCATTTTGTATACCTATAATTGCAATAAATAAATGAAAATGAGATGTTTTTGCACAGATTTTTTAGTACCCAGGGTCTGAGGTTTTAGTCGATGATGATGATGAATCACGTTTATCGCTGGCGCTGTTTTACACATCGTCTGCACTTAAATATCGCCTTGGACGAGTCAAGTGTAAGCGTATAATTAAGCAAATTACACGTCGAGATATGGCGTCTCCGCCCCGCTTACCACACCGGTTACAGCAATTAACTTAGATACCTACGACACTGCAATCTTTACTACTACTTACTAGTTTATTTTAAAAAGTCAGAAAATGTCAAAATCTATAAGGGCGTTTTTCACCAAGCAATGTTAAAGTTAACGCCATGTTAAAATACCATGCCATCTCATTCATTGACAGGAAATACGAGAGGGATAACATGATTTTTTACTTGGCGTTAACTTTAACATTGCTTGGTGAAACACACCCTAAATATTGTAAGCTAAAGTTTGTTTTTTCAGGAACACGCTCTCAGGAACTGAGCAAATTTGAAAAACTGTTGCGTGGGGTGGCTCGATAAATGGCATACCTACATTGTTATATAGAAATTTGAGCTATTTACACCAATGGGTTAAGATACGTTATTATAATTATTTAAATTTCAACGCCTTAACGTAACACCTTAACGTAAATTTTATACCTACTTAAGTTTCTCTATAAGTGAACGTAGTGATGTTCTTTCGAGAAATAAATAAATCTTTAAACTGAAGCAAGCGAGCAGCTTGCACCCATCAAACTTGTCAGCTTTAGGCCGTGTTTCACCAAGCAATGTTAAAATTAACGCCATGTTAAAATACCATGCCATCTTATTCATTGACACGAAATACGAGAGGGATAACATGATATTTAACATGGCTTTAACTTTAACATTGCTTGGTGAAACACGCCCTTATAATAACAACGCACTTGTATGGAGGTTACTTTCGAGAAAATCGCGATCAAAGTTTTTTCTATATTTGTTGTATAGTATGAAACTAACAGGAAAATTCCCAATTTTGTTTTGTTTAGTTCCTTTCAACGTGGACTTTGCATGTGCGATATTATATTTACGTATTCAGTTCCTTTATATGATATTTTTACGATGGTTATGACTAGTTATCGACCTCCGTAGCGCAGTGGTTGAGCGCGTTGGTGCTCGAACGAAAGGTCGCGGGTTCGAATCCCGCCGAGGGAACAAAAAAAGTTTTTCAAAATGTTTCTGGGTCATGGATGTGTATTAAATTTGTGTATAATATAATAAAAATCTTAAATATGTGTATAATATAAAAGTATTAAATATATTTCCGTTGTCTGGTACCTGTAACACAAGTTCTTCGGATACTTAGCACAGGGCCAGATTGACGTGGTGTGAAGCGTCCATAGATATTATTATTATTATTATTATTATTAGTTTGGAATGCATCCACATATCTTGTTTATGATTAACAAAATAACGAAAAGTATAATAGCTATCAAAAATTTTGTGATTGATTCTGGTAGATCTCGTTGCGGTGATTCAGAATATGCTATAAACTAATTTTTGCCAAAAATGTCGATTACATCGTCTATAATAAGGGCGGCAGCATAGATTACTATTGAATTTTAACCACACCCCTACACTTTACTACTAGCAAAAAATAATTACTCACAGCTAAGTATAGTGATGGTCATCGAAGTGTACATGAGGAACAGCATGTTGAAGAACAGGAAGCCCAGATTTGACAGAACCTTGCTGCCGTCGTTGCCGATGTTGTAGTACAGAGCTCCGATGAGGAAGCCCACGAGGATGTGAGCGAAGAGACGCAGGTACATCAGGGTCTGGAAGGAGAGAGACAGTTTATTATAGTACGTCCGAGATAAATTTAACACAAACCACCAAGTAGATATATAACAGAGACAAGACCTAGTACTAGAAAATGGTATCACCCTTATACTGGCAATTCGACTGGCTATTTTTGTTTTCTTCGATTTATAAAGCTACTTTTATCATGAAATGTACGGTTACCGTGAGATTTTTTTTTCAGCTGTGCCCTGCGATCTCGTTCGCGTGATTTTTGAGTGACTCAAACCGTTTATGCAGCTCACGCAACGAAAGTTCCCAAACGTGAATAATTTTCCGCGTTTTTGCAACATTTCTCACTGACGCTTCGCTCCTATTGGTCGCAGCGTAATGTTATATAGCCTAAAGCCTTCCTCTATAAATGGACTATCCAACAAAAAAGATTTTTTCAAACCAGTAGTTCCTGAGATTAGCGAGTTTAAACAAACAAACGAACTCTTCCGCTTTATAATATTAGTATAGATTAAAAAACTACCACCATTCCAAATTTCATTAACATCCGTTCAGTAGTTACTGCGTGAAATAGTGAATTTATGTATGTAGGCTACAAATAACTGGATACGTATAATATAGATATTCGAGTCTATCTATAATTCTAGCTCAGCTATAATCTTGCCACCTGACCTTTTACATAAATTAACTTAGCATCGTAATTATATAAATTATTTTTTAAACTTTGTACCGTTTTATCGCGTCTGGTATGGAGAAATAAGTTAATTCATTTTAGATTGACTTAATGGAGTTTATCAATTAAAAGTGTGTAGTGGAATAGTACTCAAGTGTGCCAGTGTCCAAGTGTGTGCGCAACACAAGGACAATCTCTCTTTCCTTTACTCCCAGTGTGTCGGTTATCTGACTGTATACATCAAAAGAAGGATATATATCAGATGTGCATTATGCAGCCTATATTGTCCTAACCAAAATTGAAAACATTTTCAGTTGTTCCGACGCACGTTTGGAAATCGAACCTCCGACCTCCGAGTCGAGGCAAGCTAAACCACTGAACCAGTTTATGATTGATCCAAATCGAACCCTAATACGTTTTATGTAAATATTTTAGGGTGTGTATAGAGCTGAAAGAGATACCTTTTTTTTACTTATCGTACGGGCAAATTTATGATGTTGAGGCATTTCTCATGTAAACATGAAAGTCAAAAGTAAGACAGCGCTGGTACTTTCACAATCAACTCTACTTATGAGGAACATACACACTCTAAATTATTATCACCCATTTATTTTACACCTTGTATATCTAAGGACCCAGTGCGTAAGTGGCGTACCCAGTCTCGCCTGCTGAACAGCAGCGTCCTCTTCAGCACCACCCAGAACTGCGTCAGCTCGGAGGTGGCGTAGCGGCGCGGCGAGCTGCCCTCGCCCAGCAGCGCCACGGACGCATTGTCCTGCTTCTCCGTGTCCATCTGCACCACCAGGTCACCTGGGATAGAGGAGAAGGAGTTCGTTATTAATGCATATTAATATTATTTAAGGCCTATAATAATGCCTCCCTCGCCAATTTCGGTGACGGTAGCCTTGTTGTTGACTTTCCGAAAATAGCTTGTTAAGTTTCATTTGGAAATAAAATAATTTGATTTGATTTGATGGCCCGGCTTCATTGAAACCAGGCCAGCTACGCAGGAGTTATTTTGTAATGCCCAATTGTGTGCGCAATACACAGAAGCACACTCTCTTACTTCACTCTCGTAGCCCAGTGGGACGGATAACCGACACGACTGGCGGGAGATCAGGACCGACTTTTTACATGCCCATCCGACGCATGTATCATCTTTCTTGTCAGGCAATCAGGTGATCAGCCTGCATTGTCATAACCAAACTTGAAAATAAAATTTTTTGTTATTCCAACGCGGGAATCGAACCCACGACCTCCGGGTCGAGAGCTAGGCGCTAAACCACTAAACCACAGAGGCGATTAATAAATAAAGAAGTCTCAAACCCATCCACACTTGAGAGCCTATTTCACAGATAAAAAAAAATTCGTTTCACTTTTAATAATGAAGAACTTTACATAATAGTATTTTTATACTTTATTTACTTCTGGAAATTGGTGAAAATTGCACATGGGTTTCGCAATATATTTATGTCATAGACACAACCCAAACTTATGTTGTGTGTTAAAAACTAATCATATTCGTGGAATAAACAGTTTTTATAACGACAAAAACAACGTCAGCAAAAAAAACATAATATGTGCGATAACCTATATTTTTTGTTCGTTGCTAAATTTTATCTGTACCCCGAAAAGGTAGGGAAATCTACTGTATACTGTGACTGTATAACGTCGCTCGATAGCGGAGTTCAAAGTGCACAACTAGATAACTTCCTGATTCCGCCACGTAAACAACTACATTGATATGTGTTTAATGATTACATCTATTTCATGGGAATACTTTTAACTGTAGCCCTGTAGGAACATTTCAAGGTCCGTAAAGTAAAGTAATATTATATTGTCAAGTGTATTGTCAATATGGTGTCATGTTTTTCATACAATTATTATTCGTTTTACGGACCTTTGAGTGGCCTACTCGTCTAATTGGACATATCATTTGATTTCTACAGCAGTGGCGAAGACTTTCTAATGAGATTCTTCCTTCAGAGGGAAGCCCTGGCCTATATAATTGTAAAATACTTAAGAATTTAGATGAGGGACTTTCTAGGGGAGGGTAAGTTTTTATTTATTTTATTTATTTAATCAATAAAAGAATTACATAAAAAAACTTAATCTACATAAACCATTACTGGTTTTTCCGCACACTGCTAAATGCTAGTCGTCGATTACAGGTAATCTATAGTAAGTATTTTGAGTTAGAGGAAACCCACGCCACTGCTCTGCAGTTGTTACTAGATCAAGATAGCATACGATTACCACATTTAATATAAAAAGGAATTTTCATCAAACTACGTAAATAATATTATAAATTCGCGATAGTGAAACAAACATAAATATTTACACTGTCAAAATCATTACCCTCCTTTTTGGCTTTGTTTTTGGCCTCCGTATTCAAGTAAATATTAATCTTAATTATCATTACACTTTGCATAAATATTATAATATTAAACTTATATATTATATTATTATTATGATATTAAACTTATATATTATAATAATATATAAGTTTTATATCATAATACTAATCATAAATAATATAATAAATACTTAATGCAATAAATATAATTATAGGTATAATACATACATATATACATACATAAATTAATGGCGGTATTTATATGGACTGAGATTTGAAAAAGTGCTCTTTCAAGCGTCTTTTAAACACAGTAATGGTGGGACTGTCACGAATGGTGTGAGGAAGCGAGTTCCACAATCTGACTGCATGAACAGTGAAAGAGTAGGAATAGAAGTTGGAGCGATGGGATGGGATGGAAAGAATAGTTCGGACATTAGACCTACAAGAGGTCGAGAAAAGTTAAATCGGTCGAGAAGATAGGATGGAGAAAGAGGATTATATAGAATATTATAAAGTAGACAAAGGATATGAGAGTTGCGACGAAGGCGAATAGGGAGCCACCTGAGTTTCAACCGAAAGGCTGATATGTGATCGAACTTTCTCAGTCCGAACACAAACCGAATACAAAGGTTCTGCAAGCGTTCTAGTTTTGTTAACAGCTCCTATGTTTATGCTGTTTGTACGGAATCCTCAGTGTAAAGGTTCTACTCGCACTTGACCGGTTTTTCAAACTCACTTAAACTACAACAATTATCCGGTACATCTATCAATTGTTTACCATATTACAGGAAGTAAGTCTTGTCATAAAAAATAACATTAATAAATACACGTAATTTTAAACGTTTAATTTGTGCTTGAAATGCTTGAAGTACGAACAAAGCTTTGTAGTTTTCCGCCAGTTTTT
This sequence comes from Celastrina argiolus, assembly GCA_905187575.2. Classification (NCBI taxonomy): domain Eukaryota; kingdom Metazoa; phylum Arthropoda; class Insecta; order Lepidoptera; family Lycaenidae; genus Celastrina; species Celastrina argiolus. The sequence goes on from LR994579.1 coordinate 17,765,706, forward strand.
ATATTTAATTCCAGTTTTACCTGTATTTCGATATATTAACTGATGAGTCAAAAGGTATTTTAAGAAAAAGAGTATTCTAGGAGACACTCAGGTCTGCTTTGCAGTTATGGATTTATAAAAAAAACTGACTATAAATTACAGGTTTTATACGATACCCGGCAAAAAACGGAACCACAACGAATTAAAAATATAACATAAAATTATATTTTGCTAATGACTGCTTTTCAGTTTAGTTACAAATAAAAATATGTAGAAGTATTGTGGATGTGTGATGTGGATGAAGGTGAAATGCCCCGCAAAATACTGATTTCGAGAAAATTGAGTTCAAACTGTCACTTAAACATTTTAAAATATTTCGTAGCTTATACAGTACATTAATCTAAAGATAATATAGTAATCATATTATCTCTACGAACATCCTTGATCGTATTATTAGTATAAATGTGAAATAATAACGATGTTCATTTATTTATTTATTGAGGTACACCAACAGCACACACATTACTTAAATACAATTATTAAGATACATAATTGAAGACAAGAGTGGATTAAGGTGGACGCAAAATACTGATTTCGGGAAAATTGAGTTCAAACTGTCACTTAAACATTTTAAAATATTTCGTAGCTTATACAGTACATTAATCTAAAGATAATATAGTAATCATATTATCTCTACGAACATCCTTGATCGTATTATTAGTATAAATGTGAAATAATAACGATGTTCATTTATTTATTTATTGAGGTACACCAACAGCACACACATTACTTAAATACAATTATTAAGATACATAATTGAAGACAAGAGTGGATTAAGGTGGACGCAAAATACTGATTTCGGGAAAATTGAGTTCAAACTGTCACTTAAACATTTTAAAATATTTCGTAGCTTATACAGTACATTAATCTAAAGATAATATAGTAATCATATTATCTCTACGAACATCCTTGATCGTATTATTAGTATAAATGTGAAATAATAACGATGTTCATTTATTTATTTATTGAGGTACACCAACAGCACACACATTACTTAAATACAATTATTAAGATACATAATTGAAGACAAGAGTGGATTAAGGTGGACGCAAAATACTGATTTCGGGAAAATTGAGTTCAAACTGTCACTTAAACATTTTAAAATATTTCGTAGCTTATACAGTACATTAATCTAAAGATATTATAGTAATCATATTATCTCTACGAACTTCCTTGATCGTATTATTAGTATAAATGTGAAATAATAACGATGTTCATTTATTTATTTATTGAGGTACACCAACAGCACACACATTACTTAAATACAATTATTAAGATACATAATTGAATACATGAGTGGATGAAGGTGGACGCAAAATACTGATTTCGAGAAAATTGAGTTCAAACTGTCACTTAAACATTTTAAAATATTTCGTAACTTATACAATACATTAATCTAAAGATCTGTCTTTAGAATAAATGTACTTAATACATTACAACCTATCATAAAATGTTTAAATGACAGTTTAAAGTCAATTTTCTGGATAGATTTTTTTTGCATAATATCAACCTTTATCAATTCATGTCTTCACATCACAATCGCCTGTCTATGAAAATAGGATTGAATGTATGTTAACTATAAAATCAGTTCCTCAAACATCAGTTGATTACTATACAAGGTGTACTATAAAATGAGTGACAATACTTTAGGGTGTGTATGCGCCTTCTATGTAGAGTGTACTGTAAAAATACCAGCGTAGAAAGACGTACTTTGGACTTTCATGTTTCTATGAGAAATGCCCTAACGTCATAAATTTTCCCATACAATAATTTAAAAAAAGTTACTGTTTCAGCGCTAGTACTTTCACAGTTAACTCTTTATACGGGACCCATACACACCCTAAATTATTATAATATTATTATATATTATTATATAATATTATAATATTATTATTATAATATTATTATTATTATTATATACATCTAGGAGAGTTGAGAGGCGCCATTTCACGGTAAATACGCTCTTTAACCGACTTCCAAAAAAGGAGGAGGTTTCTCAATTCGACCGTAATATATATGTTTTTCTGTACTTAAAATAGCCACAACGCATTATTAAGACCTGTAGTATATAACCTTGGTGTGTGTAATGAGTGTAAAAGGAAAATACTTTACCTACTGTCGTTAATTAATCTGACAAGTCTTGATAGTAGACCTTTTATCTTATAATATATTGCTGTTCGTTAGTCTGGCTTAAACTCGAGAACGGCTGAACAGATTCGGCTATTTTTAGTATTGAAATATTCTTGGAATTCCCTGGAAGGTTAAAACGGTTCATCACAAACTGTTTGTATGCTCAACGAAGTGGGCACGGGTCAGCTAGTAGCAAAATACTTTGTATATAAAAGTATTATATGAATTTCATTGGATTATATAAATATATTTTAATATATAGTTCTTTATTTCCAACAACTTAAACGCATAAGGAAAATGCAACATTTTTTAATCTATTAAGTACTAGTTTTGAGTCTATACTTCTACACAATATCAAAGTATAATTTATGGTTAAACGAACTTACCTTAAGTGAAGTTCGACCAAAATTTTGTGAGATGCTGCATCTGAGAGACTTCCATAATAACCATGTAGTCCGTTTTACGACCTACAACATCGCCACACGATTTTTAGATAAGCATTTAAAAAGATCTAAAAAGTTCACGTTCACTCACGGCTCGAGCGGTCCCGATCTCCGTTCGGCTTCATTTGGTTTAGAGAATTGGTCGAGGCTTTTATTCTGCACCCTGGGGTCCTTGCTCAGCGTGCGCCTCCTGCGCACCGCGTGCTAGGGTGTGGGAGGGAGTGAAGTCTCTCAGATGCAGCATCTCACAAAATTTTGGTCGAACTTCACTTAAGGTAAGTTCGTTTAACCATAAATTTTATTTCGATGCTGCATCTGAGAGACTTCCATAATAACCATGTAGATGTTCAGCGCTTGTGGCAGAATAAAACGGTAATTACAATCTTATCACATCTGTGTTCATTCTTTATCACAAATAAAAACTTAATATTCAAGAATGTAATCATTTCAAAACAAAAACATAATAATGTTATCAATATTATAGTTCTATTCATCCGTAGTTTTAATGATTTATAAAAATAATTATTGTCTAATAAAGCATTTGAAATAAAGTTATATAATCTTTTGTTAATACAGAAAACGATAACACTTGCTGATTCATGTCTGATAAGTATCAGAGGTTGATTTTAAAAATCCGTAAAATAAAAGCGAGTTGCCTGACCAGTTTTGTAATTAAAATCTAATGACACGCCGGCCTATCTGCCCGAGGAAGTGGCGGCGTGACGCGTGCTGTGCGCCGTGAATACGTTCACGTCCACGCCTCTCGCAAGTCGCAGATGCGACTTATGGTCTAAGAACTCGCGTAGTGAACGGGCTTTTTAAAAGGTGAGAAATAATTTATAAGTTTTTACACGATTGAGACAAATACTAGTTCTTTCTAAATATGATAACAAAGTGAGTGCAGGACAAATTGAAGGTTGGCCAAAGTCTTGACTTGCCAAAGCCAAGAGGCTTACACCTATTTGGTGTCGAGGTCTTAATTAATCATTAATTGCAATAACGATACGCGAATCGTAAAAGTGAACGTCTGCTATTCTACTTAGTGACAACGTCTCCAGTCTCCATCCGTTGTCCTGTGGACAACGCCATCAGAGTTAGTGCCTTTTGTGATAAAATTTGGGTTGCAGTGAAATCATACTTACAAAATTTAGCAAATATTCCAAGACTAAATTAGGTTCCTGGAACTAGTTACACCATTGTTTTAATTCCATTTTATATTGATAATATGTACCTTTTGTTACAGATTTTAGCTTTATGTCAATAAACTGAGGCCCGTTAGTATTCCACGCACCAAGTAGGCTTGCTGCACAATACTGCTCACGCTAGGGTAACACTAGAAGGGGACAGTAGACATTATATATTAGGTTTCAAATAAATTATGTCAAACTTGAGTAGCGACTGAAACAGAGGCAACCATGGCAGCAACAGCCAGTAGGAGATTAAAATTTTACATATTATTATAATATGTATATTGTTATTTAAACGTAGATCGCATGGAAACGCAAATAAATCCATATTATTAAGTTGTATAGATAATTAAAAGTCCTTCTTGGTTAATTTCCATTATCTATCGATACTAATGTACCTAGATGTTTCGTCGGCGTCTTTGTCATCGTAAGATTCAAAGTAAAATAAAGCAAAAATATAAATACTTAGGTACGTTTTATTTCGCACTACTACCTAGTTTTGTTGTGAATTCATTGAGATTGAACGCCACATAATCTAATAATATAAGACATAGCTCAAGTATTGTTTATTTCGAGCATTACATAAAATTTACAAAATTATTATAAGCCCATAAATGCAGCTAATAATTCCAGGTAATTACTATGATTTTGAGCCATCAACTAATTAATGGCGTCTTGTTATTACTCCATTGCATGCGGCTCCTCAGCCTGTAAGTAGAGAGTACGTAAAGATTTGTAAATCGTACAAATTTCTTTATATATTAATTACTTATTATTAAAGGCTTTGGACCCGATAACGCAACTCCAGTCCATATCATAATATGAATAAGACTGTAGTAACATAATCGAATCAATATTATTAATATATTTCTCCAAACCTAAAAACTTTTCTCTTTCAAAGTATGTATAAATAATTATTACATAACTGGTGTATGCTGGACATGATAATGTCAAATTGTCAATAAACTTCACGAAATCACGTTCACCAATTTGGACGTTACTACGGATTTCGTAATATATTTAAGAGATTTTCAGAAGTTTTTCAGAAGATAATTATAACTGCATTTGCAGTATCTATCTGGAACCCAAGAAATGTATAAACTTGTGAAGTTATCATATTGCTTTTCTCAAATTTTATAACAAAACCTAGTTATTCTAATTTTACCTTTAGTTCATTAGTACATAGTGCTTAATTACATATTATAGAATAATCTTTACCAACACAAAGATTTTCATCGAGGTAAGCAACTATTAAATGCCCATGGTTTCTTAACCATGTGAGAAGAGGCTTAAGTTAGTTAGTTGAGCTTTGTAAATACAAATGTAGCAGAACTTAAGCCACATGGAAGACAATAAAATTCATGAGGATTATAATTATGAAATCTAAACCTCACATATTTTTTATGCCTTTTATGTATTGACACAATAAAGCAAACTTCTTTGAGGTCAATTGATGGGGGCTTAGAAGCACCTAAGAATCAAATTTTCTAGCGGTGCGAATATCTTCCACTATAAAATGTTAATTATGTACAAATTTGTTAAGATGTTCTTTAAGTTCAATATAAACTTATTAAACCCACCATTACCGTTCGGTGTTAGAATCATTACCCTTCTTTTTGGCTTCGCCGAAGTCGGGTAAAATATGAATTATCATATTAAAATAGCTTCTAATTCCTTATGTTAATTTATAAGCTTTTTATATTTTTACGTCATGAAAACTGACGTCATGTAAGTTAGTAAATAAAAAGGTATATATAATACCTTAAACGCACGACAGAACTGTGCTGTCAGCATTAATTAGAAACCAATTGTGTAAAAACAATGGAATGCATCTTGCGTGAGGTACCTCTAATAACAGCGTCTCCTCTCCTTGTTGGCTCTGGCGCTCGTGTAGGCACGGCCGCGGCGCTGCGGCAGTGTCCTCCTCGCTGACGTGGATGGCTGCGGCTCGTGCAGGCGGGCCGGCGCTGCTGGCGCTGGCCTCGTGTACTGTTACTGCGGCTCGTGTAGCGGGCCGGCGTCGCTGGCGCTGGCCTCACGTACTGTTACTGCGGCTCGTGCAGCAGGCCGGTGCTGCTGGCGCTGGCCTCACGTACTGTTACTGCTGCTCGTGCAGCGGGCCGGCGCTGCTGGCGCTGGCCTTATGTACTGTTACTGCGGCTCGTGTATCGGGCCGGCGCTGCTGACGCTGGCCTCATGTACTGTTACTGCGGCTCGTGCAGCGGGCCGGCGCTGCTGTCGCTGGCCTCATTCACTGTTACTGCGGCTCGTGCAGTGGGCCGGCTCTGCTGGCGCTGGCCTCACGTACTGTTACTGCGGCTCATGCAGCGGGCCGGCGCTGCTGGCGCTGGCCTCATGTACTGTTGGCTGCGGCTCGTGCAGCGGGCCGGCGCTGCTGGCGCTGGCCTCACACAATGTTGACGAGGAGGAGCTCCGGAGTTTCCCGGCGGTATCCGATGCCTGCGCTGGGAGAAGGCTTTAAAGGTTTACTAGTTTGAAGACGAGTATAAATCCTTGGTATTATTTGTGTTTCCACAAGCTTTTCACAGCACCAGTATTCATACCTTTTTCACCTTGGATTGTATTCCAAAATTCTTTATACAATTGAGGCAATATATTAAGCTTCTTTCAGCCAACTGATTCATCAAAATGTAAATCTGGTAGGAGGTCAGCTGTTTTAGAAATTTATTTTATTATTTCTATTTTCAAAAGACTTTCTCTAATAAGTACTTTTGTTAAATTTAGGCACTTGTGATCGTAAAAAGATTTTTGGTATAAGTGGTTTTGCAACTAGAGACTCCTTTGCTCTGTCTCTTTGATAGCCTATTCAATAGGATTTTGCTCTGTGTCTTTGACAGCTCATCCAATAGGATTGTACCCCAACGTTTAGAGAGTTTAATGGGTATGTTTTCGCATTATAATTTGGCAAATTTATTTGCCACTCCAAGAATATTTAAGAATTCAATTACACCACAGAACAAGCGGTCAACTTCTTGGCTAGTCCACCGGCTCAGGGTCTGTTTGATTAACCGGCGTTGACGTCGGCGGATCGGGCTGCTGCGGCGTCGGCGCTAGCGCGGATGACTCGACGTAATCAACGTCTACGATGTCGGTCAAAGACCGAGGAGTGGCGCAGCCAGATTCGGCCACTCGCACTTATCACGTCTGCTGACGCCCGGCGAGCGCTCATAATCACGTCGGCTTTCCCAAAAACAGAAAACCAAAGCGCCAGGATGAAAAGCAAGAAGTAACTTTCAGGATGGCATCGCGTGTCATCACGTTAAGAAAGAACTTATTTTTGTAACCAGGATAATATCTCGTATTACCACATTAAGGTACAAAATAATGACTATCTGGGTAATATCATGTATTAACACGTTAAGACGGTCATTTTAGTAACATACAGTGACTACACCTTAACTGAGAACAAAGGAAAAACACGGAATATTTTTTAAAATAATTGTGGGTAGTTTGGTACCTTTAAAGTCCTTTGTTGCGGCGTAATTTACTTTCCATTCGCCATATATTTGACGAATATGTTCGTGATCATCCTTATACTTCCATATTTCCATGTTATCCGGCAATAAAAACTAATTATTGCACTGTATCACTATTAAAATTAATTATAAGTGTTGACGATGTCGCACACGAAAAACGAATGAAGCCGAACGGAGATCGGGACCGCTCGAGCCGTGAGTGAACGTGAACTTTTTAGATCTTTTTAAATGCTTATCTAAAAATCGTGTGGCGATGTTGTAGGTCGTAAAACGGACTACATGGTTATTATGGAAGTCTCTCAGATGCAGCATCGAAATAAAATTTGGTACACATCAGATCAAAATAATTATGTATCTTAATAATTTTGTTTAAGTAATGTGTACTGTTGGTGTACCTCAATAAATTACTAAAATAAATTAATTAACATCGTTATTATTTCACATTTATACTAATAATACGATCAAGGATGTTCGTAGAGATAATATGATTATTATAATATTGTTATTGTTACTTGTACATCCGAACAAAGTCCAAATGGATCTTTATGGTCTGGTGATTTTATAAAACTATTTCATGGCGATGCAAAAAAAAGTACAGTACAACACTTTTAAATATAAAGGATTGCAGAAAATATTAAAGTTAGGTTAACTATGGCACAAATGGGTCGATTCGACAGAAGTAATGCTAAGGCCTAACAGAAATCTGGCGCAAAACGCTTGCATTGTGTTTCGCCGCATGTAAGAAACAAAAAAAAGTTTAAAAAACTATAACCCGACTTGAAACAAGTGAAATCTGAAATCCTGAAATGCATAGGTACAAAAATGGTCAAGGTAGAGCAAGTCAAGGTGACCTAATTTATTAAAATCAGACCAGTAGTTTGGCTGCTGCGAGGGAATAAACAAACATACACAGACTGCCAAAATGGAGACGGCAATAACCGCAGTCAACCACGCGCTCAACGCTCCGTCTTTGTCTCGTACGTTAGATTATATAGTTCTTCTCTCTCACGCCATGAAACACAATATATTCATGGAAGTATAAACTATAAATATATACATGGAAGATATAAAAGTAAAAGTCACAAAAACTCATTAAAGTAAAAGAGACAGCAAATATTTGTTGTTTCAGGTCTTTAAGTGCTTTAGTATAAACCTGGTTGTTTTGGGTTATATTTAGTTTTTCTAAACGAGCCAACTTCATAGAGATAAGTATAAAACAGTATATATAAATTACCCATACAGGCTCTTGTAAAAATAAAAAAGAGGAAGTATCAAATAATCAGACTTCTCTTTCCTTCCTTTCCAGATGAAAACGATATATATATGTCTTAGCTCTTGCTAATTGCACTGTATGCTATAGTTATTAATCTGAGTACACAATTTTACCTTTTCCCTTGGAGATTTCGTTGGCGGCGTACTGCAGTAGTCCATTCTGTAGGCCGTTGGTCCCGTTTGGCGCGCTCTCGTCGTCCTTGTCTCGCACGTTGGCTGCGTCGTTCTTGTCGTAGACCGCGAGAGAGGCGGCCATGTCGCTCTTATTGTTGTACTCCGGTTGGTTGGGTAGAGGCATGCCGTTTCTAGGATAGAAATATATGATTAGGTGCGTGACGAGTTGATTTATAAGCCTGATCTAAAACTAAATAAAATATAACTTTAAAAAAGTTTTTAAAACAAGCATTTATTTAAATGCTCCGAGTGCTTGTTAAGACTATTCAAACGAGTCCAAACTCGACAGTTTTATCTTGTTTACTTTTGTAGTTCCTACGCCACCTTTCGACGCCATCTTGAGACCCATGTTATCAAGTAGCATAAGAGTGCTTGTCAAGACTATTCAAACGAGTCGAAATGAGATGGATTTATTTTGTTGTCCATCTTGAGACGACAGGGAGTGGTTCCAATTTAACTCGCAAGATTTGTCCCACACTAACATACTAACAGGGCAAGTTGAATAGAAGCTTTTAAAAATACAAATATTAAAAATTAATTGAAATGTCTTTAATGTCAAATATTCGAGATATTTTAACTAATCACATCCCAATTTAAGAAACTTTATTGAAGCTGCAACGACAAATAGCGCCATGAGAGCAGATTTTATATGGTATTAATGGTCTTTACCAAACTTTAAGATCATAATATTTCTCTGAAAACACCACGGAAAACCAGGGTCCTGATTCAAAATGCCATCGCCATTTTCACTTACTAAGTTCTAAAACAAATTGTATGGAATTTGACATCAGCTTCGCTGTGTGACATACAAATTCGCTTGTTTCATTTAGCGAACATTATGTCAAATCCCATACATTTTTGTTTTCGAACTTCGTATGAATGATAATACCAATGGCATCTGAATATGGGCCCAGGTATCGCGGCGCGACGAGTCGCGTTGTGTTTGTACACCTGAGTGGTATTCAAAATAAAGTTCTAATTATTTTATTTATTTATTAAAAACGGCGTCTTCACTTAATTAAATTAAATTTATCAAAAAAAGAATGTATATCTTGATTTACTGTATACATTAACGTTACGGCCCGTTGTCAATTATTGTTTTTATCCCCCTGAAGTTAAGATTACGCGGTAAAGTACCCCTGTACTCGGCCCCCTGGCCAATTCAAGATGCCATCGCTAATTAGTTGTTGTTACCTGATATCGTTCCTGCCGTTCTCGATAGCGCGGACGAGCTTGCCGGTGTTGTCGCCATACTCGCCGCACGAGACCTCGATTATGAAGGAGGCGGGGTTGTGGTACGAGGGGCACTGCAGCTTCAAACTGCCCAGCCACTCCACTGGAAGTCAATTATATAGCCATGGGGTTATCCAGCGTGGAAGTAAATGGTTTATGGTAAGGTCTACATTCGTAGACTTTGGAAGTGAATTGTTTATGGTTGTAGAACCAGCCTTGGAGATCATAAAATCCTTACGTAGCGTAAAAAACATATTTGATTCTTTAGCTATCCAGTGGTGGAAGGGAAGTTTGGATGGGGCTCATAGATATGTAGCTGCAACATTGGACTGTATTCACCGATTTTGTTACCATCTGTTTTTACATTGGTACCCAAAGAAGGCGATTTAAATGACATATTTCTCGTCAAAATGCCTTAGGATCAACGAGCGTGTAACTCCATTGATTTGGAAGTAAACGGTTGAGCCAATTGCCATATACCTAAGAGATCAATCTACTTAAAGTAAATCTGCGTGCACTAATATAAGTTACTCAAGGACCATATTATCAACAACTTTTTGAATATCAATATGAAAATCTTCCAAAACAAAGAAGTTCTCAATTCGTCTGTAGCTTTGCAGTATATGGTCAAAAAACTATAGCAATGTGATTCTTAAATGAGAATAATCCCCATATAGCAATATATGTACTTTCTAAAACAAGAAAAAGGTGCGTAATCTAAGGACCCAGATTGTTATTTAACCTTGGCAAATGCCAGGTTGGCAAAATACCATGACCTATTTTAATATCCCAATTTCATGAGTACCTTATTCTTCTCATTCATATTTAAGTACCTCATTCTTACTCAGCCCTGTCCTTGACCCCTGGTTCCACATAAGGAAAGGAAGTTTTTAAGTAATCGCTAATTACTGTCCCTAGGTAGGAATTTTCGGATCGCTGACTTGAATAGGTCAATTTAAAAATAATTACATGTGGCATTTAACCCTTTTAAAAGGTATATCTGTTTATTAATCTTTGCAAAGGAATTTCCATTTACCATTTCAAGTGCAATGCGGTTAATGCAGCGTGACAAGGAAACTGTCGCAAAATAAAAGAATACATTAATGACTCATGACGCTTATTTCTACTAAAACCTTCACTTACCTAATCGTCCAGTACTGCCTTGATACACGCATTGACCATCAGCCAATGTGTACAAGTGGTCGAACATTTCGAACAATCTTGCGGAGGGCTGGTGGATGGTACAGATGATAGTTCTGCCGCCTCTAGCCAGGGACTGCAGCAGCTTTATACAGGAGAAGCAAGAGGAACTGTCGAGCCCGGAAGTGGGCTCGTCGAAGAACATAATAGGTGGATTGTTGACCAGCTCCAAAGCTATGGATAAACGCTTCTTTTGGCCACCAGATAGGTTCGAAGTCATGGTCGTACGGTGCTCCGTTAGACCGAGTGTCTCGAGGATTTCTTCAATCTGAGAAAGAGAAACATAGTTTAGTACAAAAAAAAAGTTAATACGTAGAGTACTTCTTCTAACTTAACAGCGTCGCTCTTGTCGGTGGAGTTTTCTCCATTCCTCTCTGCACTCCACCCTTCTCTTGACTTCCTGATACAACACGACAATCACTTTTCTAAAATAACTAGACCGTACGCACTTAACATTACACATAACTAATTACTTAGTAACAACAAAGTAATATTGCACACTTAATCAGAAATATTACTTAGTAGTTATTTGTATTCTATTTTTTACTGGAAGGCTTTCAGTACTCGTAGTTCCGGCTTTAATCAAACCAGTAATGGCGAATCTGAATTTAGTTTATAATGAGTCTTTGCCTGGTTCAGAATTGTGTGCAGGTCTTGCATGTTTAAAAGTGTTACCCTAGTACGTGTAGTTACTCTACTTTATGTACCAAATATAATATGTTTTTTCTCCAATAAAGATTTTGTTATCTGTATAAATCAGGGATGAAATGAATATGAAATTTCGAATACAGATATGGATATTAAATTCGGATTATCCGTTTCTTTCTTATATTTTCGGTTACGGATATTAAATTTTGGTTTCTCTTTTACAGTAGCATTTCGGATTCGTTTACAGTTAAAGCTAATATTTTATATCAGATATCCGAAATTGTCAGTTACGAAGCTCCCTAACATCCCTGGTGGCTGTTAACCACAATATGTAACCATACTAACCACTTCCTCCTTATCTGCAGTAGTGGTTGCCGTCGACAGTTTGAGCGAGGTTGCCACAACCATCGCCTCCTCGACAGTAAGGTTGCCGTGCAGCTGGTTGTCCTGCATGATGTAGCATGACAGCTTGCGGAAGCTTGACAGGTTGCGCTCCATGCCGTTGACAGTTATGCTACCTTCCATACCCGATGTCCTGATAACAAAACACTTTATTAATTTCCTGTTAGTAGTAAAGCTATTAGAATAGTAATTATAAGTGATTAAGTTTTTACTACACTGTATAGTGTAGTAAAAACGTATTGTTAATTATTGTATTGAATTGCGGTAGAGGCATCGATATTATGTGGTTGAATGTCAATTATAGTGAGATCCATTTATTTTTACCCGACTTCAGCGAAGCTAAAAGGAAGGGTAATGATTTTGGCAGTCTATGTATGTATGTATGTTTGTTTCCTCGCGGCTGCGGCTAAATTACTAGTCCGATTTTAATAGATAAGGTGTCAATCGATTCGTAATGGTTCTGCGAGTAACACAGACTTTATAACTTTTTGAAAAATTTCGGGTTTTGAAAATTAATGGTCAAGGTAGAGTCGTGGTTGGATCCACTTACAAAATCTAAGCGTCATCTCACACCGAAATATGGTAGAAAAAAAAACTTGAAAAATCATATTATTCGTCGGCTGTTGCAATATTCAATTCCAATAGCGGGTGCGACCACGACTCTATCTTGACAATTTTTGTACCTATGCGTTTCTGGATTTCAAATTGATATTCTTGTTTCAGCTTTTTAGACCCCTTTTTTGCGAAGTCGGGTTATAGTTTTTTAAACTTTTATTTTATTATTATTAAATATAGCAATACGTCATAATTTAAAGTTAACCACCTATGTTATTCACAATTATTATGGTAAGTATAAAACAATTGTTCTTATGTAGACACTAATTAAAGGTTAAAGTAGTTCCGAAATTAATTAAAACTAGTTATAATTATAACTCAAAAACTAGTTAGTTATAAATAGATTAAAGATTCAAAGTTGGACTTAGCACGAAAAGCTAATTCCGTGGAATATTTGAACAACGTTCGATAACAAAACAAAAAACTGCAAAATAGTAGTTTCCCGTTTATTCAAAGGCACATAGCAAATGTCACGTTGACAATTAACGTCATTTTAATGACAATGAAGCTGTCAATTATTTAATTACATCCTTGCCCTATCCGAAACGGCTGTGCCATAATTGTGCCTCATTATTTGCGAATAGCAATGTCATTGTGTACAGGCTACAGTTATTAAAGGGTTAATTTAAATATAATGACCGCAATTCTGTCAAAAACCACCACCCGACCGTGATATTTGCTTAATTATGCTTATTAGGGCATATTGCATTGTCTATATTACCTGTTAAGAGGAAACACCACGGTTGAGAGAAATATAAAATAGGTATTTATAAAATCTATTGCTGTCTCGCAGTGCCTTAGCTAGCCAGTACTAGCGCGATAGAGACAACTACAACTTGGACTGAAATTACCTATTAAAAGTACCAGAAATAGACATTTATGGGATTCCTGTTAAAACTTAACCGATTCAAATATTTTTTTCTGTATTAGCTAAAAAAAGAATTGAGCTAGGTTCCTATTTTTTGATTTTGTTGTTTATTGTAGCCAAATCTGTTTCCCAGATATTTAAACATAGCGGAGAGTCTGGCCATTTTTTCTAAGTTTTTAAACGTCCATATCTCTTTAAATAATTGATTAATTTATTACAAAAAGGAAAAAATAGGGACGTACAAACAATATTAAGGGAGGAAACAGGAATCCCGCAGACCTCTATTCTTGTATGGAAAAAATTCGTGGTGTTTCCTCTTAACTATGCTGTGGTAAACGGCAATAATATATATCGTGATTCTTGTATTAGGATGTATGACGGTATCGTAACATAAAAAATTCACATTGCGATATTGTAAATTATAACAATGATATTTACTAGTGTAATATGCCTGACGCCTCCGTGGTCTAATAGTTTTAGAGCCTAGCTCTCGACTCTGAGATCGTGGGTTCGATTCCCGCGTTGAAACAACAAAAAATTTTGTTTTCAAGTTTGGTTAGGACAATTCCGGTCTTCCAGTGTTTTGCGCACACACTTGGGCATTATAACATAACTCCTGCATAGCTGGCCTGGTTTCAATAAAACTGGCCACCGTTTTCGAAATTTGTGTGGGAAGCTCTATTATTATGCCCGACTATATAATTTTAATGGAGTATATTGAAGTGCTACAAGCGGAAAACACCTAGAATTTTCCAAATAAAAGAACAAAGCTTGTTTTGTAAACCATCAACCTGACACATGACATTATCAAACAATGATATCTGTCAACACTCTGGTACCTACTATCTAATGTTAACGCGGAAAAATACCAAATCCATTTCCTAATTTTGGGACTCGAGAATGGTTTACATTAAAAATGTACCTTAAACCTCCCCTTTATCTGAAAATTATTAAATAGAAAATATGTACATAATTTTTTTTTAACATACATAAAAAAGTTTGATGCATATCTCTACACGTACAAAGTTTCGTCACAACCGATAAACGAACGGACAGAACAAAACTAAGGGGTATTTACGATAGAACCTTAAAAATGAAAACGATAATATTTTTATGGATTTAAATAAATTAATTGTATGTATTATGTCGATCATTTTATGTTAATTAGGCACGAGTTTTACAAAGGATTTGGTAAGCGGTAGCTGGTTAGTGGTTGTTATTAATTTGTTACTTCACTGGAAGTCGGTTGCCCAACTGACGTGGTATTATGTGAAACTGCACTTGGAATGTATTATTCATTCTTCTTCATGTGAATCGTCTAAGGACCAGTTTCTGAAATGCTGATCAAATCTATGATAAACTAACATGGCATACAAGTTAACAACCGGTTTTGAATAATTGGTGCAGCATTTATCAGAGAGGAAGAGAGATCACGGTCATCGCGGTCATACTCGCAAGGCTGGTTAAAATACAACAGATAAGGTTAAATTAAATCGTATGTCAACTAATCGTTGCATTTTAAACTTCTACGAGTGCGAGTTTGATGTAATGATATCTCTTTCCCTCTAAAATGTTTCACTAATAAGCATTCAATGGTATGATAACTTGAATGCCATGTTAGTTGATCATAGATTTAACTAGCCTTTCAGAAACTGGCCCTAATAGATTCAAATCACATTACAGTCGAAGCGTCAAGTCTTTCACATAAAGCATAATATTCACTTCCATTGTTACAATATAATTATTCTCAAAATATGAAAAAAAAGAATAGTAGGATGAAAATGAGGAGAATATCATAAATTTGAAAGGAAAAATAAATTACGGGCAGTCGGGAAGGTGTGAGTTATACGGGTGAAAAACGGTTTGTCTCAATTTTCGAAAAAACTAAAAGTCATATGGTAAAGTTGTAGGTAGGTACTTTTTACCGAACTCCCGTCTATGTAGGTCTTGCGTGTTTCGAGGGCGGAATTGGGTTTTTATGGCTCCTAGTGCCTCCTTTTCTTTACTACAGGTTTATCAAGTCTTTGTATCATAGAAGGAGGTATTGTTCTGTAACGCGGGGCAGCAGTAAAGACTATTCGCCAAAGGCTAGTTTCTCAAGACAAGGAAACGGTTGCGCTCTGACGTCGCGACCTTTACAACGGAAGCCTCCGCAAACCAGATATGCCTGTTTAGTACGTATCGGCCATTTGCATAAAACAAAAAAACCTAACTCACTAAACGAGCAATTATATTCGGAATTGACGTCGCCTGCGACGACGGAAAATTAATAATAGTGTAACCCTGCTCATTGGCCGAGATATGTTTGTGTTTCCCCGCGGTCTACTCTGTATCTACGCAAAACAAACTTATTACATATATTATACAATATATATAAAACGAACGAAAGAATCGAAAGAACGGCTGAAGCGATTCGGCTATTTTTAGTCTTGAAATATTCGTCCAGGAAAGGTTGAAACGGTTTGTATGCTCAATGAAGTGGGCACGGGTCAGCTAGTACAATACAATACTAAAGTAAATATGGACAATAAATATTAGGCTTCGATTATTAAAATTCAAATGTCGGCATCTCAAATAAGCTAGCTAGCTGAAAACGAATAATGTGTGTGGCCATTAAAATCGATAATATATCCATTAGTGATATTATATTCATAATTCATATTGCTTTGTGGACGGGGTCTTGCCGGCTCTGAGTCATTATTTTAATACATTAGTCTAACAATTTTAGAACTATCCAAACTCTATACGTGTATTATATATGTAATATCTTTCGACGTCGAAATTCGACCATTATTCATATTAACATTTTTGCATTTTTCTGGCTCTTGGATACGAAACTAAAATATATGATGATGTCGTCCCTGGAATCTGACAGAAACTTTATTGTCAATTGTCAATTCGCCTGTAATTATACAAACTTAAGGGCGTGTTTCACCAAGCAATGTTAAAGTTAACGCCATGTTAAATATCATGTTATCCCTCTCGTATTTCCTGTCAATGAATGGAGATGGCATGGTATTTTAACATGGCGTTAACTTTAACATTGCTTGGTGAAACACGGCCTTAGCTACCTATTGTAAGTGAGATGTGTATTATTATTATTAATTTTATGTATTTCTAAGTGTATTTTTAGAATATTACCATTCTGCTCTCTTTCTCTATATAGAATACTAGATGTGCCCGCGACTTCGATCGCGTGGTTTTTAAGATACTTAAACCATTTATGCAGCGCACCCAGCGAAAGTAAATGTGAATAATCTTCCCCGTTTTTGCAACATTTCTCACTGACGCTTCGCTCCTATTGGTCGCAGAGTAATGTTATGACATATATAGCCTTAACCATTCCTCTATAAATGGACTATCCAACAAAAAAATATTTTTTCAAATCGGACCAGTAGTTCCTGAGATTAGTGCGTTTAAACAAACAAACAAACTCTTCCGCTTTACAATATTAGTATAAATAATTTAGGAATGTTCCATAATTCATACACCTTCCACGCAGTATTTGTTTAAAGGGATACTTTTTGAGGAGTTACAATTTTCATAGTACGTAACAGTAAAGTGTAAACCCATGGGTTTTATGGTGTTGGTATTTTCCTCGCATAAAACCTTATCCTTTTGCATATTTTACTTTTTCCTTATAAGAACAATGCTGTTATTGTTTTGATATTTCGTTGTCTGTTCTATAAATAAGACGACAAGAATAAGTCCTTATCGTCCTCAAGACAATCAGTTTGAGACGTCGAAAGGAGTATAAACTAAGTACATTTTTGAAAAATTGTTTTATTAAAAATCAATTCGGCCATTTTGGGGTCTTTTCTTTTGGGAGTGACATCGATATTCATCTACACTAATATTATAAAGAGGAAAGATTTGTATTTTTGTATGTAACGACTTGACGCAACAAGTACTGAATCGATTTTAATAATTCTTTTTTCATTAGAAAGCTACATTATCACTGAGTAACATAGGCTATATAAAAATCAATTGCTGTTCGTTAGTCTCACTAAAACTCGAGATCAGCTGAACTGATTCGGCTATTTATGGTCTTGAAATATTCGTGGAAGTCCCGGGAAGGTTTTCACGGTTTCTATGCTCAACGAAGTGAACGCGGGTCAGCTAGTATCATATATAGATAGAACGCGTGGAGTTGATGAATGTGATCTACTTAGATGTTTTTTTTTCATTAACTGCCAGTTTTAGATATTATTATGCTATTGAAATGGGTTGCATCCCGTATGTGATTGAATCAGTAGCGTGAAGTCGATTTCACAGGCTGTATGACGTAGTTATGGTTACCTTAAGAAATACCGTAGCAGTCGCCGTAAAATTTCCAAATCACTGGCCGTTTCCGTAATAACAAGTATACTTACAAGGCGAAGGCATACCTATATGTAGAAGTTAAAACCTACTTGAAATGTATCTGATCGATATATTTAAGTATATTTTTTATACATGGTGAACATTGCCGTGGGGTGGAAATTTCGCACACGTATTTCTCACATGAAGGCAAAAACCACGAAGGATCAATTTTTCAAAATGTTACCCCAAAGGGGAGAAATCTATTTTACGCAGCCGCAGCGGGTACGCACCGTTTCAACACTAACGGTTTCCCGAACGCTATCGAAATGAATAATCAACTAACATGGCATTCAAATCAAACCATATTGAACGCTGATTGGTGGAATATTATTAGACAGAAAGGAATGGACAGATATTTTATAATAAGGTAAAAACCACAGAACAGATAAAAGAATACCTATTTATCTGTTCTGTGGTAAAAACAGTGACTGCGAAGTGATGTGCACCAATCAGCATTCAGATTAGCTGATTTGACCAATTGATCAATTTAATCAGCCTTTCAGAAACCGGTAATGTATCTAATTTGACATAAGTGACATAATATAAATTCGTGTGTCACTTAGCGCTATATTTTTTTCGAATTCTTAAGTCTTAACGCACCTTGAATTAGGCCTCCGCCTCATTATCGCTATTTCACGGTAATAAGGTTAATTTTCTTGCCAGGAAACTAATCGCGTGTGTACATTAGTATGCATTGAGGTAGTGCGTTTATTTCTTATAAATTAGGACATAGCCATTTTCATCTCATTATTATTACTTATGTGGTCTACCCCTTTTTTGGGCTCGGTTGTAACAAGTCACCGCCATAGGGATAAATAAAATGTAGGCCTTTGCAACGGTCTACCCACTAGGTCACAGACGCTCGGGCTAAATAGGAACGTAAAGACAGTCGGATGATAAAAATTTCGTTATTTTTTTACCGCAGTGACGCTAGTAGTCACTAGTCACCAAAACAGATATGACAGCAAACAGCTCGCACAGTTATAAAAGTGCGATTCCACCGGTGTTCTGAACTGTTGCGAACATTGTGCGTAACAGATGTTTGTTCCTGTGGACGCGCCGACGCAACATTAACAAATTGAAACACATACAAATTGGCACAGCTGGAATTCCGGAAAAATGTTGGCTAACAAATGTTCTGAACACTATTTTGGTGGAATCGTACCTTTACATAGTTGATATTTTCGTTTTGTGTGACGTGACGTCATGTCCTCATTTTTGAGGACCATTTAAGTTGCGAACTTATAGTCAAACCTACCTCTACCAAACATTCAACGACTAAGCTAACTTGGCGAGTTGTCCTTTAGTCATTAAATTAAATGTCGTCATTTCATAAACGCGCGACATATATAAAAAGCGAACAAAATTGTTTATAATTACATGAAATGTAGAAGACCTTTGCTTTTATCCTTATTTAACTTTCGTATTCGCCCTGAACTTTCGTCAAGTGTTTTAACTTTGAATAATGCCAGAAATATCAGAAAATAATTTATTGCGCTTTTAAAGTAACAATCGGAAGTAGGAAACATTTTGACAAGTAACCTGTGAACATATAATTTACTTAACACTCTTTACAGCAATTTTTTGTTGTTCCATAGTAACTTCAAGGAACCCTTATACTTGGTAAAAGAGGGGTCAATAGATTAATAACAATAGCCAATAGTATTGGCAATATAATTTACGTTGTTGTGTTTTAAAACAAAAAGTTGTGACTAGTAAGATAATAAGTCATAAGTACATTTTTGCCCGAATAGCATAATCTGTTCAATATTTATGCCGTTAACAATTTTTACTTTATAATTTGATACATTTGAATATGATTAATTATAACAACTCATTAGGAAAACGGGTTATAGATAAGATAATATTTGTTATAGATACTGCTAAATACTAATAAAATACAATTGTCACGGAACCGTTCCATAATCTTTTAGGGGGCGCCCCACGTCATACTTTTTGTAGAAACCGATAATCGGGCAAATTTTTTCTCCATTTCTGAACAACTTTTATAATTTAGAACGACGTGGAAATGTATGACGTGTGCTTTGCACTAGTATGTTCTATTTTTTAGCTTACCAAAAATGTATTAACGAGCGATAATCGTCGGTGGGGACCTTAAAAGTATAATATTTGGACAAAGTATAATTAAGTATTAGTATTCTTAGTAACTATACAATTACATTATTTATACAATTAATACTTATCTAAAAAATAATTAAATGATCATAATTAGTTACAAATGAGTGTCATTTAACCTTGGTTAAATATGTTAATATGCTGTTTTATATATTACCCGACAATCGTAAAAAAATCGATATATCCTGTGATAAATGATTGTTATATTAATATTTTTTGATAAATGACTGTTATATTAATATTTTATCAATAAAAAGTACGGTTTCAAAGTTCACAGCACATCGCCACAACACTTTCATACTATAGTCATATTAAATGCACATCCACGACCTAGAAACATAGAGAAGTTCATTAGGCGGGACTAGAACTCGCGACGTCCAGCTGAGCACCGCCACGCGTCGCGCTCGTCCACTCAACCATAAGGTCGTCAAATATGTTGTCAGCCCATGTGCATATTATGACCCAATTAACTTGATAATGTGATCCGGCATCTATCTACATATTAGTCTTATCGAGTGCCTTCGCAATCTATTTTAATCAACACGCTGAGTGGAAACCGATAAAAATTCAGTAATTTATTTAAAATACAAGTATAAATTAGCACTATTACAGTTGAATTTAAAATTAATGTAATTTATGTAAAAAGCCGTCCGAAAAACGCATTTTGTTGTACATAGCAGAAAAATATCTAATGTTTGAGGTACGTATAACCTTCTTACGTCAATGGCAATGTTAATAGTTGCAATATCAATCAAATGTTTGTAAACGTTTACACACCTGCACATATTTTGTTATAAGTACGTATCAGTGGCATGGTGATCCCACAAATGCATTTCAATCGGCACAACCTACCCCTGTAGGCCTACTCTTGAATCTAATTGGGATTGGATTGGAATTTAACAGTTATAAAATTTGAAACACGATGCTAGTATCAATTGAAGACATGAATGCATGAAGGTGATATTATGAAGGTGATATATATAGATATGTAGCAAAAAATCTGATTTCGAGAAAATTGAGTTCAAACTGTCACTTAAACATTTTAGAATACGTCGTAACTCGTAACGTATTAGGTTTATTAATCTAAAGATCCGTTTTTAAAATCAATATACTTAATACGTTACTACATATTATCCTAAAATGTTTAAGTGACGGTTTAAATTCAATTTTTTGGCAAAAAAATTTTTGCGACATATCACATTCATCCCTTCATCTCTTGAACGACATACGAACATAGCGTCGTGTTTTTAATTGGAGAACTGTCAAATTCCAATCCAACCCCAATTAGATTCAAGAGTAGACTGAACCGCTGTATTGCAACCGCTACATAGCAGCAGCGATCATCATCAGATGATCTTTTACGCATTACTTACATTGAACCCTGAAATGTCGTTGGGCTGGGGTGTTACATAATTACTAAGGGCCCATTTTTCAATCGTCAGATAACTTTTAACTAAGGAATAAATATGTGACTTTGACAGATTTTGTATGGAACAAATGTCAAAGTCACATGACGTTTATTCAACAGATAAAAGTTATCTGACGATTGAAAAATCGGCCCTTAGACACATTAGTTTAGCTACTATTCATATTAAACGTTATAGAAATGCTGTGTAGTGAGGATTTAAAAATTAAACAGTGTAATATAGTTTTACATTTGACTAGCTGACCCATGCTCACTACGTTGAGCATAGAAATAGTTTTACTTGTGATTGAATTCAATTACACATACTACATGCGGAACCCGCAACGCGGAAACCGTTACGCGGAACTCGCATCTAGAGTTAATATTAATATCTAGAGTTATTCCTCGACTGTAGGGCAATCGGAAACATTTGACAGCAACGCAACGTAACGTAACGTAAAAGCATGTCAACGAATAATAATAACAACTACATGAAAAGTGTTATAGCGCAATTCACATTTAATCAACAAGTAGAATCACGTATTCCTTCTTTTGTTCTAACTGTCGAAGTTTTTGTAATTTTCTTATTGGCAGAATTTCTTTCTAATTGATTATTTATTTCATTTATTGATTTGAAACACAAGATTTTAATCCAAATAGTTTAAGCTTGTATAATACGGTATTTCTGCTTGCCAACGGCGAAATAATTTTTCATATTGGTTCAGTGGTTTCAGAGCCTATTCAATTCAAGAAACAATCAAAAATTTTCCTCTTTATAATATTAGTATAGATGTAAGTGTAATTGGCATTATATATAATAGACAAAATTTGCATAATATTATTGTTGAGGTACAATGTCATTAGTAGCGATTAAGTACCTACCTATGTATGTACTACTGAGCGGAGAGACTACAAACGGCTAGATTAGTTTGGCGTACTACATTACTGAGTATGAAGAGTAACTTAATGAATAAATCAATATAATAATAATATTGCCTGATTCTAATGTGCTTAGTTTACGTAATTTATTTGCAATAACAAATGAGCTTCATACTGCGTGCGCGCGTTATATTTAAGCTAAAAATTAAAGTACTTTGAAACCATTTTCAAAATACTGATTTCACTGAAATATCCAAAAAATACCAGAGACAGTAATTTTATAAATATATGTTTTTGTTTTAATATACCTATATGTATACCTATATGTATCTTAAAACAATATGCAAAGTACACCCATTTTAACGTTATTATCTTTTTATCTTAAGTAATTCAAGACTCAGGCAGCGGACTATCGTTTTAATTTTGCAAATTGTCTCAAATAAAAAACGTGTTTTTATTTGATTTTCATACAAACAGCCATTACAATACAAAAAGTTGCTAGTTATACACTTAAATCCAACAACAACCGAATGCTAAAATGCTACTTAAATAAAGTGGTGCTTATGTCACATGTTGTCCTTGTCAAACAGTGGCAGTGACGGTCTTTAAAAAGGAACACCTAACAACCAGATTATGGTAAATCCAAAATAAAGGGAACTTTTGTTATTGAATGAACTGTAGGTTCTAAATAGAAATACATGTAATACACAGGAGTAATACACAAATTACTTACACTTTTTCTACTTTATTAATTAATTATTTAACATCAGGTTTTGACTGATGTTAAATAAATAATAAAGTGGAAAAAGTGCAAGTAATTTGTCTATCATTACTGTAAGTTAATCAGTGTGTTGTTCCATCGTAACGCCGACTTTGGACAGTTATATTCTATGTAACCGCTAAAATTTTCTTGAATCTTGAGAGAAAGTGTGTTAATATGACGTGCAAAGTGAAACCGCCAAAAACCAAAGAGGCAACCATTTTAGTTACTTAAATATTTCAAGTACTATTACAATACTACTGACAATGTTATAAGGATGAAATCCTCCGTGGTTTAGAGCCAGCTATCGACTCGGAGGTCGTGGGATCGATTCCCGCGTTGGAACAACAATATTTTTGTTTTCAAGTTCGGTTAGGACAATGCAGGCTAATCACCTGATTGTCTGACAAGAAAGATGATCCATACGTCGGATGGGCATGTAAAAAGTCGGTCCTGCGCCTGATCCCGCCAGTCGCGTCGGTTATTAGTCCCACTGGACTACGAGAGTGAAGGAAGAGAGAGTGCTTCTGTGTATTGTGGCCACACTTGGGCACTATGTGCAAGCCTTATAAACATGACAAAGGTGATTATTGTTACCAAGAATTATGCCCCTCTTTTTTAACGGTTCTGTAGTACTATAACAAACACTTATTTCGCTGTCTATCCATCTGTCCGTTTGTACTCCCTCGTTAGCATCGTTAATTGAAGAAATGAATAGATGAAGGTGATATGTAGCAAAACTATGATTTCGAAAGATTGAGTTCAAACTGACACTTAAAAATTTTAGAATACGTCGTAAAGACGTATGATACTTAATACTTTACGACGGTAAAGTATGAGGTACATTAATCTAAAGGTCCGTCTCTAGAGTTAATACGTTATTAGATACGCTAAAATATTTAAGTTACAGTTTAAACTCAATTTTCTGGGTAAAATTTTTTTGCCACATATCACCTTCATCGATTATTGACTAGATACCTCAGCCACGTAATAGTTTGTGAAATTGGGCCTTGAGTTTGATTGTGTAGAGTCAGAAGCTTGGCTTTAGTGATATATTATAATTACTTTTTGACAGTTCGAGTTCTTTGTTCTCGCCTTTGCATCATCAACCGACTTCAAAAAAAGGAGGTTCTCAATTCGACCCGTATGTTTGTTTTTTTTTCTGTTTGTTACGCGATAACTCCGCCAATTATGAACCGATTTGAAGAAATCTTTTTTCGGCGTATAGGTAATACCTCCAAGGGTGGTCCCATTTTAATTTAATAATAAAAAAAACAACCCCCAAGGGTGGAAAAGAGGGGATGAACTTTTTTATACGCAATATCTCCGCCGATTATTAACCAATTTGAACGATTATTTTTTTGTTGAATAGGTATTATCAAAAGGGTGGTTTCATGCGAATTTGAAGAAAATATTTCACCCCCAAGGGGTGTACCCTTATCTCTGCGATATCTCCGCCGATTATGAACCCATTTGAACAATTCTTTTTGTGTTCACGCATTTGAAGTCGGTTTTTTTTTTTAAAGTTAATATTATTTTACATTAAAATATTTTGATGCCTTACGGCTTACTCTATACATATTCTGAGCGACATCGGTAAACAACTTAAAAGTTATTTGAAGAAACCTATTGGGCGTGATAGTCCTTATACGAGTCCTCTTCGTTTTTATATAAAGGAGTCAGCAAAAGTAATAAATATTAAGTAGGTATACCTACTAGCAGCTGTACCAAGTTATAATGTTTGAAGTCAAAGGCCAAACTTATTATAACTAGTTTCGAGTCATGCAAAAACTCATATAAATAGACAAGATGATAAATCGTACAATACACCGGAAAACTATTTATGAGACAAAACATTGCTTCTATATTCATTTTAAAAACTTACTAACAAATGACGCTTATTTTTTGTGAGAGCATTGACAGTAATTTAAATTATTAATTTAAAGTTAAATACAGTCATTGCTGAAACTATGAAATTTACAAGTAAACAATTGGGTATTATTTATTGCAATGCAAATTGCTTAGACAAGGACCTAACTACATAATATTATGACTCGTCGCGGAAAAACAAGTATTCATTCTTGAATACTGCGGGAATTAAGTACTGGGCCTTACTCTCCAAACTGATTCGATTTTATTTTAGAGAATAAATTGTCATTTATTTATTTTGATTCTCAGTCGATTAATATGGTCGGGAGCACAAAAAGTGATTCGATTCTCGATTGTGCCCGGAGTAAGCGTGTCTTCGTATCGACTCGGCAGCCCTGCCTCGGAAGGTTTATATTCCGAAAAGGCTCGAGTCAACTGTCAAAGTCAGATTAGACAACTCAACATTGTATTCGATTTTCAACTTTGTCGAAGTACCGCAGAGTCCTAATTTGAAGACTCAATTTTCTCCGGGTGGGATTGTTCCAGATAGTACGAAGTTAAGGTTTAGAAATCAGTTGAAAATCATTACTCATTAGGCGGGTATTTCAGTTCGCTCCAGGAAGCGGCGTGTTATCTAATAAAGCCATCCCGTCTCCCGACCATTCTCCTACCATTTGGGCACACGACGCGAGCGGACATTTTGCACTCATATTTTGATCACATCTATATTATAAATAATATTATAAAGCGGAAAAGTATGTTTGTTTGTTTGTTTAAACGGGCTAATCTCAGGAACTACAGGTCCGATTTGGAAATTTCTTCTTTTGTTGGATAGTCCATTTATAGAGGAAGGCTTTAGGCTATATAACATTACGCTGCGGCCAATAGGAGCGAAGCGTCAGTGAGCAATGTTGCAAAAACGGGGAAAATTATTCAAATTTGGGGACTTTCGTTGCGTGTGCTGCATAAACGGTTTAAGTCACTCAAAACCACGCGAACATAGTCGCGGGCACAGCTAGTAAGTAACGCAATAGAAAGTGACTCACTTGTATCCTGTGAGTATGTTGAGCAGCGTGGACTTCCCCGCGCCGGACGGGCCCATGATGGCCGTGAGCTCCCCCGACCGCAGCCGTCCCGACACCGACTTGAGGATCGTCTTCTCATCTGGCGACAAACAAGAGAGAGATATAAGATATTATAATAATGCCTCCCACCACACAAGCTTAGGAGTCTCTACCCCTTCACTCTCGCAGCCCAGGGGGATAACCGTCACGACTGGCGGAGTTCAGGCGCAGGAACGACATTTTACATGCCCATCCGACGCATCCACTTTTTTGTAAGCAATCAGATGACCAGTCTGCATTGTCCTAACCAAACTTGAAAACAACATTTAAATATTACATTTATAAACAATAAATAATATGCTCGTTACATGTATACCTCCTAAGCAAAATAGACTAGC
Organism: Celastrina argiolus; assembly: GCA_905187575.2. NCBI lineage: Eukaryota > Metazoa > Arthropoda > Insecta > Lepidoptera > Lycaenidae > Celastrina > Celastrina argiolus. The sequence goes on from LR994579.1 coordinate 17,792,287, forward strand.
ACTAGCTTCAGAACAGGCTTTTGGACTATAAAGTATAACAAATTGATGATTTAAATAATATGTAATTGATGTCGCCTCTTAGACTATAAGTAGAGAAAACAAGTAAATTTTAGATACGATTCCATGTAGTAATAGATAACTTTAAAATATGAATTATGTAAAATGCATTTGTATTTTTTATTTGCATGCATTGCATGTTCATTCACAATTTAAATTTTGAATGAACCCCGGTGGTCACTGGGTGACAATTAATCATTTTTGTCACTACTGAGTGACAATTAATAATTTTCTAAAAATGATTAATTGTCACCCAGTGACCACCGGGGTTCATTCAAAATTAAAATTGTGCAAACCCACTGGGGTTGACAATAATTTTTAACATTTTTTAAGCAATTTTTAATTTTCTAAGCGAACTGATGACAATGAATGCTACAGACAGACACACGCACAGACACGTCAAACCTATAACACCTTTAGGCCGTGTTTCACCAAGCAATGTTAAAGTTAACGCCATGTTAAATATCATGTTATCCCTCTCGTATATCCTGTCAATGAATGAGAAGGCATGGTATTTTAACATGGCGTTAACTTTAACATCGCTTGGTGAAACACGCCCTTAGCAAATGTAATTTGGTAAGATCCGAATTCCAGATTCGTAGATGACAGTAATTTATACTTATATTGTACCTATATTTACACTGCCATCTTGACTATTACATCATTTAAAAAAAAAGAAGACTCGTGATAAGCAAACCCCATGACATAAGCGACCGTACTCGCGCTAAAGTAGAGGGGTATTTAAAACAGTTTATGATAATGATAACCACTAGGTACATACTATTTATTTAAAAAATGTTTAATATCAATTATTAAGACTTCAACGTTAAAACGTTCACTTTTTCAAAATAGTCATCATGGTCACTGTTCTTTATTTCGTGTCCTATTATACCTTTATCCTTTATTCTATGGCCAATAAATTATGCGTGCGTTTGCAGCAAGCTGGTGAAATATTAGAATCATAATTATATTCCCGTATAGCCCTTAATTTATTGGTAATTCTATAATAATGGGAATAATATCTTAACAAGCAGTGCACATTCAATACTAATATGTACTAAGACTAACCTAAGAGCATATCACCACATAATATGATGTCTAAAGAGGCTTTCGTAACTTCTTTACATTACACAAGCAGAATTTGCGGCAATTCATTAGAAAAAAAATATACAGTTAAATGATTTTCCAAAATTAATGTAAATAAGTCTAACACGAGCAAAACTTTTCTTAAAATAAATAAAAAATTTGCATATCTTCGACCGGTTTTCGATCGGCTGTGTTCTAGTAATTTTAGTTTGTATGAATAATAATTAATGTAGTATAAGATAAAAATAATGTTTTTAATTATATACTACATTAAATATACAAAAGCTTTGATTTTCTGGTGTACTACATATTCAGTGCGTTTACGTAGCGCACGCAGCGAATGCTCCCAAAGGAACCAATAAGTAATGTTAAAAAACCAGATTTTTTAACATTCCGTATTGGTGCTCCGCTGCTAATGGTCTGAGCGTGATGCTACATATAATATAATGCATAGCAGCCTTATATAAATTGGCTATCAAACACTGAAAAAAATTGTCAAATCGGATCAAAGTACCTGAGATTCCAGTAAACAAACAAACATACTTTTCAGCTTTATAATATTATTAGTATAGATAATAAAAGTAAATTCAAGAACAGTTTCCGGTAAGAAATATTTTGGATCCATGTCCATCATCCCAAACTTGGGGAAACACTTGTACGTCAGAGGTCAGTCGTCACATAATTTAAAACTCGCTTTGCAATTTAAATTGAATACCTGGTACAAGTAAAACGAGACATGGTATCATAATGTCTTTCTTCAAAATTCAATATGATCAAAACAACAATTTTATATCAACAGTATTAATTTCGAGGAAAGATGCCGAGGTATAAAGTAGGTTTTAGCATCAGTTTTTGGATGATTTGACCAGTATTCTCCGAGCGAAGTAGTGGTTACTTCTTCAAAATATACTGTATGTAGTCCCTGCGTCCGTGCCCAAGTAGACCGTTGAGCACTCGAAAGGGTGTATGTAGGTTCGATTCGCAGGTTGTGGCATGTACCAATGAGACATTTTCAATCTCAAGTACATTATACGGTCGCTTTAACGGTGAAGGAAAACATCGTAAGGAAACCCGCACATATTTGATCTCAGACGAATTGACCAGTAATTCTTCTGGACTAGGCCGAATGTAAGAATGCCATATGTGCTGGGCAACCATGCGACATTTAAAGCCGTGGTACATGGACTTTATTATAATCAATGAATGCCATCGATTAAGGCATTTACGGCTATGTATTGTATGTTAAAGTCCTAAAAAATATATATCTATTCACTGATTTATTATTTCAGTCAGTAAAATGACATTTCTGTGTCACATGACCTCTCTTTCTTCCATTGTCAGTTAGCAGAGACAGAATGATTTTTGCCTGTCATTTCGCTGACCGATTAAAAAACAGGGTTACGAAACTAATCTTCGCAATTGAAGCCATTGACCTCTAACTATCAGCTGATTTTAATAAAATTTGACTAGTGGTATCTCTGCCCAGCAGGCCTATTTGTACTGGCACGGTAAAAGATAACAAATAAACAGCTGTCTATGACTGTACTTCGATAAGATAATAATAGATACAATTTTAGGGCATTTCGATATACAATATGATTTACGCAACACATGGCAGTTATTGATAAGGAGTCGCATATTATACAGCTGAGTCATATAATATGATGCACTCAGCAATGTAGCTTTTCTGTGCACGAGCATTATTACATTTCCATTGTTACGAGTAACTTAGGTTAAATGTGCTTTGTTCTATACTGCGGGGTACTTTATACTTGAGTCGTATAGAATCAAAAACAGCAATCTGACTTTTGACTTATCATGGATACTAAGTCAAAAGTCAGATTGCTGTTTTTGATTCTATATGACTCACATATTATTCGATACTTTAACTAATGTGGTCGAAATTCGCCTATAAAAACATACAATTTTAAAATTTATTATAAGGCTTTATATCTTTTGCCTCTTAGATAAATAAAAATGAAAATATAGACAAAAAGTATATTATACTGCATCAAAACAAAAAAATAACGAACGCCTGTTTTAATTCTTTACATAGAGAAGACCCAAGCTCGTACAGACAACATGGCTACTGACGACGATGATGACATATCCGATATTACATCCAGTTGAAATAATTATTTCGCTATCAAGGTTTTGCTCTGACGGCGATCCTCAGAAGCGTAACGAACAACCAACAAAAACCACTTAATATAAGCGAATACATAACTCAGCTGTTTTGTATCTTAAATATATGTAATATATGAATATGAACTATAAACAATGTTTAATCGATTCATTAAGTACGATATTACACTGCTTTGCTTTGATGCGTGGAGTTTTTGTCAGTGCTCACCAGGCACCATGAAGAAGTTTTTTCTATCTGTAGGGTTTTATAGCAAAGCGATCATGCCCGTATTCACTTAATATTAAAATTCGTAATCACAAACATACAATTTAAAAAAAAAGATTAAAAAACTATAACCCGACTTCGCAAAAAATGGGTCTAAAAAGGCTGAAACAAGAAAATAATTGAATTTGAAATCCAGAAATTCATAGGTACAAAAATAGTCAAGGTGTGGCCGCACCCGCTATTGGCGTCGAACCTTGCAACTTTTTTTTCTACCGTATTTCGGTGTGAACTAATGCTTAAATTTTATCAGAGGGTACTTTACTAATTTTATTAGGCTTCCTATAACTCTATTTCTACCAAAGTCCAAAATTAATTTTAGTTTATTTGGAAAACTTACAGCTTAGTAAATAATAACACTAGCGATTTGACTTAAAAGTAAAGAAGCCAATAACAAGTTCTCATTTATAAAAAATAATAAAAATTATAAGGGATATAGAGTTTCTATTTCCTAGGGTCAAGAATCTAAATCATGCGAATGTCAAACAAACAATGAGCCAAACTACTGAACACGTCACGGCTTTTTACATTTTGTGACCGACATTTTGTAGGTCGTCTAATTAAAAAACTGTTAAATCACAGAAAATCAAAGCGTGTGATACGCTCCTTATCACCAATGTATTTAGGTTTTGTTCCAATTTGAATTAATTAATTATATTATTCATCAGTAGCAGGTCTTTGTTTTATGACGCCATTGTAGACTTTACACCGATGAGTTACGACGGATATAGATAATATAAATCCACAAATGACGAAATAATCAGTATTTTCATTATTTTTTAACAAATATCATAATTAACGACGATTTAAAAGTTCATTAGTTATTAAATACGTATGTGTTTTTACATAGGTAAGTACTTAATAACTAATGACCTTGAAGACCTAAACCGATTTCCACCAAACATAGATAGGAACACTCGACTGATACTGACCTTTCAAAGAAACCGTATAAAAATCGGATCATCCGTTTGGGAGCTACGATGCCACAGACAGACACATTTACACAGACACGTCAAACTTATAATACCCCGTCGTTTTTGCGTCGGGGGTTGAAAACGATAACATTACAATAATAATTATACTTAGTTCCTTTTAAAAATTCAATAAAGATTTAAAAGGACAAGATATTATTTTTGTAAGTCAAGACTGTAGTGTCACGAGGAACTTTTGTATGGCACTGGTCATTTTCACCAACTCCTACACCTATCTTGCCCGCGAAATACTTTTTGAGACCGAGAGACTTTTTGTATGTGACAAAATAAACCATACTGTTTTTTTTTTATCTATTTTATTTGGTAGGGTTTTTGTCCATAGAAACATGACAACCCCATCGTATCCACACTACAGAACCTCACTCACAAACTTTAAGTGCTAATTTATATACAGCTAGTGCTGTACTCGAGGTCGGTTTACACAAACAGCTCTGTACCCAACCTACATCTAATGTATTTAAACCAAAGCCATTTATTTATTAATGATTTCAATAGTAGAACGCACACGTTATACAAAAAGTAATTCATAAATCGGTCATATTTATATATGGTGAAAAATGAAAATGAAAAATCTTTTATTTTCAAATAAGTAAGTTTCTAACACATTTAGAATTGTCCTACATGACCTACCACCGGTTCGGGGACTAACCCGGCGAGTAGAACCGGCGCGGCGGCGTATGAAACTCGCGCGGGGCCACCTTTGAGCAAAAGATGGGAAAATTGTTCTTTAAACAAAAAAGTAAAGGTGGAACAATTTAGGTACGGAAAAATCGGCTAACAAAAAGTAGGCCGTCTTGGCTGTCTGTCTGTCACCGGACTATACCTCAAAAACCGCGGTAGACATTTTAAAATTTACACGAGTGATGTACTTCTGTTGCTGCTATAACAACATAAAAAACGCTTTACGTTTACAACCTAGTATCTATTAAATTACAACTTTTCAGTAGAGTCAAAAAACTTAATAATTTTACATTTTATTATGACATGGATTTTATTTTAAATGAGGTTCAGTTATGTACAGCAGGCTCACTCCCGACACAATCGAGAACCGAATCAGTTCAATCTCAACGGCTTTTGGTATTTTATTTGGTGGATTACTTTGAAACTCACCAGGATAAAGAAAATCGTTAGATCGTAACTTTTTGTACTCCCGACCATATCAATCGACTGAGAATCAAAATAAACAAACGTCAATTTATTCAGGAGTTAGCGGCACGATCGTATCTTAATCAAAATCGAATCAGTTTCGAGAGTAAGGCCCCAGTATACATCCAAGATCCATGTCATAATAAAATGTAAAATTATTACATTTTTTGGCTCTACTGAAAAGTTGTAATTTAATAGATACGAGTTTGTGAAGGTAAAGCGACGTAATACTAAACACAAAATAAATATTTAAAGAGGTATCCCGTACAACAAAATATGTGTTTTATTTGCGTTTTGTACGGAACCCCACGAGCGTGAGTTCAACTCGTACTTGGCCGGTTCTTCGACACTTATTAGCTACCTAAAGAAGGCCACGTTGTGTGCCTATTGCGATTTGCGGTAGTCAAGTTGGTAGGTACAGTTACTTCTGTACAAATATTGACTTAACTTTCGAAATATCACTAAACAATCTACACGGGCGAGTTGCCACACCAGTGTAAATAATAACCGCTTTGAATTTAGCAGGAAACCATAATAGCAATAAAACGATTTTAATGTACGGATTTTAAACAATTTGCAGCTCGGTGCAAAAATATTAATGGTGATATTTGTTGATTTGATTTACAATGCAGTGGCCCACTACATTACTACGAGGGCAAATGGAAGCAATTCATTGTATTAAGAATGTCCGCGACTTCGTTCGCGTGGTTTTTGAGCGAAAAAGAGGAAACACCACGAAATTTTTTCCATACAAAAATAGGGGTCTAGGGGATTTCTATTTCCTCCCTGGATAACACCTCTAGAGTAACAATTTTTTTCCTGAATATTTATGGATATTGTTTGTACGTCCCTATTTTTTCCTTTTTTAATAAATTAATTATTTAAAGAGATATATGGACGTTTAAAAACCTAAAAAAAATGGCCAGACTCTCCGCTATGTTTAAATATCTAGGAAACAGATTTGACTACAATAAACAACAAAAGCAAAAAATAGGAACCTAGCTCAATTCTTTTTTTAGCTAATACAGAAAAAAATATTAAAATCGGTTAAGTTTTAGAGGAGGAAACAGGAATCCCCTAAACGTCGATTTCTGGTACTTTTAATAGGTAATTTCAGTCCAAGTTGCAGTTGTCTCTATCGCGCTAGTGCTGGCTAGCTAAGGCACTGCGAGACAGCAATAGATTTTATAAATACCTATTTTGTATTTCTCTCAACCGTGGTGTTTCCTCTTAAACCGTTTATGCAGCGCAGCGCACGCAACTAAAGTCTCCCCGTTTTTGCAACATTTCTCCCTGACGCTTTGCTCCCATTGGTCGCAGCGTGATGTTATAAAGATAATAAGCCTAAAGCCTTCCTCTATAAATGGACTATCCGACAAAAAATATTTTTTCAAATCAAATCAGTAGTTCCTGAGACTAGAGCGTTTAAACAAACAAACAAACAAAAAAAGCGAACACTTCCGCTTTATAATATTAGTATAGATGAACTTAAAAAAAATACGTTTAACTATGCTTTATAGTTAAGTAAAAACAAGTCTTTTTAACGTAGTTTTTTTTTTACTTTTTAGTGTCTTTAAGTCAAAGTAAAAGATACGACAGACAGACTGACAGATGCCATATTTATAATTTCCACCTCCTTTTTGTGTCGAGAGTCAATTATAAATGCGAAAACTAATAAACTCTAACTACATATACATAAATCATCTATATATATAAGAAAATGTATCCGTCAAATATGTATCACCTCTAGAAATTGGTGAAATATGTTCATAAAATAAAAAGTACAAGGCCAATGTACGTAAAATTTGCCAAATAGCAGCTATTCTGCGTGGAATAAGAATCACGCAAATCGGATCATTAACCTCAGAGAACCTATCGGTGTACGTAAAATAAAAAAGCAGCCGACATGAAAACCTCCTCCTTTATTTGGACGTTGGTTAAAAAACATCTCTTCTTAAATGCTGCTTGCCGCATCCCGTGCAGGATGGGGATTCCTACCACGGGTATGTGGGGCTCGCTGCGTCCGTTAAGATGGTAAGTGGACGCAGCCATACCCACTAAAACTCGGCGGTACTCCTACAGAACCGCCGCCCACGGAGCCACGGGAAATATAATACAACCGCGGAATCGCGGTTGTCAGTCATTCATTGTGGGGTTGCAGGCCCTTCTCATTGGGGGCGTTCAGGCGCCCCTATGGGCGACCAGGGGCCCCGGTGGGCCTTTCCAGGCCCATCATTTATTCAATGATTTGATAGATTAAACCAAAAATGGTATCAATATTCAATGATTTGATAAATTAAACCAAAAATGGTACCAATATTCATGATTTGATAAATTAAACCCAAAAATTGTACCAATATTCAATAATTTGATAGATTAAACCAAAAAGGGTACCAATATTCAATGATTTGATAGATTAATCATTAAACCACAAAATGGTACCAAACCTGCCCCCCAGCAGTAGCCAGTCGTATAGTGTACGCGCTATAATCCGGAAGATTTAAGGCACAGTAATAAGTTTAAGGTGTCATTATAAAACATTTTAACTAATAACAGACTTATTAGCTGAAGACGAGTTTACTGAAAACCAGTTTCGCTGACGTCAGAAGTCGCATATGACTAACACCTAACGTGAAGATGAATTATTGAATACAGCGGGCTTAGCACGGAAAATTGACAAGTACGTATTTATAAAAAGGAAGGAACAATTTCGTAGGCGCTCACTGTCATGATTTCCATACAATTATCACTATCTGGGGGCACCGCAGTGCCCCCGCGAAGGCCATACCAAACCATCCTTTTCTCTGAAAAATTCAGGGCATTTTTTACCCCTTATAACTTCGTTGTGGATAAAACTAGAAGCCTGTATTTTAGTAACTAAGCAGGCATTGTATAAACACGGTATATTTTAATTTTCATTCGATTTGAAAGAGAAGTTTTAGAATTATAACTTTGTTTTCAAAAAGTTTCTTAATTTTGTCACTGACTCACTCACTCACTCACTGACAGATTATCAAAAGTATTAGGCACCTCGAGTAGAAGACATAGAAGCTTCAAAGTAATACAAGAAATGTTTTGTGTAATTGACGGAAAAACTTTTTGGACCTTCAGTCTAGTTAGTTATATAGAACTGCATAAATAACTTTGTAATCCCAAATAAATGTATAGGATTACAATGTTATATTTGTACTTTTTGAAATCCCATCAAAAACATAATTTGTAAAAAGTGCCAAGTCTGGCTATTTAGTTCTTTTGCCGTAAAAAAAGTTGTAAGATCCATGTGATGCTAAGCCGGGGTAAGTCAGCAGTCGGTCTAACACACAAATTAGATAAAAAACTAATATATTATGTTCACTAATAATAGGTCTAACAACATCTTATAGTAAACCTATAATTTTTTTTTTATCTATACTTATAATATTATTTAACGAGGCTTATGATGCACTAGGCAAGGCCAGCCTATCAATATTATTAAAAATATTTTATGTTTTAAATAAATAATAGATTGGCTTATATACTATAATAATAGATTACCCGATTGCCTAAAGGTTGTTTAAGTAAAAATGGTTGCTACAAAACATTAAAATTTGTAATAATTATTAATGTTTATAATTTAGTTTAACATTGTATTTCGTTTACGTTTGTGGTCGTTAAGGTCGCTTTTTATAACTAGTTATAAAAAGCGACCTTAAATAAATAAATAAATAAAAAATGTTATGTTAACGACGTTTTATTATCAACTTTGAGACGACGCCAACGACAAGATAAGACGATGCATCAATGCATGACGATTCACGATATATATCACTAACGCAAATGTATAAAGATTATTGAAACTGAGTACCTATATTAACGATTGTGTTGTTAGTAGAAAAAAATCGTAAATAACAACGATTTCAACGATAACTTTATTTTTACTATACTTATTACGCAAGTCATGTTTTTCTAGTCCATTTTCAAAAGCAAATGGACTAGAAAAACATGACATTTAATTGGCAACTGTATAATAAATGTACCTACTCTATGCATTTTTCTATTTTTGTATTTGTATTCTCTTCGACATACCACATTCGGCTTAGTATATTAACCATGAAACACTCTGTATGAGAAAATTGCTGACTAACCGATATAGGTAGGGCTGACATCCGTCCGGGTTTCCCCGGATTTGTCCTAGTTTGGAGGCCGTCCGGGGAGCGTCCGGGCGGGGTTTAAGTTGTTGTCCGGGTAAAACCCGGACGGACGAGCACTCCCGTGCCCCCAGATTTTAAACAAAATGTAAGTTAATAAAAAAGTATTGAAATGTACGGGTTGAAAGCTCCAAAATCCGGGGAAATAACGCTTCTGGTCCTGGGTGGCAGGATTTAGAGATGGCAGCCCTAGATATTGGTAATATCCTTGTTACTAACTTATTTGCTCTGTACTATAGTAAACAAATTTCCAAATATTTTATTAAAAACAATGAGTACCTGGTAATAATGCTATTTCCCATGCGTGTACATGAGAATAATAAAAATTAATTGTATACTTAATACAACAATTAGTAGACGATAATATTATGAAATACTAATTTTCAATTAATAATTATAATAAAAATATGATACGTTTCATTCATATACTTACTTATTTTGTAGAATCTACATTATAATATTTTACTATTATAATAATATACTTAAACACAATGGTCATTGGTTTCTAATCGAAATCTAATTCAGTTAAATAGTTTTCGCTCTTTTCCAAAAAATAATTATTATTTCATTTTATGACCAAATTTAAAATGTAACAAATAACCTTTTTTCCGTACTTACAATACAAAATAACTATGTTTTCTTACTTGTATTGTTGTTTAGTGTAATTTATTTCTGCAACAAATAACAACTTATCTATTCGTCATTAAAATTTTAATGCGTTTTTAATAATCACTTCATGAGTACAGCCAGTTTAGAGTTTACTCAATTACCTTATAGCTTTATTTAAATTTATTTATTTAAGAGCGTGCATTCAATTTACGACGAAGTTTCAGTTTTTCGGTGTTTTTGACTGCCCCTCACACGCATAAAATAACTAAATTAAATAAAACAATTAGAAATATATGAAGATAAACTCTTTATTTTGGACATAATTTTATAAAATTAAAGTTTTAAGTAGTACATTTGAGTAAATTTAAAGATTTCGGAACGCCGAATCGCAAAAATGCCGATTTTAGCTCACTTTGATAAAGAAAATAACAATTAAATCGTGTTAATATAGTTTAATTTCTATTTTTATAAAAAAGATTATAAAGTCCTTCAATGAAATATTGATAAAAAATAAAAAATATATGTATTGTTAACTGCATAAAAAATCTTTTAAAAATGACATAATTTACGTTTTTCAGTGCTGTATTTCTACTGGAAAAACTAAATTTCTTCGATGATATTATTTTTATAATTGATAATCATACTATTGGTAAGTTGACACTATTTTTTATTTAATTAAAAAACGATGTTTATCCCATTATTCAATTTTTTAAAAATTACTTGTTTTCAACCAAGCGCACGCGTCATGTAAATCGCGATCTATTTAGTACCCGCTGAGAATTCGTGAGGGGAGGTTGTGTCGCTCTGCGCGGGACCATCAAAGTATAAAGGTTCACCGACCTGGTCCGCTCATGGACTTATAGTGCGACTACGCAGAATTGACGCTTTGACGAGCATTAATATTTTTATGAGAAATGGGGGAAATTTACAGAGATTATATTATGTCGATTACAAAGTTCATAATATTTATATAGAAAAAAAAATATTAAGAGGTTACCACAAAAATGGTGTGTAATTTGTTCAGAGTTTATTTATAAAATTTAAAATTTATATAATAATCATCATCAGCCCCTGTGTGTCTGTTTCTCATATCGTAGCTCCTAAATGCATCACAGATTTTGATGCGGTTTTCTTAAGCAGAAAGCTGGTGTGGTTTATATATTTAAAAATTATACTAATCATCATCAGCCCCTGTGTGTCAGTCTGTAATATCACAGCCCCTAAATTAATCAAAAGATTTTGATGTCAATTTCTTTTGTTGAGAGCTGATGTGATTTGTATATTTAAAAATTATACTAATCATCATCAGCCCCTGTATGTCTGTCTGTAATATCACAGCCCCTAAATTAATCAAAAAAATTTTATGTCAATTTCTTTAGTTGACAGCTGATGTGGTTTATATATTGAAAAATAATACTAATCATCATCAGCCCCTGTATGTCTGTTTGTTATATCGCAGTTCCTAAATGATTGACAAATTTTGATGCGGTTTTTTTTAGTTAAAAGATGGTGTGGTTCATATATTATTTAAAAATTATACAAATCATCATCAGCCCCTGAGTGTATGTCTGCTTTAATGTAACTGTCATCAATATAACCGAGTATCTGGGGGCACGGCAGTGCTTCTGTCAACTTGAGCACGGCCGTACCATCAATTTCTCGTAGCAGTTTAGGCCATTTTCAACTCCCTATAACTTTGTTGTGGATTAAAAGAAGCCTTCATTTTTAGTTACTAGGAAAGCATTGTACAAACACAGTATATTTCAAATGTAATTCAATTTGAAACAGAAGTTACATAATTATAACTTGTCAAACTCCTTACTTTTGTCACTGACTCAATCACTCACTGACCGATCATCAAAAGTATTAGGCACTTCTAGCAGACATAGAAGCTTCACATTTGGAATACAAGTAGTGTTTAGTGTATAAATAAGGGAAAAACCTAAAAAAATATTTCTGTAGAATTATCTAGACTAACTGCATAATTAACTTTGTAATGTCATTTAAATGTATAGGATTACAAAGCTGTATTTGCCCTTTTGACAAAAACACGCGTTTAGTAAATCTTCTACAAAAAGAACTGAGATCCCATCAAAAACATATCTTGTAAAAATTGCCAAGTCTCGCTACTTAGTTCTTCTACAGTAAAAACTTGTGAGATACATGTTATGCCGGAAAAAATGTACATTACGGTCGGTCGTGTTGGCGGCTGCAAATTTTATGGCGAATAGAGCTATATGTAAGGAGTCACTAACCAAAATTAAAAGTTGCGGCAACTCCTAGTTTTTTAGTTTTTGAAAAAATAAAATTCGTATTTTTGTATGAATATTCGACTACTTTTGACGTAATTTTGACAATTTTTTTTATATAGCGCCAAAAGCCATTTTTATTCTAGTTCAATCACCTATTTTTCTTAACTAGATAATCGGGCAGAATTACGTCAAAAGTAGTCGAATATTCATACAAAAATACGAATTTTATTTTTTCAATAACTAAAAAACTACGAGTTTCCGCAAGTTTAAATTTTGGTTAATGACTCCTTACATATAGCTCTATTCGCCATAAAAATTGCAGCCGCCAACTCAACCGACCATAATGTACATTTTATCCAAATAATCTTTAATTTTATTTCATTTTCATTCAATAATCAGACGGTTGCAAAATGCTAGTTAGTATAGTGACAGCATTTTTGTCACTGAAAAAAGCATGTCCATCCCGACTACCCACTAAAAATTGGTATTTTAGTACATTTTAGTGGGTAGTCGGAAGTGGGTCAGTAAAATATTTAGGGACAAACATTTCTGGACATCAAAGATGAAAAATAAATAACTTGGTATATTTTTATTAAAATTAGGTTGTTGAATTTTTTATTCTCATTACTTACTTATCCTAAATTATAAATGTGAAAGTTTGTTTGTTTGTTCGTGTGTTTGTTTGTTACTTTCTTCACGTCTCATCTACTGACCAACCACCATGAAACTCTTTTCACACAATCATCGCGAAAGTTATTCCCGACGGTTAGACAGTAACGCGGACTGAGCCGCGGGCGATTACTAGCATGTCGAGTATGTATAATTTGTATTTTATAACTTAAATACCATTTAATTTTATAGAAGTATTGAAATGGTAGGTAATATTAAAATTCATTAGGATCAAACTACCAATATTACTCGCGCGCGCTACGTACGCTCGACCTAGCGTTAACCCACACATGCGTGTTGTTATGCGTCTGTGCGAGTCGATATCGTCTCTCGCGGCGATTTCGACTTGATGAAATTTGATTGCGCGCTCTTAGTGACCACTGTAGGCTTACAATATTAAATTAAATCACAGTATTTTATCAGTTTTAAATAATGTACAGTTCTTTAAGTGTTTCAAAATATTTTTTAAACATACAGGAAAGAGTTAATTTGAAAAATACTAATGTGATTTTATAATAGTTGAACTCAAATGTAATTACTGAGCCCAGCAGGCTTGACCGACTCCCGACACAATCGAGAATCAAATCAGATCGATCTCAACGGCTTTTGGTATTTTATTGGGTGGATTACTTTTAAACTAACCAGGATAAAAAAATCGTTATATCGTAACTTTTTGTACTCCCGATCATATTAATCGACTGAGAATCAAAATAAACAAACATCAATTGTTTCGGGAGTACGTGGCATTATCGAATCTGAATCAAAATCGAATCAGTTTGTAGAGTAAGCCCCCTGATTCAAGATGCCATCAATATTTATCGCTTACGAAGTTCGAAAACAAAATGTATGGAATTTGACATAAGCTTCGCAAAATGACATACGAATTCGCTCGTCATTTAGCGAAGCTTATGTCAAATTCCATACATTTTGTTTTCGAACCTCGTAAGCGATAAACGGCGATGGCATCTTGAATCAGGGCTGTTCTCATAAAGGTAATCAAGTGTGTGTTTTTAAAAAACCTTTTGAACCAAATAATTGCCTTGTGAATGGGAAGTTGTTGAAAGTTCACGTCGGCCTTACCGTATCGGCCTTCAGGCACAAGCCGATTGAAATTTCACGTTGCCGGTAAACATTCACTGGGGTGTTTATTTTTAGCCTGAACGTGGTTGTTCCTCAATCTTCTATCCCACTCTTACTTCATAAGTTCTCAGTTTACGCCATAACTGTCCAAATTCTAAGTACTTGGCGATTGGCCACGTACGACACCTACTTTATGGCAGTGGTTAAAATACATAATATTATCTATACTACTACTAATATTATGAAGCGGAAGAGTTTGTTTGTTTAAACGCGCTAATCTCAGAAACTACTGGTCCGATTTAAAAAAAATATTTTTTTGTTGGATAGTTCATTTATAGAGGAAGGCTTTAGGCTATATAGCATTACGCTGCGACCAATAGGAGCGAAGCGTCAGAGAGAAATGTTGCAAAAACGGGGAAAATCACATTCGGAGACTTTCGTTGCGTGCGCTTCATAAACGGTTTAAGCCACTCAAAAACCACGCGAACGAAGTCCCGGGCACAGCTAGTAATATATAATATGTCGCAGTCATCTGGTTGAATCTGTTTATTTGATTAAATAACTAGTGCGGTCATTGAATAGGGTCAAACAGCTCGTACAGATAGCAATATGTTGATATATTTTTTGATTAATTTACTTTAATGTGCGTTATTCTTCGAAAATAAAAACATTCGGAAATTTTGAAGTTTAAAAATAAAATATTAAATAGCTGTCCTAGTCTCGGATTGATTGAATTTGTTACTAAAAATAGAATTCGATGAACGCGCTAGTCATTAAATCAAATATCAGATTAAACCAGATGACTGCGACATGTATTTAACATTTTCTGTAAAAAATCTTAAACCCGACTACCGCAGATTACAAAAAAATAGATTGTTATAATTGTTTTATAATCTGCGCCGACTTTACTGGCCAGATCCGGGATAATATTATGAACTCATAAAAATCAGATCTGCAGTTTAGCTAATGTGCCAACATAATGCTAAAATAATTCATCTTCTTTTATCTTCGCCGTAGTCGGTTAAAAACGGTTCGTTGTAATTGACATCTAATTGGTCTCATCTATTATTAGTTTTAATTATCAGACAATTAGGGACAACACAGAATGTAAATACCCAAAGAGGTTCTTAGTTATTGCGTATTGAGATAATGTTACATCAATTAAGTACCTATTATCATATTAACGTTATCCCGCAACTGCTGCAATACTCAAAAGCTACTCAAAATTAAGGGTTTTTATATACTTTTATTGTTTTAGATACTTTTACAGCTTAACCCCTAGACTATCATACTCAATAATTCTAGGCGCTAGATTTATTGTAGAGCGACAGCAGTATGCTACTTAAACCATGATTAGCATGAAGTTATTTTGAAACTCGGTTTACTCAGTTCGCTTTGATGAGGAAACAAAGAAAATGTCTTTATACCTTCAGCTGTCAGTGATGTCCTTTGTTTCGCAAATCAAAGCCACAAATTAAATTTTAAACAAAGAAAAATACCTGTAAAGTGTAGTGTACATGTTAAAAAAGATAACGGAAATGAACTCTTGATGTTCGTCATGATCTTCAGCCTGTCGGTAGGTAGGCGCTAGGACTACTAGGGTTGCCAATTTTAGTACCCATTGACTATACTTTGAGCGCTAATAAGTAAACTATCGAGCGTTTTACTATGTTTCCTCTAAGTGTCTGGATAAAGGTTGTCAATTTCTAAGTATGGACAAAAAACCTTTATGTTATGACAAAAAGTCCACGGTTACCTTTTGACTACCCTACCGTGACTAGGGTTACCTTTTGTTGTAAAATTACTATATGTTGCATTTTTTTAAAGTAAATATATTTTTCAACATCAAAGGTGGCAACCCTAGTCAGTCGGACTTTTAGTCACGAGATAAAGGTTGAACATAAGACACTGGCGGTATTATAAAGGTGCGATTCCACCGGTGTTCTGAACTATTGCGAACATTGTGCGTAACATATGTTTGTTCCGGTGGAGTTGCTAACGCAACATTAACAAATTGGAGCACATACAAATTGGCACAGCTGGAATTCTGAAAAAAATGTTGGCTAACAAATGTTCTGATCACTATTTTGGTGGAATCGTACCTTAAGACTCGTGATAACATACGACAGAAATTTAAAAACACAAGCGCAAAACGCAAGCAATATCGGAGGTGTTTTTAATCTCTAATCCGACCAGAGAAATTCCGGATAAAGTTCCGTTATTTAAGCAAATACAGCATTGAAAAAAAAATACATATCCGATACGTTTTTTTAAAGGTTGGCATGTTTTATGTTTGTAGCCTTGTCGATATAAATTGACAATTTACGTTGAGACTATTTGTTCCGAATACTAATGTGTTCGATTTTCAGCGTCGTCAGCCCTGTTACTACCAGAGTTCTATTTTGAGTTCTCTGATTTTTCCGGTAATCCGGAAAACCAATGTCTAGTCCCAGCCTTAAGAGGAAACACTACGGGCGAGGAGAAATGCAAAATAGGTATGTATTTGTAGTCTATTGCTGTCCCGCAACTGCCCGATCAAACCGATAGAGACAACTGCAGCCATGTTTCGATTTTATCATAAAATCCAATTTGTTTCCTAGATGTGTTTAAAGTAGTTTAAACACAGCCGAAAATCTGGCCATATTTTTAGGTTTTTGAACGTCTATATAATATATCTTAACAAATAATTTATGAAAAAAAGGAAAAAATAGGGACGTAGATATTCAGGAAAAAATTTATACTCTAGTGGATCAGAAAAAAAATTGTCATCCAGGAAAAAAACAGGGGTCGCGTACACCCCTGTTTCTGTATGGATAAACAGCCAGCGTGTTTCCTCTTAATTATATCTTCTGAAGTAACCCTAACTAAATTACCAGTCTTGAGTATGCACTACGTACCTATAAGAATAACTAAGAATAGTATCATGTTAGGTATTCAGAATGATGATAAACATGTTCGGTTAGCAATAGTTGTTAGCTACTATAGATAATTATTTCACGACAAAAATCCATAACCAGGTCAGTAAACAATGTGGTACCTAGTTGATAAACAAACAAAATGAAAATAATAAACGCGAAAGTTTGTAAATACGGACGCATGTGGATGTTTATTACTCTTTCACGTAAAAACTACTGAACGGATTTTGATGAAATTTGGTATGGTAGTAAAACACATGTTGGATTAACGCATAGGCTACTTTTTACCGCAACTAGATGTACGGTTCCCTTGAGCTGAGGTGTCATTTTACGCGTAAGAAGTAGCGGGACACGTTTAGTATCTACACTAATATTATAAAGAGGAAAGATTTGTATTTTTGTATGTAACGACTTAACTCAAAAAGTACTGGACCAATTTTAATAATTCTTTTTTCATTAGAAAGCTACATTATCACTGAGTAACATAGGCTATATGAAAATCAATTGCTGTTCGTTAGTCTCGCTAAAACTCGAGATCAGCTGAACTGATTCGGCTATTTTTAGTCTTGAAGTATTCATGGAAGTCCCTATTCATGGAAGTTTATGAGAAGAAAACTAAGTAGTTAAGACGCTAATTGGAACATACCGTCTGCTATTAGTACATTCAAAACAATTTTTTTCTTTATCTTTTTGATACGAATTGTGACTCAACAGCATTGTTTTATTTTAGAACAGAATTTTAAAGATTTTCTCATGATATAATGGACATTCCATTACAGATTATCACATATTGTAATAATTGAAGATAATTATTATACTAAACAAGTCATAATGTTTCCAAACTTTATGTCGAAAAAACAAATAACGTATTAAAATTCAGCTACAAATTAAAATACATTATAATGTGCGATATAAACGTGTTAATAGAAGGCCCCTTATCAGCCACTACCCTCATGACTAAATGCAAAAAACTAGCGTTATTAAAAAAAACTTACTGCTTTTTCGTCCCTCCCGGACTTTGTACGTGAGGTCTGTGAATGCCAGGTCCACTGGTGGCCGCTTGGGCAGATGTGTCAGCCTCTTGGTCTGCGCGGGCACTATGGTCACCCCCGTGTGACTCCCCTTCCTGTCGGGGATGAGGGAATTAGTCTCCATGGGCCCAGCGCACTCCAAATCCACTGTCATTTTACACAATGAAACTTATTATCTACGTGATAAGGAAGATGTGGCGTAACACGTGCTACCAGCCACACTACCGCGCACAGACTGGTGGTGCGGAGTGTGGACGGACTGTGCGAGTATTTCCGAGTACACTCGATTACTTGAAACGAGTGGAACATCGATTTGTGACGAAGTCGGCTAAAGGATGACAGTTATTGTGTATTGGGTATAAAAAGCTTTAGCGATAACCTACGGACCTCAGAAGACTTTGAGAAGTATCTTATACTTAGCACTGTATCAGTGCTTACTGCTTACCAATATTGGCGAGATGCTATCTGTAATTAATCGATAATTTCAATGATTAATCGATAAACAATCGATATCTAATGCCTATCCTAACGTACTAATAATTACTGGTTGCTAGTTGGCCATGTTGTGACGTCGTGCACATTTGAACTTTGCGCCTGCGCCACGGACGCAAGTATCGTAATCACAATAACAACATTTTTAAAAAATAATTAGCACAGACGACCTCTGTAGCGCAGTGGTTGAGCGCGTTGGTGCTCGAGCGAGAGGTCGCGGGTTCGAATCGCGCCGAAAGAAAAACTGTGTACCCAGGAACCTAATATATAATGAAAATATTAAATATGTGTTAATGTATTAAATATATTTCCGTTGTCTGGTACCTGTGACACAAGGTTCTTCAGGTTCAGACACTTATAACGGGGCTAGATTGACGTGGTTTAAAGTCTCCATAGATATAATTATTATTATATTATTACGTTTTTTCAACTCTACCAACTGTTTGTTGTACTCAACTTGTGCATGTAAATAAAGTGTGTTATTTATGAAAATCTGTAGTTAATCTTAACTATCTCTTTCTATTTCATCTCTACAGCACACAGTAGTCAAATCAAATCATAAAAGTATTTTTTTACAGAAATTGAAAGTTGGTCAAACAGAAATAAATATTTAATCTTAGGCCAATACTAAAATTATACAGCTTATCTACAAAGTTTCTTATGTATGATATATATCTTATAATTTGATATAATTTGCCCTTGTCAAGTGGAATGTGCCCGTAATGAGCATTCTTGTGAGTTACAACATATTTACAACTTAATTTTACTATTCTTTCAGTATTGTGTGAAAAAAAAACTGTCACTTATTTCTATTCTATTATATTAATTTAGTAGTTATTAAAATGTAGTTTAGTTCAAGTATTGGTAAAGCTCTCTTCAGGACTATAATTCAAACTATATTTTTTGCTTTTACCAAAATTGTGAGACCTTATATATGAGAGTTATATTTTGGATGTAAATCATATTATAATAATATAGGTAATACAGTATCCCCCTGCTTGATATTTCTCATCTAATTTCCCTCCATAGGACTGCTGGACGAAATTTCTTATTGTATTATGTAGTAGTTCTGTGTCATTTTTTTTTCTATATGTACCTATTAGTTATATCTTTTTTATCATTGATGAGTACAATGAATTAGTATATAAATAAATAAATAGTTATAAAATGTTTTGACAGTGGATATACATTAAAAATTCATTTGAAGTTATGAATTAATTGTTGTAAATTGTTTGAGTGTTAAGGCTGTGGCTATTATGAAGATATAAAGATGGGAGTAATAGTATCATCCCACAAGTTAACCTCCGATAAAAACATTTATTTACAAATTTTAGCCCAAATAGGGTTTTTATGAGCATTATTATGTAATTTACGTTTTTATTTCCATGTTGAAACTGGTTTGAAATAACATAGTACTGTCACCTACTTTCTTACTTTGGTTATGCAAGCATTTTCTCACACTGTTGGAGTTTAAAACTTAAGTGCTCGATTTCATGGCAATATAATGTTGGCATGGCAAAATAAATTATTTAAAAGAGGTTTAACCACTAGAAAAGAAATCCCTTCAAAATATCAAAAAAACAGCAATAAGTATTGCTAAACATGTATAACCAAACTGAGGTAGTTGAGTGGTATTGAAAAACAAGACTTGTGACTAAACAAAGTTAAAACTTAAAAACCTTGCAATGCAACGGATAAGTAAGGAGGTCAGGGAGCTAAGACCTGTGTTTTGTGCGTTCTAGATTGTTGTTTAAGCTTACCCCAAGTTATTTATCAGAAACTTATTCTCCATTATTACTAACGATTACTGCACTTGATTATGATTAAACACTACACATTAGTTTTTTTGAAAGAGTAAACACGTAAACAGCAATAAAATGTCGCGTTTTATATTTGCTTTGATAATTGCGAGAACTAAGAAATAAAAATCCAGTGATGTCATCCATATGTCAACTGTCAAAATAAAAATGTCAAGTGTCAACACCAGTCAAGTGTCAACATGAGATTAGAGATAAAACATCACGTCATGTCACCCATTAAAAATCGATATAAACGATTAATATCGACAACAATTATTAATATAAACTAAATAATATATCATTTGCTTAGTTTCATCTCGATAGTTATACCTTCTTATGGAAAGTGTTCAAACATCATAGGGTGTTAGGGCTTAAGCGGACTGCGGAGGATATTATTATTTTTTATTTGCGAGGGACAAGCCGGACAACAAGTGGAATGTGAATTCTATACTTACAAGAATGAAATAAATTTACAGTCTTAATATAGTTGATGCGCAATAACACTTTCTAGTTTTTAAACTTGCTCCATAGAAATAGGATGCTTTAGTTATTAATCTGAGAGTTGCTCGAAGCACACGTCATGAGTCTCATGACACTCAAAACATACTCAATGTATAATTGTTTTTGCCTAAACTTAGATATGAATTTCGATAAAATAGTTTTATCTAAATAAATTTGGTCTATTCTTCAGTATAAATAAACCATTTCAACATATTTAAGATGTCCTCGAATGAATGTTTTTGATTCTCGATCTCGGTTGATAAATGGTGTAAACCTTTGGTGTAAACCATAATATTTCTTTATTCGAGCTCTACTCAAAGGACAGCACTATTGACAGCGTGTCTACTGATTTTGAGGTTTTAATTTGTGTTGTCAGTATCATAAATCATCAGTCCCGTAATAAATGTTTTTTAATAAAACAATACATTAATTAATGATAATAATAATAATTTAATTTTTTCCATTATTGTAATATTGTGTACTTGACCTTAGCTAGTCATAACCTATAATCTGTACATACATAAAAGAACGTCATATACTACTTATAAACAATATACAGGGTGTTTTGCACATGGACCGACATGATTTTTTGGGGGGTGGGGGGGTCATGTGCTATTTTCCCCCGTGAGACCCAATATCCTAAGTCTCACGGTAGTCTAGATATGTTTTTTTTTATTTTTTTTGAAATCTACCCGAAATCTTGCCTTTAAATCGTCCTAACTTTTTTGTTTGTGGTTATAATACCACAAAACAAAGTATGCTTGTATTCTACAATGTTTTCTAATTCTAAATAAATCATTACATGTTACAATTGATATCCACAAAAAAACTTCTGAGCTTTCAAAGTGGTAAATCGGTGTAAATGTTATGAAAAGTGACAACTTATCAATTCATTTAAAAAAAAACTAAAGTTCATTTTGAATTTAGCTTTTTATTAAAAAGTTCTTTACTTATTACCCTTTCTAACGATATGCTACATGACAGAAATAATACATCAGGGGTCGACCTAAGAGATACTTTGTTGCTAGGGTCAAGATAATGAAAATACATTTTTTATGTTAAGTTGTTTTTATTAAATTAAAATTACAAAGTTTGCTCGAATTGGCCGCCTCCACACCTTATGCATGCACGACACCTTTTTCTTATTTCCGAGGTTGTAGTTAAAAGCCGCATTTCCTCTTGCATTTTTACGAATGCTGTGTTTATTCGTTCCACTAAAATTTCTTTTGTGGGCACCTCTGTTGCATACACTAACTCTTTTGCACGTCCCCATACGTAGAAATCCAGGGGTGTTAAATCTGGGGACCGTGCTGGCCATGGAATGGGGCCAGCTCTACCAATCCACGAGTTTGGAAATGCATTATTTAAATGCTCTCGTACCGTTCGTTGGTAATGTGCCAGACAGCCATCATTTTGAAAAACAATTGGCACATCTTCTAAAACTGGTAGTACCAGTTCAGGTAAATCATTTTGAAGAAACTCTAAATAATTGTTTCCATTGAGTCGTTCTGGCAAAAAATATGGGCCGACAAGATTTCGCCCAATAACACCAGCCCAAACATTTACGCTGAATTTTCGCTGAAAGGAAGTCTGCCTTTTTTTGTGCGGATTTTGGCCCCTTTTCTCCCAGTGATGCAAATTGTGCAGATTTGCTATGCCTTCATGGCTAAAATTTGACTCGTCAGTCCATAAAATTCTTTTCAAAAAGTCGCTATCTTCAACATCTGTGTGCAATAAAAATCGGCAGAACTCTAACCGTCTTGCATTGTCACCCTCTTCGAGACCTGGAACAATGAATGAAATCCGTGAGTTTGTGGTAATAACTGCATAAACGCGATATTTCTTTCTTTTAATTGAGCTCACGCAAAGAACTTCTTCAGTTGTCCGAGAAACATAGCAAGAAAGGAATTCAACAAATCAATTACAACAATAAAAAATAAAAAATAATAAGAGTAAAAGTGAACACATTAAGATTTGAAATCAAGTAAAATGTTTTAATGTCACATTTTAAATAAGTAGTAAGTACTGTAAGTTGTTACCTTGAACAGGAGTGTAATGAAATGCGTGCCTTCCATCTGCCCGAAGAACGGACCAGACTTTCCAAACTGATACGTTAAGTCCGTCAGCAACAACTCGTATGCTTGTTGTAGGATCGTCATCAAAAGCTTGAAGGATTCTCTCATCAACTTCAACATTATGTTGCCTCACATTCACTCGGGGCTCCCGAAAGTTTAAGTTTCCGGTCTCCCTCAGACGTCGATAGGTAGTTGAGAAGGTCTCGTGGTGAGGTAACCGTCGATCAGTGTAGCGTTCTTGATAAATTCTTCGTGCTTCATGCGAATTGCAATCAGCTTTACCATACGCCAACATCATGTCAGCATACTCCTCGTTACTGAAGTTCGCCATTGTAACGAATACGCAAAGATAAACACAACAAAAACGTAACAGTTCAACAACAGATTTAACAAAAAAACAATAACAAGACTTTAATTTGATTACGATAGAACAACGGGAAAAGTACGGGCACTTCGAATCGCAGAGTAATCTCGACTGATTCCCGGCAAGTGACCTTCACTCACTTTCAACTCGATAGACAAAGACAACAATAACTGTACTACTAGTAAGAAAGGGACTAACTTTTTACCTGCTGCTTGATAATCCGCGTTGACTGGTTACATTGTTCAAACTAGTTACATTGTTAGAGAGCGTGTTCAGGCAAACGAAGCTTAATTTGACCACTTTAAGAATGGTTTCTTATATCATGTAGCATATCGTTAGAAAGGGTAATAAGTAAAGAACTTTTTTAAAAAAAGCTAAATTCAAAATGAACTTTAGTTTTTTTTTAAATGAATTGATAAGTTGTCACTTTTCATAACATTTACACCGATTTACCACTTTGAAAGCTCAGAAGTTTTTTTGTGGATATCAATTGTAACATGTAATGATTTATTTAGAATTAGAAAACATTGTAAAATACAAGCATACTTTGTTTTGTGGTATTATAACCACAAACAAAAAAGTTAGGACGATTTAAAGGCAAGATTTCGGGTAGATTTCAAAAAAATTAAAAAAAAACATATCTAGACTACCGTGAGACTTAGGATATTGGGTCTCACGGGGGAAAATAGCACATGACCCCCCCACCCCCCAAAAAATCATGTCGGTCCATGTGCAAAACACCCTGTATACATAGTACTACAAGTATTTTAATAAACATAAAAAGTGTCTGTTTGTAACTTTCACTATGCAATCTTTTTCTAAATGTAATATGAAGGATATTTTAATGGATACTGTAGTATGCACATATAAGAATTGACTCTGTGTACCGCTAGTAATAACTACCATATCTCTCAGGCACGTCTGTCTATCACTACGGTTATGGTAATACTATCCCCACTCTCTGTGTCCTGTACATGGTATATATTCCGGCGGTAAAGAGGCAATAGTTATCAAACACTACAGATACTAAAAACGAAAATTCTATTTAAAAAATGTGTGCCTGTCTGTTCCAGCTGATCTCTGGAACTCTGTATTTTGATGAGACTTTCACGGTTAGATAGCTACATGGACTACTATTCTTCATTATCATGTTCATCGTCAGACTGATTGTTATAGGTCTTTCACTGGCAGATATTACATGTTATAAAGAGTAACCACTCTTCTACACTCAATTACACTTACCACCACATACAACCCGTAAAGCTCAACGCGAAACCCGGAACCCGCAAGACAGAATCCGCAACGTAGAACCAGCAACCCACAACCTGGAACCCGCAATCCGCAGCATGAAACCTTCAACGCGGAATGTGCAATACAGAACCCAAAACACGAAAAACGGAACCCTCAATGTGGAACCCGGAACCTACAACGCGGATACCATAATGCGGAACTTTCAACGTGGAACCCGCAACCCGGAACACGGAACCACCAACCCGCGATTCAGAACCCGCAACCGCAATGCGAACCAGCACTTAGAGTGCGTGCCCTTCAGGCGAAATATAAATCTAGGTAGTAGTAGACTATTTAAAGTTATTTATCATCCGTAGGCCAAGCAGGAACATTTTCATAGCAACGTATGCTAACATAATGATATTAATTGTATGAGAAGCATGACAGCGCTGATGACTATTGACATTCCATAACGTAAACGTTATTTTGTTCTAACTGTCAATGATCCTGGACATGGATGTGTATTAAATTTGTGTTGATTATGATAAAAATCTTAAATGTGTGTATAGTATAAAAGTATTAAATATATTTCCGTTGTCTGGTACCTGTAACACAAGTTCTTAGGATACTTAGCACGGGGCCAGAGACACGTGGTGTGAAGCGTCCATAGATATTATAATATTATTATTATTATATACTTTCAAAGTGTATTACAAATATTTAGCTAT
The DNA here is from genome assembly GCA_905187575.2 of Celastrina argiolus. Lineage (NCBI taxonomy): Eukaryota > Metazoa > Arthropoda > Insecta > Lepidoptera > Lycaenidae > Celastrina > Celastrina argiolus. The sequence continues at coordinate 17,817,907 of LR994579.1, forward strand.
TTACATTTAAAATAATTTATTTAGATTTACCTTAAAATTGCCATAAATAAAGTTAATTTCCCTGCAAGTTAAAAATATTTTTTAATATGGTCACATCGGTCTGCGTAATCAAATGGTTGTCAATCAACAGCTGCGATTTTTATTACGTCAAAACTTTAAAATTCAAAACAATGATGTAAAATCAGAATCAATATTGTTCGTGTTAAATAATGAATCAGCATTTTAATTATTGTTAGTCGAAATTGCTAAAATGGAAAGCGTTACGGTGCGTATAATATTAAACATATTTTATTTGTGAATACGTCTTTGTTGTTATGTGTTAATCGTATTTCCCTTTGTTTCAGAATTTTTCTGTATCGCTCATAAAAGGGTTTATAGACAGTCTACGTGGCGTAACTGTGCTTCTATATTTAGATAAAGAAATTAATGAACGCGCACTTAGCCGTTCACCGCAATTAGAGTTCGAAAAACATAAACAGAAGCCAACTAAAGTTAAACAGTAAGTCATACAAACTTTCAAATCTAACTGTTCATAATGATTTTAATATTATTATAATGTTCCGCTAAACCCTAACTATTTATCACTTCGTTTAATTAAAAAATTACTAATTATTCTCTCTCACTAATAAAGTCTTATACAGACATAAGACTTCAAGACTTGTAAAGTACATAATTTTTATATTTCACCTTTCTGATGTCAAATAACTTAGATTAGTTATTTGATGAATTATTTCTCAATCATATCGGTTAATATAGGTAAACATAAAAAACATAAACACTTTTCATGATTGTTATGTTACTATATTGATAAATAACTATTTGGCTACCAGCCTAGGAAGATTGCCAACTTAAACACCTGTTATGTTATCCATTTTGAGTTGAAATTTATACTGATTTTATAAAGAGAAAATATTTTTTGTTTGCATGTTTGGACCAAATTTTATGAAATTTGGCATAGATATAGATTATGGGGAAGCCCATATTATGCTTCTTTTTACCCGACTTCGGCGAAGCCAAAAGGAAGGGTAATGATTTTGGCAGTCTATGTATGTATGTATGTATGTATGTATGCATGTATGTATGTATGTATGTTCCCTCGTAGCGGCTAAACTACTGGCCCGAATTTGATAAATGAGGTGTCAATCGATTTGTATTAATGCCGCGGGTAACAAAGGCTATATAATTTTTTGAAAAATTTTGGACTTTGAAAATTATACCTCAAAAACTATCTCCAAAAAAAATTAAATTAAGATATTTGTCTCGTGTTTGGTATCAAAAGATAGGTCTTGGCAAGCACATTACGAATATGTATTTATATTTTTATTTATTATTATATTTTATTATTAAATTCAAAATAAAGGTTTAAAATGCGGACGTGCAAGTAGTATCTAGGAATTGATATTTTCTATGTAATGGACAATTAAATAAAAATATAATAATTATTATATTTGATGTGAAAACAGAAAAATATTAAATAAAAAAAAAGATTAAAAAACTATAACCCGACTTCGCAAAAAATGGGTCTAAAAAGTCTGAAACAAGAAAATAATTCAATTTGAAATCCAGAAATGCATAGGTACAAAAATGGTCAAGGTAGAGCCGTGGTCGTACCCGCTAATAAAATCTAAGCATTAGTTCACACCGAAATACGGTAGAAAAAAAAATTCAACGCCAAAAGCGGGTGCGACCACGGCTCTACCTTGACCATTTTTGTACCTATGCATTTCTGAATTTCAAATTGAATTATTTTCTTGTTTCAGACTTTTTAGACCCATTTTTTGCGAAGTCGGGTTATAGTTTTTTAATCTTTTTTTTTTTACTGTAGCAATGTACAGTTCTAGCAGTGTAAGTCATAGGCAACATTTTAAATTATAAAGGTACAGAGTAAAAGTAAATTCACACCACTAACCAAACTTACTTGTTTGGTGTGGTGAATGTTATAAGTACTTTTGGGCTGGGGACATTATTATAACACAGATGGGTCACAATAGATCCAAAGGGGTTCAGTGGCACCAGGGCTTGACAAGGCCTTTAATATACAGGCCAACATAAGTCACATTCAATGATTGCCTCAATTTTAACATTATTTCATAATATAAATATTTTTAGTTATATTTTTGAAATAATATTTATTATAAAGCACACTGACAAACGTTTTGTTTATTTTTCAGAGAATCAAAAGTACTTACTAGGGTGTTGCAGTCCTGCATACTCAATGGATTTATATTTTTACTTAGCATACTCGTGTTTGAGTATGTGTTGCTTCCGTCGGTGAAGTACTTAGTAATTGTAGTGTTCGGTCATGACCCGGGCGTAGCACACAATGTCTGGGGATGGATACAGCCGTTCCTATCTATGACATTCCGCATGATATGGGTTTTACCTCTATTCCTGCTTAGCAAGCTTGTAAATAGCTTATGGTTCCAAGTAAGTAAAAATTACATTATTTTGAACTGTAAAACTAAATTATAAGATATACCTGGGTTTCTAAATAATTCTTTCTTGATAAGATTTATATTATCATTATTATTATGACAAACTTTGTTGCACAGTATTTGAGTTGAGTGGTGTTGGTACTCAAACTGGATTTATTTTCAAATCCCACCAATGGAACAAAAAATTTTCTGTGTTCCTGGGTCATAATAAAATAAGAATCTTACGTATAAGTATAGTATGTATAAAATATATATTTCCATTGCCTGGTACCTGTAACACAAGTTCTTTGGATGCTTATCACAAGGCAAGATTGATGTGGTGTGAAGTGTACATAGATATTATACTATTATATTAAATAAGCAAATTTATTCTATGTGTTTTCAGGATATTGCTGACTCAGCATACAGACATAGACGTGGACGTCCACAGTTTATGTCAAGTGTCAGCAAAATAATTGCAGACTCCCTCTTCAGTTTACTGGTGCAAGCTCTATTTCTAGTTCAGGTAAGAATATATATTACAACTTTACCCCTTATAATAAAAATATTACACACTGTCTGAGCTATACAATTTTTGCTTATCTGATATAATTAATCACCTAATAGACAATGGCAAAACATTGTATATTTTTATTAGTAAAGGGATTAATGAAAAATGTAATTTAGAAAATTTTAAATGTACCTATCCAATTGTATTAATAGTTAGTACCTTGCTTAAAATATTTTCTATTTTATGTATTTCAAAATGTTTATAGATATAAATATAGTATTTATAGTCAACACTAATTTAAGCTTGATGTATATTAATATTTTTATTTCCAGAGTATGCTAGTCAATATGTTACCAATAACATACATAGGAGAGTTACTATGCCTAGTACATATGTGTCTCCTATACTCACTGTACTCATTTGAGTACAAGTGGTTTAACATGGGCTGGGAGCTCCATAAGAGACTGACCTTTATCGAGACCAATTGGCCTTACTTCTTAGGCTTCGGTCTGCCACTAGCAGTGCTGACCCAGATACCCCAGTCTTATATTATAAGGTGAGTACCGACTACTGGACGTATTTAGATAGCTATTCAAAATTTAACTTTATCCATTACACAAAAAGATAGAGTTTAAATTTCGCATTTCACTGATGTGCGCTGCCCTTGCACTGAAACATGTTCTTCTATATTATAATAAAATTCTTGCATGTGGTGCATATATCTCGGTATATTGGATATATATATCCTCTTATCATAATAAGCAGCTTAGATTTGATGATATTGTCAAGTTGCTAAGGCGACGAAAAATGCTGAGCAATTAATCTATTACTGTATTTTATAGACACAGTTATGTATCAGCAAAAAAGGAATATTTCTATGCGATCAATCGTCAGATAACTTTTATGTTATTCACAACTATAATAAATTCATCTTTGACAGTTTTTCATACACAATTTGTCAAAGTTAAGTACTTATTCCTCAGGTAAAAAATTTCTGATGATTGAAAAATGTGACCTAAGGTAAATTTTTAAAGTATAATAAATTGTCCACTTGTATACAGGATGATTTATGGTTCATATATCAAAGCGAATACAGTGTAAAGAGAAGGACGCGTAGAGCATTTTTTGTTTTGGCACCTCATTACTTACCATAACGCAACAAATCACGATTTAAGATCTACATAAAAGTGACAAAACAGATGAGTTTCAATCCTGGTCACACAAGTAACTAACTGGTCTTAAGTCACACAAGTAACTAGGAGCCAGCGAGCCCCAGCATAGAACGATTCAGTCCTTGTGGTCTTTTTCGATCTTTGATTTTTTTTGAGTTACTTGTATATTAAGTAATTTATAAGAGATGCCAAAACGAGAAATGCTCTAGGCATAATTCTCTTCACACTATATTCGGCTTAATATATGAACCATGTATGGCCTTGTATATTAATTACTAATATCTACAACATAAATATTTCTACAAATGTTTAATTGCGTGTTACAAGCTAAAGAACAATTTATATGATCGCATAAAATTCTTTTGTGCTTAATAACATGGTTAACCAGCAAGTACTTGTTTCTTGACCTTAACATGCAGGAAAGGTTTCTTGTTTATATTCATTATGCTTATGAGCAATAACTTAAGATCTTGCAACTCTTTTTTGTTTTGTTTCAGTGGTTGTGTTTTCTCAATATTCTTCCCTGTATTCATATTGAGTGGGAACGAAGCGACGCCAGTCACTGGAGGGTAAGCTATACAATTTTTTGTTCCTGCCTGTCAACTGTCAAGTGACTTTTCTAACGTTTCAGTAGAAAACATTGTTTAAAATAAAGAGTGTTCAAATAATTTTACTAGTAAGGTAAATGTTGAGTAAGAATAGCTACTAAGTACATAGCGATGTCATAGAAATAGATAATATATTATGTCAACCCTAGCATCTTTTAACTACTCTTTGTATGTCTATTAAACTTTCTCTCGATAATAATCAACATAATAACAATATAAATTTGCCCGACTTTTAACGGGAAAGCAGAAAGGAGGGTTGTGTTTTCGAGAGTTTCCCTCGGTTTCTGAAAGGCTGATCAAATCGTCGATCAGCATTTAAGATAACAAGCCATTCGGAACGTTCATTAGTGAAGGTAGCGAGTGAGCGTTATATATTTATTAAAAGCAACTAGGGCCCAAATTTCTTGTTAGTTTACATTTGACTTATGTGTCAGTAGAAAATTTTAGTTTATTTTTTACAATCCACTTTATTATATAATAATATTCATCTTACAAGAACTCTCATAAAGTATTCTAGTATCGGCGAATCTAATTTATCAGCCAACATCTTTGGGACATGACTATTGGTGTTCGATCGCAGTCTGCTCAAGAGGGACCATGTCTTTTTTCTTATAATGGCATAAAAATAATGTTATGTATTTATCTATGTATAATTGTTTGGCACGCTCTGCAGCCTGAACGGCTCGATGGATTAAGTTAAGGAGTCATTAAATTCGTGTTTATAGGCACACAAATTGTGGATTATTAGCGCCAAAATAAAATATATTATGTTTTTGTTTTTTTTATTTGAAAAATACTTACACAGACTGTTTATTGTTAAAGACACACAAATGGTGGATTATTGGCGCCAAAATAAAAAGCATTATTTGTTTTTTTTTTAATTTAAAAAATGCACAGACATGCGGTCGGATGTTTTATTTTTTTTTTTATTTTTATTTTCTTGTTTCCAGTGAGTATCCCCTGCGGCTGTTTTCGCCCGTGGTCGCGATATCAAACGGCATGTTCCGGTTCGTGAAGAACAACGCCAGCGACGACCGCAGCAGGTGATTGCTGAAAATACTCAAACCACTGAACTTATGACGTGTCCCGAGTGAGAGTTTTGTTGCAAATATTAATTGTTCATATGGAATATAATAGTCGTAATGTGTTGATTCAATACATCTTCTTGCAATTACAATAATTTCAGTATAAACTGTTGAATCAGATACATTTTGAACTTTAAAGAATCATTGTTTATTTCTCACTTGGCGATTTACGGTGAAGGTTATAATGTATGCTTTGCCATTTTTTTATTACCTTAATATATAAAAATATGTATCACAATACACTAAACTAAAATCACAAAAACATAAACAAAGCATAAAATGTTTTGTAAAATATAAATAAAAACATAGTTTCATGTAAAATTCACAATGCTAGTTTACCTACAAAATATAAACCTAATTAAGCATATAAAAATATAGGTGCTATTGTATAGACTCATGCTAATTAATGAATAGTACGTAAATGTTGTTATAATTCTAATACGACTTAAGAACTGTATCACTGTTGTCCTCTTTTACTAAAAGAACACAAAAGATTTTCCTTAGAAGAATCACAGCATTATTTATGTGACTTGCTTTATACAATAAAATTCAGGCCAACTCTCTTGCACCTATGCTGCACGTGTAGCATGACCATCGTAGAAATAGTAATCGTAGAAAAGAATAAAATACTGACAGATTGTAAAAAAAAAAAAAAAAATTCTTTCTACATCTGTCATTTGAGATTTATGATAGACATTACAAAATGATAGACAGATTTCTTAATTTTTCATTTTGTTTATCAATATCAATTATTTCGTAGAATAAAACCATATCTATGGTGGTCATAATATAGAGTACATCGTGTGTAATTTTAACCCATACGTAAACAAACCCGTCTATGACACAACCATAGACTTAGTTAGTGATGCGAATAAAATGCAATTATTGTTAAATGACTATGAATTCATAGATATAGACTTATATAGTCGGCAGTGTCAAAATGGTGTACTTTTACTGTGAACGTTTTTTTCGTTTGAAGTTTAAACTTTAAAATTTATAGTTAAAATGACTTATTGTTTATTTGATATAAAATGTATTGGATAATGTGAAGTATAATACTTTAATATTTCGGTGAAAGCGTTGACAAGTGTGCACAATAAGTAAATATGTGAAAATTTCGGTGTTTTTTTACGTTTAGGTTAAATTTAAAAGGGACGTACTATACGTGTGCTGACGTCAATGATCGTTTGCCTTCAGCCCATTTTACACTTAAACTTGGTATTCAAGACTGTAGATGTTACTTTCTTACTGCTAAAACACACAAGTGCGTACCTAAATAAGTTACAGTAATTTTTTTTAGGCATAGTGGATTTAAAAAAATACTGTTTTAACTTAAAATCTTGTGTTTTCCTTATGTTTGTTATTTAATTGAATTATTATAATGGGTCTAATATAAACCATTCGATAAAAGACATTTTATATTATACTGACTTGCAATCTAATGAAACTTACTACTAATAGTATGGAAGACTATGTGGAAAGATATATAATATGTAATATGTATGTACTCTTACAGCACATATTGACCAAGTTTTTCTTTTACAATAATTATGAATATGTATAAGGTACGCCATTTCTGTACTTTTAGAATACGGTGCCTGTTATACAATGTACAGTCAGCTGCAAAACGCTCATCGGTGTGTAAATAATAAATTGTGCTCGTTGTAAATAAAACGGATCTGTCTCTGGCTGTACTTGTATGTGTTCTTAGGTTTAGTGGCGCGAGTTGGAAATTGTGATTTTATTTTTACATGACATTATTTATTAAAGGGACGGACTGATTATTTTGTTTCATTTAACCAATAACTGTTATACAAATGGTACTCATAGCATAAAACTGAAAAGCAGTATGAAAAATTAAATTGAAATCTTAAATGGTTTCACATTAAAGTGTTACTTACTTCTTTAATTAAATTACGATAATTATAATTTAACACAGAACTTAACTATCACTTTTCATGTAAACGTGAATTACCACTAGGAACTTACATACTTATTTTAAATCAACGCCTCCGTGGCCTAGTGGTTTAGATCTTGGCTCAGGACCAACAAAAAATATTGTTTCCAATTTTGGTTAGGACATTGCTGACCGCCTCATCTTCTGCCAGTAGTGTCGGCTAGTCGTCCTTCTGGGCTACGAGAGTAAAGGAAGAGAGAGAGATTGTTTCTGTGTATTGCGCACACACTTGGGTACGATGAGAAATAACTTGGGTGCGGTAAAAAATAACGCGTAACTGGCATGGTTTCAATGAAGCCGGCCCCTCGCCGGATGCGGTGTGGGAGTCATTATTACATGTTATATTCGCTGATAGCACAAAGTATATATATAACAGAGACACGACCTAGTACTATTTTCTAGTAAAAATGAAAATGGTATCAACCTAATGCTTGCAATTCGACTGGCTATTTTTGTTTTCTTCGATTTCCAGGCACATTCAGGAAACCGCCATCTAGCGCCACTATTGGAAAATACTAACTAATAATTTCGTTTCGTATCTTCTTCTTAAGGAGTTGAATTTAGCTTATTGTGATGTTATGCTTAAAAATATGCTTATCTTTATTTTAATGTCAATATTTGTACTTAATTCGGCATATTTAATTAATTATATATATTAAATAATTTACAAACGTTAATAGTAGTGACATCTATTGTAATTTTTTTGTATTAAAGATAGATTGTATGGGATGGTAGGCCATGGCTGATAGCAATAAAAGAGTTTATAACAATTATCAATATATTTCATGATAGTATAAATGGTTACTACAACTAAGTACTGCGTTCTGATGTAATCTTATGTAAATGTAAACAAGTTAATATAGACCAACATTTATTTCTACTTTTGCGATCAATATGTGAAATTTAAGTCATTTTAGCCGTCTATAATAAACTTTATTTACATTCACATGACATTGAATTGGAACCGTATTTATGTATTTACATGATGACTAACGATTATCATACTTACAATAAAGGCTTTTTATTACAATAATTACGAAATCATCTTTCTTTCACCTTACATTTTCGACTTTTACAATAAAAAATTTAACACAGAAATCTTTTTAAGTAAGTATAACACAGAATAATGGATTATTCTTTTAAAAGAGGCGTTAAAACATATTATAGTTAAGCAGCACCAGGGATATTATACACAACGTAAAAGCCTAAATAATACTCATTTATCACAACAATTATAAATAATTCAATTATACAGTTATCCCCGCTAATAAATACATTTACCCAACTGATTAGCGATTTAATATTACTGTCTTTCTCTGAAACTTAAGTCACGTTACAGAATCCCCTTTATAAATTAATTTACACCACACTTAATCCATGTTGCGGTCTTTGTCTGTCAAATGCCATTTCAAATGTTTAAGACACTGAATAACTACTTATTTCTCTAAATATTTGGAGGATTACATTATTATTTGTTCTCTCTTAGTAATATTATTTTAATCAACAAGATTGTCATGATATGTCTTATAATTAGGTTACATCTCAAAGGAATAAAATACAGAGGCTGGTCAAAAATTAAGTTAAATTTAAAAGGGACGAGCTGTACATAGTGCATTCCTTTACAACAACAATATGTTTTAGACAATAATTTTATAGTTTTAGTATCTAACACATTAGACAACAAAATTATTTGGATTATTCAATGGACGTTTTTCAATAAAATTAATCATTAAGTTAATTTTAATTAGGATGCATGTAATTAAAAACTACGTCAATTAATTTAACTAAAATACATATACAAAAACAAGAATACCTTAATAATTGTAATAGTTAATTAATCCAAGTCCGAAAATAGAACAAAAATAATATTATAACTACGGTAAGTTTTCAATGCAAACAATTAAAACGTACATCAAATCATTTATATTAATAATTTTTTTCCTAAAATAGTGGAATGCATTTTATTATTAACTATTGTAATATGATTATTCAACATTTACAAGTGTACATAAATAAAAATGTTAGATCTTATCATAATACTTTGAACCATAAGGTACTTTGTCTATTACATTAAAGTAATTTGATAATATCATTAAAATAAATATAAAAAGGGTCAAAATATTCTTAGGTTTTATAAAATGGTAACTTAATAATTGATTGAAACATTGATTCTTGTTATTATAAATTGGTATACAATACATAATTAAAATTAACACATTTATACGTCATAATAATAAGATTAATTATAAATAAGTAAGAATTCAAAAAGTATATGCGTACATAATAATTACGATGGTTATACATGAAGATAAATACCTACTCGTATAAAATATAGTTTTTACGATATATTGAGATCGTCCACCTATCAGTTTTTCCAACAATCAATGTTAACAGAGTTCAATTCACAAGCGAACTTGACTTGACGTTTACGCACCCGCACTTTACGTACAGCACGCAATTTGCGTACACCAGAGGACAACGACTATGTTCCGTTTTTCATGTTAGTTAAGTTAAAACATCTTAACATAGTTATTATTTATTATAGATACATATATTTTTATTATGCCATTTTTATATCGAACCTATATACAATGTATATGTTATAGGAGTCCCAGGTTAGTAACGGTCTAGTAGGTATTTAACTTCGATTGTGAAGTTTCTCGAACATTGGCTTGTTATTCCTATAACTTCATTCCTATCAGTACACTTACCGCTTACCTTTTGAAGACCTTCATCCAAATCACTAGCTATTAAACAAGCTTGGGCTTCTTTTTGAAATAGACCAGGGCCCTGGGGGCTTGCTCTCCAATCTGATTCTGATCTCAGCCGATTGATATGGTCGGGAGTACCAAAAGTTACGATCTAACGAATTTCTCGATAGTTGTTAGTTCCAAATGGGGCTACCGCGACGTCGTGCGCTATTAAGAGTGTCGGGAGTACCAAAAGCTGTTGATATCGAACTGATTTGATTTCGATTGCATTGGGAGTAAGCCTGTTGATTCAAGATACCACCGCTATTTATACATACGAATTCGCTCGTCATTTAGCGAAGCTTATGTCAAACCCGTCATTTTGTCTTCTAACTTCGTAAACGATTCTAGATATGGGGCATCTTGAATCTAGGCCCAGTTGTCGCCAGGGTCTAATATATGTTCGGATGTATAGGGGGTGTAAAACAAAATCCGCTATAATGCTTCTGGACCTAATTTGAGTTAGTAGCACCGTTGGAAACCTGGTAAAAATTGCTTTAAAATGCTTGGCTAGTTTTGTACCAAACCCCGCTAAAACACAGAAATCTCATCAAAAACCCCATTGCATACTAGTATCGTTTTTTGTATCCTGTGATATTGTTTTTACGTTTTAGTGGGTTTTGATACCCCTCATGTACTCAAGTTCGATTGTGAATAGTGTCTAAAGCAGTCTACACAAGTTAAAGCACTCTGACTAGAAGCATGCCGACCGCGGCGCCTACGGTGAGGCCGACGCTGAGCATGGTCGCGATCACAGAAGACGCCTTCTCCTTCTCGTGGACCTCCACTATCCTGGAATTAAATGATCATCATTATCAGGGACGAAATGGATATGAAATTTCGGATATGGATATTAAATTATTTCGGATTATCCGATTGCTTTGGATAATTTCGGTTACGGATATTAAATTTTGTTTACCTTTTTATAGTAGCAAATCTTTTATTTCGGATTCGGTTACGGTTAGGTACGGATTTTTTTTACTTATATCGGATATCAGATTGTTTCGGTTACGGAGCTCCCTAACATCCCTGATCATTATTTATTATTTACCTACTTGTCCTGATATCCATATTCGAAATTTCATTCCGTTTCAGTAAATCCTTTCTTTTAAATATGTTATTGAATGTACTGTAGGTTCTTGATGGAAATACATTGTACACAGTAACAATACACAAATTACTTGCACTTTCTCCACTTTAATAGTTGTTAAACATAAGATTCGCGAAGAACGCGAGGTCGCGGGTTCGAATCCCGCCGTCAGAACAAAGAGTTTTCAATGTTCCTGGGTCATGGATGTGTATTAAATTTGTGAATAATATAATAAAAATATTAAATATGTGTATAGTATAAAAATATTAAATATATTTCCGTTATCTGGTACCTGTAACACAAGTTCATCGGATACTTAGCACAGGGCCAGATTGACGTGGTGTGAAGGGTCCATAGATATTATTATTATCTTATATATAAAAATGAATTGCTGTTCGTTAGTCTCGCAATCGGACTAAAGAACAGCAATTCATTAGCAAAACTCGAGAACGGCTGAAGCGATTCGGCTATTTTTAGTCTTGAAATATTCGTGTAACTCCCGGGAAGGTTTAAACGGTTTGTATGCTCAACGAAGTGGGCACGGGTCAGCTAGTTTTTATAATCAATTTATTGTAATTTTTTAACTTGTGACTTCCAGTTTAATGTACTTAATTACTCGCTGCCACAACTCACGATTTATGTGAATTATTTAAACAGTGATACATATTAAACTATGACTAATCTCCAAACATTAGAATTTCCGTTTTTACTTTTTACGGTCTAGTTATTTGATAATGTTTGTAATTAGACTGCCGTGAATTCACTGATATATTACCTACTAAAATAATATATTATAGTAATAAATTACGGATATTTTATACGCTCTCAATGAAAAACGAAAAAAAATGTTTATATTTATTTACATTAAAATAAAAAATCTGAATATTCTATTCTCGGAGCACAAAAAGCTACCACCGGTTAAACCATAAGACTACAGACAATGTAGGCTGGTCATATGATTGCCTGACAAGAAAGATGATCCATGCGTCGGATGGGCATGTAAAAAGTCGGTCCGGCGTTCTTCCATCTCGCTACCAAAAGCCGTTGAACTGACTCGATTCTCGATTGTGTCGGGGAGTAAGCCTGCAGGAGTAAGTCTGCCCGCTGGACTACGAAAGTGATGGAAGAGAGAATATTGCGCACACCTTTGGCCCTACAAAAATAACTCCCGCGAGCCTGGTTTCAATGAAACCGTCACCGGAATTGGAGGCATTGCTGCCAGCAACTTACTTTGTAGAATTAATCATGACGATGTTGCACAGGTACCCATTTGTGATGGCGAAGACCACCATGATGGCGATGTACTCGTAGTCGTAAGGGAACAGCACGGGGAGGTGCGAGCGTGGCTGCGCGTTACACACCATGAGCATCGGCACTCCGATCACACGGAGCACGCTGGCCACCGCTATGATCCATTGGTTCGTTGGCTGGAAAGAAAAAAACGCTTAAAACTAGATCTATACTAATATTATTAAGCGGAAGAGTTTGTTTGTTTGTTTAAACGCGGTAATATCAGGAACTACTGGTCCGATTTGAGAAATTCTTTTTTTGTTGGATAGTCCATTTATACATGAAGGCTTTAGGCTATAAAACATTACGCTGCGACCAATAGACTTAACATTTGAGGACTTTTGTTGCGTGCGCTGCATAAACGGTTTAAGTTGAGTAACTTAAACCGTTTAAACCACGCGAACGGAGTCGCGGGAACAGCTAGTACTAACTAAAATAAATCAGTAAATACTTATGAAAGAATTTCCATTGATTATATTATTAGTTGTTCAATATTAAAAACCGACTTCCAAAAAAGGAGGAGGTTTTCAATTCGGCCTGTGTTATTATGTATGTACACCGATTACTCAAAGGTTAATGATCCGATTTGCGTGATTAATTTTTTATTCGACGCAGAATACCTGTCTTTTGGTCCTATAACAATTTTACATACTTTGGCCCTGTAGTTTGTATTTTATGTACATATTTCATCAAAATCTTTAACGAATCAACATTTTAAATAGTTAATGGAATCAGGCGTTACTTTGCGGAAATCCATAGCATAAAATGTAAATATATTATATCTAGCAATATCCCGCGAAACAATTATAACCAGAAGCAAGCAGATGAGTGAGTGTACGCATAGACATGCGTTTGATGCGAATCAACATTTGTCTAAGAATTTTTTACATTGATAATTTTGTCATATAGTTTCGGTACGGTTAATTTAGGAGTTTTTTTACTTTTACATTTATAATTATTCACTCTCGACACAAAAAGGAGGTGGAAATTATAAATTCCATCAAAACATAACTTGTAAAAAGTGCCAAGTCTCGCTACTTAGTTCTTCTACCGTAAAAAGTTGTGAGATACATGTTATGCCAAGTAGGGGTTAGTCGGTCGGTCTAACAATATCTTATAGTGATCATAATCAATATTATTAATATTCTTTCATGTTTTAAGTACTTAAATAAGTAGATTGACTTGGCAATCGCATGAAAACAACATAATATTTATCTCACAAGTAATAATAATAATAATAATAACATCAATCTACCCTTTTTTGGGGGATTAGGTTTTATAGGAATTTTCCAGGGAGATATGTATCCATAAAATGATTGAAAAATTTGAAAAGAACCCGTTTGGAAAGGCTGACACAAAGACGGTAGCGCAGTACAAGTTATCCGTAGTGTATTTTAAGAGGGTAGCTCTCTAGTGGATGGAGACTCAAGGGTAGATTTAAATTTACTGACACACAAAACGGTGCTCACGTTGTACAGAACATATGTAATATTAAAAAAAATCAACATCAGATAAGCAGAAAATTAAAATATGACTAGTAGATAAAGTTCCATTATCGCCAAATATAATTATGTCCTTTGACACTAAGACGACAGTTTGTTGTCTCCGACATTAACGACAATAATGGTCGTAAACTATTATCATTTATGAGCTATTTTCATTTAAAATAGGGCAGAGACTTTTATACAATAATGCATTATATATGTATATTCTAATACAATATGTATTCTAAAATGTTATTGTACTCCAGACATCATTTAAATAATGTATCTTTGTTAGTCATGTTTATCACATACTCGTTCTACTAGTTTAGCGTATGTCGGCCGGTTTCTGAAAGGATAATCAAATCTATGATCAACTAACATGACATTCAAGTTAACAAGTAACAACCCATATTGAACTCTGATTGGTAAAACATTTATCAGAGAGACAAAGAGGGACAAATATTATATATTAATAATAGCCTTGCAAGCGTGATGAACGTATTCATCACGCTTGCAAGGCTGGCAAAATTCCACAGTCCACACATAAGTTTGATTCAAATTGTATGTCAATTAATCGGTGCTTCTGGTGAAACTAAGCAAGCGAGAGTGATGTTATTACATAATATCTGTCCCTCTCTTTCTCTCTGATAAATGTTTCACCAATATGAGTTGTTAATTAAATACCATGTTAGTTGATAATAGATTTGATCTGGACACGCGGTAGCGCGTCAAGCCAAGTTCAAGCAACTGACTAGCCAGCGCCGAGTGTAATATTACCCGAACCACTTGGTGCCATTTGCCCCTTCTATAAATCCAAACCTCTTTACGCAAACACATAAAACTAAGTCTGTTTAATTATATTAGCGTTTCAGAAACCGGCCCTGTGTCTAATAATTACTTAATATGTTAATAAGTAACTACCTGGATACAGAACAAATATCATACCAATAAAATTTTTAAGAACTAAACAAGTAACAAAGATGTTGCTTTGTCCTTCATCTTCTGATATTCAAAATGTAACACGTGTTAAGAAAAAATACGGGCACTAAAATTACTGACAAATCCAACTATCCAGTACCAGGTACCAGTGGCGTTCCTATATCTTCATTCCCATCGGCTTCACGTTCTCCATACCTTTTGTAGACCCTCATTCATATTCCTACCTGTATAATAATACAGGCTGGGGCCTCGCTATGATGAAGACACAGCCTTCGCCACTGATAGGCACCATAGAAATCGTGTAAAAATAATAATTGTCCCCTCCATGCACCAGTGATTTAGAGCTTGGCTTTGGACTCAGGGGGTCGATTCTATTCGATTCCCGCGTTGGAACAACCAAAAATATTTTTCTTATGTCTGGTTAAGACAATACAAGCAGGTCACTGATTCGCAGAAAAGAAATATGACCCATGACAGTCCTGTCGATCATCCATTCCACTTGGACACGTGTAAAAGAGAGAGAGAGAACTTGTGCATTGTGCCCGAACTTGGGCACCATAAAATAACTCCTGCGTAGCTGGCCTGGGGCCTTACTCTCCTTTTTTTCAGATTCGATTTTGATGCAGATTCGATGGTGCCGCGTACTCCCGAATAAATTAACATTTACTTAATTTTTTTTACTATTTTTACGTTTCAATAAATTGATTTTCAGTCGATGGATATGATCGGGAGTACAAAAAGTACCATCTAACGGTTTCTTTATCCTGGTTAGTTTCAAAGTAATCCGCCAAATAAAACACCAAAAGCTGATTTGATTTTCGATTGTGTCGGAAATAAGCCTGCTGGTTTCAATGAAAACGGTCACCGACGCGGAAATCGGTGTGGGCGCTAATAATAGTAAGGAGTTAGAAAGTCACAAACTACGGTTACGTATTGTGTAGTTTCAACTTACCCTTAGCAAGAATCCAGAGATCAGCCTGCCTGCGTAGTCACCACAGTTGAATATCAAATAGTTGACCACGGGCACGAAAAATATATCTGAAATTTAAATATATTTTTTCATTCACTGCTATACATCTATACTAATATTATAAAGCGGAAGAGCTTGTTTGTTTGTTTGTTTAAACGCGCTAATCTTAGGAACTACTGGTCCGATTTGAATTTTTTTTTTTGTTGGATAGTCTATTTATAGAGGAAGGCTTTAGGCTATATAAAATTACGCTGCGACCAATAGGAGCGAAGCGTCAGTGAGAAATGTTGCAAAACGGGGAAAATTATTCACATTTGGGGACTTTCGTTGCGTGCGTTGCATAAACGGCTTTAGTCACTCAAAAACCATGCGAACGAAGTTGCGGGCACAGCTAGTTCTACAGATACTGGTATAGTTGGTATGGTATCCTAATTTTTTTTCACAGCTACATAAAACATAATAAACTTAACTAGTGCAGACAGCATAAAAAATGCAACAGGTGAAGCAAATTTGTTATTTTTATTGTTTTTCTGAGTGATGACCGATGTTTTTTAAAATGGAGATTTGTATTCGAATTGACCTTAGACCACTCCAAATCTAGTCAAGTAAAAAACAATAAAAATTGTTTTAGCGCATTGAACTTGACTATAGTTTGTAGAAAGACATTAAGATGACCTCAAAAAATTATTTAAGACGATTTAAGTAATCGTTACTAGTTGTTTGTAGATGTATTCTAAAATGTTTGAACTCAATTTTCTGAAAATCAGAATTTTGCTATTATATACCACCTTCATGCATTCATGTCTTCAAATTATAACACCTGTTTTCGTAGAGGGTTAACATAGAAGCAAATCTACTTGTAATTTATTTTCAAAATTTACCTTCAAAAATCAAACATTGGCCGTGTTCGGTGGCTTGTTTTTTGACGCACGCGCTTGTAAAGCACCAATCAAAAACCTTTATTTTCTATTACCTGTCAATTTTAATTTAGATAAATTGTAACAGAAAATAAAGATTTTTGATTGGTGCTTTACAAGCGCAGGCGCCAAAAAAACGCCAACGAACACGGCTCTTATGTTCTAATTTTGAATATTATTATTTTACTCACTGTTCCAATCCGTGCCCGCCGTCGAGGGATGGGACTCCACCAGCACCGTCACAGACGGATACACGGCCATGGAGATGCCGAACACCGCGAATATACTGAACGCGTACACCCATATCTTCTTCAGGATGGTCTTGATGGACGCGTCCCTGTGTCGGTTCACGGCCAGCCCCGACCCTCGAAACACGTGGTGGGTGAAGAAGTCTATCCTGTACAGCAGCACGTACGCCAGAAGGGAGGCGATTACCACCACGTCCGCTATACAGAAGTATATCAGCGCGCTGTGAAGGGGGGATATCTTGAACGCGAGCGATATCACTTGGGCCACTGCGGCGATGATCCCGCCCAGGGACTGACCGCTGATGACGGCTGTCATGTATTCCTCGGAGAATTTGCTCGCTATGCCAACTATGCCGCCGATGAAGATCGCACTTGCCGCTGAAACAAAAAAAGTACATTTAAACGAAATGAAAGTAAATACCATTTATTTCAGGCTGCATAGGCCCTCTGCGTCCAGTTTACAATCTCTTCGGACGCGGCGAGTCCCACATACCCGCGGTAGGAGTCCCCATCTGCCTCGGAATGCGTAATGCATTTTCTCGGCGAAGAAAGGCTGAAAGGCTAGGCCCATAAATACCTAAAAGACTAACATACATAATATTTCAAATACTTAAAAACTACACTACATGTGTTGTCGCCGACGTGCAGCGCGCTTCATTCCGGAGTCTCCCATGAACTTCCGGTAGACCACACCCGTTGGCCAGAACTCCTCCGTGTCGAAGGTCCATAGATGCGTCGGTACTCTCACCACAAAGGAACTGAAGTTGACCTTGTGGCGAGACTCCAGACGCTCAACCCTCAAGGGGAGGGACGTCTTGGACGTCTTCTAGCGTCTTTAGCATCGCCGGTTAATGGTTAGTGCCTTACCACCCGGAGACTCGTAATAGGTAAAGCCGCCGCTGCTTACTAGGCCGAAACTGCAGTGGAAGACTACTAAGTTCAACAGAACAGGAACGAGATCTCGAGCAGCTTCCATATCGTTCGGTTCATGAGTAACATAGGACTAATGAGTGAGGACTCTAAAGCAAAGGAGTTGCAATAGATCCAGACTGGTCGCAGTGATATCAGACCCTTTCGGATAAAAAAAAACTAACTTGGTATAAATAGGTATAAATTTATGTTATCGACGGTCTCATTAAAAAAAACATCAGAACAAGGACACGTGATGTAAACTTTACTTAAATCTCATTTACATAAGGTCGAATTAAGTCGGCGTTGTGTAGGCAAATTTGGCAACATGTGAAGTGTGTTTGTTCGATTTTTAGCTCTGTTGTATGAACGCAGAGTTGTATTTTCAGTGCAGAATTTTTCTCCATCCTTTCAACGGATTCAAGTTCCGGGCCACGTTAGTCATTAGTCCCCGCCTTTGGTCACCTGCACGTACTGTAACCATCGTATAAAAAAACCGAGTCAGATACGAGCACAATGGTTCCGTTAAAAAACCGGCCGAATTGAGAACCTCCTTCTTTTTTTGAAAGTCGGTTTTTTACGTGGTTACCCCGGTAGACCCACGATCTACTACTACTTATCCTATATAAGTATAAAAATAATTGTTGTTTGTTATTCTCGCTAAAACTCGAGAACGGTTGAACCGATTCGGCTATTTTTGGTCTTGAAATATTCGTGTTTAAACGGTGAGAAAATATTCCGCGGGTTCCACGTTACCGGTTCTGCGTCCGGTCCGGCGCGGCGGCTTTGCGGGCTCCGCTATGTAATGTCACTATAACTTTGGGATATGATTATACTATCTTTTCTTATTATAGAAATAATTTTTTTTAATTTTTTTTACAAAAAAAAATATTTTTTTTTAATTGTTATTTTTGCGACAAAAAAATAAGAAATGGTAAAAAGTTAAAAAAAATTTTTTAGTTTTTGACAAAAAAAAATAAAAAAAATACATTTCCAAAAAGAGGAAATGCAGTATAATCGTATCACAAAGTTATAGTGACTGCTCTCTTTACACCCTGTATAATAGGGTCCCTTTTACCCTTCGGCACAAAGTAGATAGTAAACCTTTCTGTACCGGACCCTAAAACCAGTCATTGTGTCTATTCAGTATTCACGTCTATTTAGTGCCGCGCCATATATTCCTATTTTTGTGTAGACAAAGAGCATCTCCACGGTAGTCACACGGGGCTGTTGATGATGAGTGCCGCACGTGGTACAAGTAGTTAATTAGAATAGTTGGTCACCGCCTATCTGCATGCCGTCGGCGACCTATTACATACTCGTAGGAACCAAACAAATTACGTATGCACATTATTAAGATAGATAATGTATCCATATCTGTTTGTTCGATGGCGACGTAAATATGATTAAATATAAACTCTTTACTAGTTGTCCCGGTAAGCTCGCCATAGAATTAAGATTCTTCTTTCTATCGGGTCCAACACAGTAAAACCTCGAAAACCACTCAATCATCGGTGAAAACAGCATGAAGATAGGTGCAGTAGTCTTTGAGTTAATCGCGAACATACAGACATACAGAGATGTACCGTGTATGTCGCTGTCAACTTTTTTATAGAAAGTGGAAAGAAAGGCCATCTTTATATACCTACCTAAGTACTTAGACAAAGCAAGTACAGTTAAAATGCATAATACATATTATATTTTATTATAATTTATTATTATCATCTTTATCACAGACCACTAAGGTTTAATTTTGCACAAATGGTGATCTTTTATCTAAAAGTCTAGGTTAGAGCTAGTTTATCATTAGTTCATTTAGGTCAAACTAACTAGTTCATACAATCTATGTAAATACGGAATAGATTTGTATCATGCACCTGTAATCATGATTAATAAATTATACTACGTACCATGAAATATATTAATGAGCTTGTGTTGAAGAGGTTTATGCGATAAGAATTGTGGCGGATGCCCAAGAGTATACACAAGGACACTCTTTTTATTAACACTTGCGAAAACGAATGTTTAGGAACTCAAATTTAATTATAAACACATTTTTGATACAAATAAATAGGAACCCTGGCTAGTGGCTATCGGTGGAACAAGAGACATCCTAAAATAATCAATTTCTTTCCTTTATCTTCGCTGAAGTCGGGTAATAATATAAAATCTATCTTAACTAAAGAGACAATCTTATATCATGAACCTTCTTATATCGTATCGTAGTTATTATAACCGATGTACAATTTCGCTTCCCAAACTACAGTCAGGATGGCCGAGCGGTCTAAGGCGCTGCGTTCAGGTCGCAGTCCACTTCTGTGGGCGTGGGTTCGAATCCCACTTCTGACAGATATTTTTTGTTTTAACTTTTCTATCACTTATTAAGATTAAGATTTGAATTCACGGTTATCATGAAATATTTTATTACATAATTATATCAAAAAATTTCAAGTGGCTTATAATATTCGAGACACGGTTTTATAAAATTAAAAAAGTTAATAAATTGAACGACTACTTTGACGCTCTGATGACTAATTTGTATCCTTACTTTTAAAAAAAAATATATCTACATATAAATTACATCGCACGTTACAGCTGAACAGGGGGGCTATCAAAATGTGACACTGTGATGAGTGAGAGGGCTAGAGAGTGTTCAAAAGCTTTGTCACATGTTTAAAAGTGATAAAAACTATAACCGACTTTGCAAAAAAGGGGTCTAAAAAGGCTGAAACAAGAAAATAATTCACATTTGAAATCCAGAAATGCATAGGTACAAAAATGGTCAAGGTAGAGCAGTGGTCGGACCCGCTAACAAAATCGAAGCGTCAGCTCACACCGAAATACGGCAGAAAGGAAAGAGCTTGAAAAATTATAATTTTCGTCTGTTGATGCAATATTCAATCCCAATGGGTACGACCACGGCTCTAGCTTGACCATTTTTGTACTTCATTTTTGGATTTCAAATTGAATTATTTTCTTGTTTCAGCCTTTTTAGACCCCTTTTTTGCAAAGTCGGTTATAGTTTTTATCACTTTTAAACATGTGACAAAGCTTTTGAACACTCTCTATTCACTTTTTTTATTAAAATTTTATTTTATTTCTTTATTAAAATTTTATTTTATTTCATATTTTTCTGTTTCCACATCAAATATAACATTATAAACTCCTAGGAACTACTTGTACGACCGCATTTGAAACGTTTGTTTTGAATTTTACAATAAAATATAATATTAATAAAATATTCAAATACATATTCGTCATGTGCTTGCCAAGACCTATCTTTTGATACCAAACACGAGAAAAATATCTTAATTTCATTTGGATATAGTTTTTTTGGCTTAATTTTCAAAATCCAAAATTTTTCAATAACTTATATAGCCTATGTTACTCGCGGCATCATTACCAATCGATTGATACCTCATTTATTAAAATCGGACCAGTAGTTTAGCCGCTACGAGGGAACATACATATATACATACATACTTACATTCATACATACATACATACATACATACATACATAGACTGCCAAAATCATTACCCTTCCTTTTGGCTTCGCCGAAGTCAGGTAAAAAATAAGTTGAAATAAATGTGTTGTCAGTAGTCACATTAGAAGTTTAAGACTGAAAACCTGTAACTAGAATTTTAAACCTGTGACTAGAATTTTAATAAAGGAAGTCAAAACTCCTAAAAAGTGTGACATAAATATAAAACATGCTCTATAGTATATTATTTTGCTTTTAAAAAAATAAGCATATATGCAACTTAAAACTTACCAGTCATAATCACAACTGTGACCATGGTTATAATGAAGAAGGTGTTCTGCCACTTATCTGTATCTACCTGTACCAGAGCAGTGGTCACCAGAAACGCCAGCGTCACAACTATAAGAGACCCCTGAAGTCTACATTTTACAGACACCCTAAAACAATTCATATTGTGAATAAGATAAATATCAAAGTGCTGACTCACAGTTGACTATTTGAAAGGCTTAAGGGTAAATGCTTCTATTCACTTATTTTTATTGTATATATTTCAGAAATCAATGCTATTGATTTCTATAAACAATTATTTATATTTTCATATGTCAAAAGATTAATATTTTTTTGAACTTTAATATAAAAAGGTTGTTTTTGTTATTTAACCTGTTTTCAGTGTTGTAAATTAATTTTAATTGATAAATAACCACCTTTTTTAATATTTTCGTGAAGGTAGAAGATAGAATAAGCATTCCTAGACAGATCAATGGAGATTTTAAAATGGTACTTAATGGCATTAAAAGGTGAAAATTGGCCAGATGTCATTTAGCCACCTTTTAGTTTGAGGATGGCAGTATAGGTGTGTTGTTGGTTACATTGTGAAAGTTGTCAAGTATATGTTATTGAATGTACCGTAGGTTCTTGATGGAAATACATTTTATTTAGTAATAATACACTAAATACTTGCACTTTTTTCCCACTTTATTAGTTTTTTCACAAGTTATTTATTAAAATACACGACCTACACCTGATGATGACTATGTCGAAACCAGTAGTGTATTTTAATAAATAACTTGTGAAAAAACTAATAAAGTGGGAAAAAAGTGCAAGTATTTAGTGTATTATTACTAAATAGTTGTCAAGTAGTCAACATACATATTTTTTACTTACCAGTGTCCATAAAGTGAGTTAAGCACAAGGAATATTAAGTTGGGTATAGCAGTAGCCACATTGAGGTAAGATGTAAACTCAGTCTGGAACTGAGTTTTTCTGACAAAAATTGTAAGATTATGTGGTGTTGTATCTCGAAATTTATACATCCAGTACTGCAAAATAAGAATTACACATTCATTTTTGATGTCAAAACAACACTTAACATTTTTTTTTTTGTAACCCATGTTGGATATTATTAGGATAAAATGTCTAATTAGCATTTTTAATGTAAACAACATTGTTGTCAATATTTTAGAACAAAAAGATAAAAAATTATTAAAAAACTATTTTGAAAAAGGCTTATCTGTATTTTTTCAATAATTAGTCTAAGTATGTAATAGAAGCAATTAAGTCTGCTTAATTATAAAAACAATAACAATATTAGTTGTTATTAAACATTGTTCACATCATACAAGATTGTTCTACAAGGAAAGTTAGTTTATGGCTCTATTATTTTTAATCTCATGATCTTTATTTTATATTCCTATGATATTATAGGTTTTATAACTTTGATATGGTTATACACAATTTGACGCCTCCGTGGTCTAGTGGTTCTGAGCTTGGCTCTTGACTCGGAGGTCGCGGGTTCGAATCCCGCCGAGGGAACAAAAAGCTTTAATTGTTCCTGAGTCTTGGATGTGTATTAAATTTGTGTATTAAAATAATAAAAATCTTAAATATGTGTATAGTATTAAAGTATTAAATATATTTCCGTTGTCTGGTACCTGTAACACAAGTTCTTCGGATACTTAGCATGGGGCCAGATTGACGTGGTGTGAAGCGTTCATAGATATTATTATTATTATTATTATTATTAATTGGTAAATTTAGTAAGTAAATGACATCCTACAGAAAATTATTTACACAAACATTTCAATACATGAAATATGTATTTTGGTTGGTTAAAAATAAATAAGCATATTACATATTATTTGCAAAAATAACATAACATAATAAATAAATACTTCATTTGTACTATTCGTTTGTGAAGAAATTCGCACCTTGTCACACAGGAAAAGAACCATGTTAGAAAGCGATTTATTATGAGATAATAACTATAATTATTAATATTAAATATTTCAATTATACTTACATCATTCGCAGTTATCATAAAGTTCCATGGTACGAGAGAAGTAATACCAAACAGGTAAAATAAGAAGTAAACCATTCGGTACCTGTCCCTGGGTACCTCAGTTGAATTGAGAACCTTTGTAGAGCAAGAGTCTCCGACTAACTCTCTATCTTCCGAATAATCAACATCCTCCTCGTTCTCAATAGTTTCAATATATTCGTCATTGTTGATCGATCCAGTTTCGTCCGTATCCATTGTTTATTTTTTTATTTAAATTATACAATCAGCACTATTCGTTTCTGATACTGATTTATACACGAAATGTGTATACACAACAATGTTTAATAGAAAATTTTATTCATTTTGTAAGAGAAGCCAGATTAAAGTAGAAAATTCTCTAAACTACACAAAAAGAAACCAAGTTTTACTGATGTCAATACAAAAATATTTTTCTAAGATCAATTTTGACAAATGACATTACACTGACATTACGCTGTCATTTCGTAAATGTGTTTTTTTTTCTAATTTTAAAGCAAATCACACAATAATCGCGTTTTTTTTTGGCGGCAGCGAGTTACAATCGCAACTCGGATAACATGTCTCTCAGGGCTAAATGAAAGTGCTGGTTGTAGCCTGCAGCTCTCTGCAGCTATTTAAACATAATATTATTATAAAAGTGCGTGCGGTCATCTTTACGCATAAAAATATTACTGTAGCTAGATGTGAGGGGTTGTCTAGTGTGGAGCAGTCACGTAAGGCTTACATTGTAAGCCATACGCTGGGACATTTATGCGATTTTTGTAGGATTTTGCATTTAATCTTATTTAAATAGAAATAAACAATAATTAAATAAAATAATAATTACAAATGGTTATTTCAAATATTTTGAGATGTCGCACGTATCGAATGTTGGGACTTGGGACTTGGCCCTGATTACGTAACTCCGGTCGCTTTCCCGTCTCTCGAGATCAACTGCCATTGTAACGTTACATTATATGGTGTTTTAAAAAATGAATATTCATTTTTTAGATCGTGTTTTAAAAAGATGTAACGTTACAATGGCAGTTGATCTCGAGAGACGGGAAAGCGACCAGAGTTACGTAATCAGGGCCCTGGTCTAATTTCGTTGTATGTACCACCTACATACTTAGTCCTTACTTACTATAGTTTCTACTTTGTGCTATAGTCTATTACTATAAATGGAAGGTAACTGCTGCTGAAATTTTCGTCTAGAAAAGGATGCGTGAGAAATTGAGAACATTTTGTTATTGAAACGGCTTCTATGTAGTTTAAAAATAGTTTTATATTTTATTTGTGATATTTATCTCATTTTTATTTCATTATTAATTATAGCTTTGTACGATTAATGATTAAAGCATGATTAAGTTTTATATGGACTGTACAAAAGTTTAAAATACTTAATGCTAGTTAAAAAATAGGCTATAAAGAACTCTTAAAAATATTAATATTACATACAAACGTCGTACTATTTAAAATAGTGTAAAATGTAAATACATAGGAGAAAGTAATAGTTTATAAATAAATTTATTAGAATGATCATAGACAAAAATAAATTATTCTAATAAAACTAAGGACGGACACAGAAGGTACATAATATTATTTTACTTGACTAAAATTATAGATTTTAATATAATCTTGGTACATCGGATATAAACACATTTGAAATATGTTGTCGTTTTTAAATTAAACGAGTACTAATTGCTACGTAAAACTGTCAATTTCGCGTAAGACGAATATCAGTTCTACTGGGTCTATACAATTTTCCACACAAAAAAATCGGTTTACAAATGACTGAGTATGAACATACCAAAAATCAACAGCCGAACATATAACCGCCTCCTTTTCTGAAGTCGGTTATACAGTGACATATTTATTTACGATAATATAGTAGCTACAATATCTGTATGTATTGTAAATAGATCAAATAAAAAAATGGAAGTGTCTTACAGCTACATAAAGCATAGCAAATATACTTTTTATACACTAAAGACATTACGAATATAAGCTCAAAGATGTTATGAACGTTGGACTTCTTTTAATAATAATAATTACGTAATAATATCTATGGACGATTTCACACCACGCCTATCCCGTACAAAGTCCTCGAAGAACTTGCCGTTAACTACTAAGAAAGTCTAAGTATGTAGTTAACGGCATTATAGTGATATCACGGCAGCATGATAGTGATATTTAATATTTATAATCATTATTTTATATGAGATCGTAAATCTTTGCATAAACATACTACATAAAGAAAAGATAGCACAGAGCTTAAAAAGCCAAATACACTCGCAGAGGTAGAATATTGAAATAAAACGAAAGATTACGATACAATTCTCTAACAAGAAGACGTCTCAGTCTTAATTTTTTTTATATCTACTCTAACAATTAGCTATTCCCTACATAACGGTTATAAATATATAGTAGTATAAACTTTTAAAGGTGTAATGTAACAAATATAATATTATTATACATTAAGGCGATAGAAGGACGGTATACTGTAGTATAAAATGCAGGGACATTTTAAATATACATGTAGTGTAAACATTACAATGAAATGTTTCACTTGAATGTCATCTTATTTAAATATTTATAAATTAGAGTCTTTACATTGATAGTGATTATCGCTAGACATCAATACTCAACGATATAATGGAAATTTTTATTAATTTAATGGCAACACTTACTTCGAAAATGGAAGTGTCAGTTGTTACCGTATCACTTTTATCTATGGTTGTCACATTCGAAATTTAAACTTAATTTCTCCAATTATTTACATGGCCGTCTCTAGCGGTTGGCTATGTGATCTATTCGCTTCCGTCATGTGCGGAATATCTTCGTCTTGGAAATCGAAGTTTGTCTCTAATATAGCCTCCGATCTTGATCTGTGCGGGTAGTCGTACTCCTGCGGCAGGGGGGAGGGGTACTCCTGAGGGGAGTGAGGAAGGGGAGAGGGGTAATCCTGGGGGGAGTGAGGAAGGGGAGAGGAGTAATCCTGGGGGGAGTGAGGCAGCGGGGAGGGGTAGGTGTCGTGGGAGTCGTTCATGTACGGCTGGGGACTGCTGTCGTCGTAGTAACGGTTTTCATCTGAAAGTTATGTTTATTGTAAAAATAATTTATGAATGAAAACTGTAATAGGTAATTACGATCTATAATTACACACCTATTAAACACAGTTCAATATTTTTTAGAAAGAACACTAATTCAATAAGTCAATATTATGTTTAAATTATTTACTTTTATTAAGTAACCTCCAACACATATGAGTGTTTATTAATTTTTAACCTTACCTGCAGGTCTTCCAAAAGTAGAATGCGTGGGTGGATCTGGCAGTCGCGACTTCAGCTCCAATAGAAATGATAACTGAGGTGGATCACTTTGCTTCTGGGTTTGTGGTCGTTCGTGCAGCGGTAAGGTATCAGACGAGAAGTAATTATCATTTGGACTGTCATCGGTCAAGCCCCCTGGATGGTGGATGATGGGCAACTCCTCCGTAGCCACTGTCGTCATAGATGGTGCTGCAGAATGCCCGTTCATTCCATCGGGTGTCTTCGAAGCTGGATTCTCCCTATACCCCTCATTCCTATACGCTAAGTGAGGGACACTGTATTCCGAAGGCTTCTGGAAGGTGGAATGTTTGAAGTTGGGGTTGTGAGCCTCGTATATGTCAAAGCTCTGGTTGTCTTCTACGGACGAGTTGAATTGACTCTTCTCCATGGACTCCATAGACATTGTTGAAGCGAGCATCTTCTTGTAGTCCGAGCCTTTGGTCAGAGTGTCAGTCGATCGTGAGCTCTATAGAAAAAAGGTAATCTAATGAGAAACAAGTCTTAAAACTTAAAATTGTAAAACATAACCGTGATGAATAAACTTCAATGTTTTAATTAGTATTTTAACCCATCTCTGTTGTACGTCCCAGATAAATTTAACCCAAACGTAAACAAACCCGTCTATGACACTACCATAGACTAGTCAGTGATGCCAGTTGGCCAATATTAATACAATGTAAAATAGCTACTATGAATCTATAGACTATATTCTACAGTCGGCAGTGTCAAACTGGCATATTTTTACTGTGAAAGTTTTTCATTTGATGTTATGCTTATATAAGATAAGTTATTGTTTAATTGTTATAAAATTGGATGATGAATAATCATACTTTTTGAAAATTTCGGTGTTTTTGGTTTGTTTACGCTTGGGTTAAATTTATCTGGGACATACTATACATAGTAGAAAGTTGGTACGAAATTTAAGCGCGTGAATGAAACAAAAACTTTTTAAACTATAAAGTGATATTAATATAATATAACACACCATTTGCGCAATTTTTCTTCGATACGACGCGTCGGGGTAGGCTCCATTGATGGACCCAATAGACCGCACGCTGTGCAGCGACTGTCGGATTGAGTTGCGTCGCTCTAGGCGCTGTAAGTGTCTGAAATAACGTTTATGAAATAACATTATTTTAAATTAAATAGATGGTATCTGTTGCGCAGTGGTTGAGCGTGTTGGTACTCGAGTGAGTGAGGGAGGTCGCGAGATCGAATAGATACAATTAAAAAAGAAAAAAAAAGGAATTCCAATACATTCTCAATTAGGCTGCGTTTCCACTGACGCGGAGCGGGGCGGAGAGGAGCTTAGCGGGGCCCAAATTGGCCAAATTGTTTCCGTGGAAACGGAGCGGAGATTTCGAGCATAGTGATTGGTCAATTCGGACACCGCAAGCTCCTCACCGCCCCTCTCCGCGTCAGTGGAAACGCAGCCTTAGATTCAAGAGTATAGTATGATTTATAATTTCAGTGAGTAAAATGACATTTCTGTGTCACATCACTTCTCTTTCTTCCATTGTCAGTTAGCAGGGACAGAATGATTTAAGCCTGTCCTATCTAATAGGGCAGCATATGCTAAACAATAAGGCTATACCTGTGTTTAGACTTGGAGTACCAGCAGAGTAGAGCAGCACCGACCAGCACCAGCGCGGCCGCTAGAATGCCCACAAACGCCACCGCGAGAGAGTCCGCGCGCCACGACATCGGGGATATGGAGATCTTAGGGTCTGGAAATATTGGCGAGTTAGTGTTTCCTATTGCAGGTAGATAGATTGATACCATGGAAAATTCTTGATTTTTTTTTTAAATGAAACAAAGAGTTAAATTAATAATAATAATATCTCTATGGACGCTTCACAGCACGTCAATCTGGCCCCGCGCTAAGTATCCGAAGAACTTGTGCTACAGGTACCAGACAACGGAAATATATTTAATACTTTTTATACTATACACATATTTAAGATTTTTATTATAATATACACAAATTTAATACACATATACATGACCCAGGAACATTGAAAACTTTTTGTTTCCTCGGCGGGATTCGAACCTCTCGCTCGAGAGGTAGTCATTGAAGGTAATCTAATGAGAAACAGTACAGAGGTAGTCATTGAAGATACAAATTGAAACATAAGCACAAGTAACGACCTATACTTTATCACTAAAAACAACACTATAGATTTGAAAGGAAACAAACTAGTTTGTTTGTTCAAACGCTTAATATATTTTAATGAAATTTAACAAATAAACAAACAGGACAAGATGGCGCGATGTACGCATACCAGCCAAGCTGGCTGGGTACCATTGTGGGAGGCCATTGCCCAATAGTAGGATACCTTAGGCTTCTTTAAAAAACAAACGAGCCCACGCTACTTTCTTACCAATTTCACATATGAACGCGTTCTTCTGGTTGCAGTCGGTAATGTCTATGGTCGAGAAGGCGAAGGACGTGCAGCGCGTGACGTAGTCGATGTGGTTGACCCACACGCGGTCCCCGTACTGGAACCACTGGTTCTGGCGGCGTATGAACTCGTACAGCGCGTCGTAGTTGCCGCTCACGTACGGCATTGAGGCGTTGTCGGACTGTAAGAAAAGTTGTTCGTGGCGTCAGAGTAGAAAGTTTCGTTACCAATAATCGGCTTGTTGTGAATTAACTATATGAGATGGGGGGCTTTTTATTATATAAATATGTAGGCTCCAACTCTGATAATTTCCAACGTTTTTTTATAATAGTGGCTTAGCACAAGCCACCATATTATAATTTTACACAAAAGTTTTCAACTGGCTATAGACATGGGCGCCACGCCGCCTCCGTGGTTCCTACTCGGCGCCGCGGCGCGCCGAACGGTTCTAGTGGCGTTTATGAAAATGAAAATGCTAATAATTCCTACAATAAGCACGCAAAATAAGCTTGTATTATTTATATTAATCGAACTGGACAATTTGACAGTACATTTACATACACCTTGAAGATCTCGTGGCGTCGCTACAATAAGATTTGTATGGATTTTGCACCGCAGCACCTGCAGACTAGGGCATGAATATCGGAATCTCGGGACCATTTGGTCCGGTATTACAATATCGGAATTAAGATGTTTTAATGTTAAATGTTTTAACTATGCTCATACGCTTCAATTTAAAATTTATCAAGTACGCTTGTTGTTAGCGTTATACTCTATTCGAGCTATGGATCATCACAATTAACCGAAATGTACAACTAAGTGGCGACATATGGCGACATATGTCGGCTCTCAAGCTAGAGAATTTAAACTCTTATCAAATTTTAAACAAAAAAAATTGTATATTATGTAAAACCTCCATAGTCATCCGGCTTAAAAAAAACTTTTAAAACAAAAGTCTCTCTTTTTATAATATTTTTTTTACTAACGCGCCGACCATGATATGTCTAACTTGCTAAGATTGATATGAGCAAATCGGTTTCAACACAAAATAAAATGAGATAACTTACCAAGCAAAACAGCCTCGCCTCTTCATATGTCATCGGTGCTCCTACGTACATATAACACGTATCGGCCACAACGTCCCACCCTGGGGGACACTTTCCTCCCCCCAATACAGTCTGATTGTTCATGTAGTACGGCTGATAGTCCACTTCGAGTAGCTGAGGCTCGTCCGAGCGGTCGCGAATACGGCCCGCCACGGCCAAGCTCTCGTTGTAGCTCCAATAGTTGTGCTTCGCGTCTATACGAGTACGCCATAGGTCCAGGGAACTAAAATATCGCATTGTAATCAATAAAACAACCCATTCGAACATGTGGCATTAACTTTTTTAAATACATGTGGATTGTACAGTAAAAATGTATGTGGCGCAGTCGGTAGGATACTGTTACGAACATCAAGTTCGATATAAAAGTTTCAGTTGCTATTGTACCTTGTGGCTACAATAGCAAAATAGCGCTTTCTTTAATTTTTATTATTGTTTTCATTAAATCACCTTTTAACAATATTAATATTATATAAGTTTTGACTTTCATAAATATTTTTATTTGAATTATTGAATCCAAAACAAATGATGTACCTGTAGCGTAATAAAATAAATAAAGCAACTTACCTCATAGCATTGGGGTTAAAATCAACAAAGCTATAGTCCGGGCAGCCATGCAACAGAAACATGCAAGTCAAAAATTTGTTATTTTAGTTCCGACATCCTATTATCATAATATCACAATATTATGTAGATGAGAGACCCAGGAACTTCGATGACAGATCAATAAAAATAATTTCTGCTTATTTGATAATGATTTCTTATATTATTATTCATGCAAATAGTTAAGCCTTTAGGTTTCCTGATGGCTTAATAAAACCCATAAGAGATTTTGGTTGCAAGAATGAATGCCTATTCTTCTCACTAGTAAACAAACATAAGAAAATAAAATGTTATCCTCCCACTACCTGATGAATGGAGATGTAGAAGAATGCATCTGTTACTATTCACGAAAAAATACTTTGATGAAGCTGAATTTGATACATAAGCTAATTTTCATCCTGAAATGCGCGGACGGGGCCGCGGGCAAATACAAACCCTGCATACCTCTTCCGCCTTAGTATCGATGCGTCATCTCAACGTATACAAGCAAATTAAGTACTTAGGCCGTGTTTCACCAAGCAATATTTAAGTTAACGCCATGTTAAATATCATGTTATCCCTATCGTATTTCCTGTCAATTAATGAGATGGCATGGTATTTTAACATGGCGTTAACTTTAACATTGCTTGGTGAAACACGGCCTTAATATTATAGATGTAAATAATATTAGGCATGTAATGAGTTATGAACTTTTTGAGACATGCAAAACCAGCGATCAAATTAATATGGTTTAAAGTTTAACCCCTTTACCAACAAAAATATTTACTGACTGACTTAGCTATACTATGTTTTGTCTGTCAAGTTATGTATCACACAAGAAGAAAACAAAGTATAGCATACATACAGTGCGTAAATATTTTTGTAAGTAAGAGGATAAATAGTCAAATATTTTCTCATTCAATCGGATCAAATATGCACTAAGGAAGCGGTTTTCCAAATTAAGTCCCATTTCACCAAAGCTTGTTAGTGTTAACGGCTTTTAAAGTACCATGCCTTCTCATTCGTTGACATGAAATACGAGAGGGATAACATGATATTTAATCAAGAATTAACTTTAACATGAGTCGGTGAAATTGGTACTTAGTCCCGATTTCACCAACGCTTGTTAGTGTTAACGGCTTGTTAAAGTACCATGCCTTCTCATTCATTGGACATGAAATAGAAGAGGGATAGCATGATATTTAATGAAGGATTAACATGTGTTGGTGAAATTGGCACTTATATCTGTTATTGCCCGTTTTCAAATGGCTTTTGAGGTATCCACTTCTAACATAATATTATAGATATCCACTTCTAACATAATATAGAGGACATTCCCTTTGGGTAATGATGAATACTCACATAGATCTGTTGACAGTGATCATTTCGTAATCGTTGTCAGGGTTGAAGAATACGTTATCTACGTAGTGTTGTCCGGCCGTCCCGGCGGCGACCGTGGCGCGCCCTTCGCGGCATATCGCGTAGTTTCTGAAAATGTCATGTTTTGATGGGTGAGGTCATCATTTTTCGGCGTGACATTGCTTTCATAAGGTCGCATTATAACACGAATCATAACAAAAACAGTGTTACAGATTAGTGTTGCAGCTACATAATACATATCGCCATCCAAATTTCAACGACATCACTAGATAACCAAAGAATCAATTTTTAAGCTACGTATTTTTATTATTATTATATTGTATCCACAAACAACAAAACGGCCGTGTCCCGGACTCAGCCAAACCCTTTTTTAGCGTTCTGTATCCGAAAGGTAAAAACGAGACCCTATTACTAAATCTTCGCTGTCTGCCTGTCCATCTGTCACCATTGTTACTAACTGTAGGCGACGCACTACACCTTTCTCGGAATTTATAATTAATCATAAGATTATATAAATATTATTTAGGGCCGATTTTTCAATCGTCAGATAACTTTTATCTGTTGAATAAACATGTGACTTTGACATTTGTTCCATACAAAATCTGCCAAAGTCACATATTTATTCCTTAGATAAAAGTTATCTGACGATTGAAAAATCGGCCCTTAGTGTGTTAAATAAACCTATTATAGTTCTTAGATTAAATAAATATTGTTTTCTGCGTATAAACCTATAAATTGTAAATGTAAACTCTGTTTAAATAAAGTCGTGTCGTCGGATAGATCAAAGGTGTGTGGTTTCACTGATCCGACTCTGGAAGTCCAGCAAAGCAGTCGCA
This sequence comes from Celastrina argiolus, assembly GCA_905187575.2. Classification (NCBI taxonomy): domain Eukaryota; kingdom Metazoa; phylum Arthropoda; class Insecta; order Lepidoptera; family Lycaenidae; genus Celastrina; species Celastrina argiolus. The sequence continues at coordinate 17,851,666 of LR994579.1, forward strand.
CCAACGCACGCGCAAGTGCCACACGTTTGAATTATCCGTCGCACGTATTCTGTCCAACACCGCAATTTTAATTCCATCCCATATACTGACAATGCTAACTTACTTGTAGAAACCGTTATGAGAGGTGGTCTGGTATATAGGCAGGCGTACTTTATCAAAGCCCGACACCTCTAGTATCCTCTGCCCTGTATTGTCATGTACATAGTTGTGTGTGAAGTTCGACACCACTTGTCTCAACACTATCACGTCTTTGTACTGCACTCTGTTCCTTGTGAAGTAGTTCCTGTATATCGTCACTTCTTGGTAAGGCGATGACTGACGACCTGAAATATAAAAAACTATATGAAAAGAATAAATATTTACAATATTTTTTAAATGATTAAGCGACGCCATCTAGTAATTAAAAAACATTTTTAATTACTAGATGGCGTGTTCATTGGTTTTCTATAGTCATGTTAAACTATTGTCCGTAAACCGTTACAGACGACAGTTTAACGTAACAACGTCACGTCATAAGAAAACATTGATTGTCGCTGCGCGCTCGAGCCGACCGTGCCTTTCGCTCGCTCGTGCAGCGATCTCGCTCCAATCGTAACGTTTCAAGAGTAACGGGACAATGAATCATCCCTTTTTGTGCGTGCAGCCAGCGTTCGTCGATTTATTTTAGACTCAAAAAATAGGATAACTTAATTTCAACCTACCCTCAACTTTCAGACACGGTTGATCATGATTTTCGTAGAACAAGTTGTTATGGATCCAACCTCGGAGCGACGTGGCTGTACTTCTCGAGTCTGCTCTTAGCAACAGCCCACCAACATTGTTGCGAACCAAATTATTCTGAAAAGCCAAATTTTTCATCAAATATTTTAAAAATGTAACAGGGTATAAATTATAAAAGTTATAAGCATGAAAGTCATATTCGTATCAATAATTGATGAAGATAATAGGCTAGATGACAATTATTTTTATTGCATAATTGTATAGTACTCTTATCAGAAGAAACAGTATAATAAAAATCACTATTGTCAAATATAAAATGATATGTTTACCAAAATCCGCAAGTCTCGTGGAAACGGTCCATAAGAAGCATTTACTGTGACGTATAGATTGGTTATTGAAACGCGCTATATTAGGTAATACTTTTCAATTTCAAGTTTGACTTTCAGCTTTAAATACAAGAAATACTCACCCTAAAAACTAGCGTTTGAGTATTCTGCATGTCAACCCTCACAGCTGCCTGGCAAGTGGTGAAGTTGCCGTAAAGCTTGAGACAGTTATTGCTGACTTCATTCCTGGTGATGGCCACAAGTGGGTTCACTTCACCCACTGACTGGTACACGATGGCACCGTCACGATTCTCGATGAACTCGCTGTTAGATATATTGTGTTGGACGTCACGACCTAAAAAAATAATGGGAAATTAATAAAAAATCTATATCTCAAAAATACATACATTACTTAGATAATAAAAAGAAAATTTCAAATAAAGAAAAATCTTCAGTTTGCCTAAGTAATAGTAGTAGTGAAACATGAGATAGATCTTCTCATCACATAATCGGTATGTCCACTTAAAAAGAACTCATAGCACAAGTAAAGTCTAAATAAATTAACGTTGCACTCATTGAAAATAATAAATCATTTGAACCTCAAGGCATTTCTGATCCTACTCTGTATTTAAAACAAATTAAGATTTACTTACTTAATCCAATGGAAGATATGGGTAAAGTGACGATTTCAGCAACAAATCCATGTAACGAAGACGCACCATTGGCAAAAAGTTTAACACTCAAACTAGCACCTTCTGTTTTGAAGAGTTTCTTTTCATCCGGTGATCCATTTTCCAAATAACCAATAATAGGTGCTGTAATGTTGTAAATATCGCCGTCGTAAAGACTAAGCGAGTCTCGCTTTCCGTAGTTGGTTGTATGATTAAATAAATTATACTGAAGAAGTCTAAAGCCAAAAGGTTTAACTCTGAACATGCTCTTGAAAATTTTAACGCAATTCACAGGATTGTTGTCGTACTTGTAGTATAAAATGACACGTTCTTCAACAGTTATAACTTTTGTACTATCACAAATATCTATAAAAGAAAATATGTGGTACGGAAGGTTCAAATCTTTTAGCGGCGTAAAACTTGATTCCTCAGACTCTCTGCCCTCACCACTCAAAGATATAGCGCTTAATCCTTCTCCTAGCACATTTTTGATCGAGTTGAACATCATATTCATGGTATCAGTTGGTGAGATCAAATTGATACCGTGAAACGCGCAGTGGCTAATGTTTACGTTTTGAATTGATGGGTTCTTCACGACGCTTTGAATTGCTGGAGATTTTTCACTGTGCAGAATACCTGCACCCGTTATGTGTATGTGCTGTAAAGTGCTTTCAACTTTCTTTAGAGTTTCATGAGTTGTATGGTCATGGATTCTGTGCTCGTAGAGAGCGTATTCGAACTCTGGATATGCGAATCTAATACCACCCCAGTATTCTAAATTATCGTCCAAATTTCTTGTGCCACAATGAATAAATACAAATTCTGAATCCCATTTACATTCGTGGCGATGGCCGTACAATTGACCGTTCAGTCGTATGGGACAGTCTTCGTAACGATTTTCTGTGCCAACACATTGCAATGGCTCAGGCCAAGACCAAATGCGTGATAGAGAATTGCTGTGATACTCGACGCGACGATCGTGTGCAAAAAATACATTAATAGGATCAAAGCCAAGTTCTCTACAAACAACCTGTGCATTTCTTTCGGTAAAACGATTATCACACATTGGGACCCATTGCAAAGTAGTTCTGTTGTAGTATTCTAAAAACCCTTCGTTCATTCTATTCATACTATAATCAGTATTGGTACAGTTCCTACCCGTACACAATCTTATTGACTCTTGAGCGGATAATGTTTCGATCTGTCGTCTTATGACGCGATGACTCGGTGAATATTGATTTATATGCCTTCTTTCTATCCTGTTACTTTCCATATTTGTGCTCGTGAACAATGGTTTCATAAATATAGGCATCTGACTGTGGCCAACTGCGCGAAGCGTCCCCAAAACTAGTATTCCGACATTTGGTGCAAATTCTAAAATGACACCAGGGTTTATTGTGAGAGTTGCATCTGGCATTACAGTAATATCAGATTTAATTATATAGGGATCTACACGAGCGTCTAATGTAAGGTCGGAATTTAGCCTACCACCGAGCTCATTTGTGTCAATAGCTTTTTCTGAAGTAAAAGTAACTGAAACACTTGAGTCAAAACTTTCTTCCAGTAAATAAGGCAAATATGTTGCAACAGCATGATTATTCCAGTCATCAAAATCAAATATTTGTTTTCTAATTTCTTTCTCATCAGAACTTCCCCACCAATTTTCCGTTACGTCTAGTAGATTATTGATTTTAGCAGTTTTTATCCCAGCTAGTAAAGTATATTGAATTGCATTATTACCAAACAAATTCCTGCTAACTTTGACCTTTTGTATTCCTTTAAATCCTATAACATAAGTAGGATCCAAACTTTTCATAACTGCTCCACGACTAATTGGAGTAAAGTATTTATTATTTCTTACTTGATTGAGGACGAATACAGCATATACAAATCCCATGATTTCACTTTGGCTGTCCATGTAGAATTGTACCATGAACTGTCCGTTGTTTCTTTCTATTAGGTTTCCATCAATTTTCATTTTCTTTTCCATGCCACGTAGAGATATTAAGCCAGTTTTGCAATTATTTTCAGTAAATATATTTTTTGTCATATTCACTTCAGCAAAATGTCCATCGATAACTAATCCGAAGTTTTTATTACTACGCAAAGTGTTGTTCTGCATAAATACAGAATGTGTGAAATTTTCGTTATATTGCCAAACGTATGGTAAGTTCACATCAAATCCTCCACGTTTATTTCTCTCTATGGTATTATCTTGAAGAACATAATGATATAGATTATTTGAACTTCGCAAATCTCTGGCAAAGTGGTAAAGTCCAGCTCCATTATCCGTTATTAAACTACTGTTTATCATTATAGTAATTTCTGTAATGTTACTTTCATGGATATCCCAAAACGGAGTATTGACGTAAACAGCTTCTTCGACATTGTAAGCAATTTCACAATTTATTATTTTAATGCTTTCATTAGCTTTTCGTAAAAAGTGGTCACCAAGTTCATTCAAATATCGATTGTAATATAAAGCTTTTATTCCTTTTGTATTACCTTTTATTTTAGAGTTAACTACTTGAAGAGTCGGTATGGGTCCTTTTATTATTCTGTTTCGTATATTTTGGACTGGTGCCACTATCGTACTAAGAACTAATACGACACCTCCTAATGCATTTCCACCACTTTCATATTTTAACACTATGCCAAAGGTGTTACTTGTTGTTGGAAAAGTTGATAAATCTCTATCGAGACACCAAACGGTGCTTCCCACGTTGATATTTTGCGAATCATATATGCAAATACTTTCTGTAGAAAAGTTATGTATTGGATTAAGAAGTTGAAGTCCCAAGACGTAACCTGGATTACATTTAACATTATAAGTCTTTCTTACATTTTCTCCTAGCTGCTTGGTAAAAACGATGTGTCTGGTTTCTCCATTTACTAAAGAAATATCTGTTTCATATTCAGGTATCATAATGGGATGATAGTTTGATTCATCCATGTTAAATCCAGGATCTAAATTAAACCATCCTGCGATTTCTCGTTGCTGTGGACCAGTTATGTGCGGGTTGTGGGAGATTCCAACATTATTATTCTCTATAATAGAACTGTAAACTTTAAGTCCCAGCTGTTTAAAGCTTATGCCACTTCCTTTATTGTTACTAAACTCTGAATTTCTAACAGTATTTATTGCATCAGCCCCGTACAAATCGGAATAAAGAATTCCCAAGCCATCGTGGTAATTATTTGTTACTCTGACACTTTCAAGACTATGTCTGGCAAAATCTATTTGAAGTGCAGGCTTAAATAAATTGGATGAATAATCTAATAATCCAGCTTTATCTATGCTTAGATATTGCAAGTCAGTTCTTTCGGCGATCACACTAAATCTTACACCTGCCCAACTTGTTTCGTAGCACCTAATGCCCACATCATTATCATGTGTACATGAGTTTTCAAAATTGTCTACTGTTTCAGCTTTACATTTAGTAATGTCATTATCAAACTCGGTACATTCAACATTTGAAAGTAAAACATCCTCCGACTTTCCTGCACTAGGAATTTCATTGGGTTCTAGAAACCAATCATCCGGATTTAGAGCTAATCCTAGTTGATTACAAACTAAGGCAGCATTAATAATATTCCACCGATAATTACAAATAGTTCCCCATTGGTTGTCTATTCGTACTTGTAATCTTCCGTCGTGAGGTGTTCTACCACCCAATAAACGAATTGGCACAATTGGCTCGATGTACCCAGGAGTAGTAGGTTCTATTTCTAAATCAGTCTCATAAATGCTGTCATTGGACATAATAATTTCATCCTTAAGTGTAAACATAATATCATTAGGTCGTTTACCTCGTGCTTCCAATTTTCCAGCTACCATCATTCCGATTGCAGGTGGAAACTTGAGAATAACTCCTGACTGTAAAATAAGTTTACCCCCAGGACGTATGTTAATGTCTTTATCGACATCGTATTCACCAGATCTTAGCATTTCTACTCCTTCTACTTCTCCTCCTACAGTAAAGGTTCCCGGTACATTAAATTGGGGCACATACAGAGAATTATAATTGACTTGTGTAGCTCCAGGATTACTGCTATGTAGTAGATATGGCATGTACACAATTTTTGCTAAATTATATCGATCTTTTCTATGAAATAGACGTTTGTAAACTTTTTCTTCTTCACCGAATCCCAGCCAATTATATGTGCAGTTTAAAGTTTTACTTTGGTCTTCGACGTGTGAACCAATTTCATATTGAGCCTCCGGATTATTTATTATATTCCTAAAAACATCAATATTACTTGAAGCTAACACTATCGTAGCTGCAACTCGACTTCTCGGAGTAAGCCTAGATGACAATCCCTCTAATGGCTCGAATGGTTCTCTTATTTTATTATCTCTTAAGAAATTTCTTGTGAAAAAAATATATTGTATGTCGCTGTATGGCGACAAACCCAGATTAACTACAAATGGTCCTCTATTACCATAAAAGTAATTATGTTGTATGAAAAATGTTGCTGGCAATATTTCGAATTCTTCGATGTATTTACCATCCACTCGGTTCAGAATTGCTATGGCACCGTAATCGCCATGTTCAAAATAATTATACTCGATCCGTCCCATAATATTTAATGCTGGTTGAATTTTTATAGGTACTCGATGGTTTTGATAAAATCTGTTATGTCCAACTTGTAAATTGAGAATCTTAGCCTGGTCACTAAACCGCCAACATGTTGATATTTCTATTGTACTTTCCATGCTGGAATTGAACCAGTTACCAGTTATATTTACCCAACTATCTCCGCAGAAATTTCCATGGAGAATACCAACATCAATGTTTTTGAAAATTTCTGAATACTCGATAGCCGTTGTTTGGTTAACTGGAATATATTCAGTCTCTTCTGTAGTGTTTAACCATATCGCCAAACCGTAACCTTGGTTAGAGCTTAACGTACTTCGTGAAATATTTCTATTACCTCCGGTGACCGTTATATTAATACCATCCCCCTGGTTAAAGGATATTCTGCTCTCTGTTATATTTATATCCCCAGCACCACTAATAACTTGTAGGCCAGCTACATGGTTGTTATTAGATATTGAGGTTCGGTGAATATGTACTTGTGATCTTAAGTTTTCTATAGCCACACCTCGGCCATTATTATCAGAAATAATAGTATCAGTAATATTTAAGTCGTATGTTTTACTGGGTCCAGAAGTCAGTCTTAGAAAACCAATTATGTCAGTTCTGGTATTAGCATGAAATCTAACATGCATTCTGTTTCTTGTGGAAGTTACACTTTGTGGTCGAGTATTATTTCTTATGGTAAAAGACATTAAAAGCTTGTCTTCAGTGGACAAGCCATCGTAAATAAAGATTTCTCCAGTGTCATTTTTATTAGTCATCATTTTTATAAAGCTTAGCGTGAGCACATGGTCCGGGCGAGTGTAAAACTTTTGATTACAATTTCGGGCCATATTCGAATATCCGGATTGTTCTATCGACATTTGTATAGGGAATGTCTGACTAGGTGTAGAAGCTAAAGTGCATAAATCAAATATTTCACTGCGATCGAAGCGTTCATCTATATTCATTTCGTGCACCACGTATTTGACCCCGTCAGCGCCATTGTCATGAATCAAGCAATTCTCAATCTTTGTCATACCATACGTAGAATTTACATAAACACCATATCCTCTATTGTTATGAATCGTGCAATTATTAATAACTATCGGCGCATTCGGTGAGGTAACGTTAATTGCATTGAATGCAGAATTTGATATTTCTATGTTATGCATTCCAGGAGGGACTCCAATAACATCTAACGCACTTGTCGCATTGTTGTCTCTCCCTAGTCCTGCATTTTTTATATAAACGTGAAACAAACTGGACATAGAGGTTGGTACGTAAAGCGTATTCGAGGCAGTAAGTATTCGTTCATAGACAGCATTTTCAAATCTAATGCCCCTCCAATGTGTTCCCGAATCTCTTAGCTCATTGTTGTCGTGGTGCGGTTGACATTCGATACCTAAATCCGGATGGTAGTCACATACACCTGCGCCGAGTTGTCTCGAATTCCAGTCGCACTCAAAGAGGTCGTACTCGGTTCCTTTACACTTGGGTTCCTCAAATAACAGCCGAGCACGTCGACCGGGCTGTCGATCCATCCAGTTGTAAAACTTTCCGCCCATGAAACCTAATTGTCTACATGCTGTTTCCATGTCGTTTATAGTCCAACTGAAACAAAAGATTAAGATTTATGACTATGCTTAAAATACATTTTTGATGACAAGAAATTAGTAAACTTGATAAAATTATAATATTTTTATACTTTCTGGAGTTGGTGCAAACGGATCTCCACTGTCCCTTGTGCAGAAGTTGAACTCTGCCGGATAATATTGACGGACCGTCCACGAGACGAACGTTAGGCCATTGCTTTGTTTTTGTCTGAGGTTCTTCTGTGCTTGTGAACGTAATGCTTCTTTCTTTGTTGCCCTGAAACAGAAACAAAGTAAATGTTAAAATAGTGACTTTAGAGAAAGTAATACTATTTACTAATAGTTCTAATCTTTTTCCAAAATGACTAAGAGCCTTCCAAGAAATCAGTCTTAAATAAAAACAACAGAAGAAACGGTAGTGACGATAAGTGAAAGTTTTTGCACTTTTTATGCTGTGTTCAGTCATAAGCATTAACTAATTTATCGTGCAACTTTCAGTAATCGTATTACATAAATCCTACGCCAAGAAAGAAATGTTTCTTATTCTAAATTTTGAATTCTTAATTACATAAATCACGTTTCGTTCGTTACTGATCATTGATCTTAAGAATCGACAAAACGTAATAAAACACGTTGCAAAGGACTTTTGACCGTATCTACTTTTACTTTACTGAAGTATTTAAAAACCGTTGCTGGGTTGCATAACTCTTAGATAGTTCAGTCTATCCGTTGTGCACGTCCGGCTATTCGCGATTATTTGCGATTCGTATCGCCCCTGTTCGCAACAAATTGAGGTCTTGCGGGAAGGCAATTGTTTTAAAAGCATTTCGACATTTGTTCAGTACGTTTCAAAATGCAATGCTAACGGAAACAAAGGATATGAGGTTGTTTGCGGTTGATAACTCTAAAGCCGTTTAAGCATTCCTAACTTGGACATAACCAAGTAATTTTCACAATGAAAATCTAATAGACTTTCGGCTTCAAAATAATGACTAGCAGTAAAACTTCAAATAGAAATAAAGTTACGATAAGGTCGGCTAAGCTATAAAAGCTTTCAAATAATTTATGGCCACAATCCACATGACCGGCCAGTCCTAAACATATTGGACTAGTACTATAGCCACACACCGATGCGCCCTTGCACTTCACACTTCCTGCCTTTTTACCGTCCCCATTCATATCGTCACGAGCGGTCGAACCCGCTTGCTAAATAATACCTTTATGAAACGGTTGTATCGAAACAACTAGCAATTTATATCTGGGATCCATTTAATACCAATAAGAACGGGGTATGATAGGAATACGTAGTAATTTGCTTATTCGATATAAGTACCGTATAACGGTAAGAGTAACTAAGTAAATCAGATACAAGTATTTTATGGAATATGGCTGAGCAAACCAAAACACCACTCGATCGACTCACCAGACTCGATAACCTAAACAAAGGCTTGACTGGATCATCAATTCCATATTATGCCATAAGTAGAACATAATGTTATTATATACTTACTTGTATATTTTAATTGCTTATTTTCTAGACTCACAGACAGAGGAAAACAAAAGTAAAAAAGTGTATCGTATTGTAATTTATTTTTTGCATAATCAAACATTCAATAAATAATATTAGTCATCTGTTATTATCATACTAGATTTGCAGCAAACAAGATAAAATTATTTAACTCGAATCTTTGTTTTGATTTCTCGTAAGTAAAGGAAATTAGTCACGTTTTTTTTTTTGGAATTTTATAGTATCGAGATCCGGTTTGTACAATGTTAATTATTTAGCTCCAATTAAATGCGCCTTATGCCAGCCAGATTTTACTTTCACATTGTCAGGAAATATTTGGCACTCTGCATGCAATATAAGTAGACAGGTGCTGCTAGATTGTCCAAAACCTGTCCTGTAACTTTTTGCTTTTTAACCTCCGACGAAAGAGAGGGCGTTATTGACGTTATTGGCGTGACTGTGTGTGTGTCTGTTTGAGGCATCGTAGCTCTCAAAAATATGACCCGCTTTTTATCTTTTATTTTTGTTTGAAAGCAACGTTATCGGGAGTGCCCTTAGCTAAAATTCGTCATTATCAGTTGGCTCACTGCTAGAATATTGAAAATTCTTACAAAGTCAGGGGTTTAACCAAAATTTTTATCATAGTCATAATCATTGTATCGTAATTTATTACTCACATTAGGAATCTAACAGAGGATCAAAAATCCGCCAAGCCAAACCTTACTAGTCATCTCCTACTTGTCACGCTTATCACATGCCCCAATTGGAAAATGGAAGATAAGAGTATTCGTAACGGTGGGTTAAACCGCTTACCGTTAAGGCCGGTTGCTTGTAACAACTATAGATCATATACATCACGAAGGCTATTGCCTGTGAGGACTGAGGACGTATTAAGGACGCGAGCCTTGTGACTCATCACGTTGGGTCAAAGTCTTTTATATTGAGCAACATTTTCACCGGTTTCTTGTGCATTGGGAATGAAGAGTATAATAGTTTATCTAGATCCAAGATAAACAATCTAGATTATTATAAATAGAACTTAGAAGTAAAAGAAGTGTATGTGTATGAACTATGAAGTTCGTCTTAAATTAATAATTTTTTAACTAGGCTTAAATTAAGTAATCCTTAGTTAACACACCATTAATATGGAATATAATTATCTAAAATCATCATAATACCTTGGTAAGGATAGAATATACCGTTTAAATAAGGATTTTACTTTAGGTATTATATTATATTTTGTATTGTATTGTATTGTATTGTATAGGTGTTCTATTTACAACCAGCTACTGTCGCATGTAGGATGTTTAGTAAAAACTAAATAATCGTCAAGTACCGGTAAACATGGAACACAATTAATAAAAACTCCTCATCCTTTCTTTACCGCAAGCAATTTACAGAGGCATCTTAATGCAAAGGTAGTAGATGCGCTTTGAAGGAAACCCTATCATACGCACGCAATTCCCGTTACTTCTAATCTCAGTGTTGATCAGCATAGGCTCCATGTATGTAAATAATGAAAACTCAATATCCATGCTTGGGAACCTCAAAATAAGTAGTTATATAATAACAAAAAGACGGTTAATACATCTCAATTCTCAAGATATATACCACACGTGGAGCGTACACCTGCATACCATTGGACATTAACGACTGATGTGCGCAAAGGCTTCCGGTGCGAACAATGCCCGGGCCCCCTGCTACACGGAATATCAAATTAGACTGGATAGTGGATACGAATGTTCACGGACTGTTACTTTGAAATAAAGGTACTAGTTTGTAGTTAAGGATAGTGAAATTAAGATGGGAACAACAATTCGTATATTGGGCAGGGTAAGATTACTAACCACGCTTAACATTACCAACGTAGAAATGCGTTTTGTCTACACATAATAGAAATACTGACATATTCTATGGATTATCTATTCTTCGGTAGAATTAAATCTACACTAATATTAGGTACCTATAAAGGGAAAGATTTGTATTTTTGTATGTAACGACTTAACTAAAAAAGTACTGGACCGATTGTAATAATTCTTTTTTCATTAGAAAGCTACAATATCACTGAGTAGGTACCTTACATATAGGCTATACAAAAATCAATTGCTGTTCGTTAGTCTCGCTAATAACTCGAGATCAGCTGAACTGATTCGGCTATTTTTGGTCTTGAAATATTCGTGGCAGTCCCGGGAAGGTTTACACTGTTTCCATGCTCAACGAAGTGGGCACGGGTCAGCTAGTCATTCAGAAAGTGGTCATAGTACGCGTGCTAGATGAATTTGTCATATTACATGCGAACATATCATAGCACGGCGTAAATCTCAGCTCAATATAATTTAATAGTCTCATAAATCGCAACAATTAACGTTTCGAAAGTTCTGTAAAGTACAGCCGTGATTACTAAAATGACAAAAATATTGTTATTAGAAACCGTACTTCCTATTCGACAAAATGCTTCGTGGTCGAAACACAATGGTTTGCAAAATCTCCAGGAAATTGTGTGTTCAATCTTTTACTTTTATTACCTAGTAGCTGTGCCCGCGACTTCGTTCGCGTGGTTGCCGGAAACGCTATTGCGATTATCTTTATTAAAAAGGAATAATTCTTTCACACATATTTTTTAATAACTTAAACTGTTTATGCAGCGCACGCAACAAAAGTCCTCAAATGTGAAAAAATTTCCCCGTTTCTGCAACATTTCTCACTGATGCTTCGCTCCTATTGGTCGCAGCGTAATGTTATATAGCCTAAAGCCTTCCTCTATAAATGGACTATTAAACAAAAAAAGATTTTTTCAAATTGGACCAGTGGTTCCTGAGATTACCGCGTTTAAACAAACAAACTCTTCCGCTTTTTAATATTAGTATAGATAGCAGAATCCTATATGAAATATGGTTATGGACCGGGTGGTTAATGCGGGAAAGATGAATAATATCTATCTCTATCGGGCTAATTTGAATTAAAATGAGATTAAAAAAAAAAATTTTTACTACTCAGGTGATGGACAATATTATGTAGGCAGTAGGTATAATGCCCGATACAAATTAAGTATTTGATTATTATTAAATTGCAAATATTTCATAATGACCGGGGGACATTATGTATGTGTGTCCAAGTGATAATCCTCAGTTTATCACTTGGACACACATAACATGGATACAATTGCAATAATAGCAGTCTACTGCAATACACCAATCGTTGCTATCCCTTTCAGTTCAGACACCTGGGGGCCTATTACAAGCTCTTAATTCCAGCCAGTTTACGCCATACAATATGGCTGGCTGGCATTTTCGTATTACGATTTATTTACGATCACTTATTGACAGCCAGACGCCAGTCAGCGGTCACATGACACTTGACTTGCTTCCGAATGTCACTTTCATACAACCAAACTAGGGTGGATCCATTCAGAATAACATGTAGTAATATGAAAAAGAACAACGCAGTTTAAGGCCGTATTATTGAAGTGCCTGGAACCAGACTGGTATTGTAAAATATCATAATACCGGCCCCTGAATTCGCCTGATCCCAGAGTCACATCGCATTTCCCATTGAAAATACGGCTTATTTACGCATCCATGTTACAAAAAAATAAGATGTTGTAGAGCTCCGTTGATAATTAAAATATCGCGACGTTTGTTACGCTTTTCAGTTGCAAGCAGACCGAAACGATTCGTATCTCTGCACCAAATGTTTATGAACCGAGCCACTATTGTCACCACCATTTCTATTCGTAAGCCTTACCACAACGTCTATAGCATACCTTAACATTCTTTTTGAATTTCGAATAAATAAATGCGATATCTATCTATATAATATACAATAAACAAAATGATGCTAGTATCGATTTGCGGGAAATCCATACTAAGCCTAATACACTTGTTATGGATTTCGTATTTTTGTTACAACCTTGTGTTATCTACACTAATATTATAAAGAGGAAAGATTTGTATTTTTGTATGTAACGACTTAACTAAAAAAGTACAGGACCGATTTTAATAATTCTTTTTTCATTAGAAAGCTACATTATCACTGAGTAACATAGGCTATATAAAAATCAATTCCTGTTCGTCAGCCTCGCTAAAACTCGAGATCAGCTGAACTGATTCGGCTATCTTTGGTCTTGAAATATTCGTGGAAGTCGCGGGAAGGTTTACACGGTTTCCATGCTCAACGAAGTGGGCACGGGTCAGCTAGGATACAATAAACAAAATTATGCTAGTATCGATTTGCGGGAAATCCATAATAAGCATAAAATATACTTTTTATGGATTTCGTATATGGACTAAATTAAAACTATGACGTCATCACTGATAGACTTGAACTTGAAAAGGTTAAGTTAGTGACAGAACTTATAATTGAACTTGAAAAGGTTAAGTTAGTATTTGTGTTAAACTTTTTTGATAGTAAAAACTGCTAAAAGTATTTATTATCCGCAATAAAAAATTATTGTCCGCCATTTTATAAAATAGTTAAAGTTTTATTATCTACTTTGTAGTAATGTTAAATGTTTAACAACTGTCTGTTACACTAACGACCGAATAATAAAACGCTAATTTAAATTACGAAACCTTATATTTAAAAAATCACTGTCATTGCTTTTCGGAATAACGAGGACAACATTTGCTAACTTGACAGCCGTTTAATTTAACTATCCGTTTATTACTGGCCTGATACAATTATGGTAAAATAAGAACTCTATCACACCCAAATTAACATTCATAATCCTACTAATATTATAAACGCGAAACTTAGTAAATAGTAAGTATGGATGAATGTATATTTGTTACTCTTTCACGTAAAAACTACTGAAAGGATTTTGATAAAATTGGGTAGTTTTTAATTGTAGTAGTTTACACGTTGGAATAACACATAGGCTATTTTTACTGCAACAAAATGAACGGTTCCTACGCAATTTCATTTTACACACTTTGTGTGTAAGAAGAGAACATCTACGAGTAGTAATATTATGAATTCGTCCGATCGATAGGCTTACGTCAGCCGACGACCAAGCACTGTTTTTAGTTATGGTCGCATGTGATATTGAATACCAATTTTGATACCAAGGTCACTGCGAATTTTGAGAAACAGGTTTAAAAAGTTTTACTAGTTTGTTTATTGAAGGCCTGTTTTTAAGTTATACCTACCTCGTGTCTCATCCTCAATAAGTGATCCAAATACCTCTACACCAAGAACGAAAGTGTCAATAAAATTGCTGACGTACTCTGGATCCTTAACAATTGAACTTGTTGGTTGTAAAGCCACATGTCTTCCGATATCAACGCAGTCAAGAGAGCATGAAATGTACCAAGAGCACGAGATCAAAGATAAACAGACATTGGTCCCGTTTCATTGCGGCTAAGGTCTACCAAATGAAAATAACCTCTGACATAAATTTCACATCTTGTAATAACAAATTATAATTTTTAGGGTTTCGTGCCCAAAAGGGTAAAAATTAAAGTTTAAAAAAACTATAACCCGACTTCGGAAAAAAGGGGTCTAAAAAGGCTGAAACAAGAAAATAATTCAATTTGAAATCAAGATATGCAACATAGGTACAGATATAGTCAAGGTAGAGCCGTGGTCGTACCCGCTATTGGGATTGTATATTACAACAGCAGACGAATATTATAGATTTGTCCGTCTGTCTGTCACCAGGCTGTATTTCAAGAACGGTGTAGCTAAACAGTCGTAATTTTCACAGATTGTCTTTCTATTGCCGCTAATATCAAATAAAATAAAACAAATATTCAAGGGCGGCTCTCATACAACAAACGTGTTTTTTTTTGCTCGTTTTGTATGGAACCCTTCATGTGCGTGTCCGACTCGCACTTGGCAGGTTTTTTTTAAATACACGCGTAGTATATCCACCATAGTTTTCTTTCTGCGCAAATTTATTTGAAAATTTATTTGAATTGATAAAATAAATCCTTAATTTTGTCCCTACAATCTAATCTATTCTTGTGTGGACTGAAGTCACTATTACTCTATATTATCTACTTTGTGCTTTAGTTAATGGTTATGCACATGGTTAAGGTACAGAAAAATCATCTGACTATAGTACTAACATTTTGCCGGGATGCAATTTCAACCAAGACATTACTTGGTATTATGTAATTGACGCTGAGTTGATAGAAATAATTGAAGCTCTCGAGGTGTTTAACGGTGTAACAAACTAACAAAGGTGAATAAAAAAATTAAATGGTCACCGTAAACAGAAAAAATATCAGCCTCTAAGATTTTAATAATCTAGTTAGGTACCAATCAATTTAGAAAACTAGACAGAAAGTTGCCGTGGGAGAGCCTTGCATAGCTTGACGAATATAATGAATGCACAGCCGTAGCAGTTATTCAAGCCTTACTTATAAGAGTACTAGCTGTGCCTGCGACTTCGTTCGCGTGGTTTTTGAGTGACTTAAACCGTTTATGCAGCGCACGCAACGAAAGTCCCCAAATGTGAATAATTTTCCCCGTTTTTGCAACATTTCTCACTGACGCTTCGCTCCCTATTGGTCGCAGCGTAATGTTATAATTATATAGCCTAAAGCCTTCATCTATAAATGGACTATCCAACAAAAATATAGTATATTTTCAAATCGGACCAGTTTCTGAGATTACCGCGTTTAAACAAAAAAACAAACTCTTCTGCTTTATAATATTATTTATAATTCATATTATAAAGCGGAAGAGTATTATATTATATATATTTAAATCTCAGACGGCTTCGTGCGTCTTTTCAAACTCGATACTTATTGCATCTCCCACTTCTAGTACGATTTAAAAGTGTCTGCGAGTGAATATTGTTATTTAATTTGCTTAATATGAACTTGGTCGTAATTATATTACATTTAAACACGGTATGCTGATATTCGATTTCAAATAATTCTCGGTCACTTTTGACGACCTCTCTTATTGGTACTTATGTAGCACACTGTATATTATCGTATATTATCGTATATAACTCATCTTTTTTGACGTCCACTCATACGGGTACTTATGTAGCACACTGTATATTATCGTATATTATCGTATATAACTCGTCTTTTTTGACGTCCACTCATACTGGTACTTATGTAGCACACTGTATATTATCGTATATTATCGTATATAACTCGTCACTTTTGAGGTCCACTCATACTGGTACTTATGTAGCACACTGTATATTATCGTATATTATCGTATATAACTCGTCACTTTTGAGGTCCACTCATACTGGTACTTATGTAGCACACAGTATATTATCGTATATAACTCGTGCATAGTACTATTCTTAGTACGACCATTCAGCGTGGTAATCAAGTGGTGTGCGTATATTATCATATATGCCTTGTGCATTGTGCTTCCTTGCTACGTCCTTTTTTAACCGTAATCATATGGCACATTATATATTTTCATTGATATATCCCACCGATTCTTCCTTTCTGTCAGCTAAATTAACTTAAAAACCACAACATTACTGTAGACCATTGCGTGTTATTTTTATTTAATATTTGGTTAGTCTGTTAGATCAGCTGTATGCCGTTCTGCACGCAATTTATTTTCTATCTTAACCTAGCATTCATAGACTGCGAAACAACATTTAACCGCGTGCCCCGTAAACAAGATTTTAGAGCAAGAGCTAGAAGTCTAGGTCGCAGATCAGGACATGACAGTAAGCACATGTAGGTAGCTGTAGTATCTAGAGATTGCTTTCGTACAGGTACGGCCGAGCGGCAAGAGATGAGAGTAAGTACATGTAGGTAGCTGTAGTATCTAGAGATTGCTTTCGTACAGGTACAGCCGAGCGGCAAGATATGAGAGTAAGTACATGTAGGTAGCTGTAGTATCTAGAGATTGCTTTCGTACAGGTACTAGGCCGAGCGGCAAGAGATGAGAGTAAGTACATGTAGGTAGCTGTAGTATCTAGAGATTGCTTTCGTAAAGGTACTAGGCGGAGCGGCAGGATATGAGAGTAAGTATATGTAGGTAGCTGAAGTATCTAGAGATTGCTTTCGTACAGGTACGGCCGAGCGGCAAGAGATGAGAGTAAGTACATGTAGGTAGCTGTAGTATCTAGAGATTGCTTTCGTACAGGTACTAGGCGGAGCGGCAAGATATGAGAGTAAGTACATGTAGGTAGCTGTAGTATCTAGAGATTGCTTTCGTACAGGTACTAGGCCGAGCGGCAAGAGATGAGAGTAAGTACATGTAGGTAGCTGTAGTATCTAGAGATTGCTTTCGTACAGGTACGGCCGAGCGGCAAGAGATGAGAGTAAGTACATGTAGGTAGCTGTAGTATCTAGAGATTGCTTTCGTACAGGTACTAGGCGGAGCGGCAAGATATGAGAGTAAGTACATTTAGGTAGCTGTAGTATCTAGAGATTGCTTTCGTACAGGTACTAGGCCGAGCGGCAAGAGGTGAGAGTAAGTACATGTACGTAGCTGTAGTATCTAGAGATTGCTTTCGTACAGGTACTAGGCGGAGCGGCAAGATATGAAAGTAAGTACATGTAGGTAGCTGTAGTATCTAGAGATTGCTTTCGTACAGGTACTAGGCGGAGCGGCAAGATATGAGAGTAAGTACATGTAGGTAGCTGTAGTATCTAGAGATTGCTTTTGTACAGGTACTAGGCCGAGTGGCAAGATATGAGAGTAAGTACATGTAGGTAGCTGTAGTATCTAGAGATTGCTTTTGTACAGGTACTAGGTGGAGCGGCAAGATATGAGAGTATGTACATGTAGGTAGCTGTAGTATCTAGAGATTGCTTTTGTACAGGTACTAGGTGGAGCGGCAAGATATGAGAGTATGTACATGTAGGTAGCTGTAGTATCTAGAGATTGCTTTCGTACAGGTACTAGGCGGAGCGGCAAGATATGAGAGTAAGTACATGTAGGTAGCTGTAGTATCTAGAGATTGCTTTCGTACAGGTACTAGGCGGAGCGGCAAGATATGAGAGTATGTACATGTAGGTAGCTGTAGTATCTAGAGATTGCTTTTGTACAGGTACTAGGTGGAGCGGCAAGATATGAGAGTATGTACATGTAGGTAGCTGTAGTATCTAGAGATTGCTTTCGTACAGGTACTAGGCGGAGCGGCAAGATATGAGAGTAAGTACATGTAGGTAGCTGTAGTATCTAGAGATTGCTTTCGTACAGGTACTAGGCCGAGTGGCAAGAGATAAGAGTAAGTACATGTAGGTAGCTGTAGTATCAAGAGATTGCTTTTGTACAGGTACTAGGCCGAGCGGCAAGAGATGAGAGTAAGTACATGTAGGTAGCTGTAGTATCTAGAGATTGCTTTCGTACAGGTACTAGGCGGAGCGGCAAGATATGAGAGTAAGTACATGTAGGTAGCTGTAGTATCTAGAGATTGCTTTCGTACAGGTACTAGGCCGAGTGGCAAGAGATAAGAGTAAGTACATGTAGGTAGCTGTAGTATCAAGAGATTGCTTTTGTACAGGTACTAGGCCGAGCGGCAAGAGATGAGAGTAAGTACATGTAGGTAGCTGTAGTATCTAGAGATTGCTTTCGTACAGGTACTAGGCGGAGCGGCAAGATATGAGAGTAAGTACATGTAGGTAGCTGTAGTATCTAGAGATTGCTTTCGTACAGGTACTAGGCGGAGCGGCAAGATATGAGAGTAAGTACATGTAGGTAGCTGTAGTATCTAGAGATTGCTTTCGTACAGGTACTAGGCGGAGCGGCAAGATATGAGAGTAAGTACATGTAGGTAGCTGTAGTATCTAGAGATTGCTTTTGTACAGGTACTAGGCCGAGCGGCAAGAGATGAGAGTAAGTACATGTAGGTAGCTGTAGTATCTAGAGATTGCTTTTGTACAGGTACTAGGCGGAGTGGCAAGACATGAAGCGATAGTGTGCGCTTCACCTGCTTGTACAATACGATAGCTAACTAAATATGATGCCTCCGTGGCCTTTTCATTGATAGTTTGTGTTACATGCATCATTTTTTTTTTGAATTTCCAATAACTGTTCTTTTCTGCGAACAAAAAATTATTTATTCTTGTCTCTAGACTCGGGGTGTACAGTTTCTAAATATCGGCAATTTGGCAGGTGCTATGGAACTATTAGGAAGCAGTTTACTATATAGCATGCAGAGAGGTGAGCCGTTGGAATCAACAAATCCGAAACTGATAAATGATTCATCATATTTCCTTTTTTTCGTCTTTGAAACCGTGGAACTTGACGTCGTGGCATCATTGTCTGGATCGGTAATTGCTGCATGCTCCGCGCGTACTGCTTTTGAACATTCAGCGTCATTAGAAGATGATGTTGCAACACGTTTAACGCCTTTAAGCCAACGTTCCATTCTTCTTTATTAATAATGTTACATCGTCAGGATGGTGGGGTCAAAATAATTCACAAGGTAGGAACTTATCGCTCCGAACGCTTCAACTGACTGACGAGGCGCGACGCGCGATCGCCGCTTTTATACTTAGTCCTAGACGCAATCTCTAACATTCTCAAAAATACTCGAGTCGGCGCCTTTGATAAACAAAAAGCGGAAATAAAAATACAAAAATGCGTTGTAAACAATCTCGACTTTATGTTTTGAAGTTAGAGCCGAAAGTCGCTTGTTCACAACTATAATGTCTAATTCAGAGGCAGCTTTTATCAAAGGACGCGCGCTCACAATTATTAGTAGGTATGCGCGTGGCGGCGGCGTGAAGTTCGCACTTCTGTGTCGGGGCTGTCTCGGGGTAAAACTTTAACAAGGCTATTTGAACTTAGAGCGGAGTTACGAATGTTCCTTTCAGCTGATACTTCTTTTAATTTGAAAGACCGTTTGTATGATAGAACTTGGTTGTTCCGATTGTCTTTTATGGCGGATATCTTTCAAAAACTAAACGAATTGAATTTATCATTGCAAGGTAAACAGACAACAGTGTTCCAGGCCTATAAAAAAATATCTGCCTTCAAAAGAAAACTAGATTTTTGGATTGTTTGCGTTGATAAGAGAGAAATATAAAGCTTTACGTTACTCAGTGAGTTTGTTAGCGATAACGACTCAGAAATGTTTCAAGATGATATGTTTAAAGAATTGGTCCAATATCTCACTTCGATGCGCGCATCTTTTGAAAAGTATTTTCCCGAAGAACAGAATACAAAAATAAAACTGAATTCATGGATTCATAATCCTTTTTTACCCAACTTGCAAAAGCCCGAAAGTATTTCAAACGAGATATATGAATCTCTTTTAGAAATGTCATCAGACATAAGTATGGAGTCACTGTTCAAAACGATGCCTCTCAAAGATTTTTGTGCAGAATTCGTAATGAATATCCAATGCTTGGCAAAATGGCTCTGAATATTCTTCTCCCGTTCCCAACAACATATTTGTGTGAAACAGGATTCTCAACGTATGCAGTAACGAAAACAAAATATCGCAATAGACTTGACGCCGAACCTGATATGAGACTGCAACTGTCTTTTATCAAACCTGACATCAACCAATTAATGAAAAATAAAAAACAGTTTCATACCTCCCATTAGTTAGATTTTTCTTTTTTAATATCTTGTAATAATGTACTTGCCATGTGGCTTGTTAAAGTAAGTAATAATTAGTAACTGTTACATTATACATACTTTTATTATCTTTATTAATAAAGAATACACTTTTAAAAACTATTATTTTATTGTAGGGTTCCGTCAAGTATTTTGCTTTCCAAAAGGGTTCCGCCACCAAAAAAATCTTGAGAACCGCTGGTTTAACATATAATAACAGTTTTTTTTTATTTCTAATTGAGCAAAACGACAAAAAAAAAACTTAGAAAATAATAATCAGTCTTATAAAATCGCATACACTGCAGCGTCGTCACGGCGCCCGGCCGGCTAATAACTGTCGAGATACTGAAAACAAAACATTACCACACAACTCTCACCCCGCACCTTGAGCGGCCTCTCATCGATGCTGATTTGTTTCTTTTGGCGGACGCAATTAAATCCATCCTTTATATTGATTAAAACATAAAATATTTGTGATATACCTATACGGTACCTAACCTTGAGCGGCCTCTGATCTCTGACGATTTGTTTCTTTTGGCGGACGCAATTAAATCCATCCTTTATATTGATTAAAACATAAAATATTTGTGATATATACGGTACCTAACCTTGAGGGGCCTCACATCTCTGACGATTTGTTTCTTTTGGCGGAAGCAATTAAATCCATCCTTTATATTGATTAAAACATAAAATATTTGTGATATACTTATACGGTACCTAACCTTGAGCGGCCTCTGATCTCTGACGATTTGTTTCTTTTGGCGGGCGCAATTAAGTCCATCCTTTATATTGATTAAAACATAAAATATTTGTGATATATACGGTACCTAACCTTGAGCGGCCTCTGATCTCTGACGATTTGTTTCTTTTGGCGGACGCAATTAAATCCATCCTTTATATTGATTAAAACATAAAATATTTGTGATATATACGGTACCTAACCTTGAGCGGCCTCTGATCTCTGACGATTTGTTTCTTTTGGCGGACGCAAATAAATCTATCCTTTATATTGATTAAAACATAAAATATTTGTGATATATACGGTACCTAACCTTGAGCGGCCTCTGATCTCTGACGAATTGTTTCTTTTGGCGGACGCAATTAAATCCATCCTTTATATTGATTAAAACATAAAATATTTGTGATATATACGGTACCTAACCTTGAGCGGCCTCTGATCTCTGACGATTTGTTTCTTTTGGCGGACGCAATTAAATCCATCCTTTATATTGATTAAAACATAAAATATTTGTGATATATACGGTACCTAACCTTGAGGGGCCTCACATCTCTGACGATTTGTTTCTTTTGGCGGACGCAATTAAATCCATCCTTTATATTGATTAAAACATAAAATATTTGTGATATATACGGTACCTAACCTTGAGGGGCCTCACATCTCTGACGATTTGTTTCTTTTGGCGGACGCAATTAAATCCATCCTTTATATTGATTAAAACATAAAATATTTGTGATATATACGGTACCTAACCTTGAGCGGCCTCTGATCTCTGACGATTTGTTTCTTTTGGCGGACGCAATTAAATCCATCCTTTATATTGATTAAAACTTAAAATATTTGTTTTATATACGGTACCTAACCTTGAGCGGCCTCTAATCTCTGACGATTTGTTTCTTTTGGCGGACGCAATTAAATCCATCCTTTATATTGATTAAAACATAAAATATTTGTGATATATACGGTACCTAACCTTGAGGGGCCTCACATCTCTGCCGATTTGTTTATTTGGCGGATGCAATTAAATCCATCATTTATATTGATTAAAATAAAAAAAAAAAACTGATAATCGGTATCATCAAACGCGGAGAATTGAACAGTGACAAAATCGTGTATACAATATACGCCGCACAAAGCGACCTCGCGGTGCGTGCGGCAAGTCGCTGAACTAAATTATGCGCCGGATTTTATTCCCGAAGCAAAAATACGTCCATGCCAAAATTTTTACCAGACACTGGTACAGTAATATGACGGCTACAGAAAAAAAATCAGGGCTCGTCAATCTTGCATCCGTATACAGGACGCAGTAAATCGGGTAGACGCATTATGGTCGGTAAAAGCCGCCATGTTCGACGCAGCATAGGTAGTGGGATCTATATATATATATATATATATATATATATATATATATATATATATATATATATATATATATATATATATATATATATATTAGTATAGATTGCTAGTCTTCGCTTAGGGGACCTAAATACTAGCAAAAGTTATGTAAATTAGGGTTGCCTACTGAAAAACTATAATCATGTGAACCTACAAAAATACTGTTACAACTTTAGGCATGTGATCAACAATGGATTATGTAGGCAACCGGATAAATCTAAATTAAAGGTTGTTAAGCCACCTTTTGTTTAGAGTTGCATGGTATATAGGCTAGATTCAGGATAATTGTTGCAATTTATTGTTTTTCGCGAGAATGTATAACAATGACAGTGATTGCAATCTACAGTGAATAGAATTTAATCAAGTTGTGTCTGCCTTTGTCCCGTGCAATAGGCTATTGAGTAAGTCCTACATCCTGTTTGTTAGTTTACATTTAGATCTTTTGGCTTAAACCACTAAGGGCTGATTTTTCAATCGTCAGATAACATTTATTAGTCGAATAAAAACGTGACTTTGACATTTGTTCCATACAAAATCTGGCAATGGCTCAGATTTATTCCTCAGGTAGAAGTTATCTGGCTATTAAAAAATCAACTAGATAAAAATCTCATAAAAAGTCATAGCCAAGTCTTTTGGGAATCATTGATTTTAACCGACTTGCCAAAAAAGGAAAGTTCTCAATCGTCGGAATATTTTTATGTATGTTCACCAATTACTCAAAGACGCCTGGACCGATTTGCAAAATATTTTTTTGTTTGATATACTACTTCCCAGGTTGTCCTATATCCATAGTCATCAGGTAAGAATCTGATGGTGATAACCTGGAGAAATTTCTATTTAGTTATTGAAGTCGGCTTTTTTAAACTTAATTTTTTTAGGTTATTGTGAAATTGTACATTCACTTTAGATTTTGTATTTGCTTTACCCAGATGTTCGGTGTGCTCTATCTGCTTATTGTATGGCCGCAACATATGGCATACATTTACGTTTATTATACTAGATATTTTATAATATCTTCAGTTATGTTAAGTGTTAACGATCCATGAAGGACACGTCTGGTTCAACCACCTTTTGCAAATTAATTGCACAAGTTGTTCGCTGGAGCACCGCAACCTACTTTACAGTCAAAGGTTCGTTTGTGAGCTGCAATACTTACATATTGTTGTAGTAGTTGCACTAACATTCCTACATTAAAATTAGCTCTATCGGTCGCACTCATATCTATATCTTATATATAAAAATGAATTGCTGTTCGTTAGTCTCGCTAAAACTCGAGAACGTCTGAACCGATTCGGCTACTTTTGGTCTTGAAAATTATTCGTGGAAGTACAGGGAAGGTTTAAACGGTTTCTATGCTCAACGATGTGGGCTCGGGTCAACTAGTACTTTATACTCACTTAAGATGAGATTTTGACATAAAATTCATATATTTTCTGTAAAAATCTGTAGTCCTAAGTATCTCGTTAACTGACTCTGGGTTTGACTCCTAATTTTTATCAATTCATCATTCTCATCAAAGAAATAATATATAATACCTAATTTTATGTCTTGCTTACTAATACAAATAAAGCTTGCGACTTTAGATTCGTGATCTACAAAGAGTATCCGATTGTCCGTCACAGTTAAACGTGACTTTGAACACGTTGCTAGTTCGATAACCTGATGAGATTACTTTTCTTTGGTGCTGTTTGTTTAAGGGATTTTCTGTAAGTATTAGGTATGTTAAAATCCCCTTGTACTTATAGATCCACAAAAATGTTTGATTACGTGACGACTGCAGCTTTAACATTGTATGTAATATTTAATAGTCAACTAAATATATCACTGGTTTAAAACAAAAAAAAATACATTAAATAAGGAATGTAAAAAGAAATACAGAAAAATCCAAAGGCACATAACCACTCAGTTATAACGAAAGGGACGATTGTAATTCAAGTACTTTGAGATAAAGGCGTGCTAATTTATCAGAGTTATGATAGAGATAAGACAAAGGTATGTAGTATGGTACTAGTTTCCTAGAAGCACATGTTTCATTCATACATACAGTAGTCGATAAACAAGTATATATATGTAAAACTACACCGTGACTCAACATGAGGTGTATGGTGACGAATTACAATTAAAAGCGCTTGGCGATGTCGAAACAAATGATATAAAATATATCACCTGGTATGTTTTATGTGTAAGCATAGGGTGGGTTACACTTGCAACTTACATACGTGTAAGTATTCATTACTAACACATCAATAGATCGAATATAACTACTAGGAAGTAAAAGCAATGCTATGTTAACTAGTTCATAGACGTAGCTATTGAGCCAGTTTCGGTTTGTTAATAATGTTATAGAGATTTTATTTATTCTCCTTTTTAATACTAATTAGTCTATAGTTATTTAACCCGAATGGCGCAAATGGACCTTACAGTTAGTCTTATGATATTACAACTAACTTAGATCCCTGTCACGTAAGCCCCAATTTGGGCGCCAACGGGTTGGTTTGAAATAACCAGTAAAAGTAATTAAATTTAAACTACAACGAATTTTACATTCGATTCATTTTGCTGGCCAACTTCAAGTGCGAATCGATCGACTTTCCCCCGAGGCCAACGAATTGTCTTTTGAATCTCCTTAAGTCAAATCACATAAATGCAGAACAATGAAAACTGTTTTACCTGCATGGTACGCAATTCGAAAGAACCTTTGTTAAATGCATTAGAAAATATTAATACAAAATGAAATATGTGAAAAAAGTTACCAAAAGAATCGTTGGCCTTTAACGGCATTTAAAATCTGCGTGGGGGACGCCTACGCATCTTTGTTATCCTTGTACACTTTAGGCTTTATAAAACTCATCAAGGTCCCAATAGTTCCAGATCAGAGTAATTTGCTAATGGTCGATTAGTACTCGCGCAGATCCGAATGGCAGCGTAACGAAATTATGCGATTTAGTTCCGATTTCACCAACGCATGTTAGTGTTAACGGCTTGTTAAAATACCATGCCTTCTCATTCATTGACAGAAAATACGAGGGATAACATGATATTTAATGAAGGAATAACTTTAACACTGTGTGTGGCGAAATAGTCACTGAATACAGCAAATTAACACTTATGTTTACAAAGGAATCCACGATTTCGAAATTGCTCTGTTCTACTATACTTAGATACTGTATGCTATTATGAATTGACTCTAAAGGTTCCTTTTCTAAAATATTACATACTTAGACATAATAATATATATTAAAAGGTCGCTGATACGTAAATATAATAATTGTAATTCGTAGCAATAAAACAAATATAGAGCAAACAGTTACAAGGAAAGTAATCACTTAATAGGTTCAGGTTTCACTTCTTAACCATTGTCTGGTAGACAGAAATAATGATGCGTGACGGTCATGAGAACGACGAACAATATTGTTTAGGAGATTAGTTAGCGAATAGTGATGTCACTTGTACAGCTACAAACTTGCTAGTTGCTACCAATCTCCAATAAGTAGTATGCACATATTATGTACATAATTTAAGATACTTATTATTATACTAATACCTTTTTTAGATAAGGCAGCTAATGACAATAATGCTGATCTAAATCGTCATTTAACACAACCAAATACTTAGTTACAACATACGTGTAAGAGATTTTTAGTACATAGTAAACTTAGGGCGTGTTTCACCAAGCAATGTTAAAGTTAATCCTTCGTTAAATATCATGTTGTTCCTCTCGTAATTCCTATCAATGAGAAGGCATGGTATTTTTACAAGCCGCTAACACTAACATGCGTTGGTGAAATCGGGACTTAATCGTCCCATCGGAAGTTATACTTCAATAACTTTGTAAAAAATTAAAAATTATCACGCTAGATACGGCCTTCGAAATTCTATGGGAACAGAATTTCCTAGCATCAGAATCGGTGAATCAGTTCACTATACCTACAAGGTTAACTATTAAACGGAGCTAAGTAAACTCAGGGCCACTCAACCGCACTCTAACTGTGCAACAACAGTTCACGTAGTTGTGTTTGAGAGATAAAAGGTCGTTCACCAAAACATCGTGATAGAGCCCTTTCTATAAAAGAACTTCCCTTGAGGCGACGTTCCTTGCGATAGAGCGACGATATGTATACCCTAATTTGTAAATGAACTTAGGTGTTTTTATTTACGAGGTATTCCAACAAATACCTAAATACTGACTTTCAATCTATACTAATATTATAAAGCGCAAGAGTTTGTTTGTTTGTTTAAACGCGCTTATCTCAGGATCTACTGGTCCGATTTGAAAAATTCTTTTTTTGTTGGAAAGTCCATTTATAGAGGAAGGCTTTAGGCTATATATAACATTACGCTGTGACCAATAGGAGCGATGCGTCAAGTGAGAAATGTTGCAAAAACGGGGAAAATTATTCGCATTTGGAGACGTTCGTTTCGTGCGCTGCATATACGGTTTAAGTCACTCAAAAACCACGTGAACGAAGTCGCTGGGCACAGCTAGTATATTAGTTGCCTTGGAACTTCTTTCATGGAAAGGCTCTAACCTATGAATCTAATCAAGGATGGAAGAACAACAGTGTTTGAGAGAGATATCTGCGGCATATATTCTAGAAAGTCTAGAGACGAGATTAATGTTATTTAATTTAATAGCGCCTCTAATCTAATTTAATCAGCAAAAAAATAGAAAAGTGTAAATAAAATTTGTGTGTTATTATTGTCTAGTTTAATCGCTTTGAACTGTTATAAAAATACTATCAGGCATAACTGCGAAGAGATTTGTCGAAAATATTATAGAATTGAAAAATGTTTCTCAAGTATTCTCTGTAAAGATTATCCTTTGGTCTCCATGATTATTCGATATCTGTTAAATGAATAAACGCAAAATTACTCATGGCTGATGAACAATTAGTATTAAACATTTATAGCTAATAAGCCTAGTGATTTAATTATGTTATTAAATGACCCATTAACATAATTACATCACTTACGACTTGAAAGAGCTACAAAATATAATCAGGTCAAATAATATTTGTACCAAATTAGGTGAGTGATTAGAAGCAAACTGCTTATGTAACCTAATTAGTTTTTAGTAAAAATTTGCTATTTTACTAAATTAGGTTAATTTACTGTATTAGCAAAGAATTTATGTTAATGATAGTAAAAAAAATTGTCGCACTTTCGCTAGATTTCGTCAAAGAAGAAAGCTCTATTCAGAATTCGGAATAAGTATAATACAACCTCGCAAACACAATATAATATTAGTGTTCTTCACTCGTTTTGACTATACACAAATTTTCTACTTTGTTTTGGGTTGCAAAAATGGAGGTTAGAAAGTAAAATTATGAGTGGGGTCTTAGGGTTAGGACGTGCACGTTATCAATGTTTACAGATCTTGACACTATTTTGATAACGTCCTAATTAAACACCTCAAACAGCAAAGTGTGGTTCCATAACACGTGTGGTTCCATATAACGCTTGTGTTTAAACTCTTGTACTATTCACATTATTGTCAGGAAATAACAAAAGCAAAGATTGAACTTTTAATTTACTTAACTGTATGTCGTCATATATATTTTCATCTTGTGATATATAATATGAGTGTTTCCTTAGCATTAGTCATTATTTTCATTGAATTTTTTCTTCCTTTCTCGATCGCATTCTTGAGTCATTACATAGTAAGGAATTCCGGAATCACTTATGATTAGTAAAATCATATTATAAGTTCCCGTTTTGAAGCACGTTAAAAAATTTCTATAATTTCTCATACGTACATTCCATATTTTCACGTGGTTAAAATAATATAATAACAATAGTGGTTAATATTCGGCAATACAATGCCCTAGATTTTGCATTGTTTGTGCTCGCTGAGAATATCATCTGCAAACCCTCAATTTAGTTCGACCACAAAGTAGATAATAAAGAGGAACAGCTCGATCTTACTTCCATGCTTAGTCCTCAGTAAAAACTCTAGCAAGTTTCTCAGTATCATGACCCGCGCAAATAAGCCAACAAGTCGAGGGTAACATTCACCCCACGTCTCGTTTTTTACTCAACCCTAACCGGTTTCGGGTGACGTAGGGAGAAAGTATTTGTTGACACGCGTTTTACCTTATTGGGACCATTATGGTCACTAAAGTTATTTTATGTACATGTTTTATCTTTCTTAAATAGGTTAATTCAACGTTGATAAAGGAACATTTTAAACAATAAGTATGCTCGCAAAATATTACTTAGATATTATGTACCCTTACATTTTCTAATTAGATTCAGGATCTTATAAGAATGTTTGTATAAGTAGATGATTGAGATCTTTGACTATAGCATAAGATAGAAGATTATAAATAAAGTACTTTAACTACATTCTTAGGACATAAGTAATAACTAATAATGGAGGTGAAAATCGCGATATAGCACAGACGAAAGGAAAACCAATGCTAACGAGTTCGGAAGCTGCGGCGGCTTCCTAATGCAATGAAGCGATGTGACTCGGGGAAAGGTCAGGTCATCGGTGTCTTTGCCATCTGCCACTGACTCATCGGATAAGTAGGGCGAACAGATTGACGACAAAACCGTTGCTTCATTGTTTTCCCGAAGCCTTTACGGTCCGACAATTTGAAAGGAAGAACTTGAGGAAAGCCTCCAATGAGAGCATTTACATATTTCTAACGCCTCCGTGGTCTAGTGGTTCAGAGCTTCGCTCACGACCCGGTCGTGGGTTCGATTGACAAGAAAGATGCGTCGGATGGGCATGTATAAGGTCGGTCCTGCGCCTGTTCTCTCGCCAGTCGTGTCGGTTTACCGTCCCATTGGGTTATGAAAGTAAATGGAAGAGAGAGTGTCTTTGTGTATTGCGCACACACTTGGGCAC
Source organism: Celastrina argiolus (assembly GCA_905187575.2). NCBI lineage: Eukaryota > Metazoa > Arthropoda > Insecta > Lepidoptera > Lycaenidae > Celastrina > Celastrina argiolus. Next base: position 17,881,557 of record LR994579.1, read on the forward strand.
TATAAAATAACTCCTGAGTAGCTGGCCTGGTTTCAATGAAATCGGCTACCGACACCGAAATCGGTGAGGGGAGCTATTATTTTTTTTTATTCCCAACAGTAGATCGTTGCTGTCACTCACAGATTGGATGCAGGTTATGAGAACATTTGGATATTTTTAGTAGATCGTTGGAGTCACCCACAGAGGACTGCATTTAGTTGTATAGTCTGCTCTGTGGTACCACTTTCTCGCTTTCCCGCGGAGGTCTCGCGAGTTCTCGCGTGACTTGGCTGGATACCGAATTATCTTCGGATTGCGTGATAAAATAGTTCTTTAATGCATTATGCATGGAAGCTAAAAAAAGTTATACGTTTTATCCACTTGCCACTAGGTATTTCATTGTTTTCCGTTTGATATTAACCAACTAGCAATTAAAGCTCCTACTCCTACATTTATTATGATTTATTATTAAGCGCGCGATATGAACAAATCAATACTACAGGTGAATTAGATATCGGTTTATCGACGAACAATTTTATCACACACCGTGGAATTTATCAATTGTTATCACAGAAAGGCCGCTGGAATATACTATCGATTTGGTAAGTACAGCGAGCGCTAAGTAAATACACAGGTGAAATACGTAAATAATTAATGTTACACAACACTGTAAATTGATGATTATTGGGTGACTAGCTGCCTTGATTAATTTATTATATTCTGTTGAGTTGGATAATAATAAAGTTTCAAGGAAAATATCAATCCGCGTTAAAAATTAAAAAAACATTTTAATGAACATTTTGGGCTTTTTGGCTTGGTCTTATTCTAAATACAAAAACTGAGGACGATTTTTATGCACGTAGTGGCCGTGTAAGTAACGACAGCACCTACCTACTTCTGTTTAGCGATTGTGTCTTTTAGCGAATAGGTACGTCCTAGATTACATCCCGCTCCTACCTGGTACTGTGTCCAGTTGCGAAGCAAATGTTTCTTAGCAACTTCTTAACAAACTAGGTATTAATAATCTTTCTAAACCAAAGTATCGACCAGTTATAATCAAAGAGTTATTAACGAAATAGAGGAGACAAATCGTTCTAGATGATCAAAATATCGACACTGCGGTTCCATTCAAGTTCAAGTACCTACTTAGCTGACAGTTGTATGTGCATAAAAATTACCTTTACATTTAGACAGGCCTTTACTAGACCACGGCTCTACCTTGACCATTTTTGTATCTATGCATATCTGGATTTCAAATTGAATTATTTTCTTGTTTCTGCCTATAGAGACCTCTTTTTTGCGAAGTCGGGTTATAGTTTTAACTTTTTTAATTAAATTCATAGATTTAAACTAAACTAAACATTAATAAGTAGGTATCATATTATAGGTATATTTTTAAAATAAACTTCCTATTATATCTATCTAAGTACCTACTTGTACAATTTCTAGTTTTTATTAAATACCTATTAACATTTACATACCACTGCAACAAGTCTTCCTCGAACGGTGATTCCTATCATAGGTGCGAATTTAACTTCAACGCCTGGCTCCACCACCAGCTCAGCTTCCTTCTCCACCAGCAAGTCATCCCGAAGCAGATACGGACTTCCATCCGCCTTCCAAACAGTTTTCCCCCCCGCCAAAACCCCGCCAGGCAACTCCGTGAGGCCCGAAGCCTTGTTCAGCATGTAGGGATCCGTGTCTCCTGTCCTCACCTCCTGACCGACACAACACACGAAACACCCAAGTAACACCACGGTCCTCCACTTGTATTTTGTATCACTAAATTGACTATGTCTCTTCTGAACACCCATTTCTTTGTAACTCATTTTACTATTTAAAAACTCATATCATGTCCTCTCTGTTTTTCAACAATCTAATCTAAATACGGCACAGGTACACAATCGTTTTCTAATGTAGTGCATGATATCACTATCGTAGGGCACTCACAGTTATTACAAAACAGCATCAAAAGAATTAAATTAAGCTAAAGTTCATTATGTTTCTCACAACAATTTAATAAAAACTATAATAAATGAACAAAGGTGGGGCAATCAATGCACGAAAAACAAGCATACGCGCGTTGTCGCGCGCGACCGTTGAACAAAGTTGCTTAGCCGGTTTTGTGTATAAAATTCCCTCCTCTCACCTTCCCTCCGGTCTTTTGTTTTGTATGAAAATTGAAAAGCGTCCTCTACTCACTCATAAAACGGTTTTCATTCACTCGGTCATCCGCATTCCCTTAACATAAACAGTGTGACCCGACTAGAATATTATTATGTAGCTTAGGGAGAATATTTTTAATTTGTTTTTATCATGTTATGCTTAGAAAGATTTAAAATATGATAAGAAACAATACGTTTTGTGAGGGTTTTCAAAATTACAACAATGATATTCACTACATAATATAAGTAGGTATAATTATTATGTTTATTTAATTATTTGTAAAACATAATCAGCAAGAAACATAATAAACAGACACAATTATTTCAGTTTTCCCTTTGGCATGCTTTGGCCAACTTTCCTTCACTCTTATCACTTTCAAAGTTCGAAAAAAAATGTATGGGATTAGAAATAAACTTGTGACATATTTAGATCATAATATCAGGGCCCTGATTACCTAACTCCGGTCGCTTTCCCGTCTGTCGAGATCAACTGCCATTGTGACGTTACATCTTTTTAAAACACGATTTAAAAAGTTAATATGTCATAATTTTGACGTTCTTTTAGAAAGCTTAAACGTCGCAATGACAGTTGATCTCGAGAGATAGGAATGCGACCGAAGTTACGTATACTCATGTATATGTGACGCATGATAATTTTCTAACAAATCGTTCTGCTGATTTTGGTGCGGGGAGGATTGTGTCGTTACAAACGCACACTTACAACACAAGCTCATTATTTGCACACAAACGTAATATCTTGCACTATTTATGATCATATTAAAAAAGACGTAAGAAGTATGAGCATCTTTTACAAAATGAACCTTATACCTCCGGTTTAAAGTATACAATTAAATGAGTGTATAAATATGGATTTTTAAAACAGACCACAGAATAAACAAAAATCGACTTGTTTAATCGATGTATATCGATATATCTCGATTTTTGTAAAACATTGCATTTAAATAAAAAAAAAAATACCTGAAAAAAACACAAATGAATGGTTATCTCATATATTTTGTTATTCGACTTGTTAGACTTATTTCAGAAACTAAACGGATAATAAGCAGAAACTACAGCGCTAAACAGATTTTTTAGCAGAACAGAATAGACATCTTTGAGATTATAAAAAATATATAATCACAATACATATTTTTATAATCATAATTTAATAAGACATTTTTATCTTGAATACAGTATGACATTCGCCAGCATTAAAATAGTTTATTATTTTATATATGTTGCACTGGCCCATTTTAGACCCGTCGTAAATTCCTATTATTATTTTATAGAGAATTCAAACATTTGCTTTATTTTTCATAATACAAAATTATTAAAACATTGTAAGCAAAAAATATTTTGAAGTGTGGTAACTGTGATACAAACAAATAATTTCTATTTTACTGGCAAGTGGCAACACAAGTTACTTCATTCGTTCTTCCTTTTAGGTCGATGAATGGATCAATCGGACAAAATTTTAATTAACTCCATCTATTTTCTTTAGTTTTATTTATAAATACTTTGTATTTGTTTAAGAAATTAATTTAATTTAATAGTCAATGTAAAAATTGACCACATCGGCTTGAAATAAACTACATAAAACACGTAAGTACATCAATAATTTCATTTCAATGTTTCGGTGGCGTGGCATCGTTATTGATGCGACGACATTTTGTACGCCGCCGAGTGTTTTTATCTTTTAACATAACGTGAATTTTACAGTGTTTGTTGTTTGATTTTAGAAAGTAACACCATGAGTTCAGGAGGCACACGTGTATATGTCGGAGGTTTAGTGGAAGGCATAAAAAAAGAAGACCTAGAACGGGAATTTGACAAATATGGAAAACTGAACTCGGTGTGGGTTGCGCTAAATCCCCCAGGTTTTGCGTTCATTGAATTCGAAAACGTGCAGGAGGCTGAGGATGCGTGTAGCGCTATGAACGGTTTTGAGATGCTTGGCGCCACTTTGAAAGTAGAGTTGTCGAGAAAGAGGGACGGGCCGCGCAGAGGCGGCGGCAACTTTAGGGGCGGCCGGGGCGGCGGCGGTTTCAGAGGCCGCGGTGGTGGTGGTGGTTTCGGAGGCCCCCCTGGAGGCAGGTCGTTCGGAGGTGGTGGCGGCCGCCCCTACAACCGACAGGGTAACGGCTACGGGTCTGGAGGAAATGGCGGCGGCGGTGGTGGTGGCGGCAACTTCAGATCCAGGTCGCCTCACAATCGGTTCTAATTTTAAATCTAGTTCATAGTTAGGTTTAGTGTTATCGTTATCTGAAGCCTTCCAAGTGTTTAATATTTTAATATCGCTAAATACTGGGGGTTTGCGCTGTGAAGACTGGTTGCCGAAACGTTGGAACTTGACAGGTAAGATTTTTTAAATTTTTTTAGGTTATAAATTGAGTGCATGTTTTTGTAACAAGAAGCATGAAATATTGTAAAAAGTTAACAAATTATGCAATATGGGTGAAAATAGAAATACATTACGCCTACTTGTAATTCAATGTTCGCCTGTTCACACACTTTGAATTTTTCTTTTATGAAAAGTACCTACCTAATTTATAACTTGAATATGAAAGTACTAAGTACCGTTATTTGTGTGAGTTATTTACTTTCCTTTCTTTGTTTAAATGTTCTAGTTTTAAAAAAAATACTCTTTATACTATCAGATAACATGTAGATAACAGTTAGCAATGTTGATCGTCTATGCTTCTACTTTGGGTTTTTACTTTTTGTATGTATATAGCTCTGTAGTAAATTTCACCCTTCAGTTTTAACTTCAATGTGCAGATATACTCTGTATCTAGATTGGTGCCTCAACTCTGGTCCTAACTGGTGCATTATTGTTCTGTATTACCTGTATACCGTGAGTGTTGTATGCAGCCATTTTTGTGCTACAAGGTTATCCCGGGAATTTAATTCTGTTCTGTTTATTGATGATTTGTAGCCCAATCAGGAACATATTAAAGTTCCGTAAACTAATTGTATTGGCGCTGTCATGTTTTTCATACAGTTAATATTAATTAACATTACTTGGGTTTTAAAAATTTTCTGCTTAGGCTACACACAGCAAGTTTTATGCATGAAATGCATTTCTATTGACATGGTAAGCATGCATGTAATCAATTTGGAAACATTAATAATTTACTTAAATTTTTGTATGTATAGGTACCAGAAGCTTTTAGGCTCAACTTATATTGGTGTAGAGTCAAGCATCGCGAAGCATCCATTTTCTATATTAACACTAGGAAAATAGAGATGAATATGCTATGAGGAAAAACACTAAACAATTTGACTCTTGCCAATGTGAATTCAGTCTTAGTTTGAACTATATACATAGGTATTCCAAGGGTAAATTAATTATGTGTAATGCAATGTGTATGTCTGTAATTCAAATCAATATAACATGAGAGTGAGATGCAAATGTTATACCTATAAACTTCCTCCTAAGTAAAACTATTGTAAATAACTTAATAATAATCTGTTTATCAACTTACTGTAAAATTTGAATAATAGAATATGGAGTTAAGTAACTTACTTAATGCATGTAAATAGACCAAATGTGTGGGTTTGACACAGGGCTACTAATACAGGCCTATAAAATACTTAGGCCGTGTTTCACCAAGCAATGTTAAGGTGGAATTCCACCGGTGTTCTGAACTGTTGCAAACATTGTGCGTAACAGATGTTTGTTCCGGTGGACTCGCTAACGCGACATTAACAAATTGGATATGTGTATACAAATTGGCACAGCTGGAATTCTGAAAAAAATATTGGCTAACAAATGTTCTGAACACTATTTTGGTGGAATCGTACCTTTAAAGTAACACCATGTTAAAATACCATGCCATCACATTCATTGACAGGAAATACGATACGGATAACATGATATTTAACATGGCGTTAACTTTAACATTGCTTGGTGAAACACAGCCTTAACGAGACTAAATGCAAATTTTACAGACATGTTAAATTATCCTTTATTAAAATTTATCATGTTAACCCCCTTGTATTTCCTGTCAATGAATAAGGCATGGTATTTTAACAAGCCATTACATAACACTAACAAGCGTTGGTGAAATCAGGACTTGTACTTTAACTTTAACATTGCTTGGTGAAACACGGCCTTAACCAGACTAAATGCAAATTTCACAGACACATGTTAAATTATCCTTTATTAAAATTTATCATGTTAACCCCCTTGTATTTCCTGTCAATGAATAAAAACGCATGGTATTTTACCAAGCCATTAACACTAACAAGTGTTGGTGAAATCAGGACTTGTGTGGGTGAATATATGCTATTTGATTTTTTTGTGTCCCACAAGCAAATGTGATCTGTTTCATTCAATATTTATAATTTGTCTATTTGACACTACTTTAACATTGGTAATGATAGAGGCCAGACAATATTTCCATTTTTTTTAGTTTTACAAGTGCCAGAGGAGTGACATATTAAACAAGTGACATAACATTGATTATTTACTAAGCAAGGGGTCTGATATTAAATAAAACATGTATTTAAATTATATTACTTGAATATTTTTTATATACCTATTAGGTGAAATTGCAATTTTTTATGAAAAAATTTAAACTATTTTTTTATATACTTTTTATTTGTAGTAATCAAAGCTTGAACAAATTGAGCCTTAACACAATAAATATTGAACGAAATGGAATTTTGACACTACTCTGGCGATCATAAATTTTTTCTGATATGAAATGTGCCAGAGGAGTGACGCCAGTTCACGCCAGAGCAGTGACAAAATTACACATAACCTACAAAAACAACATCATTCGCTTTACTCACCACAATTTCATTTAATTCATGACTTCTACGCACAATAAACATTGAAATTACTAAATATACAATTTAGTAATGATAAAATATAAAAACTTGTGTATGCCAGAGAAAATACTCCAACGACTGGCACAAACCCGCTTTCCGAAAGTCAATCGCAAATTGACGCCATTTTATTTTAATTTTGGTCTAGGACGTTAGCTGACTTCACTCTGTTGTACGCGGGTAGTTTAATTAAAAAAAGTAACGTAAACATTTTTAGCCAAAAAAAGCAAATTTTACTTCCTTGAGTTTCGCCAGATGAAGTGACGTTATTGTAACATGACATGCAAATAAGTAATTTTATTTTATATTAATATTTTTTTATACAGTTCATTTTGATAAAATATGTTGCATTGTTTAAAAAAGCATATAATCATTTAAAAATAATATATAATTAAATACGTATTTCCATTATTTTGCCATAAAACCATTATAACCCGGTAATGGGGAGGCTAGAGGAGTATACATTTCTAACGTTTTTATAATAAAAATGCCATAAATTGACGAATTATCTTAAATAGACTATGCGGGACAGATAAAAGGGAATATTATTTAATATTTAAGCATTACGAAACAATAATATAATAAGTTTAACATAGTTTTTTTCTATGGATCATCGGATTTCAAATAGCGTATATTCACCCGTGTGCCAATTTTACAAAGACATGTTAATGTTAATCATTCATTAAAATATATCATGGAATCCCTCTCATATTTCCCTGTCAATGAATGAGAAGGCATGGTATTTTAACAAGCAATTAACACTAACAACCATGGTAAAATTGGGATTCTGACAGAGTACTAGTTAGAATAGTACATAGATATTTTTCTTGTAAGTAAAATGATATATCCTGATTTTTAACTAACTTTTACAACAAAGGACATTTGGAACTACTAAAGAAGAGCTATCCACAGAGATCAAATATAAAATTACGATAGTTGTAAATAATTGTGCATCTAGATTAGAAGGTAGGGAAAATAAAATACTGTTATGCTTTAGCTCACTTGAATAAATATTTATATACTGCAAATAAAAATATATCTATACTTGATTAAGCTATTCAATGTTTTTTTACTTGTTTGTCAGTGACATTTATAATGTATTTATATTCTTATTATTCATAGTATAATATATACACTGTGTAAATATTTTTATTAGAAGGGGGATAAAGTATTAGTGTAGTAATTGAAGACATGTTTGGACAAAGCTGATATGTTGCAAAAAATATTGACCAGAAATTTGACTTTAAACTGTCACTTAAACATTTTAGGATTATATTATGTACATTGATTCTAGAGACGGTTCTTTAGATGAATGTACTTAATATATTTCGACATATTCTGAAATGTTTAAGTGACAGTTTGAACTAAATTTTCTCAAAATCACAATTTTGCTACTAATCAATTCATGTCTTCAATTATTTATAGATTATTCCCATGGATCTGAATAAAATTAATAACAGGTACAGAACAATATAACCCAGTGGATAAGAACACTAAATGTATTTTTTGTAAAACTGAATTTGCTTAAATGTGTTACACCTTATTGTTTTAGAAGTTATAATTTTACTTTTTTCTTTTATATTTTTTAAAAACCAGATTTTAAAACCCAACTGTATATAAGTAGCAAAATAAGTTAATATGTTAACAGTAACAGCATTTACTGAAAAGCAACACTAACAAGCCTCCAAAAAAACAATAGAGCTTTATTTTTTTGTGGAAAATCCAGCCATGATAAAATTTACATTACTAGAGAGTTAATGTATAGTAACAAACATACTAACATTACAATTAAAGTTAAATGAATGATTGCGCATGGGTTTGATATGATAATGTTATAAGGGTATTCTTAATTTTGTTTTAATATTTTTTTTCTTTATTTCCAGCTCCACACGACATCTCAAATTTAACATCTCGGAATAAACATCAACTTCCAGCATCATTTAATTTTGCTAATAGATAAATATGGACGAACAATCTTCAGTAAATCCTTAACATTAATCCTATGCATTCTTGGGATAAGTTCTATGTATAATAAATAAGTAAAAAAATCGACATACTTTCATTATATTTATTCATATAAAAGAAATTATAAATTATCCTTAAAATACTAAAATTAAACTATGATGGACTACTCAAACAGGCCATCAATAATTCCATTTTATTTAAAAAGTTCTTGCCTTCCATTTTTTCTAAAATAACTTCTTTAAAAGCTCCGCCCAGGTTCTCCCATTTCTTGTCTTGTACCAGTTCACTAACGAAGAAGTCTTTCCGAGGTGATTGGGCAATAAACACTTGTATTCCTCTCGATGGCTCGCATCGTATTGCTATCATACGGTCACCTGCAAAGATTTTTTCGTATTTATTTTGTCTCCTATCTTGCAAAGAACCAAAAAAATTTAATGAACTGATAAAAGAAGTTTAGTATAAGTATAGAATAAAATATATTGTCGTCTATAGAATTAAATGGATGGAACAATATGTTATGTTAAATAATTGTGCTATATTAGCACCTCGTTCACCTCTAGGAGGTGTTTAGAAATAAGCTTCACTTGGTAAAGATTTTAGGGAACAAATTGTCGACGAAGTAAAAGAAATGGCTAAGTATGAATGTCGTCGAACAATCGCACTGAATAGTACAAATTGTTAGGTCTTACCATTAGGAGAGGCTAGAAGACAGGAAGAGGCATTCCCGAGAGGTTCCACAGGGCCGGAACCCATGTGGGAGCTGCTGGCCAGGAGTTGCCAGCCCATACATCGACCCACTGCCTGCACCGCAGTCATTTGGTGTTGGTATATCTAAAAGAAATGTTATTTGTTAAAAAATAAATTTATAAAATATTAATGTTTTTTCTTGTACGACAGAAATAATTGTCCTCAAGATTAAAACAAGCCTAGTCCATGGTCCACTGCAAAGTTAAGATAGGTAACAGGATGCTTAGGTATAAATGATTTGAACCTGAATATCCTGTTTTTATCCTAATGATAGTTTTGCATTTGATATTGGTTTTGGACATAATTCAATTGGAACATGTTATATTTTTACTTCAGCTCTAAACCAATTTCGTTTAAAGCTAAAGTGAAATTATCAGCTAATTTAAAGCATAATATAAAGACAATGACATCTAGTTTAGGTTCTTTCGCACGCACATTGCCGACACGCTCACGAGGTTACTGACCTCGAAGAACAATGAAACTGCTCAGTATAGCGTTGTAAAAAAGTTGTACTTTATTAACTGATATGGAAAAGCAACACTTGCTTCTAATTTTAAAAACACGAGCAGATGCAGATGGTATGCGATTAACGCCGTCCGTAACATAAAAATTGCGACAATCACATATCCTTTAGGGTGTAGGTGGTGTTTTTGATGTAGGATTTTCTATGGACTTTTTCTAAACCTAAGTAAGAGTAGACAAAAAAAATCATTTCAATCAACGCTTTTAAACTATTGGCCGGTTACTGAAACGCTGATTGGTGGAACATTTATCAGAGAGAAAGGAAAGGACAGATATTTTATAATTATTACATCACGCTCGCACTTACAAGGCTGGTTAAATTCCACAAAGTTGATTCAAATTGTATGTCAACTAATCGGTGTCTTTAGTGAATCAACCGCGTGATGTAATTATTATAAAATATCTGTCCTTTCCTTTCTTTCAGATAAACGTTCCAACAATCAGCGTTCAATATGGGTTGTTAATTTGAATGCCATTTTAGTTGATCATACATTAAAACAATGTCCAAAAAAACGTCTTTCACAAAGATATGAAAATTTAACGGCCTTTAAAAGAAACAGCGGTAATATTTAAATAGCCTCGTGTTAGCAGTTCAATGATCTTTAGATGTCACGTGTGCCTTAACATTGTGCATGAAAAATAGTGGTAAGGTGCGTCACCTGCATAAATTGATCAAAAATATGTTATGACGGTTTCGTCCGAACTAGATTTATCTAGTTCCGAAAGCAGATTCATAACATACACCGTTGCGACTCTAGCGCCATTGTGGCCAGTTTTGTAAACTATAAATTAAGTACTTTCGTACTTAATTTATAGTTTACAAAACTATACACATCTATGACCCAGGAACATTGAAAACTTTTTTTAGTTCTCTCGGACCCTGCGACCTCGTTCTCGTTCGAGCTCCAACGCGCTCAACCACTGCGCTACGGAGGTCGTCAAATTGTGCACTTACCTGACAGAATATGAGATCTCTGAGCTCCTGCAGCTCGTACGAGAGATGTCGCACCTTGCCGTCGCGGCAGATGCACTTGAGAGTTTTCTCGCCCACGTGCACTACTAGGGACGTGCGACACACCGCATCGTATCTAAAAAATTATTATATATATTACTAGCGGTTTATCCGAAATCGCCTCCGTGGTCTAGTGGTTCAGAGCTTCGCTCTCGACCCGGAGGTAGTGGCTTCGATTCCCGCGTTGGAACAACAAGAAATGTTGTTTTCAAGTTTGGTTAGGACAATGCGGGCTGATCACCTGATTGTCTGACAAGAATGATGATCCATGCGTCGGATGGGCATGTAAAAAGTCGGTCCTGCGTCTGTTCTCTCGCCAGTTGTGTCCCACTGGGTTATATGATACTAAAATGAACAGAGATGCCTTGTATTCCTCACACACTTGGGGAATATAAAAATTACTGGTCTCGTTTCAATGGAACCGGCCACTGACACCGAAATCGGTGTCAGTGGCCGGTTCCATTGAAACGAGTCACTCACCCGTAAGCCATAATGTTAATTTTGACACAAGATTGCGTTGGACTGTTGAGGGCGTTCCAGTGTGACACGATAAGAGGATCCTTCACCTGTCGAATAAGTTAAAAATAACATTAAAAGGGGGATGTTTGGTGGTGGTGGAGTATTTCACGTAAATACGGAAATACCGTAATAAATTAAACTTAGCGTAATAAATTCATTGCTTTAGCTATCCTGTGGTGTAATTAAATTTGAATGGAGATGTTATACCTACCCTAATTTTGTAATTGTTTTTTATAATGTGAATACGCCTTTAAAATTAGTATTCAAGTCCAGTATAAGTACCTAATTTCAAGTTGCGAGAAAAAAAAACTGTTTATAAATATTTAATTTAATGTATCACAACGCACATGGTATGTGATGGTGTCGAATATAAAAATGTCGCTACGTAGCAAATTCTTTGACCTGCATATACGGCAAATATTTTGTAGAGCAGATAATCAGACCGACTGAATTTCTACTCGTTTATACAAGCAACTTTTTGTACAACTTATGCGTTTACGGTATTAAATTATTTACGCCAAGGAAATCAATAGCCGAGTACTGAGTGTCTAACGTGTCATGTCGTGTGCATTGTCTGAGAATGAAAAGTAGTAACGTTTCACATTTTTGCGACATAGGTATATTAATAAGTTTCACGTAAAAAAATACGCTCAGGCAAAGATAGGTTTAAATAGGTATGCGGGGCCCCTCTCGCGCGGAGCCCGTAACAATTCCGGAAACCGCCATCTAGCGCCACTATTGGAAAATACTAATTACTGAATTCGTTTCGTATCTTCTTATTTAAGGAGTTGAATTTAGCTTTAAGTGATTTTATACTTGAAAAATATGCTTATCTTTTTTTAATGTCAATATTTATAGTTAATTCGGCATATTTACATTTTATAATTTACAAACGTTAATAGTAGTGACATCTATTGCAATTTTTTGTATTAAAGATAGATTGTATGTGATGGTAGGCCATGTTTAAACTTAATTATTTATAAATCTCACCTCTTTGGCGATAGTGTCTAGGACGTACTCGCTGCGTCTCCTCATGAAGAAATGCTGCGCCTGCTGTATGATCTGCTCCAGCAGCGACTGTTCTTTGCTCATCTCCAACAACTCGTAGCGGTCCGCTGCCGTCGGCCCTGATAACACAATATAATATAATATCTATGGACGCTTTACAACCCAGTCCCGTGCTAAGAATCCGAAGAACTCGTGTTACAGGTGTGAGACCACATTTCTCACTGACGCTTCGCTCCTATTAGTCACAGCGTAATGTTATATCGCCTAAAGCCTTCCTCTATAAATTGACTATCTAACAAAAAAAGAATTTTTCAAATCGGACCAGGAGTTCCTGAGATTAGCGCGTTTAAACAAACAAACTCTTCTTCTTCTACCGAGCTGAACCTTTTTTTGGTCACACAAGGGCACAATTTTACGTTTTACTCGTTCTTTGTTTTCATCCTGAACGTATTTTTATGTAATTGTATTTTTGTTATTTCCTGTATTTATATTCATTTTGTGTCTTTGTGTGAGTTAAAAATAAAACTTCTTTTCTTTCTTTCTTTCTTTATAATATTAGTATTTACTTTACCATTAATTGCTACGAAAAACATCGCCAAATGTCAGGGTCCATCACAATAAAAGAGGTAAGACTGATTGATTTATAATTATTAAAACAATTCGAGCACTTGTTTCATAAATTTATTTGCACAACTTAGTAAGGAATGTGTCAACATCGTAATTTTTTATTGTATTAGTATAGCAGAATGGGGAACCTTAACATTTACCATATTCAATTCAAAATAGCAAAAGTATGTACCTATATATTATATATACGTATACCAATCACGGACGAAATGGATATGAAATTTCGGATACGGATATGAAAATATTCCCGATTATTCGTTTGTTTCGGATAATTTCGGTTACGGATATTCATTTTGGTTACCTTTTTACAGTAGCAAAACCATTTATTCGGATACGATTACGGATAATTTGTTATATCGGATATCCGATAGTTTCGGTTACGGAGCTCCCTAACATCGCTGATACCAATATTATGTGTGTTGCATTCAAAATATTTAAAAGACAATGTTTAGATGTTAAAAAATGCCTTTATTACAGACATACACTCTTTACAAATTCTTTTAAATCTAATATTAACTTTAATTATCTGTTTGCCTTATGGCAAAGGCCTCTCCCAACTGTCTCCACAAAATTCTATTTCTGGCCGTCCTAGCCCACCTGCAGTTGCCTTAATCTCGCCAGTCCAGCGTTTGTATGGTACTCGTTTTTTTATTTTACTCATAGGAAACCAATGAATGAAAAAAAGGTGTTATTGAAATACAATAGGTAGTCAAGAGAGAGTAGGATCAGTCAGCTGAAGTGGCAATGGGCCGGCCACATAGCACGAAGATTGGACGGTCGATGGGGCAAAAAGATCCTAGAGTGGAGGCCACGTACTGGCAAACGCAGTGTGGGACGGCCACCTACCAGATGGACCGACGACCTGGTGAAAACTGCCGGGTCCCGTTGGATGCAGGTGGCAGTGGACCGGTCGCACTGGAAATGTATTGGAGAGGCCTATGTCCAGCAGTGGACAGGTAAAGGCTGAAACGACGACGACGTAGTCAAGACGGCTACGCACCTGCCAGCGCGCGGCGCTTGCTGGGCCCCAGCGGGCCGGTGGCGGGGTGCGGGAAGGGGTGGTGCGTGTTGGCGTGGTGCACGGCACGCAGCAGCTGGTGCAGGGAGTGCTCCAGCACGTGGTCGTGCTCCGACTTGCTGCCGCTGCCGCCGCTCTCCGACTGAATATTCAAATACCATTATAATAATATCTATGGACGCTTCACACCACGTCAATCTGGCCCCATGCTAAGTATCTGAAGAACTTGTGTTACGGATACCAGACAACGGAAATATATTTAATACTTTAATACTATACACATATTTAAGATTTTTATTATATTAATACACATCCATGACTCAGGAACATTTATAGCTTTTTGTTCCCTCGGCGGGATTCGAACCCGCGACCTCCGAGTCAAGCTCAGAACCACTAGACCACGGATGCACCATTGCATCATTATAATTGACATGACTCTACTGATTTTGTATTAGTACCTGATTATTTTTCCTAAACTGAGCTAAGCCCTTATAAGTAATAATGCCTCCCACACCGATTTCGGTGACGGTGGCCGGTTTGATTGAAACCAGGTCAGCCACGCAGGAGTTATTTTTATTGTCCCCACGTGTGTGCGTAATACACAGAAGCAATCTCTCTTCCTTCACTCTCGTACCCAGTGGGACGGATAACCGACACGACTGGCGGGAGATCAAGCGCAGAGCCAACTTTTCACGACGCATGGATCATCTTTCTTGTCAGACAATCAGGTGATCAGCCTGCATTGTCCTAACCAATCTTGAAAACAACACTTTTTGTTGTTCCAACGCGGGAATCGAACCCACGACCTCCGGGTCGAGAGCGAAGCTCTGAACCGCTAGACCACGGTGGCGATGAGCTAAAAAAAGCCTTATAGGCCCCATTACATGTGATCGATTGTTACGATCTGCGATTAATTATAGACTTAGTTTTACGGTCCGGCTAAACATGGGTGCCAAGTAAATATTGCCGGCGGCGTAGCACCGACTATAATACGTATGTGTGGAATTGATCTTCGTCTGCGGCGCTTTACCAACGGCATTGTAGCACAAAATCCATACAAATCTTAGGACAGCGACTCCACGTGTCTGCGGCGGGTAAGTAAGCAACATAACAATTCTCACGTGAGAAAAAAATTTTGAGGAAATAAATGTAGATAGATATTTTACCTTCACTCCTTCCTGACTATTCGCGTTTTGTCCGTTATTATGACACAACCCAATGAGGAGTTGAATTCCAGGTAACACCTAAAACATCATGAATATAAGTATGTATGTATACAATTTGATGAAATGAAATGACGCTTAGAAATATATATAATTAATAACTTTACCATGTTTACGTAACAGTAAGTGTGACACAATTGTCATTCTTTCACACTATCTATAAGACAACATTAAATTTACATATCAATACATAGTATAAAACAAAGTCGCTTTCGCTGAATGTCTGTCCGTATGTATGCTTAGATATTTAAAACTACGCAAAGGATTTTGATGCGGTTTTTTTAAATAGATAGAGTGATTCTTTAGGAAGGTTTGTATGTATAATAAATGCATAATATAGTAGAGAAACACTGATAAATTTAAAGGTTTCTAATGACGTTTTTTTTGCGCTTATATTACAAACGCTGGCTGAACCCTACGAGATAGACCAAAATAATGTACAGTATTGTTCACCTTAAAAAGTTCAACAAAAAAGTCCGCGATGGTATTTGTCTATCTCTTACGGATAACCCACCATAACCATTTTTATCCTTTACTAAAAAATGGTTATTTACGAAGTGATTTTAAACAATACAGCATTAATCCTTATCTAATTAAGTACCTTAAATAAATTGTGCATTTATTATAGATCAATATGCTTTTTACAGCATGTAATTTAAGCGAATATTACCGAAGATATTATAAATTTAAAATGCAGGGTCGTAGTTGTTTGCGCCGCGGCGGTACCGACCCGCGGCCGGCCGGGGGTCGGGCGGCGCGTGCCTAACTTTTAACGTTGCAGAATTAGACTTGAGCGTTGAGTGTTTTTCACATGGCCAATTATATGTCGCGCTGTCAAGAGTAACGTCTAAGCAAAACATGTTTGTATTGGCCAATGACAAAAAAGCTGTGAACGTTGTGTATAAGGACATTCTGTAGTAGGTATATTTTGCACTGCACCCGTGCGAAGCCGGGGCGGGTCGCTAGTTTTTTATAATAAAAAAGTTATATTTTTTAAAATATCATATTAAATACCTAGTTGAGGGAACACTATACACACAAGTTCAAAACTTAAAAATTAGCAAATTTCGAGTGCAGGGCAACCTCTATTATAGTACTTATTAATATCACACAGGATATCAAGCTGATGAATATTGTAAAAAAATCCAAAACAACTTACAGTAGCCATAATCTGATTGCCAACAACCATGTGTGGTATGGATGCATCTAGCTGCACCGCCTCAGCCGCTAGCCGAGCAAAGAGCTCTTTACAGAAGAGAACATTTTGTGCTGCTTCAAGTTTCTGCTGCCAGTGCATTTCCGCTCCATCGCCAGGTAATGTGCCGGGACAGTTGAGAGCGGAAGAGCTTAGTGTTGCTGTTACCACATCTTCTTGTTCTAGAATTTACCATACAGAGGTTGTGAGTTCATTTTAATGTGGTCTTCAAATATGTACCTACTATTTAGTAGTGAGTATAGTAACACTAAATACAGATTTCGTTTAGTGTTACTATACTCTGTTTCTATTCATAGTGATGTAAATGATGACAATACTCATTATGGTCATAATTCTTTTAAAATTTTATGTCACAGCATCACCCTGAATTTGGTGGAGGTTTAATTTGGTTTACATTAAGACCTTATTAAATTGAATCATTATTAAATGTACATTGGTTTATTTGTAAGTAAATAAATTAACAAGTATCACATTGTGCTAAAAAATAAGAATTTGTCCTTACCTTTTTGACACAGTACAGATATGAAAGCAACTCCCTGTAGTTCAGGAGGTACAGTTACTCGCAAGGCTGATGGTGTGGGACCTGAAGCATTCATACTCATAGCTTGAGCTATTTGTTCCTCTGGTGCTTTTGTTACCTAAAAACCATAACAAAAACAATAAAATAAACAGAAAAAAACTAAATATAAATAGAACAATTTAATATAATACGTAAGTAACAGTAAAGAACTAATGTTATTTAATTTTTTTTGTCCATATAACCTATTTTTAAATTACACATTTGTTTTATACAAGCAAATGTTTCCTGCTACTTCGTATGCACAATAGATATCCCACGGGAACCATAAATTTTTCTATAATAAGTGTAATAGGTAGCCTATGTCTTAATCTAGAATGTAAACTACTACCAAACCAAATTTCATCAAAATCCGTTTAGTAGTTATTGCGTTAAAGAGCAACAAATTATACATTCTTACAAACTTTAACATTTATAATATTAGTAGTATAATTTACTTCAAAAACACCAGTTTGATTGAACTTAGAACCAGCTGTTCTATAACTGAGATCTCCCACAATAGTATTAGAAACTTTTTTTAATCGCCAGTTTTGCCTTAGTCTCAGCAGATCTATGTGAAAGTCTGGCATGTTCCTTGTCATCCTCATTGTTTCACTGGCTCTGAGCCTCTCAACACCATTTAATAGTACCGCTCCAGCTGCTGACAAAGCTTTTTTACGTCCATACACTTGTACCATCTGACGGCTTTCTATTTGGTCTGCTTGAATGGGATCTAGGACCTGGAAATATAGTTTATTCCTTAAATGACTATTTTATTTAGATAAAGTAATGTAAAAATGGGGAATGTTTGCATATTTTATAACTCACCATGTATCTCTTTTCTTTTGCAATACTTAACACATCAGCCAAAACACTAACTTCAGTGAGGGCATTTCTCAGTTTATTGCGCACAGAGTCCCAAGGCCACAAAATAGATTGGTAGCCTGGTTCTTTTTCCTCTTCTGTTTTAATTTCCACGCTACTTTCTCCATCTTTTTTAATATTACAAAACTCATCTTCTGCTTTAGTAAAATCAATTTTTTGCGCTAAGCGTGTAAGATTCTCCGACATAGATAGAGGACTGCAAGAAATATACTCGGTTTAAGTTACAAAACTTGCTAGAGCTGATACAAAAGTAAAGCTTTTAAATATGTTTTTACTTACGCTTGGTATATTTCCTGGCCATCGTATGTTATTTCTTGGATTTGGTTTTCAATCGGAGCTTCAACCGAAATATTAACGGAGTTAGCCATTTCGCTAAATTAATTTACCACTAACTTTTATAGCAGTAATCCATACACACAATTTTTTTTAATAAATATTATTTTGCAACACATGTTCTAGAAAACATTAATTTATGCTTAGAGTTATTTACGCAGTAATAAATTTAATACATTTAAATAAATATATGAAAAATACGAGAATTTATTTATAAAAACCCTAGAATCAAACACAAAACAGCAGAAATAATACCTACAGCACCAGCGTCCAGTACAATTACATCATGTCACTTTGACAACTGACGTTATTTTTTTTCTTTTCTCATATTATTTTATAGTTAGGAAACATCACTTTATCCATACAACCATCGTTCAAGATTTCAAGAATCATATTTACATAGGGCCTAGAAGATATCCCGTTATCACTCTCATGTACGAATATATTGTGAAATCTCATAAGATTAAATCCAAAAAGCCGTTTACGGTTTGAGTTCTTTCGAAGCACAAAGTGCGTCAGAATTTATACACATTATCTATTGTCTTCTTTATTCTAAAACTATGCTGAGGTTAGCTGCGTTAGCAATCTAAGGACACTGGAAGATTAAAACTAAGTAAAATCAATACAAATATTTAATTTAAAAATTAGACCCATAGATAATAACCGATTTGTTTTTAATCTGTGTGCGGATTCCAGTTTCCAATACTGCTCTATGCTCATTGGAAAACGGGAGGTGGATTTTGACATTTCACATTTCTAAAATTTCGGAGGTTTGGTTTCGTCGTGTAGAGGGTGTGTATGTCGTTATTTTTATCGCAATAAATTATTCTTGTTATTATAGTGTATTATGAATTACTGTTTTAAAAACAGTAGCGTGTTTATTTAGTGGTTAAAGTTCATCAGTGGAGAGTGCCTTTGTCGTGTATACCATTGATGGATGTCTTAGATAAATTTGTGCACAAAAAGAAAGATGACTGTATTTATCTCTGATCTTACTTTTGTTTCTGTATAAAATTGTACTAATCGTTCACGATGACGAGTGCGCCGCGGTCATCTAAGGTGTCCCTGAAGCCTATCGAAGTACCCAAGGCTTTGCAGGATGGAGAAAAATTCATGAAATGGGATGAGGTACAGAATTGAGTTCTATTAAATTAATACATAAATATTTTTGAGTTTATTTCGGTCCAAAATATAATACATGAATAAATAATGTACATTATAGAAATTCCTAATATATTTACAAATTGCTTTTTAATTAAAAATAATATAAAACATTTTCTAATAAGTAAGAATAATAGAAAATAAATTAATTAAATGTCTATATTTTTATTTGTAAAATGCTATTAATTTTTTGTTTTAATGATTGTCAATGAATATATTATTTAAAAAATTAAGAAAAATAATAACAATTGGTTGTGCAAGCATCCAAAATACTTATTAAAATGTCTTGTGTTATTTGTTAAAGGATCCTGGGACATTATTGCCTGTTACACTCAGGGTGGATCCAAATGGCTTCTACCTATATTGGACCGATCAGAACATGGAGGTTGAGATGCTCGACATTGCCACCATTAGAGACGTAAGAACTGGAATCTACGCTAAAATACCTAAGGTTAGTTTTTATTGAATAGTAAGAAGTTAAATATAGTAATTAGTTGAATATATTTCTTACTTTTTTATCTGCAATAATAGCTACTTAAAATAGATATTATAGAAAAATTAGGTAACTAATTCCATAATGGATCATATTCTTTAGTTACAATAAAATTAATCATAATAGGAAATTTAATATTTTTGTTATTTGTTTATGTGACTGATGTATTATTTATTACCTTGTGGTAATGATTTTTTTTAAAAGTTCATCAACATCTTATTCTTATATACCTATATTCTTATAATATTTTTGCAGTGACATACTCCTTCAGCTGCTAAGATAAGAATTTTAACATCTAATACTGCTGAGGTTCGAATGTTATATACCTATTAAATATTCTCATGTCTGTAAAATAAGCAAAATATACAGACAAGTATTGCAGCTAAGTAGGCTACATAAATACATACTAATAAAACTTGAAATACTATTGTTTATTATGTTTGTAGTGCTAATGTATTGCTATAAAGAGTGTAAAAAGTACAGTCACTATAACTTTGGTTATGTATGATTACTATATTATTTTCGTCAAATAAAAAAAAAAGTTTTTACTTTTTACATTATATTATATATATATGTCGCAGTCATCTGATTGAATCCGCTATTTAATTAAATGACTAGCGCTTTCATTGAATCCTGTTTTTACCAACAAATTTTAGAATCCGAGACTAGGACAGCCATTTAATATTTTAGTTTTAAACTTCGAAATTTCCGAATGAGTACTAATAAAACCAACATTAAAGTAAATTAATCAAAAAATATATCAACACATTGCTGTCTGTACGAGCTGTTTGACGCCATTTTATAACCGCCTAGTGATTCAATTAAATAACCCGATTCAATAAGATGACTGCGACATATATATATATATATTTTTTTTAGTCACAAAATAAATAGAAAATAAAATTACATTTATGTAATGAGAAAAGGTAGTATAATCATATCCCAAAGTTATAGTCACTGGTCTTTTTACACCCTGTATACAATTAGTTGTTTGCGTAGTGTAATAAATTCACCTATTCTCTCAACAAAAGGGTTGATTGACATAAGTTTTAAGCTAAATTCAACAAGTTGATAAACTCAAAATGTACTGTGTGTGGCTATCGGTTGTTCTGGATACAGGTGTTGATTATTGCTTTCATGATTGTAGTTAAGCTAACACCAATTTCGAAAGAGATTTTTATAGTACCCAAGTGTAGGCAAAAGAATGAAGAGAGAGAAATATGTAATTAATTATTTCTCTCTTTTCTGTTTTCATTCTTTGTAAGCCAATGGGATGGATGATCGACACGACTAGAGAGATGGTGTAGAACCGACGTGGGTCGTCTTTTACGTCAGACAATCGGATGGTCAGCCTGCCTGCGTAATCCTAAACAACCAGTTCTTAGGTGTCATTTTTTGCCGTAATTTTTGTACGGAGATCGATGCGCGAGTCTGCTAGCGCAGGCGATATTTGAAAGAACTTTCATTAAACACTTTATTCTTTTATCAAAAACCAGCACACTATATTATTATATTTATATCTTCTTATATATAAAAAATGAATTGATGTTCGTTAGTCTCGCTAAATCTCGAGAACGGCTGAACAGATTCGGCTGTTTTTAGTCTTGAAATATTCGTGGAAGTCCAGGGAAGGTTTAAACGGTTTGTATCATGTATGCTCAACGAAGTGGGAACGGGTCAGCTAGTATATTATATTATCAAAAACCAGCGTAATAATATCATTTTACTTAATATTATTTATTTATTTTATTTATTTAAACGTCATGCACATTTTGTACAAGGGCGGACTTAATGCTTCAAGGCATTTTCTACCAGTCAACCTTTAGGTGATTTAGAGACAAAAATAAGTAGATGCTTTCCAAACGAATATTAGTCGTACAAGTTGCTATTGGAAGGTTTCAGAGACTGTAACTCATCAATGTTATGAAAAAATATTGTGTGTCATAAATAAAATCGCACAATAGCTGGATTATGATAGCGCGTAAATCTATAAAATAAAATGATATACTACCTGGCTGAAAGCATTTCCTCTATTCTATAAACGCGAGGAAACCAGGACAAAGTGGGTTTAAGCTTTATCACACTGATATTAACTTAATAGTATTACTATTGCTCTATTCTCGTAGAGAAATGTGTGTACAACTATGTAAAGTAAGGTGAAAGGTAGTTTTTGTAAAGGTAGACCTTATTATTGTATTATAAACCTTACCTTTTTATAGAATTACGATTAAGGTACAGGGGGAATTGAATTCAACTTTTAAAATTAAAAAACAATTTTAAAAGTGTCAATTTAAATTCTTTCTGTACCTGTGTGGTATAATATGACGTCTGTTTATTAACGAACTGACACAAAAGTTGATTCGGTGATTAGGTGGCTAATTACGTTACTAAAAATTTGCAACGCTTTTCATGTGCAAATTCTATTCTAAACAAAGATATTCTATTCTAAAAAAAAAGTAACCGTATATTCACCGTGACGGATT
The DNA here is from genome assembly GCA_905187575.2 of Celastrina argiolus. Lineage (NCBI taxonomy): Eukaryota > Metazoa > Arthropoda > Insecta > Lepidoptera > Lycaenidae > Celastrina > Celastrina argiolus. The sequence goes on from LR994579.1 coordinate 17,904,302, forward strand.
TCTTGTGCTGACACGATTTTTAGTGTATTGTTGATCGACGTCCACCCACGTAAATGACATGACCTACACCTGGACTAATATTGCTGACACGTGCCCGCGTTGAGCATACAAACCGTTTAAACCGTTTCCCTGGACTTCCACGAACATTTCAAGACCAAAAATAGCCGAATCGGTTCAGCCTTTCTCGAATTTTTGCGAGACTAACGAACAGCAATTCATTGTTATATATATATAAGAGATTGATCTTTAATTAATCCGAACAGTAGTTCATGTGGTAGAAAAAGTGGAAGAAAAGATACGGTGTACGTTCTTACGTAGAGTACCAAAATCATTACTCTCCCTTCTGGCTTTTCGGTTAAACACGAATTTCTGGTTAATACAGTTTATCATCGAAGTTTGAGGGTAAGTTCTAGACCGATCCGATCGACATTATTTCAAAGCAACCCAACGTTTTTGATATCGGACGCTGGGAGACTGAAATACTGAACGTTTTCTTCTCAATATTCTCGCTATCTCTTTTCAATAAAAAAGAAGCCGGATTCAAATTAGACTATATTTTTTATGTGTGTTACGAGTACATAAGACTTTCGACGGGGTGCACCAATTTTAATTTTGTTTTTTTTTTATTTGAAACTGCTGCTTTTCGTTCGTGTAATAATTTTTACTTTAGAAGTCGGTTCTTTTGCTTTTACCATTATATCATGAGTGAGCATAATGTGTGTAGTTTTGTTGGTGATTTCGCAACCGCAGTGTTCCAGGGTTGTTGGTTATCACCCGCCGCGATAAAACTTCGTCACCTAAATGTCAAATTAATTGTAATATTAACGGAATAGTGCGTTATCGCTATCAACAACCGGTTGAGCGATTTAAATAATGATTCAGATAAAAGTTGCAGGAAGTAGGTACTGGTGGTTTTTATGTATATTGGGGTAAAAAAACCAATACATACATCTAAGAGTATAGGTTTTTTAGGCACCCACTACATACTTTTGTCGGACCGATAATCGGCTAGATTTTTCCTTCATATTATTTCTGGTCGACTTTTGTATTTCGTGTGTGTCTATCTGTCTGTGTCTATCAGTATGTCTATTTGTCACCTACGTCCCTCCCTCCTAGCTTACTATAACTATATACTAATACTGTTCGTGACTGACTTTTTGTACGAAATAGAACTGCTGATTTCAAAAGTGCAACGCGTAGGTCATACAAAAAGTAGATTAGGTTAGGTTATTTAATAATAATAATAGCTCCCCTCACCGATTCCGGTGTCGGTAGCCGATTTCATTGAAACCAGGCAAGCTACGCAGGAGTTAATTTATAGTGTCCAAGTGTGTGAGCTTTCTCTCTTACTTTTACTCTCATAACCCAGTGGGACGGTAAACCGACACGACTGGCAAGAGCACAAGAGCAGGACCGACTTTTTACATGCCCATCCGACGCATGGATCATCTTTTTTGTCAGACAAACAGGTGATCAGCCTGCATTGTCCTAACCAAACTTGAAAACAACATTTTTTGTTGTTCCAACGGGAATTGAACCCATGACTTCCGGGTCGAGAGCGAAACTCGGAACCAGTAACCACGGAGGCGTTAAGTTAGGTAAGTAAATAATATAATCTGCTGCAAAGTTGGTATGCAAAAAGTACGCCGTAAGCAAATTTGGACCACTTGTACGCGGTCTACGGACAATGGGGAATTTTAATAAGTTGCACAACAACAATAAAAAGGCGAACTTAGATCTAAGTTAATCAGATTGTCACCCGTGGCGAGCAAGTTCAGAGGCGAAAGGAAATTGGATATTTTGGAACAGTCAAGCGGCGGCGTGTTATGAAAAGTTTTAATACAATTTTGGTTAAACTCTTAGAAGACGCGTACAAAAACATTTAAAGTATACACGAGTTGTGGTATACAATATTTGCCCCGAAATCCATATTAAATATCCTTGCCATTAAAAAAATAATTGTTTTATAATTTTTTTTCATAAATAAAAGGGATCAAGATAGGATAAGGGTTCAATGTTTTTGTAGAGAAAAAACTGGACTTTTAATAGGTAAATTCAGTTCAAGCTGCAGTATTATGTATTTTTGTTGTGGTGTTTCCTCTTAAAGCCGGGTCCACATTTGTAGCATTTTGGTGTATCGTATCTCCGTTGCGTTGCATTGGCGTGTATCATGATCGCTAGTTTGGACGCAAGATGATACACGGTAATGATACGCTCCGTGTCTGATACGGCCCGATCCGCACTGATCGCGTATCTTGATACACCTCGTATCTGATACGCGTATCACGATCGGTGGTATGGACGTATTATGATACCGTATCTTCATACTGTATCGCGATACGATACGCGATACACCGCGAACCATCCTGTGTCGGTTTTTCCGCGATCATCAAAGGAGATACGCGTAGTTTTGAACAAGTATGGACTTGAATGCATTTGATGCGCGGTGATTTCCTGTGTTTCGCTCGCCATTTCGTTGTTTGCCAGAGAAAACAAAACATCGTTCAGGATGAGCTGGGATAACGGAAGTGTTATTAAACTTATCGAGGCCTATAAAAATAAAGAAGTATTATGGGATCCCAAAAACAAGAATTACTTCAACAGACTGTTGAAGGCAGACGCTTGGGACGAACTGGAGGCAGAGTTAGAACGTCCTTTGGAACAAATTAAAAAGAAGATGGAATACCTGCTGGCGGCCCTTCGACGAGAAAAACAAAAGATGTTAAAATCAAAAACAACAGGTCAAGGTTAGTATTTTTTAATGAATGATAAGTACTGGTGAATTATAGGCTATTTGTTATCCTTATGTTTATTTTAATTACTTACTAAATAATTAATTAGAATATGACGTTTTTTACTATTTTTTTAAACTTCGCTTTTGTTTTATTATAGGTACTAATGATGTGTACCGATCGTCTTGGTTTGCTTACCCACATATGCTATTCCTGCTCGACAGAAACAAGCCACGTGACAGACTTAATACCGTAAGTATAGTACTATTATTTTAAGAGCCTCCCCTATGCTAACTAGCGCCACCATACAAAAAAAAAATATCTCATTGATATTAATATCTCTTCTTTAGGGTAATGGTCTGAAGCTGTGGTTTAAGTCTTCGGGCAACCGTCCCTTACACCTTGTATACATAATTCGTACCTATTGTACCTATATATTATTTTGCCACGGTAATGTTCCCACATTACAACAATATTCAGCAATTTGGTCTCTCATATGCTCCGCTGTTAATGTTGCTCTACGAGGAGTATTCGTCAATGGCAAAAACGATGTTAAGGCGCTAACGTCCGCCCTCCATCTTCCGGGTACTATTGTGCCTTCAATCTCAGTATCAAATGTACCTCTCGGTGTATACCTGTTAACAGAATTTGAGCTTCTCCGTAGAAAATTATGAAGGTGGCATATAGTCATCACTATCAACTGAGCCTTTTCAGGTTCAAGCAGCATAGGTTTTCTTAAAACTCTAAATACACTTGACACAATACCGAAAGCATTTTCTACAACCCTTCGTGATCTTGATAGTCTATAGTTAAATACACGTTTCATTGATCCTTTGGCGTGTTGCCCTGAATAAGGTTTCATAATATGAGAGCCTAAAGGAAATGCACTGTCGGCAACAAAGTAATGTGGAACAATGTAATTCGTTCCTTGTAATACCTTCGGGGGTGGAAGATTCAATGAGTCGTTGTCAATTTTTGTCTTCAATATTGAATCGTTAAATACCCCACCATCTGAAATTCTGCCTTGACACCCAATATCCACAAATAAGAAATTGTAGGAGGCATCCACAAGAGCAAACATTACAATACTGAAAAAGTCTTTGTAGTTAAAAAACTCCGATCCAGAATTAAAAGGAGCCTGCAATGTGATATGCTTTCCATCCATTGAACCAACTACGTTTGGAAGGTCCCACATATTCAGAAATTCTGCGCTGATTTGTTCCCATTCGTGAGGCGTAGTCGGTAACTGTAACAAAAAATCACTATATTATTACATTCAAACTAAAATGTGTCTAAAATATTGTTTATGTATTTATCTATCATTCTGTTGTCAGAAATAATAACTAGTTAAATTGTATATTGAAAAGATCGTGCCGGCGAAACCGACACCCAGGTGATGTCGGCCTCTTTTAAAGGCGAAATGTCACGCACACTAGCCCCGTCAATACAAAGAAATCATTTACGTTTTAACAAGGACTTTAATTAAAGTTTTAGTCTTGAAAATAAAGGATAAGTTACAAATGAAGAAAGTGCTAGTAGCCACTTTTAGCATTTTTTTTATTTATAACTTATCTATAACTACTGTTATTAAATACGAATATTTAAAAAATACGTTTTGTTGTTCTATGATCGCAAAATATTTTAATAGTTCAATTACAGTCCCTGTTTAAACGTAAATAATTTATTTGTATTGGCGTAACGTTGCACTTTAAGTTAAAATAGTATAATCATTTATTTTTGTAGGAAAATTCAACAGAGGACGATGAAAATGAAGAAGTACTCGACAATAGGTCACTTGAAGAATCACCGTCGGAAGAAATTGTGAACCAAGTACTTGAAAATGAGTCACTTAGGAACGAAGTACATGGAAACGAGCTACCCGACACTCCCGATAGTCAACCAGGTGGAAGCCAAGTTACTGGGATGCAAGAGCCCAGGAGCCAAGCGTCCGCAGCCGTAAAATTCAAGCATCCTGTACCAATGAAAAAGGCAAAGAAAAGTGCGTCGCAGAAGGACCCAATCCTAAATGAAGCATTGCAATTGATGAGGTCTTCAGCACAAGCTGCTACTGCTAACCTTGCCAGTACTACTTTATCGCCAGGTATAGCACCCGACCGTTATCAAATTTATGCAAATTATTTAGCGTCCAAATTCCGTACTTACTCAGCGACTACTTTTATGGCCGTTGAACACCATATAAACAATATACTCTTTTCTGCTGATAGAGGACAGTATGACTGGGAAAGGGAAAGATATGAAACCGACTCCAACTCCAGCCGGACGTCTACACCAGCTCCAAATATGAATGTGATGAATTGTGGAAATGTTGCTTCTGATGATGATTTCAGTGACCTTATAACATTTAATAATAATAATAATCTGTAATTCAATACTTTACTAATAAAACATATCTTACCTTTATTTGTTCTTTTAATCCATTGAGAATAGCTTGACAGGTCTCTGGTACTATAAGACTTATTGCTTGCTTCGATACTCTGAATACATATTGCAAACTTGTGAAGGAATCCCCGCTTGCTAGGAATCTCAAAGTGATACTAAGTCTTTCTTTCACTGAAATCGCCTTTCTAAATTTTGTATCAGTTTTTTGAATAGCTGGGCCAATCATGTTTAGTAAATACTCAAAATCAATGGGTGACATGCGAGTGAAGTTTTTGTATTTTCCACTGGTATGTTGAAATTTTAAATCCCGCAGCAATGGTATTCCACCATGTTGTTTTCTGTTTCTAAACACTTCCAGTTCCCACCAACGTCGTCTACGTCTGGACTTTGCTTTTTTTGAAATAAAATGAATTATAATATAACTGGCGCACGTCACTGCTAAATTCTGAGCAATTGCGTACGATGACGCTGAACTGTTTGCGAACGAAGACATGACTGAATTTGTACGAGACGAGATGCGAGAGGGGAAAGAAAGACACGCGTATCAGGAAAAGATACGAGGATCGGAGAAAAAGTTGATATCGTCCATATTTGTGAAACTAAAAGCCGATACACTGACACGATACAGTATTAACAAGTATGGACGCGTATTTTAACAAGATACGGCAAATTTATGACGTGGTTAAAAATGCGCGTCCATATATAAGATACAAATACTCGATACGATATGCGTGATCGTGCTACGTCAGGATGCTACAAATGTGGACCCGGCTTAAGGAGTTCCCTCAACTGTCTATCGGCATCATCAGATCGGTTCCAAAACAGTGATTCGTCATGGTCATGATAATTGAAGATATGAATGGTGGAAAGTGATATGTCGCAAAAAACTTTTACCCAGAAAATTTAGTTTAAACTGTCACTTTATTTTAGGATATCTATACTAATATTATAAAGCGGAAGAGTTTGTTTGTTTGTTTATTTGATTAAACGCGCTAATCTCAGGAACTATTGGTCTGATTTGAAAAAATCTTTTTTTGTTGGATAGTCCATTTATAAAGGAAGGCTTTAGGCTATATTATATAGGAGCGAAGCGTCATTGAGAAATGTTGCAAAAACGGGCAAAATTATGCACATTTGGGAACTTTAGTTGGTGCGCTGCATAAACGGTTTAAGTCACTCAAAAATCACGCGAACGAAGTCGCGAGGACAGCTAGTTATGTAATAAAGTATTAAGTTCATTGATTCTAGAGACTGATCCTTAGATTAATGTACTTAATACTTTTCGACGTATTTTAACATGTTTAAGTGGCAGTTTGAACTGAATTTTCTCGAAATCAGTATCTTGCTGCATATCACATTCATCCATTCATGTATTCAATTGTCTTGGCGTCTAACGCGGTAATTGAGTGTTATTTACTTTGGAATTTGATAAGAAAATTGTATAATATGTACTTATCTTTACTATCTATACTAATATTTTAAAGCGGAAGAGTTTGTTTGTTTGTTTGTTTGTTTAAACGCGCTAATCTTAGAAACTAATGGTCTGATTTGAAAAATTTTTTTTTGTGTGATAGTTCATTTATAGAGGAAGGCTTTAGGCTATATAACATTACGCTGCGACCAATATGAGCGAAGCGTCAGCGAGAAATGTTGCAAAAACGGGGAAAATTATTCACATTTGGGGACTTTCATTGGGTGCGCTGCATTAAGTCTCTCAAAAACCACGCGAACGAAGTCGCGGGCACAGCTAGTATTATTATATTCCAACAAGAGTTTTGTTGGAGCTAAATATTTACCGGATTGAATATTTTCTACTGTTGTATATGGCGGTCGAAAGTTATAAAGTTGTTATGGATAGACGCCATTTACCAAATGTGGCGTACGAGCGTTTATGGTGAAAGGTTTGCAGAATGTCCACTTGTTTCTACTGCCTCAGTTCCCTAGTTTTATTGTGTTATATTGTTATTGATCGATTATATTTATGTGGCGGTCATAAAAGCAAATGTGTCTCAAGAGGCTGTATATTGCTGTTGTTTTAACCTATGTACACACCACAGAAACTTTTGGTGCCAGTCTAGAATATTAGCGCTGTTAATATGGCTTATTATTATTTAAACAGGCTTATCAGCGACCGAACATACTCTTTAATCAAAAAAATTAAGTAGATACTATTTCTTTTGAAAATGTGATTCATGCGTTTGCATTCAATGCGAACCAAATCGCATTTGGGTTTTAGATGACTTTAATTATTTCGTTTTTCATTTTTAAGTTTTTGTTTATCTTTCTTTTACCTACCAAAATTAATATTGACGAGGGCAGATAGTCTTGCTATCTGCCCTCGTCAATATTAATTTTGGTTAAAGACCTTCAAATTAGAATCATTACCTGCTAACCAACTTTAAATCATTATATATTATGCCTACACATTAATTCTGATAGAAAAACAATAATAAAAATTACACATTAAATAAGAAATTGCACAGTAATTCTGATTCAAAAAGTATATGTAAAACCTAAAAAATATTTTAACTAATATTTAACCATACCCGGACTTCACTTAGTTCTTCCATTTTAACTTTTTTTTTTTGCTTTACAATATGATATTTGTGGAGTCATGAGAAATGAAACATACAGACTGATGAACACATTACACTTCTTTGCGTCGCGCAGATGTGTCGCGAGCAAAAGCAATACAATATGAAAATAATTTACTTATTACAACAAACAGAAATATAACTCACGCAAATATTTACGAAGTATAATAATATAATAAATTAATTGTAACGTTTATCTAATATCTAACTTCCCGCCGTAATAATATCCTAAGGTAATGGTGCTCAACTCCCGAAACATTCATCATAAGTCTTATTTATAAGACTAAAATAATAGAAAAGTATAATTATAAATATACTTTGCTATTATTTTTAGTAGAGGCCGCCCTGTGTTACTTAATTTGAATATCGAAATTTTAAAGTTTCTATTTATCGATTCTTTGGCCTTCTTCTCGATGCGACCCCTTGTCTTCTATACCTGACTGGTGAAGGCGGGACCCTATTACTAAGACTTTGCTGTCTATCTGTCACCAAGCTGTATCTCTCACAAATGATGTACTTCTGTTACCGCTATAACAATAAATATACCTTCGCTCTCGACCCGGAGGTCGTGGGTTCGATTCCCGCGTTGGAACAACAAAAAAATGTTGTTTTCAAGTTTGGTTAGGACAATGCCGGCTGGTCACCTGATTGTCTGACAAGAAAGATGATTCTTATGTAAAAAGTCGGACCTGCGCCTGTTCTCTCGCCAGTCATGTCGGTTTACCGTCCCACTGGGTTATGAGAGTAAAAGGAAGAGAGAGTGCTTCTGTGTATTACACACACACTTGGGCACTATAAAATAATTCCAGCGTAGCTGGCCTGGTTTCAATGAAATCGGCTACCGACACCGAAATCGGTGAGGAGAGCTATTATTAATAAATATAGTAAAAAGAGAAGAAAATAATTATTTAAGGGAGAATCTAATACAACAAGTGTTTTTTGGTATTTGGTAGATTCTGGGATTTATTTTTAATAGAATGGTACGGAAACATAAGTTAGAAGCCCCTCGATTTGCTAATTTTAGCATAATTTTAAAATCATATATTATTATAAATGTATACTTCAAAAGGCGTTAGATATTCGTGAGTAATAATAATCCATCATTAGAGAGATGAGACGCGTAAACAAAGAGATGTCTTAACTTTGCAACGGCAAAGGTATAAGTGGACAGGCGACTTAGTATGATCAAAGAATCAAGATATCTCCAGTCTCTACAGCTTTGTGGCTATTAAAACTGGCATATCTTTATTTTTACAAATTTAAGCTCCCAAACGGATGAACCGATTTTGGTCTAGTCTTTTTGTTTCAAAACTGTCTTGATCGCGAGTGTTCGGTGAGCTATAATTCATCATCAGTTCGCTTGCTGCTTGACATTTCGAAGGTTTTTTCTAATTGAATAAACATACACATCTTTCCATTCGCTTTGTCATTTGAAGACATGAATGGATGATATGTCGCAAAATTTTTAATCGAGAAAATTGTGTTTAAACTGTCACTTAAACACTTTAGGGTAATTTCGTAAGTCGTAACGTATCAACTATCAAGTACCTACATTGATCCTAAAGACGGAATACGGTTTTTTAGATTAATGTACCTACTTAATACGTTACGACATATTCTAGACTGTCTAAGTGACAGTTTGAACAAAATTTTTCTCGAAATTGGAATATTGCAACATATCACCTTCATCCATTCGTGTCTTTATTTTCTTACAAATGGTTTTGAGTGATTTTGTGAAAGGGACGGAAATGTCCGAAGTCCGGTGCGGTAGTAACGTTGACGGTATTGTGTTGTATCAAAGGTGAGATGTCAGCGGTGTTACACGTGCGACAATATTATTGTAAAAATAAATTAATTAAAAAAAGAGAGATCTTGTAATAAAAAAGAAATTCAAGGCTCCTTTAGGCTTTTTTATTACCTACATAGTTTTGCTCTGTCCGTCTGAAGTAAGCAACGAATACGATAGTTTCGCAACGCACCAAATTTCGCATATTTGGCATATAATATAGACTTTATTTTTGGGATTATAAGATAATTAAATATATATATTTTTTTAATTCTACCCTATCGTTTGGGGTATTGTCGATTTCATCACTTTAAATGAATGCTAAGCTCAATAAATTACGTTTTTAAAAATTATATCATTATAAAATTGTATCATTTTCGACCAATCGTCCTCCAATTGATTTTGCAAGTTGAGCCACTCTCAGGGCTCAACTTGCAAAATCAATTGGAGGAATCATTTCTTTACTATAAAACGTAGAAACTTGTAACTACCTAAAAAAATTAAGCAATTTCTTACAAATTCTTTTGAAGTAATGAGGAAAAAAAGTAAGCGCTGATAGTTACAGAACCCTCTTATACGTGCTCTTGGTTAGTTTTTTTTGTGCAAGTACCTACACAATATTTAATATTTGCAGCGAACTCGTGAAAGGTAGCGGAAGTTGGAACTTTCAGCGCCATCCGGCGAGCGAGGAGCTTCTTCCTCTTCCGGTGAATTCCGTCCAAAAATATGCATTTTAAATCTGGAATAGGTTTTTAAAGAGAAGAAATATGCTTCGGCTCTAGCGGGCTTGATCGGAAGGGAAACTATGATTTTTTTTTAAATAATCCTTCTTCAAACAGCGAGAGAACTGATATTGATGAATTAAGAACATCCGCGATCACACACACACGTCAAACTTACGCCTAACTAAAAGCACTGTTTTTGTCGAGGGTTAAAAAGATTCGGTAATACATCGGTTTAAAGGTATCCTCGATTGTCGACAGTAATATAAACAAACGGTCAAGTGCGAGTCGGACTCGCGCACCAAGCTTTCCGTATAAAATGGCAAAAACGTATGTTGTTGAGCGCTCCTTAAATATTTATTTTTTGTTGAAGCGGCAATAAAAAATCATAATTTCGTCGGTGACAGACAGACAGACATACACATATACATACAGACATACAGAGAGACAGCGAATACTTAGCAGAGTCCCGTTTTTACTTTTTTACCCTCCGAGTACGAAACCCTAAAACCAGTCGATTATAATGATGTATTAGATCAATATTTAATCTGAAACGTTCAGAATAATTGCCCAATCGTTAAAAGTAATTTATCTACGGTATCTGTCTGTTCGTATTATTATTTCTTTTACCTTATTTATAGATGGCTATGTTATCTCTAACCTCCTGGCTCGTAGCCAAATTATACAACTAAATCAAGATTCCCTATAAAAATTGAAATGTTTTTAATCATATAGTTTGGTGAATTGGATTATTTGTACTGCGTTAACCGTTTGATATCCACTAATATTTTATAGCCAGTTGACATTTTATAACACTAGTTACATATTTAAATAATACAGGAATATGTCTAAATCGATTTCACATATGGCCGATATGTCAATGTTCTGAAATCGACGATTTTTATGTAATGTTTCGTCGTGTTTCGTCGTTTGTTATTTCCGTGGAAAAACGTATGCCGAACGCTATTAGCAATTCGTTACACTGTAGGCAGTCATTCATCGTTGCCAGAACCTGCCAATAAGTACTTATTGGCACGTTCTGGGACAAAAAGTGCGGAAACCCGTACTTTTTGTCCCAAAACCATACCACTACCGTACCTCAGTGAGCACTGTACCTTATAAAGTATACTGGTAATTAATATTTATAATACAAACTATAGGTATATAAGGGTTAATATGGCTAGCATTTTAAATGTTTTGGCAAAACCGTACTTTTAAGTTAAGACTACTTAAGACCTTTTCAGAAAGCCAGTGGTACTTTTGGGAAATACTGGCAACACTGCACTCAGTGTGATTTTTACTATTTATTTTATTTTAGATATTTTGTAGATTCAAGTTTTGAACTTTGATAGAAAGTTTTAGAAATACAAGACACATAGATACTGCAACGACTTCAGCGAGAATATTTTAAGCAATTTTCTTACCTACCCTTGACGCAAAGTAAATCTACCTCAATCGCTATCCCCGGGCTAGATGACGTCATAAAATATTTATTTACCTACCCTGCAAAAGTCAACAATCTGCATTGCGCTTCAGGAATTATTCTAGGGATGTGACATTGACAAAAAAACCGATTAATTATAATCGATTTTTCTTATTCCTATAAAAATCTATGTCGAAAAATCGATTTTTCATAATCTTTGATATATATTTTCATTACGTTATTCATTAAAATTAAAACAAAGTTATTAAAACGGTTTACATATTAGAATCAACGGAACCAATATAGAACAGCAACAAGTATAAGATTAAACGATAAACTCAAAAAAGAAGCCCGTGTTACAAAACAATCGATTAAAAAAAAGCTATTATTTTAAATAAAAAGACCGATTTTAGGAAAAAAAATCGATTATTAAAAATTTCGATTATTTTTTAACATCCCTAGATTATTCTCCACCGCTGAAAATATCTATTCAGTACACAGACCGCGGCTAATATACAAACTCAAACAAAACTCCGCTACGAACTTCGACGCTTTACACTGGAGTAACGAAGTTGAGGTATTTTTAATAACTAGATGTAGCTGTCGTTGACTCTATTTGTGTGTCGTGTTTATATTTTTTAAAAAGCCAGCAATATTTTTATCCAACTTGCTAACATCACTACAGCCTAATTGGCTTGATAAATTTAAAGATCAAAATGGCGGTCGTTGCATTCGTTTTGATTGTATAAGTCAGAATTAAAATATATAATGATAATAATAACAATTTTTTATTTAATCGTAGAAATGTAATGGCTTTTTTAAATCTATACTTGTACGAAAATAGGAAAGATTAAATTGTTTGTTTGCATTGAAAAGGCTCTGAAAAAAGAAAATTTTTTTTTTTGTTTGCATTGAATATGGCTTTTAAAAAAAGAAAAGATTTAACTGTTTGTTTGCATTTAAAGGGCTCTAAAAAAAGCAAAGATTTAATTGTTTGTTTGTATTGAATAGGTTACGAAACAATTAGCATGGACATGGGCTACTTTTTATCCCAGGAAAGTGCATTATTACCGCGGAGTTTCCTTTGTGGATGCAAAGTCAACATCCCGTAAGTTACTTGTATATTGCTTCATTTACAAGTACAGAATTTATGAGTACATTTCAAATCGTTTATTCTGAACTAGATTATTGAAAGGTCTAGGTGTTCTCATTAGGTATTCTCTTTCGTACTATTGTCCGAATATTCAAAGTGCTTACTGGTCAAGCAGAAACTACACCTTTTACTAAAGTAACGTGAATATATAATTTATTTACTATATAGTTGTTATCTCATTTCTTATTGGAAAACTAATAAATAAATAAATAATAGCTACTCTAACAATAAATTTAATAAATCAATGTACTAAGATAGTTACTATTAACCATTAATACGTTTTCAATAACAGTCAGACACAAAATACACTTACGAGGTTTTTGCATACATAAGCGCTAAACCAAAATAAGTAATCGAAGAAATAATTAAATAAGTATGTTATAAGAACATAACTATAAAATGATCTTAAAAAGTATAAGCACTAACTCTAATGTTAGACAGTAGTTAAGAATGTTTAGTTCAGAGATTAGAAATTATGAAAACGTGAGAAAAATAAGAAGAAAGCAATAATGACGCAAAATAATACACCATTATGTAACCAAATAGAAGCGCTAAGCAAAATTAGTCTTTGGAATGTTTTTTTTAATATATGTTATTATAGCTCAGTAATAAACAAATAAAGTAAAAAATATAATTAAACTATTAAATATATAAAGTTCGAACGAGAAGGGAACAACCGATTTTGACATCACGTTGTTAACCCTACGGCCTACATAGACCATTACACCAACCCGGGTACAAATATTGTTTTGCGAGAAAGAGATAGATAATTTTATGTAATTGCTCAAAACTTAAATATATTAAAACTTGTCATAACTGTTTATTTAGATTTTGCTTGCTTTTCTGCGTAATGAGTCCAAAAATTTATAAATTTTAAATTTATCTATACTAATATTATAAAGAGGTAACGTTTGATTGTTTGTTTGTTTGTTTGTTTGTTTGAATGGAATAGGCTCTGAAACCACTGAACCAATATGAAAAATTCTTTCACCGTTGGAAAGCTACATTCCTAGCGCTGAACATAGGCTATATTATATGTTTAAAAAAAGTAGGGTTCCTTACTAAAACCCCAAAAATGTAGCCCAAAGTGTAAAAAAATGACCTCCAAAATTTCTTACGTCGTGTGCGCTTCGACAACGGCTTGACCAATTTCGCAATTTTTTTTTACGGTATGTTCGTTATTGTCACGAAAAGGTTATTATGAAAGAAAATGTTGAAAAAAATAAGCAGAAAATTAGAAAAAGAAGAAAATACGTGATGGTCACGCGGGGTTTGAACCTGGGCTCAATCGATTCACGTCGTTGCCAGTTTATATGACACGGGTGTCATAGTAACGACATTGTTTACAAATGGAAAATAAAAATTATGAAATGCTATAAATAACGTATTAACATAAACTTAAACTATTTGGATTCATTAAACTATTTGTCCACCACTAATAAATAGTCGGGTCATTTTAATAGGTAACATTTGACAGTTTATCAAAAATGAGCGACGTAACGTTGTAACGACGACATAATAAAATTAATATTTTCTTTTTGTTAAAACTGCAGAATTTACTAAACTTTATTTAATAATTATTAGATATTTATTGTCAACATAACCAATATGAGTTTTTTTACGATTTGCTTTCACTGATAAACGATCTTAAATATAATATACTAGCTGACCCTTGCCCACTTCGTTGAGCATAAAAAGAGTTTATGATGAAATTCAACTAAAAAAAACAACGCGGGAACCCGAAACCCGCAACGCGGGAACCCGGAACCCGCAACGCGGGAACCCTGAACCCGCAACGCGGGAACCCGAAACCCGCAACGCGGGAACCCGGAACCCGCAACGCGGGAACCCGGAACCCGCAACCCGGGAACCCTGAACCCGCAACGCGGGAACCCGGAACCCGCAACGCGGGAACCCGAAACCCGCAACGCAGAACCCGCAACGCGAGAACCCTGAACCCGCAACGCGGAACCCGCAACGCGGGAACCCTGAACCCGCAACGCGGGAACCCGGAACCCGCAACACGGAACCCGGAACCCGCAACGCGGGAACCCGGAACCCGCAACGCGGGAACCCGGAACCCGGAACTCGCAACGCGGGAACCCGCAACGCGGAACCCGGAACGCGGGAACCCGGAACCCGCAACGCGGGAACCCGGACCCGCAACGTGGGAACCCGGAACCCGCAACGCGGGAACCCGGAACCCGCAACGTGGGAACCCGGAACCCGCAACGCGGGAACCCGGAACCCGCAACGCGGGAACCCGGAACTCGCAACGCGGAACCCGCAGCATGGGAACCCGAAACCCGCAACGCGGAACCAACAGCATGGGAACCCGAAACCCGTATAAAAAATAGTATCCTATGTCCGTCTACTTGCTCTAAGCTACTTCCTCACCAATTTTCAGCCATATCGATAAAGCCGTTCTTGAGTTATAAATAATTTAACTAACACGACGTACTTTTATACATATAGATGTATAGATTACTCCTACTAACATAAGCTAAGCCCGGTGAATGCTCCCGTCACAGTCGGTCCAGCCAATTCGGTGATCATTAGTTAGATGACGACGATGATGATGATGAAAAGTAGCCTAAATTAATCCTTATAACTTTAGCTATCTACCAGTGAAAGTCTCGTTAAAATCGGTCCAGCCGTTCCAGAGATTAGCCGGAGCAAAGAGACACGCTGACAGACATTTTTTTTTTAAATTACATTTTCGTTTTCAGTAAATATCGTTGCCAATGCAAAAAAAAGCAGAAGATATCGTTTAAAATGTCATATGCATTTAGAAAAACGTTGCTAATTGAAAGTTACATACTGACACTTCAATTTTATTTATTTGTATAGATGTATAGATTTGGAAAACTTCCCCAATCTTCGCGTTTTCACTGACGCGGAGCGGGGCGCTTATGAACTTTGGTTCCCAAGCGGAGTGGAGCAGAGATTTCGAGCATAGTGATTGTTCAATTCGGGTACCGCAAGCTCCTGTCCGCCTCGCCCCGCGTCAATGGAAACGCAGCCAAACGTCTATAACGTCTAATGGTCGTCATGGTAACCACGTTGTTTACAAATGAAAACAAAAATTATGAAATGCTATACATACCGTATTTATATCAGCTTAAACTATTTGGATTCATGTTTTTGTTAACCCTAATAATTTTATTAATCCAAATAGTTTAAGCTGATATAAAAACGGTATTTATAGCATTTCATAATTTTTATTTTCCATTTGTAAATAATGATGTTGCCATGACAGCCGTGTCATATAAACTGCCAACGACGTGAATCGATCGAGCCCAGGTTCAAACCCCGCGTGACCATCACGTATTTTCTTCTTTTTTCTAATTTTCTGCTTATTTTTTTTTTACATTTTCTTTCATAATAACCTTTTCGTAACAATAACGAACATACCGTAAAAAAATTTGCGAAATTAGTCAAGCCGTTGTCGAAGCGCACACGATGTAAGAAATTTTGGAGGTCGTTTTATTACACTTTGGGCTACATTTTTGGGGTTTTAGTAAGGAACCCTACTTTTTTAAAACATATAATATAGCCTATGTTCAGCGCTAGGAATGTAGCTTTCCAACGGTGAAAGAATTTTTCATATTGGTTCAGTGGTTTCAGAGCCTATTCCATTCAAACAAACAAACAAACAATCAAATGTTACCTCTTTATAATATTAGTATAGACAAATTATGATTTAATGAAATAAACGTCGTGATAATGTTACGTCAGTTAACACTTTTTCTTATTAAACACTAGAGACTTACTCAAAAAATCGATTAATCTTTTAACAACTATAAATATACCTATTTAAAAAAGTACTTAACTTATAAGTTGTAATAAGAATATAATATTATAAATGTTAATTTCAAAATCAGATCGAAGGATTTATATCCATGGTCATAATTCACGAACAATTAAAAAAAAAATCGAAAACGTCATGATAAGACGCCACTATGTCTTTTGTCGTCATTTGTCTTTGTGCGAAGTTAACGTCTGTCTGTTCTGTCTTTTTTTTTTCTTGCTACTGAAAACGAAAATGCAATTAAAAAAAAATGTCTGTCTGTCTGTTAGCGTGTCTCTTTGCTCCGGCTAATCTCTGGAACGGCTGGACCGATTTTAACGAGACTTTCACTGGTAGATAGCTAAAGTTATAAGGATTAATTAAGGCTAAATAAATTCTTTTCATCATCATCATCGTTATCTAACTAATGATCACCGAATCGGCTGGACCGACTGTGACGGGAGCATTCACCGGGCGTTAGCTTATGTTAGTTCCATCTATACATCAGCTATTTGATTAAAGTAAGTCGTGTTAGTTAAATTATTTATAACTCAAGAACGGCTTTATCGATATGGTTGAAAATTGGTGAGGAAGTAACTTAGAGCCAGTAGACGGACATAGGATACTATATATTCCATTTGACAGCGCTGAACCAGCAACGTTCACGGAAGGGTTTGGCGTTGTGGGTTCCGCGTTGCGGGTTCCGGGTTCCCGTGTTGCGGGTTCCGGGTTCCGCGTCGCGGGTTCAGGGTTCCCGTGTTGCAAGTTCCGGGTTCCGCGTTGCGGGTTTCGGGTTCCCATGCTGCGGGTTCCGCGTTGCGGGTTCCGCGTTGCGGGTTCCGCGTTGCGGGTTCCGCGTTGCGGGTTACCGCGTTGCGGGTTCCGGGTTCCCGCGTTGCGGGTTCCGGGTTCCCGCGTTGCGGGTTCCGGGTTCCCGCGTTGCGGGTTCCGGGTTTCCGCGTTGCGGGTTCCTGGTTCCCGCGTTGCGGGTTCCGGGTTCCCGCGTTGCGGGTTTCGGGTTCCCATGCTGCGGGTTCCGCGTTGCGGGTTCCGGGTTCCCGCGTTGCGGGTTCCGGGTCCCCGCGTTGTGGGTTCCGGGTTCCCGCGTAGCGTGTTCCGCGTTGCGGGTTTCGGGTTCCCATGGTGCGGATTCCGGGTTCCCGCGTTGCGGGTTCCGCGTTCCCGCGTTGCGGGTTCCGGGTTCCCGCGTTGCGGGTTCCGGGTTCCCGCGTTGCGGGTTCCGTGTTCCCGCGTTGCGGGTTCCGGGTTCCCGCGTTGCGGGTTCCGGGTTCCCGCGTTGCGGGTTCCTGGTTCCCGCGTTGCGGGTTCCTGGTTCCCGCGTTGCGGGTTCCGGGTTCCCGTGTTGCGGGTTCCGGGTTCCCGCGTTGCGGGTTTTGGGTTCCCATGCTGCGGGTTCCGGGTTCCCGCGTTGCGGGTTCCGGGTTCCCGCGTTGCGGGTTCCGGGTTCCCGCGTTGCGGGTTGCGGGTTCCCGCGTTGCGGGTTCCGGGTTCCCGCGTTGCGGGTTCCGGGTTCCCGCGTTGCGGGTTCCGGGTTCCCGCGTTGCGGGTTTCGGGTTCCCATGCTGCGGGTTCCGCGTTCCCGCGTTGCGGGTTGCGGGTTTCGGGTTCCCATGCTGCAGGTTCCGGGTTCCCGCGTTGCGGGTTCCACGTTCCCGAGTTAGGGGTTGTTTTTTTAGTTGAATTTCATCATAAACTGTTTTTATGCTCAACGAAGTGGGCAAGGGTCAGCTAGTACCCAATAAAATAATAACCCAATTAAAGTTGTTTCTGTTATGTATGTATTAAGTACACACGGCAAAAGTTTTACGAGAAATGTGTCAAAAGAGGATTGAAAAATTTGACGCTTTAAATAGGTACCTAAAAGTAACAACAAAACTACAACAAGTCTACATTTAAACACTACCAGTGTAAGTTACAAAAAATATTATCTCATACCAACGGCTCTAGGTGTATCTCGATTACACAAACCTAATATCCAATTTTAACCTGTCACCTGACTAATGGAAGGTCATTGCCAAATTTAGCACGTATAAATATTCTAAAGGGTGGTCGGATGAGGCTAAGAACAGGCTATCGATCTGGGTTCACTAATTTTAGAAAAATCTAACCCCTTTCAGCCGACTCCGGTGAGCGGTGGCGACAGGCCGACAGGGTTGGTCCATTTTCTCTTATTTTCAACCCTCACAAATACCTTTGGATTTATATAATACATTTCGAATTATCGTGTTCATCAACAATAAATGAAGCCAAAACTTTGATTACTTATAGTTTTATGAGAATTGTGATATTTCGACAGATCACGTTTAGACTTATTTATTTATTTATTTCATAGGCACATCAACAACATAAACACTAACAATACAATTAGGTACATTATATTATAAGACTAAGTGTTGTGCTTACGTCAGTTACAGATATGCACAGCATTATTTTACACAGTAGTATTAACATAAACAAAAAAAAAAATTTTTTTTTATTAAAAATTAAATAAATTAGATAGGATTAGATATTTATAATAATTATGTCACTTATTTACTATTGATTATTACCATAGAATTAAGATTAAGATATTACTTATATAAATAGATATATTAATTTAACAAAGTCATGTCAACAAAACTAGAAAAATAATAATATAATCACAATTTAAATCACAGACAACAATCAAAATTAGGTATACATTAGATAGAAACATAAAATGTCATTTTGTAAATATATAAAATTCAAATATCAGGTTACATTTTTGTCAATATTTTCCTTTTAAAAGTCGTGCGTTGGTCATGAAAAATATCTAGGTCAAGGATCTTGTGCCAATTATTGTAAGTAGCAGGGAGCCTGACTAAAGGGCTGTTTTGTCCTAAGTTGGTTTTGTACCTAGGGGTATTGAACACTCCCACAGGCTTACGTCGGGCATTTAGTTTAGGGACAGATATAGCCAACCCTTCTAAAAGATCCTGACAAGGAAATTGGCCAGCAACTATGTCACGTAGAAATACCATGTCCATCATACGTCTTCGCTGTAACAGTGTATCCAATTTAAACACAGTCAGCCTTTCATCATATGAGCATCGGTTGTTAATTTGATTTGAGACATAGGCAAGGTGTCTGGTAAAAGAACGTTGTATAGACTCGATACGTTGAGAGTGAACATTATACATGGGATTCCATACTATGCTGCCGAACTCTAATATACTACGCACAAAATTTTTAAACAAAAGAGTTTTTGTGTATGGACTCTTAAAATCTCGCGAGTTTCGTTTGATGAACCCCAGTGTTTTGGCAGCTTTATTTATCATGCAGTCGTAATGCGGAATAAAATTTAATTTAGAGTCAAGAAGAATGCCTAGATCTCTAACGGTTGAAGACAGAGCTATTCTATTTCCGTTAATATGATACAGGGTTGGGATAACCTTTCTTTTTTTTGTAAAACTAATGTGCTGACATTTAGAAGCATTTAATTTCATTTTGTTGTTAAGACACCAACGATAGATGCGGTCTAGGTCAGATTGCAACATAAGCGAGTCGGCCAAAGAATTTATTTGTAAGGATATTTTCATATCATCAGCAAAGAGGGAGCAACGGCAATGATGTATACATGAAACAATGTCATTTATAAAGAGCAAGAATAAAATTGGACCCAGATGGGATCCCTGTGGCACTCCAGATGACGCAAAATATTTCACTGACTCGTGTCCATTTATTACGACGGATTGCTCACGTTGCTTTAGGTAAGAGGCAAACCACCTATGCATACTTCCGTCAATTCCGTACTGAGTATTTAATTTTTTTATTAGTATTTCATGATCCACGAGATCAAACGCACTAGCAAAATCAGTATAAACTGAATCAATCTGCTTTCCATCATCCACTCCCTTAAAAATAGGAGTTAGATATGTTACGAGATTTGTAATAACCGATTTTTTGCTTTGAAATCCGTGTTGCTGATCGCAGAGTAATGGTTTGGCTTGATTGGCTAGAATGGGACAGATAATACTCTCGAAAATTTTTGCAAACGAGGATAGAATCGATATTGGCCGATAATTTTTAACGTCACTATTATCACCTCTTTTTAGTACCGGAACTATACGCGCCTTTTTCCATTCACTTGGAAATACACCAGATTTAATTGACTTATTAAATATTTCTTTTAAGGGGTAGACTAAGGTATGTGCACAATTCTTAATAAATATGGGTGGTATGTTGTCAGGACCGCAACCTTTATTTAAATTAATTTTCTTAATATTATTGAGTATAGTGGTTTCGGTAATTGCCACGTGTACGAGTTTATTGGTGTATTGCGAAGAAGAGGTCGAGGATGAACAATCCAGAGGCACTCCGGGATTGCTAGCGGGTTGCCAATACACCGAACTAAAATGAGTAGCAAACAAATTAGCAATATCTTTACCATCAGTGACTGTTCCATGTTCCCCTATCATTGTAGAAGGATAACTGTTTGAGGAAGACTTTTTGTTTTTTATATAAGTCCAGAAAGCACGTGGGTTATCTTTTACATTATTTTCCACAGTTTCTATATAATTTTTGTAGCATAAGTTTACTAGTTTTTTACATCTTTTACGTAATAATTCATATTCATATTGGTCACGTGGGTTGCTTTACGTCTCAAAGTTTCTTTCTCCCTCAAAAGTTTTATAAGATCTGATGTAAACCATATAGGATATTTAGATTTACGTGGCTTACGTCGTGGTACGTGATTACTTATAACTTCATTAAGCGTTTCATAAAATTTATTTACCATATTATCAACATTAGGGCAACTGGTAAAGATTTCAGACCAATTCACGTCGTTCAATGTTTAAGTAATATCGGTATAGTTAGCCTTATAATAATTATAGTCACAACGGGGTACACATTTTAAACTAGAGTTATCAGGGTTAATACATATATCAATATTAAGGGGTGGATGGTAAGGATCCAATTTGCTTAAGCAATGAGCTTCATATACATGACATTGCAAGTTACTCAAGACTAAATCTAGAATTTCTTAGAACTTCCCCAGAGTATAATATGTATTTGGCACAGTTACGAGTAGTTTATGTGGAGGAAGGCGTGTTTGGTTTTTGTATAATTCGTAGAATTAATAAAAGTAAAATACCTAAATTAATAAAATAACAATACTCGTTAGATTGTTACTTACACTAACGTGCATTTGATTCAATTTTTTACACGTTTGTCTATCTAACATAAATAAAAAACATAAGGACGTTAACAATTCAACTTTTTTTTTTAAATATTATTTATAGACGAATTTCGACCACAGACCTTCAGTTTTGAATACATAATATAATGTACAGGTTAAAGGAGGTACTAAATATGTCATAAAGGTTTAAGGTAATTAATATACCTATATACATAATATCTTTTCTGCTTAACTTCTTCCTAATTAGAAAATTATGAGTAATGTCAAGGTTCTATCCTAATAGTTTGGCTTGTACGTCTAGCTGATACATATTATTATGTTTAAAAAATGAGTCCTTAGTCAGGCGCCAATGTCAGAGTGTATTGTCGGAGACGGCTCCTATGTCCTACGTCATGAGATTATGTCACTTTTGAACTTGAATGTTTGTCGAAGGCTAAAGTTGCAAGAAATCCATAAAGAAGGTGACATTAAATAGTAACGTAGGTGTTTTGCGTGGAACGTTCGCCCGGCAGACGCCACCGTAGGCGCCCGCAGCCCACTTAGTAAATGAAAAATTAATTCACTCAACACACTTTAAATCTGTGTCGCTTTGGTATAAAATTGTTTTTATGCAGCTCGCTACACCGACAGACCGATTTCGGTGATTAAAATGATGCTGTTTGTGTTTTGGGGTTGGATGAAACGTGATTTGTATTTTTTGTTGTTGCATTTGACAGGTGGAAGGCATCACGTATACAAGATTTTGTGAAAATGTTTTTGTGATATTTACTCTGAATATTATTTCGTTTGCTGTCCGTGTTCCTATCGCGTACTCCTAGTGGTAGAGCCATGGACATTTTATTTACCTGTTATTCCATCAACCGGAATTGAAGTGTATTGGTTGTGGTTCTACTGATCTATTAATTACAATATACACAGTAAAATCTTATAAAATTAAAAGTTATTTAGTAATCGTGTAGTACATTTCGTGATGTCGGAATGTATTTTAGCACCTGGCTGTATTATTTGTTTGCATAAATTTCTAGAATATATGTTTGATTTGTATGGATCGTATTAACGATTCTATTGATTCTTGGAATGGTGAATGGTTATTTATTTTTACAGTTTCTCGGAAGCAATGATTTATAAATAAACGAGAAGTTTCGGCCGTAGCTCGAAACGACACATATAGTTAACATGTTCAATTTGATTGATGACAATTTGGACAAGAAATATTACTTTCATTAACATTCCACAATCACTTATTAATTTATTACTTATTTGGTAGTTGTCGCTTCATTTTTAAATTATGAATAACAGTAAAACTAAATTTATAATGGCGCTCAGCAATCGTCGTTTTTCTACGGAAGTTACAGATGTATGAAAAACGACGAATCCCAAAAGACGTTTAGATCGTGGCTTTGTCTTTCGACATTTATACCTTTTGTAATAATAATATAAAGTGGTATCATCGATAGCTTGTACGGTTAGCTCGAAGATATTTAAAGAATAATTAAGAATACGATAGTTTAATTCAGTGGCGCTCAAGGTTGCTGTCGTTGTTACTCCGCCAAGCAGTGGCAGCGAGTAGGCCCTTCTTTAATTAGTGTTTCAGTATTCGACCTACAGTTAGGTATTTGTATGTTTTTATATGTTACTCTTTCTAGTAAGATATTCTCAAGGCAAAGCCTCTTGGGGAATTTTAAATATAAGAAAACTTCTGCGAGTCTGTAAATATTACATCCCACCAAAAACATTTTAATGTAAAAATGTTGTCAAGACGAGTCTACACAGCTTACCCTGTAAAAAAGTTATCAGATATCGTATAAAGCCAAGCTCTACAATACACCTTAATCAAAATCTATCAAAAAGTGGTTAGATCTCATGTAGAACCTAAATTCTTGATCTATGCGCCCTTACTTCAGCAGGCTTAACTTCACTTACGCTACATTGCAGTTAAAACGTGATGCTTGGCCGTTTTATTAAGCACACGATTAATGAATTCGTATGACATATTCGTAACGGTAGCAAAACGGTCAAGTATCACGTTTTAACTGCTATATAGCGTAAGTGAAGTTAAGCCTGGTGAAGTAAGGGCGCATAGATCAAGAATTTAGGTTCTACATGAGATCTAACCACTTTTTGATAGATTTTGATTAAGGTGTATTGTAGAGCTTGGCTTTATACGATATCTGATAACTTTTTTACAGGGTAAGCTGTGTAGACTCGTCTTGACAACATTTTTACATTAAAATGTTTTTGGTGGGATTTCATTTATTTTTGTAAGCTGGTTAATGGACTTTTTTTAATTTAAAGATAACTTATTTTGACCCCGGGCCTTTTCTTACGGAAAATAGAACAGTCAGCGCCTTAGCATAGTGACCCCTAGTGACGTCGACTGATGTCACCGTCAATATTATACCGTGTATAAACTTTCACCGCAATTTTTAAGAGGTAGAGGCCAATTTTCAAATAAATGTCTCGTCCATATTTCTTTATTTGTTATATTATTATATTATAATATATTAAATATAAATTATAAAATATAAAATATACATTATTTTATTGCTGGAGTGAAACTTCTTATTTGGATATCCTAGGATGCCACGAGTATTTCGAGTAATTCAACACTAATAATTCGAGAATTTGAGAATTACTTATATATACGAGGGAGATTGCCTTTAATAAAGCATGTTGATTCTTATTAATATAATACAGTAAGTCTATAATAATATCGTATGTAGACGACGGTCACTGCCATCTGTTGGTCACTAGAGGTACTAATTCTTGTACGGCTCTTATAAACATATATTATATGCTAACTGCATACACCTAAGTGCAACTTATCATTTTTAAAGGAAAAAAATGTATTTATTTTTATTTTTGAAAAATAACTTTAAGGTTTTCTTTTGATTATGGCCATCTTTAAACGTCATGACGTGACGTGTTAAAAATCATATTATAATCATATTATAATAGTCATAAGATTAAACACTAAAATTATTTATACATTGATCGTGTAATATTTTCGTTTATTGTTATCATTATAACGTTACCGACTGTTAAATATATTGGTAAATGTGTGTTTAGATGTTTCACAGTTCCAAACATAGATTGCGCTGTAAGCCACCTACATCGCGCTATCGATGTGTCGAACGGTTTTTACATAAGATTCCCTCTAAACAAAGTTACATCGTGAACGTAACATCAGGGAGCCCATACCGGACCGATAGTTTCAAGTGATCGACTTAATATTTTGTTTATCCGACAACAATTTACTACTTGCTGCCTGTTAATTCTTACCTAATTTTTACTTACCAAATATTATTATAGGTACCTAATTTTAAATAAGTAGATATAAAACTAATTTTCTCATAGACATATTTTTCATTTACAAAAAGTCGGTCACCGATTAATAATCGGAATAAAATAGAACATACTGATTGCAGTAGTGCAACGCACACAAATAAATAAAGTGGGATAGAAATAATATGGAGTAAAAATCTGACCGATTATCGGTCCTACAAAAAGTAGGTCTTATTTTTTTATGTAGGTACTTGTATAATATTGTATAATATAATATTTCTTTTATGTCTAAAAGATCATATCCGTATAATAAACATATTAAACATCCATTTTGTACCGTCCACCATATTGGATTCAAAATGGCGGCATTTATATTTTAATAATTTTTTTGTTGGTTTTGTAGCAATAACAGCTTACATAAATAATATCAGCTTACTAGGACGTCAGGAAGTACCTTATGAATTTTGATGATCTATAAATGAGTCAGTGACGAAATCTGGGGTTTTTAGACATTGATAAAATCTAAAGTATAATAGCTACAACATTGAAACTTTGTATGTTTCATGTTTTTACTGGTGTCATTATATGTTGAAATTTTCAACTATGTAGCATCATCCAAAGCAAAGTTATGAGAGTTCAAAAAATCGACGAAACCTTTCGAGAAAAGGTAGGTAGTGCCCTTGCGCTTCGCTTGGCTCGTCTTGACGGGGGCACTCCCGTGCCCCCAGATAACATGCCTTCTACTCTACTAATTACGAGCCAGCCGACGGCAACATTTGTGTACAAATATTTTGCGAATACTTTGGCGTGTAATATGTTTGAGATTTACGAAGTAGTAAAGAGCGTTGCCTCGTAATTTCGAGACACGTATGAATGATTGAACGAACTCGGCACGTGAACTTCGGTAACTTTACTTCTTAGTCTGTTGTTTGATGCTATCCTTGGCGGGTAGCTCATTAAATAGCAGTAACGTGTTTCGAAATTTCTTCGCAAAGTTATTGTAATTGTACAGGGTGTTTCGCAGAGCGCAGTCAGTCCGTGATTGGTTATCCGGGGGCTGAAAACCAATCCATTTAACCCACGTGTATTGCTCACGCCGTCCAAACTGATTCGATTTTGATTCAGTTCGATCGTGCCGCGTACTCCTGTATAAATTGACGTTTGTTTATTTTGATTTTCAGTCGATTGAAAATATGATCGGGAGTACAAAAAGCTACGATCCAACGATTTTCAAAGTAAATCATATAAAAAACAAAAAATAAAATCAAATAAAATATTCGATTCTCGATTGAGTCGGGAGGAAGTATTTTTTTAAACGAATAAATCAAAATTATAAAAATATAGATTATACTTATTTTAATGTTTTTCTACAATCTATATTATGAATATTACGGTTCAACAAGAAATTAAAGTAATATGTAACATTATTAAAGTTGCTCACTTTTAAAAGTGAAACGAAACGTTTTTTAATCAAATAGGATCTCAAGTAGAGGTTTCGATTGAAATAGTTTTATTAATGCGGGCCTAAGATTAAGTTTTGTACATTGTTTAAAATTATGTAACAGTTTTGTTACACATTTGTTTTTTTCCACTTATTTGTTTTTATCACATTGGCGCTGAAACTGTAAATTGCAATTACGATGTTCATAAATACCCTTTGTCAAAATCAAGGCCAACTTCTGTACTTGGCCCTGAAAACGTAGCGTTTTTAAGGAGTGTTGCATTATCTCTCTCAGCATGATTTATAAAAGTTTATAAACATCAACTCTACCTTTTGACGGTTGAGAAATTATATCCATATTGTATGTTTTATATATTACAGTGGTAAATATTTAAAAATATACTATTTATTGATATTGCTGGATGGTATGAAAGCATTGTACATACAATAATATATAATTATTATCACTTTGGAACATCTCTGATTCTCTATCGTGTATAAAGATTTTTGTTGCGTAAGTTTACATTTTATCCTTAAATAGAAATATGTATAGCTAAAAAGCTATCTCTATTAGTTGGCAACCAAATTGCGGTCTTTTCCAACATGTTGTAGGCAACTTTGTAAAAAAAAAAATTAACAGAGGCAAAATTTTAGTTTCATTTTTACTTGCAGTGATTGTGTGAAATCTATACTAATATAATTATACTAACGCGCTAAACTCAGCAAGTAGGTACTGGACCGATTTGAATTTTTTTTCACTGTTTGATAACCCATATATCGAGGAAGGCTATATATCATGTATCATCACGCTCCGACCAATAGGTGCAGAGCATCAAAAAATAATGTTTCAAAATTGTTTTTTTTGCTTATGGGAGCTTCCGCTGCGTAAACGAGCTGAAGAATTTGTATTTTTAACATAGTGCGAAGTTTTCCAGGACAGCTGGTATTAATTATAATGGAGTACTTTAGTTGAACGATTTTATAAAGAGTAGGCTATTTTGCGATGTAGTTACAAATGGAACTCTATAGTAGTATGTAATGAGGGGAATCTTCATCGGGTCATACTCATATCCTCTGCAGTGTCTTGACGGCTCGGAGATGCGGTTTTATTATATGATCATTAATATCCGTTGTACTGCGCTAATGGCCGCCGCGAACAGGATATACGCTTAACATAATATTGCGTTCTTGTTGTAAATAAAATTGCGGTATACTACCATGACTAATTACGGCATTTGAAAGCAACCGAAACGTTTGAAAATGAAAATTAACCGCTTTGAAATTCATTGTTCAATTCTACCTAGGTACTTAGTGGTCGCAAAACATAAGAAATCATTTTTCTTTATTGTGGTTTGGAATTTATCTAGTTAATGTAGTAAATACTTTGTTGGATGAATCTAGTGCCAAAACGGCGAGAAGCCACTGAATAGTTATTAGGTCTCCGCGCCCTATGAGCTAGTATGGAAATGAGGAAACTAAATCACAAACACAAAAGGTATGGTTGAACATAAAAAATCACCGAATGCTGTATTTGCGCGAGCCAGCGTGAATTCAATGTTTGATTTTGTACGATTCTGTTTACGGAAAAGCTAGTGATGTTTGTTAAAACTCTGTCTATATTCAATCTAGGCATAGTGATAGAATATGCAAGAGCTGTTTTGTTTGAATTTGTTTTTGAAATAACAACAATGTTGGCAAATGTTTAGCATTCTACACATTGCTGTATAAAGTATTTTTTAAGGGGTTATCTATCTTTATTATAAAATCGTGTCTACTTTATTAATAAAAATATGTAATTCGTTTTTAATTAATTAATTAATCATTCAGTATTCTCAAACTTTACTGTCAAGTGACTTTTGCAACAAATCAGACAAAGACAGGAATCGTTGAATAGTTCATAGTTATATAATCAGTTGGGTAAATATTTTTATTTGTAGGTGGTTAATATAATGTAGAAAAATCTGGAGAAATCAGCGTTGACTGTTGTGAAAAGCCGATTTATTTACAAAATCACAAATTTACAGCCGATAAAAGTAATTTAAATAATACGGGTTTTTGAGATGAATATGTCTTTAAACTGGCATATGGTCTTTCTTTCATTCTCATCCAATTTAAATGAAACCAAACCAACCAAGCTGTCTCTCTGCTGGGAAAAAGCCTCCTCCAATGTCCTCTAGGTCTCTTTCCTGCGCCCCATCTGGTCAGCCATTAACTATACAAACGCTTTAATTAATTTCTTGTATTTAACTCCCTCTGGTCTACTACCGATGTTCGTTTTACGAGCACATATAAGTGAGGATGCCCTTAGTGTTTAATGTTTAGCAGTAAAACCGGTGCAGTAGCGAAACACCATAAAACTACAATACGCCCGATTGCACTGGCACCATAAAACGACACGCATTAAACGTTTAGAACTAGCTTAAACCCGCGACTCCGTCCGCGTGGAATAGCCTATGTCCTTTGACATGGCTCTAGTCTATCTGTGTACTAAATTTAATTTAAATTGGTCAGTTAGCGAGACAGACGGACGGAGTTACTTTCGCATTTATAATATTAGTTAGGAGTAGGATGTGATGCATTTTTTTCTCCTTTTTACTAAAATTATAGTACTTAGTTGTTCTTTACATCTCGAAGATACTTTTAGTCAAGTATACAGAACTCATAGAAGCCAAATATACATTTTTTAGTTCACGCTGTATTTGTTTCTATGTACCTATATGGGAAACGTGTTATTGGCTATATTAGGTATATTTTGTAAAATACTAAGCTCGTAAAATCGTACCTATATATATTAAGCTTTTTATTTTATTTATTGTGAAAACCAATTTCACAATAAATAAAATAAAAAAAGTAGGTTAGTGATATTTTTAATTGGAAAATTTGTGTACAAAACATTACTGTTTCTCAGAAAGCGTACTATTAAACATTAGCTATTATGCGATTTGTCTCACTCATTAATTACCTTCTCACCTATTATTTTGTAAGTAAGTACATTACCTATAACAGTGGAGCAGATAAAAAAACATGTACAAAGAAGCCTCGTGTTAAAATAAAGGAATATTAAATTTATTATCAAATAAATAATATTATTTTTTTCATTAATCACCTTATACATTAATTAAATATTTGATCCTCTGTTTTTTGTCTAATTTACGTGATCCACTTGGTAAACGATGATCATTTGATGGTACACTATTTAAAATATTAATGGGAGTTCAAAGATACTGTGTAGGTGTTTGTTTCTTTTGAAGTTGTTGTTCCTAATACATACATACAATGATTTTTGTGATTTATAAAAATATTTTTTAATTGATGATTTCAACTATGTTAAAATACATATACATGTAATACCAGTCAAATACATGTTTGAAAATAATCGCTGAATACCTTCGTAAAGTCAAAGTATCGTACGGCAAACGTGATGCGTTGCAAAATGTGTGCTGTGAAAACAAAGGTTATTTTTAGTTGTAATCATTCCATCGTTATTGCTAACATAGCTCGCATAATTCTCTGTGATTACGTTTCTAGGCAATAAAATTATTTTAATTTCCGAGAATTTTACGTTTCTTCTTGCCGTGTGTTTGTCTTATGTCTGGATCCTGATTTATATTTTCTGACACTGGAGAAAATAGGAATGAAAATACTTTAAATGCTGAACGTACTGTCTGAAATATTCCTTTCGAAAAAATGTTTTATCTTCAAAACGAAATGCTGCGAAATGTCCACAGCGGAATATCACGGCGCTTTTTTTTGGTATCCGGTTCAATAATAATAATCAAAGTGGCACCAATGGAAAAGGAATGTAAACGAAAATGACAAATATTCCTTTTTTGGCGAGTGCGTGGAACAGGAGCATCTATACTAATATTTTAAATGTGAAAGTGTTTCTGTCTGTGTGTTACCTCATACGCTTTAATAGCTGAAGCGAATTTCATGAAATTTGGCATGGGTACACTTTGAGTCCCTAGGAAAGGACAGTGTCCCTTGGCATAATGTATTAATGTGTATTTAAGCAGGGGCACAAATACACCTAGGCCCGTATTTATAAAACAGTATCAAACTCGGTCCCTAGACTCGAGATCGCGATCTCTGCTTGAGAACATATTTGACAAATAAAACAACGTTTCATTTCAATTTTAAAAATGAACAACTTTATTTACTACTTTATTTTTTTGTAGTTTTCGAACGTAATATTCATAATATGGATTATTATAGGAAAATATTAAAATACGTGTAATGTAACATTTAAAGTAAATTAGTTCATTTTTAAAAGTGAAACGAAACGATGTTTTATCAGTCACATAGGTTTTCAATTCTCAACTACTTGAGAACCTATTTGACAGATAATTGTTCATTTTTAATTATGAAGCGAAACGTTGTTTTATCTGTCAAGCAGTCTTGAGACCGAGTTTAGTATTGTTTTATTAACACGGGCTCAAATTTCAGGCGGGTGGAAAGCCAGTTCTAAAGTATGACGTATTTGTGCCGCAAGTTGGGGCCTCAATACTGTGTACTGCGCCGTTGTCGTTCCGCGCCGCTGCACCAGCACCAGCTTCCACTTCAGCGAGCTTCTCTTGTCACCTCCTTTCCATTTCACGATCGCCGCAAACCACGGCTGACATTGACCATTTAATAACTCTTGAATCTTTATTTAAATCACCTGATGATGATTTAATCGAAACCGGTCATGTTTTTGTAAAACCTTATTAAAACGTAATAAAAACTGGAAAAGTGTAAAAAAGTTGTGTGTTATTGTGAACATGAATTTCCATCAAAAACCAACAGTACATTCAATAAGTGACATTGACCAAGCTCTACATTTTATGTTCTGCCGTGGTAGGCAAGACATTTGCTACTCAATAACGTCGAGATTAGACTATCCCCCGGTTCCTCGAACGCTATTCAAATGAATGATCAACTAACATGGCATTTAAATCAACAACCCATATTGAATTGTTGGAATATTATCAGACAAAAAGGAACGGACAGATATTTTATAATTACATCACGCTTGCACTCGCAAGATTGGTTAAAATTCCTTAGATAAGGTTGATTCAAATCGTATGCCATGTTAGTTGATCATTCATTTGAATAGCGTTCGAGAAACCGGGGGTATGTCTAATGTTGACATTTACATTTTTGAGCAGCAAATCTCTATGCAAAGTTGACTATTACGGGTTTTCAAATATAAAAACTTAATCGACTTTTGACAAAGTTTATACGAAGAGCGTATAAAGTTTATACACTGGCTAGTGATCATAGCGATTATTTACTTATACCGTATGTGAAATACCGATACATATCTATACTATAATATTATAAAGCGGAAGAGTTTGTTTGTTTAAACGCGCTAATCTCAGAAACTACTAGTCCGATTTGAAAAATTCTTTTTTGTTGGATAGTTCATTTATATAGGAAGGTTTTAGGCTATAACATTACGCTGCGACCAATAGGAGCGAAGCGTCAGTGAGAGATGTTTAAAAAACGGGGAAAATTAATACATTTGGGGACTTTCATTGCGTGCGCTGCATAAACGGTTTAAGTCACTCAAAACCACGCGAACGAAGTCGCGGGAACAGCTAGTATCATATACTACAACATTTACATGGGATCTGCCCTGTGTGAAATGCAATACGAATGTTGTAAGGCAGCTAAAAGGTTTTTAAATTGAAAAGGTAAAGCCAACCGCAACTATTTGTAGATACGAACGGTATCTGTGTAAAACCTCGTATTTGTTCAAGCCACGCCAACTCTGATATTTCCGTTTTCCGATAGTCCCATTGTCAGGTGGAGAGACTGGAGTCTATTTGTTGGAGTGGCGGATCCTAATTGCGTGATATCGAGATATCTCGCTTCTGCTGAGCTCGGTTGAAGTGGTGCGGAGTGTTTTAAAGCGAATGTACCTACCGGAAATCGTGCTGAGTAGGAATGGTTCTATTCAATTTAAATCTGTTTTAATTTGTTACAATATATGTCTGGTAACATCCATTGTAAAAATATTTGCAGTTGTACAAGAGACCTCTTTGGTTTAATGCGTCTTTTCATTTTACTAATTTAATCAAAATATAACTACGTACAACTATCTAATATCTACATGCCTATTCATTTGTCTCAAATTTAGGTAAACTGAACCCAACTAAGGATAGTTTGGTATTTTATTTGGAAAGTTCTGTCCCTCAGGTGCTCTAAGTTACGTATAAATCACTTGATATGTCAACGTGTTTAGATTTATCAATGTAATAAATATCAAATTTTAAACTTTACTGTATTTTAACTTTAGATATTGTTAGAGATTTTCTTATTTCGGAATTTTAACATACCCACTTAAAATAAAAGAAATTCCTTACGTCTTTTTTGTAATCTGTAAGTTTTGATAAAGAAATGTTTAAAAAAGCTTTAACTGTTAATCACAGGACCTATACAGGGTGTAAAAAGGGCAGGCACTATAACTTTGAGATGCGATTATACTACCTTTCCTCATTTTGGAAATTTATTTTTTTTGTTACAAACTAAATATTTTTTTTTAACTTTTCACCATTTCTTATTTTTTGTCGCTAAAATAACAATGAAGGAAAAATTTTTTTTTTGAAATTTTTGTAAAAAAGTGAAAAAAAAAAATACATTTCTAGAATGAGAAAAGGTAGTATAATCATATCCTAAAGTTATAGTGACTGCTCTTTTTACACCCGGTATGCTCGCTTTTTCCTGATAAGTACATTTTCATAAAAGCTATTTCCGGATGCCAATATTGCCCGGAAATAGCCGTTGAACAGCACCCATATTGAATTGGAATGGAAAGTAAATATAAATTGTAACGAATTTGGATAACTAAATCACATTGCAATGTCGCATCGGACGAGGCGTGCTCCACTTTCCGCAAATAACTTAATTCTTGAGCACGTAGCATTTATTTCAAATCTAGTTTAAATGGAACGATCTAGAATTGCCGCCATCTTGTAATTTCACTTTTTTTATTATTTTATAATACGTATACGGAGCGTGCTCTTACCCTCGTCGCTGGAAATGTTTTATTCTCCAGTACACAAAGCTTTGAGGTTAACGATTGTGGCCATGTTGTGGCACATCTTCATTTTGCTGCTTCAAAGTATATTTCTGCAAACATTAAAACTAATGCTTTAGTTGCCTCTTTTCTTTCAATTTGTAGAAAATAGGAAATGTGAGGAAAAATGAAGAGTCACTCTTAGGTAATACCAGATGCCGAAATCGGGCGCGATTATTTGCTTCACGTATTTCAGACACAACATACGTGTATTAAGGTACGATTCGGATAGCAACTAGACGCCCGACCGGTATGATAGTACCATAGACCAATTACATGTATAATTGGTCCATGATAGTACTAAACAAATCCCGACCGACAGTCGTAGCCAGAGAACCGGCAGACTTATTACATACATATATCTTGCTAGAGCAAAGCAATCGCATAAATTGTGCAATTTTTGCTCGTGGATCTTAATCGATGGTTAAAACAGGACATAAGCTCCAAAAATCAAATTAAACGTGAGTTTTTTTGAATTAGAAATATGTATTTTGGGGTAATGTTTGTTTGACGTAACATTTAATTAATGATTATGATGTTTATGACATAAATTATTTTTGGCTCTCGTAGCAAAAATTAATCAAATGTCCA
Source organism: Celastrina argiolus (assembly GCA_905187575.2). Taxonomy (NCBI): domain Eukaryota; kingdom Metazoa; phylum Arthropoda; class Insecta; order Lepidoptera; family Lycaenidae; genus Celastrina; species Celastrina argiolus. Next base: position 17,938,458 of record LR994579.1, read on the forward strand.
TTCAAACACAACAGTGAGCGATTAGCACTATTTTTTTGACGTTCAGCAATGAATCGCTATTATTATAATCACCCGGCCGATTCGCCGGTTGGTAGCTTCGGTCGCGGGTCGCGATCGCGCGTGTCGCTCGCTGATATCCGAATGCTACCTTACGTTGTGAATAGTTTGCAAACCCTTCTGTTCCGCTACCCTGCATGTTACAGTGATCGATGGCGAATCCGACAGCATATTTAATCTTCTTAACTGTAATTCCTTCCCCGTCAGTTGCACAAATCCAAGTTTTTCTTCGAAATAAACTTTAAAGTATTCATGATTAGCAGTTACGATTTTTTCTTTGTTGATTTTCTGAAGTAACTTCTTTGGCTTTTATGCCGGGATCCAATTGATCTCGTTTTTTCTGTTTCATTCGTTTCGGTTCACTGCCATCGGTCATCACGAGTCTACGTCGGGGCTCCCTCTTCCAGTCACCGGAGCTATACTGCAAGTTCGACAGAATGACAACAATTTATTAAAATCTTATTCCGACTACGTATATTATATAGCCTATTGCAAAGTGAATACGATATGCAGCATATTATATGTTACTAGCTTTTGCGCTCGGGATCGCCCGCCTGGAATAAAAAATCGGTTATGTAGTTTTCGCGTTAAAGCGTAACTAACAAACGGATATTCATATCCGACTAATACTATAAATGCAAAAGTTCGTAAGAATGTGTTAATGTGTGTGTTGCCCTTTTACGCAAAAACTACTGATCAGATTTTGATGAAATTTGGTTTTGTAGTACATGCTGGATTACTACTGGCGGTTTCATTTTGCGCGTACGAAGTAGCGGGTAACATCTAGTTTATAATATTGGGGATATAATATGTTATAGTATTTATGATAGTTTATTATATGAGAGGATTTATAATAATAATAATATCTATGGACTTTTCACACCACGTCAATCTGGCCTCGTGCTAAGTATCAGAAGAACTTGTGTTACAGGTACCAGACAACGGAAATGTATTTAATACTTTTATACTATACACAAATTTAAGATTTTTATTATATTATACACGAATTTAATACACATCCATGACCCAGGAACATTTGAAAAACTTTTTGTTCCCTCGGCGGGATTCGAACCCGCGACCTCTGGTTTAGCACCAACGTGCTCAACCACTGCGCTACGGAGGTCGTCAAATATTGGGGATATATATTTCATGAATGGTTCCCGTTGTCCTCAGGATCCGAAGATACGGAACGTGGTGCTGTTCGGCTCCTCCGGGTCGCTGGAGGAGAAGACGGTGACGGTCTGCTTCGGCGCGGACTTCGTCAACGTCACGTTCATCAACTTCTGCTGCACGAGGAAGGATATAGCTCAGGTAAAGGAATCATTTTTATCTTTATTATGATTTTAGGCCCGTCTAACGCCCGAAATTAATAATTAATCTTGATTCAACGTTTCGTTTTACTTTTCAAAATGAAGAACATACTTAAAACTTCTTTTTTATTTTTGAAACGACATACCTTCTTGAAACGACAAAACTTCTTTTTTATTTTTGAAACGACATACATTGAAGGAAAATTTTAAAATTAGTATAATCTATATAATATTTATATTTGGTAGGTACTCTTGTAAGTTTGTATCGCATAAATACATCGGACACCGGTCACCTAAAATAAAAAGGTTTTTTTTATATTTAAATTTCTGATATTTTGAATACATGAATAATAAACATATTATCTAATATTATAAAGCTGAAGAGCTGAAGAGTTTGAACGGCTATAGGTATCTAATTTAATTTGTAAAAAGCTAAATTGAAAAATACTAATAGTATATGTACAATCAGGAAAAAAATGTTACTCTAGTGGCATTATCCAAGGAAACTGATCGCGTAGACTCTTGTTTCTTTATAAAAAACGCCCGTTGCGTTTCCTCTAAGTAGGGCTGCCATCTCTAAAACCTGTCTCCTAGGACCGGAAGCGTAATTTCCCCGGATTTTGGAGCTTTCACCCCGGACATTTCAATACTTTATTCATTAACTTACATCTTGATTAAAACTTTGGGGACACGGGCAAACCCGGACTACGGCCTTAACCCCGCCCGGACGATCCCCGGACGGCTTTTAAACTAGGACAAATCCGGGGAAACCCGGACGGATGGCAACCCTACTCTTAAGGAGTAGTAGATAGATATCAGTGTCGTTGTGCTTTCGCCGAAAATAAGTGGTGCTATTTATCATTTTATCGAGGCATCTTTCCTGTCCCACTCGCGTTCCGCCTAGCGCCTATCGTTGTTATGGTAATTGTTAGGGGGCAATTTGCGATGATATGCGATGTAGGTGAGGCATAACGACTTGTTTTTTAAAAACTGTATTTCGTCGCTTTACCTTATATATTAGTAACCTCGTATCTATAAAACTATAGTACGTCCGAGATAAATTTAACCTAAACGTAAACAAACTCGTCTATGACACAACCAAAAACTAGTCAGTGATGCCAATTGGCCAATATTAATACATACTATGATTTTTGTTTGCTATGAATCCATAGACTATAGGCTTGTATTCTACAATCGGCAGTGTCAAAATGGCGTATTTTTTCTGTGAAAGATTTTCATTTGATGTTTAAACATATTAATTATTGTTTAATTGTTATAAAATGTATTGGATAATGAAGTGTAATCCTCATACATGTGAAAGTGTGATAAGTGTGCACAATAAGTGAATAAGGGAAAATTTCTACGTTTTCGGTTTGTTTACCTTTAGGTTAAATTTATCAGGGACGAACTATTATACATCCAAAATCCATGTCATAGATTTTGGATTTATAATGTGCCTGAACCTCATTTAAAACAAAATCCATGCCATAATAAAATCTAAAATTATTAAGTTTTTTGACTCTACTGAAAAGTTGTAGTTTCATAGATACGAGGTTGTGAAGATAAAGCGACGATTTGTATTAACGTAATGTTGTTTTTGTTCATTACCAAAGCTGGCTATTGCTGTTATAATAAGTAAATCCTACTGTTATGATACAACGCATTGCATTGTGTTGTTGTTATATGAATTAATTAATTAGGTATTTCTAATAAGCATTCTGCACTCCTTCCAATTTTCACACTCCGCCTGCGCAAATTTCGCCAAAAATATTTTTATAAATGTATGTATAATAAGCTGTAAAGTAAGTGAGTGAAAATACTTTAGGGTGTGTATGGGCCCTTATATAGAGTTTACTGTGAAGTACCAGCGCTGACAGAGTTACTTTTTTTTATTATTGTATGGGCAAATTTATGACGTTCTCATACAGACACGAAAGTCAAACTAAGGGCGTGTTTCACCAAGCAATGTTAAAGTTAACGCCATGTTAAATATCATGTTATCCCTCTCGTATTTCCTGTCAATGAATGAGATGGCATGGTATTTTAACATGTCGTTAACTTTAACATTACTTGGTGAAACACGGCCTAAGTCTTTCAGCGCTGATACTTTCACAATAAACTCTACATCGGAGGCACATACATACCTCAAAGTATTATCACTCACTTATTTTACATCCTGCATAGCCCATAGATCATATACTATCTATGGGCTCTATGGGGCGGGATTGAAACCCGCGACCAAAACGCTCAACCCAGACGTCAACACAACCAGTTTCGATCAAGTTTTATTTATGAATGAAATATGTTTTAGTCGTTTAATCTAGTATGGATAAAGTTTTAATATTTGGCCTGCAGCCAAAAGCTTAATCACGATAAGCAAATATCAATATCGGAGAGATAAGTGTTGGTTTAGGCTGGACCTGTCATAACATTAGTGGTCCCACAACAGTTTATTATTTATGAAAGTGACCTTTCCCCTAAGCGGATTGACCGTCCCTCGGAATATTTTCTAAGCTAAGATCTGCCTATACTATGTTACCTATTTAAATAATACTAATACAAATGTAAGAAACATTAACGTAATGATAAGACGAATATTCGAATAGATCACCTGTAGAAATGGTTATTTTCTACGGAAGAATAGACTTGACTTGGCGAGAGCACTGCCGTGCCACTAGATGACAGATTGATCAAGGTAATCTGTCATTTTGTCGATACAATATGTTAGTATGTTTTATCTTATGTACTTATATATGTAATGGACCAAGTAACAAATTGAGCATTATACAATATAATGTCCGGTCATTATGAAATATTTCCAATAAGAGATGCAATTTAATAATATACAAAGACTTAATTTATTATCAGACATTAGAAATAATATTTCACCTTTTGGGCAGAGTAATAAAACTATTATTTTTTCATAATAATTCTCATTTTACGTAAAATTAGCCCGATAGAGATATATACCTATATATTGTTCACATTGCCCGCATTATTCACCTGGTCCCTAACTTATACAAAACGTTGGTCATGCTAGAGCCCTTTTCAAATTACCCAAACTCGGCGCTGTGGTCTTATAAGAGCCCCAAGACAAGGGTTAAAGCTTGATTCGAAAGCTTAATTCTAATGTTTTTATCTACAGGCTATTCCAACAAATAGTTAACCTAAAATATGTTTCGCGTGAAATTTTCCTACATGATATTGAGGATTATGTGACAAAAGCCTAAACCTACTTTTACATTCCAGAGACCTTCTTAACAAGTCACGTAATATGGCTCTGTTTCCTTGTTTCATGCCATTCTGAAGCGGCGTCGGGTCTATCTTCTTCTTCTTCTCTTATATATACAAATTAATTGCTGTTCGTTAGTCTCGCTAAAACTCGAGAACGGCTAAACCGATTTGGTTATTGTTGGTCTTGAAATATTCGTGGAAGTCCCGGGAAGGTTTAAACGGTTCATAACAAACTGTTTCTATGCTCAACGAAGTTGGGCACGAGTCAGCTAGTCTTCTAAAGATACCTCTCAATCGTGCTAAAGCATAGCTCCCCCAAATAGATTAATCAGAGGAATACATTTGTGTACGATACACAAATGTATTCCTCTGATTAATCTATGTCGAAAAAAAGATACATTAAGTAGTTTAAACTTTTTAAAGGCACTCCTCGAATAGATAAGGCACGACACTTAAACCCATCATATACATGGTAATTTGTGTAGTGCGAGTGGCTCTCACTCGTGTAATCTCACCTTTTAGGTGGGGCTGGGTAATTTATGGGGGGTTTCTCGTTGGGGACGCCCGCTTTACGAGTGCCGTATATATTTAATGAAGTGTAGTGTCATGTTTACTAAAACGATTCGCGCGAAATTAAAAATGTGGGTAGGTCGTAAAATGACACGTGGATGCATTCCTATCACGTAAAATGTGTACGGTAAAGGTTATTCGGCATTTATTTCATGCGAAGTAATTCTTCAAATTAATTTTATTAAATTATAATTGTATGTATTTAAAAATCGTTACGTATCTGAAGTACGAGTCAACGTACTTGAAAAAACATTTCCTGGTGAAATAGATCAAAATAGAATTCATATGGACTTTGAAGACATTTGATTCATTAAAATCGGTTCCGGAGTTTGGGTACTATGGAATAAACGTTAAAGTACACGGTACAATGGCGCGAGAGGCCCGACGCAAAAACGACGAGGTGTTATAACTTAATAAGTTTGACATGTCTGTGTAAATGTGTATGTGTCTGTCTGTGGCATCGTAGCTCCCAAACGGATGATCCGATTTTAATGCGGTTTTTTGTTTGAAAGGTTTATCAGTCTAGTGTTCTTAGCTATGTTTGGTGGAAATCGGTTCAGGTCTTCAAGGTCGTTTTTTAGGTGTGATAGGAATGTTACACGCTAATAGATAGGGGTTTTTTTAATTTAGTTTATGTTATGATTAAACTATAGTCCGTAAACCGACTTTACAGACAGCCATTTTTTTGTTGACAGCTATGGACGGACGAACTGTTCGCGCTGACGTACAACCTCAACCAGTACAACAATCCCACCATCAAGTTCCTGGAGAAGCTGCACACGAGAATCGCGCTCAAAGCGGACAAGGCCGGGAAGATACTCGTAAAAAAGTAAGTAAATCTTATTATTATTTTATATATAAAAATGTATTGCTGTTCTTTAGTCTCGCTAAAATTTGAGAACGGCTGAACCGATTCGGCTATTTTTAGTCTTGAAATATTCGTGGAAGTCCCGGGAAAATGTTTAAACAGTTTATCACAAACTGTTTCTATGCTCAACGCACGGGTCAGATATTACAAAATGAAACGTCTTAGTGGGGTTGGGTTAGTAGACCCTCGAAGAGCCAAGCAGCGAATGAGCTGGTGATAATATGTTATAACTAAGGTCATGAGAGTTGTTATCACGTCACGGCAGCTTTAAATAAAAATATTAGTTTTTTTTTAATCGATTACTTTTAAACACATCCGCACTCCTTTTTTTAAGTTTGTCGTTTAATCTTATACTTGCCGTTTTATTTTCATACCTTTTGTATCAACTTACTGAATAACATTATGAAGAATAACTATAAAACATTTTTTTTATTTAAAAGCAAGGATTATGAAAAACTCTATATCTATTTTTATGAGAATGAGAAGAATCGACTATTAATAAATCGATTTTAGTCAATGTCACATTCCTACTTTCAAACAAAATAACTAGAAAACAAAAAATCGGTTCATCCGTTTATCATCTGATGCCACGGATGTACCACGTCACGTAAAACTTATAACACCCCTCTGTCGCGGTTTCTAAATTGTTAGCTATTAATTAATTATCGGAAAGTCAAAAATAATAGGCTACCACATTGCGCTGGTTCAACTCTTGTCCGCCGTGAAGAACCGGGATAAAACTTAGCACGGGTTTAAAAATGGAACAACTTTTACTAAATTGACGGAAACATAATTATTTTTACAATATATAACTCAATATACCTATTACTATAATATTATTATTAAGTAAGTAAGTAAGTAAGTAAGTAATTACATTTATTCAACAGTCACATTCACATTACACTACATCACAAAGTATTAACAGTATCATAAACTAAAACTTAACATAAAGAGACATACATTATGTGGATGGGTAGTGTAACGCAAAAACAGCTGTGGAATTGGAGTCCACTCAGAGATGCACACCGGCAGAGTTGTACAGAATAATATAGGTATAATATAATATATAGGTATACAATATAAAATTAAATACATAATTATTTTTTTAAATGCCCATATGTATATAGTATAAGATAATAAATAGTAAAACAATAATAGTAATATGAAAAAAATAAAACAAAAAGTATTACATAATATTATATAGGTAAATAGTTTGAGCCACACCGGATCGCACGACCTTGTTCAGTCAGTAATAGCGGCGGCCGACGAGTAGCTTGAGATAATATAACGACAACGAGGTATCAAAGAGGCAGAGGCGCGCGCCGCACATCACGCGGGGACACCGCGCAGAGCAGAGCTCACAGAGGCTAATAGAATTAAATAATAAGAAAATAGATTATATACACGAACATAATTATTATAGCCGTCATCTTTTTTTGCTTTGGAAGTTTGTTAGTAACCTAGTTTATGAGATGGTGACTTGGCGAGCCCTACTGGAACGGACGACGCATACCTACCTAACAATAAAGTGATTATATTATTACAAAATGCAGGTTATTTAGTTAAAGCAGATTTTATGGTGGCCACCATATTTTAGGGCGTGCAATCATCACTAAACTCATTTGTTACATATATTTATCTTACTTTTGAAAATTTATTAATGAAAATTTTTGAACATTTCTGGGATTATATCGTACAAAAGCTATTAGTGTTATTAGATTGCATCTCGAGAGGAGTACAATACGAATACCCTGGAAATGGGATTGCACTGCTATTTTATAATTATTCACTGCGACGTTTTCAGCTTATTAAATGAGGATCTCTGTTGCTCAGTGGATGGGCGTCGATCCGGAGGTCACGGGTTCGAATCCAGCCAATGGAATAAAAAAAAGTTTTCTGTGTTTCGTATGTGTTTAGTTTAAATAAACTGTTTAGTATATTTCTGTCGTCTGGACCAATTCCGACCAAGCCGATAGGAAAAAAGTTTTAGGATACGTGAACCCACACAGTTTTTTTACAATAGTCTTTATTGAAATCGCCACTGCCAAACCTACATTAGGATTGGCGATCGTGGCCTTGTGTATGGTACAGGTATAGCCTCACAAGCTAAATATTTGGCAATAAAATCTCCGAAATGCGTCCAATTTATTTAACTTAGGTGAATAGATGTTAAGGGAAAGTAAATAGATGAGAGACGGAATGGGTGGTTTGGCAGCTAATGAGATTGATCCTCCCTCGTTTAATGTTTTTACGTTCATTTTACGTTGTTTACTTAATTCAGGTGATTAATGGTATACTATGTTGTTGAATGTACTGTAATGGTATGTATTACGACATATATTACGTTCTTTATTTATATTAGAATCTATATAAATCTAGTGCCGCCACACTAGAATGTTCCAAAAATATAGGTATATTATGTTTTAAGGCGCAGACAATATCCTGCGGGGTAAAAAGCCTAAGGATGATTCCGTAGTGCAATATGTTACCGCGATTCAAATATCGTACAACGCCATCTATCATCGTTTAAGACAACTTTAGAACGATAACGATAGACGAATGGATGTATAAACGAACGGACGGACAGACATGACGAAACTATAAAGCAGGGATGATAGAGCTCCGTAACCGTAACCGAAACTATCGGATATCCGATATAATGATTATCCGTAACCATAACCGAATCCGATATGAAAGTTTTGCTACCGTAAAAAACAAACCAAAATTTAATATCCGTAACCGAAATTATCCGAAACAAACGGATAATCCGAAATAATTTAATATCCATATCCATTTCATCCCTGCTATAAAGGTTCGGAGACTACGGAACCCTAAAACGGGTGTAGTATTAATAAATAGTTTTGGTTACTTTATATCTTCGTCAGTAGAACTATACGTGTTATCGTTACTATAGCTACATCAGCGTAAACGGTAATCGACATACATCTTAATTCAGCCGTCCCTTATTCACGGGGGGTTAACTATTAGAGGCTGGTGGTCCCAATAACGCACTTATTGGAACAATATCTTGCCCTCATTGTTCTGCGTGGTGCCACCCTTCGCTTAACGATATAATGGACCTATGTATTTGTACGGCAGTTCCACTAAAATATTCAGGTACCCGTGTTATGTTGCGCTCCGAATTGTTCTCGACGTAAGGGCTCGGTGAAAAGGTATTTACCGAAATGAGATGTTATATTATATTCAGTTTAAAATCAGAAAAAATATGTTCCATCTATTCATCTACCTTTTTCTACTTGAATATACTTACTTACAGTCGCCAATATATTATGTACATAGAAAGAAGAACAAAAAAAGAGTTTAGTGAGAAAGGGTGAAGCCACGGCAGTTTTTTTACAATGGTGTTTATAGAAATCGTCACTGCCAAACGGTAATATATGTTTGGTGATTGTTGCCATGTGTGTGGTACAGGTATATACTTACAAGCTAAATATTTGGCAATAAAATCTCTGAATGCGTCCAATTTATTTTACTTAGGTGAATACCTATATGTTAAGGGAAAGTAATTCAAAAATTCACAGAAATACACTTACATTTTAAAAAAATAAGTTCCTATGTATAATGTTTTGTTTTGATTCAAATTTATTAAATATGTTATAGCTAGTATATTCTTAGTCGCAGTTTATAACATTGTACTCACTTACAAGAGTACAATGAGACATCGACAAATCCCCGACAGTAGAGGCGTCGTCGCCTAGTGTTACTGTAATATTTTGCTAATGTTTCACTGGAAATAAACTATTTTTATTAATACAAAGTAATACAAAATTTGGCATTTGATATTGGCTTTCTCTCAGAAAACTATTCAGAACCACTTACGTAAACAAAACATATTTTCTATATGGGGTTCTCAACTCTTAAGTGGTCTTAGAAAATCCATTATCTCAATACATAATGGATTTTCTAGGCATGGGGCATTAATGGGAACGATACAAATTGTCCGTACATTTGTCATATCAATATGGTAGGGTATTACACTAAACAATACAAAACTTGTCTTTAGTGGAGTGCTCTTTGTATTATTATCTGAAACTGATGGAAGAGAAAAGCTACAAAATCAACATTTACCAATGAAAAAATGTGGACAGGGCTTACATCCAAAGAACAAAGAGAACGAGTAGAGCAAGAGTATTCTTTTTTGATCTTTCAGTGTCAAAGAAAGCTGAAAACGTCAGTGTTGATACCAACATTTCAACTAGTACATTAGCAGAACGTAGACAGAACAACGAAAGATCTGGGGGCCTACTTAAGATACCATCGCTAATTGTCGCTTACAAAGTTCGATAACAAAATGTATGGGATTTGACATAAGCTACGCTAAATAATCGCGATTAGGTATGTCATTTGGCATACCTTATGTCAAATACCATACATTTTGTTATCGAACTTTGTAAGCGATAATTAGCGATGGCATCTTGAGCAGGTCCCCTGTTTATACTATAAGAATTTGATAGAGTGAGGATAGAACGAGCATTCGCTTGTCTGATGTACTCCACGTCCACAATGCTTTCTTTTAACCTCCGACGCAAAAACGACGGGGTGTTATAAGTTTGATGTGTCTGTATGTGTCTGTCTGTGGCATCGTAGCTGCCAAACGGATGATCCGATTTCAATCCGGTTTTTTTGTTTGAAAGGTATATCAGTTGAGTGTTCTTAGCTATGTTTGGTGGAAATCGGTTCAGTCTTCAAGGTCATCGGGTCGTTTGTTTGGTGTGATACGGTTACGCTAAGACAGGGGTTTTTTATTTTTTATTTAGTTTATTTACTTAATAGTATCTAATCTAAAATATGAGCAAGTTCTCAGAAGAAATTGTATGTTAGAATCAATATTTTCATACGTACAGCGATTTGTAATAATAGAGCGTTCTGCAAGTTTCGCGACTCCATACAAAAGTCGCCGTAATATGACGTCACGCCGTACAAAAGATACTATGATAAATATAGGTCACATAAATCATAATAAATGTTGAGTAAATAAAAAAAAAACTATAGTTCCTAATTATGTAGGTTTTTTACACAGAAGGAAAAAAGACAAGTCATTTCTAGAACACGAGTTTTATAGTATTTTACATAAGTTATCAAATCCTGTGTACTTTAATATTTATGTATGAATAAACAAAACTAAGTGCAAATTTTAATTTCACCAACACATGTTAAAGTCCTACATTAAATATCTTCTTATCTCTCTCGTATTTTCTGTCAATGAGAAGGCATGGTATTTTAAGTAGCCGTTAACTACGTTGGTGAAATCTGAACTTAATATTTTAAGTTGGCAAGATTTTAGACTTCGAAAGTTGAGCCACAAAGGAACTGCAATAATTTATAATGGCAATCGCGTTTTCATTGTAAATTGTGCGGTAGCTGGAATATCGGAAAAGAATACATTTTCAAAGTGCTCTACATTCCAAGTGAAATTATGTTTCAGAAATGTAGATATTCAGAATAGGAAAGTCAGGCTGTGATTTACAATTTTTGATGCTGAAAGGTTTAGCTACTACTGAATAGGGCATATGTATAGTAGAAATTGTTAATATATTAAATGTATCCTGCAAAAGATATATAACCACAACCTGCAACAAGTAAATGAGTGACATGCGTTTAAACTTTAGAGCACCCCACTCTTTCCCACATTGCGTATGCACGTACACTCGCAAGCAAGAACGTGCAAACAGCACCATTACAAGCAATAATGTTAACAAGATCATGCAAGGCCCCTCTAGACCAGGACCCCGATTCTCGAACCTCGATCTTCGTTTCTATTGTATGTCTGCCCTGCTCGCACGCACTCTAAATCATGCGTACACGAGCGAGACAGACTTATATTCGAAACGAAGTTCGAAGCATGAGAATCGGGGTTAAAATCAGTAGGTTGAAACCCATTGGAAAAGGAGGAGAGTATTATAAAAATGAAAAAAAAAAATTACTGGCAATCTGAGTTCGGGAAGGGGGTGAGTTTTAACGCGCTACGAAACTACTGGTTTGATTTGATAAAATATTTCATTTATAGAATGAGAAAGGTAGTATAATCATATCCTAAAGTTATAGTGTCTTTTTACACCCTATTATCACGCTAAAGCCAATAGCACCGGAGGAGACACCGGTTGGTTACTCCAATAAAAAAATTTTTCAAAATTGGAAATATTTACAATAATAGAGTACAACTTAACAATATAGAAAGACTTAATTTCTATCGAGCATTATACATAATATTGCCAATCACCTTTGGGGCAGAGTAATAAAACATTTTTTTAATAATAATTCTCATTTTACTTGAAATTATCCCGATAGAGATGGATATTATTCATATTGCCCGCGGCACATGTCAGAAGCACCGATAGATTCACTTACATTGAGCAACCAGATAGCGAAGGCTTTGCAAAACCAATGCAGCGCGACGCTCATTGTCTACGGCATTGATCCTATTTAGCGTTTCCATTTTCCAATGCCGGCGTGTTTGACCAAGCAATGTTAAAGTTAACGCCATGTTAAATATCATGTTATCCTTTTCGTATTTCCTGTCAATGAATGAGATGGCATAGTATTTTAACATGGCGTTAACTTTAACATTGCTTGGTGAAACACGGCCTTAAAATAACAGTCCTAGAATTAGAATACGGTAAAGAGTAGTAAAAAAAATGTAAGTATTATTGTAATTAAATAATTTTACATTAAAAATGAATGGACATTTTGCTCCCATTTCCCCGAGCCGCTCGTCCACTGTCACGTTTCCAGAATGACTGTAAAATTGAGGCAAAGTGAAATTAATACTTTTACATAGCAGGTACATAACCTGCTATGTAAAAATATTATAAATTGAGACAGAGATATGTGTCCAAAATAAAATTCAAACAATAAATATTCTTTTGGGCAAACAATAGGACCGAATAAACTAAACCTTAATGAAGACATCCACTGTCTTGTTTTGTTTGTAAATTAATTAATAGAAGATAAAAGCCCATTTCGCCTAAAAGCTTGCCAATTAGGTGATACTGATTGTGTTAATATTTCCAATTTTCCCCATTCACCTTCGTGTTTATTATTATCGGTCTATTCCTCCATCCTATTGCCTTATTTTAATGGCAGCTTTTTTAATTACTAGAGGTCATTTTACAAGGAGGCTTTACATACAATGTTTTCTCCTCTGACACTGACTGAGTTAGAAAAGTCACTTGATAGACAGGGACAAAACGTATAGCTTGTCCGGTGTGTTTATTGTTATTTGTATGGGACGTATAATTTGCTACCGTTGCACCGAGGAGGATGTGTATAGTTGCGCCAAACGTATTTGAGCACGCAATTTGGAATATTGAACGGAGACATTGATGTTATGTATCAAGGGATATAGCATTCGTGAAAAAGATATATCGGAAAGAATGGAGCCGTCGCAAAAATGAGTTTAACATACATCGTAAAGTCCGACCTACAATCTATAGAACCACTCTTATTATCGGTATGACAGTTAAATCAATCATGTTCGAATTATTAAGAGCGGTTGATTCCGGACCATTACGGGATCTTAAATAAATAAATGTATTTTATATCTGGCAAAGCTCTATTACTGTTACAGGTGTTATGGGGGTGTGTTTCTGGCGGTCTGTAATCGATTTCACCTGGTAATATGGTAGGTAGGTTTATGTACCGAAGCAAGTAATGTTGTTGTTGTTATTTTAAAGGACACACAATGTAACGTATTTTTAGATATGAAACGTCAATGGCAATCGCTTGTAGTCCAACTGAGACCAATCGAGATAATTCCTGTCGGCAATGTATCCGTGTTCCCCTTTTTCACTTTGTAGCACGACAGCGAACCGGGAAATGTTTAAAATGGAAATATTTATTTTTAGACACTTACCAAATAGGATGAATACTAATATTATAATCTATACCAATATTATAAAGCGGAAGAGTTTGTTTGTTTGTTTGTTTAAACGCGCTAATCTCAGAAACTACTGGTCCGATTTGAAAAGTTATTTTTTTGTTGGATAGTCCATTTATAGCGGAAGGCTTTAGGCTATATAACATTACGCTACGACCAATAGAAGCGAAGCGTCAGTGAAAAATGTTGCAAAAACGGGGAAAATTATTTACATTTGGGGACTTAGCTTGCGTGCGCTGCATAAACGGTTTAAGTCACAGCTAGTATTGAAATAAAAAGTTTGATAACAAAATAATAGCAGTATTTTGCCATGGTAAATAATATGATGCCAGGTATTAGATTACATGATTTTTGGAAACTTTAGAAACGGGGTCGTGGGTTGGTAGAGAGTAAAAGAAGGAAAACAATGCCCTTGTGAATTGTCTACACATACATAGTAAAGTATTAAGCACACATGTGCACTGGGGGCACGTTAGTGTCCCGCCAAGATGACACAATGAAAGTATCTCCTGACCTTTTCCCTAATTAATGAAACTTGTAGCTGGCAGGTTCGGTAACTCGCAGGGAAGTTGCCAAGACACGTAGACGCTTGCAACTACAAAAGTTTAACTATAAAAGTGATGATTTAATTGGATTGAAGTTTGTATTCTAGGGTACAGTCGGCTGCACTAACATGGATACATCTACAAATTTGCAAAAATATGTCTACGTTTAATTTTCAAAAATATCGTCACCTTATTGCATTCAAAGCGATGTAACCAGCAAAGTGTTTCAAAATTATGAATACATTATTTCCATAATGAAGTAAACAGCAGTATTTCAGTGAATAGTATGCACACTTAAATTCATAATTATGAATACGCGACAAATTTCAATAATATGTAAACATTGTTTACTTCATTACAATGTAAACATTAAATGTATCAATAATATGGATACACTTATAAAATTTTAACATTTTTCACTTTTCTGCAAATATGTTTTAAATGCCACAAAAATGTACTCGTGGTATGTTTCAATAATATGTAAACATTGTTTACTTCATTACAATGTAAACATTAATTGTATCAATAATATGGATACACTTATAAAATTTTAGCATTTTTCACTTTTCTGCAAATATGTTTTAAATGCCACAAAAATGTACTCGTGGTATGTTCCAATAAGATGTATACATTCATTTTTTCTTTTTCTTTTCGCACAGCCGTAACTACAAATGGTAGAAACATGAAATTTGGACTACTGAATTCGTAAAAAATCCCTTTTTGCACCTCCGACAAAAACAGAGGGATTTTTCGAGTCTGTCTGTATGTCTGTCATCGTAGCTCCCAAACGGATGAACCGATTTTGATGTAGTTTTTTTTGTTTGAAAGCTGACGTGGTCATGTTAAAACACTAAAGCTATGATTCAACAAAATAAATTTGCTTACTGCTGAACAATTCGAGTATTACTTAAAAAATAATTTTACTTGTCTGACTAGAAAAAACACAAAAAGAAAAGAATGATGAAGTTTATTACAGTCAATCAGGCATTTTACCTAAACATATATTTCAGAAACTATTTTTGTTAGGTTTTTACTTCTACCCTCAAACTATATCTATGATTTTTTAATATTATATTAATTTTGTTTATCATACAAAATGTTAGCTTGCGTGTCTGCAAACTACATAAACTTACACTATGATATAAGTTTGACGTTTATTTATGTATGTTCGTCTGTTTGCTTGTGGCATCGTAACTACTAAATAGATGGACCGATTTTGATATACTTTTTTTATTTTTATTCAAAGCTGACGAGATCGCAATAATTCGTCATCAGTTCATTCACTGTTTGACTATTCAGGGGCTAGTTAAAAAAATAATTTTGCTTTACTGACCAAAAAAAAAACAAGAAAAGACAAGAATTATCCAATTTATTGCAATCAATCAGAAATTTTACGCGAACATAATATTATATTTCAGAGACTGTTTTTATCAGGTTTTTACTTCTACCCTCAAACTATACATAATATGATGATAACGAAACCAGAAATATTTAGTCACGAGTTTGTCCAAGAGAGTTAATTTACAGTCATCGTTCGCACTTCGCAATATTCATTATTCAGTAATTATTATTTTTTTGGTTTGTTTTTTGTTTTTAAGTTTAGGTAATCCAAATGGAGTCATTTAAAACTACAATTTTTATTATTTTAAAATATGGGATGTTTTTCATGTTCGATGTTTGCCCGTGTTAGTTTATATTATTTATATTTACAATATTACTAATATAGAACGAAATTAACATTGTTTAGTTTTGATCATATTATTATAGTTTGAGGGTAGACTATAAAAACCGATGAAAGTATCTTTGAAATATATACGTTCGCGTGTATCAGATTTATACCTATTGCACTAAAGAATATAATCAATATTCTAATGTATGTGTGATTTTTAAATAACCGTCAATAATAATACCCGTCAATATATCACCTCTATTATTTATAGAATTCATTATTGTATATATTGCAATGTAATGAAATTTTGACCAGCCTTTTCTGAAACACAAAATTAACGTTTACATTATAATGAAATAAACAATGGTTACATGCTACTGAAATTTGTCGCGTATTCATAATTATGAATTTAAGTGTGTATACTATTCACTGAAATACTGCTGTTTACTTCATTATGAAAATAATGTATTTATAATTTTGAAACACTTTGCTGGTTACATCGCTTTGAATGCAATAAGGTGACGATATTTTTGAAAATTAAACGTAGACATATTTTTGCAAATTTGTAGATGTATCCATGTTAGTGCAGCCGACTGTACATAGATACACCTTCATTCTCCTTTACTTTTAATTAGCACCACCAAGCTTACAACACCAGACAAATAAAACGAAAAAATACCAGCTAAGATTAAGCTTAGATATTGCTTGTATATGACATTACTATTGTTAAAACATTTTTTTATATATATATTTATAAATTTCGGACAAATTACATTACGTCAATTAGGTTCAAGATTATTTGAAAATTGATTATGCACATACTTTGCGTATAATAACAAAGCTTCATACGCCGGTGTCTGAAAACTGATCGACGTAGCGAGTGAGCGAAGTTGTTGCGAGCGATGTCCACCAATGAGCGTTCAGAATGGCTTGTTAACTCGGTTAGCTGATCAACGATTTGACCAGCCTTTCAGAAACCGGGAGTTAATGTGACAATTTTCGGGCTGGGTGCCCACGGTGGCAAAAATTAAAAATGCTTTCAGAAGTAATTAAACTCTCCGCACACATTAGGCAAATTATACATTATTGATGTCGTTTTCCTCGTGGCTTCCATAATGTCACACAATTTTTCACCTTAATATATTTTGCGTAATTACATCAATATAAATAACTGTCCAAAGTTCCCCTGATTTCGTTTCGGAACTTTATATTTTTTACACGCAACGATTATCGCTTTTTCCTTTATATGTTAAGCTTTTTAGGACATATTATTACACCAGGAGAAACTTTATATTCATCAATCATCAGCATTTGCATTTACTAAGCATTGCTCAAAATTTTCTTTTTGCGTTTTTTGCTGCGGCTTGCGTTGTAGTCCTTTGGCGAGGCCCCATTAGTGCGTTGCGTCGTCGCAGCGTCGACGCTGCGTCGTTTAAACGTCATAAAAAATATGAAAATCGCAGCCTCGATTTTCATATTTTTTTACACTTTTTTGTTTTGTTGCACGACACAACGTAGCGCAACGCACTAATAAGGCCTCGCCCTTAGGCACTGGGTAGGTCGATGATGATGATGTCTCATCTCTGACATGTCGCGTAGCCTGTGCTCAATTCAAACGTCATTCTCCTGAGTGGCTTAATGCGGATTGTAGGTAGTGACATCAGTAGGTCATCATAGTACATAAAATGTTTACATTTCATTGCGGGATGGCAATTAATAACTGTACAAATGTGCGTTATTAATGATTGCCGCGAACGTCTCCGCGTCCCTAATGGAATGCTGCGATCATTTGATTATGTGAATAACAGGATTGCTTGTAGGTGCGCCGATGCTTAATGGTTTTGGCTAAGGGTATTATTATGTATATTAATTTTAAGTAATGGCTTCTGTAAGTTAATATGGTACGTTACAAGAATGACAAATATGGAATTACACACACATTAAGTGTTATTAATAACTGTAAGTGATATATATAATATGTTATGATATAATATCATACTCGTATGCGTGTGCATAATATACAGTTGAAAAAATAACCGCCCCATTTTTTTGTAAGTTGTTAAAAATATCAAATGTTATTTTAACTATATTCTACAACTTATTACTTACATTGTAGCAATGCAACAATTATACGTAAACTGCAAAAATCAGCCTTTCTTTTGACTTTGCCGTATTTGGGTAAAAACGAAAACTACCAAGTATCGTTAATTTTTAATCACCAAAGTGTTGCCCTGAGGTCGTAGAAAATGCGGGCGTGCTCGACCAGTTTACAACCAAAGAAATTAACGTCAGGAAACTACTGATTTACTGAAACAAGTCAGAGCATTCACTCATATTTTCGCCAGGTACAATGACCTAAAAAGAACAATGTTAGCATAATAATAAAATACAATTAAAACATCAGATCAATACTAGAGGCCGCGCTTGAGCCGAAATTCGACCATTATTTAAGTTAAATTTTAAACATTTTAGATTATAAGTTTCGACTTTTAAATTGTTAGTTTCAACTTGTGTAATATCGTATAAAAAGAAGAATTTTCTTTATGGAAGATTAACAAATAGTTACTAATCTAACCTACTCAAATTATACAACGCTCGACGTGTGCATGCCATAGATCTATGTGTTGTTGTTATTTAAATTAATTGTATATTTAATGGAAAAATGGAAAAAATGGAATCACGCGTTACTTTGCGAAAATCCATTGCATAATATTTAAATAATATATTATATCTAGCCATATCCCGCGAACTAAATGCATGTCCCTATGCGTACACTCGCTCATTAATAATTAATGAGCGAGTGTACGCATAGGGACTATTGTTGGTTATCAATTTTCGCGGGATACTGGTAGATATAATATATTAAAATTTTTAATTTTATATATTTCTAAAGCACTTAAAGTAAATACTTTCTCAGTTCGCACAATTCTTGTACAATTGTACGAAAAGTTTCTGCTTTACGTATCAATATAATATTAAGAGGAGCCTGTAGTCTGTCTTTAATAAATAAATTGCACGTTAGAGCAGTTTAGTAACTTTAATCAAAATGTAGCATATGAGTTTCAAAATCAATGCACCATTTATTATCGCATGTGCTTGCCATATTAACAATAGAACTCATTTGGCACATGCTAGACTGAAGGCTGAAATTGAACTTTGCGAAGAAACGATCGCTTTTGATGTCGGTGGGTTCAATATCGCATATTAATGTCTATTCATGGTATTTAATATGTGAGTAGCATGGGAACTGAAATATATTCAGATGTCAATAATGTATTGTGATGTGATATGAAAATAGGATATTATGTATTACAAACGACAATATATCATAACTTCGCCTGGTGGTGGTGTATTATTAATTTCTTAAATCTTTATAAAATTAGGGATTATTAACCCACAGTTTGACTTACAGTCCCATCGTAACCTAATCTAATACGTAGTGTCAAAAATATGATGAAAGCTTTGTTAATAATTGTGCCATGAATTTAAACTAAACCTTTGCTCAGTAAAGGTTTTTAAAAATAGACAAAATAACAGATTGATATAGGAAATTTGTAATTTTTGGCTCTGTTCTTTCTTTTTTTCTTCTATATTTTGTATTGTTGTGTTCACGAAACGTAATGCTACGATGGTCACGCTACGCGTGTTGCTGGGAAGGCCAGCCTGTATGTTTGATACCTGTTTACGATTACTAACTATTATGTCCGCGCTAAAGTCGGAGTTTATTCTCCCGCTTTAACAACTTAGTTTGCGCCACTGTGGGTTTAATTGATCAGATGTACACGGACATTGACATTGATCGGATGTACACGTTAAAAGTCAGTATCGTCACTAACTTCTCAACAGTCGTATTGGTCATATTATGTCCCTCTGGGATACGAGAGAAAAATGAAGAGAGAGTGAGTGTATTGCACATATACTTGGGCTAAATAACTCCAGTTTATTTTATTTTATTTATTATTATACAACACTATGCATTTTACAAAGGCGGGCTTAATGCCTTATGGCATTCTCTACCAGCCAATCTTAGGGTGATGGGGACATAGTGTGAGTAGGCACAATTCTTTTAATGACAGAAATCGAATACAAAACCAAAAATATTAATTTGTTTTGATTTGATGGTCTAATATCGGTCACCGACATCTAAATCGGCGTGGAAGCTGTTATTATTGTAAATTACGCCGGAACAAAAATATGAAAAGCGAATACGACACAGCTGGCCGAGTCGTTTCGAAGTGGCGTCGAATGATTAAATTAATTAAACAATACTCGCGCCGCGCTGTGATAAACTGTGGAGACCCCGTCGTAACCCCCCTATAAATTACATGGTTTTATGACTTATTGGATACGATTTGTACAGGGTTTTAAAGTGCACGAATCGACATAGGACCGGTTTCTAAAACGCTATTCAAATGTATGATCATCTAACAATAGTATTCAAGATAACAACCCGTATTGAACGCTAATTGGTGGAAAATTTATCAGAGAGAAGGGGAGGGACAGATATTAGACAATTTTATATAATTTTGTCACTTGCTTTCGCACTGTAGTAACATTTGTAAATAATTGTTTAAAATACCCATAAATTTATGTCGCCCATATTGCATGTTACGATGAGGCCGATATAGCCTGTAGGTTACAAGCCTCTATAAAATAAATAAATAAAAAAAAACCCGTATTGAACGCTAATTGGTGGATAATTTATCAGGGAGAAGGGCACTCACAAGGCTGGTTT
Source organism: Celastrina argiolus (assembly GCA_905187575.2). Lineage (NCBI taxonomy): Eukaryota > Metazoa > Arthropoda > Insecta > Lepidoptera > Lycaenidae > Celastrina > Celastrina argiolus. The sequence goes on from LR994579.1 coordinate 17,959,343, forward strand.
GAATACTAGAGATAATCGTATGTCAACTAATCGATATTTTTTGTATATTATTTGTCACTAGTATGGAGTGTGGCGTGTTTTGCAATGTCTCAAAAATTTTTATCACTCTAATAACTACCTTACGTTTACACTAAACAGATAGGTTTTATGATGTGAATACGTCTTTAAAATTCCTACCGCAGGGACGCTATTCCAAAAACTCTTTTTTGTAGATTTTGTAGTACTGTGTGTGTGTAAACTCTTTGAAAGCTTTAAAGTTTCGAATGAACTAGAAGGATGGGTGATATAATAAAACTATAACATGGATAGTCTAATGTGACGACTGTCCCATTCCGTTTTATATTACATTTTCGCTTACTCAATTAACCGTTAGCTTTAATTACTCTTCCTCACTGAACCTTTCATGAATATTTTGTACCGTTTTTCATTCTATAAAAATTGCCACTTTATTGCTGCCAATGCTGTGCAAACTAAATTATTTAATTTTTAAATTGCATTGTTTTAAATTGTGTTGACTTTTGGAAGAAATGTAAAACGTACAAATAAAAAAATATTCATTTGTCATCCGTGAAAACCGCATGCGTTTTCTCGTCATACGCATAGATACGACCGATCAAAAATAGTAATACCTATAGACGCTTCACATCTCGTCAATCTGGTCTCGTGCTAAGTATCAGAAGAACTTGTGAACCAGGCGCCTGAAACATATTTAATACTTCTATAGTATACACGTGTTTATGATTTTTTATATTATACGCAAATTTAACTAACATCTATGACTGCAACCACCGGCTTGAGACAGTATAATAATTTTACCTATAATATTTTTAACTTTGTAGCGAAATGTATATTATGTAACATAGTATACCTGTCTTTATCATCATGGGTACGATATCGGGTATCAAATCTGGGCTCTGATTCTTGCTCCTCGAACTTCGTTTCGAATATTAGTCTGTTCCTATCGCACAGGACAGACTGATACTCGAAACAAAGTTCGGGGTACGTGAATCGGAGCCCTGATAATAAATAAATTATTATTATATCAATACGCTCTACGAGTCTCGTAGGCCGTAGCCGGACGCCGTAGAGAGCGCTACGCGTCGCGCTACAATCTCCTCTACGCATTATTGAACACAATCCCTGTGCTTCTGTATACGCTATACAATGTTTTGTCTTTGTCTGATACGTTAGAAATGTCGCTCGACAGACAAGGACAAAACAGCGTACAGTGCGTAGCTAGTTTGTAAATATTTTTATTTAAAATTAGAAATATATTTTGAGTACGAAATTACTTGCGTACAATATTAAGTGGCTGCAAGTATAAAATATGGTATTTGTCAGGCACACGTGACTAACACGGCGTTCGTGTTAGTCACATAATTAAAACAATTAATATCTTTGGGACTATGCGCTATTTTCGTAGATTAATTCTACAACATTTATTGCTACTTAATGATTTTACTATAAATCCAATTCAGTTATCTAATCATGTTTTTTTTAACATGTGCAATCACATTCCATCTTTTCTTTCTATAATAATATTAAATTATTCTAAATAGAAAAGATAGACGATATTTTTTTGAGAAATATAATTTTAAATAAATAATCTCAAACCTAACCCCAATTGACACATAAAGAATGAGAACCTATTTGACACATAAAAAAAACGATTCGTTTCACTTTTAAAAATGAAGAACTTTACTTATGTTACATAGTTGTTTTTTTTTTCTTTCAGAAAACTTAAAATTAAGATAATAAAAATATAGATTATACTTATTTTAATGTTTTTCTGTAATATATAATATGAATAATACGGTATAAAAAGAAAATAAATTAAAGTAATATTAATAAAGTTGTTCAGTTTTAAAAGTGTAAATGAAACGTTGTTTTATCAAATAGGTACTCAAGTGAGGTTGGGTTTGAGATTGTGTCATTTACGGGCCCCTTAGAGTCTAAGTTAATTCTATCGTGTCCGAAATTTTAGACTCAAATTTCGGGCAAGGGTGGGTTCGTCACGAGGCGTAATCTGCTTTCGATGCTGATAAGCATTTAGTTTGAATGCCAGGACTTCACAATGAGACGACGTAGACACGCTTTGACGCTAAGTAACGACGTGGCCTTTTGTAACGTCTCGTCTGTGTCTTGAGGCGAATTGTTGTCAACGGAGGGTAGCTTTAAATTATTGTTAATATGTATTTACAATACTAGCTGTGCCCGCGACTTCGTTCGCGTGGTTTTTGAGTGACTTAAGCCGTTTATGCAGCGCACGCAACGAAACTCCCCGAATGTGAATAATCTTCCCCGTTTTTGCAACATTTCTCACTGACGCTTCGCTCCTATTGGTCGCAGCGTAATGTTTTATAGCCTAAAGCCTTCCTCTATAAATGGACTATCCAACAAAAAATATTTTTTCAAATCGGACCAATAGTTTCTCAGATTAGCGCGTTTAAACAAACAAACCAACTCTTCCGTTTTATAATATTAGTATAGATTGTTGTGTATAAACATTTATGAAGCAACTTGTGCCTAAGAGATGTGCTACCTACTGTCGAAGGCGGTCCAGACATCCTGACGTCACAATTTCTGATCACTTTCTTTACGCATTTTTTTTGTCAACTATCGAGGTACTAGTATACCAATAATAAATAGGTGCTAATGATCCCAAAATGGTGCTAAATGTTAGTGTATAAATATAAAATGTAAATACAAGCCATAATATTAATGAGTGATAATACTTAAAAGTGTGTATGGGTCCTGTATATAGTTTACTGTGAAAGTACTAGCGCTGAAAGAGGTACTTTTAAAAAATTATTGTATGGAAAAATGTATGATTGAGGATGTAAGAAATGCCCCATTTCTCATACAAATATGAAAGTCAAAAGTCTTTCGGGGCTGGGACTTTCACAGTATACTCCACATAGGAGGCACATACACACCCTAAAGTATTATCACTCTTTTATTTTACACCTTGTATAACGGGTGTAAAAGGAACAGTCACTATATGTTTGGGATATGATTTGATTGGATTATGAAAAATTTTTTTTTGCGCTTTCGTTATTCTTGCGACAAAAAAAAAGAAATGGTAAAAGTAAAAAAAATATATATTTATTTAGTTTTTGACAAAAAATATACATTTAAAAAATGAGGAAAGGTAATATAAACGTATCTCAAAGTTATAGTGACTGTTCTTTTTACACTTTTATAGTATATTATAGTATACTAGCTGTCCCGGCAAACTTCGTATTGCCTTATTAATTAATTGCTTGACATACTGACTGCAGCGCCACCTATCGGTTCCAATTGTAAATCTAAACCATTCTCGAATCTCTACGAACACACACAAAAAATTTCATCAAAATTGGTCCAGTCGTTTAGGAGGAGTTCAGTCACATACACACGCACACAAGAAATATATATATTAAGATTATAGCGACCCGCCCCGGCTTCGCACGGGTGCAATGCTGATACTAAATTAAATACACTACAGAAAAACTATGAACGTTGTATTTTGCCATGCGTGTGACTAAAAACAAAAGATAATCTACAATCACCAAGAACAAAAGAAGAGAAAAGCTATTCTATTAAGTTTTTTTTTCTGAACTTACTTAAGATTTTTGAAAATAATTTCCTTATTATTAAATTAATTGATTATTATTTATCGTAACTTATAATTATTAACTGATACGTTGTCGCGCTGAAAAGCACGTTTTTATCAAGTACTGTTATTTTCCTCGCTAGAGAGCTCCGATAATAAACGCGTCCGATTGCTGCTAAATTCAAAGTGCTATAGGGAGAACCGCGGCCTCCGACGCGCTATTTAGGCATGCCTCCCCGCACTGCCCCGTCCGGCCGGTACCGCCCGCCGAAAACGCAAATTTTAAATTTGTAATATCTCCGAAAATATTTGGTTAATTTACATGCTGTACGGAACCATATTGATCTATATTAATTGCACACTGTATTTAAGGTACTTAATTCGATAAGGATTAATGTCGTATTGCTTAAAATAGCTTCGTAAATAAGCCATTTTTTCACGTAAAAAGTAAACAATAAAAATAGTTAATGTGGGTTATCCCTAAAAGATAAACATATACCATCGCGGACTTTTTTGTAGACCTTTTTATGGTGTACAATACTGTAGTACATTAATTTGATCTAACTCGTAGGGTTTAGGCAGCGTTTTTGCTAAAATATGTTAATTTACGACATCACGTTAGAAACCTCTAAAATTAGCAATGTTGCCTTAGTATATTATGCATGTATTATACATATAAACCTTCCTCTTGAATCACTATCTATTGGAAAAAACCGCAAAATCCGTTGCGTAGTTTTAAAGATTTAAGCGCACATAGGGATATAGGGACAGAAAAGGCGACTTTGTTTTATACTATGTAGTGATATATAGTATATTGGTCCAGAGGTGACACAAATATTTCAGTATCATACCACAGTAATAATTTAACAGTGTTTTACCGAAACGTACATTGCCTTAGCCATTAGTCCTTAAATAATTTGTCAAACAGCTGCTCAAAGAAGGTTACAGTAATCCCTTTGCAACATTTTAGCGCGGATTAACTGTATTAATCCCGACCGACTCTTTTAGGGCAAATCGCACGCTATTTCCGATCCGTGTTAATCTCAATTTGTATGACATTACAAAGCAGGTGACAGATATGAACGGTATACTTGGCATTTGGCAAAATGTCAAACATGGAAGTCTATATTCAAACAATTCAATGAAGGAGGCCAAAAGTGAATGAATCTTGTAAGATTGTAATGAGTCAAGTACTATTGTCGCGTCGGTGATTTTTCCCTGATCTCATTGGAAGTCTGAGTCACGGTGGCATACTATTTTAAAAGCTTTTATTCGATTCGCCCTGTTAAACTGGATAAATCTTGCGACTTAAATTAGGACCACTTCCTATCGTTAGATTTGGGTGTAATTTGATTTAAGAACGTTACTTTGGTGACAATGCAACTATATGGTACAATGAAGCTGGACTCAAGATGGCGTCGGAAGGTGGCCATAGGGACTCCTAAACTAAACAAAATAAATCTATTAAATTTCGACTCGTTTGAATAGTCTTGACTCTTGACAAGCATGCTTATGCTACATGACAACGTGAGTCTCAAGATGGCGTCGCGGGAAGGTGGCGTAGGAACTCGTAAACTAAACAAGATAAGACAGTCGAGTTTGGACTTGTTTGAACAGTATTAACAAGCACTCTTCAATAAAAGCTTGTTTTTAAAAAACTTTTTCAATTAATATTTTATTTTATCCATAGACTGACTGTCATCAAAAGGCTAAAATATATACCTTCCTGTGGCGTGAGCGTTCTTATAACTGCATCAGTTTTAATTATCCCTTAATTATTGAAAACTCACATTCAAATCCCTACCGGTTATACAGAAAAGCAGCTTTCATAGAAATTCGAAATTGTCAGGGTGGTAAATAAAAATATAATTCGTCTAAACATATCAATAAAACTAGTATTGAGAAAAAAGGTGTACTCCAATTTTCAGCGTATCGCGACCACGCAACCTTAACCTTAATTAATATGTGCTGTTACTACAGATAATTGAACCACATCGCGGTTTTTAACGTTATAAAATGTATAATATGATAAAGCATTGCATAAAAATTATCAAAGTGGTCAAAGTAAAAATCTAAAAAATAAAGAAGCATTTACTTCATACATTTGCCTAATATGATTTTTGTAAGTTTTAAAAATATGAAATGTTAATTTAAACAGTAACAAAGGGATTTCACCTTGTCACAAACAGGACACTATTTGTCCGCCATATACTTTTGTAAAAATTGCTTTCAGGTGGCGTCTGCAATTATTTTAAGTTGCATTTTTATTTTGAACTGGCTTTTGTGCGGAGTTTCGCCCGCCTTTTTGTTTTTATAATCCTCTTGTAATAATTATAAAACTTCCGCGATAGTTTTACAAGTAATACGTTTAACGTATCTATAAACAACGTACATCGCAATATGCCCACTTGGCACGGATCTGCTAGTAATACACAAATGCAAAAATTACTAAATGTGGCTAAATAAATATAGGCGACTAGCTGACCCGTGTCCACTTCGTTGAGCATAGAAACTGTTTAAACCTTCTCGGGACTCACACGAATATTTATAGCCTAAAAATAGCCGAATCGGTTCAGAAGTTCTCGAGTTTTAACGCGACTAACGAACGGCAATTAATTTTTATATATAAGACTAGCGGAGCCATGCCCACTTCGTTGAGCATAAAAAGTAATAAAAAAGCGTTTAAACATTCTCTGGACTTCCATGAATATTTCAAGACCAAAAATAGTCAAATCGGTTCAGCCGTTCTCGAGTTTTAGCGAAACTAACGAACAGCAATTCATTTTTATATATAAGACAAAAGAGAAGAAGAAGATAGCTTTACTGTTGAACCAAGATCTAAACCACTGCACCACGGAGGCGTCATTATTTACTATAATATACTTTTGTTGCAGTATCGTCCGATGTTTCGCACAGAACAAGGACGACAAGAAGCGGGTCGAGAAGGCTCTCAGCGAGTCCGGCCTGCCCACGGGCAAGAACGACACCATCAGCCAGTCCAAGTTCCAGTTTGAGGACTTCTTCGCCTTCTACAAGAATCTCACGCAGCGCGCCGAGGTGCAGAAGATCTTCAATGAGCTGTGAGTTTGAATTCGGTTCAGGTTAGGTTTGGTTTGGTTTTAGTCGCATTTCCCTTGCGAAATAATAAAAAAAATGGTTTGGTTTTAGTGGGTAAACCGGCTATAGCGAGCCAGGAGTCCCACATACCCCTCGGGGACCCTCCCGGGGGGATGCGTAATGCATTTATTTCCCTTGCGAAATCAAAAAAAAAAAATGGTTAGGGTAGTTTTTTTTTGCTGTCAATTTGGCCAGGCCTCGTAGTCGAGATGCTATTGCTTTTATCACTTACGATGTTCAAAAACAAAATGTGTGGTATTTGACATAAACTTCGGTAAGTGACGAATTCGTATGCCACTTAGCGAAGCTCATGTCAAATCCCATACATTTTGTTGACTATTTATACTAGCCTCGAAGTTACGTTTTTCGAATGACCTAGAGATATTATTTCGTATTATAATTTTATACGCGTACGTACACATACTAATACAATAATGACTATTTTGTGTGTAGACGAAAATTACTGCTTTTTAATGACATTTAGACATGATTATGAGTTGTATACTTAATTGTTGGACGTCACGAAAAACTAATAATTTAACACATTTTAGACTTTATCACATTCATAAAATTAATGTAACACAATATTCATAATATTTACGGTTTTTTTTTGTAATGATAAATTAAAAAAGCAATGATAAATTTTATAAAAATTAAATTATAAAATACTTTTAAATGAGGTCAGTAACGACGAGGGTCTTGGGTCTAATTTTAAAATTAATGAGTTCGAAACATACAAAAAATATAATAAACTAGTTATAAAACAAGTTGATATTGTGATAATAATAAACATAAATAGTGAGTAGACATTTAATGGAATATAAGAACATTATTGTAATGCTGTTCACATTAGATAAATATTAAAAATTCGTATGTTAATGTAGAACATAATATTTTATTGCTATTTTCATTAATTTTATGTATTTCTAAGCGTGATTTGAAGAAATATTAGCATTCTGCACTACTTATACAAACTATGAAAATTGATAACTTCCCCGTACGCGTAATTTTTGCAAAATCGGTTCATAAACGACGAAGTTATCGGCGAACACACAAAAAATATACGATCGAATTGACAACCCAAAGAAAACATGGAAGCTTATGACAAAGTCGGTTTGAAATGATGTTACCTACTTATAAAGTTTTTGCTTCACGTGTTGATATATGTGTTAGATATTTTGTATTTACTACTCTAGCATACGAAAGTCAACAATCTGAACGAAACCCAGTCCAATTTATAGAGCACGACGGGCGAGATTAAAGGGATATCCAATAATCCTATCCAACACGAAGCCAGGGCGCTGTGCACCTGGGCACAGATCAGGAGCCCGACTCTTGAGGTTCGAACTTCGATTGTATGTATGTCTCGCTCGCACGCGAGCTTAATTATGCGAGCACGAGCGGGATAGACTGATTTTCGAAACGCAGTACAAGGTACGAGAATCGGGGTCCAGCCTATTACATTTGGGTACCTCACAGGCTCAAACTATTACGGGCGAGTAGAATTCACAAATGAATTTCGAATTGGATGGGGCATCGTTATGATGTTGCTTTGTTCTGGTTCAAGTATGGTTTAGTTAAGTACAGTTAAGGATAAATGTTTTGAGAGAGATATAAATGTTAGCTATATAATGCTTTTTAAATATGGATATAGACAAATTATAGTATAATAAATTAGTAGTGTCGTATACGACATTTTAACAAATTTAATTTAATTCATTAGACAAGAATATCTTAAACAATATTAGGGCTAGTAAAACACAAAAATATTGTCAAGTATTTATATTTTTATATCGTATTAACACAGCACCGCGGGTCTGATAGATACACTAGAACCTTCTTTAAGAACCATCTATCCATTGGGGAAAACAGCATGACGATCGGCTCAGTAGTCTTTCGAGTTTATCGCGAACAGACAAACAGACGCGGCGGACTTTGTTTTGTAATATTACTAGCTGTGCCCGCGACTTTTATCGCGTGGTTTTTGAGCGACTTAAACCAGCGCACGCAACGAAAGCCTCCCCGTTTTTGCAACATTTCTCACTGACGCTTCGCTCCTATTGGTCGTAGCGTAATGTTATATAGCCTGAAGCCTTCCTCTATAAATGGACTGTCTAACACTTTTTTTTTAAATCGGACTAGTAGTTCCTGAGATTAGCGCGTTTAAACAAACAAACAAACTCTTCCGTTTTATAATATAAGTATAGATGTATTCGTCAAGAGTTCTGATAGTAAAAGTTGTTGTAAAACTTGTGCTTTTAAATTGTACGTAATAAACATTAACATTTAAAATTAAGAGGTAAGAATTAAATGTTATTTTCGTCCTATCGCCTACTTTAATAATTCAGTACCTAATACCTTATCTAGCGAATAATATAGGAGTTCCTTCGCGCCAGCTATTGATGTACTTGTGTGTATAATTAACGTAAATTGTCTCTAGCACACGTCATGGTCTGACAGGCAAATGGTGAAATTACAGGGCGAGTTAGTGGCTGTGGGCTGTGGCAGGTTTAGGAGGAAACGCAATGGCCGTTTATCCATATAGAATTAGGGGTCTACGCGACCTCTGTTTCCTCCCTCGACAAAGCCGCTAGAATACCTACCATTTTGAAATATCTATGTATACTATTTATACGTTTCTATTTTTGCCTTTTAATCATAAATTAATTAGATATTAGTAGACGTTCAAAAACCTAAAATATAAAGCCAGATTTTCGGCTGTATTCAAACATCAAGAACAACAATTTTGGTACATTAAAAAAATCAAAACATAGGAACATGGCTCACGCCTTTTAGTTAATAAAAAAGACCTGAATTGGTTAAGTTTCGAAGGAGGACACCAGGGGTTTTCAAAACGTCGATTTCTTATACTTTTAATAGGTAATTTCAGTTTAAGCTGTAGTTGTCTCTGACGCGCTAGTGGCTAGCTAAGGCACTGCGAGTGCAATATATTTTATAAACACCTAATTTGTATTCCTCTAGCCCGTGGTGATTCCTCTTAATAGACGCCGCATGTCATGTACATATCTTAGTAGCTACGGTCGCCGACAGCCTCGGTTTTGGGACGATAGTTCTTATTAGTATGACAATTAGGTCCAAAATCTGAATATCATGTACATGATAATATGTATTTTGTCGCGTAACATAGTCGTGTACTTGTCAGTGTATGTACCGGTGTCACTTGCAGAACATTAGCATTAGAAAGTGTTTTGGATCATCAAGCTAGATCCATTTAGGCTTGTATTAATAAATCAGTCTCAATCAAAACCTCTACTTGAGAACCTATTTGACAGATAAAAAAACGTTTCGTTTCACTTTTAAAAATGAAGAACTTATGTTACATTCATTATTTATATTTTATTTTTTAAAACTTAAACTGAATATTATAAAATTATAGGTTATACTTATTTTAATGTTTTTCTGTAATCTATAATATGAATATTACTGTATAAAAAGAAAATAAATTAAAGTACTATGTAACAATAATAAAGATTTTCACTTTTAAAAGTGCGAAGCGTTGTTTTATCTGTCAAGTAGGTTCTCAAGTGAGGTTGGGATTGAGATTGTTTTATTAATACGGGCCTTAAATCTGCACTTTATATGAGGCTTATGAGTTATGCCGTACCTACTTGACATCCCAGCCACATGACTTACAATACAAATATTTTACATGTATATTTTGCAAACAACTCGCTGATTCATGTGCAGCTGGATATTACATATACAGGGTGTAAAACGAACAATCATTATAACTTTGAGATACGATTATACTACCACATTCAAAATTCATTATATTTTATTTCCAAATAAAACTTAATAAGCTATTTTCGGAAAGTCAACAAAAAGGCTACCACTTTTTTTTTCTCATTTTGGAAATGTTTTTTTATGAAACACTTAAATTAGTAAAGGTAGTATTATCATATCCCAAAGTTATAGTCATTGGTTTTTTATACCCGTTATACTTTGGTGTACGAACCAGTTAACCACAAAGTCCTAATTAGACAACGTCTGTTTCTAATAAAACTCGGCGTCCAACATCATTACACACAAAGCAAACACAAACAACCCTCGAGTGCTATGTTTGTTCCAGAACGGACGGCAAGCCGCACCTGTCGGCCAACCAGTTGGTCGATTTCCTCAACGATGTCCAGCGGGACCCGCGCCTCAACGAGATCCTGCACCCGTACGCCGACGTGCAGCGGGCGAAGGACCTAATAAAGGCGTACGAGCACAACAAGTATCATCAGCAGCGGTCGCAGCTCACTTTTGACGGGTTCCTGAGGTGTGTAAGATGATATTCTCTTTTTTTATCAATGGACGCTTCACACCACGTCAATCTGGCCCCGTGCTAAGCATCCGAAGAACTTGTGTTACAGGTACCCGACAACGGAAATATATTTAATACTTTTATACTACATATACACATATTTAAGATTTTTATCCTATCACTCAAACACTAATGCGCTCAAGCTGCACTACGGAGGTCGTCGATACTAATTCTCTTTGTTATTAATACTCTTTGATATTAATTTAAGAAGAAACTTGCTTACGGATAAGTAGAAGAATGATTCTCTTTGCTAGATGGGTATTATAGTACACAATTGACTATTGCTACTGCCCTAGTTACACCTACTACTGGCTGACACCGACGTCAGCTTAGCTCCAAATTGTATGTTTTGGACTCAACCTAAGTATAATTGTTTTTTTTTTAATATTTATTTTTGCGCCTACTAGCTGACCCGTGCCCACTTCGTTGAGCATGGAAACTCGGGACCTTCCCGGGACTTCCACGTCCAAAGACAGCTGAATCAGTTCAGCTGATCTCGAGTTTTAGCGAGACTAACGAACAGCAATTGATTTTTATATAGCCTATGTTACTCAGTGATAATGTAGCTTTCTAATGAAAAAAGAATTATTAAAATCGGTCCAGTACTTTTTGAGTTAAGTAGTTACATACAAAAATACAAATCTTTCCTCTTTATAATATTAGTGTAGATGTAAAAATCTAGCTTTTTGAAGTTCATATTAAAGTCCCAAAAAGGTTATGACAGGTACGGATAAAATGAAGTTGGAAAAATAATTACTAATTGTTATTATATATAGAATTCAAAAGATAGTATGTGAAGTGAGAGTTTTCAAACCTGTCCTGGTATTTCTATAGTACTCGTATTTGCGGATTCTAAGAAGATGATTAAGAGAGAAGTTATAAAAACTTTTTAAAATTTAGGTTTTTGGGTTCTAAAATATTTTAAATCCATAAGCTGATGCATAATATTATGCATCATTTTATGGATTTATATATTATATAGCAATCAATAGTAATTAAAATTAATCATATTATACTCTATCAGTACATACGAAAAAACAAAAGAAAGAACCCTATCAAATTTTACAATTATTGTCAAAGTCCTAAATTGTTCATTTACGCCTAGTGCTAAAGGTTTTCTCAGTATTAACTTGAAACGGGAGTATTTTATAAACATTTTATAAGACTTAATTCACATTGGCGCAAAATCGAAGCGTAGCGAATCGCGATGTCTTATTTTTCTATACATTCACTAGGTAAAGCAAAATGCGCGACTACGCGACGTTCGCTTCATATGCGTAATCGTAATTTGTAACTTTAATAATAAAGGAATAAATGGGTGAAGGTGATATTATGTCGCAGAAAATGTTACCCAGAAAATTGAGTATAAACTGTCACTTAAACATTTTAGGATAATATGTAGTAAAGTATTAAATACATTAATTCTAAAGACGGATATTTAGTTTAATGAACTTAATACGTTTCGTATTCTAAAATATTTAATAGACAGTTTGAACTTAATTTTTTCAAAATCACAATTTTGCCAATATCACTTTCATAAATTCATGTCTTCAATTGGAAAATAGAAGTGAAAATGATATGGAAAACACGAACGAACGAAAAACAAAACGCGACTCTTTGTGCCAATGTGTGTTGTGCCTTAGAGTTTTATGAAACGGCAAACGGTCGGCTTTATGAAAAAATTAAAAGCGCTTGTGGAATTATGCAAGTGCGGAATTTAATTAACGCATTCTCGGGGGTTAATACAATGTGAAATTCGTGATAGTGATTCTCTGCTAATCTGTAGTCTGTACTAGTAGGGTTGCTACCTTTTTTGCGGATTTTAGTATTTTCCTCAAAAAAATGTAAGTGTATAATATAGTATACCACGACCTCCGTAGCGCAGTTGGTTGAGCGCGTTGGCGCTCGAACGAAAGGTCGCGGGTTCGAATCCCGCCGAGGGAACAAAAAGTTTTCAATGTTCCTGGGTCATGGATGTGTATTAAATTTGTGTATAATATAATAAAAATCTTAAATATGTGTATATTATAAAAGTATTAAATATATTTCCGTTGTCTGGTACCTGTAACACAAGTTCTTCGGATACTTAGCACAGGGCCAGATTGACGTGGTGTGAAGCGTCCATAGATATTATTATATTATTATTATTATCTGCCAAAAGTATGGCTATATGGTATCTCATAATGGCATAATGATAGCTGTAAGGTTGTAAAGCGAAAATAATATGTTGTTTTATTCTCTTGAAACTTTCTTGTAAAAATAAGAAAGATAATAATAGTAAAAATATTGTTATTGCTACAATAATAGCGACGTTTATGTAAGTATATTGTAATAGAAAGTCACTGAACTGTATAATGTTTGCCAAAAAAATCCAGATTCTGTGTTCCAGTTAATACAATTTAAGAGTTTATAGACTTTTCGTGGTACATAATATTATGTGGTATTTACAGATAATACTGAAACCTTGTTTAATTACGTTCAATACTCTCTGTCACAACTACACAGCTGTCCAGTGCCCTAATTCTCAGGTCTCGAACTTAGTTTTTACTATCGGTCTGTCCCGCTCATGCAAATGAGATTTACCGCGCGTGCGAGCGGGATATACTAATATTCGGAACTAAGTTCGAGGCCTGAGAATCGCCGCCCAGGGCCCGATTCTCTTTTTCGAACGACAGTCTATCCCGCTCGTACACGCATTATTTGACGTGTGCGCGAGCGAGATACACTGTGATATGAGGTACAATTTAAATATATTATATCTAGCAATATCCCGCGAAACAATTATAACCACAACCTGCAAGCAGATGAGTGAGTGTACGCATAGGCATGCGTTTGATGCGTACACTCACTCATCTGCTTGCAGGTTGTGGTTTTAATTGTTTCGCGGGATATTGCTAGATATAATATATTTAAATTGTATGCTATGGATTTCCGCAAAGTAACGCCTGATTCCATTAACTACTCTGTGATATGAGGCATGAGAATCAGGGCCCTTAGATGCCATCGCTATTTATCGCTTACGAAATTCGAAAACAAAATCTATGTCAACAAAATACACATATGGGTGTACTTTGGTATATTTTTATTATATTAAATTATTCATTTGTAAAACAATAATCCTCTGGTAAATATAATAATAATTATTATTATATATATTTTGTTGGGATTTTCAATAAGACCAGTATTGAGAAAAAAAGGTTTTAAAGAACGTATTTTCCGCTTATCGCGCTTACGCAGCCTTAATAAAAAGTGGCAAGATAAATTTTAAATCTCATTTGTGCTGGCGAGAAGCCGAGCCATAAACGGAACTCAAGTTTATTAAATCAAAATATTATGTCGCGGTCTAATGCTAATCAGAAATGTCAGTATTTAAATTAGGTATGCATTTAACTTTATCATTGAAAAAATGGTTATCAAAAGCATCTATATGATTGTCTTTTAAAATTGTTGTTGGTCATCAATTTATGAGACACAAAATAAACCAAATGATTCGTTCGGCATTCAATCTATTAATAATTTAAATTTATACGGTCCAAATAAAATAAAAAAACAAATACGATTTTTGAAGTGTGTATATATAGGTATTCATTAATTAATTTGTAGATCAAGTTATTAATAATAATTTCAATTATAAATATGTATTAAATTAATTACCAATTAATTTAATAAAGTGATCACTGACAAATTACCAATTACTCATTTGATGCTCAATTAAATATTTCGCTTTTAATTAATTGGACAGACAACACCATATCGCAGATTTATATTAAAACCTGACTATATAATAAAGAAAACATCTTCTTCTTCTATTATATTATATAAAAATGAATTGCTGTTCGTTAGTTTCGCTAAAACTCGAGAACGGCTGAACCGATTCGGCTATTTTTGGTATTGAAATGTTCGTGGAAGGTCCGGAAGGTTTATACGGTTCATCACAAACTGTTTCTATGCTTAACGATATTTATTAATTTATTTATCAATACAATACAGAGCTAAAAACTGACATAACAGTACATGTTATTTCCTTATTACTGTAATGACAAATGGTTAACACTTTGTGTTTTACGCAGGTTCCTCATGTCAGAGGACAACCCAATAGTGGCGCCCAGCAAGCTGGACCTTTGCGACGACATGGACCAGCCCATGGCGCACTACTTCATCAACAGCTCGCACAACACCTACCTCACCGGGCACCAGATCACCGGCAAGTCCAGCGTCGAGATATACAGGCAGGGGCTGCTGGCTGGATGCAGGTTGGTAAATACTTCTTCTTCTTTTTTTAAAAATATCTCCGAAGTGTTTCGCCAATGTCAGAATAGTAAATAATCCTGCTATTTATAAAGGTTTTATGACAACGGTGTACTAAATAGTGCGAAGACATCTTAAGCCTATGTATGATGACAGCAGTCACTGTGGCGTTACTACAACTCAATTCATGTCGGCATGTCCCCTTTACGCCTTACCTTGTGAAAATCCAAAGGTTTAAACAAAATTTGCAACTTTTTTCTATAGAGATTTAAATGTGATCTGCGTATTAGGTGCCTGCAAAATCTTCTGAAATATCATAACTTTGATAGCCGAAATACATACCTACAGTTAACGTCACGTTATTAATTTCCTGTTAAACCGAAAGCATCCATTGGAGGCATACGAGATTATATTTATTCTTCAATATCCCTATTCCTTATTATCTACAATGACATAAATATTTCACAAGGGTTTGGTCTAAAGAAGATTCACGGCCGAATACTTAAAAGATAGTTAAATATTGTTTGTTTGTTGTTGACGCTCAAGACACGTGCTGTCCTTGTCATTCCGCCAAGCAGTGACAGTGACAACATCTGAATATTAATTAATTGGCGTTTCCGAATTCTATCATTACTATTTACAAGCTTGAATTTAAGTTCACTTACCCCTCTCTGTATAAGTAAGTAATCTTGATAGTTAAATTCGCTCACTTCCGATTGATTTTGCATGCAAATTGATGACATGTGTCTAATCTGATGCTGGAGCTGGAAGGTCGTATAAAAGTCGATGCAACCCCATGGAGTTTGGAGTCGTATTTTTCTTCTATTGGTATTAGATCGTTTTGGATTGTAACTTGTAATGGTCTTGTCATTTTTTTAACTCTAATGTATATGTAAGTGTTCAGAAACCTGTGATGGAGCCTATAGGAAACTAACTCCGCTATAAAAAACTTTTTGTAAGCATGATTTATTTTAAACAAAGACACAGTTAAATTGTTATCATGAATTAATAAATTTGTTAGATACATTTTCGCTATTCAGAAAGGGATTCCGCGTCGCTCGTCGTGTATTGTTTTCAACATGTGCTTTGGCACTTTGTGTCTTCACAAAAGAAAACAAAAACAAGAGCACGCTGCTATCACGTGTCAGGGGTGTCGTCATCACGTGCTTAGGAAACGAGCAGTCAAATGCGGTTTTAATGTGCAGCGCTATTAATGAAGAATCCACTGCGGGTTGGCGCTAATGACACAATGCAATTCAAATAACTAACGCGTCCACCTACATATTCTGACGGGGCGACCGTTTTGTTGTCTACGGAATAACGTATGCAATATTCCTTTTTTTATTTTCAAGGGAATAATTAATAAAGAAATGGGATATTTGGAGATGTGTAAAAATATTTTTTTGCAAACAATTTCTATCAGGCAACGTTTTGACTAGAAATCATTTGTGGTCCTTTGGCGGGATTCAAATACGCGACCACGGCTTTGGTGGTATAATTCCTGAGACTAAGTAAGACCAGGATTAAAAAGTTACAGCCTTTAAAGCAATTTGCAATACCGCGTAAAATCGTTATTGCGTCATGGACTTCTGAGTGTCTATTGCCACTCATGGAACTGACACCATTTGTATTAGCCAATAAGGCTTCCAAAAATATATTCTATTGCCTAAGATAATCAATTATTTCTTCCTCCTGTAAAATGTATAAAATACTGATATGCGGTATTGCAAATTGTTCTTACGCGCTATTGTGGTTGCGTCAACGATATTATGTTATGTATATTGTTGTAGGAAAATCAAGATTACACGGTGTAATGTGTTATCCATTGGCATTGGGCACTCACGGTTGAATTAAAGTAAGACTGTAGTGACATCATGTGACTTAAGCGCCACATAATTTAACAATCGTTTAAGTACTCGGCCTTACTTGTTCCAGTGAAGCCAGATGGACATGGCACAAAAGAGCTCACAAGTCAATCTAGAAGAGCGCTCGTGAAAATTTTTGTGCTCAAATAAAATTATACGACCGTACTGAAAATAACATTTTAAGGCGCCGTTCATACGTGCGATTTTATGGGTAAAAGATTATGGCGCGGCATTTCCACTGTAATATCAATGGCTCAATGCAATAGGTTTTAAGGGGTTTTATATGGGGACTAGTCACCAATATTACCGGTACAACGGTAATACGTAGTATAATTTATGTTCATATTATTTTGACTCCGCTTAGTTTTGGTGTAATGATTAATAGAAATTTGTCACAAACCCGACAAGCCATCATTTTAAGTAAAATGATATATCAAACCTAAAGCTATATTACAAGCGAATAAAACAGAAAAACCGTTTAAATTAAGCTAGACACACATGATAGGTTCCGTACAAAATTAATAAAATCAAGTTCGTTGTATGGGTTCCCCTTATTCAATATTTATTGTGTTCTGTTTTAATTAGTATTGGTTATCATAGCTTTCACGATTAAGGAGATAGAGCTTGTCGACAGTGTGTGCCTGTTTACTGACACGCATGAGTTGTTCACTCTAAAAACTAAATTTTAAATCATTACATCATGCATGTTTGCAACAAACTGACGATGATTATTGAGGAAAATTTGTTGGTATTTTTTTGGACATTGAAGCGTCACTTTTTTAAATACCTCTTATTTGTTTTTAAGTTGTATGTTGTTTTTCTTACTCGTCAGCGCTATGAAGTACACAGGGTTGCAATTTACTTAACAACAATAAAGAACCGGCCTTAAGCGAGTCTTACACACAAAAATCATGTTTGTTGTCCCCCCTATACATATTTATTTTGTTTGTAGTATTTTTTGAAAACATCCACTCGATATTTTCGAAAACATTGAGTGGATTTTTACTAACTGCGAACTGACGGACACAATCCATTTTTATAATATAATATGTCTCATGTAAGTGACAAATGTCTTTATGAGAATAAATATATTTAAACAATGAACAATTTTGCTATAGCGGTAACAGAAATAGATCATAGTAGGTAATTTTGGTGAATATCAACTGTTTAGCTATCTTGAGATAGGAAGTATTCCGTTTTTAACCGTCGGGTACGGCAGCCTAAAAATATTATGACCACTAGTAAAATACATATCTGTAAATAAAAACTGTCTACTTGTACCTAACTGATTTGTTTTTACTTACCTTACATTGAAGTAGTGTAACATTGCATGATTCAAAATATAACATGTAGGTATCAGTGGCGAACGCTGATTATGCTTCATAGGGAAGCCATAGCGTGTATAATAGTAGTTTGAATCGCGATTGCATTGCGACAGAAACGCGACAGTGTTGCGAAAGCATCGCGACTGCATCGTGTTCAGGTGGGCGAGGACACACAGCTAGCGACTGCATCGATGCAAATACGCGACGGTATCGCGACTGCATCGCTACAAATAGTCGCAATGGGCGCGGGGCCTAAAGAGGTAAAGGAAGCCGATAGGAATGGACTTATAGGAACTCCACGTCATGGGTAGATATAGCTATACTGAATGTGGCAACCCTGTTGTTGACATTTGCTAACTTTTTATAGTGAGGAAGGTGATGATCACTTGGTATTTACTATTTAGTATTTACATACGCTATTTGGTATTTGCTCAGTAATTATACGTAACTTGGTGACTTCATGTTCCTTTTAACAGAAGCGACGATTATTCCCCATCAGTGTGCTAAGTGCGAGTTTTTGTTACCACTCGCCGTGAAGAAGATAAGTGCAATTTGTGTGGCATCGAGTTACCATTGTTTGCAAATATGTCGTTGTTTTAAAGGCATAAAAATTAAGGTAACCTTTTATGATTAGCTTTTTGATTTGTGGTTGCAACAACTTGCAACTCTTACAAGTGCTTATTATAAATAACTCTTTTGAATAACAATATCTTGGTAACGAATAACTCTACACGTAAATAACATGCAAGTTGTTAATAAAAAAAAATAGGTCAATTTTATATTCTTATCATGTTTAAGTATAAATTACGTTTATAAAACTAGTTTCTAATAGCGATTGTTGTATTGCTTATCGTATGTTGTTTCAACGTGGGAATCGAACGTACGACCTCTGAAGTCTATAGCCAAGCTCTAAACCACCGATCCATAGAGGCGTCACATAATACGGACACGTGTCGACAAGCTTAAATATTAAAGTAAAAAAAAATAAATACATAATATTAATAGAACATAAAAGTCTACAGAGATATAATTAGGTACAGTACTGCCATGTTTTGCTTTTCATTTCATTTTCAATATGTCATTTTCACAGAAAAACGGTAATTGCCGAGCGCCTTTAGTCGCGTCTGTACATATTGGTAGTACACTGAAGAAGTAATTAAACAGAATACTTAGAGTAAAACAACCCCACGTACAGAAAGTGTTCAATGGTGGAACTTTACAGACAGCAACTTGGGAACTCTTTGGACGTGCTCTCACTAAGACTCTCAGCGTGTTGTAACGTTATTACGAGCTCCAAGTTTATTAAACAACTTTAGTTGCTTTTAAATTTAAAATAAAATTTTAAAAGTACAATAGGTATCAAGATTATATTTTTCAGTGTAAAATCAATAGTTAATAGAGTCAGGCTTTTCGGAAATCCATTTCTATATGTACCAATATCTCGCGAAATATTCACACAACCTGCAAAAATATTTGCAATTTTATTTACTTATTTACTTTTATTTACTTATATACTAACGTTAACTTAATTTAACGTTTATGAATTATTTAGTAGATATTTTTTCATAAAGTCAATTTCTGTAGAGATATCTACTTAGTATCACGTTAAATAATCATCAAATTAATCGGTGCGGTCGTTAGTATTATTTTAAAAAGCATATTATTTCTTTTAGTTAGTATTATTGTACAACGGGCCTACTCCCGACACAATCGAGAACCGAATCCGTTCGATATCAGTGGTTTGAAAAGTAAACAATAAAAATGGTTAATGTGGGTTATCCCTAAAAGATAAACATATACCATCGCGGACTTTTTTGTAGACCTTTTTATGGTGTACAATACTGTAGTACATTAATTTAATCTAACTCGTAGGGTTTAGGCAGCGTTTTTGCTAAAATAGGTTAATTTACGACATCACGTTAGAAACCCCAAAAATTAGCAATGTTGCCTTAGTATAATATTATGCATGTATTATACATATAAACCTTCCTCTTGAATCACTCTATCTATTGGAAAAAACCGCATCAAAATCCGTTGCGTAGTTTTAAAGATTTAAGCGCACATAGGGATATAGGGACAGAAAAGGCGACTTTGTATGACTATGTAGTGATAAATAGATTTAAGTAGGTAAATGAAAAACAATGTATTGAAAACCCCATTTTTGCTTCAGATGCGTGGAGCTGGACTTTTGGAACGGGCGGACGGAGGAGCCAGTAATTGTCCACGGCTACACCTTCGTGCCGGAAATCAGTGCTAAGGAAGTGCTGGAGGCGATAGCGGAGAGCGCCTTCAAGACCTCGGACTACCCGGTCATACTCAGCTTCGAGAACCACTGCAACCCGCGCCAGCAGGCCAAGATAGCGAACTACTGCAGGGACATCTTCGGCGATATGCTGCTGGACAAGCCGCTGGACTCGCATCAGCTGGAGCCAGGTCAGTACTTTGTGTTACGAGCGTACATTATTATCAAATCAAATATACTTTATTGTGTACAAAATCTTTACAGAGTCACATTTTATAAATATACAACAATATATTATATGTACAAGGAATACAGAACTGGGTGATAATACTTTAGGATGTGTATGGGTCCCGTATATTAGTATATATACTGGGGCCTTACTCTCCAAATTGATTCGAATTTGATTCAGATTCGATCGTGTCGCGAACTCCCGAATAAATTGACGTTTGTTAATATTGATTTTCAGTCGATTGATATGGTCGGGAGCACAAAAAGTTACGATCTCACGATTTTCTTCTTTCAGTTTCAAAGTAATCCACCAAATAAAACACCAAAAGCCGTTGAGATCGAACTGATTTGATTCTCGATTGTGTTCGGAGTAAGCCTGTTTGTTTACTGTAAAAGTACCAACGCTGAAACAGTTTTCACTTATGCATTTTTATTGCAATCTTAACTTATGGAAAATTTATGATGTTGGGACATTTCTCATAGAAACATGAAGGTCAAAGTAAGTCTTTCAGCGCTAGTACTTTCACAGTATACTCTACATAGGAGGCACATACGCACTCTAAAGTTTTATCACTTATTTCTTTTACATCTAGTATACGCTAGATGTCGCCCTGTGGTTGAAATTGGCTCATAATTCATTCATATTTTTTTGGGTTTCAACTTTATAAAGGTTCTTATACTTCTTAGGCTAGTATTAATAAACAAACCTCAAACTCGGCCTCAAGAATTCCGATCGCATTCTGAGAACCCATTTAACAGATACGTAGTTTTAAGTTTCGTTTTAGTTTTAAAAATGAACAACTTTACTTATAAATAAATGTTACAAATACTTAAATATGATAAAGATACTACTAATAGTAACTTTATCATATTTAAGTATTTTTTTCTCCATAAGCACAATTCTCTTAAAATATTTAGAGTTTTGATTTACGTACTATTATAATAATTGTGCAAATATCACATACTTCAAGATTACGTTTGTATGCATTTCACTGCTTTTAAGTTACACCATCTGTTTTAATATATTACTAATGAATTGGGTTAAAACTTCTCTTACAAAAAGAAAGCGCAATGCCAAAGCAAAATTCAAAGCTAAAGTATCATATCCGCAACACAAGTTCTACCTGCTCTAGATAGGTATGAATTTTTTTTGACATCACAAATATTACACTGCATAATAAGAGCTATTATAGCTCCTCTCACCGATTTCGGTGTCGGTAGCCGATTTCGTTGAAACCAGACCAGCTACGTAGGAGTTATTTTATAGTACCCAAGTGTGCGCGCAATACACAAAGACACTCTCTCTTCCTTTTACTCTGATAACCCAGTGGGACGGTAAACCGACACGACTGGCGAGATAACAGGCGCACCGACTTTTTACATGCCCATCCGACGGATTGATCATGTTTCTTGTCAGACAATCAGGTGATCAGCCTGCATTGTCCTAACCAAACTTGAAAATAACATTTTTTGTTTTTCCAACGCGGGAATCCAACTTACGACCTCGAGGTCGAGAGCGAAGCTCTGGCCACGGAGGTGTTCAACTGCATACCTATATGTTGGACCGAATAAAAGACATTATTAATAAATATGATACGTTAAATTTTACGAGAAATATTAATAAATATGATACGGTTATTGAAGTTAAATATACAATATCGGCACTACATTTTGATTAAATTTTTTTAGCTCTTTACATTTTCGATATTTTGTCAAAGCATCTCTCTCACTACCGTAGACAAAAATATCCCACGGGTTCGACTGGGGCGCAAATAAAATTCTATAAAACGTGACGTTTTTAGACGTGCTTTTCCACATAATAAAATTCAATAATTGCAGCTAAAAATATAGACGCAACTATTAAAAGAAAGTGTTGCGAGGTTTCATATGTACGTTGCTTCCGATCCCGATGGAATTTTATGTCGGATATCCTATCGGACTCGTGTATGATGGGCTCCGTACAATACAAGGTGTAAAATAAATTTGTGATATTACTTTAGGGTTTATACGTGCCTCCTTTGTAGAGTATACCGTGAAAGTACCAACACTGGAAGACTTATTTTTGACTTTCATGTTTCTATGAGAAATGCCTCAACATCATAAAGGAGAAAGCCCACTCTCCATAGTGTCTCAGGCCCAATGTGGACATCAAAAAATCCCATTAAAAATGAGTGTTCTAAAATGTTAATAGTATTAGATATCTGAGAAAAAAACTTAAAATGCCGCCAATAATGTAGAAATATATATTTTTTTACTTTTTGTCTATTTTATTTTCAAGGCCTTTTCCGACTTTTCAATAATTTATAATAGTAAGATACTCGTATAATAAGATAGCCCTTGTTGTAGTGCAAGACTTTCAGTTATTGCTACCCAGCAATTGTGGCAAACAAGATTATCGCCTGACACCTAAAACATTAATGATAAATATTATCAACCGTAAAAGATTTAACGATTAAACCATAATGAAAGAAATAATAGAAACATTTTATTATAATATTATGATTACCTGCTGCCGTGCAACCCACTGTTGTATGACACTTAATTCTTCGGGCTCTAAAATACGGCTCTCGGTAACATTATTACCACAACATATACAATGTTCTTCAGACATTTTGGTATGCACAATCAAATAGCGTAATCCTTTAATCTAGGGCTAAGTAATCGTAGAAGGAGAGAACAAAACCAGTAAAACAATGCTAAAGTCGTACGTGAAAAGCCGAAACAATTTCAGGCCAGAAAGCCAGATTGCGGTGAAAAAATCGAAAACAAAACAAAACGCATCTTTGAGCAACAAGCGAACGGTCAAGATCATTCGTTTGAAAAATGACATTTCAGTCATCAGTGTTGCCGCTTGTCGCAAAAAAATTAAATCGATAAATCTATAACGTAAAAAATAATCGACATAATATGACTTTTTGTTAATCTTTATCGTTTGTAGTAACAAACGTAAACATCGGTTTTAAGATAAATGTTTTCTTTTGATTAATTCTTTACCGAATTACCAACAGTGACCCGTTATTTGTATTTTACATGAGTTTATTTTATTGGTTTATTAATCGATATTCGGATTGATTGATTAGAGTTTTATCATCGGGTAACATTTCACCTCAACGTTCTACTTAGGTTCCAAATAATCCAATAAAATTCCTTTTTTTATTGGAACATTACTGATTATAGTGGCGGTTATTTGAATGTTATCAAAAATCATGTCTCTTTATGGTACATTTCTGGAGAAATTAAGTCTTCTTAAGACGGCTGTCCGCTCTGGGCCTGAAATGGGCTTTCTCCTTTGCCTTTACAATTAGCTAAAAAAGTACCGCTTTCAGCGCTGATACTTTCACAGTAAACTATATGGGACCAATACACACCCTAAAGTATTATCACTTATTATTATTACAGCCTGTATATCTATAACAAGCCTTTGCCAGCGGCTTCGCCCGCTTCAAAAAGATTTCACCGGGGGGGTTATATTTTGAATAATCATACGGCATACCTTAGTGGAGTCCTACTTAAGAGGAAACAACACGGTTGAGAGGAATACAAAATTGGTATTTATGAAATCTATTGCTTTCTCGCAGTGCCTTAGCTAGCCAGCACTAGCGCGATAGAGACAACTGCAACTTGGACTGAAATTACCTATTAAAAGTAGCAGAAATCGACATTTAGGGGATTCCTGTTTCCTCCTCCAAAACTTATATTTATTAGGTAATAAAAGAAATGAGTTAGGTTCCTATTTTTTGATTTTGTTGTTTATTGTAGTCAAATCTGTTTCCTAGATGTTTAAACATAGCGGAGAGTCTGGCCATTTTTTTTAGGTTTTTGAACGTCCATATCTCTTTAAATAATTAATTTATTAAAAAAACTAAAAAAAGGGACGTACAAACAATATCCATGAATATTCAGGAAAATAATTGTTACTTCAGCAGGATTATCCAGGGAGGAAACAGGAATCCCGTAGACCCCTATTTTTGTATGGAAAAAATTTCGTGGTGTTTCCTCTTAAGAGGAATACGAAATTTTGAGTTCTAGCTTTGTCTTTTATAAAGATATTATATCGTGTCTCTAGATTGACATTAACCCTAACTTAACCTTTTCATAATAACCATTAAAGGTCGCAAAGGGCACAACTTGGGGTTGATAGAAACTACAGTTGCCCCGAGCGTGTTTGGGACTATGTCTCTTTAATTTGTAAGTTTACTAATATCAACATTAGCCGTGTACAGACTACAGAATGGAGTGCCCTGAGTGGTATTTTTAAAATGTACTCTTAGTTTGCAAGTTTAAGCAGTTTTTTTATTTAAATCTTCTTTATGTTTGTCAGCCTTTGAGAAATCTGTTTTATACTTTTCATCTGGAACTAGCTAATGACAGATTTTATTATGTTTTTATATACATGGTTAATTATTTAAGTATTTTTTTAAACTATGAGGACGGCAATATAAAATACATTTGTAGTTCTTACAAAAATCTAGCTTGCAACATTTGTCCCCTTACTTTCGAAATTAATTCCAATCGATCGGAATTTAAGGAACTTTTTTTAAAAAAAATTATGGAGATTTTATGGAACTTAGTGAAATTGAAATATTGCAACGGATTGGAATTGAATTTAGTTTCAAGAATAAGGAGGCTGTACGAAGCAGATGAAGGTTGCGACCCCTAAAAGGACAGTTTATTGCGTTGTAACCGAACCTCAGCTTAACCTCGAGACATATCGAACATTCAGAAATAGAAAAATAAATATGGATCCGTGCGAGTTACTTACGTCGGTACTATTGGTAGGTTAGAGTTGAACCGGAGCAGTGGTAGATTTTGTTGAAATTCCAAGAATAACTGAAGACATGTATCGATGGTAGGCAATAGGCATCATGTAGGACAATACTATAAGACGTGTTATTTAATAACCTGTTACCTTTTAAGTTAACCTGGAAATAAAATGTTTTGAATTTTGAATTTTGATGAAGATATATCGCAAAATTCCGATTTCGAGAAATTTGGCTTCAAACTATCACTTAAACATTTTAGAATACGTCTAACGTAATACGTACATTAATCCTAATTAACGTTTTTAGAATTAATGTACTTAATACGATACGACATATCCTAAAAATTTTGCGACATATCTCCTCCATGCATTGTCTTCAACTGTTAAGTTTAAATTGATAATTAAATTGTCACTTCCATTTGTATTTCGCTTTTAATACA
Source organism: Celastrina argiolus (assembly GCA_905187575.2). Taxonomy (NCBI): domain Eukaryota; kingdom Metazoa; phylum Arthropoda; class Insecta; order Lepidoptera; family Lycaenidae; genus Celastrina; species Celastrina argiolus. Next base: position 17,985,492 of record LR994579.1, read on the forward strand.
CCTCGAAGCGGATTACTGAAACACGGAATGTTATTTGTGTTGCACAGCCCAGAAAGGTGTTATCGACTTTGTCGGTATTTATGATTGTTCTACCCCCAGGTGACCCAAATACAGTGCAACTCGTGAATGTCTTTTGTAGTCCGTGCCAACAGCGCCTAAGTCTTTATTGCTGTGGACAATATTTTGAGAACAAAGTCAACGGTTATTTGAGAGACGGTATAAATTGTGGTTGAAATATCTGCGCTGGGCCAATTTAAGGAAACTGCACGCTTATTAGGTACGTATCTTGCAAAAGCTAATCAATTGCCAAAAATTGCTCAAATCTCTGAGAATTGCATTGCCTGTATTGTCCTAACCAAACTTGATTAAAACATTTATTGTTGTTCTAACGCGGCAATCAAATTTACGAAGAGAGCCAAGCTCTAATCTACTGGGCCACGATGGCGTCTAAATTAGGCCAGTACTAATACCCTACCCCACAAAGTGTTACACCTGGGGGCCTACTCAAGATGCCATCGCTAATTATCGCTTACAAAGTTCGATAACAAAATGTATAGGATTCGACATAAGGTACGCTAAATGACATACCAAATCGCGATCATTTAGCGTACCTTATGTCAAATCCCATACATTTTGTTATCGAACTTTGTAAGCGATAATTAGCGATGGCATCTTGAGTAGGCCCCCTGATGTTTGGATTGGCGTCGGACGGGTGACGTCGGACACGCCACGTGTCAACACGGGCCGTTTACTCAATGGCCGGGTGACTCGCGCTGAATAGACTAAAAATATATTTCAATGGAAATCTCTGTTTCCTAGACCCCGTTTCTAGCCTAACGAGTAAGCCGCTCACGCTATTCGAAATACACTATTTATAAAACTCGTTGCAGGTCTTTGTGCAACACAAACGGTTTGATGAAGTTTAATCCGAGCATTAGCAGTTATGTTTTAACAAGCTTTTATAAGCTTGGGCTGTGTGTATGAAAGTATGTTTGTAACGGAATCTTGGAGCATAACAGTTTCCTGAAGTCTGATTAATTTGACATTTTTCATACGTATCAAGGACCAATGACAATGCAATAATTTGATTTGATTGAAGATGGAAGGACAGTTTCACATTATCATTATAAAGCGTGTTTTTAACTATTATTTATTTCAATGAATTTGAAAATAATGTTACTACATAACTTAATTCACCAAAAGGTACCGATTAGATTACATATAAGATTTGCATTAACTTTATCTGTATTTTAACCTGCCTTGCGAGTCCTAGCGTGATGTAAAATATATAGCTCTCTTTCTCCTTAATTAATATTTCACCAATCAGCGTTCAATATGTGTTGTTAACTTAAATGCCAGGTTGGTGATCATATATTCGATTAGCCTTTCAGTAATAGGCTCACTGACTTCCAATATATCTAGATAAAATTTAGTTCCACTAATTTCCCCGGGAGTTTTTTTAACGGAATGAACTCTAATTAACGTACCCGTATTGGACTCTAATTAGCGATCAAGTATTCGGCCGTTACACTGAATAGAGAGGGTTAAATCTATACCTATTTAGGGTTAATCGAACTAGACACTCGTAACCCTTCTTTTGTGGTTGTGGGGTAAAATGGGGCGAATATTGGGAAACTTCGAACTAATCGTCGCGAGCCAATTAACTAAGGGAAAAGTTTTCGGGCGTTGTGTGTAATTAGGAAAAATATATTGCGATGTTTCGAACTATTTGGTGTAACGTTAACGTCAATTCGCACCGACCGTTACGGCATTTTTAACATATCGTCGAAGTGATTGCAATAGCGCGTAAGAGCAATTTGCAATACCGCGTATTTACAAAAGTCGCAAAAATTCGTTATTGCGCCATCGACTTCTAAATGTCTATGCACCTAATGAAACTTATATACTTATTCTGTCTATATAAAATGGAATATTTTTTTTGAAGTTATAAGTATATATATTCTACTAAGAAAATCAACTATTTCTTCCTCCTGTAAAATTGATAAAATAATGATACGCATGTAGTCGATACGTAGAAGTCGATCAAGTATGTAACTTAAAAAAATAAATACTTTATTATTATTCTGTTTGTGTATAGCTTTCCTTGCTCACGGGGAATTAATTCCCGGAATTTTTGAAAGCATGCGTGGGGCCGAAGCCAACTTTAATTTAAATGTAATGTGACACTAGCTGGTGACGTTCCCTGTACGCACCACGGGAGTGCACCCACGGAGACGCACCGATTATTGTAGGACTATTGCAAGGAATGGTTAAAAGAAATGATTCTGGGCTATAGGGGTGAGGTGCTAGTGGACTGGGTATCTAGGACTATGGAAGGACTATGGCGTCTGCCAGACAGGACGTGGTTACAATATGTATCATAAAGTCGGCAGACGGTGTCTCATTGAAATGGGCCACCTATAATGGTCGCACGCACGGTGCACAAAGGCGGCAACATTTACAGAGCGGCTGGAGGCAGGATATGTGTTGCTGGACTTTATACGCCGATCATTTGCACACTCAGAAGGTCCCATCACGACGCCCACTCGCTACTTACGCTTCATATCTTTCCTTTCGAGCACGAAGCTCTCGCGACTTCACTCTGACCAGCCGGTTAAGGCAAGTCAGAGGTAGGGGCTGGTCTTCGTCAGTAATCACTCCTGCCGGCCACTTAAGGCAAGCCGGAGATGGAAAACAGGATCCTCCCTAGGGTCGCAACTTCCCAACAGCTCACCACAAGCTGCCCTTAGACCCAAATACTAGATTATAACCGACACACACACACACACACACAGACAGACAGAGTGATACTTATTGTTTTCGTCGGGGGCTAAAAATGTTGCGCCTCGTCGCGTCTCGGTGTTAGCTGACCCTTATGCCGAGTTTAAATTGGTCATTATTTATATCGGCACCAACATTAATGATGGTTAATATGGTTGTTAATTTGGTTTAGCGATAAAACACTTATCAACTGCTTGGAATAATAATACTCAATATTGTTTATTAAAACTTGGAATGTAATGAGAGCTAAACAATAAAAAAAGTTAAAATTATTATTAAATGATTATAACATAGGTACAGTCGACGACAGATCCGGTTTACCACTTTTGGACCTTATCGTTACAGTAATGAGCCCTGTAAGTGGTAAAGCCTATCTATCGGCGACCGCATATACAGTCCGCAATATTAATGAGTGATACTACTTTAGGGTGTGTATGGGTCCCGTACATAGTTTACTGTGAAAATATCAGCGCTGGAAGATATAATAATTTATCATGTTGGAGCTTTTTCTATACAAACATTTTTTGAAGTTATACTTCTTTAGGCGCGTTATGAAAAAATGATGAGAGTGAAATTTTAAGATGCGCGCGCACCTGTGACACAAAATTAACAGTATGAAGTCGTCTGCTTAACCGCTCATTAAGTCTCGAAAAAATTATATATAGATATATATTATATACAGGGTGTAAAAAGACCGGTCACGATAACTTTGGGATAAGATTATAGGACCTTTACCCATTCTATAAATGTATTTTTTTTTTATTTTTTTTTTTCAAAAAAAAATTTTTTTTCCTCGATTTATTATTTTTAGTAGCAAGGGTAAACTGTTTAGAACAACATTTTGCATTAAATTCCTAATTTTTATAATTTTTGCCTCAATACGTAATGATCGCGATGCGCGCGCTATTGGCCTCTCAGCTGTTCACTAGTATTATACAATAGTTCACTGACACCAGCTGACCCAGCGACATCAGCGCTTGGCGGTCAGACTCATAGTACTGACTTACCGTAATTATTGTAATTTACATGCGAATACTATTAGCTTTGCTCCAAATAACTCTGTATTAAGTGTTAGTTATAAACTAACTCTGGGTTAGAACTGGCGCAAGTCGATCTTACACTTAGTGTGGTCACCGTAGGGGAAGGATGAGATGTTTTGAACTATGAACTCCTAGATCGCCTGCATCGTACATTCGCTCGAATTTGTTACCATAACACATGTTTCATTCCTTTGTAACAAAACCAGTGTAGGTACATACATACTAACTAACTTCATAATGTCAATCCTCAATCATCGCTTTTTTATGGATTATACAGACGATGCATAAAAGCGAAGAATCCTGAAAGATAAATAAAACGTAACATACCTACGTACCTACACAGTTCAGATTAATTAAGTATGTAAAACTACGAATATTTACAATTACGTGAATGAAGTAGGTAGGTATTCAGATGCACACTAAAACATAATAAACTAAATGGGTTAATGGCTCACTGAGTCGCATCTCCAATGTCACGTCTCACTTTTAAAAATCGTATTTCGATAATAATAGTTCCTAGCAATCCGAGCAGCATAACACATTATTATTACATGGACACATCACAACATTTTACGCTTTTAAACACTTATTAAGTAATAGTAAAATACCTAACAAAAAAAAAATTAACCGACCTTTCACCTCAAGATATAAAATACAACTGAATTCGATAATACTTTGTGTCGACGTTCAAAACATACCGACAAACAAGTCTTTTAGAAAATGCTATTTTCTACTTTCTGCACTTCGTATTAAAGTTCGTATTGCCGCGCGACAAACAACAAACAAAGGGCGCCGCCGGCCGTCGCACGCGCCGATCGTTGCAAGGGGCACGGGGGGTGGCGGTACTATTAGTGAAGCGATCTATGAAAATTTACTTCGACTAGTCGATATTTTTTAATACTTAATAAGTAACTTACTGTTTTAGATTGATTCAGCTAAGTTTATATGAATTTCTTTCATATCTATTTAAGTCTAATTGAAAATAGATTAAAAAAGTTTGTAAGTAAGATTTAAATATGTTCTCATTATTACCTCATGTGAGTATACGGTAACTTAATGAAGTATTATTTAAACATATTTAATTATGTTACTTACCATTAAAATGATTCACGTATGAATAATAAAATGGGTACGGTACCTAATAATTTATCGATATCAAAACCTATCGATACTTTTAAGTGCTTTGGGGCCATCCTTAGTATTTTGCGTAAAATATTTTTTCATTAGACAGTTCGCACGCGGCGGTAACCCGTATGGTTGAAAATTATTTGTCCCCGATCAATTTATTATCATTGTTATTTGTTTTAATTTGTGTGTTTATACGGTTTCGTTTCTTTTAGGCGTTTCTTTTGTGATTACTAATTAGTATTATTTATTTTTCACTATTTTTGTTGTGTTTGTGTGTGTCTAAAGCCTTCGCCATACATTTAAGTACCTACCACGTAAGAAGTAGAGGATTTAAAACACAAATATTGCGGGAAAAAGAAACTTGAGGTTGGTCAGTTTATAAGTTATTAGTTATTAGTTACCTTTTACACGAATAAACATCAATCAGCAGGCTTACAACCGACACAATCGAGAATCGAATCAGTTTGATCTCAACGGCTTTTGGTATTTTATTTGGTGGAATACTTTGAAACTAACCACGAGAAGTAAATCGTTAGATCGTAACTTTTTGTACAAGGACCATATCAATCGACTGAAGATCAAAATAAACAAATGTCAATTTCATCGGGAGTACGTGGCAAGATTGAATCTGAATCAAAATCGAATCAGTTTGGAGAGTTTGGCCCCAGTTACACAATCGAGAATCGAATTAGTTCGATCTTAACGGCTTAATTTTAACTCGCGTTGGCTATTATTAGTAGGTATTTTAAAGTATTAACGCCTCCGTTGTCAAGTAGTTCAGAGGTCGTGGGTTCGATTCCCGCGTTAAAAATAAATGTTTCTAAGTTTAGTTACGACAATGCAGGCTATGAGACTAAAAGGAAGAGAGTGTCCTTGTGTATTGCCCACACACTTAGGCACTATAAAAAATACTTCTGCGTAGATGGCTTAATTTTAGTTTTATTTTATTGTGTTTACGTTTATTTGAAATCAATGAAGTGATTATCAACAAACAAGGCGTGCGCGGTGGGAACTCCGCCGCCCTCACCACGCTAACGCGCGTGAGGCATTGCCTATTGAAAATTTTTAAATTTTTAAAACAGTGGATTAAAAGCAAATGACTAGTACCAGTGGATATACCTCATGCCTGGTTATAACCCCATGCCATAATAGTGACTGCTCTTTTTACACCCTGTATATCTATATATAATATATATCTATATATAATTTTATATATATATATATAATTTTATATATATATATTATATATATATATTTTTTTAATTTAAATTTTTTTAAAAACTATTTTTTAATGATGCTAAAGAAGTATAACTTCTCACGCGCGTACATAAGTACACGCACCCATTTTTTTTATTGAAAGTCAAAAGTAAGTCTTTCAGCGCTGGTACTTTAATTCTACTCTACATATACACTCACCACACCTGGTATAGTAGAATAAATCTTTGAACCTCGCTTTCATGTTTTAAGAGGAAACACTACGAAATTTTTTCCATACAGAAATAGGGGTCTACGGGATTCCTGTTTCCTCCCTGGATAATGCTGCTAGAGTAACAATTTTTTTCCTGAATATCTATCTATCTATATTATTTGTATGTCCCTATTTTTTCCTTTTTTAATAAATTAATTATTTAAAGAGATATGGACGTTTAAAAACCTAAAAAAAATATGTTTAAACATCCAGGACACAGATTTGACTACATTATACAACAAAATCAGAAAATAGGAACCTAGTTCGAGTTTCAGTTGTCTCTATCGCGCTAGTGCTGACTAGCATAGCTGACTAGTAGTGCTGACTAGCTAAGGCACTGCGAGACAGCAATAGATTTTATAAATACCTGTTTTGTATTTCTCTCAACTGTGCTGTTTCCTCTTAATACTATGCGTTACTACTAAAAAAAGAAACAGATAGAAAATGCATGGAAAAATATAAACACCCGCGTCCCACAGGCAAGCCTAGGGAATACAGTTAGAAATGAGACCAACCAGTTTTTACAAAGTACTTTTATGTTGCTTCTATTTTTTTCAATTCACTTCTTTTTTTAATAGTTGGCAGACGTTTTGTACGGAATATTGAATGTGTATATAAAAAAAGCTAGCACAGGTTATTCCACGGCGAAACTGCCTGAAAATATGTGGAATTGTAAACAGCCTTGCAAGTGCGAGCGTGATGTTATATATTTCGTTTCCTTTCTCTCTGATAAATGTACCAAAAATCTGCGTTTAATATGCAATGTTAGTTGATCATACATTTGAATAGCGTTCCAGAAACCGGCCGTTAATATACAAAATAGTTTAAAGAAAGAGAAAAAAGAATTTGTAGAACTAGTATCTATCTATACCAGTGGTTCTTAACCTTTTCGTGACGAGGGACCATTTGCATTTTTTTTGTCTTGCCATGGACCACTTGGCTAGACAAAAATTTTTGTGGTAAATATAGTAAATTTAAACTAATAAAGGATCTATAAATAAAACGTACAACCATCTATTTTCTATTATCCAGTTTCATCACCTTATTAATACTAGATGTCGCTATTATAAAAGTCAATTAGCTGAATCGCGCTATCGAAGCGTTTTGAACTTTTTGGTATAGATCTCCGATGCCTAACGCATTATTTTGTAAATTATTCAGTTCGAATTTTCATATGGTGATGATTATTCCGAGGGCTTCGCGGACCACTTCGAGTGCTTCCAGGGACCACCAGTGGTCCGCGGACCACCGCGGCACCGGTTAAGAATCACTGATCTATACGAATACACTAGTTTTTATTTCATTGAAAAAGATTACGAATTAATGAATACACAGATATTTCAAATTCTTTTAAATTTCGCGGGCCGTAGCAGGTGTTGGAAAATGAAATGAAAAACATCGCCTCGAGAATTTGAAATTAAAAATATCTGAAACCACACGACGTACCATAATAATTTTTTCACTCATCTTTTATTTTACCTAAAAACACACAATTTTTTATTTAATTGAGAAATACCTAGTATAAACGAATTTACAGACGTAACATTTTAATATTTTTTTCTAATTTTCAACTGAGTTAAAAATAAAACGAAGCGAAATGCAAAAGCCAAGCGGAGAATATTAAAATATAAATTACTGAATATTCTCCGCTTGGTCTTACTGTAAATGGTTACATGTATCGTGTATGGCGATCTGTCTTTTCTTATATTATATGGATCGGTTATTGAAACTCTATAATTCGATGAAATGTAAATCCTCTTCACAACACATTGAGATAAGTCCGACGCGGGATTTTACGAGTGCTTCAGATGGTCGTTACACACTGAGTGTTTGTTAATGACGCGGTAAGCCGCAAGTACTTGAATGACTGCTGTCTTTGTAATTCCAATAGCCTCTTTAAATGTGTAGAGAAACGAGAATCAATTACATGGTACTTTTAATGTTAGTACAGTAACTATAAATTAATAAATTTGTTGTTAGTTAGAACCTACCTACTATTTAATAATTATCTGCTTTGTGGTACCTACTAATCACTATAATATTATAATAGTTATTATAACACCTCCGTGGTCTAGTGGTTCTGAGCTTCGCTCTCGACCCGAAGGTGGTGGGTTCGATTCCCGCGTTGGAACAACAATAATGTTGTTTTCAAGTTTGGTTAGGACAATGCATGCTGATTACCTGATTGTCTGACAAGAAAGACGATCCATGCGTCGTCGATGGGCATGTAAAATGTCGATCCTGTGCGTCGGTCGATCTCCGCCAGTTGTGTCGACTATCCGTCCCACTGGGCTACATGAGTGAAGGAAGAGAGAGTGCATCTATGTATTACGCATAAACTTGGGCACTATAAATTGACTCCTGCGTAGCTGGCCTGGTTTCAATGAAACCGGCCAGCTATTCATTATTATTAATAGTTGTATAGGTAATTATGATCAAAATTAAAATTTTTAATTAATCTGCAACTTTGTAAAAAACAGAGCTTTTTCACAGCTCAGCGGATTTTCATTGAATAGTACTTGACTTCGGCGAAGCCAAAAGGAAGGGTAATGATTTTCGCAGTTGTATGTTTGTAATGCGAAGGCACACTTCCATGCATTGTTGTTACCAACCCTTTGACACAATTCAATTTGTGTTTTAGTTTCCATAATTGTCTCGGATGCAAAGGAACTCGAAAAATAGTTAAAATTTTGAATATGAATTATGTTCGCATTTCGACTACAGGGTGACCTCTAGTATAGATTAAAAGCTAATAATAAGCACCGGACAGGGCTGGTCTTAATGGACAAGCCATTAGCAGCGGATGCCCCGTGGTACAACAGACAAAAAAGTTAAATGTTATTATTATACTTGCCGACAAACCCTCACTTTTGAACCTTTTTGCCCGAGTGATAAGGTTGAAATATAGCGCAAAAGGGTAGTGGATGACTACAACATACGTAGAAGTACGCAAGTGCTGCAAAACTTATTATTTAACGAGCGCATTAAAAAATAACCCCATAAAAGCGAATAATAAAAATTGCTTACAACTGATTTTAAAATAATACCAAAAGGTTTTTATGTTTGGAAATGATGAAAGGTTCTCTGTTTGAATGAATTTCGGTTCCAGTTACATGAGCTTATGGAAATAATTGAAACGATTTCATGCTACATTGAATTCTTTGTTTTGCTTAGGAGTATACCTATTTATTACAGTATTGTTACATTAGAACTATTCAAAAATACTCGAGATCTCTGATCTCCCAAAACCCAGGACTTCATAACCAAAATTCAACTTTAATTGCTACACAGAAGATACACATTTCCTTGCGGCGTCGGGCAGTGCAGCATGAAGTTCTCTTGCAATGAAATGTGTATCTTCTTGTGTAGTTTATATAGTTCAATATTGTATAGCACGTCCTATGTCTCGGTGTGAGATGACCCATGCAAGACGAGTCCCCTTGTCGTTAAAACAAAGGCTATTCTATCCACTACTGGGTGATTTATACATTATTCTCTGAGCGAATTAACCACTCTTTAAATACTGTAGTGCCTGGAACAGGCGGGTGTAAAGCAGCGTTTCATCATCCAAAAACTGAGCGGGGACAAACACATTCCTCGCAATGCGTCCTCGCACATTATAGTGGAAATGCAGCCTAAATGTCGTATAACTGCACAGCAGGTTCACTCCCGACCCAATCGAGAAAGGAATCATTTCGATCTTAACGGCTTTTGGTGTTTTATTTTGGTGGATTACTATGAAACTAACCAATGTAAAGAAAATCGTTAGGTCGTAACTTTTTGTACTCCCGACCATATCAATCGACTGAAAATCAAAATAAACAAACGTCAATTAATTCGGGATAACGCGGCAGAATCGAAATCTGAATCAAAATCGAATCAGTTTGGAGAGTAAGCTCCCAGCACGGCATTCGCACATAGTCAACATAGTCCAAAAGAATGACATCTTAATTAATTCAGCGTCGTTAATATTCTATCTATTAATCTATAGGAGGAGAGTTGCCGCCCCCCGCGCTGCTGAAGAACAAGATAATAATAAAGAACAAGAAGAAGCACCACCACCACCACAAGAAGGAGGAACCTGCCGTGGAGGAGACGGAACCCCTCCCCCAAGGAAACGGGGAGGTGGCCCCCGGAGCGGTGAGTACAAAGACTGCTTAACTCCTGGGCATACTTGCGCCGGTGATGGATGATGGATGGATGATTAAGTTATAGGCCCAGAGTTTGCCGCTCAAAATTTTTGGGCCTTAAGAGGAAACCTCACGGTTGAAGGAAATACAAAATAGTTATTTATAAAATCTATTCTCGCAGTCCGTTATATAGATAGATTATAGAGCGATAGAGACAACTGCAGCACGAACTGAAATTACCTGTTAAAAGTACAAGAAATCGACATTTGGGGGATTCCTGTTTCCTCCTCCAAAACTTAACCGATTTAGATATTTATTTCATCATAAACTAAAAAAAAAGACTTGAGCTAGGTTCCTATGTTTTGATTTTATTGTATAATGCAGTCAAATTTGTTTCCTCGGTGTTTAAACACAACGAAAAGTCTGGTAATTTTTTTAGATTTTTGAACGTCCATATCTCCTCAAATTTTTAATATATTTAAAAAATGAATAAATAGGCACGTACAAATAATATACGTAATTCCGGAAAAAAATTGTTACTAGCGGCACTATCCAGGGAGGAAACAAGGATCTCGTAGACCCCTATTTTTGTATGGAGAAAAAAGTGCCTGATGTTTCCTGTTAAGGATAATCTAATTTTATAGCTAGAATCTCGGATGAGTTTCAAGATTCGCGCTGTCCTACTCACGCATACGCCAATTGATGCGAGTGCGAGAGAGACATGTGTGAAACTAACATAAGTTTTAACATAATAATTTTAACATAAGTTTCTAGTTTCTACTAAAACTTTCACAGGCAACCTTAAAGTCCGCCGGTTTTAATAAAGAAGTCTCAAACCCAACCTCACTAGAGAACCTATTTGACAGATAAAAAAAACGTTTCGTGTATTAAAAGTGAAACTTTTAGAAATGAAGAACTTTGCCAATTTTTAATTTCTTTTTTGAGACTAGCTGAGCCGTGCCCACTTCGTTGAGCATAAAAAAACCATTTAAACATTCCCTGGACTTCCACAAATATTTCAAGACAACCAAATCGGTTCAGCCGTTACGTAAGTAACGTATATGTAAGATACATAATAATTCACTAAAATTCCTCTAAACGAAATCTCCAATTAAAAATGTTCAAATAAAATTGTGTTCATTGTTAAATGCGATGTTTAGAACATTTTTTCATCACATTATTAGATGAGCAACGTTAGGCCTCCGAGGGCGTATTATTATCAATTTTGAAGTATAATATTCAAGGTAATTTATGTAACAATGGCCGGGGGAGGCCAATAATACAACATATTTTGGCCCTTTGGTGAAAAACATGGCTCTATTTGTCTCTCGGGACTCGTAGACTTGCGAGTGTTCACCATTAGTGTCTGTCGCCTATTTCTTATCCTCGCTGTCTACGAATACATTCCTTTTATTACATTACATTATGTAGTAGATATATGGATTTGTACACAACCGCGATGTTATTTAAATTTATCTTTCTTTTTAACTGTCTTACTGGCTTGAATATTAATACTAATTAAATACATGGGTGTCGTGATGACAAAAGGGGCAAGGTTTCATAAGGGGTGACAGACTTTTTGTAGGTGAAAATTGAACATAATATTGGTTGCCATGTTCATCTGTCATCAGTCAGTCGGTGATGCATCGAATTACTTGAAGGCAGGCGAAGCGCGCACTGCACCCGTCGGCAAGATATGCGTCAATGAGTAGATAGTCTACATAGACTATTGCAATTTGCAATTGAGGAACTAGGGTTATTTAATAAAAATAATTTTATATAAGTTGTAATAATACGACATTTATATAGTAAACCATTTGATAATTGCACTACAAAATAATTAAAACAATTGTCACACTAATATTATAAAGAGAAAAGTTTGTGAGTATGTGTATTTATATATAATAACTGAACCGCATTTAAAGCAAAATCCATGTCATAATAAAATCTAAAATTATTAAGTTTTTTGACTCTACTGAAAAGTTGAAGTTTCATAGATACGAGGTTGTGAAAGTAAAGAGAAGAAATATATCTTTATGATACTTACAGTTGTTATGTTGCCACAGCATACGTTAGGGTCCATTCACACGTCCAATAATACACTTGGGTTATTCGTATTATGTATTACGTTTATTATACTTAGTATTATATTCAATATCTTATAACTAGGTACACAGGTCCTAATCTTATAACCTCTCTAAGAGTACTAATATAACCTATCAGAGGCATCAACGTCAAATGTCATACTTGACAATACCTTGTTTTAAAAGTAAATCATGATGCTATAGCATTATGTAACAACAGGCCCTTAAACTGTTATGACGCCTCCGTGGTCTAGTGGTTCAGAGCTTGGCTCTTGACCCGGAGGTCGCGGGTTCGAATCCCGCTGAGGGAACAAAAAGTTTTAAATGTTCCTGAGTCATGGATGTGTATTAAATTTGTGTATTAATATAATAAAAATCTTAAATATGTTTATAGTGTAAAAGTATTAAATATATTTCCGTTGTCTGGTACCTGTAACACAAGTTCTTCGGATACTTAGCACGGGGCCAGATTGACGTGGTGTGAAGCGTCCATAGACATAAAAAAAAAAAAACTATCCCTAATAAAAATGTATGACGTCTTATCCACGTTATCCTTGTGTATTCTCACAGCTGGAGGCAAGACGCTGGTAATCCGTCTGCGGGGGAATGTGCTTATGCCCCATCTCCAATAACCCGCACAATAATCAATAAACTCGATGTATTGAGGTCGTTGTGATAATAAATGAGGTACCTAATACCTGCATTGTTTTGAAGTTTTCTTATAAGAGCGTTTCAGCGTATTTATGACTAGATGTTGCTCGCGACTTTCATAAAAAATCCTGAAAGAACCGGATTTTTTACCGCTATTAAACATAGCCTATGTCCTTTGTGGCCTTATATTTTAGGATATGCCGATTTAAACTTATCATAATTCTGTAAGTATGTAATTCGTGGCCTATATTTGTGCTAAATTTAAAAATCGGTTTAATAGTTTAAGATCAATGCAAGTAAACAAACAAATCTTTCCTCTTAATAATAATAGTGTAGCCGCTGCGATGTTTATAGTTTTCGACGATTGTTAGGCGGTTTTCGTGGCAAAAGCGTAAACAGTATGGTTTATTTTACGAGGTTATGATAGCGTTTTAGTAGTTTTAAACGCGTATAATATTTTTACTATTCTCTTTTATAGTTTTATAATAAAATATATTGTAATTTTCACATTATCTATTTATATATAAAGCGAAAGGTCACTGACTCACTGACTCTATATTACATCTAATAACAAAATCTCAGAAACTACAAGTACTAGGAACCTTCAATTATGCATATAGGTTACTTTTAAGACGTAGGTGCTCAAGAAGACGGAATTTTTCGAAATTCCACACCAAACGGTGCAAATTTAGTTGTTGAAATTGAAATTTGGGTAGAAAGCCGACATTTCGCGTAGAAAGCCTTCAAACTAATTTCATCTCCGTTTCCTTAGCTGCCGCGTCAGGGGTCAAAGGAGTCGTCCTCGTCCTCGGAGTCGGACAGCTCGAGCGAGGAGGAGGGGGAAGCGGGCGCGGAGGGGGGCGCGACCGCCGAGGAGGCGCGCGAGACGCACGCCGCCGCCGAGATCTCCGCGCTCGTCAACTACGTGCAGCCCGTGCACTTCAGCAGCTTCGAGAACGCTGAGAGTGAGTCGCGTTTGCGTTCAGCGTGTAGCCGTGCGTGCGTGCGTGCGTGCGTGCGTGCGTGCGTGCGTGCGTGCGAGTTTGTGTGTCTATGAATGAAAGAAAAAAGGACAGATCCAATTTTTTTTTATTTAATAAAAGCAATACATATTATATTATATAAGCGTCCATAGATCTAGATATATATTGTTTGTAAATATTCTGGCGTTATCCATGAGCGGTAATAATCGCTTTACATCCAGCGACAATAGTCAATACCAGTCAGCGAGTTTTGTCTCTTCTCACAGTGAAGAAGTTAACTACAATTTGTGTGGCATCGAAATGGTTCCGCGAGTAATTGGTGTGTGAATCATAGAAATAATCGTGATAATTACACTAGCACACGCACACACTGATAAGTAGAAAATGGTTACGCCCTTTCGAGCTATCGGTTCATCTCTATGACAGTATATTCTAAATGCTTTTAATTATATTCATAACAGAGAAGAGCCGCTTCTACGAGATGTCCTCGTTCGACGAGAAGCAAGCGACCACTCTCCTCAAGGAGCGGCCCATCGAGTTCGTGAACTACAACAAGCACCAGCTCTCGCGCGTCTACCCCGCCGGCACGAGGTTTGACTCGAGCAATTTCATGCCTCAGGTAAATAAGAAGTGTAATATTTATACTTATAACGGGGGGCTGATTCAAGTTGCCATGGCTAATTACCGCTTACAAAGTTCCCAACAAAATGTATGGGATTTGACATAAGCTACGCTAAATGATCGCGATTTGGTATGTCATTTAGCGTACCTTATGTCAAATCCCATACATTTTGTTATGGAACTTTGTAAGCGATAATTAACGATGGCATATTAAATGAGCCTCCGTGTGTCAAAAGAACATTCACTATTACCTTTTGTATATGATAATACTACCTTTTCTCATTCTAGAAATGTATTTTTTTACAAAGAAAAATTAGTTTTTTCGTTATTCTTGCGACAAAAAAATTTGAAAAGGTAAAAAAATTTTTTTTTAGTTTTTATAAAAAAAATAAAATATTTAAAATGACGACAGGTAGTATCGTATCTCAATGTTAGTGACTGTTATTTTTACACACTGTATTATGTAGTAGTCGTGCTTGGACACTACTGGACATACGCCCGCTTCGAAAGTTTTCCAGTGTGTAACGCTCGCGGCCTGTATCCATCACAATTAAGAATCGAATCAGTTCGATCTCAACGGCTTTTGGTGTTTTATCGAGAAAATCGTTAGGTCTTAACTTTGTTTACCCGACGTCAATTTATTGGGAAGTACGCGGCATGATCGAATCTGGTGGTGGGGGACGTCCTACGCTTCGACGCGACGTCCCGACAGCGGTCTCCACTCGAGTACCATTCTGCCATCATCATTCGTATCATGTATGCTGTGCTTAGATCCTTTAGTATATAATCTAAGATGCTGCGTAAAGGACAACCTAGCCTCAATATCGCGTAGTGGGTCGCATCCCACCGAAGTAATAAAAACTGTGTTCATGCATATGACGTATTAAAATTTTAAAATGTATGTGATATGTGTAGTATAAAAGTATTAAATATACTTCCCGTTGTCAGGTACCCGAAAAAAAATTCTTCGAGAACTTAGCACGGGGCCAGATTGACGTGGTGTGAAAGCGACCATAGCAATTATTCTTCTAAAATATTCTGTTTCTCAGGTGTTCTGGAACGCGGGATGTCAGTTGGTAGCGCTCAACTACCAGACGCTAGACCTGGCTATGCAGCTGAATCTAGGCGCGTTCGAGTATAACAGGCGGTGCGGTTACATACTGAAACCCGAGTTCATGAGGCGAAAGGTACGTTGTGACCGTGCTGTCTCACTCGCACATGGCATGTTGAGTTGCCTTTATGTGTTTGGTAGCGTGAAAAACGCGAAATAAATAAAGAACTAAAGCAGTCACTAGGGTGAAGTATTTTTAACTAAGAATTTTATTGTATCATATCAGTTTACAAAAATCAATACCCTTCCTTTTGATTTCGTCGTGTACTTAATAAAAATACCCAATTTATGATCAAACAATGCATTTCTGTTGGGACACGTATTTTTACTAGCTTTATGACGTTTTTGCGTCAAACAATAAACCTATATTAGTAACAATATATAACCAATAATATTGTTATAATTATTTTATTGTTTACATAGACGCAGAGTGATTTATTCATATAGTAAGCCGAATATAGTGTGAAGAGAATGGACGCGTAGAGGATTTTTTGTTTTACTTAAAATAACTAAAAAAAAAATCAAGGGTCAAAAATGACCACAAGGAGTGAATTTTTATGCTGGGGCTCGCGGGCTCCTAGTCTATACACACGAACGCACTGGTGGTTGCCCTAAGACCTGACCAGGATTGAAACTCATTTGTTTGTGACTTTTATGGAGATCTTTAATCGTGATTTGTCGCGTTATGGTAAGTAATTTATATGAGGTGCCAAAACAAAAAATGCTCTACGCGTCATTCTCTTTACACTATATTCGGCTTAGTATATGAACCATGAATCATGCCGTATGCTACTTTTATCTCGACAAAATTTGCACGTGCACGAAATCTTGATTATTTAGTTGGCAATAAAAGGGTATTTAATATTTAAACCCATGTGTGTTTAATATATTTGACTTTAATTAACTTTTATTGCAACACCTGCTACGGAATATACAGTGAGCAATTTCCCCGATTGCTGTTTTACGATGAATATTAATTGGACAGAAATGCAGAGTGAATTTATTTGTTTTTGTGAAAGTTAAGCAAAAAAGAAGAGTTTAGCATTTTAAATAAACTGCCAAAGCTCATTTACAGCAGTGTTAAATATGCAAAAATATGGTAAATAATAGGTCTCGTAGCGACACTTCGCATGGTAGTTTGCACCATGCGAAGTGTCGCTACTATATATTCGACGAGCGACATGCCGAAGTCGCGACCGCCGTACTCTGCAGTCTGCATAAAGTGACGCTAAAAGCAAGTGGCTACAAAATGCACGTGGCACTTTAAAAAAGCAAATAGAGCGAATGCTTTTAAAGTGTTTTGGATGCTTGTCGAGCAGTTTTTGCGGGGCACCTAATGGGCGTTTTTTATCTTTAATGAGCTTTTTAGGATAGAAAGGGAATATTCATTATTATTTTTGGAAATATAGAGAATATGCAGAATAGATTGCTACCTAGTAATAAGTCCGCCATTGTGTTACCTGTGTATATGGTTATGTTTCTCATATATGTTTATGTTGCGTGCACAATAAAGAATTCATATATGCATCGTTTTGTTGATCAGCAAAAGTACACAAACAAACTGCTAAAATGCTAAAGTACAGTAAACAGTTGCTAAATTTAAAAGTTACAGAAAAAGCAACGAAGATTTTTCCGTTTGTTGCCCGTGGTCCTACTGCGTAGTTCTACTGGTAGAACCACGGGCAACGTTTCCAACGTTTTATTGCCCGTGGTCCGATCAGTCGAACCACGGGCTGTCATTCATAAAATGTATTGCCCGTGGTTCGACTGATTGAGTAGGACCACGGGCAACATTTTACCCGTGGTTCGATTACGTCAGTAACATGTCAAACTGGCTTTTGCCCGCGGCTTCGCCCGCGTGGACTAGTATTTCGTAGTAATATTTTTTACTGTCTTATAGTATCTGCCAAATGTTAACAACTTAAACCACGAGATATGTTGGCCTCTCGCTCGCAGTGAATTTTTAGTTAAAAGGGATCTTATAATAAGTCATACAACAACATTAATAGTATTTATCGATAAAAGAAATCAAAATCGATTCATTTAAATCGTTTTCATTTCTTTGTATGTTTTTTCATCACTATCTAGTTTATGCATGTGTCATAGACGGGTTTGTTTACATTCACATTAAATTCATCTCGGACGTAGTATAGGTACTTCATTCCTGACTAATTTTCTATAGGTCTTTATTATGAAGTGTCGGAAATCCGTTATTCCTCATATACAAGTATATACATTAATAATGTAACATTATACATAAAATGAGAAAATGAATTCCTGAAATAAAATATATTTTTAGATGCTACATTTAAATCAAAAAATGCATAATATAGCACTTTATGATGTTCAACTTTAAATTACATATTTTATTTCTATGCTTGAATGTACTATAGGTATATATATTTTAAATTATAATAAAATAAAAGAAATGGGGAAATGTCAATAATTTTTTTTATTGATAACCAATTTTATGTACGAATTTTACATATAAAGAGAATCGTTTCTTTCACTCAGTAGAACCACGGGCAATAAAAATTGCACTTTAATTGCCCGTGCTTCTACTGATCGAACCACGGGCAATACATTTTATGAATGACAGCCCGTGGTTCGACTGATCGGACCACGGGCAATAAAAGGTTGGAAACAGTTGCCCGTGGTTCTACCAGTAGAACTACGCAGTAGGACCACGGGCAACAAACGGATTTTTCTACTAGGTATAATAAAAAAAAAAAAGAAAATTAACATAATATTTGTGACACTTTTTTTAATAAAAATAATTATTTAAGCAGTATACAACTACTGCAAGTTAATAATTAAATGTAGATTTTATAATCTCCTATACATTTTCAACTGTGTTGTCATCAATGACGTTTTTGCCATGTAGTTTTTGTATATTAAGCGTTTTAATATCCTTCATCGAGCTGACATTTGTAATGACTGTATTCCTGTAACGGTTGATCGTAGTTATTCCATTGTATCAATTTTTCTCAGCTTGTTGTCTACTTTTAGGAAAGCCAATAAATTTTTATGCACATTCCCTATTCTATCAACGCCTGGGATGAAATGGATATAAAATTTCGGATACGGCTACTAAATGGATATTAAATTATTTCGGATTATCCGTTTGTTTCGGATAATTAAGTTTTACGGTAGCAAAACTTTAATTTCGGTTTCGGTTACGGTTACGTATTTTTTTTATATCGTATATCCGATAGTTTCGGTTACGGTTACAAAGCTCTCTAACATCCCCGATTACCGTTATCTTGAAGATATGCATATTCCTTATACCCACCATCGCGACGTTTCCAGGACCGCCGCCTCGACCCGTTTGCGGAGAGCACCGTGGACGGCATCATCGCCGGCTCGCTGTCCGTCCGCGTGCTGTCCGGCCAGCTGCTGACGGATCGGCGAGCGGGGACGTACGTCGAGGTGGACATGTTCGGCCTGCCCGCCGACACCGTGCGCAAGAAGTTCCGCACCCGCACCGTGCCCAACAACGGCATCAACCCCGTGTACGGCGACGAGCCCTTCGTCTTCAAGAAGGTACGACGCTGATGACTTCAATTCTCTCTCGCTCTTTCCCTCCTGTCCCTCCGTTTTCCATCTCTCTCTTCGTCTTTCGGTTTCGCGTCGTCCGAAAAGCAACTCGTTTTTTTTCATCCATAATATATGAAGACATGAGTGGATGAAGGTATATATGTCGCAAGAAAATTGACTTTAAACTGTCATTTGTCAACTGTATTAAATACATTTATTCTAAAGACGGATCTTTAGATTAATGTGCTCGATACGTTACGAAATATTTTAAAATGTTTAAGTATCAGTTTGAACACAATTTTCTCAAAATCAGTATTTTGCATATATATCACCTTCATCCACTCATGTCTTCATATATTCTACGATTTTTCAATCATTAAGGTATAAAAAACATATTATGAAAGAATGGTAGCGCGTTACTCGGACGCAGTAACGCGTCCGACGCCGGTCACAGGCTAGATATTATACGCCAGTGAATGCAATATTGAAGCACGTAGTCAGGCGTGTTTATTGTTGAAAAATTACGCGTCACGACGCTTCGACTTTGCACCAATGTGAGTTGAGCTTTACTAAGCAAGTAAAGTTTCCCTCTATCAGGTGGTATTACCTGAGCTGGCGATGCTGCGGATCGCGGCGCACGAGGAGGGCGGGGGGCGGCTGCTCGGGCACCGCGTGCTGCCCGTGCTCGGCCTCCGCCCCGGCTACCGGCACGTGGGCCTTCGCACCGAGATGGGCCTCCCGATGGCCGCGAGCCTGCTGTTGCACGTGCGCGTCAAGGTACGTGGCGCCTCTAGTGGAGGTATATAGAATTAATTAGCTTCCACATCCATTTCGTTGTCGGTGGCTGGTTTTGTGGAAACCAGGCCATTTCTTCCATAAATCAGTAGAACGGTTACTCGACTGCCGAGATAATTTTTTACATGCCTATTCGATACATGAAATCACGCAGACAGTCAGGTGATCTGCATGCATTATCATAACCAAACTTGAAAACAAATTTTTAGTTGTTCCAACAAGGGAATCGACTAAAACGACCGCCGAGTCAACAACTGGACCACGGAGGCGTTAGTCGATGTATATAGGACTAATATAAATTGAGTGCCTCTTACCTGTTCAAATAATCTGTGGCGGTAAAACTAGCACCACAATCCTGCATCACGCTCAGTTTTCTGAGTTCGGCGCTATAATATATACAACACCAGAAAACTACTGTAGTGGATTTCGACCTGACCGAATATCACTCGGTCGGAGATCTCCCTCCGGGGCATCCACTATTTCCAAAAACCTGTCATTTTTTTTTGCAAACGCAATAAAATATTGCAATAATCTATCAATTTTTACAGGACTACGTACCTGACAAGCTGTCTGAGCTGGCCGAGGCGCTGGCCAACCCCATCAAGTATCAGAGCGACATACAGAAGCGCGCCCAACAGCTCGCCGTGCTGACAGAAGATAGTGAGGAGCCGCGCGCCCCGGACACCACCCTGCTGGCGCCCATACCGCGCCCGGTGAGTAATGCCTTCCTCACTGATTTCGGTGACGGTGACCGGTTTCATTGAAACCAACCCAGCCAAGCAGGAGTTTTTTATAGTGCCCAAGTGTGTGCGTAATACACAGAAGCACTCTTTCTTCTTTCACTCTCGTAGCCCAGTGGGACGGATAACCGACACGACTGGCGGGAGATCAGGCGCATCTTTCTTGTCAGACAATCAGGTGATCAGCCTGCATTTATTTTGTAGTTCCAATGCGAGAATCAAACCTACGACCTCCGGGTCGAGAGTGAAGCTCTGAATGACTAGACCATGGAGGCGTCCCGGTGAGTACAATAAGGTTCAACTCATACTGGCACAGAGTTGAAGCATTGCGACGCTGTACATTCGCTAGGAAAAACATAACGCGTGTCGACGCGACACACCGCTATTACGGGCACGTCCATCTGTTATACGTGAATACCTGCTGATCGAAGACAGTGAAGAGCCGACCGTGACATGCAGATGCTCCACTGATCTCATTTTAGTAAAATATAATATATGTAATCAACAAAAGCAAGGCTTAGTTAATTCAACATTCCTATTTAAATTTCAGGGGCGACCTGACAGCACGGACGGAAGCCCGAACAAACCGAACATCACGCCAGACAAGAAGTCCAACAACAGTGATAACCAACAACCCGAACCCGAAAAACCGGGTAAGCTCCTCGAATACAGTCCTTACGTATTTTGTTGTCATAATTGTCTTTTTTTTTATTGCCGATGATAGTAATTTAAAGCGCTATAAATAAATAACTGTTACCGTTTCAGAGGAGGAGACAGGTGATGGCAGCGGGTCGGAGCGGTGTAACGGCGACGGCGGCGCAGCGGCGGGTGAATGCAGCGATGCGGCGGCGCTCGCCGAGCTTCTCGACTGCAAGCTCGTACGCGAGAAACGAGCAGAGTTAGCGCGCAAACTCGATGCGCTCAGACGTAAACACGCGCGCACCAAACCCACCCCCAAATTTTTCGTCAAGCGGCTGTCTTCGCGGAATGTGTGAGTGAAATAAAATATATATAGCGTATAAATCACTTACCGAGCGTCTCGACTGTAAGCTCGTTAGCGAGAAATGGGCAGAGCTGGTGCGGAAACTCGACGCGCTCAAACGCAAACACGCGCTCAGACAAAAACACGCACGCACCGAACCCACGTCAAAATTTTCGTCAATTGACTGTTCACAGAATGTGGGAGTGACTTAAATATAGCGTAGAAAACATGGCGTGCGGCTTGGAAGGTGTTTCGAATACTATATAGGCCGATGTAATTAAATAGTGCTAGTTAATGGAATGAGGTGTTACTTTGGGAAATCCATAGCATAAAATTAAAATTAAAATTTTATAAATAGTGCTACTCATTTAAGGTAGCAACCCTGTTGTTTAGTGAACGCCATTGCGGAGATGGATGGATGGATGGCATGCAATATGTGTACACGTTAAGATGAGTGATTACTTTGAATAATAACTATATTACTACCACACTTCTACCTACACTACCTATGCCTACCGGAACCCGGATCCGGGGTTCAAATCCCGCCGAAGCGTCAAAACAGATTTCTGCGTTTCTGGGTCACTCGAGAAATGGTGTAAGAAATATGTGTATATTATAATAAAAATCTTAAATGTGCGATATAAAAGTATTAAATATATTTCAGTTGTCTGGTACCTGTAACACAAGTCCATCGGATACTTAGAATATTGACATGGTGTGCAGTGTCCATAGATAATATTATTATTATTATAAAGATTAAATGAAAATTGTATTGTAAATTGTCGATCCAGGAGTGAGTCGTCGTTCTCCGAGGAGAGCGGCGGCGCGGGCGCGGCGTGCGCGACCCTGGCCGCGGAGGAGCGCGAGCTGCGGCTGCGCTTCCACCACGCGATATTCGGCGCGCTCGACAAGAACATGCGCAACACGCAGCAGCAGCAGATGAAAGCGTTGCAGGTATACTCAAAGGACTTTTAGGCCCGTATACATAAAACACTCAATCGCAAGCTCTACTTGAGAACCTATTTGACAGATTTTTATTTATTTATTTACAAACTAGAACTATCATCACAAATACTTAATCTAATACAATAGAGTGTAACAAAAACAAAATTACTTCTTCTTATCATTTAGCTTACATACACAATATGTGACATTCGTGAACCCGTCCAATAAGCACGTAAATAAATATGAATTGTCGACCAACGATGATAAAACAATGTTTCGTTTCACTTTTTAAAGTGAACAACTTTATTGTACTTTAATGTCTTTCCTTTTTTAAACTTGATTATAATCTATATTTTTAATAATCACTATTTTACGTTTTAACAAAGAAAAAAAAATAAGTATGTATATTGTAAATTCTTTTATTTTTAATAGTAAAACGATTCGTTGCTTTATCTGTCAAATAAGTTCTCAAGTAGCGGTTTGGATTGAGATTTTTATATTTATACGGCCTTAGTGAATACCTCACGGCCCCGCCCAGTTAAAGCGGCTCTTTTTTATTTTTATTTGTGGCGTACAACTAGCGCCACAATCCTGCGTCGCGCTATTGACGTTATATACAATATCTGAACAACTAGTAAAGTGGGCTTCGGCCTGTTATTACAAAATATATCCTTAATTCTATATTCTTACAGTAATGTATGAACTTCTTGTAGTATTTGACTTACCTCTTGAGCAATATTATTTCTGAACCTTCCAGGATTCGTTAGAAGTTGAAAAGAAGGAAATTTTGAACAGACTTGCAAATTCTCGGAAGGAGGATGTCAAGGCGCTCGCGAAGAAAACAAACAGGGATAAAGATGAAATACTTAGGATAAAGAGAGAAATACACTCGCAGGTAAGAATATAAGTATACCAATGCTACATCGCGTCACGGTATATCTAGAGTAAGAATTTAAATTCGCTCAACTTAAATTTTTAATAAAAATAAAAATTACAGTAAATATTAAGTTATTTGATATTCTAAAATACAACTAAGCGAGAAATATTTTTTGTTATAATAATATTATGATAACCATTTGTAAATTGATATATATATTTTTTTTTAAAACATAAAAAAGTTATGTACAATTTTAGTCAGTTAATAACATTTTTTGACCTTTTCGCAACTTCCAGTCTGTGGAGCGTGGCGTGCAGGAGTGCTCGCGGCTGGAGCAGACGCACGCGCGGCGCCGCGAGGAGCTGGTGCGCGCACACGACCGCCTGCGCGCCGCCCTCACACGCCAGCGCGATCAGGTACACGATCATAATAACCTCCAAAACCGATTCCGGCTAGAAATTAAAACTATACACAGATAGGTCTAATATGACAAAAGCCTCCACTTAGGAAGAATTTTGTGGTCCTCTCCAATCCTCACGGTGGCTGAAGTCCAGAGATAAAAGCTAGTAGCTGACATTTCACATCAGATGAAAGCGTTGCAGGTATATAAATAAAACAATCTCAATCGCAACATCTACTTGAGAACCTATTTGACAGATAAAACAATGTTTCATTTCACTTTTAAAAGTTAACAACTTTATTAATGTTACATAGTACTTTAATTTATTTTCTTTTTGAACCGTAATATTAATAGAGAAAAGGATCGTACTGGCGTGCTTAACTTGGCGGGGGCACTACCGTACCCCCAGTATTTTCCTATCAAAAATATTTTCTGTACTGTCAAAAATATAGTTTGTATTGTATTATATATTTTTTTATCGTGCTAAAATGCAATATTTGCTTGCAGGAGTTGTTGGAGTTGGAGCGGCTGTGCGACGGCGTGCCCGAAGGCTAATCTTGTGCGAGCTCTCACGTAGAAATCTGTGATATTATCCTCTAAAGTCTAAGGAGCCCTCTTCGGCTCCAAAGTCTGCAATCTCATAGTTTAAGTTCACTCCTAGCCCCGCGAGAGGACGGCGGTCTTACCTTCATGGCTTTACTCGACGAGTCCCGAGTTTTAGTGGTTAAACTGTTCTACAACATCGTGTGTATGTTTACTTGTGGTCGAAGCTGAGGTTCCGAGTTCTAGTGGTTACACTCAACATCGTGTGCAATATTGTGATTATATGTGTTTAAATCACTCGAAGTGCTCTTACTGTGGCGGTTAGCTGCTGTGGTCCGATTTGCCTTAGGACAGGCGACACGTGTTAGCTAGTAACGCACAATAACTTCACGCTGTGTGTTTATGCTTTTCGATTATACCTTCACTGTTGTATAAATTCACAATCACGTAAATAAAGTTCACGGTTCAGGTGTTCCACTGTAATTGTTGATGAGTATATGAGAATGAGAGTTTAAATGATGATTGGTGAATGTTCTTAATTCGATATATATACAATATGCATAGTACTCGAGTGGAAATGTATTTAATATAAAATGGAACACCGAAACTATTTAATACACAGGTATATTGTAATGTAATGCTTTTCTATGTTGAAACAAACATTATTTATTTGTACGTATTCGTGAAAACTTGTATCTTACCGGTTTTGAGTAAAGTACATTAATGCTATGCCAGCACTAACTGTTTTGAGGCTTTGCAAATGAGTTAAGAGCAATACGTATTACGTCCTCGTTATTTTGGTATGACCACAGAGATTTTATTAATCCTTATTGTCTCTTAAATTACTAGAAATAAACTTTTTATATCTACCTATTTATCAATTTTAAAATAATAAATTGTTTATTTACTACATTAAAATTATTTTGAAAATAAACCTATATTTATTATAATATTATGTTGAGAGAAAACTGTTACTGGCATTTTTAAGAAAGAGTTCGGACGATTCTTCAATGTTTTATTTATTTAATTATTGATCAGTAATTACTGTCACACAAATATAAGTATTGTCAAACATGAAATACTAAAAAAATATTATGTAAGCATGCCATTATTTTAAGCATTATTTAATGTTATAACACTGTTTCTAGGTAGGATAAAACAAAGTTTAATTTTTAACGTTTTTGTTAGCGTATAAAATACCTGCCATTCTCGTTTTATGAATTCTTATATTGCATTTAATGTAGTCTAGTTAGTTTTATTTGGAAGAGCTTACGTGAAACTGTGCTAGTCACCGTTTTAACGAAATATTGTATAAATGTAATGTTTACTTTCGGCCACGTTGTCAGACTGTTTTGAGCACAAGTGTTATTTGTACAAACGCACAAATTTAGTTTTAAATGTTCAAACAGGGCGAGGGCAAATTCGACCAAACAAGATTAGATTTTACATATTACTGTACCATTTTGACAGCTACTGTTGTCAATATAATATTAAAGTCGATCACTTTTTTTGTAGGGTCAAATGTTGCCCAATAAGTATTTTGGGTATAATCGGCGAGGCAGGCAGCGAAATAATTTTTTTTTGTATGCACAAATATTGTGTTAAGTTGAAATAAAGTTTTAACTTAAATTGAAAATATTAAGTTTGGAAATAACAATGTTTATAATACTGGAAATATATTATTTAAATTAATATTTTGTTAACTGTGTACTATACAAATAATGGTAAAAGATTGTGTTTGCTCTTCAGGTTGAAATAGGTTAGCCAAATATATTTACTAAATATTACTCCAATACATGTTACTAGTATTTAACGCATAAACTAATGATTCGAAGTAACTTACTAACAATACTGTAGGTTGTAGATAACATTCCAATGAATATAATATTATCAAACCATAACGCACAATTGTAATGTTATAAACGCCAAAATGTCATTGAATGAATGATCATTTATTTTATTTGGGCAGTGCCCACATGCAAAACATGCATACAACCTTTAAATTTTTGATTATTTATTTATATATATATATTTGAGTTTTTGCTCGCTAGACTATTAACCAGCAATCAATGTAACTTAATATTCGTAACATAATGTGTAATAAGGTTTATTTTGGAAACTATAATCGTATACCGAGAGTTCGCTACTTTACTGATGTACTCTAAAGTACTCGATCAAAGAAGCATGTAATGAGACATAACATTTAAGTATCTATTCCGTGGTTCCATTGCTAGTAAAAATTGAAATTGGAACTTTAAAAAACATAAACGTTATGTAGTTGGAATACTATTAAAGGCTGTTGTTACTAAAACACAGTTTTTAACAAAATGGACGGTCAGCAATAAATTATTCTAAATATTCGTCGAACGCCTTAACTGTATGGCCCTTTTGTGTCCGACATGTTTATACATTGTAATTGTAAGAGTAATTTTAATTTTATTCTTATTAAAAAAACGTATGCCAATGGTTTGTGGTATCTGACTTGAATTTAAAATCCTTGATTTTGGAACAGCATGTATTTTACACACCAATATTTTGTTACCAAGCTCATAGTATGGATCCACTGTCCCCTCCAAAATAATTTGGAACGTAATCGCCAAAGGCGGTTTGTGCAAACTTTTTCCATAACAAGGATTTTATTTTCGTAGTCAAGACTTTTAATTTTTCTTAAGAATGGATGAAAGACAAATATATAATGACTTCCAATGTAATATATGTTACACATTTAGGTGAATGCACTGACATAGGGCATAGTACGATCACATATATGTTCAGTAGGAGTTAATATAAGGCCGCGACTCGTAGAGAGTAGATAGTGTATAATCAATGTTACAAGTAGAAGACGTGTAGGTGAAGTTTGCTCTTGCATCTTCTAAAATGTTTTGCACCTCTTATGTCTTCCCGCGCCGTTTTGAGGCCTAAATATCAATCGCTACTCTTCCATATTCGCTTTCTTTCATTGGACCATCTCGGGTGTACCTTTTTGCATCAGTACTTTTACATACCCGATATACCTATGTCTCAAGTTCAACGCCATCTAGCGGTCGGCATATACAACATGCGCTAAATTGGCGACGCCACTTTACTTTTCAATGAGGTTTTATTTACTGCTGATTTTGCGAGACCTTTAGGGCGTGTTAAAGTTAATCCTTCGTTAAATATCATGTTGTTCCGCTTGTACTATGTTAACGGCTTGTTAAAGTACCATGCTTTCTCATTCATTGACAGGAAATACGAGAGGGATGTCATGATATTTAAAGAAATATTACCGTTAACATGGGTTGGTGAAATTAGCACTTAACCTTTTTAGTTTGTCTGTCATAATATACTTACGAGGTTTCATACTAAAAAAACCCAATCACGGAATTTTCCACTGCTAATTACGTTAAAATACACAATGGCGTTGCCAATTGCTAATAATTATGTTCATGTCGATAAAGAAAGTTGTAAGTAGACCTCTGCGTATAATGAGAAATATGTGCACTTACAAGATCATCGAATTTGGATACCGCCGGATTGGTTGCAAGTCTTTTTCTCTCTATGCTGTATCGCCTTGAAGTTTTTTCCAACTGTTAGTTTATTTCAATCTTGCAGCTAACTTCAGACTTGTCAATATTTATCATCGTCTATCCCTTATGTTTCAAAAGTGAATATTTTCCGAAGGTTTTGCTCGTTCAGATCGATCTGACAAGCTATCAGATTGACTATAATCTTGTACCAATATTGTTAGCATTTTGAGACCTTTATCTTGCATTTTTAAGCATTTTGTCCATCATGAACAGTTTTGTAATATACGACTAACTTTTAATATTAGGATATTTCAACTCCGCTTGTCTACATCAGCGAGTGTCGTATTTTCGGATTGATTTTCTCCGTTCGACGTGGATGCGTTTACTTTGATTATACTCTGCGTTTTGTTGTGCGAGAGTGTTGAGTAATACGCAAGCGGAGTCTCTAAGTGATAGTGTCCTTTCTTATGAACTATTACTAAGTATTTTGAGATGGGTTGTGAAACTGCGCGTGTGTCGGATCGTTTAGAGATGTTCGGGAAAGCCGCCTTGTGCACATGTTCACAGATAGAATTAGATTATTGGGAATTGTTGAATATATTTATTTTGATGGTTTTGGTAATCTAAATTAGTTTCTTTTTAGTTATGAAGTCGGACTTAATTACTAAGGAAAATTGGCCCACAAAAAAAATATATGAAGTATAATTTAATTATAAAATCAGTTCAATTTTGTGTACAATCTAGGAGTGTTCCTAGATATTCTTTGGTCTTAAAATAAAATGCCATTCTGTTTATTTAAATTCCTTACATTCTGTAATTAAAATGAAATTAAAAAAAGTTTATATTTTAAAGATTTGCAAATATAGTATTTTCTGTATAATTTTGTATAGTTTATTAACCTAAAGTGTTTTTATTTTGGTATATTTTAGGCATTTAAATTTCAGTTATAAAGCACAAGATACATACTCATTGTGAATTAGCGCAAACTCTGCACACTTTATATCGAATTTAATAATAATCTCGTATTCGAATATATTTTATTTGTAAGTTTTATTTTTAAAGAGTTTTTGTTTCTAAATAAATTTATTTAATAGCTGAATTCAGTAACTCCATATGCTTTAATATAGTTTTTTTTTGGTTTCAAGGAATTATATTTATGGAAATATAAAGTATTCAACAAGATAATTGAAGACGTGAATGGATGAAGGTGTATGTAGCAAAATTCTGATTTCGAGAAAATTGAGTTCAAAAAACACAAACGAAAACTGCCACTTAAAAATTTTAGAATACGTCGAAAAGTATTAGGTACATTAATCTAAAGGTCAATGTACTTAATACGTCATCCTAAAATATGTAAGTGACATATTAAACTCAATTTTTTGGGTATTTTTTTGCGACAACACTTTCATGTAGGTATTCATGTCTTTAATTATTTTAAAATCGTTTGTATTATATTATTAGTAAAATATATTTTTAACTATAAGTCAAATGGCACCTGAATTCAGCTTCGTGTTCGTACTTACAGCTCTGGGCGGCTCCCGATCTCGGAATAGTTCTAGTCATTTTGAATTCCTGTATTGTATCCATACACTTACGCCTGTATATGGGTAGACAATATAATAATCGATATGAATGTTACAAATATACATTATATAGTTAATACTTATCTATTAAATTTGATGTCTGTTCTATGTGTGGTTTCATTTCACATTCTATAGCGGCGAAGCGGAGTCCCTTTTTTACCCTTTGGATATGGAACTCTAAAAATGTTAGATAGGTACTCTAGGATAATAATAATATTGTTATTATGGTAGAAGAATGAATCATTATCCGCCCGGTAGGTTTTTGGATTTATTCGTAACAAACATGTATAGATGAAATCATTCCCCTTTTTAGTATCATTTTACGACTCATTAGTTGTGATAAAGATTAAATAATGTTCCGTAGAATATTTAAGAACTGATAGCGCATTAATACTTACATACTAATCATAAAACTCGTTTTGCGCCCATGTTTTGTGTCCGAAAATAATTTACGTGAAGTTTCATAGAAAATGCTTATATGTCGTCAGTCAATTATATTATTTTTGCATAGTACCTAATAGTCAATAATATAAATTTATACATCTCGCATGTTGAGCGAAGTCAAGATTCAATCAATAACTGCAGCATAAGTGAATATTTATAATGAGCATGGCCAACCCGAAACTATAAGGAATAGCGAAAAATGCTAAACGAAGTAAACCGTTTGTGATTAATTGTGATAAAAAGTGTTAAGTACAGCGTTACTCAATTTTTTAATTAATCAATTTCCATAGTCAGGAAACTATTGGACTGTTTTTGGATATAATACAACCTGTACCTACCTATTATCATGGACCAATTATACATGTAATTGGTCTATGCTATTATCATATTGGTAACATGACGCATATAAACAGGGTGTAAAAAGAACAGCCACTATAACTTTGAGTTTAATATTATATTACCTTTCTCATTCTGGTATTTTTTAAACTTTATTTTTAGAAAAATATTTAAACAAAGAAATTTTTGCTTTTTTGTTATATTGTTGCGACAAAAAATTATAAATGGGGAAAAATATTTTTTTAAAGTTTTTGGCAATTTTTTTAAAATACAATTCTAGAATGACAAAATGTTCTAAAATCATACGCCAGAGTTATAGTGACTGTTCGTTTTACAAACGGCAAACTGTATAAATCCGTGAGAAGTGTGAACATACTGCAACCCCTATTTTGTCATCCATCCCGAAATATTATTTAGCCTCGTGCCTCCACCTCACGGAGGACGAAACGTGTAGCCGTAAACGTGCACACGTCACGTGAGCGTGACGACACAGAGCCCTGAATTGTTCAGGCTTCTTTTGACACATGGGGTGTTAGTAGAAACTTTTGGCAGCTGCGTATTCGTAACTTTATCGAATGCCGAATGGTCTCAGGGCCCTTATTCAACGCCAACGCTAATAATATTTGCGAAGTTTGAAATAAATGACATAAGGTTCGCTAAATGACAAGCGAATACGTATGTCACTGGCCAATGTTTTCAATTTAATTATCATCCAATTACGAACAGGTATTCGCTTGTCATTTAGCGAACCTTATGTCATTTATTTCAAACTTCGTAAGTAACGATAGCGATGGCATCTTGAATAAGGGCCTAGAAATCAATTTGCATTCGATAATGTTGCGAATACGTAGCTGTCAAGTTAGGTTAGCTGTCTACAGTCTCTGCTACTTAATTTATTTTGGGGATGATGAACTTTACTGTTGCCAGATTACCATGTTTCAGCGGGAGTGGATCGAGCCGAGAGATACCACGGTCTCGCACAAAACCGGAGTGTATCTAATAATGATGCATTGTTTTTGGCCAAGTGAGTGAGAGTATCGATGGAGACCTTTTATCTTCTACTATATGTAGAAAGGTTGTAGGCATCGTGTGTTTCGTAACTCCTAAACAGACGAATCAACCTTGACCTTGGTTTTTTGTTTCAAAGCTGTGTGTTCAATTGTTAGCTCTATATAAAAAATCACCACCAGATAGCTCACTGTTTGACAATTCGTTAATTTAATTACACACGTTTGGTAATTTTTCTCTTTATTGCGTGGTGAATGATCGCATTTAATTTAATATGAAAATCGATATTTTAATTGGGAGCATTTTAGTCGGCCATATTGAGATTTACCTGAAATTAGATTACATTAAATTAAATCAAATCATTTTATTATCTATTTACAAACATTTTTTCGAAACGTAGTGTCTACTAGCCCAACGTGAAGAACTGATATAACAAATTCGCATGGGCATACCAAAAATTTGGCGAATTGCTTATTTCAATTGAAAAAGGTCAAACCTAATACTTAATAACAAAAGTACAATAATTATTATAGTAAAGATAGCCTTCCAGAGTAATACTTAATCTGTGTTCCAGAGGCTACTTTATTCCCAAGATGTGCTATCATTAATTAAATCGGAAAGAATACCCATTCTATATTTAGTTCCAACCACGCAACACAAAATAATTGAAGTTCGACACTCGCTGATATTGAACTTGTTACTCGGCCGTGGCTCGTTAGAGGTCGCAGACAACCCCCCGGGATTATCCGGGGGTGACGTGTGTGTGGGCCAAGTTGTAACTTATAGCGGGGGTTAAAAAGCGTACGAATTTTTTTTAAGAGAAAACATCACGGTTGCACGGCAAATACAATCCTTAAATTTTTATATGGAATATATTTTTGAATGCAAGAAACAGGCGTGATGTTTCCTCTTAACCCCCGAAAATAGAGGGGTGGTAGTTTAAAGTATCTCTGCCCTTAGTCAAGAGGCCATCGCTATTATCACTTGCGAAGTTTGATATCCTGTTTGCTGTAAGTGCCAGTCTTCGCTAACGACTTCATAGAATCACCTATTAGTCGCTTTACATTGAGGATGTTACTCCGTTTCCAATCAATATAATCCTAATGTAAATAAAGCTTAATATGAGCGGCCTGCGGACACAATTCTACCAATTATGTAGATGTCACAAATTCTGCGTTGGCACATTGATTTGGTCGCATTTCAATGATTTTTTTTCATTATATTTCATTGAAGTGGAATTTTTTTTAGTTTACCCACAGACTAGTTGCCATGCAGTTTGGTGGGTACTTATTTTAAATCATATTATGTTTTATGAAAATAAAGATTTTAATAAAAAAAACGAGCTAAAGAGCTTATTTCCACATACACAACTGAAATAGGCCGGTTGATTACGTAAAAATAGCGATTAGCAAAAATCACGCGATGCATTTTTGCTATGACACTAGCGCCAAAAACAATTTACTGGCAATCATAGGAACTATTCATTAAGAGGAAACCACGGTAGAGAGAAATACAAAACAGGTATTATAAAACCTATTGCTGTCTCGCAGTGCCTTAGCTAGCCAGCACTAGCGCGATAGAGACAACTGCAACTTGGACTGAAATTACCTATTAAAAGTACCAGAAATCGACGTTTAGGGGATTCCTGTTTCCTCCTCCAAAACTTAACTGATTTAAATATTTTTTTCTGTATTAGCTAAAAAAAGAATTGAGCTAGGTTCCTATTTTTTGATCTTGTTGTTTATTGTAGTCAAATCTGTTTCCTAGATGTTTAAACATAGCGGAGAGTCTGGCAATTTTTTTAGGTTTTTAAACGTCCATATCTCTTTAAATGATCAATTTATTAAAAAAAGGAAAAAATAGGGACGTACAAACAATATCCATAAATATTCAGGAAAAAAAATTATACTCTAGACTCTAGAGGTATTATCCAGCGAGGAAATTGAAATCCCTAGACCCCTATTTTTGTATGAAAAAAAATTGTAGTGTTTCCTCATAAATGTTACGTCAAACAAAAATTGACGCCAACTTCACTTTTATGAATTTTGAAACTTAAAACTGCTCTCATGTTTAATTTGGTTTTTGGCGCTTATGCCCTATTAACCATCGATAAAGTTCATAAGTAAAAAATTGCGATTGGTTTGCTTTTCCAAGACGTACGTAATAACCCTGTCGCTTATCACTTGCGCTGTGACATCGCGTAACCTTTACCTCGTCAATGTCAAGAGCTTATATTTTATACCCTTATGCCGCTAGAACTTCAATTGATTGGTTTAATACGAAATCGGATACTTTAACGGCCAAATACTGTAAGGAGGTCCTATTCTTCGGCTTTCGCTGTCACTGCTAGGCGAAATGAAAGATGTGATGTGACTTGAGCTTCATTTAGTGTCAGTATTTGGCTGTTAGTGGGAAAAGGAAGAAATATGGCAGACCAATCAGCGCACAGTCCTGAATCGCGCTTTAGAAGTTCTGTTGTTCAGCATCAGGCCTGTGTAAATGGGAGGGTATCCTCACGATGTTTTCCTACAACGTTAATGAAAAGTAGCATCGGTACATGCCACAACCTGGGAATCGAATCTGCACCTATTCGAGTGCTAATCAACGGTCTACCCACTGGGCCGCGGACGATCTATTGTTATTATTAATTATAACAATACAATTTCGACGACCTCCGTAGCGCAGTGGGTGCTCGAGCCTGAGGTCGCGGGTTCGAATCCCGCCGAGGGAACAAAAATGTTTTCAATGATCCTGGGTCATGGATGTGTATTAAATTTGTGTATAATATAATATAATAAAAAATCTTAAATATGTGTATAGTTTTAAATATATTTCCGTTGTCTTCAAGTTCTTCGGATACTTAGCACATGGCTAGATTGACGTGGTGTGAAGCGTATATAGATTTTTTTTAATAATTATTATACGGTCTGAAACAAACTACTGTAAGAAGTAAGGCCGCCCTTTTATACTGTTACTTTATTGAGTTATTGTTGTTTTTCTATGTGTTTCATGTGAGTGTGTAAAAATTTTTCTATTGTATTATACTAAGTATACAATTAAAACATCTAAAAACTTCTTCATTAACTTAATCTGCACGGAAGCCTTTCCTGCCTGACCGCAGACCGAGCACAGCGCCGGCTCGGAAGGGGCTCTTTAGGTCCCAAACTACTCCCTTGGGGGACACCGGGTTTGATGGCGACAGTACATTGCTATATTACTTATTGTGTAATTAATGGAAAGTAATACAGCGTAATTGTATAACTTTCCAAAAATCTTCTAGCTGCTGCACTTAACTTCTTTTGCAAAATAATTCTAGTATGAATTTTGCGATATTGCATCATCAATAATTGATTGTAAGTAGTCAATTGAATTTCCTAGATTTCAACCTATTTGCCGTGAAATTGAGTCACTTTCAAAAAATCTTGTAGCTGTTGCACTTAACTTCTTTAGCAAAAAATATTCCTAGAATGAATTTTGCGATACGTATTGCAAAATCAATTAATTGTATGTACTTAATTGAATTTCCCAGATTTCAACCTATTTACCGTGAAATTGAGTTAATTGCGTAGGCTAATATTGCGACAACCTAATCAATATTTTCAGCAAGCTTAACACGAAATGTTTCTCTATAAGACTTCTAGAATGGAATTCGCCAAGTTTAAAGTTACTTAATCGTAATTGACTTTGACAGAATTTTCGAGAAAGTAAATAATCGACATACTTCTACGAAATCTAAAACTCTGTTCATCCCATGTGAATCGTACTTAGGGTTGTATACAGGTTATAATATTAATGAGTGATAATACTTTAGGGTGTGTATGGGCCCCGTTTAAAGAGTTTAATAAGAAAGTACCAGCTCTGAAAGAGGTACTTTTTTTAAATTATTATATGGGAAATTTTATGACTGACATTTTATATTTTATTTCTCATACAAAAATGAAAGACAAAAGTAAGTCTTTCAGCGCCGGTACTTTCACAGTAAACTCTACATAGTAGACCCTAAAGTATTATCACTTATTTATTTTACACCTGACATAACTTTTTTGTTACAATAAATAAATTATATAAATAAATGATAAATAAACCATTGTAGTGTTTCAATGCAGTATATTGTCAATTTGTCATTTCTGTCCGTTTCAACGGTTAGTGCTAGAAAGATAAAACTTTCCATAGATTGCACGTCGTAAACACACAATTTACCACTTCGACACACCGATAATAAGGATGACCACACATGGTATACTTTTTGTAGTCAGATTTTGACACGGATTGTTCCAACATATAAATATGACCGATTTCGTGATTAACTCTTTATATGACATGTGTATTGCGTGAAGATCGCATTCAGTATGTTCTATTTTTTTTACCTACAAAATATCAGATACAAAAAGTATGGCGTGCCCCTCAACACGTTTTTTGGTGTGGGTATCTCCTGCATACGATGTGGGGATGTTCTTTTCTCCCTCGCATCTACCCCATGTTATGTTACCATTTTTATAAAACCTAAATTATTAAAATACCTATTATAACAATTGCCCTTTAAAAATATATAATATTTTATACCAAAAAGTTTGTTACGACAAAGTTTTTGGTATAAAATATTATACTTTGTCGTAACAAACTTTTTTTAAGTTATTATGTCAGGAGTGAACGGATACCTAAATCAAAAGTTTGACGTAGCAACCTCCATTTTTTGAGTTAGGTATCCGTTTGTAAAATATTAAACGTTAAAGAGCATTTTTTTGTTCAAATATGAAGGCTACTAGACAATAGGCATATAAAGGTGCTTGTTATTCCACCGGTGTTCCGAACTGTTGCGAACATTGTGCGTAACATACAAATTGGCACAGCTGGAATTCTGAAAAAAATGTTGGCTAACAAATGTTCTGAACACTATTTTGGTGGAATCGTATCGTAATAATAACAGCAATGTGCTGATAACGCGTGAGAAATTGACGCAAATAAATCTAGGACAATTTGACCTAGTTTGTTGCTTCAAACTGTGTGATGCATTTTTAAGAAGACTCGACTGGTATTCACAATGGCTAGCTGGTGAATTCAAATCTGTTCAATAAGTGGTGCATAAATAAATTCACACAAGGAACCCTAGAAGCCCAATCATATTTAACTTGCTATAAAGCCCAATCATACGTAAAAATGACGTGTAAAAATAAAACTTAAGTATATTCCTATTTTTTCTGGTTCTGATCAATTTATTTGCATTAGTTATTAAAATATAGTTTTAATTTATAAATAAAATATATTTTATATTAATATACTGTTTATTAGTACAATTACAGTACATTACTTGGACCATAGAAAAAAATCGACAAAAAAATCAAACCTCTAACAAATTTTCCCATAATTATGAAATCTTAAAAAAAAAACCAACTAGTATTAAATGTTTTTATAAAATTAAATCAATTTCTAATAATACCTTATTAGTCTCTTTGAAAAAAAGTCTTTGTATAAAGTCTAGACAGATAGCAACATTATTGTGTTCTCCATATTATATGGCCTTTTCGTATTTGCAACATTGCGCTTTGGTTATCAGCCTTTTTTATATAATCAAAATAAACAGTAGAGTCGTTTCTTTAGTTCACGCTCATTGTCAGTGTTTTCTGAAGATGTTGGTACCATAGTTTTAAAAATATTTGTTATATTATCCCGTAGAGCCCTCCTCAAAGTTGGTGCCTGTAACCGTTTTTGGATCCAAGGCGCCGTCAGATCTATACTTAATTTTTCACGAATTATTTAGGGCTCATTGATTTTTCTTGTTTATTTATGCTTAATGTGACAGTATATAATAAAGGATTTGACAAACGCCATATTCAACATGCCATAAAATACCGTCATCGGCCACCTAAGTTGAAGAAGTTACCTCAATATATTTATGGCCGATGGCCGATAAGCAATATGGATTTTAGATGGCTCTTGTCTGCTTGTATCTTCAAAGAAGTCGACCATCGTGTCCTCATTATCACTCCTGTGAGGAGTGACAGTGAGGACGTCTTATTCAATTGCAAAATCTTATTACACGGAGTCCGAACTCAGCCGAGGGCAATCGTCTTCAATTTTCGAAAATTGACGGTATTTCTTCCAGGTTTAGCCGTTGACGGGACTCCATATTGAAATTTACCTAAAACTATAAATGCTAAATGCAACATTTAATAAACAAATCAATAAACTCAAATAAATCACAACAATAAGAAGTCAGA
Organism: Celastrina argiolus; assembly: GCA_905187575.2. Lineage (NCBI taxonomy): Eukaryota > Metazoa > Arthropoda > Insecta > Lepidoptera > Lycaenidae > Celastrina > Celastrina argiolus. The sequence continues at coordinate 18,023,406 of LR994579.1, forward strand.
AACATTTGCAAAAGTTACACAAAGCCCAATTATACGTCATAATGACGTGCAACCTCGCTATTACAACAAAATGGCGGCACTTACCCAGCAGATGTATATGTCGCAGTCATCTTATTGAATCTGGTTATTTAATTGAATCACTAGGCGGTTATATAATGGCGTCAAACAGCTCGTACAGATAGCAATGTGTTGATATATTTCTTGATTAATTAACTTTAAAGTTCGTTTTATTAGTACTCATGCGGAAATTTCGAAGTTTAAAACTAAAATATTAAATGGCTGTCCTAGTCTCGGATTCTAAAATTTGTTGGTAAAAACAGGATTCAATGAAAGCGCTAGTCATTCAATTAAATAGCGGATTCAATCAGATGACTGCGACATATATATGTCCTGAAAGGTCTTAACGACTCCTGAGTTGGTTCGAGAATTCACCACGATCCGATGGAAACCGAGAAAGATACAGAGATCTTTCGCCGCGGTGTACGTCAAATTTACGTAGATTCTAGGGTTAAGAATTCATAATAGGTAATAGGCAGATAGACTATAATTTAATATGACCTAAGGCATAATAATTTGCCACCGAAGTAACCAGATGCTTGCAATTACTGAAGCTTTCCAAGGTCAAGCTGAGTGCGTCATTGCCTATATGTACTGTCGTAACGCTGAAAATAGTTGGCTAGTAATGGATTAATAACGGCACTTAGCTGATGATATGTCAAGATCGTGCAATTACAGCAGGTAATAACATTCTTCTATGTCGCCGACTTCGTGTTTTTCGATCATTTTGCAAGTTCGCTGACATAATATGACAAATAAGTCAGGGTTCATTTGTTATCAAACGAGAGAACTATATTAATTTAACGATATTAATTAAAGATTAACATTAACGGTTAGCTAAATATTAATTTACATAATATCTGGCGATAGAATGACTGATTATTTAATTTAAGCTTCATGAATAATAATGATGTATTATAAATTCCAATATTTTAATATATTGTAAATTAGTATCTATATTTAGCTTTAAAACTAAATCTATAAAACTTTCAATATCATTAAATTTCAAACTAATTTTTATTTAGATTTTATAGTGTCTACCTATATTTTAACCTATAAGTAAATTAAAATGAAAATTCCGAGAGTAAATGAAGCGCGAGTAATAATTATTCCAGTCGTGATAGAATTAGCAATTTTCCGTGTTCTATATTTTTGATATTAAAGATATTATAAAGTGATATACACGCTGTACCTAAGAATAAATTTCTATAACCGCAGATGGAGAAATCACAATCTATAATTTAGAAGGGTATAATATGATGGGGAATACTCTAGAATTGACTCAATCAAATCGCAGCAATAAGTGTCTAAACTTTAGAGTAGTTAAATTCTTGCTACACGATTGCTAAACTGTCTTCTGCGAACGTGGATATGTACGCAGCTTTACTCGCCGAGGTCAGCACGTGACGCTACCCCCGTCCTGAGTTTCAGTCTTCAGAGCGCGTAGACAGGTGTAGCCCGCCCTACACCTTTACGTAGTACTTAGCTATAACCGTTATAATAACTAACAAGTGGTTCATACCGTAAATAATGGTTAATGGTTATCAACGTTCAATAGTGTTATAATAATTGCAAAAGGTAACATGAATTATTTTATAATGATGATATTTATTATATTTAGCAGAACCGAAAAAGTATTTAAGGCCTACTTGCTAGTATTTATTGCACATGTTTTTTACATTTTATTTCGCTATTTTATTTATTAATCGACTAGCTGAAAAAAGGTACAATAATATTTTCAGCTGTATATTTTTTTGTATGTCCAGTTTTTTTTCACTTGGTTCTATTTTTATGAGCTTTGAGAATCAACAAGCGATGAGCTATAAACTCCTTATAATTGATGTTCTATTAATATTTCAATTTTGTAATTAATTGCAGGTAGTATATTTTATAGTGAGGCCTGAAAGAAACTGCTGTAGTACGACCTCTTTTTTGTACAATTTATCTTTTGCTTTATGGTGTTGCATGAGTTTTTAACCGACTAACGAAAAAAGGAGGAGGTTTCTCAATTCAACCGTATATATGTTTTTTTATGTTTGTTCGCGGATATCTTCGTCGTTTATTAACAGATTTTAAATATTGTTTTTGTATTGTGTGTTTATAATTTATGTACAAATAAATAATTTTCTGTTCTATTCTATAGTATCATTTAAATTACATGTGGAATATACAGGGTCTAAAAAGAACAGTTACTTTAACTTGGCGATATGATTAAACTACCTTTTCTCATTCTAGTAATGTATTTTTTATATTCTTTTAACAATTTTTTAAACTTTTTTGTTATCCTTGTGACTAGGTCAAAGTATGGCGGAGGGTAAACTGTACCCGAACTGCGACTCCAACGTGTGGTTGCGCTCCTGTGAGGAGGAGGTCGCAGAGCCTCTCCAGGGAGACATCACGGGTAAGCTCACCAGCATGCTTACTCCCGACACAATCGAGAATCGGATCAGTTCGGTCTCAACCATGGCCTACCATCCCATACAATCTATATTTAATACAAAATAATTGCAATAGATGTCACTACTATTAACGTTTGTAAATTATAAAATGTAAATATGCCGAATTGAGTACAAATATTGACATTAAAATAAAGATAAACATATTGTTAAGCATTACATCACATTAAGCTAAATTCAACTGCTTAATTAAGAAGAAGATACGAAACGAAATTAGTAATTAGTATTTTCCAATCGAATCGAAGAAAACAAAAATAGCTAGTCGAATTGCCAGCATTAGGATGATACCATTTTCTAGTACTAGGTCGTGTCTCTGTTATAACAGATATCTACTTTGTGATCTCAACGGTTTTTGATATTTTATTTGGTGGATTATTTTGAAACTAATCAGGATGAAGAAAATCGTTATATCGTTACTTTCTGTACACTCAATCATATCAATGGACTGAGAATCAAAATAAACAAACGTCCATTTATTCGGGAGTACGCGGCATGATCGAAACTTAATAAAAATTGAATCAGTTTGGAGAGTAAGGCACCTGATTAAACATTTCAAATACACGGTTAAGTACCGATTTCACCAACGCTCGTTAGTGTTAACGGCTTGTTAAAATGCTGTGCCTTCTTATTCATCGACAGTAAATACGAGAGGGATAACATGATATTTAATGAAGGATTTACGTTGACAAGTGTTGGTGAAATTGGCACTAAGAAGTAAACTAAATTACAATTTGTAAGAAATTGTGAAGCAGTTGCAGAACTGAAGATGATGAATAGCCAAGAACACTCTCGATCACGTCAGTTTTTAAACAAAAAAAAAAGTACGTCAGCTTAGATGAAATGATACCTCAGACATGCCAAACTTCACATTTCACCCTCTGTTTTCGTCGGGTTAATAAATGTCATTAAATATGGTTGCACTATATTGCAATCTATTTGTTTACGTTTAGTTTAAATTTTATGTCTGCTTAACGTTTTTAATAATATTACAAATAATAATGTATTTTAAACCCCGACGCAAAAACGACGGGGTTAATGTGTCTGTGGCATCGTAGCTCCCAAACGGATGATCCGATTTGAATGCGATTTTTTTGTTTGAAAGGTTTAGAGTGTTCTTAGCTATTATTTTTGGTGGAAATCAGTTCAGGTCTTTAAAGTCATCAGGACGTTTGTTAGGTAGGAATGCTACACGCTAAGTCGGGGTTTTTTTTAATTTTAAATTTAGTTTATTTAAGTTGGATTAAATAAAAAACGTCCAATATTACGTTGTAAAATCATTTAAGAGTTACTTGTCCCAAATACAGAGAGCGTGTAATCTTAAATATTTAACTCTAATTTGACTCCGGGATAGGTGCTATCTCTAGGTTATTAATTTATCGTAGACTGGCGAAAGTGCTTAAGGCAAGGAGAAAATTTTACAATGACACAAAGATCTTATTAAAAAAAGTAATCGGTTAAAACTCTAAGTGAATAGTTAAACTAATTTATTGGCATTTAATTACAGCTCTAAATCCTATACTGTATTTACTCTCATAAGTAATTGCTAAAACGACCTTCGAAAATGATAATAGCGTCTTGAATCAGGGTCTCGGCGTATGGCGTACGGCGTAACTCTCTTGGGCCACCTTTAACATGGATTAAAAATATTTGTTTTTATGAAGTATTTTATGATAAATAAGTAATTTCATATCTTTGCAGATTAATACACTTTAACTCTTATGAATATAATAATAAAATGGAAAAAACATATTATAACTTGTATAATGTGGATATTATATAAATATTGTCATTTTAGGCACCATTCCGACATGGCTTCGCGGCAGTTTGCTCCGGAACGGCCCCGGCTCACTCAAAGTCGGCTCTATGCGGTTTGAGCACCTGTTTGACAGCGCAGCTTTACTACACAGGTATAAAATTTGCCCGCTCATAATTAATTAAAAAGGGTACCTCTGGGGTACCGGAACACCATCAATAGCGTCTCCCCATCAACTATCTTTCCTGTAGGTGTCGTAAATGCCAGAGGGAATATATATCCGGAAATTTAAAATTGCACTCGCCAGGAATATATATCCGGAAATTTAAAATTGCGCTTGCCACGAATATATATCCGGAAATTTAAAATTGCGCTTGCCAGGAATATATATCCGGAAATTAAAAATTGCGCACGCCAGGAATATATATCCGGGAATTTAAAATTGCGCTCGCCAGGAATATATATCCGGAAATAGGCATTTAAAATTGCACTCGCCAAATCGCCTGCCAAGCGTAGCGAGTATAGTAAACTACTTACATTGTGAAGCTTATAAAGTATTTTTTTATAAATACTATGTGACTTAACCGATATAAGTTTCTTATTTGAATAAGTATCTATTTAATTAATTGAAGTACTTGTACAGTACAAATTTGTGAGGTATATGTTCTATGGAACTTTCCTAGCACCAAAATATAAGACCTACTGCTAAAGCCTAGTTACCGATAACCATATAATTAACTAATTCATCGTGAGTTAATTATAAGTATAACAAATCGATTGAATATTAATGTACTTACCTACCTAACCTTTATTATAATTATTAAAAACATATTTTATAATTGCAATTCTCTATTTTTATAAGCTATGAACTGTGACATACAATAATATTATAAAGAGGAAAGATTTGCGTGATTACATATTATTTGTTTATTTGTATTCAATAGGACCTGAAACGAATGGACAGATTTTAATGCAATTTGATTGATATATAAACTACACCACGTAGAAAAACAAAAGTTGCTACTTTTCATCGCGGCAAAAATAGAGTTAATTTTTGTTCATTTCCTGACAGAAATCATCTAGACGCAGCGGTGTGATCATGCGCAGAAATATTAAATAAACCTATCCTATAAGATCCCTAATGAAAGAAGGGTTAACAACTAGTATTTACTAATATTTACCCCCAGTTTCCCGAACGCTATTCAAATGAATGATCAACTAACATGACATACAATTCAACAACCCGTATTGAACGCTGATTGGTGGAATATTATCGGACAGAAAGGAACGGACATATATTTTATAATTACATCACGCTCGCTCGCTGATTTAAACTGTATGTTAACTAATCGGTGTCTTTGGAGAATTAACATTATCTGTGGAATTTTAACAAATCTTTCAAGTGCGAGCGTGATGTAATCATATATGTCCGTTCCTTTCTGTCTGATAAATTTAAAATTGCTGTTCCACCAATCAGCGTTCAATATGGGTTGTCGATTTGAATGCCATGTTAGTTGATCATTCATTTGAATAGCGTACGGGAAATCGGGGGTATCTGTTTCTTATTTACATGTTATTCCTACAAATAGTTAAATACTGACCATAATATCTAGATAAGATTTAGGTCCACTTATTCTTATTTATTTATTTATTTAAACATCATGCACATTTTGTACATAGGCGGACATAATGCCTCAAGGCATTTTCTACCAGTCAACCTTTAGGTGATTTAGAGACAAAAATAATCTTATCTAGATATTTCGACTTTTTTCACGGAGGCTGGAATAAAATGACGCCCCGCAGATTCTGTATACACGACGGCACGGTGAGCTACCAGTCGCGGTTCTTGCGCTCGCAGACATACAAGCGCAACCGCGCCGCCAACCGCATCGTCGTCACCGAGTTCGGCACGCAGGCCGTCCCGGACCCCTGCCACACTATATTCGACAGGTAAATAATATAATAATAATAATAAACATAATATACCTTCATAAAAATACATACATACAAACGCAAAAGTCCGTCAGATACCTGTTCCATAGTTCGTCGTTTCATGAACCCTTCGTCTTCATTCACTAATTCACCACAATTATAACTCTTTTTCCATAAAATATGAATCAGGATACTTGGCACACGCCCGTACCTGGATCATTTACCCGGCATAATGCCGAGACTTCTATTTGTTTATAATTATAATAAACATATTTTATTCGACATATTTAGACATCAAACTATATACACTTTAGAGAAACAATAGCAAATAAAAAAATAAGTAAAATTCATATAAAATAAGATTCAAATTAAAAACAGATTCACAATAAGCTAAAACAAATATTGAAGACAATAACAATATTAAAAATTAAAAAGAATGAGTGTACGTGCGGGTCGGAAGGTACGCAAATATAATAATAATAATATCAATGGACGTTTCACACGACAATCTGGCCAAATGTTGTTTTCAAGTTTGGTTAGGACAATGCGGGCCGATCACCTGATTGTGACAAGAAAGATGATCCATGCGTCGAATGGGCATGTATAAAGTCGGACCTGCACCTGTTCTCTCTCCAGTCGTGTCTTTGTGTATTGCGCACACACTTAGGAACTATAAAATAACTCCTGCGTAGCTAGCCTGGTTTCAATAAAATCGGCTACTGACACCGAAATCGGTGAGGGGAGCTATTATTAATCTGGCCCCTTGCTAAGTATCCGAAGAACTTGTGTTAATATATTTAATACTTTAATACTAGTAATACACATATTTAAGACTTTTATTATATTACACAAATTTAATGAACATCCATGACCCAGGAACATTGAAAACTTTTTGTTCCCTCGGGGGGATTCGAACCCGCGACCTCGGTCGAGCACCAATTCGCTACGGAGGTCGTCAAATATATTATTATATCCCAATAATGGGTAATAATAGCCCTTGATTTTGGGGACAGTGGTTGATTTCGTCAAAACGAGGCTACGCAGCAGTTGTGAAGAGTGGTTCGTCTTCTGAAAGAAGCTCTACCCTGTATGTATATTAAGTAGGAATTTAAATGATGGGTCTTCAAAAGGCAAAGGGTACGTCAAGCCGATAGGAATGGAGTCACAGGTCACAGTCAACCCCACGTTACTGGAAAGGTAATTTTTATAGTGCAAATATAAGTATGTAGACAGAAGGACACTCTCCTTCTTTACTCTTATAACCCAGTGCTACGGATAACCGACACGACTGTCGAGAGAACTGGCAAGGGCCAACATTTTTACAGCCAATGTGACGCATGAGGGCGTCCGACAAGCACCCGCGAGGCGTGCTAGTTTCATGACATCCCATAGAGCAGCGCTGCGTTGAGCGGGTTAAATCATCCTTCTAACCAAACTTCAAAACAAGTTGTCCTAAAAACTTGAAGACAGTGGTTTGTCAAACAAAAATCATAGGATTTTACCTATATAAGTTCCCATTTATTTAGGCAAAATATTTTATGTAAAGGAAACTTAGTGAGTTCCCTTTACATTAGATTTTTTTTATACAAATACCACACATTGCGACAGCTCGCCTTACCAGGTAAGACGTAATTAGTTTCATACATGTGTGTGTCACTGTGTACACGACATGGTTTCTAAACCTCCTTCACTTTATTAGGCCTAAACTGTAAACCTGGTAATTATTTAGTAGCGTAAATGGATAAAAATTTCAAGGAAAATATAAAAATTAAGAAACTATCCGTTAACTAAGAGTTAACAGACAGTTATATATTATGTTATGGACCAGGTTATTAATGCGGGCAATATGAATAATATCTATCTCTATCGGGCTAATTTTGAGTTAAATAAGAATTGTTATAAATTTTTTTACTACTCTGCCCAAAAGGTGATGGACAATATTATGTATGTATAATACAAATTAAGTATATATTATTAAGTTGCACTGTCATATTGGAAATATTTCATAATGACCGGGTATTATGTATAACGCTCAATTTATTACTTGGTCCATAACGTATATGTCGCAGTCATCTTATTGAATCTGGTTATTTAATTGAATCGCTAGGCGGTTATATAATGGCGTATATACAGCAATCAGTGTTGACAGCAATCAGTGTTGATATATTTTTTGATTAATTTACTTTAATGTTCGTTTTATTAGTACTCATTCGGAAATTTCGAAGTTTAAAACTAAAATATTAAATGGCTGTCCTAGTCTCGGATTCTAAAATTTGTTGGTAAAAACAGGATTCAATGAAAGCGCTAGTCATTCAATTAAATAGCGGATTCAATCAGATGACTGCGACATATACATGAGATTGAGGATTGAAAGAGATTGTTTCTCGATTTTTTTCAGAGTGTCAGCCATCTTTAATCCCGGCGAGGCGATGTCGGACAATGCGATGATCTCCCTGTATCCCTTCGGCGACGAAATATACGCGTTCACAGAGATTCCTATCATCCATAGGTACTGGGTATTTTATGTTGATTTAGGCTGCGTTTCCACTGACGCGAAGCGGGGCGGAGAGGAGCTTAGCGGTGCCCAAATTGACCAATCACTATTCTCGTGCTGTTTCCGTTGAAGCGGAGCGGAGATTTCGAGCATAGTGATTGGTCAATTCCGGCACCGCAAACTCCTCACCGCCCCGCTCCGCGTCATTGGAAACGCAGCCTTATACTAGTTTCTCTATGACTTTAAAACTGTATGGTTTAATATTATGAAAATAATTAAGAAAATAACATTTAGAATCAGTAGAATGATCTTTATAAAAAATAATAATCCATAATAACAATTAAACAAATTCAACTTGGACGAGTGTCACATAATATTGTACATACGAAACTCAAAGTACGAGTAACTTAAAATAAAATTACATACGATCACAAACGAAGACATCTCTTATACGTATGTACATAGATGATCAGTGTTGCCAGTAACATGCTCCAAAAAAGTACGACTGGCTTTCTGAAAAGGTACGGGTTTTAACTAAAAAGTACGGTTTTGCCAAAACATATGCTATACATAGTCTACCCATAGTAACCCCCTTTTATAGTTTGTATTAAAACACCAAAACCAGTATATTATATAAGGTACGGTCCACACTGAGGTACGGCAGTGGTACGGTTATGTGATAAAAAGTACGCAAAACCGTATTTTGGGTACGTTCTGGTTACGCTCTAGATGATGTACTTGTTTCTGGTCATGTGTCACATCTAACATTCATTTCCAGGATAGACCCGGTGACACTGGACACCCTGGAGCGAAGGAACCTGACGGAGAGCGTCGCTCTCATCAACCACACATCACACCCACACGTCATGAGCAACGGCAAGTGTGAAAAGAATGGAATTCTATATTCCTTAAAGGGCATCCCTTTAAATGCATCCCTGCAAATAGTTGTTACCTTGTTTGTTGTTAATGAATATGAAAAAAAAAACTGCCGAGTTGAGAATCTCCACCTTTTTTTGGAAGTCGGTTAAATAATCATTGTAAACGGCAATGTTTGATTGGTTTATGTATATATAGGTAGGCACACACAGGAAAAACTGAGATCAAGATGTTTAAAATGAAAACTGCGGAAAATTTACTTCTCGAATTACAGGTTTTATACTTCTGTCTTTGTATTAATTCAGCAGCCGCAAGATGGCTTTCGATGGCGAAGACGTTTCTTGGAATAAAATTTCTAAATAAGAAGAAACTTACCCAATATAGGGTAGCGCTAAAACATAGGCTCTTTATTTATTTTCCTCCGACTGTTTAACACGTTCACAGAGACTGTGTCTGTACTTTTTATTACTGCGATTCAGGGCGTTTTAAACCTTGCCCGAAACCAGACGTTGTGGCGGTTCGAGGCTAATTATTTATTCAGCGCGGCACAAGGTCCAAGAAACCTGGTATTATAGTAGATATACCAAATAAAGTAGTGAATTGTACATCTCAAATGCTATCTTTTTCCTACACTGATCCAGACATAAATTACACTTCTCACGACAGAAAAGTTTAATGCTTTAGTGACGAGACATGGCCAGGGTTTTTAAGGCTCTGTTTCGCATTGAACGTGTTAAAGAAGCTCACTAAATTTTTTCCAGTTGTTTGTATATTAATAAATCTGATTGACTGATGTATTATCACACAGCCTAAACCCTCAGGGTCAGAAAATTATACTTTACACATATTCCTCATATCATGTGGAACCTATGTAGCGTATATAAAGGTTTTTCAAAATCGGCGCGAAATCTATTTCACGTGGACGAAGCCACGGGTTTCGCTCTTTATGTAAGTTTGGTGACATTTCAGGTGATGTGTACAACGTTGGTATGTCGATCTGGCGCGGGAGACTCCGCCATGTCGTCGTCAAGTTCCCCTTTAGTGAAAAAGGTAAGTCACGCACGTACCTTTTTTTTTATTGCGCAGGGGAAATCTTTACTAAGATTCCTGGTTAGGATACGTGGGATTTCTACAACTCTCCCAACACAATGCCCTGTCAGAGGTCTTCGACTGACCACACACATTGTGAACAGAGCACGCACGTACCTAAATAATTTTAAACAAAAAAAAACCGACTTCAAAAGGTAAACTAAAAGGCAAAAAATAAATTTACTTCGCACAAAGTAATACTTATTTTCACTAAGGTAAATAAATGTATTCTATTATTTTGAAGTCGGTGCAAAGTCCAGCGTTCTTTCATAATTTGTTTTCATTTAGTATTAGTTTGTAAGCCAGTACTTTGGTAGGTACATAATATATATGTAGTTACATTGATAGTTGTATATTTTTTTCTGATTCTTTTATCTGAGATTGCCTACATATATTTAGTAATTTCATATTGCAGTAAGGTTGTTGAAGTACTTACTTGGCACCGACTTCAAAATTATAGAATAAATTTATTTACTTAAGTGAAAATAAGTATTACTTTGTGCGAAGTAAATTTATTTTTTGCTTTTTAGTTTACCTTTTGAAGTCGGTTTTTTTTGTTTAAAATTATTTAATTTTAAGATTTTTAGTTATGGGTAGACTGAGTAGGAATATTTACCGCCAGAGCAGCGCAAAAATTATATATGTTACCGGCCAAACCCGATTTAAGGACAAACTAGTTTTGCCTAGGCTCAACTAGTTCTTCCTATATGTTATAGGATTAACCAGTATAGCCTAGTCCAAATTACTAAAGTATTACATGTTATAGTATGATTGTCTGTATTACCATAAATAATTTAGACATTATTGCTTCTATTAAAAAAAATATATATTTTATTATTTGTTAAATATGGTATGATTGTTTCATTTAGGGTGTGTTTCACCAAGCAATGTTAAAGTTATTCTTTCGTTAAATATCATGCTGTTCCTCTCGTAATACCTATCAATGAATGAGAAGGCATGGTAATTTAACAAGCCGTTATCACTAACATGCGTTGGTGAAATCGGGATTTAGTAGCTAGTTTGATTGATCGTTTTATTACTTAACGATGATTCATTATAGTTTAATAAAAAATATTATTTTTCCAATTACGGAGTATTTTATTTAGTTTATCAATTTATTTTGACTTTCTTGATAAACTTTAATGTTTAGACTAGACCATACCAGTTTATCCTAAGTACTACACTAGGTATAATTGTAATCAGTATGTTCCATTGTTCACCTTTAGGCTTTTGGGTGATTGTTATTAGTTTGTACGTTGAAGACTAGTCGTTAAAGCTCAACTTTCTATAAATGGAAACAGGTACTAGGCCTGCACGCACCGTGTCTAAAGTGCCTTAATATTAATAAACATATTTTTTAAAAAGAGAAATAGATATTATGATATAAGCGCTCAATCTCTCTTTTTATATATTATTCTATGTATGTATGCGTTATCTTTTATTTGTAGCAAGTAGTGTGAATTGTGTTTGTGTGCCGTTGTGAGATTGCAAACTTACAACGGGGCCACGGAAGACGGCGTCATGGCTCGCAGTGGTCGAAGCCTGAGTGGCTTCCCTTTAAACGCATGGCGATTGGCGTGGGCATTGCATAGCCTTAATTGTTTGTGTTGTAAAACTTTAACATTCTGCTTTTTTAATATGAATTGTTATACGTGTGAGTTAGTGTTTCTTGTTAACCTTTTGCTGTGTTATGTCCCTTTATGTGTTTAATAAAGATATATTTTTTCCAACTTCTATTACTATTTTAATTTAACATTAAATAGTTTACATGTTTTGAATGATTCCAGGCGACATGTTCTCGACGGCTCACATCGTCGGCGGCATAAAGCCCCGCTGGCCGCTACACCCAGCCTACATGCACACATTCGGTACAGCTTATAATATACGAGTACATTAAAATTGAAGACATGAATGTATGAATTATATGTCTCAAAAAATTTATTCCCAGAAAATTAAGTGTAAAAACTGTCACTTAAACATTTTAGGATATCTAGTAACGTAATAAGTACTTTGATTCTAGAGACGGATATTAAGATTAATGTACTTGATCTACGTTACGACGTTTTCTAAAATGTTTTAGTGACAGTTTAAACTCAATTTTTCCGAAATCACAATTTTGCTACATAATTATCACCTTCATCCATTCATGTCTTTAATTGTTACTTCTTCCTACAATCATCAAATGGGCACAGAAATTTCTTCATCTTTTTGATGTTAAATAATAAACCCTAAGTTAGCCCCATTTATTTATACATTATCGTCAATAATAATATCACAGTAAGACGGCAACGGCGTACTGCCGAAATGTCAGCTAGATATGGGTATAAAAGAAGAAGAAGGATATTTTATTTTACTAATTTACCGCGGAGATTTGAATTTAGAATTGTGGGAGTTGGAATTTGGTAGGTATTAAAGAATTTATAGAGCTCCGCGCGCTATTTTAAGGTTTCTCTTGTAAATAATTTATAATTTTAATTCTATAAAACATTCTTGTTTCATGTTATACGAGTATTTTTGTTGCTTTTGTTTTTTTTTTTAATATTTTGTTTGTTTTTATTTGTAAATATATAGTTTACGATTAGATTCGCGAGTGTTCATTCTATAATCCTTGTAGAACAATAATATTAAGCACTACAATAAATTAATTATAATATAAAAGAAGTTTACCTTGATGCGAATGTGGCGCCATCTTATTAGATGCAAATTTGATTGATTCTTTGTCATGCACGCATGCGACACTTCTTATCTATATTCTACATGTGTATTTTCAAGGTATAACGGAGAACTTCTTCGTGATCGTGGAGCAGCCGCTGTCGGTGTCCATCATGGGCGTGGTGAAGAACCAGATCGTCAACAAACCATTGTCCTCAAGTCTCCAATGGTATCATGGACATAAGGTATGTAGGAAGTAAGGAAAGTTTGGTATACATTTCAGGTGATGTGTACAACGTTGGTATGTCGATCTGTTGTTGTTGTTGTTTGATGTTAAAAGGAAGGATCTGATTGTTTAATTGCATTGATGGGCTTCCAAACTACCGGATTTTAAATAAATTTGGTACAGATATACAGTAGATCAAGGGGAATAACATAGGCTACTTTTTATTGCCGCAAAATGTACGATCCCCGGATTTTCTTTTGCGCGGACTTAGTCACGACCTACGTATATCTAGTATCTAGTATTTCATAAATTAATATGTGGTGCCAATCCTAATTCGAAATGTGGAAGGACGTTTGTGACTTTTTTAAAGAATTTTGACAAAATACCGAATTCTAGAATTATGCGAACGGAGTAGGTAGTGTGAAATATGACATATAATTTAATGTTCATAATATGGAAGATTGTGGGCAGAAATCTATTATATTTATTACTTCAAATCAATCAATATTTGTCACAACTTACTTTTTTTAACTGGCATAAGAAAAAAAAATTAAACGATAATATGAATAATCTCTCTTTCTCTATGTTTTCAGACACACATAGTTCTGATCAGTAGGACGAGCGGTCAAGAGGTGAAGAGGTACCAGACAGACACACTCTTCTTCCTGCACATAATTAACTGTTTCGAGCGAGACGGAAGACTGGTGGTGGACCTCTGCGCTTATAAGGACGCGAAAGTTCTAGACGCTATGTACATTGCTGCGATAGAAGTAAGCACCTCATTTTATAACACGCTTTTATATGCTTGGGTTGTATCTATGTATGTATGTAACATATTGATTGACCACAATTTTCACCAATTTCAACAAGTCTGATTAATTAGAAATTAATAACAATGTAAATAAGCTATTTTTAGTTAGATTTAATTTAAACTTCTTATGAATTATCTAATGCATCCGTAGTCTAGTAGTTCAGGGCTGCGCTCTCCCGCAGGTCGTGGGTTCGATTCCCGCTTTGGAATAACAAAAAATTTTGTTTTCAAGTTAGGTTAGGACAAAGCAGGCTGATCACCTAATTGTCTGACAAGAAAGATGATCCATGCATCGGATGGGCATGTAAAAAGTCGGTCCTGCACCTGATCTCCCGCCAGTCGTGTCGGTTATCCGTCCCAATGGGCTACGAGAGTAAAGGAAGAGAGACTGCTTCTGTGCATACACTTGGGCACTATAAAATAACTCCTGCGTAGCTGGCCTGGTTTCAATGAAACCGGCCACTGTCACCGAAATCGGTGTGGGAAGGCATTATTATTATTCATCTATAGAGTGTAGACAATGCAACATTGTAAGAACGGTAAAGTGAAATGAAAATATACTTTAATGCACACTGAGAAGACACTGAGAAACACATATACTTAGTGTAACTTCTGATTGTGCAATAAAGTATATTTTCATTTCATTTCAATTTACAAAAATCCATTCTGACATCCACATCGTGTTATTAAGAGGCGATAGCGATTTCAAATTAAACTTATTCACTTCACGTTTCATCGTCGAACTCTTACAGCGAATTGCGTTTAATTTAAAATCCCTATTTTAAAAATGCAGCACCACGTTTCGTTTCGGTGTTCAGGTAACACTGAACGTAGTAAATTTAACTAGCTGTGCCCGCGACTTCGTTCGCGTGGTTATCGCGATTATCTTTTGATTGCTCACGTTGGTTTTTGTTATTATGATTATTAAAAAGGAATAATTCTTTCATACATATTTTTTGAGTAACTCAAACCGTTTATGCAGCGCATGCAACGAAAGTCCTCAAATGTGAATAATTTTCCCCGTTTTTGCAACATTTCTCACTGACGCTTCGCTCCTATTGGTCGCAGCGTAATGTTATATAGCCTAAAGCCTTCCTCTATAATGGACAATCCAACAAAAAAATATTTTTTCAAATTGGACCAGTAGTCTCATCTCAGGAGATTAGTCCGTTTAAACGAAGAAACAAACTCTTCCGCTTTATAATATTTAAAAATAGCCAGTCAAATTGCCAGTATTAGGGTGATTTTCTAGTAATAGGCCGTGTCTCTGGTATATAACTACTTTGTGGTATAGTATCTATAATATAATATTAGTATAGATTTAACCCGCGTTTCGCTGAAAACTGACGCTACGAGGCATAATAAAATAACCTCATCGAATACTCGCATGTTTCAGACAATGCAGAGTAATGCGGAATATGCAGACTGGTTCCGCGGGAGGCCGATACGGCTGGACGTGGCTCTGGAGGCACCGACGATGACCATGATCCAGCCTAGGCAACTGACGGATGTTGGCTGCGAGACTCCGCGGATACACTACGAGAGGTTCAATGGTGTGTATGACCAGGGGCCGTATTATGATCTTTTACAATACCAGCCTGGTTCCAGGCAATTCAATAATACGGTCTTAAACTGCCTTGTTCTTTTTCATATTTCAACGACATGTTATTCTAAATCGATCCACCCTAGTTTGGTTGTCTGAAAGTGACATTCAGAAGCAAGTCAAGTGTCACGTGTCCGGTAACTAGCTGTCATCATGCAGTTATTATGTGATCATAATACGATAATTCCAGGCAGCCATGTTGTATGGCGTAAACTGGCTGGAATTAAGAGCTTGTAATAGGCCCCCTGAAGGCCGGTGTGATGTGGGTGGTAAAATCCTTAAACTTCTTGCAATACTACGAATGGGCCGTTAGCTGCGGTTTTGTTTTGCCAAGCTCTGTGGAAGATTCTGGAAACTTTCATGGCACTGTAACCCTGGTAATTAATAGAGCAGTAAGTATTAGTCAGAAAAGGCGGTTTTCGATAAAATTGCACTTAAAGAAAAATCTTTTAGAGCCATTTTCTCGAAATCACCTATTCTGACTTACTGCTCTATTAATTACCAGGGCAGAATTATACACCACTGTCAACCATGACTATATACGTACGAGTATAGCTACGATACAGCGAATTAACCATGGATTTTCACGGCGAAAAAACGTATAACGCCTAAGCGCGGAGAGTTCCGTGGAATTTCTCTCAAAATCTCAAAAAAATTACTTTCTACTGTGGTTTTTTCGGTGTCGGGGTTATGCTCCATTACCGAGGGAACTTTCAAATCTCACTACGGTGAGAAGGTCACTGGGTTGAGTGATTTCTGCACTCTGTCTGGGTTCCAACCCCTCTGGTTGGGGACTTATAGGGCCAGGAGTTGCACTTTATATGTATAGTAACGAAACTTCTCAGACACATTTATTCATATACGAGTATGGACTATGGAGTAACATTATTATTGTTTTCATTTTCAGGACTGCCTTACAAATACTTTTACGCGATAAGTTCGGACGTTGATGCTGAAAATCCTGGAGCGGTATGAGACATGTGTACCTACTTAAAATTAAAATTACCATCACAAAATAGAGCCGAGAGGAACAAGAAGCTCTTTCTTGATACAATATGTCGAATCACATAAACGATATGATATTTATTTTTATTATATTAAATCTTCATTATATTTATCTTCATTATATTTATCAGAGATAAATAACATAATTATAATTTTCATCAATACCTATTATTTAGCTTTAATAATATAACCGACGTATTAAAGCGAGCTTGGCGTACATTGGTTTACAGCTAAAACGTGACGGCGTACGATTAAAAATTTAACTTTATTTAATTCACAAGAACATTAAACGTTTTAATGCAGTAGAGTCGGCGACGACGTAGATCGAAATTAAAACACTTTGAATGAAAGTTCAATTTTGAATCGTTATCGGTGTAATCTTACCCTAACGCTGAGCTGCGGTTTTGTCTGTCCCGTTCTAACATTCATTGGATATAGCTCGTTTATAGAGGTTTAGTGATATCGGAGATATTTATGTACAGATAATATTAAGTTACTTTTTAGTTTTAAGGTATGGTTACAAAAATCAAACACATACATATTATATACTAGCTGACCCCTGCCCACTTCGTTGAGCATACAAACAGTTTGTGATGAAATTCGATTAAAAAAAAACAAAAACCCGAACCCAGAAACTGCATCCCGAAACCCAAGACGCGGAACCCGCAACGCGGCACTTTCAACACGAAACCCCACAACCCTGAACCCTCATCGCGGAACACATAACGTAGAACTTGGCAACTCGCACCGTGGAACCCTAAACCATTACGCGGAACCACCGCGGAACTTACATCTAGAGTACTTATTACTACCTAGAGTTATTCTTCATCTAGGCCAAACGGGAACATTTGACGTAACGTAAACGTATGTCAACGAATAATAATTACAATTACATGAAAAGCTTAATAGCGCTAATACAGTTCACATTCGATAACGTCACTATGGCGGAGCTTTGAAAGGTTATTGCTTGACCTATTGGTATTAAGTATTCCTTGTTTAATTTTTAACTGTGATGTTTTTGTAAGTTTTTCTTACAGGCATTATAGGCTTTTCTGGATATGACAGAATTTCGTTAAAATTTATTTTTAATCATTATTGCACAGCTTCTATCGCGGGCCTTGAGCGTGGAGACCGAATCCAGAAACGCTTAATGACTTTTAATGACTTTTTTGTAATGATATTTCAAAAAAGTCATTAAAAGTTCTGCTATTCGCTTTCGCTTGTCTCTTTAGTTTAGCAAATCGCCTCTAGGTGGCATTGGTTGTATCGGATAAGTTGATAAAAATGCTTTACCGCTGCAGTTCCCGAGTTCCCACACCTCTTTTTATTTTCTTTATCGATTTGGAACACACAATATTAATCCAAATAGTTTAAGCTTATATAAATACGGTATCTATAGCATTTCATAATTTTTATTTTCCATTTGTAAATGATATTGTTACCATGACAACCGTTTCATATAGACTGGCAACGACGCAAAAGATCGAATCCAGGTTCAAAATAAATTTAAGACTATGTTAACAATCAATGTAATTTGTGTAGATGATATTACGTTTTTTATTTATTATTTATTTACATATCTTGCAGATAATAAAAGTAGACACTGCCAGCGGTGAGACCGTCAAGTGGTGGGACACTGACTGCTACCCCAGCGAGCCGATATTCATCCCGCGACCCGACGCCAAGGTCAGTTTCCTTTTGTGTGGCCACCGGTGCTGCTTCGCCACTATTGATGCTTGTTGTCCTTCAGAGCCCTAGCTAGTTCAATAGATAGGGATTCTGATGAGGATCATCAACAGGTAAGTGGACTAAACAGGAGGAAGACAGGAGTGGAGCTATGGGAGCCCCACGCCACACCAGCGTTACAGAAGCGAATGTTTGTAAGTGTGTATGTTTGTTACTTCCTCAAGCGAGTTTCACTTAAAAACTCAAGAGAGAATTCTGAATTTAGTACCACCCGACACGACAGAAACCACTTTTTCCATTGGAGGAAACAGATTGATGATCGGTCGCCTTAAGATCGCCATAAAATCAAACATCACACTGGCCTTCGACATTGCAAATTTAATGAAAAATGTCAGCATATGGGTAAGCCTTCTTTACTGCAGACAGCAGAATATAACGACGATCTGACGACTGATTTAGTTAGGAGTTGAGGACAAATTTTAGCACCGTGAAATACCCCATAATACGAGGACTGGGAAATCGTAGCGTGTCTAATACAAAATAGATTGAAACCGATTGATGCGATGTAAACTCAAGGCCAAGTTGTACACAGATAGACAGACACGGTGGAGGACTTTGTTTTATAATAATACTAGCTGTTCCCGCGACCCCGTTCGCGTGGTTTTTGAGTGACATAAGCCGTTTATGCAGCGCACGCAATAAAAGTCCCCAAATGTAATTCATTTTCCCCGTTTTTGCAACATTTCTCACTAACGCTTAGCTCCATTTGGTCGGAGCGTAATGATAAATAGCCCAAAGCCTTCCTCTATAAATGGACTATCGAACAAAAAAAATATTATTCAAATCGGACTAGTAGTTCCTGAGATTAGCGCGTACAAACAAACAAACAAACTCTTCCGCTTTATAATATTAGTATAGATATGTAAGGATGTATAAAGTATTATGTAGTGTTATAATTTAAAAAAACATCAGGAGGAGGACGACGGTGTGGTAGTGAGCGCGCTGGTGTTCGGGCGTGACGAGCGACGCGTCGCCATGGTGGTGCTCGACGCGCGCTCGCTGGCGGAGCTGGGCCGCGCCTGCTTCATCACCCCCTCTGCAGCCCCCAAGTGCCTGCACGGCTGGTTCTTACCCGAGAACCATTAGCTTTGGAATATGTCTACTGTCAAGAAAAGATAGTAACCAGAGTCTTTAGTGAATTACGACGGCAACATTTTTCGCAATCATTGCTTTATTGCGAAAAATGTTAATAATTAAAAATAATCGGCCAAGTGCGAGTTGGACTCGCGAACCAATTTCCGCATCTTCTCCCCTCGTCTGTGGCGCCCGCTCTAGGAGCGCTGTCAAAAAAACGCCTATCTGTGGAGCCCGCTCCTGGAGTCGGCTGCGCGATACTAAAATAGATTTCTACACAGTTGACGGCTTTTTGTGTTTTTCTTTGCCACAGATGTGCCAATTTTTAAAAAAATATCCATTAAAAATGTCCATTAAAAACTTGCTTTAATCTATGGAACCTGTTAGTATGAAATACGAGCCGTATGAAAATGACGTCGCTCATTGTTGTTTTTTTACACCAACCGTCTTTTAGAAAATTGTTAAAATATATTTGTTTTGTGCTGTGAATTGTGTTTTGTGCTATTAATTGGATAGGTAAGTAATAAACAAACAATATTTCATGCATTATAATGTGTATTTGAAAAATATTTTGCACAAAAATTGATATTTCATCAAACATGATTTGAAATTTTTTCGTATTAACTAGTGTTTTTTTCATCGTTTGATCTAATAAACAAAACAGTTTTAACGCTTCAACTTTCGTTTGTGTATAAGATTATTAACCATAATAAACAATGAGTAACATTCCCGGCCACTCGACAATGGAGTTCTCGGAATTGAAGTGTAAACAAGACCCTTTTTGATGATGAAATATTTTATATATTTTTTAATTCAACGACTTTAATACCAAAAAATGGGGAAAAAATAGTTTTACCTAATTTCAAATTGGAATAAGTTATACATTACAAGGCCAAACTAAACCAATCTATAAGTATTATATATGTAAGCTTGTTTCATAGCGATTTTAACGACATAATGTTTATATATAATCTAAATAAGCTCATAAACAAAATATTTGAAATATTTGTAATTTGATCCTCGCGCGGATGACGTAATTCGAGACCACCCAGAAGTACCTCCACAGACCACGGTTTTTTGAAAAATGACAAATCACAGACGAGGGGACGACGGGAGAGAACATGTATGTTGTAAGGGAATTGCCTTAAATAACTTATTCTGATTTAGTATTTATAGTCAGGGTTCCCCCATACATTGTTTTCACTTGATTAGAATCAAGCTAATTTTTCTTGAGTAGCTTCATTTTGATGAGTCGAGTCGCCCAAGAATTTCTTGGACGGAACTCTCGATTGTGGTAGCTAACAGAGTTAGCAAGGATAAAGAAAAATGCTCAACTTTCGAGCGTAGGACCGGGATAACGTACCACGCAATTTGTAGGACAATTATTTATTTTAACTAAGTAATAAAAACAAAATCAGCTGGTTACTAATAATTTAAGATGACCTTGTTATCGATACAAGTTGGCAAGAGGGAACTCTTAGATCAAACCATAGATTTTGTAGGACAAATATTTTTTCGGATAATTTAGATCATTATCTTGACATTTATCAAAAAAAGAAATAGATATTTTGGAATCACCAATTCCACAAACTTTATTTTTCCTATCTCTGTTAGCTACCACATACAAGAGTTCCGTCCAAGAAATTCTTGGGCGACTCATCCAAATGAAGGTAGTCACGAAAAAATTGCTTGATACTAATCAAGTGAAAACCATGGGGGAACCCTGAATATTATTGTTATACGAGTCATAATGGCATCAGAAAGACATTTTCGAAAATTTAAAATGTTTGACTATCGTGCTTCATGAGTTATGGCCTGGCGATAAACTCACATACAGACAGATAGACAATGAAATCTTAATAATATCCTGATTTAACGTTTCAACACGGAACCCTACTATGTCACATCCAGACCCATTAAGGTCACCATACACCACACATTCTATCGTCCAATGGCGAAAAACGATAGAACTGACCGCGGTTTGGCATGACAGTTGGTGTAGAATGTACATTTATTTTTACTATGGACAAACTGATTGGATCAAGGCTACAGCTACATGCCGATTCGAGGATGGGTAGTAACGTATAAGGCTACCGTTATACATCACATTTTTGTGTGATTAGTTAAGTTAGGAAAATATACAACTAGCGAAAAAGGTCTCCAGTAATGGGTAGAGCCATTTTTGATTGTAAGTATTGACTATTGAATGAGGAAGATTTTTATCAAATAATATTTACATTATCTACCTAAGACTGCGTGCGCGATAGGCTGAAGATTGGAGTAGGTAGTTTAATTTTTTTTCTCAATACTGGTCGTATAATAACTCCCAAAAATATAAAATAATGTTCATTATATTTACCTGAGGATTATCGTTTTATAATTAGATATATATACTTTAATATTGCTTAAAACAATATTCATGGTACACTATTTTTTTAACGTGTGTATATTTATTTAGTGACGCGAGATAGAAAATTACTTCTGTATTTTAAGTGAGGCAACAGGCAACAAATTTTTTTAAAACGAATTTTATACGATTTCTACACTTCGGTCAGCACGGTATCCCGAAGGTCCACGGTAGCGAAGCGTTAGTGCTCTATTCAATTAAAATATTAGAGAGGAGCTGAGGCGAGAGAAATTCAAATTACGAGTTCAATCTTATTTTTATCCACTTTTTACAAGCAACGACTATATAGTAATCAATAAAAATTTAAAACTTGAAAAAGTAAAAAAAAAATTTTAAAATAAACATGAAGTTTAACGTAAAGACCTAAAGAGACAAAAGCTACGCTACACACCCTTTCTCACCACACAAAGTTCTAGGTTCTGGAGATATATAAAGCCTTAAATTTACCGATATGGTATTCCATATAGGTACTCATGTTTATACATATTTATGTAGCATATACCGATCTAACTGTAGTGTACCTAAAGTTATTACTAAATATATTATTTTTAGTAATAAATTTAACTTTAATAATTATAACCTAGGTGTAATATGTCGAGGCACAATATTATAAAAAATATACTAAATGTTATACTTATTATATCTACTACTGTTTATTAAGTGTGAATAAATGTTGCCTAATACGTGTCAAAGATATTTTATTTTCCAATCTAAAACCTACTTAATAATAATAATATCTGTGGACTTTTTACACCACGTTAATCTGGCCCCGTACTAAGTATCCGAAACACATGTGTTACGGATACATATTCAATACTTATATATACTGTACACATATTTGAGATTTTTATTATATTAATACACACATTTAATTCACATCTATGATCCAGGAACACAGAAAACTTTTGTTCCTTCGAAAGGATTCGAAACCGTGACCTCCAGCTCAAGCACCGACGTTATCGACCACTGCGCTGCAGAGGTCTATTTGTTGTCTATATTTTTATCTGTTTATCTACTAAACGTTGTGCGCGATATGCGTCCTTACTTTACCAGATCTAACTTCACTTACTCTACATTTAAGTCAAAACGTGATGCTTGGCCGTTTTATTTCACACACGATGAATGAAATCTTCGTTACGGTAGTAAAAAGGCCAAGTACCTATTACGTTTTTACTGAAATCTAGAGAATATGAAGTTAGGTCTGGTAATATAAGGGCGCATAGATCAAGAATCTTGGCTCTACATGAGATCTGACCACTTTTTCATAGATTTTGATTAATGCATCATCATCACATCCACCAAGTATCGCCTCCGTGGTCTAGTGATTCAGAGCTTCGCTCTCGACCCGGAGGTCGTGGGTTCATTCCCGCGTTGGAACAACAAATAATGTTGTTTTCAAGTTTGGTTAGGACAATTCAGGCTGATCACCTGATTGTCTGACAAGATAGATGATCCACGCGTCGGATGGGCATGTAAAAAGTCGGTCCTGCGCCTGATCTCTCGCTAGTCGTGTCGGTTTACCGTCCCACTGGGTTATGAGAGTAAAAGGAAGAGAGAGTGCTTCTGTGTATTGCGCACATACTTGGGCACTATAAAATAACTCCTGCGTAGCTGGCCTGGTTTCAATGAAATCGGCTACCGACATCGAAATCGGTGAGGGGAGCTATTATTATCACATCCACCCAATATTTTAGGAGTCGTATTGGCATACTCTAACATTAAGTAAAATTTACATGCAAAACTTATAGATTTTATCAGCACAGGTAGTTCACCCGACTTTTTCATTTCAAACGCCATTGTAGTTGTTAGAAAAATGTGCAATTTTTTACACAGCGATATCCCTAATAACGATTCGAGGAAGACTGATGAAGTAATTATTATAATTGTACTGAAAATTAGCCAACTCTGAGCGTCAATGTAGTTATTATTCTAAGTAATAAGAAGACATTACAATAATTTAAATATTTTATGTTACTATAAAATTAACATAGAATATTATATCAGGACTTAGCACCCATTTAGATTTCCCTTTTTTTTTATTTGAACTTGGCTCTCAATTCACATTTATGTTTGTGTTATTTATCAGAAAATCGTTAAAGCTTGACGCATCTACATGCTTGCTTTATCAAGACCTGCCCATTTCCACAACGAGTCATAGGAAAAGTATTAACTTTTGACTCGATAACATAATGCAATATCTTCCGTTATCTGTAAATTAGCGGTATCGCGGATAACACACTTCTATTACACAGGTGAACGGTAATTTCAGTTGTACACTGTTCTGCTAGCAGCTCTTGTACTAGCAGCAACATATCTAAGATGGCCGCCGACGAGTTGTACCCTCACGCCGATATGACGGTTTATTTGAGGACATGCGAAGAGGAGATCTTAGAACCTATTACGGGGGAATTGACAGGTAATTTTAATCTTTAACCCCAAATGTTTTGCACATATGTTTAGGGTTTCGTACCCAAAGAGTAAAAAAATGAGACTATAAACTAATACTACTACTACTTTATTTATACGGGCCTAAGACTCCGCTGTCCGTCCGTTGCCGCTATAATACCAAATACTAAAACCAAAATAAAATAAAAGTGGGGCATCCCATTTAACAAACGTATTTATTTTCCATTTCGAACGAAACAATTCGTGCGCAACTCGCACTGGGCCAGTTTATTCTTTGATTTCTCATAGATATTTCATAGTGTACATCAATAAATCTTAACTATTTTTTATTTCTAAGAAATAATACATCTATTATTTTTTATTTAAGATTCTATCAGCCGAATACTGAACCGATTTAATTAAGTGGCTATCAAGTCACATGTTGTTTTTATCATTCCGCCAAGTATTGAATATTGACAGTGACAACATGTAAATAAGAATTTTTATTCATATTCATCCATCAGCGATTCTGTATTCGGTCGTTTTCTTTATATCTTAATACTATTTGTTCATTACTAACTAGCTGACCCTTGCCCACTTCGTTCGCAACGTGGGAACCCGGAACCCGCAACACGGGAACGCGGAACCCGCAACGCGGGAACCCGGAACCCGCAACCCGAAACCCGCAACGCGAGAACCCGGAACCCGCAACGCGGGAACCCGGAACCCGCAACGCGGGAACGCGGAACCCGCAACGCGGGAACGCCCAACCCGCAACTCGGAACCCGCAGCATGGGAACCCGCAACGCGGAACCCGGAACCCGCAAGACGGGAACCCGGAACCCGCAACGCGGAACCTGCAACGCGGAATCCGCAACGCGGGAACCCGGAACCCGCAACGCGGAACCCGCAGCATGGGAACCCGGAACCCGCAACGTGGAACCCAGAACCCGCAACACGGCAACTCGGAACCCGCAACGCGGAACCCGCAACGTTCACGGAAACGCTATCGAATGGAATAAATAGTATCCTATGTCCGTCTACTTGCTCTAAGCTACTTCTTCACCAATTTTCAGCCATATCGATGAAGCCGTTCTTGAGTTATTTAAATAATTTAACTAACACGACTTACTTTTATACATATAGATGTATAGATTACTCCTACTAACATAAGCTAACGCCCGGTGAATGCTCCCGTCACAGTCGGTCCGGCCGATTCGGTGACCATTAGTTAGATGACGATGATGGTGATGATGATGATGAAAAGTAGCCTAAATTAATCCTTATAACTTTAGCTATCTACCAGTGAAAGTCTCGTTAAAATCGGTCCAGCCGTTCCAGAGAATATAGCCGGAGCAAAGAGACATGCCGACAGACAGACAGACATTTTTTTTTTAAATTGCATTTTCGTTTTCAGTAAATATCGTTTAATGCATATGCATTTAGAAAAACGATGCTAATTGAAAGTTACAAACTGACACTTCAATTTTATTTATTTGTAGGTATAGATGTAAAGATTTGGAACACCGTCCCGATGCGTCTATAGGGCTGTGGAAACCCACTGACGCGGAGGAGCTTAGCGGTGCCCAAGCAAAGTGAGAGGGAAATTTCGAGCATAGTAATTGGTCAATTCGGGTACCGCAAGCTCCCGTCCGCCTCGCTCCGCATCAGTGGAAACGCAGCCTAACGTCTATAACGTCTATAACGTCATGGTAACAACGTTGTTTACAAATGGAAAACAAAAATTATGAAATCCTATAAATACCGTATTTATATCAGCTTAAACTATTTGGATTCATATTTTTGTTAATCCAAATAGTTTTATTAATCCAAATAGTTTAAGCTGATATAAAAACGGTATTTAAGTATAGCATTTCATAATTTTTATTTTCCATTTGTAAACAATGTTGTTACCATGACACCCGTGTCATATAGACTGGCAACGACGCGAATCGATTGAGCCCAGGTTCAAACCCCGCGTGACCAACACGTATATTTTCTTCTTTTTTCTAATTTTCCTCTTATTTTTTTCAAAATTTTCTTTCATAATAACCTTTTCATGACAATAACGAACATACCGTAAAAAAAATTTTTCGAAATTGGTCAAGCCGTTGTCGAAGCGCACACGATGTAAGAAATTTTGAAGGTCGTTTTTTTACACTTTGGGCTACATTTTTGGGGTTTTAGTAAGGAACCCTACTTTTTTTTAACATATAATATAGCCTATGTTCAGCGCTAGGAATGTAGCTTTCCAACGGTGAAAGAATATTTCATATTGGTTCAGTGGTTTCAGAGCCTATTCCATTCAAACAAACAAACAATCAAATGTACCTCTTTATAATATTAGTATACCTCTTTATAATATTAGTATAGATGAATCATAAATTATTTGTTTATTATTTTATTTTGATTAATCTTACTACGACTGCACAGGCTGACATACTCTACATAAGTTGCTAGTTATCACCGAAATTATTTTAGAATTAAAATATTTATCGACGCATGTGAGAGTATTGTAATATGCTCATTCTTTTGAAGATTGTGGGTAACCTACATACTTTTACTCTATTCCATAATGGGTACTGAGGCAAAATTTGTCAGGATCCGCTAGTTTTACTATAGCATTTTGTCCTAATAAAGAAGTTCACACATATCCCGTGCCTGTTGAGGGACGAGAAAGGGGTTCATACAACATTCAGAGGGATTATAATTATATATGTATATGATCACTACAAAATGTTGTCAGACCGACCGACTAGCCCCTACTTGGCATAACATGTATCTCACAACTTTTTACGGTAGAAGAACTAGTAGCGAGACTTGTCACTTTTTACAAGTTATGTTTTTGATGGGGATCTCAGTTCTTTAAGTAGAATATTTACTGAAACGCGTGTTTTCGTTGAAAAATAGACAGAAATTCCAAAATTTTTAGGTTTTCCCTTTATTTATACAATAAACGCTACTTGTATTCCCAATTTTCTTCTTCTATGTCTGCTATATAAGCCTTTTGATGATCGGTCAGTGAGTGAGTGAGTGAGTCAGTGACAAAATTAAGAAGTTTGACATGTGATAATTCTTAAACGTCTGTTTCAAATTGAATGAAATTTGAAATATACCGTGTTTACAATACAATTCTCACTTAGTAACTAAAAATGCAGGCTTCTAGTTTAACCCACAACAAAGTAATTGGGGTTTGAGAATGGCCTGAATTGCTTCGAGAAAAGATGGTACGGCCGTGCTCAACTTAGCGGGGGCACTGCCGTGCCGCCAGATTTAATTTTCCTTAAAAAAATTAAAATGTTTATTACTTCCTTATAATATTGCAGATAAGGTTTTCCACTTACGTATTAAATTTCTAAAACATATTTTTATCTTATCAGAATATACCAAATACATTTCCAATCGCGTTTACTAACATAATTTATGTAAAATTTTATATGCTCTGTTTACCCAACAACAAGAAGCCAAAAAAATGCTTATTATATTATTTATAATTTGATTTTCTTTTTATTTATTTATTAAAGCAATAAAAATAGCTTTTTATTTATTTATTAAAGCACACCAATACTGAAATAAAATTATTAAGATACGCAATTTCGATCTCACGTGTGTGCGAAATTATAGGCGTACACATCATTACAAGTAGAGTGACAAACTTAGATTTGTATCTATTTTATTTTATATTACAAATTATGATGTAGGTATGTACGGAAGATACAATTGATGACGACCACTGACTGATTTAACATTAATTCTTATGTTTACTTTATGGGAAGAACTAAGAAATAACATAAAGCTCCTACATATAAGGAATGTCCTCCGAACATGCACCAGGCTGATTTTATACTTATGTATATTGTTAATAAATATATCCTTTTCATTACTATTAAATTATAAGAGTTGAAATACCTACCATGTAGCTACACTGTAGAAGCTGCATTAGCTTTCTTGTAACTTCGAAATGGGCGTAATCTAAAGACTACACGATTTTTAATTATTACGAAGTTATTATATCTCACTGTTTCTGAATGTGTAACAAATATCAAAAAACATTTCCACCCCTTTAACTCCTATGAGCCAGGATCGACAGCTGTAACGAACCACGAAAACCCATTAATATGATCTCACGGGTGCCCGAGGGATAAACTTAACCTGTCTTGGAACCCACAACGAAAAAAATCAAAAAAAAATAGCTACGATCACCGATTTCGGTGTCGGTAGCCGATTTAATTGAAACCAGGCCAGCTACGCAGGAGTTATTTTATAGTGCCCAAGTGTGTGCACAATACACAAAGACACTCTCTCTTCATTTTACTCTCATATAACCCAGTGGGACGGAAAACCGACACGACTGGCGAGAGAACAGGCGCAGTACCGACTTTTTACCCATCCGACTCATGGATCATCTTTCTTGTCAGACAATCCGGAGATCGGCCTGCATTGTCCTAACCAAACTTGAAAACAATATTTTTTGTTGTTCCAACGCGGGAATTGAACTCACGACCTCCGGGTCAAGAGCGAGGCTCAGAACCACTAGACCACGGAGGCGGTTTAGAACAGACAGACAGACAGAAAGAGACATAAAAAAATGGAGGAGTAGAAAGTTTCCAGTTTCCCTCCCTAAGCAAAGCAGGCGACAGCACAAAATTGTAATGACCAAAAATGCAAATTGTCTAGCGAGCATTGGTATTTTTAACGACGTGGTCCGTTTGTGTAGAGTCCATGTCGTAAGAGAAGTCTCTAGATCCGGCGTATATGCTAATATTAACTGAACATAAGCCGTTAATAAAAACACCTAATTATTCAACTATAGAGTTGAATACTGACCTCCACTATATTATCTAGATTATCTATTCTATTAAGCTTTATTTTTAACACAAGTATAATTTTAGGAACAATTCCACCCTGGTTGAGCGGCACTCTGGTACGCAATGGTTCCGGAGCCAATCAGATCGGAACGGATCGCTACGGCCATGTCTTCGATGGAGCATCACTTTTACACAGGTCAAATTAGACAAGTAGGCTTATAACGGATGTAAAAAGAGCAGTCACAATAACTTTAAAATATGATTATACTACCTTTTCTCATTCTAGTAATGTATTTTTTTATTTTATAACAATTAAAAAAAAAATCGTTATTCTTGCGACAAAAACATAGTATTTTTAAAAGCTTTTGACAAAAAAAAAAATACATTTCCAAAATGAAGAAAGGTATCTCAAAGTTATAGTTACTGTTCTTTTTACACCCAGTATTTTCCGAGTGAAGTATCCACTCTTTAAATACTGTATTGTCTGGGATTGGCGGTTTGAAATGCCGTATGGGTGTCCAGTACATAGTCAGCCTAGCCTGAGGAATGACAGGACAATACGTCTGGAGCCAACTAAGAGCGGCTATCCTCACAAAGTTTTTCTTCACCGCTAGATTAGTGATTAGGTAATCCAAAAGTCATTAATAAACTAATATAATAAGTTACTGGATTGCGTTGAGTTGAATTTTCGTAAAATCCGTAATAAGAATGTTAGTAAAGCGTTTTCGTGGGATAGACTTTGAGCTTAGTTCTTGACTCCCGCGTCTGTAGAACAAATAATAGCTCCCCTCACCGATTTCGGAGTCGGTAGCCGATTTCATTGAAACCAGGCCAGCTACGCAGAAGCTATTTTATAGTGCCCAAGTGTGTGCGCAATACACACAGACACTCTCTCTTCCTTTTACTCTCATAACCCAGTGGGACGGTTAACCGACACGACTGGCGAGAGAAAGGGCGCAGGACCGACTTTTTACATGCCCATCCGACGCATGGATCATCTTTCTTGGCAGACCATCAGGTGATCAGCCTGCATTGCCTGAGTGTAGAACAAGTAACAACATAGTTGGTAGAACAAATCATAATAATGAAAAATTGTCTTTTATCATGACAAACCTCGACTCTTTGTAATATCCAGTTAGGCGTTATAAATTGTTTTCACTTAATTTTCTTCCAATCAGGTTCCTTATTCGCGACGGCCACGTGACGTACAATTGTCGGTTTCTGAACTCCCAGACGTACCGCCGCAACAAGGTGGCGCAGCGCATCGTCATCTCCGAGTTCGGCACCAAGGCCGTGCCTGACCCCTGCCACACTTTATTTGACAGGTAAAAAATGTTGATACAGAAAAATATAAGTTACGTAGTTTTCACGACATTGTCTCGGCGAAGATGCATTATCTCCCTGGTCGGCGTCGGCTAAAAATAACTATATTATAGTAAAATATTTGCAGATTCTCGTCGTATTTCAACCCCTTCACCCGGATATCCGACAACGCCGCGGTGTCGGTGTACCCCTTCGGGGACCAAATGTATGCGCTCACTGAGACGCCATCGGCTTGCATACACAGGTCAGTACAACTATAGTTCGTCCCTGATAAATTTAACCTAAAGGTAAACAAACCGAAAACATCAAAATTTTCACATATTAACTTATTGTGCACACTTATCAGGATATATTAAGGATCACTACTACTATCCAACATATTTCATAACAATTAAACAATAATTAACATAGTAAAAAATCAAATGAAAAACCTTCACAGTAAAAATACGCTTTTTTGACACTTCCGAGTAGAGTATACAAAGTATAAGGATTCATGTAGCCAACAATCATTGCATTAATATTGGCCAGTTGGCATCACTGACTAATCTATGGTTGTGTAGTACATAGAAATAGATTATACAGCTAATATGCTTTAGATATTAATCTGAGGTGTAATAGACGGCTTTGTTTACGTTTGGGTTAAATTTATGTTGGACGTATTATACAAAATTTAGCTGTCAGTTACTATATGTATGAAAGAGTCCCAACTATCCTCATAAACTTTAACATTTATATAACAACTCCCGACTAAATTTAAAAAATATATTTTCAGCTCTAATTTTGTGACAGACTTTTGTTCAACATTTTTTGCTTTTCCACTAGTAATGTGCGAGGAATGTGTTTTTCAGAAACAAATATAATAACTAGCTTTGCTGAGGGGGGCTAAGCAAATAAACATATATTTTATTATATTTGTATTTATTAATAATATTATTGTATTTATTGTTAGTATTATTTTACTAAGTGTTATAATCTTTATGTATTATATTTTATATGTTATAATTAATTTATTATTTTACTATTTATTAATTAATGTAATTTATTAATTTTCTGTTTACATGTTTTTGTCTGTACAAGTAATGCATCTACTTATTTTTATTTCTAAATCACCTAAAGGTTGACTGGTAGATAATGCCTTAAGGCATTAAGTCCGCCTATGTACAAATGTGCATGTTGCTTAAATAAATAAATAAACTTATTGTAACGTTTATTTGCTCTTTACTGGTGAAAAACTGCTTAAGGCTGGGTTTCCACTGATGCGGGGCGGGGCGGAGAGGAGCTTAGCGGTGCCCGAATTGACCAATCACTATGCTCGTGCTGTTTCCGTTGAAACCCGGCCTTAAGCAAGCACAACTTTCGCACTATACTAATTATAAAGTTTCTTTCTTTAGGATCGACACAGAGACGTTGGAGACCCTGGAGCACAAGGACATCTCCCCGACCGTGCTGGTGCACCACACCGCGCACCCCCACGTCATGCCCAATGGTACACACCCAACAATACTACACTGACAACCTTTTCTAGGAACATAATTTTGATGCTGAACCTGGGCCCTGATTCCATGCAATCACTACGCAATACTAATGCAAAACGAATTGGCATTTAGCGAAGCGTATGTCACATTCCATACATTTTGTTTTCGAACTTCGTAAGCGATAAATATCGTGGGCGATATAAAGGCGATAGGGCGTGAATCAGGGCCCAGTATACCTACTCATGAATAAAATTGTCGTTGCATTAGAATTTGTTAGTTCAGACAGAAAGTTGGTTTGAAATTGAGTGTCGATATTTATCTAAATGAAATTAGGATTGAGCACGCTACTCTTGATTTTATTTGAGTTTGGATTCATTAATTATTATCGGAATAATTATTTCATAGCATTAGCTCATGCAGAACTCTTTTATAATTGTTTTGTAAACTCGAATGTGGCCACGTACGCAGCTTACTTCACGTCATGCGAAACAATCCGACAGCAATACCAATTCGCATCTAATATCATTAGGATTTATTTGAAGAGTAGCACATCAGGAATCGGATGCGTCTTGGATCGGCATTGTAGTTAGTTTCAAGAGTAAGCCATCTGGGGCTTTGAGGGCAATGAGTTACCGAATTTGTATGCCAAATTCTAGTTATCTTCTTTACGATGAGAAGTAATAAAAACTCGCACTAAGGACACATAATAACGGATGCGACGTGTCATAAAGTTTGGGGCAATATTTTGTTTATCTTGTTATCTGATAAAGTATCTTAAGTAGGTTAAAGTACATAAACCTAATCAATGTTTTTGTCACAGGTTATTTTTGGCTAATCATATAATATAACTTCTATGACGTGTGTATTTTTAAGCAACCTCAGGATGTTGTTCTTTTTGCTAACACTGACCATAAAGAACATTAATTGTAACTACATTATAAAAGTATTATATCTGCTTTTTAGTTGTTGAAGTCGGTTTTTTAAACGTAGTTTATTTTTTACCCTTTAGTGTCTCTTAGTCATAGTAAAAGATAAATTCGTTTGGTAGCAACAATGCTACGATGCTATAGATAGACACCATATTTATAATTTTCACCTCTTTTTTTTTTCTCGAGTCAATTATAAATGCGAAAAAGAAAAACTCCTAAATTAGCCGTAATGTAACTACATATACATAAATCTCTGAAAATTGGTGAAATATGTTCATAAAATAAAACTACAGGGCCAAATAATGTAAATTTTTAATGAGACTAAATGGCAGCTATTTTGCGTTGAATAAAAAAATTACCACGCAAATCGAATCATTAACCTCAGAGTAATCAGTATACATACATTTAAAAAACGCATGCTGAATTGAGATCATTTTTCAAAATAATAACTGGAACCGAAAAAAAATATGTTACATACCCGTATACATTTATGCATGGCATACATATGTAATAGAGTTTTGTATTATAGTTAAAACGCCGTAGTGGTCTGGTGGTTTGTAGCTCGGCTCTGAACGCCGGAGGTGGGTTCGGTTACCGCGTTGGAGCAGCATTAATTTGATTTTGCATTTTAGTTAGAATAATCCCAGCTGATTGTCGGGACCACTAAGTTTATCCTGCCCGTAATTTCTCGCCAGTCGTATCTGCCCACTGGGTTACAAGAGTTAAATAAGAGAGAGTGGTTTTGTGTATTGCGCAGACACTTATGCACTATAAGAACAACTCAACTGCTGCGTTCTTATCACTGCAATCTCTGCTAGAGCTAATAATATTATTACGTAATTACTTATCGAATATATAATAATTAAATGATTAATATAGGTATATAATCGCATTATAATCACTATAATCTACACTATAATCTTCTATACATATAATAAATCTGCAGAGGAGTCGTGTCTGTACATTGAAGATATTTGAGAAAAAATATTATACCTTTATTTACGCAATAGTACACAAAACAATGATTTTTGAAATTTTTGTCTGTTTGTCTGTTTATCTGTTTGTCTGTCGGTTTGTGCACGCTAATCTCACAAATGGCTTATCCGATTTAGATGTACTTTTCAGTAATATATTGCGGCAAGCTTCACTTAACATTTAGTGTTTGTTTCATGTAAATCGGTTTATAAATAAAAAAGTTATAACAATTTAAAAACATCATGTCGTACTTGCTGGACATTTGTAGGAAGCGCGCCGGCCCGGGAGCCGCGCGCTGCTTCTAGTTTTATTCGCAGCGAACGTACCGGTGGAGAATGGCATTCGACAAAAATGAATTTCATTTATTTATATTATTTAGGGTTTCTAAATACAACAATTATTTTTGTATAGGCGTAGAATAGTTTTTTCTTGACTTTCTTTATCACGAAAGTTTTTTGTGTAAAATCAGTTAGTACTTTTACTGTAAAGTCCTTTGTGATAAGTACTGTATGTACATATTTGTTAGCGTAGGTAGTAAGTAATAATAATATAAATAAATAAAAACTGGCCAAGTGCGAGTTGGACTTGCGGACTGAGAGCTCCATACAAACCTGTTTGACATAGAAACATTTGTTTGATTTGATTACAGCTTGAAGATATTAGAGACCTGAGTATTTATAATATAAGTTTCAAATTTAATACCTCAAAACATTCATTACAAATACGGTAGTAAGCTCAAAAAAAAAACTGTTTTCGCAATTTCTCCTTTGTCAGCACTAAATTAAAACGTTGTTGCTTGATTATCTTTAAAGATTCTGAGTTCCCGGGAAGTACCCTTAAGGTTTTAATTCCCTTGCAAGTGTGGAAAATGACAAAATTTAGCGACATAAACGGCTGTATCTTTTGGTTATGGTGGCTAACAAGTCTGATTTTTTCACAGCTTCAAGGGACAGTTATAGACCCTGAGTATTTGATATGATTTTTAGCTTGATACCTACACGTGTTTCTGAGATAAAGGGTTTTGACATACATACAGACAGATGAACCACGAAGTTAAATCGTATTCTAGATTAACGAGAAAAATTGGCCGGGTTTATACGGTGTATCCGAATATTATTACCCGAATGACTTCTCTACTATATCTACATGTTGTTCGGGGCCTTTTTTTGCTAAGCTCCGAAAGGATGGCAATATACCTAATACACCCCACATACCAAGCGATTTGCCGGGCATGTCACTAACTGGCTCGGGATCAACATTGGCAAGTACCTATTAGCGAAAGTCCTCAGCTGTTGCGCCATTTGTTTGTAGTCATGATGGTGTTCTGTGTACTTTTTGATGCTGAGCAGTTATGTCTGACTATTCAAGATATAGTTACATCTATTGGGAGCAATGCTATGTCTTCGTATGACATGTCCGAGCCATTATTTGACGCTAAACTATTATTATTACTTCATCGGCCTACTTCTTTTAAAACAGATTTATTATTTAACACTGCCCTAAATAAATAGGGTCAGCTAGTAATGAATACAGGTGGGATTATGATTTGTTACGTACTAATAAGTTACTCATATTTAATTTTATTTCCAGGAGACCTATACAATGTTGGGTTTTACTTCCTGAAGGGATTGCTGAAGCACATAGTCGTCAAGTTTCCTCATTCGAAAGAGGGTATGTTCATACGTGATGAAGTCTAGTTTTAATTATAATATATATGTTAGTCTGTAAGGTATTTATGATATGGGCTTATAAATATAATAAAAGTATTAATATTACTTTTATTATATTTTAAAAGTAATATTATTTTATTTTATAATTTTTTTATTATTATACAGGGTGTTTTGGGTATGAGTGTAGGCATTTTGCAGGATCGGTCTAAGCGATCATTTTCTAGTATGGGAACTATAGACCGATATTTATTTTAAATACACATCGAAATGTATGAAACTCACTAAGATTTGTTTTATGATCTTTTTCTTTTCAACACAATTGTAAGACTTAATTCATCGTGTGTTATGTGTTCATATCGACAAATAATAAAAAAACTGTATTTAATATGAAACTGTGTCTATTTTTTAGCTTGATAACCCAAAAAGTGTAAAGTATTTTAAAAAAAAAGTAGTTTTTTGGTCTTAACTTAAAAACTAAAGGATATCGGACTATAGTTCCCATACTAGAAAATGATCGCATAGACCGACCCTATCCATCTGCAAAATGCCTACACTCATCCCCAAAACACCATGTATATTTAACGTCGTACGTTGGTATATTTACAATTTATAAAAATCTTTGAGAGTAGTCGCGGAAAGTTCAAATTATATCACCAACAATTTCAAGACAAAAGCCTTAGCCTAAAGCTTAATAAAGCAAAAAATAAAAAAATCTCTAAGAGTTTATTTTGTTTATTAATTAATTTAGGGCCGATTTTTCAATCTAAGGAATAAATATGTGACTTTGGCAGATTTAGTATGGAACAAATGTCAACGTCACATGTTTATTCAACAGGTAAAAGTTATCTAACGATTGAAAAATCAGCCCTTAGTAATTTAACACTCCATAAGCTAACAAAACTCTTTACATGACATCAATTTCATATAATAAACAGAAAAAAGTAATCCTTTTATTGTCAAGTAGTAAGTTAACTGATAATTATGAATTATTGATAAGAACATCCGCTCAGATCACGTCAGCTTTCAAACAAAAAACAACAGTATTTTTTTTTATTAATTCATCCGTCTAGGAGCTACAATGCCTGAAACGGACAGACAGACCGACAGACACAGGTACACATACACACACAGAGATACACAATTAAGACACAACTAATAACATAACATTTTTAACCAGCGAAAAAAACGAAAGGGCCATTATTGTCGCTGGTTAAAAATGGTGTTTGATTACTTTTGATGAACACAAATATTACCGGATTTCTTTTACAATTTTCAGAAGATATGTTCAGTTCTGCTCACATCGTCTGCACGATGAAACCTCGTTGGATTCTAAATCCGTCGTACATGCACTCCTTTGGTAAGCAGTAATGTTAGCAAAATTGTGAAAGTTTCCTCTCTACCACGCAGTGCCCCGATTTTCGTACCTATAACTTCGATTCGAATGTCGTCGTTCGAACGTCTGTCCCACTCGAGCACGCATGATTATACGCACGAGCGAGTGGAATAGACTGAGAATCGAGGCCCAGGTTACAAAACAAAACGCACGTTTCACTCTAGACTAGAGTATATAGTTGAAATTTAAATGTGTTGTACCTTGCTAGGTACAACCAAGGATATTGCTATATCCCGCGAATAAATTATAAGCACAACCTGCAAGTAAATGAGTTAGTGTACGCATAGGCATGCGTTTGATGCACCCATTCTTTTCCATACTGCTTATGAGTACACTTGCAAGCAAAAAGTGTAAACGTGCAAGCAATAACGTTTACAAGATCGTGTAAAGCCTCTCACCACCATGCAGGTAGCAAAACTCGACGCGCGTTTCGCTCCGACACTGGAGCATTTAGGATTTACGCTCTGCGAACAATGTTTCTTTAGTCCAATATCTTAACGAACATTGTACGCAGAGTCTGCACCCTGAGGATTTAAATTTATTTTAAACATTAAAATAAATCATCAATGTTTTCCATTAGTAAATATGAAATAATAATTGATTAAAAAAACTAAAAAAAACATTAATTGCATTAGTAGTTGATACGTATGCAAAATTTCAATTAATTCCGACATCTAGAAATTGCTGAAAATTGTGCTCCAAGACTTTCATAGATACAGGTGGCCAGGAAAGTGACGTAAATTTTTTTTTGATAGCTTATGTCCAGGGGTATCCGAACCACCCCCATTTATGTTCCGCGACAGGTATGTTCCAACATATACATCGCAAGCTTATAAAAGCGTGTCATAGACGCGTCACGAACTCACGACGCTTCGACTCTACATATGTGATCCTTATGGGTTATATGTGTAATGTGTATACGGCTTTAATTTTACTACACCTTCTATGTCAGATATAGAAAATTTACATAAACTTCACAATTTCAGGTATAACGGAGAACTACTTCGTGATAGTCGAGCAACCGATGTCACTGTCACTGCTGAACTCGGTCATGATGTACATCAACAACGACGCCTACTCCACGCTCATCAACACCTTCCCCGATGAAGATGTGAGTAACATGACCATTATGAACACCTACGAACTCTTAATAATATTTCTACCTAAATTTAACTCGAAAACCTTCCAAAGCACAACAAACACTTGAAAATCAACCTAAAATGTTATTTTCTTCTGAGTTCTGACTTTCAAATAGCTTGTCAATATATGAGTTGATTAGCAGAAGTAAATTTAAAAAAGTAATAAAACCCCTAAAATATTGTGCCCCAAAACCCTAATTACAGGTTTCGCTCATTGCGCATCTAAGCTAATATCCATACAAAGCGTTACGAGTATCTGCTATTTATTATTTGATATATTATACAAAAGAGAAGCTGACAAGTGCGATGTTTGATTTTTAAACTCCCAGGACCTATCTGTATTGTAGATCTGTAGCAAGGCTCTACGCCGTAGCATAAGACTACGGCGTAGAGCCTTGCAAACATTTTTAGGTCATGGTTTGTATGTGTATAGTATAGTAAAGTAAAGTAATATGTACATTGTTTTACAAACCTATAATCTTCATATACTTATCACGGATCCAGATTGACGTAGCGTCGAAGTTATGTAGATATTAGGCATATTATAAATATCGGAATGTTAAAAATCCGATCTTAATTTACTGGTTCTGTCGACGAATGTATGTAAATCGACTGCAATTTAACACACAATTATTGATTTATAAATTGTCATTTTAGACGCATATAGTACTGATACACAGAGAGACGGGTGTAGAGAAGAGGTATCGAACCGATACTCTGTTCTACATGCACGTGATCAACTGCTACGAGGTGGATGACCGGGTGGTGGTGGACCTCTGCTCGTACAAGGACGGGAAAATCATTGACGCCATGTTCGTGGAGGCGATAGAGGTAGGACCGATGTGCACAATGTACCTAGTACTAATACACAGACAAACGGGCGTGGAGAAGGCACATCACCAACTGCCGGCTAGTGGTGGACCTCAGCTCCTACAGGGACGGTAAACTGATTGGCGCCATATTCGTGGAGGCGAAGAGGTAGGACCGGTGTGCAAATAGATCTGATACACAGAGAGATGGGCGTGGAGAAGGCACATCACTAACTGCTGGCTATTGGTGGACGCCAGCTCCTACAGGGACGGGAAACTCTCTGATGCCATGTTCACGGAGGCGATAAAGGTAGGGGCATACTCGTAATGTGCACATAGTACTGATTCACAAAGAGACAGGCGTGGGGAAGAGAAATCGGACTGACACGCTGTTCTACATGCACATCATCATCTGCTACGAGGCAGGCGGCCGGCTTGTTGTGGACCTCTACTTCAACAGGGACGGGAAACTCACTGATGACATGTTCGAGGAGGCGATAGAGTTAGGTGCCTAATTTGCACATAGTACAGATACATCGAGTGACAGGCGTGGGGAAGAAAACCGGACTGACACGCTGTTCCACATGCACTTCACCAACTGTCTGGTGGTGGTGGACCTCTGCTCCTACAGGGACGAGAAACTCTTTGACGCCATGTTCATGGGAGCGATAGAGGTAAAGGCACGATGTGCACATAGTACTGATACACAGAGAGACAGGCGTGGAGAACAAATACAGAAGTGACACGCTGTTCTACATGCATGTCATCATCTGCTATGGCCTATGAGGCGGACGGCCAGCTGAAGGTGGACCTCTGCTTCTACAGCAACCGGACACTCATTGAACGTCTGTTAAGCTAGAAAGGTCAAGTCGGCAGAATCACTCGTTTTATATCTCAACATTTAGTGCTCATTTAGTGCTAATTAAATGCTGATAACAGACATTTAGTGCTCTTCATTTAGAGCACTAAATTATTAGCTCATTTGCCTCACGCTGCTCACTGTATTATAGCGCGGTCACGAATCGTACACTGCTAGCTTAATATAAAGCTAGCAGAATGCTCATTTCTGATGCAACTATCTCAGCACCAAATATCTGTTATCAGCGCTTAAGCAGCACTAAATGAGCACTAAATGATTAGCTCATGTGCCTTTCGCTGCAACTGTATTATAGCGCGGTGACGAATGGTATTCTGCTAGCTTAATGAAAAGTTAGCAGTGTTCTATTTTTTGGCCTACCTAACAGAGCACTAAATGTCTGTTATCAGCATTTAATTAGCACTAAATGAGCACTAAATGTTGAGATATTAAACGAGTGATTCTGCTGACTTGACCTTTCTAGCTTAACAGACGTCACTCATTGACGCTTTATTTGTGGAAGCGAGTTGGGGACACGGTGAGTTGACATGGACATACTCATTTCCCTGAAAATCTCACAGAAAACGTAAGAAATCACCTTAAAACGGCCTAGTGCGCATTTTTTTCTTTAATAAATCCTCAGTGCAATTGCAATAAAAATAGCTCAGTTAATATGTATAATTTATAAAATCTGAACCCCTCCTCAAAAAGCATATGTATTGACCTTCTTACGCCGGATTTCTGTTTTTTTTCTCCTTGAGGCCTTAGTGTCGATCCCGCTATAACTGAATGTTACAGACGATGCAGCACAATGCCGAGTACGCGGCGTGGATTCGCAGCCGGCCCGTGCGCCTGGAGGTAGACCTGTCAGCGCCAGATTTGAGCAGCGCCACGGTGCGGACCATAGCCGACGTCGGCTGCGAGCTGCCCCGCATCAACTATGAACGATGCAATGGTAATATCTTAGTACACTCATGATAATGGCAGATATTGGCCAGCACAAGTATAATTAATTGAATACATGGATGAAGGTGATATGTAGCAAAACTATGATTTTGAGAAAATTGAGTTCAAACTGTCACTTAAACATATTAGAATACGTCTTGAACAGTTAACTATTAAATACATTAATCTAAAAATCCCTATCTAGAATCAATGTACTTAATACGTTCTACATGCTCTACGGCACGTTCTACGGCAAGAGAACTTCCCAGTATCTAATATCTCATTTAATTAACAACATGCCCGCTGACGTAAAAGATAAAATAACTAAAATAAACATAAAGAATAAACTTAAAATTTACTTTTTAGATAATATCAACTAACAATGTCATGTCCCAAGATAGGATATTAATAGGTCAGTGAAACCTACATACATACATTTACAAACATTTATTTATTGTTTAAACTAATCAATTATTATTATTAATAATACAAATAACTCTTTAAAAATAACATAAATAAACTAAAAACTATTTTAGGTAAAATATTATTATATAAACTATAAACTAAACAAGTAATAAAAAAAAGACTATAATATGTAAAAGAACTATATCGCAATCGTTTAAACTTAAAGTTTCTCTTTCTAAACGCAATATTATATTTTTCAACATTTAACTTATTATAATTAGTCAGGAGCATCCTATATTCATTACACAAACCGGTTACAATCGCATGGCGCCTGAGCATAAACATAATAATATGTACGAGGTACAGACTGAGCGAGTGCAGTTGCTCTGTGGTCGTGCGCACTATCAAGACGTACGTACATATTATGGTTTATTGTAAGGAAACGTAGGTATCTTTAAGTATGTATGTACCATTATTATTATATTCCTCTTTTATTCGGCCATTGAAAATAAGAGAACTCATATTGCCTACACAACTCTGTGAAGGGTTAGAGGCAGTTAATGCTAGATTATGTAAAAAAATCTAAATAAATAAATAAAAAACATATCCTAAAATCTTTAAGCGACTGTTCAAACTCAATTTTCTGGGTAATATTTTTTTGCGAAATATCACCTTCATCGTATCATGT
Source organism: Celastrina argiolus (assembly GCA_905187575.2). NCBI lineage: Eukaryota > Metazoa > Arthropoda > Insecta > Lepidoptera > Lycaenidae > Celastrina > Celastrina argiolus. The sequence continues at coordinate 18,065,387 of LR994579.1, forward strand.
CTTCAATTATGCCTTCACTTATTATTAGCTGAGGAGTTCGTTTGGTTGGACGCACTAATCTACCAATCCAATTTGGAGAATGATTTCAGTATCGTGTTTTAAAGTTTATGAATCAGCTTTAAGACGTCCTCCCATTTGTGGATGTTAATTATATAGTCCGTTGATAAAGTTTAATATCAAGCGGATTTAATAGAACCTAAATTAAAGCCATTTGAAAGATAAGCCGAAGACAGACGGAGTACAAGATGAAACTATTAGGGTTATGAGACTTATATAATAATATATAAAAAAAATATAAAATATAAATAATAAAATATAGCCTCAAGTATCAGTGACCCATCATACATTTTATGTCAGCTATGTTGACATTGTTTTAGTTGCCTTGCGACACTAGATACTTCCTATAAATCAAATCCAAAAATGCAGAAAGTACGTTTATTTTTTGTTTTGTGTATTTTTCTAACTCTATTAAATCCATCCCAATCATAATGGTCAACTCTTGTAGTGATGAAGTGATTATTGAATTTTTAAGGCATTTTTTTTTATTGATTATGTGAATCTTTCAAATTTTATTACAAATTTGAAAGATTACAAACAATACAGCATTCCAGAGTACTATCTATTGTATGTAATAAAAATTGTCTTTATTGGTTTGATCGTGCAGTTGTGGAACAACAAAAGTATATACAAATACTTATTTTGCATTTCTCTAGCCCCTTATGTTTCCTCTTAATTATCTAATTAAGTTAATTAATTAGATAATTTTTGTTTCATTTGTTTTTATTGCATAATGTTGATATTGGAATTGGGAATGTGTATTTTGTACATCTTATCGTCTGTACGTTAATCTTTATTTATCTACACTACAGTAAACGCAGTGTAATGCAAATATTATCATACTTTCGTCATTAAATCTCACATAATATTTGCAGAAAATTAAATATTTTGCATTAAGGTAGTAGGCAAATAAAGTAAAATTTAATTAATTAATCGTTTGTTTTATTAATGAACTTATGATAATATGTAATATGATTGATATTTAGCACTAACCTGCTTATTTAATTTTTTTGTTTTGTTTTAGGAAAGCCGTATAAGTATTTCTATGCTGTAGCAACTGATGTTGATGACGAATATACGGGCTCGGTAAGCATCTGTATCTTATTTATAGGTATTTCCTGCAAGCCTTAGGCACTTACTCAAAATATTATATCTTAGGTCGTTTAGGTCATTTTCACACAGCTGATTGTATTGATGTAAATTGTATACAGGCAAAGTATTTCCTTTTAGATCAGCTGTTACAGTGAGTAAATGACCTCAATGTAATTTTGTTAAGTATATTCTGTTTTTTCATCATTTGCCTTTCTTGTCTTTACATTAACAGTAGTGCCCTTAGCTAACCCTTCCCTTCCCTTCTATTTGTTACAGTTAATCAAAGTAAATGCCGATACAGGCGAAGTAACGCGATGGTACGAGAAGAAAAGTTATCCGAGTGAACCAATTTTTGTAGCATCGCCTGATGGGAAGGTAAATTAAATACTGTAATATATATCAATATAAAATAGAAATTAGTATATTCTACTCAAAAATAGACAAAGTTACATATTGTAGAAACATTTCTAGGTCGTAGCAAAATAGTTTTTATTGTAAAGTAAAAAATCAAAGCACTAGTTAAATTAATACAAAATTTCTTGGCGGCCATATTATTTTTACTTTTGGGAGAAGCGAAAAAATTCGGATGTATTTTGCTTTTGACCATTCATATTTCGATAACTATAGTGCGGAACCTAGGAATAAGAACTATTAACGAATAGTTCGTATTTTTTATATTTTCCTAGCAGTAGCTTATACCCACGTGGTGGAAATAAGTAAAGATGTGTTTGTTTATTTGCATTGAATAGACTCCCAAAATGCTGAATCAATTTGGCACAGACATATATTTGACCACGGGGCGGGGACATAAGGAACGTTGTGCAAATGTTGCGAGCGAAATCTAGTTACCAATATAGCATTTTAACCCCCGACTCAAAAACGGTGACGTTATTAGTTTCCCGTGTCTGGCATCGTAGCTCCCAAACGGAGTTTTTTTTTTGTTTGAAAGGTATATCAGTTGAGAGTGTTCTTAGCTATGTTTGATGGAAATCGGTTCAGGTCTTCAAAGTCATCAGGACGTTTGTTAGGTATGATAGGAATGCTACACGCCAAGTCGGGATTTTCTTTTTAATTTTTAACTTTATGCTAATATTTAGGAAGAAGATGATGGTGTACTTCTGAGCGCGGTACTTAAGGGCAAGGACAAGAACTGTATCCAGCTACTGGTGCTGGACGCTGGCAACATGGCAGAACTGGCACGAGTCGACTTCACCACGCCGTCAGAAGCCACCAGGTGCTTCCATGGGTGGTTCCTGCCTGAGAAACTAAGGACTTCGTAAGCGCGAAGCCCAAGGAGGTTGAGGATTTAATGATGCCCTCTTGTAGCTTGTCCGTAGCTCGTCTGATGTGCTGGCGATAACCGCTTATAATTAGAAGCCTACCTGCTATTTCCCAGTTTGTTATGTCGTTATTCTTTTTATAAACCTCACCTCTTGTATTAATATTTGATACTTGTAATCATGTGCTACGGTGGAACAAACAAATAACTGCTAAACTTCTCTAGCTTCACCGTAGCACAAAGTAGATATAACAGAGACACGACCTAGTACTAGAACATGATATCACACTAATACTATCAAATCGACTGGCTATTTTTGTTTTCTCCGGGAACCGCCATCTAGCGCCACTATTGGAATATACTAATTAGATACTAATTTCGTTTCGGATCTTCTTCTTAATTAAGCAGTTGAATTTAGCTTAATGTTATACTATGCTTAAAAATATGCTTGTCTTTATTTTAATATCAATATATTTTGTATCGGCGTATTTACATTTTATAATTTACAAACGTTAATACTAGTGACTTCTTTTGCATTTTTTTTGTATTAAACATAGATTGTATGGGATGGTTGGCCATGACCATAGTCAGGTAATATACAAAGCAGCCGGCGAAAAATGGCTATTGAGTTTACGGACTATTTCGGACTGTTTGTTATTATAATATTATAAGGATTTTTTATTTATTAAATCTGCATTTTTATTAATGATCCTTGTCAGACTGGGCGATAGCCACAAAGGACGATTCTTGTGTGTTTAAAATAGACAATGTTAAGACCACTTTGGACTACATTTGCTATGTAATAAATAAAACTAGTGTAAGGGGCACTATATTAAAAGTAAAAAAACTTGTAAAAAAGTATTAAATCCCTCAGATTAATAATATTTTATCCACTCACAATAACATAGTATATTAGTCATAGTAGCTTTTTACCCGACTTCGGCGAAGCCTAAAGGAAGGGTAATGATTTTGGCAGTCTATGTATGTATGTATGTATGTTCCCTCGTAGCGGCTAAACTACTGGTCCGACTTTAATAAATGAGGTATCAATCGATTGGTGATGATACCGCGAGTAACATAGACTACGATATATACTTACGATAATTGTCTCGTGTTTAGTATCAAAAGATAGGTCTTGGCAATCACATAACGAATATGTATTTAAATATTTTATTAATTGTTATATTTTATCGTTAAATTCAAAATAAACGTTAAAATGCGGTCGTACAAGTACTATCTCGGTGTTGTTCAGTTACTTTCTATGTACCTAATAGTCAATTTAATAAAAATATAATTGTTATATTTGATGTGGAAACAGAAAAATATTAAATAAAAAAAAGATTAAAAATCTAAAACCCGACATCGCAAAAAATGGGTCTAAAAATAAAAGTTAAAAAAACTATAACCCGACTTCGCAAAAAAGGGGTCTAAAAAGGCTGAAACAAGAAAATAATTCAATTTGAAATCCAGATATGCATAGGTACAGATATGGTCAAGGTAGAGCCGTGGTCGTACCCGCTAAACAAATCTATAATATTCGTCTGCTGTTGAAATATACAATCCCAAAAGCGGGTACGACCACGGCTCTACCTTGACCATATCTGTACCTATGCATATCTGGATTTCAAATTGAATTATTTTCTTGTTTCAGCCTTTTTAGACCCCTTTTTTGCGAAGTCGGGTTATAGTTTTTTTAACTTTTATTTTTAGACCCATTTTTTGCGATGTCGGGTTTTAGATTTTTAATCTTTTTTTTATTTAATATTTTTCTGTTTCCACATCAAATATAACAATTATATTTTTATTAAATTGACTATTAGGTACATAGAAAGTAACTGAACAACACCGCTTAAAAGTTAGTTTTTCATTCGGTTTGGTTCAGTCATAAAACTCGTTATTCTGATATTCTATACTTGTGTACACTTGGTATTTCTGGAAGATATCCATATTACCGTGTTGCCTCTGATTTCTGTTATTGGTTCTTTCCTCACTTTTCTTCTCCATAACATCTGTAATGAAAAATAAAAAAATAATTTCTTCATTTGTCAATCAAATATACTTTATTGTGCACAAATAATTACAAAACACAGACAACAATTACATAAAATCAGACATACACACAAAGGCGGCCTTATTACTTCAAAGCAATTTCTTCCAGGCAACCGACGATATGCGTTGGAAGGAGATAAACAAGGTGCATTTTTGTCGGAATGATTTACTTATTGTTTCATTATATTTTACCTAACAGAGTCAGAATAATTTGTAAGTAAGGAGTTAAGGCCTAAGATAGTGAACAATTTATTATTTTTAAGCACACATTGTTGCCCGACCTCCAAAATAATATAAACAATTATTCTAAACTAGCTGTGCCCGCGACTTAGTTCGCGTGGTGTTTGATTCGCCCGACGCCGCGACGCCGGCGCGAGACTTCGCGACGCCGACGCCATACGTCGTGACGCCGACGCCATACGTCGTGACGCCGACGCCCGACGTCGCAACGCCGACGCCCGATGTCGCGACGCCGACGCCAGACGTCACGACGCCGACGCCCAACGTCGCGACGCCAACGCCCCAAGTCGAGACGCCGACGCCCAAAGCCGGGGCGGGTCGCTAGTCTTATAAATATTTTTCAAATCAGAACAGTAGTTCCTGAGATTAGCGCGTTTAATATTTAGTATTAGCCGCGACGCCGACGCCCGACGCCGCGACGCCGACGCCAGACGTCGCGACGCCGACGCCGAGGCCGACGCCCGACGCCGCGACGCCGACGCCCACCGTCGTAACGCCGACGCCCGATGTCGCGACGCCGACGCCCCAAGTCGCGACGCCGACGCCCAAAGCCGGGGCGGGTCGCTAGTCTTATAAATATTTTTCAAATCGGAACAGTACTTCCTGAGATTAGCGCGTTTAATATTTAGTATCAGCCGCGACGCCGACGCCCGACGCCGTGACGCCGACGCCAAACGTCGCGACGCCGCCGCCAACGCCGACGCCCGACGCCACGACGCCGACGGCAGACGTCGTGACGCCGACGTGAGACGTCACGATGCCGACGCCCAACATCGCGATGCCGACGACCAACATCGCGATGCCGACGCCCAACATCGCGATGCCGACGCCCGACGTCACGACACCGACGCCCGACGTCACGACGCCGACGCCCAACGTCACGACGCCGACGTCCGACGTCACGACGCCGGCGCCAGACGTCGTGACGCCGACTCCAGACGTCGCGACGCCGACTCCAGATGTCGCGACCCAGACGCCCGACGTCGCGACCCAGACGCCCGACGTCGCGACCCAGACGCCCGACGTCGCGACCCAGACGCCCGACGTCGCGACGCCGACGCCCGACGTCACGACGCCGACGCCAGACGTCGCGACGCCGACGCCAGACTGGCGACGTCGTCACGCGACGCCGACGCCCAACGTCGCGACGCCGACGCCCAACGTCGCGACGCCGACGCCCAACGTCGCGACGCCGACGCCAGACGTCGCGACGCCGACGCCAGACGCCGCGACGCCGACAGCAGACGTCGCGACGCCGACGCCCAACGTCGCGACGCCGACGCCAGACGTCGAGACGCCGACGCCCAACGTCGAGACGCCGACGCCCAACGTCGAGACGCCGACGGCAGACGTCGCGACGCCGACGCCCAACATCGCGATGCCGACGCCCGACGTCACGACGCCGACGCCTGACGTCGCGACGCCGACGCCAGACGCCGCGACGCCGACAGCAGACGTCGCGACGCCGACGCCCAACGTCGCGACGCCGACGCCAGACGTCGAGACGCCGACGCCCAACGTCGAGACGCCGACGCCCAACGTCGAGACGCCGACGGCAGACGTCGCGACGCCGACGCCCAACATCGCGATGCCGACGCCCGACGTCACGACGCCGACGCCTGACGTCGCGACGCCGACTCCAGACGTCGCGACCCCGACGCCCGACGTCGCGACGCCGACGCCCGACGTCACGACGCCGACGCCAGACGTCGCGATTGATTGATTGATTGATTGTCGGTATTTACTGTCGATTAAACCCTTTTTTTCTTATTTAAATCTTTTCTTATTGAATCAAATCAAAGTAAGTCATATTAATTGATAACGATTCATAATATTCATTTATTTAAAATTACCTCAAGAGATTTTCTGAACTTAGTAGAGATGAGACTGAAGATTATGGGGTTCAGCACCACGCTCAGCCAATTAGTGATCATCATTACTTGGAAACCGATGCGCCATAGCTGAGGACAAGCCGTGTCAAGTATGAGTTAGGTTTGGTTAATGTATGGGCGAGATGAAGTTTCCTAATAACTTTTACAAAAACTTTGGGGGGATAATAATAATAATAATATCTATATACGCCGCCGAAGAACTTGTGTTACAGGTACCAGACAACGGAAATATATTTAATACTTTTATACTGTACACATATTTATAATTTTATTATATTATACACAAATTTAATACACATCCATGACCCAGGAACATTTGAAAACTTTTTGTTCCCTCGGCGGGATTCGAACCCGTGACCTCTCGCTCGAGCACCAACACGCTCAAACACTGCGCTACGAAGGTCGTCAATGATTGATTATATTACTTCAAGCCGTCAAGTCAGCATAATTATAAAAATTGATTTTAAAAACAATATTTTTGTATAAAATAAAATTATATTGCACTCCGCGTCCAATATTATTTTATAGATTTCATATTTTTAAAATGACCTTAGGTTTTTGAAAAAATACCTTATCAAGTTGTAACTGTTGGTGCATGTCGTAGACGAATATGACCACTCGAAACGTGAAGAACGGCATCCAGCAGATCAGGAACGACAGCGTCAGAGCTACTGAACGTACAGTACATTATCGTTAGGCAAGGGAAATATAAGAATAAACTTCTTGTTATATTAAGGGGCAGCGCAGACTGCACATATTGTGAGATTGAGCCTGCGGCGCACATATCGTTTAAAGTACGTTCGAGATAAATTTAACCCAAACGTAAACAAAGCCGTCTATGACACAACCATTACTCAGTGATGCCAATTGGATAATATTAACGAATGATTATCCGTTACTACATATAGTTTCACAGGTTCTATTTTCAAAGCTTATAGTGCGTCACGAACAGTCTGTCTGTGTTGTGCTGCCCCTCAAAGTTACTATTGCCCGTTTTCACCCACAGAACCCTAGTATTGGGCCTAGTATTAGTTTATATAGGTATTTATGACTAATTAGTATATAATATCAAGTACAAAGGATTTACTATGGTAAATTCATATTATAAACGTATCAAATCTAAAAAATCTCAAACACAACATCAAAGATTTACCCGGGCATTTGGTCAACTTGCGTGTAATGTCATGACTTTAATATGAAGCGTTTCTGCATGCGCTAACTCTCTACAGTATCTTTGAAGATATAGATTTTTCTGAGCGCTTTATAAATGTCACAAAAATTAACAGACATATACTTACCCTAATGTATCAAAACTTTTGTATAATTAAGTCGGGCCTTGTTAAAATACGTTGTATTATGATTCTGCTGTACAGACAGTATTATAGATTTAAAAAACATAATTACATACCAATCAATTTATTGATTCTCCCTCCGTGTCTCTTGTGATTGAACACAGCGCTGTTCGAGTTAGTTTTTTCACTATCCTTTATTTTCAACGCGATCATTGTGTATACAAACAACATGATGCCCAGGGGTAGGACGAACGTCACCAGCGCCAGAATACCATTGACTATTCTGCTGTACGGCGTCGGCACCGTGAAACACACGGCCACCGTCTTCGATTTCACCAGTTCGACGCCCCATATTTCGGGCAGGGTCTCCAAGATAGCGACGATCCACAGCGAAGTTATCACTTTCACCACTCTTTTCACCTCCGTCTTCAAACACATGGGGTACCAAATCGCTATATACCTCTCGACGGCCAATACCGTCATTACTAGAATACTGTTGTTCCACAACGCGACGATGCAGAAGAAGTGGATTTTGCACGCTATGTTTCCGAACTGGTACGAGTTACTCAAATACTCGTCGACTTCCAATAATATGGCAAACGTCACTATCAGATCTGAGACCGCCATGTTGAATAGGTAGTAGTTGGTCGCAGTATGCATCGTTCTGTCGTAGTAAATAACAATGCAAGTTAGCAAATTGCCAACTAAACTTATCGTAAATATCATACATTTTGCCACCACGTAAGCTAAAACTGGATCGTTCATAGTAATGTTTACCAGGAATTGTGACCAGATTTCTTCATCGTATTCCTTGTATGTTCCTGTGCTGTTCATTGTTGGGGCATCTGTAGTGGTTGTCTATAAACTGTTTTCTTTTGTCACTGCTCACTGCTTTGTTTTTATTATTTTTGGTATTCTCCAAAGCCGCCGGTACTGCGCACGACCGAACATAGTGGCTCTACCGTAATCCATTGTCCAATGTTTGCAAATAACGTAAGTGCCTAATAAAGGTAAGTTAATCTTGTTTGCTGTACAAGTTTACTGAACAATTAAGTCAATTTAATTTCCGTTGTTTATAAAAGATCAATTGTGTCCTTCAATGGTCACATTATTTAAAAATATAGCCTTCAGTATCAACTGTTGAAACTATTTTAATAGAGATAGATAATAATGGAGATCCCTTATTTTTGGCAAAATTTATGTTAAGAAGGTCTGCGGAATTCTACCTAATATTCTTTTATAATGCTAAGACTACTTAAATTAATGAACACACACACTAGTACTCGTAGGTAGTATTAACGTAAACACTGTAAAGTTTAACAGAGATATTAAAAACATTGGTAGTTTATGCTTTTAATTAAGTATGTAACAGCCGTGTCACGAGTGTATGCATGTGTCTGTCTGTGGTATTACAGAAAGTACACGGATGAGCCGATTGGATACTTTTTTTGTTAGGAAGCTTACGATATAGAGCTATAGAGCTATAGCTATAGTTAGCTATAATGGTTTTTTTTTATTTTTAGATCTCTATAAACTTTGTTGAAAATAAGTAAAATGTCTGAAAACAAATTACAATACGTCGTGTAGTTTCCGAAATTCACTTGTTTCTAATTCTCGACGCGGTGACGTACTTTTTCCAACACTGAAATTCGAAATGTCTGTAAACTCATTAATAAGTACTAGTTTTTTTTTAATGAAATATATCTAGTGTATTTGTATAAATATAATAAAAATACTAGTTAATAATTATTACGATACGTCGTGTAGTTTCCAAAATATTTAATTTCAAATTCTCGATCCGATGACGTAATTTTTCAACGTCTGCAAATTTTCAAGAATTTAAAATGTCTGTAAATTGATGAATACTTCGTATTTTTCAATAAAACAAAGTAGCGTATCTGTACAGCATAGAAGCCCTACTGTGAGAACAATTTTAATCAATTTCGTATACCCAGTAACATTATCTATTGATTATTATTACATTAGTACGCTGCTAGGAAATTAAACATTTTCTTGCAAAGTCGAGGGTTGCTTCAAAATGTTTATAAGCTTATAGTTATCAGCAGTTGTTGTCGAAGCGTATCTCCGGGAATTCGATCGCCTGCGCGTGCTTCAGAATCAACTGTGTGATTTCCCGGCCCCACCGCGACATCGTATTCCCAGTCGAATACGCGAAGAACTGAAATAAATAGAAGGCGGTAATTTCAAATTGAAAAAATAACTTTGCGTTTGTTACTTTGATATCCCCAGGTTAGGGCCTCCGTGGTATAGTGGTTCAGAGCTTCGCTTTCGACCTGGAGGTCGTGGAGGGAACAACAAAAAAATATTGTTTTCAAGTTTGGTTAGGACAATGCAGGCTGATCACCTGATTGACTGACAAGAAAGATGATCCATGCGTCGGATGGGCATGTAAAAAGTCGGTCCTGCGCCTGATCCCACTGGGCCACGAGAGTGAAGGAAGAGAGAGTGCTTCTTTGTATTGCGCCCACACACTATAAAATAACTCCTGCATAGCTGGCCTGGTTTCAATGAAGCCGGCCACCGTTACCGAAATCGGTGTGGGAGGCATTATTATTATTATACTACTGAAACCTAGTTCAGTGTAAACACGAATCTAACGACACCCCTTAAGGTAAAATCCTTCCAGCCGTGCAGGCTGCAGCGTGCAAAACGATCATTCATACATATATTAATACTCTCCAAAATTATAGCCCCTAATTCTGGTACAGTCCGGTAAATGTGATCCCATCAAAAACAAAACTTGTAAAAAGTGCCAAGTCTCGCAACTAAGATCTTTTGCCGTAAAAAGTTATGAGATCCATGTGATGCCAAGCTGGGGTAAGTCGGTTGGTATAACAACATCAAGTAATCATATACATTTTATAAAATCTTTCATGTTTTAAATAAATAAGTAGATTGACTTGGCAATCGCATGAATATACAATGAATATGTCACAGTCATCTGGTTGAATCCCCTATTTCATTGAATGACTAGCGCGTTCATTGAATCATGTTTTTACCAACAAATTTTAGAATCCGAGACTAGGACAGCCATTTAATATTTTATTTTTAAATTTAAAAATTTCTGAATGAGTACTATTATTACGCACATTAAAGTAAATTTATCAAAAAATATATCAACACATTGCTTTCTGTAGTTTGACGCCATCAAGTAATCGCGCTAGTCATTCAATTAAGTAAGCAGATTCAATCAAATGACTGCGACATATGTATTATTATCTATCTCACAAGTACATATTAAATCACATTGCTTAGTGCGATTGCCAAGTCAATCTACTTATTTATTTAAAACGATTAAGACTTTTAATAATATTTATATGATATACCAACCGACTTAACCCTAGCTTGGCATCACATGGATCTCATAACTTTTTACGGCAAAAGATCTTAGTTGCGAGACTTGGCACTTTTTACAAGTTTTGTTTTTAATGGGATCTCAGTTCTTTTTGTAGAAGATTAACTTAAACTAGTGTTTTTGTCGAAAAGTGCAACTTTTACTTTGTAATCCTATACATTTATATGGGATTACAAAGTTATTTTATGCAGATGGAGTATCTAGATTCAGAGGTTTTCCCTTTATTTATACATTCAATACTACTTGTGTTCCAAGTTTGAACCTTCTGTCTGCTAGACGTGTCTAATACTTTTAATGATCGGTCTGTGAGTGAGTGAGTGAGTGAGTGAGTGAGTGAGTGAGTGAGTGAGTGAGTGAGTGAGTGAGTGAGTGAGTGAGAGACAAAATTAAGAAACTTTGAGAAGTTAAAATTATTAAGCTACTGGTTTAAATTGAATGAAATTTGAACTATACCGTGTTTATACAATGCCTACTTAGTAACTAAAAATGCATTCTTCTAGTTTTATGCACAACTAAGTTATAAGGGGTCGAAAATGGCCTGAACTGCTTCGAGAAAAGATGGTACGGCCGTGCTCATCTTGAAGATTAAAATTTTATGCTATTTTATATTATATTTAAATTTTATATTATTAGGGATTTCCGAAAAGTAACGCATGATTCCATTAACTACTAATTTCTGATACGAATTGTATAATTTGAGATGCTCACCACTCTAGACGCGACCTCGGTCAGGTTGCTGGTGGGGAGAAACTCCATGCGCGGGGAGGCGCCGTTGTTGCTGCTGGTGGTTATGGTGACGGTGGTTTCGTTGGTGTGCAGGTTACGTGCTACCTGGAAAATATAATATATTACGATTGCCTTATTACTAACATTAGCGTGTATGTATGGGTGTATAGGCATCGTAGTTTCAAAAAGGATGAACCGAGTTTTTGTTTGAAGGCCGACCTGATCGAGAGTGCTCTTAGCTATAGTTCATTAACATAATTTCGCTCACTGCTTAGCAATTCTGCCGTGCTAATTAATAGAGCAGTAAGTCAGAAAAAGCGGTTTCGAGATAATGGCACTTAAAGAAAAACTGACTTACTGCTCTGTTAATTACCAGGGCAGAATTAGTGTGTTAGTTTTTATTTAGTAAAAAATAGTTAGACACTATATAAACTATGCAATGTTACTTTTCTTATTTTTTCTTATTTTACATTCTCCTTGTCTGATACATTAGAAAAGTCATCGACAGACTAGGACAGATAATTAATTGTATAGCTATCCAGTGTGTAAATATTTTGTAAGGGGGATATACATTATAAATAATTTAGATGGAGATGAATATTGCTTATTATAATTCTAATTATGCTCTTCTTACAAATTATGACGTATTGTCATTAATAATATGTTAACAGGTAGGACGACCTCCGTAGCGCGTCGGTGCTCAAGCTGGATGTCGCGGGTTCGAATCAAATCAAAAAAAGTTTTCTGTGTTCCTGGGTCATGGATGTGTATTAAATGTGTGTATTAATATAGTAAAAATCTTAAATATATGTATAATATGTGTATAAAAATATTAAATGTATTTTCGTCGTCTAGTACCCATAACACAAGTTCTTAACGGATACTTAGGATGGGGCCAGATTGACGTTGTGTGAAGCGTTTATAGATAAATAAGGTACTTACATTGTAAGTCCACGAGACAATTCTATAAATAAACACGCCTGTGACGCGTGTCTTGTCGTGTCCCTCGAAATCGATGTCCACATCGAACCCCACTTTGGCCTGGTTCAGGTTGAAGTTACCTCGTAAAGTGGCCACAGTATTTTGAACTCCATTAACAGTCAACGGTCCCATGCTTGCGAGGAAATTGGTGATGTCCACTCTCTCTACTGACACGAGGAATCCGTTGGTGAAGTTCACATTGCCAACTGCGTGCCAGTTGTAGAGCTGGAAGCTGAAATAAAAAAGAAACTAAGTACGTTTACAAAATACCGACTTTAACAAGTAAAAAGCATAAAATAATACTTTTGTAATGTAGGTACAATTAATGTTCTTTTGAAGTCGGTGTCAGGTAAAAGAACAACATCCTAAAGTTGCTGACTTGGAACTCACCTTTGCTGACACTGTAAAATTTTTATGGGACCAAATGGCAGCCATTCTACGTCGAATAAAAAAAACGTAAATCGGATCACTAACCTCAGAGTAATCGATGTACATACATAAAAAAAAAAAACAGGCCGCATTGAGAACCTCCTCCTTTTTTTTGAAGTCGATTAAAAAAGGAGTTGCTACACTTCTCATAATCCTTAAATAACAAGATTTTTACAATCTTCTTCCTAGTAGGTAAGAGGAGCCGATTACCTAGCCTGTATATTAGGTAGGAGTTTGTTATATTTTGGAAACAAATTCCTACCTAATGGAGGCCATACCTGCCATACAGGCTACTGGCTAGGGAGTCCCACTGAGGGAGAACCAACGCTAGCCTGCCCCAAGTTTACTACATGGGGCAGGTTGGTTCTGTCCCCGCCCCTAGCACTCGTTACTCTTGTCTCTGTCACACAATCACTTACTCGACCGGTATAGAAAGGTCATCCAGTTTGAAGTTGCTCCATTTTATGTCGTTCTCCATTTCACTTACTGTCGCTTGCATGACCTTCGTGTAGTAACCTAGAGGATTGACCATACAGGTTCGGCTGCCTGAAACGTAGCAGACATTCATTAGTTTTTAAATTCAAACATTTTCTCATAATGTTGAGGTTCTCATAATTTTCTCGACGTTTCAGCTACCTTACATCAGTAATAGTATCCGTAAGTGTTTAAATTTGCAATTATTGATATTCACGTAAACCTCAGAAATCAATAAAAATTCAATAACTTTAAGAAAGTCACGTTTGTGTAAGTGAATACTTAAATTAATGTTAGGCAGATTTCAAATACCCAAAATGCTAAATATGGTCGAATAGGCGTGAAAATGTTAATGCTCGAAACGAAAGAAGGCTGCAATTATGTATGTTAATCTTTTTCATTCATCATTTCTGTACGATTATAAACGTTCATTTATTTAATTTTAGAGAAAAACTCACCCCAGTCTTGGCATATCACAGTTGAGCATAGCACACATAGAATTATATATATTTTCAACATTATTAGTGGTTCCAAAGCGAACAATAATTATAAATATATTCGACCGTTGACGAGTATAACCACTTATCTACAATTACGCAAAAGGAAGGTGATTTTGTCTATAATCACAATAATGGACCTTATCAAACAATAAGATTTATTTATTTAGATATTTGATAAGAAACTGTAGAAATTCAAGACGGTGAAATATTGATAAAATGAAATTGCACTGTAATTACTACAAAACTGCATGCACTAATGCTGAAAAATGTTGTGCGATGACGGTATTACAAGGTCAGAAGAGTATATCGAAGAGAGTCCGTAAAGTTGATCGAAGCCGAAGTATGACTGAATATGCACTTGGTATATGGACTATAGTCACGTAGTATAATACCTAATATCAACAAAAAGTTACGACTGTCAACTGTAATGTTGTAAAGCAGAGTTACTGAAGTTCAACATGAGTGGCTTCATAGCGATGAAGGACATTGGAAGTCTTTTGCTTCCAACTCAAACTAAAAAAAACTCAAACTAGAAAATATATATTTCTATGTATGTACGTTATTAAAAACACTTATTGACCTACATGATGCCTACCACGGTCGGAAACTGGCCGGGACACTACTTAACTTAAATATAACTCATTTACTGAGTAATATAAAAAAAATATGCATTAAATTGGTCTTAAATTTTTTTTTTTTTATTTTATATTTTATTATTTGGGTTAAAACAAAAAAATAATTCAATTTGAAATCCAGAAATGCATAGAAATACAGAAATACAAAAACGTTCAAGGTGGACCCGCTATTGGCATATTAAAACAGCAGACGAATATTATGATTTTTCAAGTTCTATTTTTTCTACCGTATTTCGGTGTGATCTGATGCATAGATTTTATTAGCGGGTCTACCTTGTCAAATTTCGAATTTATTAATTTCATTTTTTAACGAAATAATCTTAGATATTTAAAAAAGTAAAATATTTAAGGATTATTTTTTTCTCTTCAAATACAAATTGTGACGGTTCCGTGTCCAGTGGCTTAGAACTTGACTCACGACGCGTCGTGAGTTCGATCCCCGCGTGGAAGTATAAAAAAAATATTTTGCAAGTCAATCCTGTTTTGTATTGGGGAGGAAAACTGAAACACTTTAGGAAATGATCCAGTTTCCTCCTTCTCCTTCTACCCTTCATTACTCCTCCTTCATTCTTCTGATTGATTTCGTTGTAGGTTCCAAGACGGTTCTAGCATGTCCCTCGCCTGAGATCATATCAAAGGGTTTTTGATGCTGGTTATCTTAAGTACACACGAGTTGCAGGGTTGGGAATGTGTGGTGGGCCAATTGTCCGTTAAAAAGTATGTTCTATCGGTCCTGCGCTTCGGCAGACTGTTGTGTCAGTCATCCGACCCAGTGGGTTACGAGATTAGGAAGATACAGTGAGCAGCGAGGAAAATGAGTAAAGTCGACATTACAGTTTATTTAATGATTTAAGTGGCACAGTTGTAGCAAATCGTAGGGAACGGCAGCTCGTGCAGGGCGATGTCCTGGGCGATCGGCGCGAACACAGAGTCACACCACTTGGTCACCGACCCCTGAATACTGTTCGCCGTGAACTGTGTAAGAAAAGAATTACAAAAAATATAAAGAGTGTGCGCTTACAACCGCACGGTAGTAGTGACAATTTCATATAATATTTATATTAATATATAGTAAACTAGCTGTTCCGTACCCACAGCCCGTGCCCACTTCGTTGAGCATATAAACAGTTTGTGATGGAATTCAATTAAAAAAAAAAAACAAAAACCCGATCCCAGAACCCGCAACGCGAAACCTGCAACCCGGAACCCACAACGCGGAACCTAAATAATAGACAAATAAGACGTAAGAATTGATCATGCGAAATATAGAGATAGAACTGCGATGAGTAGCTGACTGTATCTTTTTTGCTCAGGTACACTCGGCGGTCCATATATTAGTGATATGTGATACACTTATTATGTGATAATATTATAGTCTCTCTACACATTTCGTATTCCGATTGTTTGCTGGTTGCTTCTCACAACTCAGTCTTATACTTACGAAGAATGGAATGGTTCTCGATATGTGGTTGTAGGGCAGCATTTGGAGCCGATTGTTGTTATTGACGACGGTCCCCACCACCCTCGCTGCTATGACGTCAGTGAAGAGGTTCTTTGGTATCTGAAATTTTATCTTCAATTAAATTACTATATAATCTAGGATCTCCCTTTTTTTCGCTTAGATATACTACTTCCGACGGGGATTCCTACCACTGGTATGTGGGGTTGCTGCGTCCGTTAGACTACGTTTCCACTGACGCGGAGCGGGGCGGAGAGCAGCTTAGCGGTGCCCAAATAGACCAATCACTATGCTTGTGCTGTTTCCGTTGAAGAGGAGCGGAGATTTCGAGCATAGTGATTGGTCAATTCGGGCACCGCAAGCTCCTCTCCGCCCCGCTCCACGTCAGTGGAAACCCGGCCTTAAGATGGTAAGTGGACGCAGCCATACTCGGCGGTACTCCGACGGAGCTGCCGCCCACGGAGGCACAAGTAATACAATGCAACCGCGACAGGATCTCCCTACCCGAAGAATAGGACTACGACCGATATAATAGAACTCTGAGATAATAAATAGAGTCGAAAGTCGAACATACAAGCATCGAGTAAAATGTCATTGTCAAATTTGACAACTCCTTTTTATCTTCCTCTCTCTCTTCTCAATTCGACTGTATTTTACGATTCTCAGAACTTTCGACTGGTAGAACGGATTTTGATTATAATTTTGTGGCTGATGCTTCCCGTGAGGTATCATTTCATCCCCCGACGCAAAAACGACGAGGTTTTATAAGTTTGACGTGTCTGTGTAAATGTTTACTATGTGTCTGCGGCATCGTAGCTCCCAAGCGAACCGATTTTAATGCGGTTTTTTTAAAGGTATATCAGTCGACAGTGTTCTCAGCTATGTTTGGTTGAAATCGGTTCAAGTCTTCAAGGCCATCAGATCGTTTGTTAGGTGTGATATGAATGTTACACGCTAAGTCGGGTTTTTTTTTAATTTAGATTTACTCTTACATGTTTCTGCAGAAAAATAATTAGTTAATAAATATTGTAATACCAAGAACTGAAGCTGTATCGTCGGGTACACTATTACTCCAGTGAAAAAGTGCTGCTCATCATTGACTGTGGCGGTCACGTCGAAGCCAATAGCCACATTGGTTAGCCTCAGAGTGGCCTGGGGTTGTGCTGATACGGTGTTGTCATCGTTACTCGGCCACATCTGTTGTATGGTGCTCTCGATGATGTCCATGTTTTGTATGGACACGACGAAGCCATTCTTGAAATCTAAATGTCCAGTGTATGGGACGCCGAAAATGCTTTCACTGAAACGTTTAAATTTGTGATATAAAGTGGGAGTAATTGTCTTCATCGCCATTTTAGATATGGCCTCTGCTGGACATACAGAATGATTCATGGTTCATATATTAAGCCGAATATAGTGTGAAGAGAATGACGCGTAGAGCATTTTCTGTTTTGGCACCTCATATAAATTACTTACCATAACGCGACAAATCACGATTAAAGATCTGCATACAAGTCACAAAACAGAAGAGTTTCAATCCTGGTCAGGCCAGCGAGCCCCAGTAACTATACCTATATAGATAGTGAATCTTATCACTCCTTGTGGTCATTTAAGACCTTTGAATTATCATTTTTTGGGTATTAGGTAAATTATATGAGGTGCCAAAACGAAAAATGTTCTACACGTCACTCTCTTCACACTATATTCGGCTTAACGTATGAACAATGAATCATCCTGCATATATTCCCTCTGTCGCCTTTTATGATACCCGCGGGAAAGAAGTTAATGAGGAGATGCTATTATCACTTCAGCACCCCACGAAAGTGGAAGTAAGATTAGAAAATTTTGAACCATTGAAATTTCATTCCTGTGCATATTAAAATAATTCTTACTTCATGTCCACCGCAATATCATCTATTTTGAGGTTGGACCATCCCGCCTGCTCCACGCGGGTCGCCGTCTTCTGGATTAGGGATATGATGTAGCTCCTGTGTTCCAACAGCCGGACATTTCTGACTTTAGTAAAAAACATTAATCTATAGAGCCAGCTTATTATAATAATAATAATAATAATAATAATATCTATGGACTTGGCTTCACATCACGTCAATCTGGCCCTGCGCTAAGTATCCGAAGAACTTTTGTTACAGGTACCAGACAACGGACATAAATATTTAATACTTTTATACTATACACATATTTAAGATTTTTATTATATTATACTTACACAAATTTAATACGCATCCATGACCCAGGAACATTGAAAACTTTTGTTCCTTCGGCGGGATTCGAACCCGCGACCTCTCGAGAGCCAACGCGCTCAACCACTGCGCTACGGAGGTCGTCAAATATTATATAGTTTGTTTTTCTTTTGGATGTAAGATATAATTAGCACTGTCAATGTTTTCACGCTCGCAGCTCGCTCATAACGCTATAATACTCGTACATCTCGAATCTCCATACATATTTTGAATAAGATGTAGTGAGTTTACAAACTCACCTTCATTATTATACAGTACCTTCATTTCCTGGCATTTAAAGTAACATATTTCTACATACTCGTACATCATGGTTTTACCTATATTTACATTACTACTTTTAATAATCTCACAACCCATAAGTAATTAATAATAAAAATTAGGTGAGAAACAGTTTAAATATACACTAACCAGCCAAACAAACCGCAAACAGGCAGGAAATAAATGCAACAAAAACCACTTTCTTCATATTTATGAACAAAGACTAATTAACCACAAATATACAGAAAGGAGTTGACATTGCAATGGACTTCCTTATCTTCAGTTTTAATAATCAATAATCAATCCGAGATAAAATACTTATCAATACTGAGATAAAAGAGATTTGCTAATTATATTGCATTCTTAATGTTATCAGTCGTCTTTAAGATAATATGTCATGGTGGACTATCATGATCGTGCTCACGTTTAATAGGTGTTTTCAATTAAACGAACCCCCATCACTGATTTGGTGACCGAGGCCTGCATAATTGAAGCCAGACCAGCTACACTGCAGTTATTTTGTAGTGTGCTTGAGCACACTTGAATGTGTATATATATACAATAACCTCTTTCTTCCTTTAATCTCGTAACCCAACGGGAGGACCAACATGACTGGCGAGAGATCAGGCGCAAGACCAACTTTCGATTCATAAAGTAGAATAATATGAAAATAGAATCACACCTGGCACTTGTGGATCTGACAAGTATTTAACCACCATTAAACAAAAACGAACCGAAAAAGTAGAATATGTTATGTTCTACAAAGTAGACAATAAAACAAAGGTAAATAATTAAAACTAACTATAGAAAATGACTTTATTTGAAACTTAATAATAAAATTAATACTTTAACAATTCGTAAGTACACAGAAAGACAATGCGCTTAAAATTAATAATACATAATATTCAATGCAATAGTGGCAAAGGCTAGTCTTCCTTCCTAATTAGGATAAGGTTTTCCCATAGGGAAAGGGACAAGTGCACCCGATAGGAATGGAGTTATAAGGAATCCCACTCCACTTATACTGCAACGCAGTATCCATGTATAGTAACTTTGCACATAGTATAGTAACTTTCTAGCCTGTATGATAGGGAGGAATTTAGATGATGTTCTTCAAATGGTAAGTATAAAGTGAGTGGAGGAAAGTGGAGTGTGGACCCCTCGTCACTACTATACAGTATCATACAGTATCCAGTATTATAACTTTCTAGCCTTAATAGGCAGGCATAAGGAGCAAGTGAAGCCGATAGGAATGTAGTTTGGAACCTCTCGCCACTACTAAGCAGTATCCAGTATTATAACTTTCCAGTCTCGATGAGTTCCTTCAACCTGTACTTCTGGATCTTCCCTGATGCCGTCTTCGGGAAGTCCACAGTGGATTTCACTATCCTGGGTATCTTGAACTTGGCCAGGCGCCCGTCGCAGAATTTCCTCACGTCTATCGATGCTAGTGGGACACCTTCCCGGAGCTTCAGCACTGCACAGATCTCCTCGCCCAGCCTCTCATCTCCTACTCCGACCACCTGTAATTTTTAATGGGAATTCATATTTTTGGATTTGTTAACATCTTTTCGTAAACAAGCTCTACTCGTCTAGAGGCTTGTGTGCAGTTTGAAATAAAAGTGCAATAAAAGTGCAAATCAAAATGCATCCTTTCTTATTTTATTACTTAAGGGCGTGTTGTTCCTCTCGTAATTCCTATCATTGAATGAGAAGGCATGGTATTTTAACACTAAGATGCGTTGGTGAAATCGGGACTAAGGGCGTGTTCCACCAAGCAATGTTAAAGTTAACGCCATGTTAAAATACCATGCCTTCTCATTCATTGACAGGAAATACGAGAGGGATAACATGATATTTAACCCTTAACCACCTGACCCCTATTTCAATAACGTAACCACCTGCGCGCGGTCACAGTGACCGCATCGGATACACATGAGTTTTCTTAGGATATTAAGGTTTTATTATGAGAATAAATTATTAAAACTCTTTAATATCTATTAAACTACTTATTTAAGTGAAAAAAGAAATAATAACAAAACATATTCTTCTCATAAATGTGAACAATTAAATTGCTGGTACATTTCAAATAAAATGCTTACATAATGAGATCTATCAACATAGGAACAAAAAGTTAAATCAAATTTGGACTTTCTTAAAAGAATCTAATAATATTGTAATGAAACAAAAAAATAAAAATATAAAAAAAATCAATACTTCGAGAAAATTGCAGGGGGTAAAGTCTTACAATTTTTCCTGACAATTTTTGCTAGAGCATTCCACACAGATTGTTTTTTTTACAGGTAAAACACAGATGGAATGTTTTTGAATTTGAATGTAAAACGCTACGTAGAAAGACCACCCTCAGGCTGTCCATCGGCACTTAGTTCATCAGAAGATGACACTTGCAGGCAGTCTTTATATTCACAGTCTTCTAAAATCACAGGAACTTCCAAATCCTCTACGTCACTGCAACTCTCATGAAGGTTATCCTCCACATCCGAGTTCCTGCTCTAAAGGTACATAGACGCACACTAACACGCGATAACGGATTTCGCCAAAATTCAAATACAAAAAGTCGTTGCGGTCACTATGACCGCTGGCAGGTGGTTAAGGGTTAACATGGCGTTAACTTTAACGTCGCTTGATGAAACACGCCCTAAGTCATTTAAATACATTTTTGTTAAACAAAATTATTAAATTTTATTATTATTTTTATATGATAAAATAACATGTAATTGCAACTGTACAATCACACAACAATCTGTTGCCTAAGCAGAAACATTTGACAGCCTCACACAAGTAACGTTATCGAAAAATTGTCTGAAAAACAACAACAGGACATTCGATAACGATACTTTTACGGAGCTCTAAAATGGTTGTATAAATATGAGTCGAAAAATTAATACGATACATGGTGTGGTTTCCAAAATGTTTAATTTCAAATTCTAGATCCGATGACGTCATTTTTTAACGTCTGCAAATTTTCAAAAATTTCAATTGTATGTAAATTCATTCCTACTTGGTATGTTTCAATGAAACAAAAACTAGTGTATTTGTACAGATACAAGCCCGACTGTGATAACAATTTTAATGAATTTTGTATACCTAGTATCGTTCACCATCTTTATAATATTATAATGTTATTGTGAAATAAATCGGCTTACATTGGGCAAGAGGAACATTCCATTGGCTGTCTTGTATTTTATTATTAGGATACACTACCTGACTTTCCACAACATCAGGATGCGTGTTCAGCAGGTCTTCTACTTCTTTAGGCGCTATGTTCTCTCCGCCTCGCACTATGATGTCCTTAATACGTCCTACGATTTGTCCGTACCCGTCTTGGGATATTTTAAATTTGTCACTGAAATATGATGATTTTATTAGTAAAGTGTAATTTGTAATTTATATAATAAATGCATATTTAAATTGGATTGTCAAAAAGTACCTACAAAATAAGCTGTGAAATATTGTCTTTGCAATGAACCATTGACAAAATATAGTCATCACAAAAGTAAAATGTTCTGGATAGAGCTTACGTTATTACGATTTGAATGATATTACTTTAGTGCATGTATCAAAAGCACTGAACTCAAAACCTCGTATCTTAATTTCTTTACCCAGTAGCTAGCCAGCCCTCTTCATCAATAGTCTGTCTGGTCTTCTCCGGCTCGCCCCAGTAGCCGATCATGGTGCTGTACCCGCGCACCATAAGTTCACCAGAGTCACCCCATGGCACCATCTCCTTTTGATCGTTCACCACCTGTAAAAGTCGAAGAAATATATACACTACTTAAAGAAAATACTTTGAAAGTACTCATAATTAGTAGGATTTCATTTAAAACAGAAATAAAAATAAAAAACTACAACATTAATAACGCCATCTGTTGAACGATATAATACGAGTATAATATATAAACGCTAAGTATGCCTCTGTGGTTGATAGGTTTAAAGCTTAGCTTTGTATCAGTAGAGTAACATCTTACTATGTTACTTTCACATAATATTATGTTACTTACAAATAACCACGCGCTCACAAGTTCGGTGAACTATCTAATATATTATAATATAATACTATCTTACAGAGGCGTGAATTATAATTATGTGTATTCCTATAAGTCCATTCCTTCACTTACCCATTACCTTTTGTATACCCTTATCCAAACCCATAGCTATTATACAGGCTATTGATTCCCTTAAAGGAGAACGGCTTCACCACTATATTGCTGTTATTTAACTCAAAATTGAGGTTTAGAGTCCCTAGTACAATCTACCAAAATATACAATAGAGGAAAGTAATATTACACGCATATGACCTTGACTTCAATATGGTCTTGGACGTATCCTACAGTCTCAGCGACCACGTCCACGCTGTCCCCCGGCACGGACTGGAACACGGCCGCCGTCGTCTCCGTCATGCCATACAGCGCCTGAAATGTATATCACTGCACTAAAGAGAGTTCAGCAAAAGGGCTCTTAGGCCCGTAATAAAAGAAGGCTCAAACCTCACTTGAGAACCTATTCTACAGATAAAAAACGTTTCGTCTCACTTTTAAAAATGAAGAACTTTACTTATGTTATATACTTTAATGTTTTTCTTTTTTTAATACGTAAAAATAAAGATTATACATATTTTAATGTTTTTCTGTAATCTATAATATAAATAATACGGTATAAACGGAAATGAAATTAGAGTACTATGTATATGTCGCAGTCATTAATTAAATGTTGCCATTCAATGAGTGCGCTAGTCATTCAATCAAATAGCAGTTTCAACTTGATGATTACGAAATATACATTAATAAAGTTGTTCACTTTTAAAAGTGAAACAAAGAATTGTTTAATCTGTCAAATAGGTTCTCAAGTGAGATTGGGTTTGAGACTGTATTATTTTTACGGGCCTTAGTTACCCATAGAAGAGAGTTTAACAAAAGGTGTTATTATAATAATTGCCATTCATTGGAACGAATGGTCAGCGTTTTGCATTATTTAATGGCAAAAGGTTAACATGACATAATATATTATACCTTGACTTCTTTAGTTTTCAGGATGCTCTTCATTCTCTGTATGAGTTCAGGGCTGCATGGGGCGCCCCCCGACAGTGTCGTATTCAGGTTTAGGGGCAAATCCGCGCCGTTTATGTGGGAGAGGAGGTCTACGAACATCGTCGGGGTCCCTGATACAAACGTACATCTGCAAAGATTTAAACTCTACGGTTATTGGAATCGGTAATATCTTTATTTTCTTAACTAGCTGTCCTGGCAAAGTACCGCTTAGTGCGCTCGGCTCTATATGTGGGTATGTAATCTACTTTGTGGTGTTGGTAATGTATAAAATATAATACACCCACACGAGCGCAGCATACAGGTTACATTCACACACACATTGAAGCTGCACAAGCGAACGCACAGGCACACAGCACCGCGTGCTTAATTGAGATAATCAATGTCTATACCTATAAACTATTATTTTTGAAATAAATGGAATAAGAACAATAATCATTATTAAAAATTAAAATATAGGTAATTAATTTTATAAAAAAAGATTGATAACACTTACTTTTCAGAAAGCAGAGCCTTCAAGTTGTTAGGTATATTGTAAGTGGGACTTGCCAGGACCAAAGTTGAGCCAAATTGTAGAGGAGACAGTAGTGTAATGATCGAACCTAAGGCGTGGAACATAGGAACCTGAAAATATTTTCGTCATAAATTATAAAACGCCATCTACATTAAATGACTATTACTAATTAATGTTCTAGCACTTGAAGTAAAATAAAGATGTAGATGTTTCAAAAGTTACAACATAGGTGGCGCTGTTACATAGTGATCCTTTTCGTTGTCAAATAGTTGCCTATTATCATGGACCAATTATACAATAACATGTATATTATAAACAGTATGGATGAAGGTGATATGTAACAAAATTATGATTTTGAGACAATTGTGTTCAAACTGTCAGTTAAACATTTTAGAATACCTACGTCGTAAAGTATTAAGGCGAGGAATAACCGCTACTAGCGCCATTATTTTAAAAATAAACTTTACAACGACACAATGATCTTATTAAAAAAGTAATCGGTTAAAACTCTAAGTAAATTGTTAAACTAATTTATTGGCATTTAATTACAGCTCTCAATCCTATACTGTATTTACTCCCATAAGTAATTGCTAAAACGGTAGCGTGGTTAGACTGGCAAAGGAGCAATGCGTGTGAGAAAGGGAAGCTAGACAAACTGGTGCCGTAGTGCGTTACGTAACTAAGCGGTTTTAAAAAATAGTAACACAGGAGTATTATAGATAGGGTTGCCATCTTAAAAATAAAAAACTAGGACATAGCGCGTCAAAATTCTGACTCGGGAGCCCAAAACTAACAAATATAGGCCTCACCGAATTCCAAAAAATAATAATACTAAAAAAAATTAAGGTCCCCGGACGACCTCAGAAGTAGGACAAATCCGGGGAAACCCGGACGGAATGTAACCCTAATTATATAATTTATATATAATACACTCACTTGCATGCACACTGTTTGATGACCTTCGTGTTGGGAGTTCCGTTTACCGACATAATAGCAGTTGTTGACGACGCCGAGATGAGAGTCTAATGCTGCCTTTGGATTGCCTACAACATAAATTAATATGATATCATACAAGTATTGATATTTGCATTCATTTTATATATTTGTAAGCATTTTTAAATATTAGCACTCGCCATTGCCAGTAGGTATCGTAATATACAGGCTATATATTAATGAGTGATAAAACTTTAGGGTGTGTACTGTGTATGGGTCCCGTATATAGAGTTTACTGGGCTAGTACCAGCGCTAAAATAGGTACTTTTTTTTAAATTATTGTATGGGAAAATGTATGATCATAGAAACATGAAAGTCAAAAGTAAGTCTTTCAGCGCTGGTACTTTCACAGTATACTCTACATAGGAGGCACATACACACCCTCAATAATTATTACTTATCATTGATTTATTTTACACCTTGTATAAGTGTGACAAATTTCACAATCCTCTGTTCGCACAATTCTCGTAACTAAAGCTTCGTATATTAGTTAATATAATTATAGATTGACAGATTCTGTTATAAATATCAATCAATGTGCGGCTAGTACTATACCATACTAGCTGATCCGTGCCCACTTCGTTGAGCATACCGTTTAAGCCTTCCCTGGACTTCCACAACCATATTTCAAGACCAAAAATAGCCGAATCGGTTCAGCCGAGTTTTAGCGAGACTAACGAACAGCAATTCATTTTTATATGTTAAGACGTGATACTTGACCGTTTTGCTACCGTTACGAACATTTCATACGAATTCATTAATCGTGTGCGAAATAAAACGGCCAAGCATCACGTTTTAACTGCAATGTAGCGTAAGTGAAGTTAAGCCTGGTGAAGTAAGGGCGCATAGATAAAGGATTTTGGTTCTACATGAGATCTGACCACTTTTTGACAGATTTTGATTAAGGTGTAGTGTAGACCTTGGCTTTATACGATATCTGATAACTTTTTCACAGGGTAAGCTGTGTAGGCTCGTCTTGACAATATTTTTACATGAAAATGTTTTTGGTGGGATCTTAATTTATCTAGATATCTAGTTTAACCATTATAAACACAATATCTAGATACAAAGAACACGCTTCTTTGTATCTAGATATTGTGTTTATTTCAAGCCTGCAAGCCAATTTCAATACACACCTTACACCATGCAGTTTTTTTAATATTTAGCTAATTAATAATTTGCTAATTTTCAAAATTAAGTGGTTTCGCATGAACAGCAACTTGGCAATAATATTATATTAAATTAAAGTAAAAAACGTTTTATTTCCAAATGAAACTTAACAAGCTATTTTCGGAAAGTCAACAAGAAAACAAGCTACCACCGGCTCAACCCGCCAAGAAGAACCGGCGTAAGAAACTGTTGGACATAAACCTCTCCCAAAGTATTTGTTGGGGTAGTAGCCTATATATACTGGCCCCATTTCCGGATATATTAGGTATACCTCTGTCGCCTTTTACGACACCCACGGAAAAGATGGTCGATGTGGAGGTGCTATTTATATTCCGGCTCATCTGACACCACGGAAGTATAGGACAGGTAGATTTTTGGGTAACCTCCCCGGCTTTGTCAGTCTCGGCGCCGAGGAGAGCGCTTCAGTTTGCCGGAGCGCTCTCTTAATTTGATGGAAGTTCGGTCCCTATAGAGGTGAACCGGCCGGTCGAGGGAGGAGTGGCCTGTGTTTTGACAGATCCAGGGCACTCCACCCAACATAAAGGCTGATGGCAATCCGCAAGTGGTTTTAAGTAGGTAAACATGCCGTAGCGAGCAGGGAGTTACACATACCCTGGGGGACCCTCCCTGGGGGATGCGTAACGCATTTCCCTTGCGGAATCAAAAAAAAAAGGAAGCCATGGGCAAAAGCTAATTTATAAAAATTATAACATTAAAACCAAAGAAAAAGTGTCTGAAAAACGGCTTACTTGTAGTTCCGGATGTGAAGTGGATGATACTCCCGTCGTCTGGATGTACTTCTTTTGTATACTGGGACACATTGTTGTTGGAGCTCTTAGCGAGTGTTTCTATTAAATGTACACCTCTGTAAGTACGAAAAGGGTCTGTTCATTTCTAATTAAGTTCGTGGCTGTTGAATCTGATTAAGTTATAATAAGCGGTTCAGCGCGTCGGTGATAGACCGAGAGGCTGTGGGTTCGAATCCCGCCGAGGGAACAAAAAAGGTTTTCAATGTCCCTGGGTCATGGATGTGTATTAATATAAATCAGAAATATGTGTATTGTGTATAGTATAAAAGTATAAAATATATATTTCCGTTGCCTGTAACACAAGTTCTTCGGATACTTAGCACAGTGACATATTGACGTGGCGTGAAGCGTCTATATATATATTATTATTATTCACAGTAATAATACACAAATTACTTGCACTTTCTCCACTTTATTAGTTGTTAAACATAAGATTTATTGAAATACACGACCGGTTTCGACTAAGTCATCATCAGGTGTAGGTAGATTTGAAATTTATAAATAATTCGTAAACATTGTGCAGATAATATTAATGTTGCCAGCTCAGTGAAATTTTTACAATTTTGTGCAGTTTTTTCTACCAAATTATACTATATATTTTTTTATTATAAACAAATAAAAATAAAAATCAATTATAACACATTATATTGATAAATTAATAACCCAAATAATAATTTAAATGTAATTTCACAGAATAGAATGTCCAAACACATGTCAATGATTATAAAATTAAAATACGACTATCACCAATAATTCAATAAAATTGTCTAGATAACATTATATTATTTAAAAAAATTCATTTCTATATTAATGTCTATTAAATTCCAATAATTTAAGTCATGTCAAAAGTAAAATAAATAAAAATAAATGGTAATGTTAAAATTAATTAATAAATAACAATGTTATGTGAACAATTCAAATAGTGATATTTAAAATATCCTTAACTTATAAATAAATTAAATGTCTTGCAATAATATTGAACTAGAAAGGCATGTTTGGTCATTGATTAAATTTCCGCCTTTTTTGTGTTTATTAATTTCTAGTGCTTCTAATGCATCCATCTTCCTACTTTTTGGTAAAATATATAAATATTTAATATTTTTATCTGGATCAAAATTATGTTTATTACTATTTAAATGTTCTGCAAACGTTGATCTATCAGTTTTCCTTTTCCATGCTGTAATGTGTTCTTTAATTCTAGTTTTTTTTGTGTATTATTACTGTGTACAATGTATTTCCATCAAGAACCTACAGTACATTCAATAACATATTATTATTATAGTCATCAGGTGGTTTTTGCCGGCACGAACCCAAGTTGTATTAGATAGTACTTTTTCTCACAATTATTTTAGCATACTTGTTTTAATTCTTCTTAATGACTTAATGACCTATGCATTACGTAGCTGTGTCACTTATGTAGCTATGCTATTAAATCCCATGCATTTTGTTTTCGAACTCGTTCGTCGGCAATGCCAACGTGGCTTAATGCTCAGAAGTAATTACTCTCTAATGATGGTGCGTTTTAATAACCGATCTATCTACAAGAAAGGATAGATCAGTCCTTGAAACTATGCTTATGTTAAATGCCATAAATACATTTTTTTAAACTCTTTCGTCTGCAGCTTTGGGATCTTAAGTCCCGATTTCACCAACGCTTGTTACTGTTAACGGCTTGTTAAAATAACATGTCTTCTCATTCATTGATAGGAATTACGAGAGGAACAACATGATATTTAAAGAAAGATTAACTTTAACATTGCTTGGTAAAACACGCCCTACGTGCGAATTTCACCAACATAATATGTTAAAGTTAAATTTAATAGAGTTAAATATCATGTTATCCCTCTGGTATAGTTTATCAAGCTGTTATCACTAACATGCGTTGGTCAAATCGGGACTTAATCTCTTGTGGCGCGTTTCAATAATATTTAAGAAAGGATAAATCTCTTATATAAACGGGCCATTATTCAATAACAACTCGATAAAGGGACTTCCAGTCCTCTATTTCCTAGATCTACTTACTCAAACTTCTCCTTCCCGCAAGCGAGCACAGTTTTGAGACCAGGATACTCCTCACTAGTCAACGTCCCTTCTTTTGTTTTTCCGATTTGTGGTATCATCTGTTTGATCATGTCATAGTACCGCTTGGTCTTGATGTTGTCTCCGATGACGAGACCTCGCAGCGTCGCCTTCTTGATGCAGTAACTCAACTCGGACGCTTCGTACAGTGGGTTTATTAGAACCTGTTGTAAATCATTCATTAGACTATACTCAACTTTTGTGTTATTATTTTTTTATTTTGATGGCTTATTCCCCGTTAAACCTCGTGCGAGTTTCTTACGTCGGGTCTTCTCCGCGGGCTAGGGGTCAGGTAGGCCTTTTGTTGACTTTTTTTTTTAAATTGGAAATAAGTTATTTTTTTATTTTTATCTTATCTGTTCTTGACCATTGAGCCGTTTATGTCCAACATAGGAGTGGGAGTAAAAAGTTTGTTATCTCTTAAATATCACAAACAAAGTGCGTGAAACCCCCGGAGCTGGGAGTTACAATTAATGAAGAAAAAAAAGATGTAAGATCGGCTAACCGCGATTTGTTTTGTATAGGACTAACTTAAACTAGTGTTTTTATCTGGGGTATCGCACTTTTATGCTCGTATACCACTTCAATCTTGTTGAATTAGCAATAATAAATAATATAAGTGAAGACATGAAACAATGAGGGTGATATGTCGCACGAAAAAATTTCCCAGAAAATTGAGTTTAAACTGTCACATAAACATTAAAGTATATGTAGCAACGTATTAAGTACATTGATTCTAGGACGGATCTTTAGATGTACTTGATGTTTAAAAATAAAAAATCTAAAATGACAGTTTGAACTAAATTTTCGCGAAATCAAAATTTTACCTTCATCCATTCATGTCTTCAATTATATTTGGGATGTGTTTTGCGAGAAGTCGTTGTTCACAGCGTATGTGGGAATAGTGGGAACTCCAAAGGGAGATCTATGGTCGTTTGAGGCTCAGTCAGAAGACGGTTTATCATGTTATATTATATTTATAGCGCCGAACTCAGAATACTCTGACGCGATACAGGATTGTGGCGATAATCCGTAACAGATGCATCGGGCATCATCATCATTTCAGCTACACTACTGGACATAAGCCTTCCCAAAGTATTTCATGGGGCCTATACTACGCTTGGCAGGCAGGTTGGCGAACGCAGTTTTGAGATTTCGGATATATATTCCATCTGTCGTTTTTTACGACACCCACGGGGTGGTGCTATTTTTTCTCCGTCACCCCACGGATACATCTGTATGTTATGTATACTCACAGAGATCAGGCCGACTCTAGCAGCGGCGAGCAGCGCTATGATCCACTCCGTGTTATTATGGGACCAGATGCCCAGACGGTCTCCCTTCGAGAACCCATTCTGGCGAAGAGCACACCCTAAGGAATCGGCCTGTAATAGGAAACTTCTATATATTATATACACTCCGATCCGATTCTATACTACAATAACATTCGACTAAATTAAAGAGCCGTTTATTCCCTTCGAAAAAACTTTGAATACGGACGCTAGTAGGTACCTATAACTACAATATTGTAGGTGTAGGTACCTATTAGCGTCCATGGCGTGGGTAGACCGTAAAAGGTGCAGATTCGTTTTCCAGGTTGTGGCATACGTACCAATGAGACTTTTTTAGGTAAAGGAAAACATACAGAAGAAACCCGCACATGGTTGGCCCCAGACGTATTGACCAGTAATTCCTCTGGACTAGGCCGACTGTGTTGGAGAAATGCCGTATGTGCTGGGCAACTATGCGGCATTTAAAACCTCCTGTCCCAGGCACTACAGTATTTAAAGAGTGTAGTAGGTAGGTACCTAAAAAGTATTTAGGCATACTTTTTAGGTATCTACCTACTAAATATTTAAACGTTTATTTATTTAGTAGATAAACCAACAAGCAACAACCATTATTAAAGTTAAAATTACAATACAATACAAGATGTGACCTTTTTATAAAATAAATAATAAAAGGCAATATCACAAAGTAGATCTAATATTAAAATTCAATGTTATATTTGCAATTAAAATAATAAATACTTAATCATCATACTCGTAATATTCTTTTCTGTTTATTACCTCGCTGTTGCCGGCGAGTTCGTCCGAGTAAATGATTTTTTTTTATTTCTCAACCAAATACTGTGCGGGATGCATTTAAGAAATCCTTTCTTAATATATGTCCTCGTCCTACCCTCAACTATCTGCTTGCCTTGCTTGTTCCAAATTCAAACAAAAATAAATAAAATCGTCAGTAATAAAATGGTTTCCAAAGAGTTCACTTTCAATTATAATATTGAACAACTAAACATACAATAACAGTATACAGGACAATACCGAAAATAGCAAAGTAGAATTTAGCTAGTATAAGATCCAAAATCATAGTAGTAGGTAGATATAACACTTAACTAATAAGCTGCATGAAGCCCATAAGGAATTGTCCTATTGTGTTTTTAAATGTTATTAAATATACTGGTAATAAAGAAAAAGATTAAAAAACTATAACCCGACTTCGCAAAAAATGGGTCTAAAAAGTCTGAAACAAGAAAATAATTCAATTTGAAATCCAGAAATGCATAGGTACAAAAATGGTCAAGGTAGAGCCGAGGTCGCACCCGCTATTGGTATCGAGTCATAAAATTTCTTTTCACCGTATTTCGGTGTGAACTAATGCTTAGATTTTATTAGCGGGTACGACCACGGCTCTACCTTGACCATTTTTGTACCTATACATTTCTGGATTTCAAATTGAATTATTTTCTTGTTTCAGACTTTTTAGACCCATTTTTTGCGAAGTCGGGTAATAGTTTTTTAATCTTTTTCTTTATTTAATATTTTTCTGTTTCCACATCAAATATAATAATTATTATATTTTTATTTACATGTCCATTACATAGAAATTATCAACTCCTAGATACTACTTGTACGTCCGCATTTTAAACATTTATTTTGAATTTAACAATAAAATGTAATAAAAAATAAAAAATATAAATACATATTCGTAATGTGCTTGCCAATACCTATCTTTTGATACCAAACACGAGACAAATATCTTAATTTAATTTTTTTTGGAGATAGTTTTTGAGGTATAATTTTCAAAGTCCAAAATTTTTCAAAAAATTATATAGCCTATGTTACTCGCGGCATTAATACGAATCGATTGACACCTCATTCATCAAAATCGGACCAGTAGTTTAGCCGCTACGAGGGAACATACATACATACATACATACATACATACATACATATATACATAGACTGCCAAAATCATTACCCTTCCTTTTGGCTTCGCCGAAGTCGGGTAAAAATACATGTTATACAGTAATACCACACAAACTACTTGCACTATTTTAGTTGTTTTACATTAATTATTTGTTACGTATATCCAGTTTCGTCTAACTCACCGTCAGATGCAGGTACATATAAAATTCTTTGTGTATTAGTAATAATACATTAAAAAAATCATAAAAATACAGTAATGTATCCATTTGCTCTATATTTTAGCCAATAGCTACCGAGTACTGACCCTGTTCAGAAGTTCCTCATACGTGATATCTCGTTCCTCGTGCAGGGACCTGACGGCTATTCTTCCAGGGTACTTGTGGCAGGTGTTCTCTATCACCTCTCCCAGGGTCTTGAGGGCCAACGGATCGCTGCCCGGGTGACGAAGGTAGCTCTGCTGCCCCTGCTGCAGATTGCGAGCTAACCTAAAAAAAATTTTTTATGAAAGAATTATTCCTTCTTAATAATCATAATAACCAAACCAACAGTCGCAGCGACGTCAGAATATTATATTCGACGACCTCTGTAGCGCTGTGGTTGTGCGTGTTGGAGATCGAGCGAGGTTGCGGGGTCGAGTCTC
Organism: Celastrina argiolus; assembly: GCA_905187575.2. NCBI lineage: Eukaryota > Metazoa > Arthropoda > Insecta > Lepidoptera > Lycaenidae > Celastrina > Celastrina argiolus. The sequence goes on from LR994579.1 coordinate 18,098,867, forward strand.
GCCGAATGCACAAAAAGCTTTTTGTATTCCTGAATTAATATTTAATTTGTATATTGATTGGATAGCAACAATCTAAAACATGTTTATAGTATAAAAATATGGGCTATAATATTAATGAGTGATAATATTTTAGGGCGTGTATGGGCCCGGTTTAAAGAGTTTACTGAGAAAGTACCAGCGCTGAAAGAGGTGCTTTTATAAATTATTGTATGGGAAAATGGATGATATTGGGGCATTTCTCATACAAACATGAAAGTCAAAAGTAAGTATTTCAGCGCTGGTAAAGCACATTATACTCTACATAGGAGGCACATATACTCCCTTATCACTCATTTATTTTGCACCTTTATTTTGCACCTTCGTCGTAATTATAGATATTATTATTATAATTAGCCTTTGAGAAAAAAAGATTGAAGGCATGCGTAATATTTCTATTAAATGTACGATATTTTCTATTGTAACAAACACAATATAAATATTTCTATAGTAATTTTATTGAAGACAAAGTCTTTGTTATAATAATATTATAACAGCGTTGTGTTGTGAATTTGTTAATTATAATGCATAATATGTTTTTATTAGGAAGATAAAAAAATAATTAACATGTCACATTTAAACCAAGTGTTATTTATAGCTATATGTATATTATTTACATTTTATCTTCTTTTATCAAATAATATATTGTGTCAGATAACAACAAAACTATTTGTAATGTGAACAACTCTGTAAAGGTAGACAGAAGAATTGTGATTCAGTGGCTTAGAGCTCTCTACTACGGTCGCGGTTCCATTCCGCGTTTAAACAACATAAAAATATGGTTTACAAGCCTATATATTTTATTTTATTTTCCTCTGTTATTTTATTTTATGTCCTTGTGACCTAGAAAAAGGCATAAATATACGAGGTGTAAAATATATGAGTGATAATTATTTAGGGTGTGTATGTTCCCCCTATGTAGAGTATACTGTGAAAGGATCAGCGCTGAAATGCTTAATTTTGACTTTGCATGTTTGTATGAGAAATGCCACAACATCGTACATTTTCCCATGCAATAATATTAAAAAAATACCTTTTTCAGCGCTGGTACTTTCACAGTAAACTCTATATACGGGACTCATACACACCCTAAAGTGTCACTCATTAATATTAAAGCCTGTATACACAGTAACGACTACATGTAGAGTCTTCATTAAAACGCATCACACAATTTAAAGCAAATAAAATGTAGACGTACATTTAGTTCCTTTAGACTGTTCGAAACAACTAGGACAAAACATCTTAGTGTGATTTGCATCAATTTCTCACGTGTACCCAACTTCTATGAATGCAGGTTGATTACCTAATTTTATTTTATTTTTATTTTTCTTTGTCTGACAAGAATAAGGTCTGCTTCGAAAAAATCCATCCAGCGCCCAATCTCTTAACTATCGTATCAGCCTGCTGCCCCACTTGGTTACGAGAGCAAAGAAAGACAGAGAGCTGTTTTGCGCACACACATGAGCACTATACTGATACAATAACTCGAATCGCCGCCGTTGCCATATTACGAACGTCAATTGCCAAATGGTAATGTGACAAATTCTGACGTTTGAACTTATTCAGAAACAATTTTGAAAATCCATAATCGTCTATAACCATTTTTTATAATATGGTCTCTTTTTACTATCACCGAAGTCAGTGATATAATTTTTTTTATACAGGCTGATTCACGGTTCCTATATGAAACCGAATGTAATGTGAAGAGAAGGACGCGTAGAGCATTTTTTGTTTTGGCACCTCATATAAATTACTTACTATAACGCGACAAATCACGATTGAAGATCTCCATAAAAGTCGTAAAACAATGATGTGTTTCAATCCTGGTCAGGTCTTAGGTCAACGACCCGTGGTTTGTATGACTAGGAGCCTTCGAGCCCAAGCATAGTAAGATTCACTCCTTGTGGTCATTTTAGACTTTTGATTTTTTTTGTGAAAAAAATCTAATAAAAAATATATAAAATATATTATACGCGTCATTCTCTTCACACTTCGGTTTGCTATATGAGCCATGCATCACGTATACGCAGATTTTTTCTCAGGTTACATTTTGAATGTTTGTTTGAGTTTATATTTTATTTTGAATGTAACGAAATTTTACTTTCTTAGCCTAATACCTACTTTACCAATAAAACAGACCAATTTTTTAAGCAAAATATTTTTTTATTTTAACCTACGGGTTCAGTAAGCCACCAATGCTACATAGTATCTGGTACGTGCCATAACACTTGATAAACTCCTCAGATAATACAGGATTACATAAAACGAATGTCAACTATTTGTAGGTATAGCATCGATAAGTGATATTGACCTTGAGTGTTGATTAAACTATTATTTATTGCGATTATCCCTCTCTTTTACCCGGAACCTCTCGCTCATTTAATTGCTCCAATTTTCTGACGGAAATGCTAAAGATAATAAGGTCGGCCGTATTTAGCAATTCTCGTTTTGACCGCGTTGAAACAATTAACATAATTCTTTTAACAGCCTGTATAATAACGTAGTTATAACGTTTTATTTTTAAAATGTGGTTATATATTTTATTAGATAACAAACAAACAGTTCAATCGATTTTAATATACTTTATCTCTACACTCTCAAGACTACAAAATTCTTATCTTCCTTTGTTACATACAATAATTGTCTATTACTTTGGATTAAGGAGTAGATACCAGGGACTAAAATTGAAAAAAGTGTGACGCTATCCTGATGGATGATTCAGCCAGGAATCATCCATCATGAAAAATCGGACCGATTATTATAATATCAGAAACGAAAAAGTTAGGGATCCAGTGTTATAAACTCTAGGATGTCTGATAAAATAATTTACTATGTGGTGTGTTGCGTTCCAAAACGACCCCCATCTCTAGAATAGAGATGGGGGTCCCACAAGGGTCTATTTGAGGACCTTTTCTTTTTTAATTTACATAAATGAAAAACATGGGATAGTATTATTTGGTGATACGTCTCTTATTTTTAATATGAAACGGAAAATATATCCCATGACGAAGTAAATAATGCTCTCTCAATGATAGGACATTGGTTTAGTGTCAATAATCTTTAACTTAATAATAAAAAAACAAAATGTGTAAAATTCACATTGCCTAATGTGAGGCAAACTGAAACCAATGTACTATTAAATGATGAACGTATGGAACTAGTGGATACTGCAGTATTCTTAGGTATAACGTTAGACTCTAAACTTCAGTGGGGCCCCCATATTGCTAGACTGGCCGACAAACTCAGTTCAGCAGCATATGCAGTTAGTAAAATTAGACAATATTCAGATGAAAGTACAGCATGCCTAGTGTATTTTAGTTACTTTCATAGTGTAATGTCCTATGGCATTCTGCTATGGGGCAGTGCTGCAGATATAAATAGTATCTTTGTGCTGCAGAAGCGAGCTGTTCGGGCAATCTACAAGCTGGCCCCCAACACTTCTCTTAGAGAAAAGTTTAAGGAAACTGGAATACTAACTGGAGCTTCTCAGTATATCCTCTCTAATGTATTATATGTTATGAAAAATGTAAACCTGTTTATAAGAAAATGTGATAATCATAATAGAAATACTCGGAATAAGAATAAACTTGTTGTTCCAGTGACTAGACTAAGCAAAGTAAAGAATTCGTTTAAAGGCCAATGTATACGCCTATACAATAGGATCCCAAAAAACGTTCAAAATTTTTCAACTAATAAGTTTAAGAAAGTAATCAAAGAACGTTTGTGTGCAAAAGCTTACTATAAAGTTAATGATTATATGAATTATAGCACATCTTGGGAATAAAGTAGCCGTAGCCCCCTACAAGGCTACATTTATATAGAATGTACTCATATTATTTAGTTTTAGTATTGACATATTTGTATGTAAATTTATACTTTTTTTTAAAAGAGAAATTTTCCATCTTTTTGGTAAAACATGGGGCCACCCATGCGAGTTTCTTACGCCGGTTCTTCTTGCTGGGCTAGTTCCCGAACCGGTGGTAGGCATCATAATAATATGGAAACGACGTTCAGAAAACATTTTTTTGTAAAATTTACTCTGAATAAAAATATTTGATTTGATTCGAACGAACGAACACGACACACCACAGCCCAGAAAAATAAAATAGGGGAATTTTGTAATTGAGCATCAAATAAATAAGTGCTAATTTAAATAAATTAGTACTTAATTTAACATTTGAACCTCTTCCAAATAATTGTGTGTATATTAACTTGATCCACGAACAAAGGTCAGGTCATTATTTGTTTGTTACACTATAATAGTAATTGGAGTTCAAACGAAAAAAAAATATTTTTTAGTTGTATTACTCTCTCTCTTTTTCTTTTCTCTCCTTTCTTCTCTCGCGTCTCCTAATAGTTTCCTAATAAAAGCTAATGGGTAAATATTATTTGGTCGATACACGTTCCTCGGTCTCAGGACCGGGGCCTCCACACGCCACATGTCATCTCGCCATTCAGGAATAAGTCTTCCAAGGCTTCCTTCCCTTAGAGCCACGGTTTTCCCCTGCGTTCTGTCGCGGGGGGTTTTCCCTAGAAAAACAGAAGCAACTAATACGGCTCGGTATCCTCAATACCGGGTCCTTCGACCCCACGTAGAGGGGCTCATTAGCCTCTGGTCGTGGTTCCCCCGCTCCCGGCCACTCTGGCTAGGAGTGAATGAGATGCAAATAGGTTATTTGGTCGATGCAAAAAGTTACTAATGATATTTTTATTATTTTATATCTGAATTGAAAATATTTTTTGATAATAAAAAGTTTGCACTTAAATACATGCCGTTAAAGATTTTGTATCTCTAGTTAAAATATTTACACATCTTTTATGTTGTAATAGGTTTATCATTTCGTCATTATCACTAATAATATTAACGCCGCTGGTAATCGGTTTTTACTGATTAAATTTCAGAGTTCAATGGAAGCAGGATATAGATATTTATTCGAAACGAATAAAGATTAGATACGTACTTTCATATTATTGTTGTTGACATAAATTTTTAGCAAACATAATTTGTAATGTTACAAATTAAGTATCTGAATACTTTGGGTTTTAAGATATTTATATTTTAAGCACCCTACTAGTGTTAATTTAATAATACAGATACAGAAAAATCAACACAATAATAATAACTATCGGACATTTGAATATCGTATTCAACTAATACACAGTAGCTCATGAAAGTCTAGTATTTAAAAACCGTTTTCTCTCTCCTATTTATATAAAATATATAGATCTTACCTTAAATGAAAGTTAGCGATCGCTTTAAACAATTTGAATTCGTTCAACATGGCGCTCGGGCGGCTCGAGCCGCGTGCGGGTACTGTCTAGTGTCGGCTGATAACGCGCACTATCAACAAAATGTTTACTATACTCTCAGGGCCATATATAGCCCAATCACGGTGGACGAGAGAATCAGAGAAAACATTAAATAATAATAGCTATCCTCACCGATTTCGGTTTCGGTAGCCGATTTCATAGACCAGCTAAGGAGTCATTTTATAGTGCCCAAGTGTGTGCACAATACACAAAGACACTCACTCTTCCTTTTACTCTCATTAACCAGTGTGATGGTTACCCGACACGACTGGCGAGAGAACAGGCGCAGGACTGACTTTTTACATGCCCATCCGACGCATGGATCATCTTTCTTGTCAGACAATCAAAGGTGATCAGCCTGCTTTGTCCTAACCAAACTTGAAAACAAAAACTTTTGTTGTTCCAACGCGGGGATCGAATCCACAACCTCCGGTCGAGAGCCGAGCTCTGAACCATTAGTCCAAGGAAGACAAAACATTTAAAACATATTCGGTACATAAGCTTTATAATTCTATACTTCTATAATTATATCCCTCACCACCAAAATATATAACTTATATATAATATAATTTTTCCTTGTTTGTCAAGTAACTTTTCTATAGTATCAGACACACACTTAGCTTGTGCCCACTTCATTGAGCATATATAAACAGTTTCCTTGTAATCAATTTCAATTACACGTTACGGTGGTTCAGTGCACCAAGGCCCTTTAACCTAACGGGGACTTCAGGGGGCACTTTAACCTAAGCTTTGAAAAAAGCTGGTCAGCAAACTCCCCAGCTCCTGAAACTAAAAAACCTCGAGCCTGCTCACAAGGTTTTACGTGGAAAGAGGCGGTAAAGGCCCGATTCTTTGTACAGGCTTGCCCACTTAGTTACGCCACTGCAGGTACGGCCACCTATAATATCGCAACACTCAACGCGCCCAACGAGCAACACAGAATCCACAACGCGGAAAATGCTATGCGGAGCCCGACACGTGCAACCCGCAACGCGAAATCCGCAACGTCAAACCCGCAACGAGGAACCCGCAACCCGCAGTGTGGAACCCGCAATGTGAAACCCGCAACGCGGAACCTATAGGACATTGACAAAACATTGTATTAGTTATACAGTATTCAAATATTTTTATTAGTTAGGGAGTAATTATTATAATGAATTAATATTTATAATTAAATAGGAAAGTTTGTTTGTTTATTTGCATTAAAAAAGGCTCTGAAACTGCTAAGCGATTTTTATAAAATGACACAGATATAGTATTTTTTTTACTTTAAGCCATGGGCAATAATATCTAGCAATTAATATGTGTATGTGTAGTGTAAATGGAAAAAGTCGAAGAGATTTTGTGTTTAGATTTAGATTTAAAAAAAAAATTTGAATCAAGACGTATGGATGTTGTAAAATAACAGGTTACTTGTCAAGTGAGCTGGTATTCGTCGAGAGATTTCTTGTGCTGTCATACAGACAAGGTTCCAACGGCTGTAATAGCGATGATGGCCGCTTTGGTATTGCCCAAGATTAGTTTTGATGCTATTGACAACCGACCATGGTCACACTGGTGACACTGCAGCACTGCAATTCTCTAAGCGACCTGTTGAGGCTGTGCTCGTCGCTGCGATCACGAATGTCACCGCCGTCACACGGTCAGTTTTTTGCGCATAGAGAATTGCACGGTAGCTTGCATGCCTGTCCGTCTGTGTCTTTTCGATTACTTTGACAAGTAGGGTCATCGAGGTAGCAACAGGCAGTAAAAAATAATTGTTTAGTCATTTATTAAGCACTTGATTATAATGTAAATCGTATTTATTAATTTACATAATGAAAATTTATGTTGATTGTGTTTCCACTAATGTTATTCGCGATTTCTACTATCGACATTTTTGTATCGAAAACATAATTATGTAAGTACTCTTTGTTTTGCATGAGATATAATCGTCGTAAATCGTGCACGGATGATTCACTACAAACGTAATGCGAATAATTATGGTAATTATTTTTGGTGGGTCGTAATGAAATAATTACGTACTTTGTAATAATTATGCATTTTATTATTCCTCATTAATTGTAGCGCGCTACCCTTGATGTTGATGATAAGTGCAGCTGCTACTTGTTGATAATGCTGATGCTGATGATGATGCTGTTCTGATAGGTTGATGCTGGTAAGATAGGGTTAGGGTATAAATGATGAAAACCCTTTGGTGCTTAATAACGACCCGTGATCAACTGTTTATTGTTAACTTTGTCTTAATTTATATATGTTACAAATATGCTTAGCTAAGATGCATACGTGAGGCGCGTGTGTACTACTAACATACTGGCATACTGGCCTGTACCTACATCTTGCCAGTCTAAAAAGGAACCAAAAAAAGGAATAAATATTATACCTAAATACAATTTAAATATAAAATGTAAATTAAATTAAATGTAAAATGTATATCTATTAATGGCGACGGTGACGGCCAGACCAGCTTCTCGTATCTGGAAGTCCGCAGCGTGGTTTGCTATGGCTGCCTCTTGCGACTGCTCTTCGATGCTCTCTTATGGTCGTGATGTCTCCTTCATATGTGAAAGTATGACGTCAAGCTGGCTGGAACGTGACGCGCTCGTGACGTTGTCCACAGCTGATGTCTAGCCACGCTGCGCTAGAGTGTAATTTGATCCACCTGTTCGAGCATTGCTTTGTTATGATTATTCAGCGGAAGGTTTCTTACAGCTGACTGATAGGTGCGGGTCATACGCGTACAATGACACACTGACCCTTGCATTGTGATCTAGATTTTGTGTTTTTCTTCAACCGGTAATATTATTAATTTGCTGACCGGTCGTTTGATGACATTATGTTGTGTTCTTACGGTGACGACCCGGGTATGTCCGTCCTTTCCGGGATGAAGTTCACACACACGTGCTATGGCCCACTTCCCCGGCGGCATATTGTCTTCTTTAATAATAACTATGTCGTTCAGTTCGATGTCCTTGATAGGTGTGGTCCACTTTGTTCTTGTTTGAAGGTTTTGTAAATATTCCCGAGACCAGCCCTTCCATATTTGCTTGTTCATAGTTTGTACTAGTTGCCATCTCGATGATAAATTGGTGATTTCCGGATCCGTCTGGGGTCTGGATAGAAGTGGACCACCGACAAGAAAGTGCCCTGGAGTGAGGCAGATGTCGTCAGGATCTTCTGTGAGAGCGCATAGCGGACAGGAGTTCATACATGCTTCGACCTGGTGAAGTAAGGTGGTCAATTCCTCATAAGTGAGTTTTTGTTCCCCCATCACTCGTTTCAGGTGTTGTTTAAGGCTCTTGACAGCGGCTTCCCATAAACCACCTGCAGAAGGCCAGGACGGCGCATTGAAGTTCCATGTTATGCCTATCTCACTGATCTTATCGATGACGTCGCGATTAATATTGCTGATAATTTCCTTGTATTCCCTTTTCAGGAAATTTGAAGCGCCAACGAAGTTTGTCCCGTTATCGCTATATATATTTTTTGGAGTGCCGCGTCGTGAACATAGACGCCGGAGCGCTGCCAGGAATGCTTCAGTGCTCAAATCGGATACCAGTTCTAAGTGCACCGCTTTGGTTGCCATGCACACAAACACAGCGATGTATCCCTTGCTTGTACGGACGCCCTTTCCCTTGTTTAGTTTCACATCTATATGTCCTGTGAAATCTACGCCTACATTGATAAATGGACGTGCGGGTGTTACTCGAGAAGGGGGAAGGTCCGCCATGATCTGATGCTTGGTCGTCTGACTGAAGCGTCGGCACTTAATGCAATTACGTAATTGTTTTTTTACAGCGCGTACACCGCTAACGACCCAGTAAGTATCCCTGATATATGATAATGTAAGTTTTGGGCCCCCGTGCAGGGTCGTTCGGTGCGCTTGATCTATGATGAGCTCCGTGAGTCTGCTTGTGGTAGGTAAGATGACCGGATGTTTTGCAGCGTAGCGCAGGATAGTGTTCTCTAATCGTCCTCCTACTCTCATAATACCTTTGCTATCCAAATATGGATTTAAATTCAAAAGTTTACTGTTAGATTTTAATACTCCGTTTTTCTTTAAAGATGATATTTCTTCACAAAATTCAAAACTCTGTACCGTTTTGATAATTAAATTAAATGAGCTTTCTATGTCACTTGTCGTTAAATTATTTTCTTGACAAGCGTTCTTGCGGGCTCGATAAATGAAACGTGATATCCACGCAATTGTTTTTGCTATTCGAGTGATAGAGCTCATTTCATTTAGCAATTTATAAATGATCGAATCAGCGCTTGATTGTAAGGCTGTATGCACACTGTAGCTCTTTCTTTTTTCAAGTGTTGGTTCTTGATATGTCTCAATGTTTTCCTTTTGATTATTTTCTAAAATGAATTTAGGCCCTTCCCACCATAGAGAGTGAGTAGAAAGGTAAGTGATGTTCACGCCTCTTGTTGCACAGTCTGCTGCGTTTTCTTCTGATTTAACATGCTGCCAACACTTAGCGGGAATGATCGGTGTGATAAGTCGTATTCTGTTTGCGACGAATTGCTTCCATTTTGATATGTCTCCATGAAGCCATCCTAGGACGATCATGGAGACAGTCCAAGCATGTATGTGAATTTCCTTTGATGAGAACATAGTGTCTAAACCCTTCTTCATGAGTTGGGATAGCAATAATGCTCCTAGTGACTCCAGTCTAGGTAATGCTTGCTGCTTCGTTGGAACAACCTTTGTTTTTGCAATGATGAGCCTTGAAGTGTATGCGCCCTTATGATTTTGTGCCACTAGTTTTTGCTCCCAATTTTGCTTCATAGGGATGGCTACCTCGTATCTACCATCCTCAAGACATTTTGTTGTTGATTGATATATTTCTTTACTATATTGCTCGGCTTCTGATAAGGACGAGTTTTCACTCGACTCTTGTATGTCTTCTGTTTCCCGGTACTTGGGCAAATCTTCTACATGATGTAAGACAACATTACAACTGAATGTTTTCACATTGCCTGATAATATCCATCCCAACTTTGTATGTTGGGCGATTGGTGCTTGTGGGGGCCCCCTTATGAGGCCGTCCATGATTATATCAGAGTATACGCTGGCGTCCAGTAATAAATCAACTGGTTTTGAAATGTTATACTCTGGGTCAGCGAGGTTAAGATGTTGAATATGAGGCCAGGATTCGATTCTAAACGAAGAGTTAGGCAAGTTGTTGATGACACGTGATATGACAAGTGCTTCCGTAGTAAATTGATAATCGTCATATATTGATTTGCAGACAAGTGTAACCATGCCTTTACTTTGTTTTGTACTAGGCCCAATGCCGGACACCGATGCGTGACAACGTTGGCGCTTTAATCCTAGGAGCTGGGCAGCATTTTCTGAGATAAGAGTGACTTGGGACCCTTGATCTAGGAGCGCCGTTAACGTGATGTATGTTCCGTCTGCTGACTGTACTTTGATCGACATTGTAGTCAGCAATATTTCTTCGTCATCGGTAGCGACATAGTTTGTATAATGTTGTTTACTTGAATTTGGAGCGCTTGTTGCTGAGTGTTTTGTAGGTGAAGGTGTTACCATGTTATGCGTTGCTTGCACTTTGCTATTCGTAGACGTTAATTTAAATTGCATAATTGAGCCATGAATTTTCGTGTTATGTGCTTCATTGCATTCCTTGCACCGCCTTGTTGAATAACACGGTTTATCCTGATGCGTGTAGAGACAATTAGGACATATTTTAAATTTTTGTAGAGTGTCCATTTGTTCTCTACCTGATAGATTAAGGAAAGTTTGACAAACGTATAAGTCATGAAATGCATTACACACAACACAAGGCGTGCGTGTGTAAGTCGCAGCAGTTTGATAAAATCCCTTGCGAACATAAACATGTTGTGTTGATATACCGGAGCGGTTTTGTTAAAATTTGATGATCTCGGTGACTGATAAACTAGTTTACTATTGCTCTGATTTTCTTTTTCTTTTCGCTGAATTGGCTCTAATGCCGTAAACTTGTTTTCAATGAACGTCATAAATTCGTCAAGGGTAGGTAAAGAGCGCGGCTCCTTGCGAGACTCCTTGTAGTCGCTGTAGGTCTCCATATCCAACTTCTTCGAAAGAATGTGTACCAAAAGCGGATCCCAGCTATTAATGTCCACTCCCAAATTGTGTATAGCGTGTATACATTCTGTTGTTGTGTCATAGAGTTTCTTTAATTCATATGACGACTGCTTGTGACTGTTCGCTTGATTGAGAAGAATTTCAACTTGGTTTGTAAAAAGTAGCTGAGGATTATTATATCGATGATTTAAAATTTCCCAAGCAGTCCCGTAATTCTCCGCCGAAATGTGAAGATGTTGAATCAAACGCTCTGCCTCCCCCTTCACCTTACATTTTAAATGTTGCATTTTTTGAGCGTTTGTGATATATTTCTTGTTGTGTATCGCTTCGGTGTATAAATCATGGAATGTAGGCCATTGACCATAATTTCCCGTGAATGTTGGTATTTCTATATGGGGAAGCGATTGTTGAATATGTGCGTGGGAATATAATTTTTGATTTAAATGTCTTTTCATGTTGATGTATTTCTTCTCAACTTCGGTGTATGAATGTTCATATTGTGTGTCGGTTCCAGATGATAAAATGTCTACACGCAAATGGAGTTCATCGATGTTCCGCCAGCGCTGTTGTAAGTTACGTAACTCGTCCTCAATCTCCCATTTTTCTTCGGGGTTCTGTTCATTGATGCGTTTCACTTGTCGTTCCATGGCCCGGAAATTAGCGTATTGTTGTAGCAAAATCTCCTGATAGTCCTCGCGTGATTCGACCTTTCCGAACTGAATTTTTGGGATTGTAAATTCCGTTCTTCTGCTGACTTTAGACGTTGAGGGTGTCGATCCATCCCCGGTAGTAGCCTGACTGCCTTTTGAAATTGATAATTGCGAGATTGTTGGAGTCTGAGGCCTTTCTGAATCCGAAGTCATGAGTGTGCGTAATGAAGTGTAAAAGTGTTTCACTTCGGCATAAATATCCCTTGTAAAATAATCCGATGATCTATCTTCTGCTGCTTGTAATGTCTTGTTATTGAGCTCAAACTCTCCCCACAGATTGTCAATGGCTGCGATGCGTTTTTTGAAGTATTCCGATGTTTTTCTGTCTGCGGAATCCTTTTTATAATTAATGTGGATCCTCTCGATCTCCTTGATGATAGTGCTCTGACGTTCTAGAAGTTCTTGCATGATGATAAAGAGATGTTTAGCGTACTTAAAGTCCCTTTACAGTATGTGCGTCCTGTTCTCAACTCTTCCGGGGCGACCCGCTGGTGGGAGACCGGTTGAGCCGATTCGCTACCGTAATGAGATAAAAAAAATACTCTAAACTCTGGTAATAAGGTATTATTTCTTCAAATGAGTAATACCTGCTGATTTGTGAGAACGTCTTGATAATGATTTTGAGACGATTGTGTCTTGATAAGATAAGGTTCTTAAGATGTCTTCTCAATGCGTCTCGCTGTTGAATGTGCTTCTGATAAAGATGAGTTGATCTTCTCACCAAAATTGCTTACGTAGAACCAAAAACTAGTAGCTTTCAATCCACAGGATGCTCTTTTTTCTCGAAGGACCAAAACATGTAGCGCGCTACCCTTGATGTTGATGATAAGTGCAGCTGCTACTTGTTGATAATGCTGATGCTGATGCTGATGCTGATGATGATGCTGTTCTGATAGGTTGATGCTGGTAAGATAGGGTTAGGGTATAAATGATGAAAACCCTTTGGTGCTTAATAACGACCCGTGATCAACTGTTTATTGTTAACTTTGTCTTAATTTATATATGTTACAAATATGCTTAGCTAAGATGCATACGTGAGGCGCGTGTGTACTACTAACGTACTGGCATACTGGCCTGTACATTAATATTTTTTTCTTCTTAATTGTTACTAGTTATTGTTTAATACTTCGTACGTATAACGAAAATCCCGCGATAAAATATCCTTCTACCATTATTTATTTTATCTATGGATGCTTCATATCACGGCGCCGTCAGGTGCGCTCCGGCGCTGCACCGCACGCATCGGAATCGAGACGGGGCGGGGAGGGGTGTATGTATTATTATTTCCATTTTTTAATAGATACTGTCGTCAGAATGTAGTGCTGGAGTTCGAGTCCGTCGCTGCTACGGTACCGCAAAACACAGCCAACGTGTGGTCGGTAGTCCCTGCGGTGCGGCGCCGCACCGCGTCGTGTGGCATGGCTCTAAATGTTCGTTTCGCAACTTCAAATCGATACAGATCTTAATCGGTTTGTCGATTCGATATATTGAGAGAAACCTACAAATTTTAAATAAATACCAACACTTGATATAGCTAGATGCCTTTAATTTTTTTCATTTTCAAAATATGGCGTCCATTAGTCGCTATCTTGAATTTTCACTATCGTCACGTTTTTAGTGTCACTCGCCGGACTAAGGGCGTTCGCTGCGTTAAGCGTGTGCACGGCGCGGGCACACGCGAGGCGTGCTAGTTTCATGACATCCCATAGAGCAGCGCGGCATTGAGCGGGTTAGCCGGATCGTACTGGCTTCCGTCGCGCGGACACGTCGTTCCGCCGCGTTACGTCCGTGTTACGTCCGTGCCGACCACCTTCCACTGGAGCAGTTCCTGAACCACCTTCTGATAGCGATCGGCAATCCGCGCTTGGTTTTTATGAACTGAGTGTGGATTGTCGCCCTGCCGGGAAGATGAACTGCCCGCCCGCCCTGCTGGGATTCTATCGCAGCGTTGTAGTCACGGGAGGCCAGTTCCCCCAAGCGTTCCCCGCTTGGTGAGATTCACCACCACCAGCTGAAGACCATGGCCGTCCGCGTCCTGCGGCCCCCCTGTGGCTGCATTCGACGGGGAAGACCGCCTGGCGCCGACCCAAAGGCGCACCACCACCAAGACACCGAGCCTAGCTGTGACGGAGAGGACACCGTTTGCGCCGGGCCCCCGTCGGCATTCTTGCGGGGGGGGGGTAGTGGTAGCCCCACGTCCAGCCGAGAAGTGCCCGGCCCCGCCACGCTGGTGGACCAATCTCCCCTCGCCTGGGCTGGATCTAACGGTCTCGCCGCCCTAAACCTGCAAAGCCGCCTCGCCTCGTCGTGCAGCCACCATGCAGCCGCGCACAGAGACCGCCATCAGCGACTCACCACTCCTTTGTGCAGCGAAGGAGCATTGCGACGGAGCCCCGCACCAGCCTGTGGATATCCGCGCCATCCTAAGGTTCCTTATTATTTACCTTAGGTTAGGTTAGGTTAGGTACCTTAGGTTACCGCACGGAGAGCGCCAGCTGCCGTCTGCCGCCCGGCCTCTTGGAGAGGAAGGCTGTACGGCGTGCGGGTGCACCCAGCGCTCCCCAGTAACGTTTCAAACGTTCCCCCATTGGCATTCCCATGGCTCCCCCACCATCATGGCTCCCGGACCGCGCGACGGTATAAATTGTACAGTGAGCATAATAAAAGTATACCTATAGCATAATAAGTTATGAATTTTATTTATACGGAACATGTCATTTTAGAGGTACAATGTCGCCCCGTTTTATGGGATATGAAAACAGTTCGTCAAATATAGACGTTGACATTTTAAAATAAATAAAAAGCAGTTTCTCATTTTCTCTCAATAACGAAAACTTGGTTACAAATTCTCCACACAACAATCTAGACGTGACATATGGGCTGATTGGCTGACACCTTTTTATACGTCGGCGTCGTCGTCTGTTGGCTAGGTAATATGTCAATAAAAAAATTATAAAATATATCTATGGACGATTCACATCACGTCAATCTGGCTCCGTGCTAGGTATCCAAAGAACTTGTGTTACAGGTACCAGACAACGGAAATACATTTAATACCTTTTATACTATACACATATTTAAGATTTTTATTAATATTTTTATAAATATACACAAATTTAATACACATCCATGACCCAGGAACATTGAAAACTTTTTGTTCCCTCGGCGGGATTCGTAACTTAACGGAATTTAATGAAACTCGGTATAGTAGTAGTTTAGTCTTGAATTAAAATACATAACACAAAACAGGACCGTTTCAATAACCTCTATCTATAGCAAAAGTTTTAACGTTATACAATACGACAGTTTGTGAAAGAAATATTGTGATGTATGTTTCTCTGGACAAATTTCGATAAAATTTGATATAAAAGCAGGAAGCTTACTTAGTCTTGAAAAAACAACAGTCCGTTTCAATAATAAAAAACGGCCGGCTCATTACTTATATCTTGCAAAAGCAAAGCAATCGCAAAAATTTCGCTATTTTTCCCCTTGTATCTACCGTATCGATGGTTAAAAGGTAATTAGCACCGAAAACCAAATAAAACAGGAGAGGAGTTTAAAGTTTTAAATCCAGATACATTTATTTGTTAACAATGTTTATTTGACATAACATTTAATTAATAGTTCCTTTGATTTCCACTAAATTGTGTATATATTTTTGGCGCTAGTGTCGCAAAAATGATGTGCATTTAAGAACAACGACGAATAAGGCTGACATAATCTTACGATGAATAGCCTTTAAATAAAGAAAAAAAAGAACAACAGCGAATGTTTAGCACATTTTTTATGACGTTCAATATTCTTTTGCACAATTTTTGCTAATCGCTATTTTTACATGTACAGCCGTTGTTGTTGTTTTAGCGATGACTACCACTGTTGGATGCTTCCCCTAAAAGTAAATACTTTTAAATGGGGGGTAAGTTGTCTATACTCGCCACGCTTGGCAGGCGGGTTGGCAAGCTTAGTTTTAAGCGGAAACGCTGTAGCCATTTCCTGATATTCACTGTCCCTTACGGTATGAAAAAGATGGTTATTCAGTAGGTTAGGTTAGTAGTATCTAGAAGGTGATTAATTTTGCTGTAGTAGGATCCGGGTGCACACCAGCTGGTCCTGAAACCTCTGACTTTAAAGTCAGAGATCAAGGCCAGCCGCCGTCTAATTACAGACGTGAGTAATGCACTTTTAACAGCTCATTAACGTCGTGCACTTTTACGCTCCACGTAATTTAAGGCTCATATCTGATTTGAGCTTTTAAAAAATAATAAAACCGTTTAAAAAATAATAAAACCATTTAAAATTATTTTCATAAATTTCCTTCGCGTAATCCCGCATTCCTCATTACCTAAACTTTTGCTTTAAACGAGGTATATTGCAAAAAAAAGCAAGTAGAAGAGGTTGTCTATAATTCAGATACAAGTACGAAAAATACTTTCTATCTATCTTTGTAACTTTAGTCTAACGTTACCTGTGCAAATTAATGTCGAAAAGGCTATCGACCTTAATACAGAGGTTCTATCTGATCTTGGTGGCAGAATCGAGGCCGGCCCTCCTCCCTTGCCCCCCCAGGCCCCGCGGCCCTCCGGAAGCGAGGGCGCACGCGACCTCCCCCCTGTGACGAACACATGCAAATTTGCTTGACCTCTTGAGGCCGATACAATCGACTTACGAGCTCCGAGACCCCATTTCTAACGCCTTCATTATATCAATGTTTCAGAATTCAGATATATCCACAAAGTTTTTTATGGATATTTTAGAATAATTTATGCTCTGCTTTTTTCGTGTCGGCTCGTAACATACTCTGGTCACACTGGAATATTTAATGTTACGCTATTTTATTGTTCGTCCGCTTATTGTTAGACAATTAACTATTATTATTCGTTAGTTATCGCAAAGAAAAAAAATTGTACTCAGTATTTTTATGATTTTATGTAAAAACTATAGCTGTGTGATCTGGCCTTTGTTTCTTAGGAAATGTTTCTATGATCACCTTTATCAGACCATTTAATAATATATAATTATATAATTTACAGCTCTAGCATCAGATCAGGTCTATCCTCCATGTCATCGTAACGTTACATTGTCACGCAATACACGTTTTAACTCAGCCGGACTAGGGAAGTGGATAAAAAATCAAATTTTAGTTAAATTACGAAATTCAAATTAAAATTTGAAAGTGAAGATACAATTATATAAAACTAAATGATAGCGTAACAAGATGAACTAACAAATAAAATAATATAACTACGTAAAGCAAAAAAAAAACCAACGCCTAGGTATCTCGTTTGGAAAGCTTTGTTGTCTAAGTATGAAATAAATTGAAGAGAATTAGTGTGGCAAAAAAACTTAACTACAATTTTATATATTGAATACAAAAAAAATACTGTGCTATATTAAATAAAGGAGACCAATATTGATTTAACTCTATTGCATCTCTAAAGAAACTGTTTAACAAACTCACAAAATCAAATGCAATTCTCTGACTTGCAATAGCTCTTCAAAAATAAATTAAGTTTTCTATTGCACACGCCAAGTCGCAATTTCTTCGGCGATTAGAAAGAAGAAAAGAAATACGAGTAATCACGGGTGCTGATTTCAAAAGAACTCCCAAGAATAATCATTATAATGAATCACAATACATATCGAGTAAAGCAGTGACTCAAAAAAAGTCTTTGAACCATGACAAATCAAAAATTTACTTGCTTTATTCACGCATTGTACATTTGCTATTATTTTTTTTTAATGCTGAATTCCAAATTTTAATATAATATCTAGTAGATATTGATTTTTTTTATATTTACTATATAGTAACAAACCTAATATTTTGCAAATTCCAGTCCATATAGATGCCAAAATCTATAACTGGCATTTCGCGAAAACGATGCTGGTTTCAAAGAAACAATATCTCTATACGATTACCTATTGTATTAATTAGTGCCAGCTCACAGCACGTAGCTTCGTAATTGCTGCCATTATAACATAAGGAGTGTGAAAATATTTTATTATTTCCGATATCCAACCCCCGACCGTTAAAATTGGGTCAGTGCATGATACATTTTGAGACATCGCCTTTAACGTTTGTTTGTAAATTCGAGTTGCGTTGCCGTCGACTTTATTTACTGGAATCATGCAAGAGGCGAGGCGAGCTACGCAACTGCCGCAGTCATGGCCCGCCCGCCCTACCGGCCGCACCGGCGCCCGCGGCCATGATCGCTCGTGCTGTGACTTAGTGGGGTAGATTGGCATGCGAGAATGTCTCAAGCAGGCGGCAAAAAGGGCAAGGGCCCGCCGAAGAAGATCCCCCAGCCCTCGGAGGAGGACAAGACGACGCAGAAGCAGCAGAGCTCCTCCAAGCCGGATGAGAAGGACGAGACCACCTCCAATAATGGGGACAAGAAGGAGACTAAGGAGGGCAACGGGGCCGCGGAAGCCCCGAAGCCCCCGAGTGCCGGCGTCAACTTGCGGGATGCTGCGGCGAAGATACTGGGACTCGCACAAAAAGGGGAGTGGTCGGCGGTGGAGCAGACCCTTAAAGTGTTGGAAAAGTTGGTGGCGGCGGGGGGAGAGGACACAGTGTCAGTGCCCATGGCTGGGATCATAGACCCGGTAGGTTCCCCACTGTTTTACCCTGCAACTATTTACACGCTTTCAGCTAACCCCTGATTGAGTCCTTAGCCTATTAAATTCCTCCCTTAAATAGGGAGTAAAATTGTAACAGCGACTAACGTAAAGCAGTCGTTACATATTACAAGCACGTTAACTATACTAAATTCGTAGAGAACACACCACTACACCACATAGTCTTGACCGGTATTTGCAGAGCATTACCGAGTTATTTAACTAAGGCTTAATTTATTGCTGCCATTAATGAAGAGACAAGTACTATTTAGCATATTGGGGTCAATCTGATAAGCGGACTTAAAGTTACTGCCAAGGTCACCTGGTCCTCAATAAGGCTTAAATCTTTCGTTTTCCAGTAACCCAAGATACATTATAATCCATACGGCATCTATTTCATAGCTCCTATATCCTATTATTATAGCTATTTTGAGATTTTCACAGAACTTAACATAATTAATGTTAGGCGCTTAATTTGAGTAACAGTAATGCCGTGTTCGTACAAGGTTGTAGGGCATCTGTTATATTTCATAACGCCTGTTATGGCCTAAATCCTTTTATAGTTGTTCACTGGACAGGTAGAACATATAATTAATGTAAGGCTGCCTAGATTAATATATTGCCGCGTTTCATTCTAAGGCTTTGATTCCATCTATATAGTTATATCTATGATAGCTTGAATGTTATTAAACGTACTTAGGTGTTCTGCGATTGTCACTAGATAGGTACAACATATAATTAATGTAAGGCTGACTGGAGTAATGTACTGCCGCGTTCGCACAAGGTTCTAGCTTAGTCACTTTATTATTTGTAAAACATAATCAAGATGTAGCGAGTAGGAATGCAAGAACACGCAACTTACTATGAATATTTCCTATAATTATAATTGAGTTAGTTTTTAATATTTTCATTAAAGTCTAGGTTATGCCCACGTTACCTTCCCGGAAACTATTAAAACGTTAGCACTTCAAGTATGTAACAGTATATGTTATGGCTAGTATTTCTCTGTACTCTATATTATTATATGTGCTCTATAATATAAAATATAAAATATGTGCTCTATATTATTGCTGTACCATAAAACGAGTTATTAGATCCTACGAGAGAGAGAGAATTTATATTACTTATCTAAAAATATATATTATCTGCCAACCATACCAAGTAAGTTTTCCAATCAAACTAATCAATACTGTTTGCAAACAAAATACGACATAATACAATTTGACAAAATTAGGCTTTTTATCACCTAGTGGAGAGTGGAAAAATTAGGCGGAAAAGTACACTATCATCTACCCCGCCGACAGATAAGTAGGATAAGCTAAAAGGTGATAAATCACAGTACAGATAACAAAATGTGTTATATTTTGCTGTATGTTCTGTTCCTTTAATTTTACTGTTTTATCGAGTTTTTTAATGGATTCGTCTTATATCGTACATAAATATCAATATCAGTTCAATTTCATATTAAAATAAACGCGGCTTAAATTTTTATATCAGTAGAAAATTTAACTTCTTAATTATTACTCGTATGAGTAACCTAATAATAATAAAGAATCTGTAACATTAAGAAATATTAATACAAAGACAGTAAATTACTCTTCAAATATAATAGTAATAGTATTATGCTTATTACTGTATATTACAGTACAGTAACAAACTGTTAAATTATTCTCAAAAGAAAAAAAAATGTATAAAATTCTAAATTTAAAAAGTTTGTTGAACACCTATCTATTTTTAAAAAGCTAAATAAAATGGATGTTCGCCGCAAATTACTGTCGGAACTGCTTGCTACTCTAGCTATGCAACGTTTGGGTTATGGTTTTAGTTTTTCCATATCGCCTTAAAATATTCAGTCTTAACATGCAACCACTGTCAGACTTATATGAAAAATTTTCGTCTGCCGCTTAGTAATTATAGTTAGGCATAATGTCTGTTACAGGCATGTTAGGTTTTAGTCAACGTAAAGAGTTTTGTCAGTCACAAATAGTCTATGGTCAAACAGCAGACAAGAGTAACCCCCAGTTTCCCGAACGCTATTCAAATGATCAAATAACATGGCATTCCTTTCTGTCTGATAATGTTCTACCAATCAGCGTTCAAGATGGGTTGTTGATTTGAATGTCATGTTTTTGATTGATTGATCATTCATTTGAATTGCGTTCGGGAAACCGGGGGTTTATCAAATAATCAGTACATATGATTAAAAATGATCATTATAAATGGTTCAGGATTTGAGTATCGTTCATTTGTCCAGCCGAAAATGGATGGAAAAAGTTTCAATGCCGATCGAGCTTAAATCATTTAGGAAATCTCATACTAAGTCTCTTTGCTATATTTGTAATCAATCTTATAATATGAATGGTCTAAAGTACACAAACATTCATATACAAAGAAAAATAAAGTATTTCGGATGAAATAACATCCATGCTTAATTATAATTATCAGCTTAAAAGATTTCCGTCTAGTTACTTCAATGTGAGAAGTGAATTCGAGAAGAATAAAACACGACTAAAGTAATAATTATGGTATTGAATATTAACTTAAAAACATGTGGTTTAGGTACCGGTTCCAACCTAATTGCTGTAAACTGTTAAGTCAATGAAGTAAGAACGGAAACAATTTTACAATTTTACTAAAGCAGTATTATTTTCTAGATGTTTCATGCTCCTTCCCACAAAATGGAATCTCGTTGGAATCGTACAATTTGCTGTAGTAAAAAGTAACCTGTGTATTAATCTAGTATGTAAACTACTACCATACCAAATTTGATCAAAATCCATTAAGTATTTTTTCGTGAAAGTGTAACAAATATATAAAAATCTTTCGAATTTATGATAAACTTATTGCTGAAAAGTATCGAAAGGCTCGTAGTAAATGGGTGTATATAATTGAGGTGGGCGTTCTGTATACATTGTGTGGGCCATCGTGACGAGCTGCCAGCCAATGGGCGCCGAGTGGCATCGTTAGACAACACGCGTATGTGTGCGTCAGCCGCTTCAGGGGACTATTCTGTAAAATACCGTCTCAACTCGACAACGAGGCACTGAACTCGCGTTGCATGACAAATTTAACTTTTATTATCTAAGTACAACCCGTCTTACTCTGTATTCGTAATCAATAAGAATGTTATATCATAAAACACTTAAAATGTATAAAAAGATATTAACGACAAATAATGTAGAGTGCAACAAATATCAAATTGTCTATCTCTGCGCAACAAACCAATGAACAGCTTTTATAGTGAAATTTAATTTATTTTCGGTATTGTAGTCACAATGCATTTTATATTACTATCATTTTTATTTTATGTTGGATATTTTGGTACTAATTATTTATTATTATAACAATAATACAAGGAGCTCCAATGATATTTTGTATATGTACCATCTAAGATATTTTATTTTCATTAGAATTTTATTGTTTTAGGTTTATTTTTCCACTGTGAGATTCTTTATTTAATGACGGAAAAATATAAAGTAGATAAGTTTTACTCAATTTCAGCATTTGTGGAAATATAGATAAGTCTTTTTAAGATAAAATTACTTATCCAACTCGACTCGACTAACTTCAACACGAAGTCGAATATAACACATTATCAGAATAGGGGTGGACCCTATGTTTGTAGTTTGCTTGAGATTGATGCAACTATAATGTAAACAAAACCGGACTTCATTTGATATCAATATGGTTGCTTTGAAAATCGGCTGATAGTTAAATTCTTTTAAATCAACCAAAATAATATTCAGAATATATTATAGCACCTGGATTTACCAAAGTGTCTATGTGATCTTAGCTCAACTTTCGCAGTTATGTGTTCAATCCCCGCGATGGAATAACATAACATTTGTTCGCTAATAAGTGATATATAAGTCACAAACAAACAGGCTGATCACCAGGTATTCTGACAAGAAATATGATCCATGTGTTATGCTGCGCCTGATCTATTCACACTCATAAATTCCACTAGATTATGAGAGTAAAAGAAAATTGAAGCTTCACAGGTATAAAGTTGTATGCATGATACATTGGTACTATAAAGTTACTCCCGCGTAGCTGTCCTACCGACACCGAATTAGGTGTAGGAGCTGTTACAGCTCACATTATTTCTGCATCAGGGAGAATAACATTAATATATAGTTATTAAAAAAGTACTTACTGGGTATTTTGATTCATTGGTCCTACTAGACACTAAGTAAGATGAGTTGTTTGATTAAAATTTTCGTTTTTATCGCGCTAAGCATATTTTTAAGACAATATTGCGTTTCTTGCATCGAAAAATTAAAAAAACGTATCAGAAATATTCAAAACAAATCATACATGATGGCAGTTTACACGACAGCAGAGCCCCTCGGCAATAAAAGTTGGTGCACGAACGCGCCGCACGCCACCGTTGCCTAGACGTCGCCTAACAGAGGGTATCTTACGCTAATTTCTTATCTATATGTGTATAAATCCGTTAATATAGAATTGTAAATAAAACACTATCTATCGAGCTTGGACGATTTTGGCGTGAGAAGCGCCTAAGCGCGGTAAATAGCACAGATGCCGCCATTACCACACGATTCGGAAGTCTGGATTTTGAAAAATAATCTATATACTAATATTATAAAGCGAAAGAGTTTCTTTGTTTGTTTGTTTAAACGCATTAATCTCAAGAACTACTGGTCCGATTTCAAAAATTCTTTGTTTGTTGGATAGTCCATTTATAGAGGAAGGCTTTAAGCTATATAACATTACGCTGCGACTAATAGGAGCGAAGCGTCAGTGAGAAATGCTGCAAAAACGGGGAAAATTATTCACATTGGGGAACCCACCGCGGGAACGAAGTCGGGGCATAGCTAGTCTTCTTATATATAAAAATGAATTGCTGTTCGTTAGTCTCGCTAAAACTCGAGTACGGCTAAACCAATACGTCTATTTTTAGTCTAGAAATATTAGTGGAAGTCCCAGGGTGGTTTAAACGGTTCGTCACAAACTGTTTCTATGCTCAATGAAGTGGGCACGGGTCAGCCAATAATAAATATTTATTTATTTCTTAATTAAAGTCAAACATGGTACAAGGTACTGCAACATATTGGCTCTTCTGTAATTACTTAAATTGTCAAGTAATTACAGAAGAACCAATTTATACAAGGTATTTATTTGTCTGGTAATTTTTTATTGCAAAAATGTTTATCTTGATCATCAATTTCTAAGCCGTAAAATAATTCAAATCGGTTACAAATTAAATCTATTTAATTAGAAATGGTATAAAATAATTTAAATTTGGATACTTTGTTATCCTTTTTGTTCTATTAAAAATTTTTGTTGGTAGCATTTTATGTGAACCGTATCCGTATATTTTATCGCTATAAAAAGAAGCTTATGGCGATTTTTTTAAAAATCGGCTCCAATAGTTTCCTTCTCGACAAATATTATCTCTTTGCGATATTAGTATAGATATAATCAACTTATAGGTTAGATGCAATATACGATATAAATAAACAAAGATAAGCAAAATAGCACTGTTTATTCAGGAAATTTGTGGGCCTAGCACGAAAAATTAACAACATCACATTCGTCAAAGTATGAAATCAAAATAAAATTTACATTAATGTCACAACTAATGTGAAGTTTCTTACTTCAACATTTCCACAGACAAACTCTTTTTTTGGATGTCGGTTAAAACGGGGTCAATTCGAGCCCGAGACTACAAAAAGTTCATTATATAACTTCGGCCGCAATCATTTCTCAGAAGCGCTCAAGTGCGATAAGACGCCAAGTATAAATATAAACCTGAAGAAAACTCCATTAATGGTAGGGTGTGTTAACCTTTTGTATCTTATTCGTCGTATATTTTCGGCACGTCTTCGTTTTGGGTACTTTTCCATTGATTTTGCCGCAGATCACCGTACAAATCTGGCTGAGTTTTTGTATGATGTGTACGTTGCACTAATGTAATCGGTATGTTCTATTTGTCACCTACAAAAAGGAGGGCGTATCATATCTGAACTTAACGTTTCGATTCTGTTCTGAAAAAAAAAACAGCACCGCACACTAAGGCACACTTACACGTACACCCGATGGTGTAGGTGTACCTTAGTGTGCGTTGCTTGGTAAAAAATCAAATTTTAAATTTTAAATTCGAAATTCAAAATATTTTATATCCAAATGAAACTTAACAAGCCATTTTTCGGAAGTCAATAAAAAAAGGTAAATACATTTGACACATAGGTTAATTTAACAAAATCTTGTCTGAGCAGCAGTAAGAGGCAGAAAATAATCTTAAAAAATATACAAAACTTGTATGTTCTGTTTAATTTTAATCCGTCTATGACACATCCATAGACTAGTTTATTCTACAGTCGGCAGTGTCGAAATGGCATAATATATTTAGTGTGAAAGTTTATCACTTAATGTTTAAATATATTAATTATTGTTTAATTGTAAAAAACGTATTGGATAATAAAGTATGGTCCTTTAATATTCCGATGAAAGTGTTGAACTTATCAACACTTTCACAGTAACACAATAAGTGAGCATGTGAACATTTCGGTGATTTTGGGTTGTTTACATTAAATCTGAATAGGATATACTATAGTTTAAAATTTTAATTGTGGTACAATTTCGGCCCTACGGTGACCTAGTAATTATTATTATATATCAGATTTTTACAATTATCGTAGCAATACTAATTACTAGGATTTTTTTTGTTACTTTTATCTATGGACGCTTCACACCACGTCAATCAGGCCCCGTGATAAGTATCCGAAGAACTTGTATTACAGGTACCAGACAACGGTAGTATATTGAATACTTTTATACTAAACACATATTTAAGATTTTTACTATATTAATACACTTTAATATTTACCTTCTCAGATCTACTCGCTGCATTACTATGAAGTGGTATAAGTCGGTATTTATTCTGACATAAAATTATGGCGCGCGTGTCGTGCCGTAATAGCCCCGGATCCCGGCCGGGAAAGTGTGTCAGACGGTATCGAGTGTACACTCGATAACCCTAAACGGTGTGTAGCAACTCGAGAAGTTACGGGTAAATAAAGGCACACAATGAAAACCGACATCAAAATAGCTTACACTTATTAATATTATACTGATAAGCGTAGCGACAACTACCCCCCCATACTTTGCGGAAGCTCATGTTCAATAGTGGACGTCATAGCTGAACTGATGATGATGAGTATAAACATAATATACTTCATTCAGACTCACATAAAACACACAAAAATATTAATTTAATTAAAGAAGCTGTACAAAAAGGGATTTTATTTATACTTTTATATCGGAGACAAAAACAATTGACATCTGGACAAATTAGGCTTCTAACATTTTCTTCTGCGCCATTATAAAAAAGGATCCTTTTATGTCGTTTTCTCCTACAAATAGTCAGTATCTAAAACATATATTTACAGTAACAGTATTAACCTTGTAAAGTAAAAAATTCATTTAAGGGCCAATACCTATACAGTCGATCCCAGAGACGTTAAAAACTTTTTAAACAATAAGTATAAGAAAGTAGAAGAAGAAAGTTTGTGTAGTAGCCCCCTGTAAGGCTATATTTATATACTATAGTAATAGTTATTGTACTCTTGTTATTGAATTATAATTTTGGAATTCGTAATTTTTTATTTAAAAGTACCTATTTTCCATATTTTTGGTAAAATATTGCAAGGCCCCTTGTGACTTTCTGACGCTAGTTCAAATAACTGACACAACGTCCAGAATGCAAAATTTATTAATCGCCTCCGTGGTTTAGTGGTTCAGAGCTTCGCTCTCGACCCGGAGGTCGTGGGTTCGATTCCCGCGTTGGAACAACAAATAATGTTGTTTCCAAGTTTGGTTAGGACAATTCAGGCTGATCACCTTATTGTCTGACAAGAAAGATGATCCATGCGTCGGATGGGCATGTAAAAAGTCGGTCCTGCGCCTGATCTCTCGCTAGTCGTGTCGGTTTACCGTCCCACTGGGTTATGAGAGTAAAAGGAAGAGAGAGTGCTTCTGTGTATTGCGCACACACTTGGGCACTATAAAATAACTCCTGCGTAGCTGGCCTGGTTTCAATGAAATCGGCTACCGACATCGAAATCGGTGAGGGGAGCTATTATTTAGAATGCAAAATTTATTGTGAATAAATTGTTTTTATTGAATTACCCATTAATCTTGTTGCTACAGCGCCGTAGCTGTCTCGTAGCTCGTTGGCGTAGGCCGTAGCAATTCCGCGTAGCGCGTAGCTCGTAGTAAGCCCAAGGCCGTAGAATGTAAATCGAAGGCCTCAGTTTAAATAAAATAACTACTAAACTATCCTATTATAAAAGATTGGAATCTTAATGTTTTTATTATACAATTATACAATTACAAACTCTTTTTATAATTTTATTTTACTGCATTTTTCAGAAACTACGAATCGGTTGCTTGTTGCTTCTTTAGCATACTCTTCAGGATCAAATCAATAATCTGGATCTTAAAATAGCTTAGGGGTCAAAATTATATTTCTGCGTTAGATAATGTTTAATGTAATATATTAAAATTATAAAAAATGAAAATGATACAATAGGTTCAATATGGTGAACAGATTTTTAATGAATAAATGTGACGTCACCGGTCTATATTTGAAATTATTTAATAACAAATTAACATTATGCCAGTATGTCAAAGAATTACATTATGAAAAATGAATTTTATAAATCTTAACATATACCAATTAGGTACTAGTTTTTATCAAAATTGCTCTATAATAGCTATAATTAGGAAGTCCTTATGATATAATATATAGTTCAGCAAAAAAAATTATATAAATCGTCAATATATTGTTTTGGGCTAAGTTTTGTTAGTCCTGTTAAAACTCGAGAATGGCTGAATCGATTCGGCTACTTTTGTCTTGAAATATTTGTGGAAGTTTGAAACGGTTTATCACGAAATGTTTGTATGCTCAACGAAGTGGGGACGGGTCAGCTAGTTTTCGTATCATAAATTTAAGTACATTTCTAAATTATCACTCTGTATAAAATATGAGTTTAGAATAAAATATTCCACATCAAGTATTTTAAACATTTTACAGTTATTTCCAGTATCGGAAGTCAAAAGCCAACTTTTCTAGGTGTTTTTAGGGTTCCGTAGGCAATGGCAAAAAACAGAACCCTTATGGGTTCGTCATATCTCTCTCTCCGTCTGTCCGTCCGTATGTCACAGCCACTTCTTTCCGTAACTATAAGAACTATACTGTTGAGACTAGGTAATTAGATGTATTCTGTAAACCGCATTAAGATTTTCACACAAAAGTAAAAAAAAAACAATATTTTTGCGGCTCGTACTTCCCATACTTAAAACTGAAATTCAAAACATTTTTAATTTTTGATAATTTTTTCCGTATACAAATGAGTCTATCGATTTCATATATTATAAAGAACTGTAACATAACATCCGTTTATAAATGGACCTATTTTGCAAATACATAACGCGAATATCTTCGAAGGTGTTTACATATCGTGACAAAATGTCAACATAATACGTGGTACGTGGTGTGCGTGTACCGGACGTGTACTTCCGTCAGGCCGCACGGCGCGTCTTCCGCGCTGCAGTCGGCTTTAAATAGACAACCTGCAGCCTGCCGCAGCGTGTGATGTGTTGTTATGTTTACATGTCAGTGTCAGCTCACACCGACACGAGGCGGCATTTTAAAAATAGCGATTCAAAATTGAACTTAATTCAGTGCATATGAATATACACGTTTCATAGAGAATGTTTACAATTTTACATTTTTAGCTCTCTGAAAATATGTTGAAAAAATAATAATATGAGTGAAAAAAATGTTACGATACGATGACTAGTTTCCGAGATATACGTAATTTAAATTCTCGATGCGATGACGTCATTTTCCAACCCTTTAATTTTACAAGAATTTAAAATGTCTGTGAAATTATAATTACTGGATCTTTTTCTATGAACTATTGTATTTGTATAGATATAATATTTGTTTAAATAAAATTAAAGATAGGTGAAAAAAATATTACGATATGTTGTGTAGTTTTCGAAATATTTCATTTTAAATTTTCGATGCATGACGTCATTTTCCAACGTCTGCTACGGGCTGTGATAAAAATGTCAAAAAGACATTTGAAATTTTTATCGCGGCCCATAAATTCATTCAATGCAACAAAAACTAGTGTATTTGTATAGAAGTCATCTAGTTAAAATTGCCATTTCATTGAGTGACTAATGTTTTTATCGACTGACGATATTAAATTGAAAGACTAAAGGACAACTCGTCAAGTTGTTTATTGTAACGTCTATGTATAATATTTAGCGTAGTCGTTGAATTACCTTCTTATGGAACACCTAGTTAGGTGACATTTTTTTCTAATTTGCGCTCATACTACCTATATTTTATAGATAAATGTAACTTTGTAAATTCTACTATAAATAATTCACACATAAGTAATATAATATAAATACATCCATTTAGTGTAGTTTTGTATGTTTTATCAGCTACATTAGTAAAACGATGACGTACAGCATGTGTAAAACTTACCTTCATTATGTCGTACTCTGTCAGTTTCACCTCAAACTTTTCTTTAAGAGTTGGTAGCCGGCGGTGACGTAATAATAGATAAATAAATTAAAAAAAAAAAATATATCTTTATTAAACACATAAATCCATGCTGTCACACTATTCTATAACGAGTATCGCACTTTAATGTTGATTTAATGAAAAAAATATACACACAGTGCTATCAGCTGTTTGACGCCATATATTTTTTGGTGACTACTAGCGCCGCAGTAAGAAAAATTTCAATCTCTATAATCGTTCAGTGTACCTCGAAATCCAAACTCTTGAACTGAAACGTGTAACTTAGCTATTGAATAAAGTTCAATTTAATCAATATCTTAAAAATGCTGCGTGTCTCTAAATAAATTGACGCTTGTATGGTTTAAATTCACATTAAAACTGCGCTTTTTACTGCACAAACTAAGAACACAACTCGCCACGGTGTGGTCATCAAGGAAAAACTCTTATTAAATTTTATTATTTTTTCACACACGCATACTTTGACGAATACTTCAAGGTACTTTTTTTAGTTGTTTACATTGTAAACGTGACCGTATTAAAGAACAATAATAAGAGTTCAAAAATTCGATTTTATTTGAAAAATACAAATCGCTAATGAATTAACATTTTTTAATGCAACGTTTAATATCCTGGTTGTGCGGAAGGTGGCGTTTCATACAATAGCTTGTAATATCCGCTGGAGCTTTTAGCGTGATTACACAATGACCGCAGACACTGCCTCGTCATTCACTATTTGACGATTAAAATTAAAAAAATAGACCAACCAGCGCTCAAGACGGTTCATCAGTTTAAAATTTTAGCTTTACACTGATCGTTTACATCCTATCCCAAGCAGGAACATTTGTAAGTTTTGGCGCTGTCAAGCGCCGTTTCAAATGATCCTGCTTGCTTGTAATGATTTTTCCAAACAAACATACATAACAAGACTTCGACATAATCGAAGTCGCCATAGTCGAAATTGAGAATTTTACAACGTTTTGGATTGGACTGGGCACGGAAATGTATAATAAAAAAATAATTAAAATCATTTATTTTCTCACCACTATTACAAAGTTTACATAGATCGTGGGAGACTCGTGTCTAAACTAAACCCTGTTTTTTAATCTCGGTTACTAATATGACAGCCAAAAATCATTCTGTCTCTGCTAACTGACAATGGAAGAAAGAGAGATGACGTGACACAGAAATGTTATTTTACTAACTGAAATTATAAATTAGTGTATAGACGAGGCTCGTATGGGATGACCATGCAAATTAATTTAAACAGCGTTGTGTTGCTTGGCGATGCACAAGCAAAAGCAAAATGTATGGGATTTGACTTAATATGTCAAATCCCATACATTTTGCTATCGAACTTGGTAGCAAAAAGTATTGGCATCTTATCTTCGTTAGTATAGGCCCTGGTCCGATTTTAATGAAACAGGTATCCGTTTTTAATTACAGATTGTAATAATAGCACAGGATATGTTAATAGGCTATATAACAATCGTGGTTCGAGGTAGTTTGATAGATTAGTCAATATTTACGGGTTTGATGAAATAACATATTTTTGTTGTGTTTAACGCATTTTGAAACTATGGCAGGCCTATTTGATGAACCTTTTAACCTGCATTAATTCTGAAAAATGTGTGAATGAATGAACATCAACAACAGCAACACCTTCTTTCGTTATTTGCCATGAACTTATAACCTGTTAGACGCCGCGGTGTGATTTGTATTCGATACCTATATATGGTTTTGTATTGCAGTGCTGATAATTGAGACAATGTTACAATAAATTAAAAAAAAAAACAAAAAATAAGAAAGATACCAATAAAATTTTCTAAACTAATTAAATAATACATTTTACATACGGAATTTGATTTTAGTTATGAATAAAATATCTTTGAATTTTGATATTTTCTAAACTATTTGTTCATTATTTATCTTCCGAAGTGTTTAAAAAGAAGAAATTGTCTTGAAAAACACTGTGAATTTTGTAATTCAAACATTTACGACCGAAGTACCTTATATCCATTTCTTAAACCGAATAAGTAAAAACATTAAGACGTGGCCTTGTCAGACAGCCAATTCCCAAGGATGTTGAGGCAAGGTCGGAAATCCCCATCGATTGTGGAGCTCACGCAAAACTCCTGGCCGCTGCCCTTGGCCCACAAGTCCGAATTATGTGGGCCAACAACGTGGGCCGACAACGTGGGCCAGCAACTTGGGCCGGTGGCGGAAACGGCGCACGGACATTGATCCTCGTTTCGGCGGTAGATATGCAAATCAGTAATACACTTAATTGTATGTTGCGTTGTAATAAAATGTTTATGAATACATAAAGTTTGTACTTTGTAAGTTACTGCTTACGAGTATACGTATATCTGAAGGTTGTTTTGGCTATACGATAAGTATTTTGTTTTCTTTAAAAGTGGGTAACTTTAGTAATATTACGACTTCCTGTAACTCGTATTTCGGGCGTCAATTTCTATAGGATGTATAATACTAGTATACCTATATTATATGAACACTTTTTACGCTACGTCAACACTGGTTGTATGTGTATACATCCTAATTAATGTCATCTGATATAGTATGTATCCTACCGAAAATATTGTGTGCCAGACAATGAAAATATTATATTTCAGATTTTGATCATATACACATCGATGACCCAGGAACACAGAAAGTTGTCCCGTCGTCGGGATTCAAACCCGCGACCTTCGGCTCGAGCTCTAATCCTCAGATAATATAATACTCGTATACAGGCTGTAATCTTCATAGGGGACATATTGAACGAGCGTGATGAGCATTCGATTCTCGTTCCAAAAATGTATTTAAAATTAAGGTCATAATTATTATGTTATGCATAATATGACCTTAATTTTTGAACTTATTATCCTAAGAACTAGCTGTTCCCGCGTGTTCTTTCGCGTGGTTTTTGAGTGACTTAAGCCGTTTATGCAGCGCACGCAATGAAAGTCCCCAAATGTAATTAATTTTCCCCGTTTTTTAAACATTTCTCACTGACGCTTCGCTCCTATTGGTCGCAGCGTAATGATATATAGCCTAAAGCCTTCCTCTATAAATGGACTATCCAACAAAAAAATAATTTTTCAAATCGGACCAGTAGTTTCTGAGATTAGCGCGTTTAAACAAACAAACAAACAAACTCTTCCGCTTTATAATATAAGTATAGATTAAATAATAATGTGTCTAATGCAGTCGCAGCGTGTCGGCTGTATTGCGTCAAAGCATCCAAGCACCAGCACCCGCGCCGTCGCTGAGTGCAAATCGTCGAACATAACGAATCGAGATTTTTAAAGAAAATTAATCAAGTTATTCACATAGTAAATGAAAAATCTTGTTTATAACTTATTTATATTATCAATGCGTTTTTGGTTTCAACAATTTCGTTCTCGAAATTTCGACCTGCAGAACAAGCCCCGTGGACGGCCGGAGACCAAGGTCGATAATGATGAATTGAAGGCTATTGTGGAAGCAGATCCAACGCAAACCACATCAGAGTTAGCTACAGGCTTCGGTGTTAGTGACAAAACCGTTTTAATCCACTTGAAGCAAATTGGGAAGGTGAAAAAGCTTGAAAGGTGGGTTCCTCATGAATTTAGTGAAGCAAACCGACAAACGCGCGTCGACTGCTGCGTTACATTGCTCAACCGGCACAATAATGAAGGAATTTTAAATCGGATCATTACGTGTGATGAAAAGTGGATTCTGTACGATAATCGTAAACGTTTATATTGAACCCTAGCGTTAGTTTAAATATGTCCCATGTGAAAAATTACAACCTATATAATATTCTTGATGCTTCGAAACCAGGGATGTTAGGAAGCTCCGTAACCGTAACCGAAACTATCGGATATCCGATATTAAAAAATATCCGTAACCGAATCCGAAATTAAAGTTTTGCTACTGTAATCCGAAACAAATGGATAATCCGAAATTTAATATCCGTATCCGAAATTTCATATACACTTCATCCCTGTTCGAAACCTACAACTTTGAATTACTCAAAATATTCAAATCTGAAATACGCCGAGTTCCGGTTGCGCCAAATACCGGTTACGTACATTCAGCGTACGGTGGCTACGGTAGAAATATTACACCTGCAATCATTGTGAATTACACCCGCGTTATTATGGTATATTACACAGTAGTAGTACATAATATGAATATGGTTTACTGATATATTCGTTTGAAGCGGTGTTTGTACCTAAAGTATGTACTAGGTGGCAACACGGGCAATATGGCGGGGGCATTCGTATTAGAGCTGTTAACCGGATACCATCTAGCCTTATGTGATGATGATGATGATACGTTGGAACATGAAAGTCAAAAATAAGTCTTTCAGGGCTGGTACTTTCACAATAAACTCTGCATAGGAGGTACATACACACCCTAAAGTATTTTAACTGATTTATTTTACACCTTGTATACAACAAACATATCTCTTTATTTTTTTTTTCATATTTGTTTAAATTATTAATACCTATAATAAACCCCTAATTTTATCATATTTTGTTGATAAGACCTAGCAAAAATATTTTCTTAACGCAGACTTAGATAGTAAAACATATGAAACAAATGCGTAATTTCTAGCCGCTAATGCCCAATCTGGGTTAAATTAATAATAACTCGTAGCTAGCATATAATTCCGAGTGAAGTCAGAGTTTAATATCAAACACTTTAACTCAGAGTTATTTGGCGCGTGCCAGTCTTAGGTTGTTGTAGCAGCATAATAATTGCTATTATTACTTATTTTCTAGCAGTAGGGTTTCTTTCACAGGGACTAGAAAATGAGGTTTAATTAGCAATTAAATCCACCAATCACAGGCGAGTGAGTGATTAGGGGGGTCGCCATTATTCCGCCATTATGGTGTCACGGTGTACACGCAAGATACTCTATGCAAACACCGTGCCTTCCAACGATGTTTGTTTAATCCAACTTTGAATTAAAAAGCGTATGTGTTTTTGCAAAGAATAATAGCTAAAAAGTGAAATATGCTGTAAGATAAAATTCTACCTACACCTGATGATGACTATATCGAAACCGATCGTGTAATAATTAATGTAAAATAACAAATAAAGTGGAAAAAACTGCAAGTAGTTTGTGTTTTACTATTTAGCAGTTGCGACCAATTAGTATTACAAGTCCTGATTTCACCAACGCATGTTCGTGGTAACGCCTTGTTAAATTACCATGCCTTCTCATTCATTTATAGAAATTACGAGAGGAACTGCGTGATATTTAACGAAGGATTTATTTAACGAACTTTAACATTGCATGGTGAAACATGCCCTTAGAACGCCAGATTCTTGACATGTCCCGAAGGTTTAATGGCTCGTTATCCATAACATATTAAGAACGGATATATCGCCATACAAAGTGACAGTGAAAAGCTGTCCAATTGTATGACGATCTATGTTGTCTTTTTAATCAATCTACAACTTATTTTTGGAAAATGACATTGGTGACCTAAAAATATTATAAAGTAGAGTGTCCGTCCTTTATTTTCACTTTCAAATCAGCCATTTTTTTATCACAAATTCAAAATTAATTCCATTTTTTGCTTTCACAACGTTAGCCCCGCATGACTAACCAAACGACGTATCACTTATCAACATCGGCCCATGTGTTTGGTCTAAATTGTGACGCAGAGGTACAAAGACAAGGTATACGAATTTATACAGTATTAACTGACCCGTGCCCACTTCGTTGAGCATAAAAAAATAAAAAAAACTTTACGTTTAAACATTCCATGGGCTTCTAACAAATATTTCAAGACCAAAAATAGCTGAATCGGTTCCGTTCAGCCGTTCTCGAGTTTTAGCGAGACTAACGAACAGCAATTAATTTTTATATGTAAGACTAGCTGACCATGCCCACTGCGTTGAGCATAAAAAAAAATAAAAAAAAACATTTCAACATTCCCTAGACTTCCACGAATATTTTAAGACCAAAAATTCAGCCGTTCTCGAGTTTTAGCGAGACTAACGAACAGCAATTCATTTTTATAAATAAGATTATCTTCTGCGAGTTG
This sequence comes from Celastrina argiolus, assembly GCA_905187575.2. Classification (NCBI taxonomy): domain Eukaryota; kingdom Metazoa; phylum Arthropoda; class Insecta; order Lepidoptera; family Lycaenidae; genus Celastrina; species Celastrina argiolus. The sequence goes on from LR994579.1 coordinate 18,134,246, forward strand.
TCATAAACACTAACCTAAACAAGACCAATTCAATTTTCACAATATTTTATCAGTTACTATGTCAATACTTTAACTAACATATATTATTAGTAATCTATTAAATACTTTAACTAACATAAACTGTTACTTAAAGTATTTAATAGATTTCATAATATCTATAAATATTGTCGTTACACGCTTCGCTGGGAATACAGATCGTAGTTATTCGTAAATTAAGTCACGGAAAATGGTTAATAACTTATGTGATTCGCCTATTTTAAACTAAAAAATACTTGCAAAATTAACTTTCTCTAATAGCGTGTCCTATCTGTGTTGCCGGTTTTCGGGTTATCATTTAAACACCTGCCGTTAAACAGTTGGCAAATTATCAACACGGCATATTTACCGCAACGTATGTTAAGTAGGCAGTTTAAAAACAAGTTAAATACACTGCGGATTGTTGAAATTCCATTTTATTTATTCTTTATTGTAATTGGCAAATATCTACCTCGATTTTTTGTTACCGTAGTTTTTTTCAAAACATCAAATTTGTTAAACTCAAAATTTTAAAAATAGCTTTATTTTTTATTACAATATATGAGTATGTTACAGAATGTACTTTAGGTTCTTGGTGGTAATTTACAGAAATGATACACAAATTACTTGCATATTTCCACTTTATTGCTTATTCAACATAAAATGTAATAAAATACAAGACCGGTTTCGACTAAGTCATCATCAGGTGAGGAGACCTGATAGAAAATGTAAAATAATATCCCCCCAAAAACATTTTCATGTAAAAATGTTGTCAAGACGAGCCTACACAGCTTACCCTGTGAAAAAGTTATCAGATATCGTATAAAGCCAAGGTCTACACTACACCTTAATCAAAATCTATCAAAAGTATCTATGCGCCCTTACTTCACTAGGCTTAACTTCACTTACGCTACATTGCAGTTAAAACGTGATGCTTGGCCGTTTTATTTCGCACACGATTAATGAATTCGTATGAAATGTTCGTAACGGTAGCAAAACGGTCAAGTATCATGTTTTAACTGCAATATAGCGTAAGTGAAGTTAAGCCTGGTGAAGTAAGGGCGCATAGATACTTTTGATAGATTTTGATTAAGGTGTAGTGTAGACCTTGGCTTTATACGATATCTGATAACTTTTTCACAGGGTAAGCTGTGTAGGCTCGTCTTAACAACATTTTTACATGAAAATGTTTTTGGGGGGATTTCATTTATTTTTGTAAGCTGGTCAATGGAATTTTTTAAATTTAAAGATAACCTATTTTGACCCCGGGCCTTTACTTACGGAAAATAGAACAGTCAGCGCCTTAGCCTAGTGACGCCTAGTGACGTCGACTGATGTCACCGTCAATATTATACCGTGTATAAACTTTCACCGCAATTTTTAAGAGGTAGAGGCCGATTTTCAAATAAATGCTATATTTCTTTATTTGTTATATTATTATATTATATATAAATATACATTATAAAATATACATTATTTTATAGCTGGAGTGAAACTTCTTATTTGGATATCCTAGGATGCCACTAGTATAAATTCAACACTAATAATTCGAGAATTTGAGAATTACTTACATATACGAGGGAGATTGCCTTTAATAAAGCATGTTGATACTTATTAAAATAATACAGTAGTCTATAATAATATCGTATGTAGACGACGGTCACCGCCATCTGTTGGTCACTAGAGGTACTAATTCTTGTACGGCTCTAAACTTATGCTAAGTGCATACACCTAAGTGCAACTTAGCATTTTTAAGGAAAAAAATGTATTTATTTTTATTTTTGAAAAATAGCTTTAAGATTTTCTTTTGATTATGGCCATTTTTAAACGTCATGACGTGACGTGTTAAAAATCATATTATTATTATGTTAATAGTCATAAGATTAAACACTAAAATTATTTATACATTGATCGTGTAATATTTTCGTTTATTGTTATCATTATAACGTTACCGACTGTTAAATGTATTGGTAAATGTGTGTTTAGATGTTTCACAGTTCCAAACATAGATTGCGCTGTAAGCTACCTACATCGCGCTATCGAAGTGTCGAACGGTTTTTACATATGATTTCCTCTAAACACAATAATTACGTTATTGCAACATAAGCGGAAGCTTATGCTGGATTACCGATTTCAAGTGATCGACGTAATATTTTGATTATATACACTGATGACTGACAACAAATTACTACTTGCTGTCTGTTAATTCTTACCCAATTTTTACTTACCAAATATAATATATTATAATACCTAATTTTAAATAAGTGGATAAAAAACTAATTTTCTCATAGATATATTTTTCATATACAAAAAGTCGGTCACCGATTAATAATCGGAATAAAATAGAACATACTGATTGCAGTAGTGCAACGCACTCAAATAAATAAAGTGGGATAGAAATAATATGGAGCAAAAATCTGACCGATTATCGGTCCTACAAAAAAGTAGGTCTTATTTTTTTTATGTACTTGTATAATATTGTATAATATAATATTTCTTTTATGTATTAAAGATCATATCCGTATAATAAACATAATATTAAACATCCATTTTGTTATAATAACAGCTTCATCTACATAAGTAATATCAGCTTACTAGGACGTCAGGAAGTACCTTATGAATTTTGATGATCTATAAATGAGTCAGTGACGAAATCTGGGGTTTTTAGACATTGATAAAATCTAAAGTATAATAGGTACAGCATTGAAACTTTGTACGTTTCATGTTTTTACTGGTGTCATTATATGTTGAAATTTTCAACTATGTAGCATCATCCAAAGCAAAGTTATGAGAGTTCAAAAAAACGACGAAACCTTTCGAGAAAAGGTAGGTAGTGCCCTTGCGCTTCGCTTGGCTCGTCTTGACGGAGGGCACTCCCGTGCCCCCAGATAAAAAATTTAATATACATTTAATAAAAAAATATTAAAAAGTGCAAGTGATTTGTATGACTGTGTTACGTTATATTCTTAACTAGCTGTTTCCGCGACTTTGTTCGCGTAGTTTTTGAGTTACTTAAGCCGTACAGCAGCGCACGCAATGAAAGTCCCCAAATGTAAATTAATTTTCCCAGTTTTTGCAACATTTCTCACCGACGCTTCGCTCCTATTTATTGGTCGCAGCGTAATGTTATATAGCCTAAAGCCTTCCTCTATAAATGGACTATCCAACAAAAAAAGAATTTTCCAAATCGGACGAGTAGTTTCTGAGATTAGCACGTTTAAACAAACAAATAAACTCTTCCGCTTTATAATATTAGTATAGATTTATTTATTGTTTAGATTTTTTATACTAAGCTTTTTTATTATGGATTATACTTTACACTATTTATTATGGATTATATTCATCTCATCCGTTGACTTCGTACCCGAAAAAGAAAATCTTGCATGAACCGTTTATTTTCCCGCGATAACACACGAATACGGCGAATCCTAATGATAGAGGATTTTGATAGTCATACTCACCGCCCGGTTTCTGAAAGGATAATCAAATCGTTGATCAGCCAACATTTGTGATGTATATACATATGTGATTTTTTTTTTGAGCTATTTAGCCATCCTGAACGCTCAATGGTGAACATCACTCGCAAGAACTTCGCTCACTCGCTACGTTCACCAATGAGTGTTCACTATCGCTTGTTAACTCAAATGTTAACTGATCGACGATTTGATCAGCCTTAGAGAAACCGGAGGTTGATGTATGTATGCTTGTTCAACCATGCACATAATCTACTGATGCGATTTTAATGAAATAGATGTTAATAGATTCGTTATAATAGGCCGGATCACATAGGCTATAATTTACGCAGTTTATAAAAATGACGTTATTTGTAATGAAATGAAATGAAATGATGTTTATTTGGTAAAAATATGGTTTACAAGGTGTTACAATTTTTTTAGGCTCACACATTTTGTCGCAGCTAACGACGCCCAAATACATATTATTTATTATATTATTATTTTTAACTTGTCTCAGTACTTAAATTATTAGATTTTTTCTACAAACATTTTATAAATAATTATGTTATAAATAATTGTTTATGTAATATGTTTTAAAATAATGAAATAAAATCACACAACAATTTGATTAGATACATAAATAATAAGTCAAAAGGTTTACAAATTATGGTATGTCAAAAATACAATTTTATAATAATCATTTAAATAATTGTTTATAATAATATGTTTTAAAATAATGAAATAAAATCACACAACAATTCGATTAGATACATAAATAATAAGTCAATAGGTTTACAAATTAAGGTACATGTCAAAAATACAATTTTATAATAATCATTTAATAATGTCAGGAATTAAAAATACATAATACTATATAATGTATAATATAAGTGGTCAACTGTTAAAAAATATAACAAAATACTTATTTGTACTTAGAATATGAATTCGCAACAGCATCAGGATGAAAATATTTATACGCCTCAAATTATGTAATTCAGATCAAAACGTTTTAGGCATATGATATCTTATTTAAGTATTATTTTGAATTTTGCACATACATCTTAAATCTTCTATTGATTTCCTCTATCCATGTTGTCTGGAAGAAATTACTAAATAGTAATAAGGCCGCCATTTGTGTTCTAAATTGTATAATATTGTTAACGTTACTTCTCGAATTATTTTTTGTCAATATACGTGTGCATGCAAAAAAATATTTCATTCATTCATTCAATGGTATAAAGTAAAAAAAAAATATTTGACAAAATAATACATTTCCAAAATGAGAAAAGGTAGTATTAATCGTATCTCAAAGTTACACACTGTATACTTCCTATGTCGCCTTTTGCGATACCCGCGGGTATGAACGACTCAGCTTCTCCGAAATAAATGAAAATAATTGCACACCCCAGTTAATCTTAACGTGTTGTTTCAGCAAACCGGCATGACCCCGCTCATGTACGCCGTGAAGGACAACCGCACGACGTTCGTGGAGAGGCTGATAGAGCTGGGCTCGGACGTGGGGGCCAGGAACAATGTGAGTATAATAATAATTATATTTTATTTCTCCCAAAAATTACAAGAGCAATTTGTGGGAGACGTGGAGCCCAAACTTAGCCAAAGCCAGTATATTGGCACCCCCGGGGACTGATTCAAGATGCCATCGCTAATTATCGCTTACAAAGTTCGATAACAAAATGTATGGGATTTGACATAAGGTACATACCAAATCATACCATTTAGCGTACATAATGTAAAATCCCATACATTTTGTTATCGAACTTTGTAAGCGATAATTAACGATGGCATCTTGAATCAGTCCCCCCATGCCCCCCTTCACTAAATATTAACTTATATAGTCTAATATTAATATTAAATATCAATTATCATTAACAAAAAATACTAAAAATATTATGAGTGTGTGTATTGTGTGTGTGAGTATGAGTGGACATGATATATTTTTTGTATTATATAAATAAGATTATTTGGATCGTTTTAAAAGTTTCTCTGTATTATCAAAATTTAAATCAAAAATCCAATGTATGAAAAAAGTAATATTCATGGTTTAAAGGGTTCCGTGTATACATTATTAAATTATGTATTATACCCAACAATTGAAGCACGGGTGTCTAGTTCTACACTGTAATCTACTAAGTTATCCTACGCCGGGGCTCACACGTGCGTGAGCTTCATTTAAGTCATAGCACGTAATACGAACTTAATATAAAAACACAGAAACGTGTAGAAGTGGCATAATAAACTGCAATGTAATAATATTTTATATTGAACTGACCTTTAGAAAAAGCTACTTTATTAACAATATGTTTGGTCAATATTAGATCCGATTTCACCAACGCTTGTTAGTGTTAACGGCTTGTTAATAACTTGTCTTCGCATTTATTGACAGAAACTACGAGAGGTTTTAGTATGATATTTAATGAAGGATCAACTTTAGTATGTTTTGGTGAAATTGGCACAATGATAAATATTATTTACCTAATAAAAATGAATATTTCTTTCCTGATGCAAATATTATACCCAACAGGTATTTATTTGTAGTTTCTGCAACGTTTGTGTGCTTCTCGTACTAGTTTACAATGATATGTTTCACAAGCTGTGTTCATCCGCGTGAAATAGTTAATTAAAACCCACAAAAAACATTCATCATAGGTGTTCTGTTTATATTGGTCTTAGCGTGACGATTTAGCCTATATTTCTATCATCCTTTCTCGATGAATTGGCTATCCGACACTGGAATAATTTAACAAATCGGACCTGGGTTTAGGCAGTTAATGGAATTAAGCGTTACTTTGTGGAAATCCATAGCATAAAATGTTAATGTATTGTATCTAGCAATATCCATCCAATCAATATCGTTCGTAAAGTACGTAAAGTACATCCTGAGGATGCTCCGGGATCATGGTGGTGTGGGGTTTTGCACGATCGTGTTATAATATCTATAATAATATAATAATATCTATGGACGCTTTACACCACGTCAATCTGGCCCTGTGCTAAGTATCCGAAGAACTTGTGTTACAGGTACCAGACAACGGAAATATATTTAATACTTTTATACTATACACATATTTAAGGTTTTTATTATATTATACACAAATTTAATACACATCCATGACCCAGGAACATTGAAAACTTTTTGTTCCCTCGGCGGGATTCGAACCCGCGACCTCGGTCGAGCACCAAGGCGGTCACCAACTGCGCTACGGAGGTCGTCATCATCAGTGTTAACACTATTGCTTGTGTGGTGGTGGTCTTTTCACGTTTTTGCTTGCGAGTGTACGCATAAGCAGTGTGGGAAGGAGGGAGGTGCATCAAACGCATGCCTATGCGTACACTCACTCATCTGCTTGCAGTTTGTGGTTATAATGTTTTCACGGAATATTGCTAGATATAATATATTTAAATTTTTGTGCGTTTACACATGAAAGAAAGCATCAGACTGGAGCGCCCGTTACAACCTGTTTGGAAATTGCAGCTGCATAACAAACTTATTTCAAATCAGTATATTATAAAATTATTGACTATAAACGAAAAACTCGTTTATAAAACAATAGATACGTAATTATAAATTTAAGAGCCTAATCGTCGAGCGTGGGAACTCACACGGCAGTTTGATAATCTGGAATTAAAAAACACGCGTGTTAGGCGTGAACACAGACGCATCGCATACTATTAACACACGGAAACTATACTCCATTTCGATTTGATGTGGTATAGATGTAAACAAGATATTATTTAGGCTTCTTCTTCTTTTCTTTCGGCATATCGTCGCTTTACCTTCACTACCTCGTATCTATAAAACTACAACTTTTGCTAGAGTAAAAAAACTTAATAATTTTAGATTTTATTATGACATGGATTTTGTTTTAAATGAGGTTCAGTTATGTACAGTATACATTCAAAATCCATGTCATATTATAATCTAAAATTATTAAGCGTTTTGACTCTACTAAAAAGTTGTAGTTCTTTAGACACGAGGTTGTGTAAGTAAAGCGACGATATGCTCAATAGGAAAGCTTCTAAGTTAAATGTCACATAATCACCGCGACGTTTGGAGAAAAACGATGACTAACTTGACACATTTATCTGGTCCAGTTTTTTTTATCAATATATTTTTTGTACCTACGGACGCTTAACACCGCGTAAATCTTGCACCGTCCGTATCGAACTTGTGATACGAGGAGCAAACAACGGAGATATTTAATACATTTATACTATACATATATTTAATATTTTTATTATATTATACACATCCATAACCCAGGACACGCACAACTTTTTTTTGCCTTCGGCGGAATTCGAACCTGCGTCCTTTGACTCGAGCACCAATCAGCTCCACTCCACAACAATGTGCTAACAACGTTTACGTAGGTACTTTATACACTACCAAGGGATAATTGAACCTAAGTGTCAGCTCGCACCGCACCCATATTATGAACTAATGTGTTTACACTTTACATAGACGAGGCTGCGGGAAAAGTTTGGTATAAAGTAATTAAAACATGGTGTTATCTAAGACCTATTTAACGCGGTGTATTTATGTCAGGGCAGTAATAATTTTCCGTAACCTTGGGAGGTTTTTATGCATTTTGCTAAGTTACCATCGTTATGACTTATTACTTCTGGCCAACATGAATCACTTTTTATCGCCCGTGAGGGGTTATAAATGTTTATAGTTTTAATCTATCTCACTGCTCACTATTCCTAGAAGGTCTACTTTTTAATCTAATTTCAATGTTTCGACATTGGGATTGCATTGGAATTTGACTCACAATCTTAAACACGTCGCTGGCGCAACGTAAAATTAAATCAGATAAAATTAAATAAAATCAGAGTAAACTCGCTGATTTTATATCCATCTGTGAATTTCAATGTCGATTATTGAAAGTTTTAAGAGTAAGTCCACAAATAATAGTTTAGAGTCGTCCAGGCGGCAAGTTAAATCTAGTTCAGCAAATATTTGAAGATGAAACGAACTTACCTTAAGTGAAGTTCGATCACAATTATATGAGCGACTTCATTCTTAGCGATTCTTATAAGGAGCGTGATCCATGTTGTTTAGTACACACATAAAGTGAACCATTTTTGTCCCACCAAAGTGGTTTACAAGTTAGTCCCCTCTGGAATTTCTTAATAATAATTATAAGAGATAGAGACAGCAACTTTTCACTCTGAAAATTCATGCGACTGTTTAGGAATATTATTTTGAACGAAATCGGATAATAATATTATGTAGGTACTAGGTTTTGAAGTCAGTAATTTCATATACACAAACTATAGCGCGTTGATATCGAAACCCTGTGGACAAGCGTCCATAGAAAAACTCTACGTGAAGCGATGTTTATAATGTTTTTGTGTTGCTTCCTTTTTTATTTATTTTAATCTGGCCCCGTGCTCTCTAAGAACATGTGTCTTGGGTGCCTACTAGACAACGGAAGGATAATATGTAGTACTTTTATATTGTTCATATTATTTTACATTTTAAATTTTATAATGCAGCTATTCCTTGTCAGGCCCTGATGCCTGAACCAGTAATGAAATAGATATGACATTTCGGATACGGATATGGATATTAAATTATTTAAATAAATAATAAATAAAATAAAAATATCTTTATTAAACACATAAAGGGACATAACACAGCCAAAGGTTAACAAAACAATAACTCGCACATACGAGTATTAAGACGAATGAAAAAAATATATATAAAGAATAATAAAATAAACAGAAAGTTAATTCAATCATGGCTATGCAATGCCCCCGCCATGCATTTAAAGGGAAACCATTATTTATATTATTTCGGATTATCCGTTTGTTTCGGATAATATCGGTTACGGAAATTACATTTGTACACTAGCAAAACATTATTTTCGGATTCGGTTACGGTTATGCATATTTTTTTATATCGGATATCCGATAGTTTCGGTTACGGTAACAGAGCTCCCTAACATCCCTGGCCTGAACCACAAAATTGTCATGCTATTTCTCTCATGTAGTTTTTGGCTATTTTATAAACAGTAGGTACATGCCCTACGTTTGAATATTTTAACTAGTCATTAGCTCACGGTTAAAACCAGTATGGCCGTGACGTAATTTTCTAAGTACCATGTTTTTATATTCTGCAATACCTACATATCACAATGACAACTATAGCAGGATATTGCAAAAAATAATAGATGATGACCACTAAGGCTTAGATCATAAAGTATAAAAACTGGCCAAATGCTAGTCGGACTTGGGGTTTATTACGAAGGGTTCCGTGCCTACATTAAGTGTCAATTTCACCACCGCATGTTAAAGTTAATCCTTCGTTAAATATCATCACGAGAGGAATCTCGTAATTCCTATCAATGAATAAGAAGGCATGGTATTTTAACAAGCCGTTAACACTAACACGCGTTGATGAAATTGACACTTAATGTACCAAATGTACATATCCTTAAATAACTAAGTAAGTATTTTGTACATTTTTGAAGTGCTTTTGTGTGGCCGTTGTTGATATTGAACAAAAAGGGCAAAAAAAATCTCCCTAAATATTTATTTGCCTGCCTAAATGAAAAGTGCCTGATTTTAAAAAAAAATTAATAACGGCAACAGAAATACGTCGTAATATTTCGTGAAAATTTCAACAAGCTATCGCGGTTTTTGAGATACAGCCCGGCGACAAACAGTGAAGTCTTACTAAATAGGGTGTCATTTTAACGAATGAAAAAAAAATTCGCATGCGAAACTCTGAAAATGACCGGTCATACTAACACAGCTTCCCGTCTTTGTTTAATTATCCAAATGATTCCACAGACACGTTATACTGATAAGTATCAGTTAAGGTGATTTCACATCAAAATAATAATATCTATGGACGCTTCACACCACGTCAATCTAGCCCCGTGCTAAGTATCCGAAGAACTTGTGTTACAGTTACCAGGCAACAGAAAATATTTAATACTTTTAGACTATACACATATTTAAGATTTTTATTATATTACTAGTTGACCCGTGCTCACTTAGTTAAGTACCTATATAAATAGTTTCATTTTCATTTATAAACATTGATGTTATCATGACAACCGTGTCATAGACTGACAATATAAAAATCTATAACAATTTTGTATAATATTTATTCTAATTTGCTGCTTATTTATTTTAACTTGGATCGGGTTAAAAAGTATCCTATGTCCGTCTACTTGCTCTAAGCTACTCACAAATTTTCAGCTATATCGGTAAAGCCGTTCTCGAGTTATAAATAGTGAGACTAACACGACTTTCCTTTTTACATATATATAGATTAATACACAAACTTAATACACATCAATGGATGTGTTCCTGACACAGAAAACTTTTTATTTCTTCAGCTGGATTTGAAACCACGACCTCCCGCTCGAGCACCACTACGCTAAAGGGGTCGTCAGAAATAATAAAGAGCTAGAACAATTAAAGCATTATTTTTTTATCGTTTAGTGTAAATAAAAACTCACTGTCAGCGTTTGCACAAATATATCAACGAGATAAAATAAAAACCAAAAACTACGATTCAGATAGAACAAGAAATTAGTAAGCTGTATATCGGTTATGATTGATAAAAAAGTAAGGTTAAAAAAACCGACTTCACCAACTAAAAAACAAAATTATATTTTTATGAAAAGGAGTCCACTCAGGCTAATGACTGTGGATTACCACAGTCCCTGATATTCTGTGGATCCAATTTTGTTGTCAGTAATAAATGTAAACCCACCTTTATAATACAATTATTTTTCAAACCTGCGAGTATCATATTTTACGGCTAAAGTGGTCAGTGTTGCGCTTAAACATGTTCCAAGTAGGTCCGTTTAAGCGGCGCGTGCGAAAATACAAAGGAAATAACAGATTAGGAGGAAAAATAGTTAAGATTTTCCATTTATTACCTCGTGGACGAAATTCGGAACTTGTAAGTATTCAATTTGTAAATATCTATTCTATTCCTAAAAGGTCTGGGTCAAAATTGGCCAATAATAATAGATACAACAAAGTTTCATACAGTAAAAGATTAGTGGTTTATACATATTTTGATAATGTAGAATGTTTTCTATTAAATTTTTTTGCTTTTGTCGACGTTGACTTTCCGTAAACGATCAAACAGAATCGGCTTAGTATAGAGGTCTTTCAATGTTTTATAAGACCTATCTAATAGGCGTGACGACATTAACAAATAATCAAAGATTTAATGATTTCAGGGTAAAATAGATATAAAAGGTTTTGAAATACCGATATACATTAATATAAAAATTTGGGACTATTAAGATTTTCAATAAATTAAAACATTAATATAGTGCAATCGGCCATTTTGACTGAAACACCATGCGGTGTTTCAGTCAAAATGGCCGATTGATGACAGCGCATGACGTCACGTCTAGGTAAATATCACTGTCATCGTCCATCGCTGCTGTCATTATATATTACTCTTTCATCTATGGTTTAAGCATCTGACGTTTACCTAGGCGTGACGTCACACTCGACGCCATGACACTTCGACCTGTTTTGGCGCATTATTGAAAATATATTAGAAAAATGGCTGTAATCTTCGATATTCATTAGTTTGTTACCGAAATAAAGGTTTTTTCATAATTAGCAAATGTGTATCCACTTTACAAAAGTGGATTTCAAAATCTTTCGTCATGCCTATTATAGATTACATTTTGGGGTAAACGCGAAAAAAAGTAAGGAACACTTTTTGCTACACATAAAGTGTTCCTTTCCCCCAGTTCCGGGAGGTTAAAGAAGAATAATTACTGTCGTGACTTTACTTATGGCACTTTGTCAACGTGATGCAAAGTTTCATATTTCACAGCGTATTTAAACGGTAAGCTAATAAGCTAAGGACATGACGAAACTTCATGGTTTCTGAGACGTGAATGAGTTAATAATATATGCTCATCTACAAACACAAGCGTATGTGCAAATATGTATTATATTATACACTATACATTAAAAGTATAAACATAAAATAACATATTAATATACAGTTTCAACTAGAAACCTGTCTCATATTTTGAGGTACGAAAAGTAGAGCTTGTCTAATGTGAAGTTTCTTTATATTGTTGCAATATTACCTACCTACCTACTGCACCTAATGATGTTAAACCTACATATTACAATGGACGAAAAATATATTTATTCGCATACCTTAATATTATAAAAACTACAATAATACAGCCTTAGAAACGGACACAAAAGTCGTCAGTTGTCATTTTTAATTTTAATGTTATTTCGACTACGTACGAATTTATTTTTTGCAATGAAATCAGTCAAACACTAAAATCTTATCTCTATAATATCTGAAACTAAAAGTCACACTTAAACAAGTGATTGTTATTAGTACTGACCTCTACCAACACACAAATTTTAATTAATGTATAAAAATGTGTTTTTTATAATTAATAAAACATTTAAAATGTGTTTTGCCAACTAACTGAACAAGAAAAAAACGTGTTTTGTATTTTATTTTGATAATTACTTAAGCTAAAAAACGAAATCGGTCTCAAAACTACTCCCCAATGTTTGTTTCGCAGGTTTAGGTATAAATAATATATAATAATATTAGTTCATTTATAAGGGCAATTTCAATTATCATATAAATTTTATCTGCCGAATAAATATATTATCATTTTGACACTTGTTGCATACAAAAACTTACAAACCAAAAAATGGGAAAAAAATGTTACTAACTGATTTTAGAAGGAAATCGAGATAAACCGTTTTTTACTCTTAAAATTCACCCCTTTCCCATTCCCGACCTTAGATCGGCCGTTTTTTCCTTTAATTATTTTAAAGGTACTTTTTATTGTTTTAAAGGCACCTGGCGCCCGTAAAAATAAGCTTTGTTTTTTTTTATAGGACCTCACTATACAGTGCACCACCTGGTGAGACAAAAAACGATAGCCCCATCATCATTGGATACCGTCACGAATGTTTCAATTGTTTGTTTGTTTCAAAGTGTCAATTGTTTTAACAACTTTAACTGAGGGCCATTTTAAGTTCCTTAAATCCTTTCATCGACTACAGAAAAGCTCATTGGTTACATTTCAAATTATTAATTAAATGAAAATAGATTTATCATTTTCGTATGATATGACAGACATACACATTAACAGGCACGACAAAATCATTGCACCATTCCTTTTGAGCCGGGGGTTAAAAACTACTAAGACTGACTTACATGAAAAGCTACTCCATGTAGTGACATCACTGGCCAGCTTCTGGTGAAAAATGCTAACAGGAAAACAGGTCAGAACTCGCAATAAAGTAAAGAGAAAAACAACTGAAGGTATTTTATGAATCACCATCTTGAATCACACGAAAAATGATCAAGAGCGTAACCGCAAATTTATAATCAGGTCCGAACACGCAACCCACAAATTACAGGGACAAAGTTAAATTATAATTCCGAATCAACAGAACCTACTCGAACACCGATATCTGAAAATCACACGCAAGACTTTCCGATAGACGGGAATTTTTTAATCAGTAGCCCAAGCAGGAACATTTGAAAGTTCTGTACAGTAAAGTAATCGATTGTCATTTGTATAGGCCGTCATGCTTTTAATTTTTATTCGTTAACGTTAGTTTAGGGAGCTTGAAAAATTCCTGCTTTTCGTACAGATCTCCAATGATTTTTGTTTGATTATAAATGGTGTCATTGTAAGAAACAAACTTGACTATACAAAAATTACAAAAAATGCAGATTTTTGTAGCAGTTACTAAACAACTACACTTGATTGTTAGTAATTTTTGTATGCTTTTTTATTTTTAGAAAACTATCTGTTTATGAAATAAATAAGTCGACTACTGAATTAACAATGGCAGCTGACCAAGTTAGAAGAAGCTATAGAAAACTTAAATTACAGAAGCACACTTATATAAAAGTGCTAAGTAATTATATTGCCTAAGTGTGCTTTTTGGCTACGTTCATAATTTTCCTCTAGTTTAAACCAAACCTGTCTTAGCAGTAGAACGATTCATTGGCCGTAAGAAACTAGTTTGACTGAAACAGATACACCTAGAAGAGAAAAGATTAAGTAATTTGTAGTTTATAATATATAGACATATATAAACTACAAAGGTAGTTGCCAATACTCGCCATGCTTGGCAAGCGAGAGTTGGCGAGCTCAGTCTTAAATAATAACAATATCCGCGGAAAGACTGCTGCAGCATTGGATGGGTAAAATGCGACAGAGGAAATACGCTCAGATGACTCCATCAACTCCCTTGGGTATTATTCTTACTCCGGAACCCCACAGTCATACTATCCATTATAAACTAATATTATTGTTGTTTTCAGGACAACTACAATGTGCTTCACCTATCCGCCATGTACTCGAGGGAGGACGTTGTCAAACTACTGCTGTCCAAAAGAGGAGTCGACCCTTTCGCGACTGGTGGCGTGAGTAAAATATTCCCATGAAATATAATAATGTAAGGTTGCAATAACCTCCCTATATGCAAAACTTTAAAAAACGTTAAGGTAACTGAGATTGGTCCTTGAAACCGCTCGTTAGATAGCTTTCATACCTAGTAAAATGTCAATTTTAATTTAAACAAAAGAAAATCTTAAGTAAGTGATCATCATCGTCACTGTAACCTGGTTTTCCTTTTCAATGAGAGGAAGGTTCGGCGACAGTCCTATCTAATAAACAAAATTAAAAAATATATAAACCCCTAATTGGACAAGCAGTTGACGAACAGGAGATGATAAATTATTTATAGCTAGAACTCACTCTCAACATCACGTCAACTTTTAAACATAGAAACTAGATCAAATGGGTTTATCCGTTCGGGAGCAACGTACCTTTCATTGGATGTACATATAACATGAAGGGAAATAAATAAATATTATATATATAGACCAATAAACTAAACACTTGTTGCTAACAACAACTTACTTACAGAGTCGACAGCAGACCGCAGTGCACCTGGTGGCTAGCAGGCAGACGGGAACAGCCACGAGCATACTGCGGGCGCTGCTGGCCGCTGCCGGCAAGGACATACGACTGAAGACTGATGGTGTAAGTAATCACTTACAATATTTGTCAAGCACGATATCTCCAAATTTATTGAAGAGAGTTACATATTGCTATACTATTATTAGTTAGGCTTAAAATTATGTAATGTCAAATATAACATTTATATATAGTAAAACACAAACTACTTGTACTTAAAACACACGACCGGTTTCGACATAGTCATCATCAGGTGTATGTCGAAACCGGCCGTGTATTTTAAGTAACTACCTAATTATTAATGTAAAATATCAAATAAAGTGGAAAAAAGTGCAAGTAGTTTGTGTTTTACTATATATGTATAACATGAATTTCCACCAAGAACCAACAGTACATTCAATAAAATATAACATTTGACATTGATGCTTGAGATGGTCTTTATTAGTCCTCCAAGAGAGGTTATAAGAGTAGGACCTATGTACCTAGTTATAAGACTTATCATATATTAAGTACTAGCTAATAAATTTAATACATAAACCAAAGTGTATTATTGGTTGTGTGAATGTCATAGCATCAGAACAAAGATAATTATAGATTAGATTAGAAAGGGTTATAATGCCGTGAATCTTACTCATAAAAACTCGATGCATGTACATTAACATAAAATTATGATAGGCTTATTTTCTCTTTAATAAAAATATCTTGCAGTACCTACCAAATAACTTAGAAATATTAAAGAATATCTGCAGACAAATTACGATATATCACATTCAATCAATACGGTTGTTATTGTATATAGACAAGTTATGTGATAGTATATGATTCACTGCAGCAGTGGTCACGAGGCTCGCGTGCAGCTCTCGCCTGGCACCGATATCACCGAGAATCACCTCTTAAAACTTATTTGTAAACAAACTTCCATCCATAAAAATTCCTCAAACACAAGATCGATCATCCCCCAAACCGATGCATCATCACGCACCACCCGAATTTAATTTAGTAACTGTTACAAGGCTTTCGTTTTAACGACATTCCGACACAGCAGAAATGAATAGAAACTAGCTAATTATCCGCCGAGCTTTAGTTTACTAAACCCCAACGCGAAATTTACAATGCAAATCACTAGCGGAATATTAGTTATAGCGCTGACGTTGAATTTCGAAATTACTAATTTTAATACAATAAGACTCAGTCCTTTCCACGGCACGACTAGAGCTAGTTCGCTCTATGATGTCGGCACCATCGGTAGCATAATGGAGGATCAAGTACGTATATATCGACAAATCGAAGTGCAAAATGTTCCTTGTTGCATGCCAAAAACAATTTGCAATCGATCAAATAAGTAGACCACCTACAGAAATTGCAATAAGTTCGAAATACCGTTTGTAATGTGACGGCTGTAGTGCCGGTGCGATCGCATACCGTACTACCGTGAGTAGTTCGTACATAGACACTGCATCGAATGCATCTTTTGAAATTGGCAAAGACGGGACCGATAAAATGTCGGAGAACGAGAAAGACGCTCCTTCGAGCGCAAATCTAAATCGGTCAAACGTGCGCAGTCCACCCGCGAATTTGCTGCCGAGAGATTTGCAGAGGCTTGAACTTAGTTTTCTCGAGTTGAATAAGGAGCGTGCGCGACAAAAGGAATGGAAAAAGCTAATACACGATATGGTGTTCCAGAGGGGCAAGATTCCGCTGCTGCTAGCGGTGGAGGCTGGGAACCAAAGCATGGTTCGAGAGTTACTTAGTGCTCAAACTGCGGACCAACTAAAGGTTGGTAACATAAACATTTAAAATTTTCCATACGTGATAAAAAAAAAAACGTCGTGAAGCTTTCTACTTTTAAACTTTGTTAAGTTTACTACTTTTTGTCTTGTGATTATACAACGTTTCGTCATCAAATGTAATATTTATAATCACACACGTGACACGTGTGTGATTTTGGTTTTGAAGCAATTTAATATTTTCTTCTTAGACTGATACAACGTTTTCGTTGTTGGACGGGGGCACTGAATATAAATTATTTTATAAGTGTCGGGTAAACATTTCATTTTACTTCTAAGCAATAAATTATAAAAAAACGTGATGTATTCGTCGTGCACTAGTTTAAATAAGTGCCACAAATACGAATAAATAAAACTAAAGCCAATTTTTGGATGAAAGTTATACAAACGTTAACTATACAGGCATCAACACCTCTCGGCGACACCGCATTACATTTAGCAGCGAGAAGAAGAGACGTAGACATGTCTAGAATACTAGTGGACTACGGTGCAGCAATAGACGCAGTAAACGGTGCAGGACAAACCCCACTACACATAGCAGCCGCGGAGGGAGATGAACCTCTAGTCAAATACTTTTATGGTGTGAGAGCAAATGCAGCGATTGCTGATAACGAAGGTTAGTACGTTTATCTTATACATTCTAAACACTTCAATTAGAATAAAACAAGCAAGGTACCCAAAGTATTTTCATTCCTAATTACTACGTATTCAAATATTAGTTAAGCACACTGAGTGTTAAAGGTATTTGAAACGTTTTTCGAACATGTTCTAAAGCACTAGAATAAAAATTACTAGATAATATAATGTGGTTCATGCACTAGCTAACAGCAAGGGAAACTCACTATAACGATGTTGTTGTTTCCACAGATCGAACACCAATGCACTTAGCCGCTGAGAACGGACACGCTACAATCATAGAACTCTTAGCTGACAAATTCAAGGCATCGATCTTTGAAAGGACGAAAGATGGAAGCACCCTAATGCACATCGCCTCATTAAATGGCCACGCTGATTGTGCCATGATGCTGTTCAAAAAAGGCGTCTACCTCCATATGCCTAATAAGGTAACTAATATTACATCATACAAGAGCTGTGAAGCAAAATAATATAAATTATATATATTTTTTATTATTATTAATAGTTTTTAGTTAATTATTATATATTTAAATTTATTAATAATTTATTTAGTTGTTTTTAGTTTAGTTAATAGTTCTTGATTGTAGTAATGAATATAATCAAGTATACAATAATATTAAAGATACAATATTACTACTTACAGGATGGTGCCCGAAGTATCCATACGGCTGCGAGGTATGGTCACGTCGGTATCATCAACACATTACTACAGAAAGGTGAAAGTGTCGACGTTACTACGAATGTAAGTTTTCAATAGTTGTAAAAAGCCATAATATGAAAAAAAAATCATGCGTTTTTGTTGATATCCATAACATTTTTTATCGTTTGTAATACTTAAATTACGTACAACATATAAAATAGATTGAATAGTTCAATTTTAAAATAAAAAATTGCATACCTTTACTTTTATACTTAACATTTTCCACTAAAAGTAAATTTTATTTCATGCGCAGGACAATTACACTGCTCTGCATATAGCCGTAGAGTCCTGCAAGCCCGCTGTCGTTGAAACGCTTTTAGGATATGGAGCAGATGTCCACATACGTGGAGGCAAACAACGGGAAACGCCGCTTCATATTGCTGCTAGAATACCAGACGGTAAATGATAATTAAATATTCAAACAAACTATTATGGATTGCACACCTTAACTATTTATTACATACGTCTACTATTTCTTGAATTTTTATAACTTGAATTTTAGGCGATAAATGCGCCCTAATGCTACTAAAATCAGGCGCTGGACCAAATAAGGCGACTGAAGATGGCCAGACTCCAGTTCATGTAGCTGCTAAATATGGAAATTTAGCCACACTAATTTTGCTTTTAGAAGATGGAGGTGATCCATTAAGGAAAACTAAAGTAAGCTCATGTGGTAGTTGTTAATTATAACTTACAAATCAGGTTACGACTTTTGATGACATACTTAATAATGTATAATACTCATTGTTTTAGAATGGTCAAACACCTTTACAAATGGCTTGTCGTAGCTGTAAACCAGATGTAGTGAGGTACTTGCTAGAATTTATTAAGGAACGCAAAGGCGAAAAAATTTCTTCGACTTACATTGACGCTGTTGATGAACATGGAGCTAGTGCCCTACATTTCGCTGCACAAATCACCAAAGAGGAAGTCAAAACTCCCTCAGCTGATAAAGAAGTTGTAAAACGTTTAATGGAGCATGGTGCTAATGTATCTTTGGTGACTAAAGAAAATCATGAAACGGCATTTCACTTTTGCGCAATAGCAGGAAATAATGATGTACTTACAGAAATGATATCTGACATGTCAGCAGCAGACGTGGGTAGAGCACTAAATAGGCAAAATTCTATAGGGTGGACACCTTTACTTATAGCATGTAATAGAGGTCACATGGAGCTAGTTAATAATTTACTGTCGAATCATGCTAGGGTAGATGTGTTTGATACCGAAGGCAGATCAGCGTTACATTTAGCGGCAGAACATGGTTATCTGCAAGTATGTGATGCTCTACTTACTAACAAAGCTTTTATTAATTCTAAATCAAGAAACGGTCGGACAGCGCTACATTTAGCAGCCATGCATGGCTATACACATTTAGTAAAATTTCTTATCCGGGATCACAACGCGATGGTCGATGTGTTAACTCTTAAGAAACAAACGCCATTGCATTTGGCAGCGGCTAGTGGTCAACTGGATGTTTGTAAATTATTATTAGAACTTGGTGCCAATATTGATGCGACAGATGAGTTGGGTCAGAAACCTATACACGTTGCAGCACAGAACAACCATTCAGAAGTCGTACAATTATTTTTACAACAGCATCCTAATTTAGTAATGGCAACAACTAAAGATGGAAATACTTGTGCACACATAGCAGCGATACAAGGATCAGTGAAAGTGATAGAAGAGCTTATGAAATTTGATAGGACAGGAGTTATATCTGCGCGAAATAGATTAAATGACTCCACTCCACTACAATTGGCCGCTGAAGGTGGACACGCAGACGTTGTAAAAATTCTCGTCAGAGCTGGTGCTTCATGTACAGACGAGAATAAAGAAGGTTTCACTGCAGTACATTTAGCAGCTCAGCATGGTCATACAAATGTACTTGATGTAATGCGATCAACGAACACTCTAAGGATATCCAGCAAAAAGTTAGGGTTAACACCTTTGCATATTGCAGCCTACTACGGACAAGCAGGTAATTTTAAGCAACGTAACGTTCTATACCTGTATATATTATTCGAGTGCAACGTATAAAGTTTTATAGGTATATATTTTTACTAACATAATATTGTAATAGCAAGGTAGTATAATTTTGCCTTCTTCTTACAGAAACTGTACGTGAACTCTTATCTTT
This sequence comes from Celastrina argiolus, assembly GCA_905187575.2. Lineage (NCBI taxonomy): Eukaryota > Metazoa > Arthropoda > Insecta > Lepidoptera > Lycaenidae > Celastrina > Celastrina argiolus. Next base: position 18,154,969 of record LR994579.1, read on the forward strand.
TGTTCCTGGTACTGTAAAGTCTGAAGCACCTACCGGAATTTCTTTAGTACCTATTTTAGGATCAGAGTCAGGATTAACACCATTACACTTAGCAGCTTACAATGGTAACGAGAATGTAGTACGATTGTTATTGAACTCAGCTGGTGTTCAAGTTGATGCGGCTACAAATGAAAATGTAATTATAAAGTTTATTTTTTCTGAAGCGCGATAAAGATTATTTAAATGAGAAGTTTAAATTATATTACATATTTTTTGCAGGGATATAATCCGCTTCATTTAGCATGTTTTGGTGGTCACATGTCGATCGTTGGATTACTCTTAAGTAGATCTGCAGAGTTGCTACAAAGTACTGATCGTCATGGAAAAACTGGTTTGCACATAGCATCGACCCATGGCCACTATCAAATGGTTGAAGTTTTGCTCGGTCAAGGCGCCGAAATAAATGCTACTGATAAAAATGGATGGACCCCACTTCATTGCGCTGCAAAAGCTGGACACCTGAATGTTGTTAAACTTTTATGTGAATCCGGAGCGTCACCGAAAAGCGAAACTAACCTTAATTGCGCGCCAATTTGGTTCGCTGCATCTGAAAATCACAATGATGTACTAGAATATTTATTACATAAGGAGCACGACACCCAATCCCTAATGGACGACAAAAGATTTATTTATAATCTTATGGTTTGTTCTAAAAACCATAACAATATACCCATAGAAGAATTTGTGCTAGTTTCACCAGCGCCTGTTGACACAGCTGCAAAATTGTCAAATCTGTACATAAATTTATCAACCAAGGTATGTTAATAAAAGAAATAAAAAAAAGGTTTAACTTACTCGTATTACGTACTGATCGTTACTACTAATTGTAGCTACGTTATTTCAGTAATACGCAGTATAAAAATGTTTTGCCGTAACATTTTCAGGAAAAGGAGCGTGCCAAAGACCTTATAGCAGCCGGTAAGCAGTGTGAAGCGATGGCGACGGAATTGTTAGCTTTAGCTGCCGGTGCCGATTCTGCTGGTCATATTTTAACTGCAACGGATAATCGCAATATTGAGTTTTTAGACGTCCTAATCGAAAATGAACAAAAGGAAGTCATTGCCCACACCGTCGTCCAGAGATATCTTCAGGTAAAAAATAGGTAACTCGAGACACTAAAATAATGAATCGGTTACTAAACTATTCATGAAATATATGATTTTCTTCGTTGCAGGAACTCTGGCGGGGTAGTCTCAAATGGAGTGGCATCAAAATTATGTTCCTTTTTTTCATGTTTATAATATGTCCACCCGTTTGGATGGTGTTCTCTCTTCCACTTGGTCATAAGTATAATAAAGTTCCCATAATTAAATTCATGTCATATTTGACGTCACATATATATCTTATGTTTTTATTGTCATTAGTAGGAATAACTCCAATATACAATTCTATATTTAGGGAAAGTTTAGTGCCCAGATGGTATGAGTGGATGTTGTTAATAGCATTAAGTGGGCTTTTGCTATTCGAACTTACAAATCCGAGTGATAAATCTGGATTGGGTTGGATAAAAATTGCAGTACTCCTTATGGGCATGGTTGGAGTTGCTGTCCACGTCGTTGGTTGGATTTTTGTTATGCCAAAATATTGGCCTACTTTAATGTACTGTAGAAATCAATGTTTTGCATTATCTTTTTTACTAGCATGTGTACAAATCATGGACTTTTTGTCTTTCCACCATCTCTTTGGCCCTTGGGCCATAATCATTGGGGATTTGATGAAAGATTTAGGCAGATTTTTAGCTGTCTTAGCTATCTTTGTGTTTGGTTTCTCAATGCACATTGTAGCCCTGAATCAGCCGTTCAGAAACTTGTACAAACCAGAAGACAATAAATACGCCAGACAAGTTCGGAAAAAACTGTTTTCAGACGGTAAGAAACCTGTTTGTTTGCTTAATAGAATATTGTTATAAAATAATACAAATCTAGTAATTTAAAATAATACTTCTAGTTTGATAATGTTTTAAGTACGACAAATTTTTTGTATAAAAAATTAAGCTTATAAAAAGCATACCTATATGCTCGAATTGAGAAACCTCCTTCCTTTTAGAAGTCGATTAAAAATAATAAAATGACGATAACTTTATGATAGAGGTTAAGTTATAGAGCAATTTCAATGTTATTAATTTTGTATTTCTAAAACTAGATTTAAGCCTTCGTTCAAAACGTCAGGCCTATGGTTCTCAGTTGGTCCCTACCGGAGAATCGTATCGCAGAAAACAGGGACCATCCGGTCGTAAGTTACAAAAAGAACCTAAGAGTCAAATTGTATTTTGTAGAATGTGTGGCATAATCCAAAAACTTTTTTTAAATAACATCGATGTGCTTAATTCATCCTAATTTCTTATAAACCATTCACTTGCAAGCTTCAGAATTACAAACTGTAATTATAGGAGGGCAATGTATAAAGGAATACTGGACAATATTTATTTATGCAAGCATCACCATCAAACTTTTGAGGACTTGTAAAATACTATATTGCGAATTTTTTGTAATGTTTAATGTAAGAATGTTTGATAGATATAAGTATTATTAATATAGATTTAGATATACTCATATCAACAAAGTCTGGGTATATCACGAATATAATATTATATCGTATAATTCTTATCAAATATCTAAAAATCTGTGAGGAATATAAAATTGTAAATGGAATAATGAACGCTGACATTGACAATGTAACTTTAGGTTAGGAACCATTAGTAACCATTGACCACAAATAATTGGATTAAAAAATATTCTCCGTATTCTGAATAGTTATGACTGATAAGATTTTTTTAAGACACAGGTTTTTTATAACAACCTTTAGTGTTATTATTAGACCCAGAATACTATATAGACACACTACAGAGACAAAGCATTAGTCAATACAAATCGAATGAGCCAAATCTAGATAGTGTAGTTTTATTCCTATAATCTTCCCGCTCATACGTTGTTATGCAACTTTCAACCCCATCTTCCGACTTCAGGAAGTGATTAAAATTTTTTAATTTAAAATTAATAGTTTTTTTACTAATTTCTAGAAATCATTAAAAATATACCTATTTGGAAGAAAAAAAGCATGACTTGTTTAGATTTTTTAATAAACACCTTAAAAAAAGCTGTCGTTACTTCCTACGTATTTTTTTTGATATTTGATAAAAAATAGAATATTCCTAGACTTAGTTGATGTGTGTATGTACTTAGCAAGTTCTGTTATACTTATTTCATTATGATTATTGATTGTGATATTATTCATAATAAATTAAACAAAACGTTTGTGCATAGCAGAACATGCATGGTGCGTCACAAGTCTAGTTTTAGTGGAATGAGTGGCCGACCTCACCGCATTTGATGGAGCAAGTTTGATTTGCGCATGCAGTGGCTGCATTTCCCGCGTTTGTTCACCAGTGTCTTGAGGTATTTTATGTTTGACAACTTGGCTGTATGTCTTCAATGTGTCACTGTCGATGTGACCACGCTATCTATGTGGCGACACAGTTAGAGGGAGAGGGGTAGATTGATGCAGGATTACAAAATTTTACAGACACATAATGCACACAAAACATTCGATACATAACATTCACACCAATCTACCCCCTAATTTGCACACACGAATTTGCTTGAAACAAACGACAACGCTAGATGTGATTTTAATTTGCTTCGTATCATCTAAGACCTTCTTAAGTTTTTATAACCCAGTCGTTATTATCAAAAGCGGATGACATAAGGCAAATTAAAATTTATGTGACTTTAGATTCAGGGTAAATTGATGCATACCAATTAATAATCCTGCATTAATCTACCCGGTGGTATTGTAGAGCAAAAGAATACTCCACCTCTTTCAAATGTCTTCTAGCGAGTTTGACGCCGATCGAAGCTTTGGAGAAGTTGTTCTTCGCCCTTATTGGCCAGATTACCTTGTCAGACCTGAACTACATATCTAGCGCTCGGCCCTGGTGGACACAGTACCTCTTCAAATTCGTCTTCGGCGGATACCTCTTGATATCCGTCGTGGTGCTCATAACGCTCCTCATTGCCATGATGTCGGACACTTACCAACGAATCCAGGTAACTTGCTGTCAACTTGCATTGCTTTGTCCACAGTAAGCATGAATCCGATATTGTCGTTCGAGCTGCTGTTTTTTGCGGTGTTCGGTCAGACGACGACGGAGCAGACGAAAGTGCACAGGAGTGACAGCAACAACCAGCCACCCTGGACCAATTACTTATTTAAAATCGTGTTCGGAATCTACATGCTGGTGTCGGTCGTAGTGCTGATAAATCTGCTTATCGCTATGATGTCGGACACATACCAGAGAATACAGGTTTGACTGACAAATCTATAAATAATAACAGTAATTATGCACAAGGGTACCTACTTACTATGAAGCAAAGGTGTATCAATTAAAGTCTTCTTCTGTAATTAATTTCATCCGCATTCTGATAACGAAATGTGATATTTACCAACGTCACGCGAGATACGAGTAATTTTAATACCGAAGTTCGGAAGAGATCTTGACCTACATAGAAAAGGAAATTTTCTGGTATCTACTACATATTTTATTTATTTTGTATTGTGTGTTGATTTCTGTAATATAGATAAGATTTTGTACATAATATTTTTTTTATCTTAAAGTAAGGACTACGTAATATTTTATCCCAAATGTGAAATGAGAGCTAAGTTCAAAGAAAACTAATTTGTATTTTACATAATTAATCTATTTCTATGTTAGTTAATTCATAATTATACCTAAATCAGCCTATCAAACTACTATGATACCATATCGATGATATATCTAGTTAATATTTCATAGTACACTACATTTTTAACCATATCTTAGTCGGACACGAGATTGTTGGATTTAAAAAAAATATAAAAAATAACTACCCGCCAGTTCAATGTCTTTTAACTTGACTGGGCATATTGCCCTGTGCCTTTTTTTACATCCTAATATAATTAAGAATCTATAAGGATTTAGTCGAATGTTTTATTAAAGTTGCAGTATTTTCAATCATTATCATATCAAATGTTTAATATATAATTATATTTTAGGCGCAATCTGACATAGAGTGGAAGTACGGCCTGTCGAAGCTGATCCGCAACATGCATCGCACCAACACCGCTCCATCTCCTCTGAACCTCGTCACCACATGGCTTATGTGGATCATTCATCGATGCAAGGTATATAGTTTACAGGCCTTTACATTGAGTTAAAACAATTTCAACTGTCACGTATAGAACGCAGACTTTGTATAGAAGGCAGACTTTGTATATAAGCCCTAATGGTATTAAGGGCTCTCCATAAGCCTTTTTATTTAAGGTAATTGATTACCACCGCATATAAGAACCTTATGCCAAGTTGACAAGTTGGCTAAAGGCTCAGAATCTGCATCACTACGTTTTGTAAATGAGATAAACAGTGGTATCAATACGTTTTGTAAATGAAACTAAGCATGAATTAGCTATTTAAATGACGGTCATATTGTACAGAATATAATAAAACAAAATGCTTTCTTTGCAGGAGAGAATGACGAAGAAGAGTAGACCGAGTCTGATCCACATGGTGGGTATGCATCGCGAGGATCAGCTCAGTGCGCGGTCGAAGGCAGGCGCGAAGTGGCTGTCTAAAGTTAAAAGGGCGCAGGTGGTGCCTAAAGGTAAGCTATTTTTAAACAATTTTTAGAACTCAGAACAAACGTACAGGTTCAGTCGTGGAAATAATAATCTCGAAAAGTGGTACACTTGAGTTGCGTAAGATACTTCAACCTGAGCCCCTTAAAAATTGTCTTACGGCTGGTTTCAATAATACGTATAGTCAGCTATATGTTGGTAACTTTAAATTGACATACAGCTATTACTGTAAAAGGTAAGCGTTTTTAACTTTCAGTTATAGATAGATAGATTATTGAAACCAGCATTTTTTAAAGACCAAATGGCCCACCACTCATTCTCATCACTGCGATTCCAGTGTAGCTAAAGATCGACAATGGTAACCAACTTTATTATGAGGGTTATACTAGATCTGTCTTGGGACCCGTAATTAAATTAATTACAAAAATGAAGGGGAAAGCTGCATGTAAAATCGATAATTTTGAGAAAAATTGCCTAATATTATGACAGAAAACTCTTGAAATCTATAAAAAAAGTTAAGACACTAAATTACCTTATGTTTCGAAATTGCAGATTCCACGCGCTTGTCCATCGTCCACCTCAGTCCGCTGGGCTCTCAGCAGAGCTTCAGCAATATGACGAGGATTGAGAACGTGGTGGACTGGGAGCTCATAGCGAAAAAGTATCGGGCTCTCATGAGGGACGAACCCGAGGAGTCGTCGAATAAGGAGGACACTGATAGCGGGGAGGATTCCTCGGAAATAGTCCCTAACAACATAGCTTCCGTCCCGCCTTGAAATAGTCCCCAATAACATAGCTTCCATCCCGTTAAGAAATAGTCTTCAACAAGATAGCTTCTGTCGGCCTTGAAATACACCCCAGCTGTGTAGCTCCTGTCCCACTTTGAAATAAAAGTATAATAAGGGACAGGAAGAAAAATAGAAGGGAAGGGACGGAGAGACTTTCAGAATGTCAAAACTCTCCAAATGATTACATATAGTAGATGTAATCTGTAAATAAAATGTAAATAATATTTTTGATAACTAATAAATATAATTTGTACATAACATAATAATTATAGTAAGTAATAACTAATAAGCAATAAAATGAGTGAGTCTTGGCTAGTTCAGTGTTTCGCCCATGACTGCTAACTGCAACACAATATTATGACTATACTTATTGAAAAATATACACACAGCAAATTACCATTAAAAAGTAAAAAGCAGAGTATTTTATTTCAGATTTTTTTTAAATTTTTTTTTGCTCACTTTGGGAGTTACCTCATACTTCGTGCGCGAATTACTGAACTGACTATTTATAAAGCGTTAAGAATATTTGGGGCCAGATTGAAGTCCGTCCACTGTTCTGTTTCATTTTTATGCCATGTTTTATAAAAGTATTCAATATTATTTAACTTATTATAATAATAAGCAACTCCCTATAAACTAATATAAAATAAAAACTACTTGTACCATGAAAACAACCTTATTACATTTCGTATATATGTTTTTACCAATTTAAAACGAGATATTTATTATTATATGATTTTATAAAACCTTATTACATCTAGTTTATCTCTTATCTTTAATACCTAAACGGCTAAACCGATTTGAATGATTTTTTTATGTGTGTCCAAGTGGATCCGAGGATGGTTTAGATTCACAATAATTGGACCCGATAGGTGGCGTTGGTGTCAGTGCTCAACTTAATTGAGTTAATTCTAAAGCGTTACGAAGTACAGTCACCAACACCATCAATCTTATTTTTGTGGTTGTATGTATCTACCCAAAATGTTTGGTGAGTTTTTAAATTGGCCCTTTGAAACCTATGTACATGTGAAGCGTCATATTTTTATCATAAGTCGATGTTAGTGTATAATAATCAAGAATAATCATTTTAAGTAATGTTATTAAATAATTTTTAAAAGCAATAATATTGTAAATAATAAATACTAAATAGTATTAAGCAGTCAGTATTATAATAATACTAATGTAAACATGAATAGTATTAAGAAAAAATATTTTGTAAATAAACATGTTGTTTTATGTACAGATGGAATATTTTATTTAGTAAGGGCCGACTTTTTAATCGTCCGATAAGTTTTATCTGTTAAAGGAAGATATTTGTTTTTCAGGTAAAAGTTAATTGACTATTGAAAAATCAGTCGTAAATCTAATACTCGTAAATGATTATACGTATATCCTTTAGAAAACCTATGATTCACAGTGCACAGAAAGGCTTAGTAGGAAAAAATTATGACAACAACCAGCAAGGTATTTGTAACATTATTTATCAAATGATTATTATATAATAATCATGACAGTCCTTATAATATAATTTTCATTCGATAATTTTACAAAAAAGTTGTTGTCTTGTTAGTGCTAAGCTCACTGGTATTTCTAGTGTTGTAGTGGTTAATGGTGGCTGTTTTTATTTACCTACCTTTATTAGTACCCTTTTGACCACAAGGACACGAAGAATGGGACAAACGTATTTGACCATTTATAAAGTTAACTAAATTCTTAATAGGTCGATTTGCCAGTAGTAGGTACCAACATTACTGATACATTTTAAAAAGTAACGATAACTTCTGTTAATTAAATTTAATTTAATTTGCAGTATAATTAGCTGTGATAAAATGAGTTAGTGGCATTTCTGTGTCTCTCAATGTGTTTCGCTATACCGTAACTAACTAAAATGAAATTAGTTTATGTTTTGTTTTATACATGTGTATGTAAGTGTCAAAATATGTGTTAAGTCAAGTTATCGCAATATTGATACAGATGTTCGTGTATTATATGGATCTGTGTAGTATTTACAGCAAGTTACACCTAAATATTTCAATTGATATAATCGAATATTGTTCTATATAGCTCTAGATATTGGGTGAATTGAATATAATGAGGACATGTTTTGTAGCAAAATTAGAATTTCAAGTGCTTAAAATAGGAAAATATTCAAGACTTAAGATTCTCAAAAAATAACTACGTAGGTACGCTTTGGTACTCTGTTTTTGTGCCTGTTAAACTTTATTTTTTTCGAAATGAAGTACAGAATCACACAGTAAATTGGTCAAGCTTAATAGGTCAATAATTTCAATAGTTTACATTTTAAATCTGTTATTTTCAGTGTTTTGCTTTGCAAATTTTACATATGCAGCATATTTGAGACTGTACTGTGGGTATGTGAAACTTACTACTTACATTTAGAATTTTATAAATAAGACTTTTAATAATTTACTAAATTGTAGAGTACATATACAGGCTGTAATATTAAGGAGTAATAATACTTTAGGATGTGTATGGGTCCCGTATGTATAATTTACTGTGAAAGTACCAGCGCTTAAATAGTTACTTTTTTTAAATTATTGTATGGGCAAATTTATGATGTTGAGGCATTTGTCATAGAAACATGAAAGTCATAAATATGTCTTTTAGCGCTGGTACTTTCACACTATACTCTACATAGGAGGCACACACAAGCCCTAAAGTATTATCACTAATTTATTTTATACCTTGTACAGTAGGATTCCCTAATTTATTTACTGTTGTAGGACTATCGAGAAATTTATTTCCGTCGAGTTAAACGCTCCTGCTGACTTGTTAAAATCTGATTGTTTCGATCCGAGTCTGGGTTCATTTTTCTACACATTCGGGTACGCCTCAAGCCCAGATACTAATGCTTCGGTTTTAATAGTTCAAACCTATTTGTCCTTGAAGAAGTACAATGTTTTCATTATCGATTGGAAGGAAGAAGCTTCATCACCGTTTGATTTAGACTTGATTAGGTACACAGTGGTCGCTATACCGAATGCCAAAAAGGTAGGTCGACAGTGTTTCTATTCCCAATATATTATGTTAATTTAAAATATACAGTCGCCAACAGATTTGGTTTATGGCTTTTGAAACTTTCAACGTGATTCGGTGCAAAAGTGGTTGTTGAATCTATCGCCGACCTTACCAGCTACGTACTACATTGTCTCATATTTTGACCTTATCTGTTCAGAACTCTACCTAGATACCATCGGCAAAATCACGATCAGTTTCCAAACATTGCCACTGCGCTAGGATATATTTAAATACAACAACAATATTGCGAAAGTGACCGCAACGACGGCAGATGTAGCTAAACTACATACGTGCGCATACGTCGAGGTTAAACAATTTTTATCTTAGGATGCCAGTAGATCTTCTTGAATCTAATTTCAATAGTAACAATATTAATAATATCTTTATTTGCAAGAAATGTGGGTGGAAAGATGACATTAATGAGTGTGATACTTTATTTTATGGAACTAAATGAAATTACCAGGCTTTATTTAGTTTCAAATTAGATTCCAGAGTTAAATTTTTTGTCGAGCGACAAATTTGTTATCAAATTGCTCAAGCTATCATGTATAATAATTGGAACGAAGTTCCTTATCGCGCGTTGTGAAAGGGGGCTAGACGGAAAAAATTCTTACGAAAAGTTGTCACGACACTTTTTGCTATAGTAAGCTATTGTAAGCTGTGCGGCTGTTTCTCTGTCTGTCTCTGTCTCTCTTATAGAAAGCAAGCCAGATATTTTCAATTATATTTCGCATTGAACAGTGTGGTGTCGCGACGATTATTTATGTTGAGTGTATACAGGTTTTTTGTAAATAATAAAACTTCGTTCCATCCGACTGTCCCTTGACACCTCTCAAATTTTTATTATTATGTTTATTGATTTTACGTTAACAATAAATAACTCAGTAACTCGTAAATATTTTCCAGGTGGGAAAGATTTGTGGCCTGTCGTTACATATTATGTCAAATAATGGCCTGGACCTAGGCACCACTCACGTAGTAGGTTACTCCTTAGGGGCACAAATGGTGGGCTACTGCGGACGAGAACTTCAAAAGTTTAACAAAACCATCTCAAGGTAGAGGTCTCTTATGCTTTACTTTAAATGACGACGATGACCTCTGTAGCTCAATGGTTGGAGCGTCAGTACTCAGCAGTCTAGCCAGAGTTTTCAAGTTCGATTCCCGCTGTGTGACTTTTTATAATCATATTTTATGTTTGTGCTAAAAACGGTGCTATGAAATTTGTGATAGGTACTGAATAGTGATTACTCCTCTGTTTCCTCCGTAGATAATGCCGGTAGAGTAAAAATTTGTATACGTCTACGGTTAGCATGCCCCTATTATTTTGACACAGAAAAACCTAACAAATTGCGCCGATTTTCTACTGTGTTCTAACTTCCAGAAAACAAATATTGCGTTGCTTTTTTGTATGTTTCGATTTAATCGGTTAAGTTTTGCAGAAGGGGTCTACGAATCGATAACTTCTTGTACTTTTAATTGATCATTTTAGTACAAGCTGCAGTTATCTCTATCGTGCTAGCACCGGCTAGCTAGGGCACTGTGAGACAGCAAACAGCCGGCGAGATTTTCATGCAAGATATTAACAATTAATTTCAGGATTACAGGTTTGGACCCAGCTGGCCCTGTATTCGATGACCTGAGGATGAGTCAACTGCCGTCCAGTGCGGAGTTTGTGGACGTCATCCACACTGACCCAGGGTTCTTCGGCACCAAGAGACAGTTAGGCCACGTAGACATTTGGTTTAATTGCCACGTGAAGGCACAGCCAAATTGTGCCGATCAATATTTGTTGAAATTCATTGATGGTAAAAAGTTGCATTTTTTAAATCTGTTTATTATGCCCTAATGAAATGTAATAATTAAATGTCCTATTAAAAATAGTACTATTAATATTTTTAAAATTGTAGCATCTAATCCATTCAACAAATGGTCACCGCTAATAACTTATAACTATCTTAGATAACAAGCAAAATGCATGATGATTCAAACAAATAAGCGGGAAAGTTTAAAATATTCTATATTTTACAGTTGCGCTATGTAACCACGAGGATGCAGTTATATACTATGTGGCTGCAGTATTGAATGCCAGAGCTTTCCCAGCAGTAGCAAGTCGGTCCTGCCAGCACTGGCAGACGAGTGACGTTCACATAGCTTCACGTGTTTACGTCGGAGAAACAACCAACAGACGGTAGGTATTAAGAAAGTTTCTACACTACAAACTACAAAGTCTATAACTTAAATATATATTTTATTATTATCTTCAGTCTATGTGGTTGTAAAATAATATACTTATGTTTTCAGAGCTCGTGGCAACTACTATTTAACAACTAATACAAAATATCCATTTGGAAATGGAGCGACTGGAATTCTAGCTAGGTCCTAGATGTTAGAGATAAGTAAATAAGTATATCAATCAGATAAGATACATAATACATTCAAAAAAAGCCATGTAGTGAGTGAATACAATCAATTATGAAATATACATTATGATGTAATAGACGATGTGTTTTTATTAAGTTCCCACTTCATCTGACGTTAAAACAGCTGTTTTGCTTGTGATCTACACGTACAACCAGCATATCGCAACGAGCAAACCGCAAACGCAACGCGCAACCCGCAACCTACAATTTTTCGTCCCAACAAATCAACCGAAATACATAAATAGGCTTGCTAGCGTAAATATAATCCCATCAAAAACATAACTTGTAAAAAGTGCCAAGTCTCGCTACTAGTACTTCTACCGTAAAAATTTGTGAGATACATGTTATGCCAAGTAGGGGTTAGTCGATCGGTCTAACAAAATATTGTAGTGATCATAATCAATATTATTAATTATCTTTCATGTTTTAAATAAATAAGTAGATTGATTTGGCAATCGCATTAAAACAACATAATATTTAGCTCACAAGTGACACATATTAAATTAGATCGTTTAGTGCGATTGTCAAGTCAATCTACTATTTATTTTAAACATAAAATATTATTAATAATATTGATTATGTTCACTATAAGATGTTGTTAGACCGACCGGCTGATAATATTATGTCCATGGTTTTATATGGACCTTATTGCGTAACAAGACATCAGTGAACTAGTCGACACCCAATTGTTTAAACACACTGCTAACACAAAACCTATTTTCTGTTGTTCATAAATTTCAACTACATTGCCTCCTGACTCCTTCGTCAGACTAATCTATGGCTATTTTATCTTAGGTACTTGTTAACAACTGCTGTGATTGAATTTTTCAATTACAGTAACGTAAAAAGTTAACCTAGTATAGCGGCTACGGCCCGTATTATTAAACAAGTATGAAACTCTGTCTTACTGAATTACAATCGTAACCTCTACTTGAGAATATATTTGACAGATAGAACGTTTCGTTTCACTTTTAAAAATGAACAAGTGAAGTATATCCCATACTTACTTACATACTTTTTTTTTTTTTTGTAACGTTATAATAATGATTATAAAAATATACATTTTTATTATTATTCTTATTTTAATATGTTCCTATAAACTATATTATAAATATTACGTACAGAATGAAAAAGAAATAAAGTTAACATATGTAAGTAAAGTTGTTCATTTTTAAAGGTAAAAGGATAAGTTGTTATGTCTGTCAACAAATGGGTTCTCAAATAAAGGCTGCGATTCTTGAGACCGAATTTGAGACTTGTTTATTATTACGGGCATAAGGACGTGTTTCACCATGCAATGTTAAAGTTAACGCCATGTTAAATATCATGTTATCCCTCTCGTATTTCCTGTCAATGCATGAGATGGCACGGTATTTTAACATGGCGTTAACTTTAACATTGCTTGGTGAAACACGCCCTTAGTCTATTAAATTCAGTACCAACCACGTCCCTTACGCAGTATAAATATAATTTAGAGAATTATTATGTACATGTCATCAATAGCACTTACATACAGACATACCTATTAATTTACGTATAATTACGTGTACTATTAAAGAAAGTAAACAGTTAAATTCATATAACATAGACGACATAATATTTGCATATCCGCAGTCGCAATTAGGAGGTTGTCGTCAAAAGTACTTATCGGATAATAGACAAGTTTTTCAATTAAAAATGACACAGTTCTTATTTAATTATATTTGTGAGTATTTTATTTAGCAATTAGAAAGAACCACAATCTTAAAATACTTTTACCAACTAAGTAAATTATGCAGGGTGTAAAAAAAACAGTCAGTGTATCTTTGGAATATAATTATACTACATTTTCTCATTCAATAAAATATGTATTTTTATATCGGTTTTGTTATTCTTTCAACTAAACACCATAAATTGTAAAAAGTAAAAATCTTTTTTTTTAGTTTAAAAATACTTTTCTAGAATGAGAATAGGTTGTATTATCATATCCCTAAGTCCTAATGACTGGTCTTTTTACACCAACTGCTAATATGCTGTTATTATGAATCGATTGACACCTCTCTCATTAAGATCGGATCAGTATTGTATGTACGGTGAAAAAAATATACATAAATATACTACCAAATTCATTATAATCTTCCTTTTCGCTTTACACTCTATTTGGGTAAAAATATAACAATTAATGGAATGAATATTTTTTTGCGATAACGACCAAAATCCTATAGATAAGCCTACGCGGCCCACTATATGAGTTTATCGCTTTGTTGCCTATTTTTTAAATTTCTCGTAGTGACGCTAGATAATAATATTATTGACAAAATAACATTATGCTGCATGTTTATACTTTGAAACAACCGCGCGTCTCGCGGCCCGGCGAAACTAAAAACTATGTAGTATTTAGTTGTAAATAAATACTGTAATAAACAGCTAATAAACAGATGCAGAAAAATGTAGTAGGAATAGGTTACAACCTACTGGCAAATGTGATCTGTGACAAACTTTTTTATAGATTAATCGACCACCGAGGGTTGAAAATTTTAATGATTAATTAACTACAGTACTTATTCAGATTTCTGGTAGGAAAATCACAAAGTTGCTGTTAAAGGGTTTAGAATTTAATTAAGTCCCAAATCATAAAAAATGTCCAATAATAAAAAGACTTCAGGTTGGTTATCCTTAATTTAAGTTATAAAAATTATAGCCTATTCTCAGACCCACTGTAACTGAGAAATTTTATAAAAGTTGTTTTGTTACAAACATTTAGTTAGGTACACTCACGAGAATGTGAATACATTTGTGTTTTTTAGATAAATTCCGGTATAAATTATCATAAAATTTATATTTCAGTGCTACTATTAAAATTCCACTTCGCGTACTCGGCAAATATGAGACTGTATTGTGGGTAAGTTATTTTTCTCACAATTCACAAATAATATGCGTATAATATTTAGGTAGGCATAAGTAGCGTGGGGTTCCTCGTTTCTTTTTTTTTTTTGATGTCGCAAGGGAAATGCATTACACGTCCTTCGGGGAGGATCCCCGAGGGGTATGTGGGACTCCCGGCTCGCTACGGCTGGTTTACCCACTGCACCACTTGCGGATTGCCATCAGCCGTTATGTTGGGTTAAACACAGGTCACTCCTTCCCCGACCGGCCGGTTTACCTCTATAGGGACCGGACTTCCATCAAATTAAGAGAGCGCTCCGGCAAACTGAAGCGCTCTCCTCGGCGCCGAGACTGACAAAGCCGGGGAGGTTACTCATCCCTCCACCCGGAACCCCGTACTAGACGTGAGATGGGAGGACCGCAAAGCGACGCCTTCGCACCCCCGTCCTGCGCCGGTGAAGCAGAAAAGAGGATGGATCCATCTCTCTGTCCCGCATAGAGACTTCCTTCTGCGAAATGACGTAATCGCAAAAGAAGGCCGCTGCCTGCCAGGCCCCATCACTGTCGAGCATGCAGCGAACTACACTTGAGAACGGGAGGTCCCGCCCAAGCACTGCCACGAGATCGTGGCGCTGCACGGCCCATCGATCGCACACCGGGTTCCTCGTTCCTAACTCAATGGTTCCCAATCAGTGGTCCGTGGATCACCAGTCCACAGAGGCCAAAATTATAGTCCGCGAATGATTAGTTGAAGTCACTACTTTCTGATATTTATTACTTATACTTATAGGTACATAAAGCTTGCTCGATGGTTTCATCAATCAGATATTCTGTGCGTAACGTATACAATAACTCACGTGGACATTACATTAGTTGTATTGATTTCAGCAATGTAAAGAACTACACGTCGACAGGGCTGGACAATCCTCTGCCGCTGTTGGACAACACATGTTTCAACAAAAATCTAAGAAGCATGATTTACGCATTCGGATACACAGCGGGCCCAAACAGTAATATCACCTTAGCCATACTTAAAAGTTATCTAAAGTTGGGAAAATATAACGTGTTTCTGGTGGATTGGGAGAAAGAGTCAGCATCATATCCATCTTACTTACCAGAGGCGATAACATACACATTTTATGCTGTGCCAAATGCGAAGAAGGTGAGCTTTGTAACTATTAATAATAATTTGTTTTTCTACTTTGTAGTTTTAGTTACCTAGGGTTAATCACATATCAAGCCGAGTATAGTGTGAAGAGAAGGACGCGTAGAGCATTTTTTGTTTTGGTACCTCTTATAAATTACTTACCATAACGCGACAAATCTGCGACGCGCGGACGAGTTTCAATCCTGGTTAGGCCTTAGGCCAATGACCACTGCGTTCGTATGTATAGACTAGGAGTCAGCGAGCCCCCAGCATAGTAAGATTCACTCCTTGTAATCATTTTAGACCTTTAATTTTTTTTTAGATATATTAAGTAATTTATATGAGGTGCCAAAAAAATGCTCTACGCGTCATTCTCTTCACACTATATTCGGCTTGATATATGAACCATGAATCACCTGTATTTGGCATTTACTCAAATATAATATAATATTGGTTTCCCTAAGTTTTCTTTGTTTGTAGGTAGGTAAAATATGCGGTCAAGCGATAAATACCATGACTGAGAGCACGTTGAATCTGACCACGACTCACGTGATAGGCCACTCCCTAGGCGCCCAAATGCTGGGATACTGTGCCAAGGCTCTACAGAACTACAATAAGATATTGACCTGGTAAGTGCTATCGCGTGATACCGGCATCTTTCATAATTCATGAATCATTTAATTGGATTATCACACTACGTAATTAAGTATAGTAAGCTCCTACTATGTTCTTATAAGACATATAGCGGCAAAGCAACGCCTCCGTTGTCCAGTGCATTAGAGCTTGGCTCTCCACTCACAGATCGTGGATTAAATTACCGAGGAAACAACCAAAATGGTGTTGTCAAGTTCACCGGATTGTCTGACCTATGTGTGATCTATGTGTCAGATGAGCATGTCAAAATTCGGTTCTGTGCCCGTGTCTTGGCGTGGGCACTTGCGTGCCCCCAGATGCTCCTGTTTGTACGATATCCACAAATAGACGTCATTAACGCCTTTGTGGTTGAAAGGTTCAGAGCGACCCGGAGGTCGTTGGTTCGATTCTCACTTTGAAACAACTTAAATTGTTTTCAAGCTTGGTTAGGACAATGCATACTGATCACCTGATTGTCTGCCAATAAGTAGCCTGTTCTACCGCCAATCTTGTCGAGTAACGTCCTACAGGGTTATGAGAATAAAAAGATAACAGAGTGTTGCACACTCACTTAGGCCCAATAAAAATGACTTCTGCGTAGCTGGTCTAAGTTTAACGAATGATAGCACCGCAATTGGTGTAGGAGCTTATAATTGAAGACATGAACAGATGAAGGTCATATGTCGCCAAACTATTTTTACATACAAAATTGAGTTTTAAACTGTGAATGAATTTTTTTTGGATATGTAGTAACGTAAGTACATTGAATATAGAGCGAATGAGCGTTTTAGATTAATAATACGCTATGACGTATTCTAAACTGTGATAAAGTGATAGTTTGAACTCAATTTTCTCGAAATCAGAAATTTGCTACATATCAAATCACCTTCATCTATTCGTGTCTTCAATTATTTGTAGTATAGTGATATATTTTTTATTTTTAGGTTAACAGGCTTAGACCCAGCCGGGCCGGTGTACGACTATAAGGTGATCGCAGGCGGTATCGGTCCCACCAGCGCCAAGTTCGTGGACGTCATACACACGAACCCCGGTGCTGAGGGGACTGTCCGGAACCTGGGCACGGTGGACATATGGTTCAACTGCGATAAGGCTTATCAACCGCAGTGCGTGAACGAAACGTCCAAGGCGAATAAAAGTATGAACCGTCCTGTGATTATAATCAATTTTAGCGAGCTCATCCACTAGTTTCCTAGTGCTCTATTAAGTTGAAAATGTCTTATTATTTAGTTAATTGAAGACATGAATTGATGAAGGTGATATGCAGCAACATGATGATTACGAGAAAATTGAGTTCAAATTGTCACTTAAACATTTTAGAATGCGTCGTAAAGTTTTAAGTATCTAAAGATCCGTCTATAGAATCATTGTACTTAATACGTCACTACATTCCTAAAATGTTTAAGTGACAGTTTATACTCAATTTTATGGGCAATTTTTTTTGCGACATATCACCTTCATCAATTCATGTTTTCAAATATTATAAGTATCTATTTCTATTTATGAGTATTCATTTAGACCTTGGAACTGCTTCAGTATTATCCGTGGGGTACCGGAGAAAGAATAGCACCTCCCTATCAACCATCTTTCCCGTGGGTTTCATAAAAGGCGACAGAGGGAATAATATCCGGAAATGGGCAGCAACGTTTGCGCGGACATTGTTATTATTTAACACTGCGCTCGCCAACCCGCCGTATAGACAACTACGAGTACCACCCATGAAATATACTTTGGGAGGCTTTTTATTTTATTTTTCTTTATTAGGGACAACAAACAGTATTCACAATATATTTAAAAAGTAGGTCTTTTATATTTTATCAATTATAGTAACACCAACACCGTCATCCACAGATTAAGTCTGCGTTTCCACTGACGCGGAGCGGGGCGGAGAGGAGCTTGCGGTGCCCGAATTGACCAATCACTATACTCGAAATCTCCGCTCCGTTTCCACGGAAACAGCACGAGCAGCACGATTGGTTAATTTGGGCACCGCTAAGCTCCTCTCCGTCCTGCTCCGCGTCAGTGGAAACGTAGTCTAAAGCCGCGACATTACTCGAAATGTGTGTATGATTGTAGGTTTGTATTGGTGTCTATGTGTGGTAGGGGTGTAGGGACTTCCGACGCTTACGTCCAGTAGTGTACGTCATAGCTGAAATGATAATGGTGATGATGAACTGTTTCAGTAATCTGCAGTCATCTGTCAGCGTGCTACTTCTACGCTGAGGCGGTTCTAAACGCGACCGCCTTCGCAGCAGAACGCAGTGGGTCCTGCCTCAAGTGGCAGCGGCAGGATTCTACTCCAGAAATGAGCAATATCATTTACGTTGGAGAGACTACTGACATGCGGTAGGTGCCGTCTCCATAGGTGCCGGTACATGGTGTGGCTCTCGACTTCGGAGGTCGAGGTTCGGAGGATTCGATTCCCGCTTGGGACAAAAAAAGATTGCAAGACACAAGTACTTGCAAGATATTTAAATGTTTGATTGAAACAACGCAGGCCCATCTCCAAATTGTTTCACTGGCATGTAGCACTTTGTTCTCGCCAAATGTGTCGATTTTCCATTACACTGGGCTACGATTTACGAGAGTTTCCGTTTATTGCGCACACACCATTTAATAGTATATCATATGTAGCAAGCTAATCTGATTTTAATTAAATCGATGTGGGGGTCAATATTATTATTGGTTCTAAGACGAAAATATCAGAGATGGAACTACAATTCCAAATATCTACGTCGACAGCCTGTAATTCTGTACCTGTATAAAGCATATAGTCAGGGTTCCCCCATAATTGTTTTAACTTTATTAGTATCAAGCTAATTTTTGGTGAGTACCTTCATTTTGATGAGTCACCCAAAAATTTCTTGGACGGAACTCTTGTTTGCGGTAGCTAACAGAGATAGCAAGAATAAAGTTTGTGGATTTGGTGATTCAAAATTTTTTTTTTTTTGATAAATCTGATGATGATCTAAATTATCCAAGAAAATATTTTTCCTACAAAACCTATGTTTTCATCAATGAGTTCCCTCTTGCCAACTTGTATCGATAACGAGATCATCTAAAATTATTAGTAACCAGCTGATTTTATTTTTATTACTTAGTTAATAGATATTAAAGTAATTCAACAGACATATTTTACACTCACGAAAAATTTGCTTAATACTAATCAAGTGAAAACCATGTATGGGGGAACCCTGACTAATAATATTAAATTTACTAACGTAATATTTTTGTTGATTTTCAACAAGATTGTTAGGTAAATTAGAAATGATATATAATGCATTTCCACCCTTATTTGATGTAAAATTACAACAAATGTAAAGGGGGTTGTTTTTTTCAGTGCTCGTGGTAAATATTACTTGAGAACCAGCGGAAGACCACCTTACGGTTTGGGAGCGGAAGGTCTTCGCGCCACCTAATGCCCCACACACGTTCGAGCATCTTTGATTCCTACCCAATACTGGACTAGGTTTATGTCGATTTAATAAATTAATGATTATAAAGAAATTAAACTTTTTTTTGGCATTTGGCATTCATATTGGCTGCATTACTTGGCTTCCGTGAGCAAACTGATGACTAATTATAGCTAAGAACTCTTTCGATCTCGTCAGCTTTCAAACAAGAAAACTAGATCAAAATCGGTTCATCCGTTTGGGAGTTACGGTCCCACGCACGTCTGTCCAACGCCCCTCTATAGCAATATCAGTGTAAATCATCGAAGTGCAAAAATCGTGACAGCCAAGAATCCATCGGTAGAAATAGCGATGATGGCCTAATTAGTATTTCCCAAGATTAGTTTTTATGCTATTGACAAGCGACCATGAGAGAATTGCACTGCTGGTGTTGAATTGATGGCGACATCGACCGACATGGAAGCCAAATGAGTTATTTAAAATTATGATGGGTTGATATATTGTCTCATTCGCACGTGTCCTACTTACGCATTTTTTCGCACTATATTACGCATGAGTACGACAAAACAACGCCGTGGTTGGTTGCGTACACGTCACTCATGGCCTACCATGACTGGTGGGTAACCCACCATGGCTGGTGCGCGTACCTTTGGCCAATTAACGTCATGATGACATAATACGCTTCTTAAGCTAAATTCTTAAGGTTACGGGTCATTATTTGCGTAGATACCACGTAACCCTCATTATTCTGTATATTCGTGAATGTGTCATCAGAGCTGTGAAGCGATTTTTAATCTTAAGCCGGTCTAGCGGTAACTCTGTTCGATTGTTCGTTGTGGCTAATATAATAATTATAGTATTATAAGTAGTTGATTTCAGATGCGTGCGCGCGACATGCTGAAAGTTAGAGTACTTTGAAACCTTTTTTCTCAATAAATCCCGAAAAAATATATATTAATCTTCATAATATTTACGAGAAGATTACGGTTTTGGAATTTAATATTATGTTTGTTTTAATATAAATTAATGTAATATGCCAAGTACTGTATGACATTATAATTTATAAGCTTTTGCCTCATTATATTATATTCGTGTCGCGAATGTGAAAATTACCTTAGTATTTTAAGTAAGGCAAAACTCGGTGGATCATCGTTTTGGTTTTTGCATTTTTTATCTTATAATTATTAAAATAGTTTTCATACGATTTCAACGCGCTCCGGTCGATGGGATACCTACTTTACAAACTTATCTTTTGTTGTATATTGGTGTTACACAAAGCCTTAAAGGCACCGTAACAGTTCAGCTAAAATTATTAGATTACAATACAAAAGAATCTGAGTACACAATGCCCTTATCTACTGAAGTCACGTTTAAACATAATAATATTAACTTAAGATAGCATTTGTTTACTTCACAAACAGAAAACTTTAAATCGCTAGGAAATTGTAAACTAAATAAAGGAAGGAAATATACACATTAGGTGCATATGTAAATAACTTACTTGTTATGACGCTGAACTAGTAGACTTATCAAGAAAACAAGATATATAAATAGAATTAACCGGCGTGTATTTTCAGTCTCAATGAAATATTGTATTATCTTTGAAATTAAAATTCTTTAAAATGAACATCTTTTTAAACATTTTATTTTTATTATGTAAGTAATTTGTGTCTAGTTGTCTACTACGTTAACGGTGTTAGTCTTTTTAACCGACTTCAAAAAAAGGAGGAGGTTCTCAATTCGTCTGTATGTATAATATTTTTTTTTTTTTTTTTTTATGTATGTTCACCGATATTTTCGTCAATTATAGACGGATTTCAAAAATTTTTTTTTTGTTGGATAGTGTTCACTTCTGGGGTGGTCCCATTTTCACCAGGTCAGGATCTGATGATGGGATCCATGAGAAATCGAGGGCAACCACCAAAAATTGTATGCTCGTATGGTGTTTTTGTTACGTAATTATGTCTTACTCAGGTATATGCTTCAGGGTGTCAACATCTGATGCTGCTGTGCTGATGATGAAGCTACAGTACTCCTTAACGGTTAGGAGTTGGAAGGCAGTACTGTAATTGGTCGATGGAAACTATTTAGTAGTATGTAGGGCTAACATGTTGCTTGTGAGGTATGCTTGAATTAACATCTGATGCTGCTGCGCTGATGATGAAGCTACAGTACTCCTTAACGGTTAGGAGTTGGGAGGCAGTACTGTAATTGGTCGATCGAATGTATTAGGTTACATATGAAATTGGCGTTTTGTCGTTCTGGCCACTTTGATCTTAAATATATCCTGTTTAGTTAGGAATTCCAAATTCAAATTTAAACAGCTATTTACTCATGCATTTGTGTTTTGAACACCGTAATTCATTTGTTTTATTCTCTTTTGCTTTTTTTTCTACGTCACTCATTTCACAAAATGGATAACTTAAAATATCGCATTATTTACGAGTACGAGCACCGTGGCACCAGTGCTGCAGAAACGGCTCGAAGAATTAATTATGTGTATAGGGGTGGTGTCGCAAAAGAAAACACGGTGCGTTTTTTGGTTTCAACGCTTTTGTTCTCGAAATTTCGACCTGCAGAACAAGCCCCGTGGACGGACGGAGACCAAGGTCGATAATGATGAATTGAAGGCTATTGTGGAAGCAGATCCATCGCAAACCACATCAGAGTTAGCTACAGGCTGCGGTGTTAGTGACAAAACCATTTTAATCCACTTCAAGCAAATTGGGAAGGTGAAAAAGCTTGAAAGGTGGGTACCTCATGAATTAAGTGAAGCAAACCGACAAACGCGCGTCGACTGCTGCGTTACATTGCTCAACCAGCACAAATGAAGGAATTTTAAATCGGATCATTACATGTGATGAAAAGTGGATACTGTACCATAATCGTAAACGCTCATCACAATGGCTGAACCCTGGTGAACCAGCAAAGTCTTGCCCCAAGCGAGAATAGACTCAAAAAAAGTTACTTGTAAGCGTTTGATGGACTAGTGCCGGTGTCGTAACTCGTACACTATAGCTTTCTTAAATCTGGTCAGACGAATATGGCTGATGTCTATTGTCAGCAACTGCAAACCATGATGGAAAAGCTCGTCGTTAAACAACCGAGACTTGTCAATCGCTCTACGCCACTGCTGCTTCAAGACAACGCTAGACCACACACGGTCCAACAGACGGCTACCAAATTAGAGGAGCTTCAATTGCAATGTCTAAGACATCCACCGTACTCTCCGGACCTTGATCCAACATATTACCATTTTATTAGAAATTTTGATATCTTCTTGCAAGGAAAAAAATTCAATTCCGATGAGGCAGTCCAAACCGCTTTCAAAGATTTCATTGGTTCCCGTCCGAATGGTTTTTTTAGTAAAGGGATCAATGAACTACCTATAAGATGGCAAAAGTGTATAGATTGCAATAGTTTTGATTAATAAAATATATTTTAATATGAAAAAATCGCCTTTATGTTCCTCCAATACAAAACGCCAATTTCATATGTAAGGACTTAATATGTAGGGCTAACGTGATATTTGTAATATACCATCCAGACTCACGGCGAGAAATCTCACAGAGAAGTCTCGCCGGGCCTTCTCGCGAGAACAAGCATTTTATTCACACTCTCATTTGAGATCTGTTTCCTATGCAGTATGGACGACATTGACGAAATTGAAACTGCAGCAGGTTTGGCTCTGTGTGCCATTGCATATTATAACTTTGTCAATGTCGTTGGGTCTACCTATGATAATAAAAAATATAAATACCTAATATGTAACATCAAACTCTTTCAAGTACCTATTAATAATAATTATAGCTTCCTAAAAATATGAACAATTCGTCAAACGGACGTTGTAATTAGTGACTATAGGTATATAATATTAAATAAACTGAAACCCTTGAGTAAATGAACTAGCATCTATTTAAGTTCACA
The DNA here is from genome assembly GCA_905187575.2 of Celastrina argiolus. NCBI lineage: Eukaryota > Metazoa > Arthropoda > Insecta > Lepidoptera > Lycaenidae > Celastrina > Celastrina argiolus. Next base: position 18,178,868 of record LR994579.1, read on the forward strand.
ACGCATTAGCACAACTAAAAATCGAGAAATAAACTGACTTTTAAAAAAAAAATTAAACCGACTTCAAAAAAAAAACACAAACGACAAAAACTTTAACCAAACAATAACAGTACCTACATAACTAAAAAGCGATAAATAACCTAATTTATCTACTTAATGCATATTATATATCTACAACTATTTAAATATTTACAACTAAATACCTAATACTATAACAAAGTCATCTTTAACTATTTAAATATTTACAGTTATCACTTATTTTTGAAGTCGGTGCCAGCCTGCAGCCTAGGTAACGTAGTCTGTTGTGTTGTTTGAGAAGCCACACACACGGCAAAATACAATCTATACTAATAAATTATAATGCGGAAGGGTTTGTTTGTTAATTTAAACGCGCTAATCTCAAGAACCACTGGTCCAATTTTAAAAATTCTTTTTGGAAAATTTGAAAATTTTTAGTGTTTTCTTAATTAAATTTATTTGTTTGGCTGGCACCGACTTCAAAAATAAGTGATAACTGTAAATATTTAAATAGTTAAAGATGACTTTGTTATAGTATTAGGTATTTAGTTGTAAATATTTAAATAGTTGTAGATATATAATATGCATTAAGTAGATAAATTAGGTTATTTATCGCTTTTTAGTTATGTAGGTACTGTTATTGTTTGGTTAAAGTTTTTGTCGTTTGTGTTTTTTTTTTGAAGTCGGTTTAATTTTTTTTTTTTTTAAGTTACTACCATTGTTTTATTATGATGATAGTGACAGTGACCATTTTGGTTACTCTTTATGTGATTTCGTAGCCTATAATTAAAAAAATACGATATTTCAAACTTTTGTTACAGCGTTGTTACAATTAAAACAGTTTTCGTATGCAGCATCTTTAAGGCTGTATTGCGGGTAAGTGTTATTTATCATCCCACGTGTAATGGAAATAAGTGAGTTTTTATCCAAAAAAATTGTAGCACTATAATTAATTATATTATTATTTTTATCCATTAAAACAACGTTTCGTTTCACCTTTTACCTTACTTTAATTTATTTTCTGTTTATACCGTAATATTCATTTTATGTTATATATTCACATTTATTTTTACGTTTTAAAGATAAAAAAAATTTTAGCATGTAACATAAGTAAAGTTCTTCATTTTTAAAAGTGAACGATAAATTTTCTTATTTGATATTATAAAAAAAAAAACAGTTTTAGTTATTTCATTGCTATAAAAGTGATATTTTATCTTTCTTTCATTATAAAGCTCTATCTATATAAAGTTTTTTATTTAATAATACTTACTTAATCACCTGAAAAAGATCCGTAAAAGATCCGCGTGAAAAGTAACGGACACGGATACGAATACGGATTTTTCTTTTACCTCGGATATCCGCGGATACCGATACGGATACGGATATTCGGAACATCACTAATATGAACATACACACTGTATATTCTGTATCACAAGTTCTTCGGAGACGTCGGATCGTCCTCGTATCATCATTATTATTATTATTTCAGCAACATCAACAACTACACGAGCACAGAGCTCGACGCGCCTCTGTCGCTGTTGGAATCGAAATGCTTCAACAGCAATCTCAAGACGTTGTTCTACGCGTTCGGCTTCACGTCCAGTCCCAAGGCCGATACTACGGAGTCGGTTATAGAGAGCTACATGACGCTGGGAGGGTACAATGTGATCGTGATAGACTGGGAGGAGGAAGCCTCTTCGCCCTCTGTGGTTCTAGATGTCGTGACGTATCCTGCGTCAGCTGTGCCCAACACTAGAAGGGTTAGTGTTTGACTAACACGCTACGGTCTACGGAGAGATGTACACGGCCGTCGGTCCAGTGGTAGAGAGCTTGGCTCTCGACTTCGGAGATCGTGGGTTCTATTCGACAACAAAATAGATCCTTTTCAAGTCTGGTTAGGCCAGTGCAGCATGATTTGATCCACTTGATTGTCTGACAAGAAAGATTATCTATACGTCGGATAAGAATGTAAAAGTTCGGTCCTGCACCTGGTCTCCCGCCAGCCGTGTCGGTTATGCCACTGCCATACGAACTAATATAAAATATTGTAATCAACGATAATTATTTATCTTAAATTCACAATGTTCATTTAGGCGCTTTGATATCGAGTTTTGCACCTGTATAAATAAACGCCTGCGCCTAAAATTTTAAAAGAGCAATGTACGATATGTATGTCAGCCTTATTTTTAGATTGGCGAGCAATGTGGTCAGGCCCTATGTCAAATGTCTGACAGCAGCCTCAACTTGAGCAGCACTCACATGGTAGGCCACTCACTAGGCGCTCATTTGGTTGGATACTGCGGCCGAGAACTACAGACCTGTGACAAAAACGTATCGAGGTAGGCCAAACTAATTACAAAAGGTACATTTTTGAACTTTTCATTGTAACCGGGAAAAGTGAAAATTAATATTAAAATAACAATTAATTAAATTAGAAAAATGGTGATTAATATCGCGTATTTCCTCCACGTGCTCTTATTAAAGTTTCTACACGTCTAGGCATACTGAGAATTATGTTATCGATGGTCACCTGGGATAGTCTCTGCCATTCCCCAACTACGGCGATTCGCAGCTCATCCACGTTGGCAGGAGCTGGAATTCTGGACTTAACTTTTCTTTTCAGCAAGTCCCAAACGTTCATATCTGGTGATCTCGCCGGCCACTCCATAACAGTTATATTCATATCATTAAGATAAGCTTGGGTTACCCGAGCGGTATGCGGCCGAGCATTATCCTGCATAAAAACAAAATCGTCACCGATATATGGGGCAAACGGTACGACATTTTCTTCTAAAACTTCTCTGATATAGCGATCTGCAGTCAGACTCCCTCTGTCAATCACTACCAAGTCTGTGCGAGCTCCCAAACAAATGCCCGCCCAAACCATTATTGATCCACCACCGTATGCAACTGTAGTTTCAAAATTTGTCTGAATGTATCGTTCTCCTTTGCGTCTGTATATTCTTTGCCTGCCGTCAATTTGATTTAAGAGAATTCTGCACTCATCACTAAACAATACCTTACTCCATTGGTCCGCGTTCCAAAGTCGATGTTCCTGAGCAAAAGTTAATCTGTTTCTACGATGATTTACCTCGAGCCTTGGAGCCTTGGCGGGCACAAATGAACCCAAACCAGCTTCTTCGAACCTTCTTCGTGCCGTACGCTCACTTATGGTTACACCCCACACCGCTTCTAACTCATGTTGGGCTTGGACGGCCGTCAAACGGGGGTTTCTACGTACAAGAAGCCGAATGAAACGATCATCCCTATTCGAAGTGCGTCTTTTTCTGCCTTGTCCTGATCTTCTAACATAAGTACCGGTCTCCCTGAACCGTTGGATACTGCGATGGATCGTTGAAACTGGTCGACGAAGATCTCTGGATATCACTCTGTATGTTTGACCATTTCTTCGCATTTCGAGTGCCCTAGCAATCTCCGTTGGGGCTAAGTCAGGCATTATTCAGTCCTCAACTCCAAAAAAATACGCGATTAAAAAAAAACTAACAAAAAACAATATTTCAATGAAATTTTAAATCAAACTCAAAAGGGAGAAATGTTCGAAGTTCGCTCCAAATAAGGTGTATTTGAATAAAATTTAAACAATTGCATAAAATGTGATGTTCAGTTGTTTTCTTAATTTGAAATTATTTATTTTTAAATTAAATGACGTATAAACCAGCCAGTAACCATACATGATACTGAAATCAAACCTTTTTTTTAATGTTCCGCTAAATATGCCGGTGTGTGTATTTTAGTTTATAAATCGAAAGCCGGATATATGTTTTATTTATTGCTGGAACGGATGTAGTAACTATGATTGTAAAGCTGTTACGTGAGCGTTTTAGCAAATTTTGTCTTTAATACTTAGGGTATGTAAGATACAAAAACTTGGGGGGTTGTCTATAATGGAGAATGTTACTGGGTATGCGAAATTGATTGTCACAGTAAAGCCTATATGAATATAAATACACAATTTTTTGTTTCATGCCAAAATATCAATTAGTTCAGATTTTATAGACATTTAAAAATCTCGATAATTTAAAATCGACGCGCGTTGGCGCAGTGTTAGTGTGACGCCACAGGTCGTACAGCTCCTGCCGCCCGCGCGCGCCGTATATACGTCCGGAGGCATAACTTAACGCTTCTCAGTAAATTGTTGCTTTATTTCATTTGTTATTTCATTTCAACATGAATGAATGATATGAAAAGGGGCAATCGGATAATTTACCCAAAATAGATGGACTAACGGTTGCCCTCTATTGTGCAAAAAATTGTGATTTTGTTAGTAAGTAAGCATAATTTTTGCCACATACAACAACTATTTCGAAAATAGTATGCGATATGATAACTCATATTATGTTTGCTTACAAAGTAACAAGGTACCCAATGTAACCTCACAGCCGCGGTGCAACCCCTACTTCCCAAAGCATTTTATCTATTTAAACATACATATATATAATAATATTATATTGTTTAAGCATCATCTTATATTATATCTACTCGTACAAATACTCGTAACGAGATATATAGACGATGGTAGATGAATTTATTAGTTTGCTACCTATTGTTAATATGAATTTTGTTCGGACAGATGTACAAAACCTTTTTCGCGATAACGCACTTATTACAAAAATTATGTATGCACATACACTTTATGACATTATGTGACTTTTTCAGATCGCTTTTAGCCATTTCTTACGTATTTTAATATCTATTGGAACCAAAAAAAAAATACTTTTCCGGTGCTATGGTGGTAGTACTTTCACATTTTGGCACAACACATGATTTTCTTCTAATTGAATTCGACATTTTGATTAATATTAGCGTTATTTCGTAGTACACCGTATTGGCGCGCGCAACGTACTGCGTGAGCGTATGACCCGTGACGTCACCGCGCCGAGCGCCGGCCGACCGTCACTCGCACCCTTTAAAGTTCAATATCTCGGGAACTAAGCGATATATCGAAATAATTTTTACACACACTTTTTTTATTTCATATGGACTATATTAATCATAAAAAAACAAAACTAGTGAACATTCTCCATTGCAATACAGTTAAAATACAATGTGTAAAACAAATGAGAGATTAGGGTGTCTATGTGCCTCCTATGCATTGTGAAAATACCAGCACTGAAAGACTTACTTTTGACTTTTGTATGAGAAATGCCCCAACATCATAAATTTTCCCATACAATAATTAAAAAAGTATCTCATTTCGCGCTGGTACTTTCACAGTAAACTCTATGTATGGGATCCAAACATACCCTAAACCATTTTTCAACCAAACACCTTTTCACTTATTAATATTATAGCCCGTATGTGAAAAAAGTCCCTTACATAAAAAATATTAAAAAATATATATGTATATAATATAACAATGTTTGGGGAAACGTTCCCGCCTATTTCCGGATATTATTCCCTGAATCGCCTTTTACGACACCCACTGGAAAGATGGTTAATGGAGAGTTGCCATTCTTACTTCGTCATCCCACCGATACAGTGTCGTCATGATACAGAGGCTTATGGCGAGGAATAACCGCAGTAAAATTTATTTAAAAAGAGTTGCGCTAGTTGCGGTTATTCCTCGCCTTAACATACATTTTTAATTTTACCAGACTTCGGCGAAGTCTACAGGAAGAGCTAATTTCGGCTGTCTATGTTCCCACAATTAAACATTAGGTGTCAATCGATTCGTATTGTTGCCGCGAGTAACATAGGTATATAATTTTCCGGTTTATTGCGACCACGGCTCTACCTTGACTATTTTTGTACCTATGCATATCTGGATTTCAAATTGAATTATTTTCTTGTTTCAGCCTTTTTAGTCCCAAGTCAGATTTTAGTTTTTTAATCTTTTTTTTGTGGTTCACACCAGAATAACAGGGCTGGACCCAGCCGGGCCGCTGTTTGACGGGCTTCTCTCGCTGGACGGACTTAACCCGTCCCGTGCCGAGTTCGTGGACGTCCTGCACACGAACGTCGGGGTCTTCGGGACCAACGAGAAGCTGGGGCAGGTGGACATATGGTTCAACTGCGCCGACAAGTACCAACCGCAGTGCACCAACGACTCCTTCATTGCTAATGGTATTTTAAGTCATTAACAGTAAATAGGCTAGGGAAATGGATTTCGGTTTTAGTGAGTCGAATCCGTCTTTTATTTAGATAAACCCAGTGTTTCGTAAAGTTTTAAAATTATAATTATTGCTATTAATAAATGTCTATTATTTTATTGGATTAATAATAATTAAAAAAATATTTTAATGTAATGAAACCAGCTTGAATTTAAAATTAGATAGGGCACGAAAAGGCAGTGTGAAAATTACCAGGTCTTGGCAAAACAATGATTGGGAAACATTGGGCTAGCTAAATGGATTTCAAACAACAAAAAAATCCGAATTCGTCTTTTATTTTGATATACCCAGCGACACTCTTACAGTAAACTAGAATCTATCGACACCTCTTAAGCTAAAGTCTATCGGGCTGGGTAGGCTTGTAGACCATGCCAAACAATTATGTACAGTAGAACGCCGATTATCCGAATTAATTGGGACCGGGGTCGATTCGGATAATCGAAAATTCGGATAATCGGACATAGACTCGTAATAAAAAAAACGAACTGTCACACATAGAATAAACTTTATTAAGTTTAACAAACACAGTTCTACAATAACGCTCACTTGAACATTAAAACGTAGTGATTATATTCTCTTTGTTGAACATCTCGATCAGATAAAGTTGCAACCCCATCAGGCCTTATCAAAAATACAAAGTGTAAAAATTCACAACAATAATAGAGGTATATAGTAGCGAAAAAAAACAAAAACTTGTTCCACTTGTTACAACAATAGAAAACAAAAATTACTTGGTTTTAATTTTTTATATTAAGCTTAGGACCGATTCGGATAATTGGCGATTCGGTTAATCGGCGTTCGGATAATCGGCGTTCTACTGTATAACAATATATTCGTTAAACACATGCTCCCGAAAAACATAACCTGGAGCAGTCAGGTAAATGAAATTATGCAGTTTATATTTAAACTAAAATCGAGCTCGACACTCTTTCAGCAATTATCGATATCTCCTCTCGTATATTGCCTGCTAAGCCCTTCCTGAAATTTATCCTGTAGGTATCATAAATAAGTAATATCATAGGTAAATTATGTTAAATGCTAATCAAAATAATTTATTTCAAAAAACTTATTAATCCCCAAAGTCAATGAAAAAGGCTACCACCGGTTCAGCCCTAGCGCGCCGAGTAGAATCGGCGTAAGAAGCTCGGACTCTCTCTCTCTCTCTTTTAGCAAAAATATGGAAAATTGTTCTTTTTTATTTATTAAAATCAATTTGAACTATTCAGACGCATGCAGCCACCAGAGCGTATGCTACTACTACGCGGCGGCGGTGCTGGACTCCACCGCATACGTCGCGCAGCAGTGCGAGTCCTGCCACGAATGGACCACAATGGACGCTACTCCATATCCTGACAGTATTATCTATATCGGCGTAGACACCGATAGAACGTAAGTATCATGTTGAATTTATATTCAATTCTCAAATCTCGTTTATCACCTCGAACGCCACCATTTAAGAGGAAACAGGGCCCTGATTCAAGATGCCATCGCTGTTATCACTTACGAAGTTCGAAAACAAAATATATGGGACTTGACGTAACCTTCGCTAAATGTCAAGCGATGTCACTTAGCATTTTTTTTTTTTCGAACTGGAGGGCCGTTTTTCCATACAAAATAATCAAACAAGTTTAAGTTTGGAAGAAGAAGAATCAGCGGTCTACCCGACGATTTATTTTTTAAAAAAATCTATAACTCTAGCTCGTGAGGTTTCAGGTTTCCTCTTACCAGCTTGGCTCTCGACTTCGGAGGACGTGGGTTCGATTCCCGAGTTGGGATCACTGACATTGTTAATCTGATTGTCTGACAAGAAAGATGATTTATGCGTCTGATGGACATGTAAAAGCTGGTCTTGTGCCTAATCTCTCAACAATTAGCCAGTTGTTTCGCTGAACCGTCCCACTAGGAAACCCCAGTTAGGAAAGCGAGACCGCTCTTGTGTATTGCATACACACTCGGACTCTATTAAATAACTGCTGCGTCTGGTTTCGATGAAACTGGCCACATTCGCCGAAATATCATTTTTACGGTTTCCTGTTTTACTCAAAATAATTATTACAATAAGGTTATGAGCAATGCCCGAAACCTAAATATACCATGCAAGTAGATTATGACCCATGCGGAACTTTTACGAGACCCCTATAATTTGTTGAATTAAAAACAAATATGAAGCTGTTTTAACTTTCTCTTCCAGAGCTCGTGGCGATTACTACATAAGGACAAGTAGCGAGTCTCCATATGGCATGGGGGTAGAAGGTCTGATGTACACCTAGAATCTACGGACAAAGCGACGCACAAGCATCTTAAGTTGCGGAATATTATTCATCTTATATATGTCGCAGTCATCTTATTGAATCCGCTATTTAATTGAATGACTAGCGCGTTCATTGAATAATATTTTTATATTACCAACAAATTCAATGAATCTGAGACTAGGACAACAATTGAGTATCTTATTTTAAAGCTTTCTTTAAAATTTCCGAATAAATACTATTTATTATAACGCACATTAAAGTAAATTAACACATTGCTATCTGTACGAGCTGTTTGACGCCATTATATAACCGTGCTAGTAATTCAATTAAATAAGCAGATTCAATTAGATGCCTGCGACATATACATGGTGTAAAATAAATGAGTGATAATACTTTAGGGTGTGTATGTGCCTCCTGTGTAGAGTATACTGTGAAAGTACTAGCGCTGAAAGACTTACTTTTTACCCGACTTCGGTGAAGCCAAAAGGAAGGGCAATGATTTTGGCAGTCTATGTATGTATGTATGTATGTTCCCTCGTAGCGGCTAAACTACTGGTCCGATTTTGATAAATGAGGTGTCAATCGATTCGTATTAATGCCGCGGGTAACATAGGCTATATAATTTTTTGAAAAATTTTGGACTTTGAAAATTATACCTCAAAAACTATCTCCAAAAAAAAAATTAATATATTTGTCTCGTGTTTGGTATCAAAAGATAGGTGTTGGCAAGCACATTACGAATATGTATTTATATTTTTATTTATTATTATATTTTATTGTTAAATTCAAAATAAAGGTTTAAAATGCGGACGTACAAGTAGTATCTAGGAGTTGATACTTTCTATGTAAAGGACAATTAAATAAAAATATTTGATGTGAAAACAGAAAAATATTAAATAAATTAAAAACTATAACCCGACTTCGTAAAAAACTGGTCTAAAAAGGCTGAAACAAGAAAAAATTCAATTTGAAATCCAGAAATGCATAGGTACAAAAATGGTCAAGCTAGAGCCGTGGTCGCACCCGCTTTTGGGATTGAATATTGCAACAGCAGACGAATATTATGAGTTAGCGGGTCCGACCTCGGCTCTAGCTTGACCATTTTTGTACCTATGCATTTCTGGATTTCAAATTGATTTTTTTCTTGTTTCAGCCTTTTTAGACCAGTTTTTTACGAAGTCGGGTTATAGTTTTTAAACTTTTATTTTATTTTATATTTTTCTGTTTCCACAAATCAAATATAACATTATATTTTTACGAAACTAACGTTCAATTAACGCATAGAAAGTAACTAAACAACTTCTAGACACTACTTGTACGACCGCATTTTAAACGTTATTTTGAATTTAACAATGAAATATAACAATTAATAAAATATTCAAATACATATTCGTAATGTGCTTGCCAAGACCTATCTTTTGATACCAAACACGAGACAATTTTCTAAATTTAATTTTTTTTGGAGATAGTTTTTGAGGTATAATTTTCAAAATCCAAAATTTTTAGAAAATTTTTATAGCCTATGTTACTCGCAGAATCATTAGCAATCGATTGATACCTCATTTATTAAAATAGGACCAGTAGTTTAGCCGCTACATACATACAAACATACATACATACATACATACATACATACATACATACATACATACATACATACATCGCCGAAGTCGGGTAAAAAAAAGATTAAAAAACTATAACCCGACTTCGCAAAAAATTGGTCTAAAAAGTCTGAAACAAGAAAATAATTCAATTTGAAATCCAGAAATGCATAGGTACAAAAATGGTCAAGGTAGAGCCGTGGTCGTACCCGCTAATCAATACTAGTATAAAACAAAGTCGCTTTCGCTGTATGTCTGTCCGTATGTATGCTTAGATCTTTAAAACTACGCAACGGATTTTGATGCGGTTTTTTTTAATAGATAGAGTGATTCTTAAGGAAGGGGTGTATGTATAATAAATGCATAATATAGTAGAGAAACACTGATCAATTTAAAGGTTTCTAATGTGATGTCGTAAATAAGCACGTTTTTTTGCGCTTGTATTGCAAACGCTGGCTGAACCCTACGAGATAGACCAAAATAATGTACTACAGTATTGTTCACCTTAAAAAGTTCAACAAAAAAGTCCGCGATGATATATGTCTATCTCTTAGGGATAACCCACCATAACCATTTTTATCCTTTACTAAAAAATGGTTATTTACGAAGTGATTTTAAACAATACAGCATTAATCCTTATCCAATTAAGTACCTTAAATAAATTGTGCATTTATTATAGATCAATATGCTTTTTACAGCATGTAATTTAAGCGAATATTACCGAAGATATTACAAATTTAAAATGCAGGGTCGTAGTTGTTTGCGCCGCGGCGGTACCGACCCGCGGCCGGCCGGGGGTCGGGCAGCGTAATATATAAAAATGAATTGCTGTTCGTTAGTCTCGCTAAAATTCGAGAACAGCAGAACCGATTCGGCTATTTTTGGTCTTGAAATAATCGTGGAAGTCTAGGGAAGGTTTAAACGGTTGGTGCTCAACGAAGTGAGCACGGGTCAGCTAGTAAAATGTAAGCATTAGTTCACACCGAAATACGGTAGAAAAAAAAATTCAAGGCTCGATGCCAATAGCGGGTGCGACTACGGCTCTACCTTGACCATTTTTGTACCTATGCATTTCTGGATTTCAAATTGAATTATTTTCTTGTTTCAGACTTTTTAGACCAATTTTTTGCGAAGTCGGGTTATAGTTTTTTAATCTTTTTTTTTTACTTTCATGTTTGTATGAGAAATACCCCAACATCATAAATTTTCCCACACGGTATTAAAAAAAGTTCCTTTTTTAGCGCTGGGACTTTCTTAATAAACTTTATATAAGGGACCAAAGTATTATATTATCACTCATTTATTTTTTACACATGTTATGTAATTATACATAACATGTATGTATATATACATACATGTTATGTATAATTAAATTATAAGGAATGTATAATAAAATAAAAAGTATAAATAATGACACAATGGCCTTTTTTATTGCTTTTTGCAGCGTGTCGGAGAATTCATGAAAGACGGTAACTTAAAAAAATTGGATAAACCTAGTATCACTTTAAGGGCGCATTTCCATTTGCAACGAAAACTCAGCTTTATTAAACTCAGTTCTCACTACGCGCCCTTATACCTAATTCTCGTTTTATGTCAAACGGATTTTACTAGGTTTTTAAGCAATGCTTGGCTTACGAAAGCTAAGTTTAAATAGTATAATAGATCAATGTTTTCCAATCATTGTTTTGCAATGACCCGGTAATTTTCACACTGCCCTTTCGTGACTCTCTTAATAATTTAAATCTAAAGTTCAAGCCATTATATTATATAGTACACATTTATTAATAGTATAAATGTTTTACTAATGCTTTCTTACAATATTTTCGTATAGCAAATTTAATTACAAAATTTTTGTGCGATCGATAGTAAGTATTATTTTTAAAACACGGCGCGAATGTTGCGACCCGGTATTATATTTTGATGGCCCGGTACCGGGTCGCGACCCGGCAAATGGGAAACGCTGGTATACAATATGTAAAATACCTTTACACATAACTGTTTATTAACTATTTACGTGTAGTAAGTTACATAATGCAATAATATAGTTACACAAATTAATGCAGAATTTTAAAATACAACCATCACAAGACAACTGTTATCTCACGACATTTGGTTAAGTATCAGCTATACAAATTAACATTATATTTTCGGATGTGAGTCACAGCCAAAGAATGTGATAATGTTAATTTGTACAGCTGATGCTTTGACTGCAATTTTTACACATGCACCTATTGGATTGTTGTTATATTATGACATTGACGTCAATAGTTTTCCACAAGTGGTCGACAAAAGTCACCGCCAACAAAAGGAAAACAATGCACCACATTTTACCGTATTGTAGAATATACTTTTTATGGTTTATCTTATTTTTATGGTAGCGCCAGAGTTTGGTGTAGAGAGAGAGAAGAGAGAGGCGTTATGGTTTTGTCAATATTTTCTACTATTTTCTATAGGACATGACAGATAATGTATGAAAAATTACATTTGCCGAAAACTCTTGATGCCAATGGCGTCGTCGTAGTGCATCTGTCGCAGTCATCTAATTACCTAATGGCGTCAAACAGCTCGTACAGATAGAAATGTGTTGATATATTTTTCGATTAATTTACTTTAATGTGCGTTATAATAGTACTCATTCAGAAATTTTGAAGTTTAAAAATAAAATATTAAATGGCTGTTCTAGTCTCGGATTCTAAAATTTGTTAGTGAAAACAGGATTCAATGGCGTTCATTGTCAATGCTAGTCATTCAATTAAATAGCTTATTCAACCAGAAGACAGCGACACATCTATTGGGTGCACTTGTAAAAATAAACTGATTGTTCAAAAATTAGTTACACATGCTTGGCGAGTATATAATTCGGCATTTTATAGGTACCAATAGTTTTTGCAATCCAACGCAAAGAAGCCACAACGTTTTAAAATGAAGATACTTTTATTTAATTTTTACCAGGATATTCTAATCAGTAAGTAACTTAAAAGTTATTTTAGTTTTTTCACAATAATTCACTTGTAGTTGTGTAGAGTGACTGTACATGTTTACCCACATTCGTTGAGTTTTGAAATTAAGTCATAAAATAGAGATTTGTTTAGCTCCAGAATAGAGCTAACTCTGGGAATCCAAGTTATCCCAAACTGGGCTTAACTGTGCCAAATTTAATACTTCTCCGTAGGTTCAACAGTCATAAAACTACACTCAAAGTTATAGCATACAATTTTTCCATTTACAGTTCTTTTCTTATGTGCCAGTTTCGGACACACGGCGCAACTGTGGTTATATTGTGGGTAAGTAAAAAAGATGATTCATGTGTCCGATGGGCATGTAACAATAAGGTCTTAGTTTAGCTGTATTCTGTTTTTAACCACCGACAAAAACTGAGGGGTTTTATAAGGTTAACGCGTAGGTACGTGTGTGTATATTGGCATCAGACATATCTTAGTTTCCAAATGGATGAACCGATTTTGATCTAGTTTTCTTTGTTTCTCAGAAAACAATTTTTGTAACAATTTTTTAATATTTTATTAATATTTTAATATTAATTGCGAGTGTTCTTAACCATAACACAGTTTAAAACATTATCAGATAACGGGGGTTGCTATTTCTTTTTGTTTATATATTTTTATTTTAATATAGCTTAAAGCTATAAGCATATACCTACACCCTTTTTTATACGTTGTAACCTTTTTTCTCTATATATAGGTATATTAGTGTGAAAATTGCACGTAATATTAATAGTGTATGTGTGTGGTCCCAAATGGATAAACGAAATTTCTTCGAGTTTTTTTTTGTTTAAGACATTGACGAGTGTTTTAGCTAATTCACCATCGACAGCTCGCTTAATGCTTGATAAACGGGCACAAGAATTTTTTTAACGCTAAGTTTTTTTAAATTTTTATTATCCACCTAAACTTTTTCTTGGGTCCGCGGTACGCCGAAATAGCAATAGCACATCAACTGTCTTTCCTGTGGGTGTCGTAAAAGGTGACACAAGAAATATACAAGGTGTAAAATAAATGAGTGATACTACTTTTAGGGTGTGTATGTGCCTCCTATGTAGACTATAGGTACTGTGAAAGACTTACTTTTTTGTTTGTATGAGAGAAATGCCCTGACATCATAAATTTTCCCAAACAATAATTAAAAAAAAGTACCCTTTTCAGCGTTGGTATTTTCTCAGTAAACTCTATATACTGGGCCCATACACACCCTAGAGTATTATCAATCATTAATATTATTTCCGCTGACTTTGTTAAAATCTTAAAACGCTCGCCAACCCGCCTGCCAAACGAGCCAATCCTCTCAATAAAACACATTGGGTAAGGCTGTGAACAATGGACGTCATAGGTAAAAAGATGACTTTAAATTTTGTTTTTACTCTAGGTCCCTCAACAACTATACAGCCACCGAACTGAACAACCCCCTACCGCTGCTTTCCAACACATGTTTCGACGAAACTCTACATTCAATATTTTACGCGTTCGGCTTTAACACGACACCTGACGATGAAGTAACGCAAGTTGTGATACAAAGTTACATTACACTTGGAACATATAATGTGTTCCTGATTAATTGGCAAGAGGAGGCGTCTTCTGAATTAACTATACTTAATCCCATAATGTATCCCGCAAAAGCTGTTCCCAACACCATAAAGGTACGATATTTACGTTACGTGTTTATCTATCATGGCTTATAATATTATTATTTTTGTTACCTACTCTTGTTTTCTTCTCAAACTGCCATCTTGGTGTGTGTTGCCGTTGTGTGAGTTGAAAATAAACTTCTATTTCTTCCTTTCTATCAGCTTATTTATGTATATTATCTATATGAGCCGCAATAAATTTGAATGTGCCTAAATAGTGCAAAAATGGTACTCCTTTTTTGACGGTTGGTGACTCTTATTGGATAACTTTCAAAAATTTTATTCATTGAATGAAACAGTTACAATGTACTTATGTTTTGTATTTATGCATGTCTGAATAATGAATATTAAATTAAATTATTTTCTTGTTTCAGTCTTTTAGACACCTTTTTGCGTTTTTTAAACTTTTATTTTATTTTATATTTTTTTGTTTCCACATAAATATAACATTATATTTTCATTAAATTAACCATTTCATAGTAAATAACTAAACAACTCGTAGTTATACTACTTTTTTTATTTTATTTTAGTTTATTTTAATTTAACAATAAAATATTGTAATTAATAAAATATTTAAATACATATTCGTGATGTGCTTGCCAAGACCTATCTTTTGATACCAAACACGAGACAATTATCTTATTACTATTTTTTGGAGATAGTTTTTGAGGTTTAATTTTCAAAATCCAACATTAAAAAAAATTGCATAGCCTATGTTACGATAGACACCTCATTTATTAAAATCGGACTAGCAGTTTAGCCGCTGCGAGAGAACAAACAAACATACATACATAAAAAGGCTGCCAAAATCATTACCCTTCCTTTTGGCTACGCAGAAGTCGGGTAACTTCACTTTTTATTCACAAAATAAATAGCGATAGAAGACAAGCTAATTTATTACTCATTTCTATAGGGGTACAATGAAGGTAACAAAATGATAACCTAATTTTTGGAGGCTGAACCGAAAATAATTAAAATTTAGTAACCCTGAACGCGTTTGTTACAAGATTATGGTATAATCCGATCAAAGTCATCGTAAAGCCTACAAAGACAAAAACAAATACGTATGGACAGACTTTTAGCAATAAAAATTGCTGAAAATCTGTCCAGGTCGCATAGATTTAAGCCTCAGTTCTAGTCCACCAACTATAGAGAAAGTACTTGGTATGAACAAACCTTTAACGCATTATGCAAAGACTTAGAACCCTATTCGATAGTGCAAAGCAATACATGAATTAAAAAAAATTAAGTTAATAACTGAGCACAATTTAAATATGAATATTACTAATGATAAAATTTCATAATATATATGTTAAAATTATGTTTATTGTTTATGTTGTATTATTAATATTAAGTTTAGCATTAATTATATGACCTATATATATTGTTTATAACTATTAATTTCCATTAACCTGTCACTGGTTTATCCGAACTTTTCTGTTTGTTTACCATTAGTTATAAGCTGTTAGTTTTCCTAACAAAATAACAATTGTAAAATTTTGCCAAATTTGATATGCGCTCTAAAGTTAATACCAGCAACTGCAGAATCAATATCAAGAATATTAGTATGACGTTAGAGTTTCAGGTCTCCTGTGTAAAGATTAAAATTTGAGATGATTAATAAGTAAATAATATTAATAGTTAATAAAATAGGAGGGGAGAGAGTACGCCACCCTGGGGAACACCCAATGCAATATCGCACCAATCTTACCGCCCTTGACAGCATGTTGTATGCGAATGTCAGTTGGTGTATCTGAGCCCAGTTTGAGATGGTCTCTAAGGTCTTGTTTTTTCACCGTTAAGACTTAATAAGAGTAACACAGTCTTTATATTTTTACAGGTCGGCAAAATGTGTGGTAAAGCGCTAGACATAATGTCCAACTACACGTTAGACTTGAACAAAACACACGGTGTGGGCCATTCTCTAGGAGCGCATCTGATGGGATACTGCGGCAAAGAACTACAAAATTCCAATAAAATAGAAACAAATAAAAGTTTATCAAGGTGACAATTTTTTCCCCTGCAGAGAATTTTCTTAGATATTTTCACGTATTATATCTTTGTCCACTACGTAGTTGCCTTATGGGGTAATGATTTTGGCTGTCAATATATGTATGTTTGTTCCACTATAAAAGAGAACATAAGAGATACTTGAAAGAGACTATCTTTCTGTACTAAAACCTTTCTCGATAACCACTCTAACTATTGCTGAAAACAGCATGAAGATCGGTGCAGTAGTATTTTAGTTTATTGCGAACAGAGAGACGCGACACAACACTTTTTTTTTCCCGACTACCCCAGAGAGAGGGTTATCTCTTCCGAGAGTATGTATGTATAGTTGTTAAGCACGCTCTGCAGCCTGAACGGCTCGGTGGATTTTAGGTTGAAAGGAGCAGTGCAATTCTCTAAACGAACGGTTGAGGCTGTCACCGCCGTCACATGGTCGGTTGTCCATAGCATCAAAACTAATCTTGTGCAATACCAATTCGGCCATCATCGCTATTACAGTCGTTGTAATTTTGGCTGTCACGATTTTTGCGCTTACAGAATTGCACTGCTGGTACTGTACGAGTGACACTGGGTAATGGGTATGTCAAAATAAAAAAACACAACCATAAAGGAAACGCAGTCTGGTTTTTTGTTGTAAATAAATATTGCAAATTAGTATTACAGGATTAGATCCGGCCGGTCCAGGGTTTCAGGGTCCTGTTGCACTGCATGGTCTGGACAAGTCATGTGGTAAATGTGTGATAGTGTATCACACCAACCCTCTGGTGTTCGGTACAGCCGATGAGCTTGGCCATAAGGACATTTGGTTTAACTGCAATAAGAAATACCAGCCAAAATGTGACGATGCAAGTTTGTCTACAAGAGGTGTTGTATTCATTTTATCAACCGTATTATTATTTGTATAGTAGTTTACAGCATGTTTCTTGACTCCCGAAATCGTGAAAAGCAACAAAACAATACCTGTATGTTGTTTTCGAGTCTTAGGATAATGCGGGCTTATCTCCTGGTTAAGAAAGATTATCAGTCCATACGTCTGACGGGCATATAAAAAGTCGGTCCTGTACCGGATCTATCTCCAAGCGTGTCGGTCATTCCCACTCATGAGTGTGAAAGAAATTAGAGAATTAATGAACTACTGTCACCGAAGTGGGTGAAGTAGTGTTGCACGAATGCATACTGTGTGACCGAAGTAGTAAGGAAAAGCTAGTACCTACGCCTACTCTTTAAAACTAAATTATTATCTTCTTCTTCTTATATATAAAAATGAATTGCTGTTCGAGAGTCTCGCTAAAACTCGAGAACGGCTGAACCGATTGGGCTATTTTTTGTCTTGAAATGTTTGTGGGAGTCCAGGGAAGGTTTAAACGGTTTATATGCTCAACGAAGTGGGCACGGGTCAGCTAGTATTTTAATATAAAAATTTATTACCCACAAAAAAAAATGATTAGTGCAATCACTATAAAAAAGAAAACTCACAAGTATCTAAAGATTATGTGAAGAAGTTCGTGTGCTAAGCGACTATTTGACTTTGTCACAGCTTACCGTAAGGAACTTAACTGCAACTTTGATGGGATTGGGCGAAAGTTATAAAATATTAAATTGGTATACTGAGATTTATTTATAATCCAGTTTTTACAGTACAACAGTTGACCCAAAAGATAGTGTGTATTATACGACCGAATAATAAAATATGACATCACGGCATAGACAGTAGCTCCATCTAGTGAACTATTTAGACAACTATGACAATTTACATTGTTCGGATTACACTATTTGACACAACACTATAAAACAAAAATATAGAACTTTATATGGCATCGAATTACCACTGTTTGCTATTAGGAGAGTTCTTTTGATCCTATACAAATTGAAGATAGCTTCCTCACAGTCAGTAGTGCCAAAACAAGCATTTGGCACACGGGGCTTTATTTAAATTTACATTTTTTCAGATAAATGCAGTCATTTACTAGCGTGCAACTACCACGCAGAGGCAGTACTCGATCCTACCGCTTTCGCAGCGGCTCCTAGCGGTTCCTGCGGCCAGTGGCAGGCGCAGGACGATTCGTCGGCAACGTACATCTACGTTAATGTTGATACTGATTGCACAGGGTAGGTCACGTTATCACATTTGTAGCTATTCTTGTATATTTTAATGTAAACCCAAACTAACTATATTGGTAGCACTACAGTGTCTACAGTGTCACAATTGAGGACTTAATATCTACTTAATTACTTATACCAATTAATTATCGCCTCCGTGGTCTAGTGGTTCAGAGCTTCGCTCTCGACCCGGAGGTCGTGGGTTCGATTCCCGCGTTGGAACGACCAAAAAGGTTGTTTTCAAGTTTGGTTAGGACAATGCAGGCTGATCACCTGATTGTCTGACAAGAAAGATGATCCATGCGTCGGATGGGCATGTAAAAAGTCGGTCCTGTGCCTCTTCTCTCGCCAGTCGTGTCGGTTTACCGGCCCACTGGGTTATGAGAGTAAAAGGAAGAGAGAGTGCTTCTGTGTATTGCGCACACACTTAGGCACTATAAAATAACTCCTGCGTAGCTGGCCTAGTTTCAATGAAATCGGCTACCGACACCGAAATCGGTGAGAGGTGCTTTTATTAATTATACCAATTTTGGGGTTTGGGATTGTTTTATTTTATTTTTACCGGACTGCGCGGCGCAAGGGAATGTATTTATCAGCCTATGTGTGTAATGTGTATGTATGATTTTTGTTTGTTTGAGATTGAAGTACTATACAGACCAAACGCTTGGCCACCGGGTTAACTACATTATACTAATAAAATGAAAGTAATAAAAAACACAGCTCAAGTTTTTGTTTGAGTCTAATTAGGCCCGTATAAATAAAACAATCTCAAACCCAACCTCACTTTGAGAACCTATTTGACAGATAATAAAACGTTTCGTTTCACTTTTAAAAATGACTAATTTTAATTATGTTACATTCTTTATTTTTTTTCTTTCTTAAAACGTAAAATTTAAGATTATAAAAATTTACATTATACTTATTTCATTGTTTCCTGTAATTTATAATATGAATATAACGGTATAAAAAGAAAATAAATTAAAGTAATATGTAACATTAATAAAGTTGTTCTCTTTTATAAGTGAAACGAAACGTTGTTTTATCTGTCAAATAGGTTCTCAAGGTGAGGTTGGGTTTGGGATTGTTTTATTTATACGGGCCTAAAAGTACTCTTTTAATTATAGACTCAAACAAAAACTTGAGCTTGTTTTTACCCGACTTCGGCGAAGCCACAAGGAAGGGTAATGTTTTTGGCAGTCTATGTATATATGTATGTATGTTCCCTCGTAGCGGCTAAACTACTGGTCCGATTTTGAAAAATTTTGGACTTTGAAAATTATACCTCAAAAACGATCTCCAAAAAAAATTAAATTAAGATATTTATCTCGTGTTTGGTATCAAAAGATAGGTCTTGGCAAGCACATTACGAATATGTATTTATATTTTCTATTTACTATTATATTTTATTGATAAATTCAAAATAAAGGTTTAAAATGCGGTCGTACAAGTAGTATCTAGGAGTTGATACTTTCTATGTAATGGACAATTAAATAAAAATATAATAATTATTATATTTTATGTGGAAACAGAAAAATATTAAATAAAAAAAAAGATTAAAAAAACTATAACCCGACTTTGCAAAAAATGGGTCTAAAAAGTCTGAAACAAGAAAATAATTCAATTGGAAATCCAGAAATGCATAGGTACAAAAATGGTCAAGGTAGAGCCGTGGTCATACCCGCTAATAAAATCTAAGCATTAGTTCACATCGAAATACGGTAGAAAAAAAATTCAAGGCTCGATGCCAACAAGAAAAAAGATTTTAGAATTACTATTTTGCATTTTCTACAATATTTTGGCCCGAGCAATTCTATAACTTGTTTTTGTTTTAATACATAAATAAATAAATATTTATTCAGATGATTTTAGACCTTAGGTTACAGGACAGGACAGTTGAACATTGACTTTTCTAACGTTTTTAATTTGATAATCTTTTTTTTCAGAGACGCCGGTAACTTCTATTTGAGCACCAACGCACAGTCTCCTTACGGCAGAGGTCTAGGTGGACTCTACCGGCGTTGACATACAGAATATAACAAATAAATATGTAAATGTTTTATTCATATTGTGCTGTTAATATTATACCTCCTTCGTTTTAATGTTGACCATGGAATAAACCTATGGTGATTTATTTCGTGTTCCACTCCTACATGTTTTAACCAACGTAATATCAAGGGCTGAAAATCTAATTGTTGATTATTGGCACACTAACATACTACCTCTAATAGTTTGCAAATCCAGGAAGAGATCAACGTATAAACTTAGGAGATCGATTACCTACTCAAATGTGTCAATTTTTAATAAAGGTTTTTAAAAATGGTACTTCGTGTTAAAATGACCTAATCGACGAGTCCACACATTATGGTATAGAATGAAATAAACCACTTTCCCATGATAGGTATGTATAGTGAGTGGTGAACTTAACCCTAAAAATATAAAACAATATTTATATTATGTTGTCATAAAAAAATTTACAACAATAATACTTATATCAGTTCTATATTAATATTATCAATAAGTAGTAAAGATTAGAACATTTTTTTTCATTGAACACGCTCCGAAACTACTGAAACTGTTTTGAAAAAATCTTTTGACCGTTGCACAAAGTAGATAATAAAACCGTTAGAAAGCTAGACTATTGCCGTTATATTATATTGTCCAAAAAAATAAGGGGCCTTTAAATATATATCGATAGGTATGTACAAGTATTATAGTTAAATGTGAGAGTAAGTGTTCCTTTCTTAAAAAAAATGAAATGGATCTTTATTTGTACCTCGGTGTTTATCCTTAAAAAAATAAGTTATTTCACATTCATGTCTTTATACAGAGTGTCTCATGGTTCATATATAAAGCCTAATATAGTGTGAAGAGAAGGACTGGACGCGTAGAGCATTATTTGTTTTGGCACCACATATAAATTCACTGATTTAAGTATATCGTTAAAAGTTATGTAATACAATACAATAAGCTTTAAAAATGTAGTTAAAAAACGTTTGTGTAAACGTATTTTACGGCGCAGGACGGGGGTGCGGAGGCGTCGTTTTGCGGCCCTCCCATCTCACGTCTAGTACGGGGCTCCGGGTAGAGAGATGGGTAACCTCCCCGGCTTTGTCAGTCTCGGCGCCGAGGAGAGCGCTTCAGTTTGCCGGAGCGCTCTCTTAATTTGATGGAAGTCCGGTCCCTGTAGAGGTGAACCGGCCGGTCGAGGGAGGAGTAGCCTGTGTTTAGACAGATCCAGGCACTCCACCCAACATAACGGCTGATGGCAATCCGCAAGTGGTTTTAGTGGGTAAACCAGCCGTAGCGAGCCGGGAGTCCCACATACCCCTCGGGGACCCTCCCGGGGGGATGCGTAACGCATTTCCCTTGCGAAATCAAAAAAGGTTAAGGTTAATTTTATATATAAAGGTAAAGGCCTAAGGTTGCATTAGGTACAGGTTAGTTAGGTTAGTTGTACTTGTGGATAGAAATACGTAAACGTCGTCAAAAAACTACAGGAAGTCGCGAGTTAAAGCTAAGCTAAATATTTAAATTACATTGTAATACTTGACTGAAATTGAAAGAGCTGACAACACCAGGCTATAGATAATAGAGATAATAATATTTACCTAAACATTTCAAGGCCACGAATTAAAACGCGATTTACATATCTATTAATTATGTTTTTTCTTCTATTTGTATGTTGAATTCAGTAACATGCTAATTCTAATTAATACATGCAACACCCGATGATGACTTTGTGTATTTTAATAAATTTGATATTAAATAACTAGTAATAGTATCTTACTGTATAACTTGAATTTCCACCGAAAACTCTGAATTTTGTTACAGTACATATAAAATAATATGTTATAAGAGCAAATGAATTACGTTAAGTTTGTCGGCTTATAAGCAAATTTAAGTCTCGAATTCAGTTTTAACGGCTTGTTAAAATACCATGCCTTCTCATTCATTGACAGGAAATACGAGTGGGACAACATGATATTTAATGAAGGATTAACTTTAACATGACGTGTTGGTGAAATTGGAACTTTGTATTATATATACGAACATCTAAAATATTCTTATAGATCTTTCTCGGAATTCTTATTTTAACTAGTTTATGGTTTGGAATGTTACTAACATGTCAAGTCACAAACTATACAACTTTTAATGATGGCAAATTTTTGCTCCAGACGAATAAAGTCAACGTATTGACCTAGTGATTAAAAAGTTTTTTGCAAAATGTACATGACATCACACTTATCTAAATAAGTATAACAAGATAATACTCACCTATGTTAACAATTAGTTACAGATATACCTACTTAGTAGCGCCTGATGTCTCTAGGACTTCACTAAGGCTGGGACTAAATGATACGGAATTTGGAAGTCCGAAGAAAATTCAGAGCCCCCCAAAAAGAACCTGACTATTCTATCTTTATTACTACTCTACGGTACTCTAATTTTCATTCATCCTCCGGGACTTCAAACCCCTCCTCTCACTACCCGTATTATTGAAAAATCTCAAAAAAAAAACATTACATTTACCCGATCATTATAAATTTATATTTTTTAGTTAATATAGCTCTTGAAAGAATATGAAAAGTCTTTACTTTTTTCTCTTTATATCTTAATTAGTGACGTGAGTGTGAAAATTATCGAGGTAATTTTCACATTCAATTTTTTTTTATTCCAGTTTAGGACCATTGGCGTTATACAAAGAAAGAGAGCAATCAAAGAACGGAGAAAATTCAGAGTTGAAGATCGAGCACACAACTGTCAGTGTGTTCGACTTTTTACTCTGCATTTTCTCCGTCCCTGTTGATTCCGGATCATATACTCCTAGCCTATATCGGTAGGTAGGTATTCATAATTAGTATAAAAGACCCGGCAATTTATTATTACTTTAATATATTACCTGTCTTAACTGTAATTCGTGATCCACTTTAAAATGAAGTTTTTTTCTTTTCTCGGGTTGCATTCTTTGAGTAAGTAAAACGGTATTTAAAAAAACTTTACTATAAATTTGTCTACATATCATAGCATATAGCCAAAGCGCCATCGATAATTTCATATTTTTTAACAGAATTCAAAAAAAGGAGGAGGTTCTTAAATCTACTTTATTTTTTACGTATCAATGCAACTGGGTGTACAGTGAGCACCGATTTTTTATTTAAAAGCTGGTGCTTTCCGAGTGGCCCCATTTTTTCTTTGAAAGTTATTATTTTTTTTTTGCTTCCAAATATTTTTTGGTTTTCAAACTTAGTCGTCATAATTTAATTTTGTCGTCCTCCGTAGCGCAGTGGTTGAGCGCGTTGGTACTCGCGCGAGATGTTGCGGGTTCGAATCCCGCCGAGGGAACAAAAAGTTTTCAATGTTCCTGGGCCATGGATGTATATTAAATTTGTGTATAATATAATAAAAATCTTAAATATGTGTATAGTTTAAAAGTATTAAATATATTTCCGTTCTCTGGTACCTGTAACACAAGTTCTTCGGATACTTAGCACGGGGCCAAATTGACGTGGTGTGAAGCGTCCATAGATATTATTATATTATTTAAAAAAAAAATTACCGATGACAACTTGGCTAACGGCGCTCGCTGTACTTCTGAGGTCTCGATCATAATATTGTTGATTTGTTTTATTCTGTTCTTAATGTACCCACTGTTTTTATTCTTTTCTTAATGTACCCACTGTTTTTATTCTGTTCTTAATGTACCCACTGTTTTTATTCTTTTCTTAATGTACCCACTGTTTTTATTCTGTTCTTAATGTACCCACTGTTTTTATTCTTTTCTTAATGTACCCACTGTTTTTATTCTGTTCTTAATGTACCCACTGTTTTTATTCTGTTCTTAATGTACCCACTGTTTTTATTCTGTTCTTAATGTACCCACTGTTTTTATTTTTTAGTACTTTTGTCATGTGCGAGTTTAGCTTACTCGGCGGAGATGTGGTTGTACTGCGGGTAAGAGTCAATTTACAACTTATCCTAAAATATAACTGTATATCCTAAAATATAAATATACTGAAATACTGAAACCGTATACTGGTGTAATACCAACAAAACATACCTGTGTCATCATTTATGTTCATCAGTAATAATAATAAACAATATTCGTAGCTACCTATGTAATATATCGTGATGTAAATTATAGTGGTTTTTTTTCTCACAAACTTATTATTTTATTATTTTTTAGTTTATGACTATTAGATATTTTAAAATAATATAGATATATTTTTACTTTTTACGATTTATTATTCTTCAGTCGAAAGAATATTTTTTTTTTGTAATATACATACATTTGTAGAGTGAGAAAATGTAGTATACCTATATCGCAAAGTTATTACAACTGGTATTTTCACCTGTAGCTGCGTGTGCGGTCATCGACAATTGGTTCATGTTAGGTAGCTGTCGTGATAGGCTTTAGCGATGGTATCTTAGCTAAGGATGCACGTTAATGATGATCACTTTAAAAATAATAATAGCTCCCCTCACCGATTTCGGTGTCGGTAGCCGATTTCACGCAGGAGTTATTATATAGTGCCCAAGCGTGTGCGCAATACACAAAGACACTCTCTCTTCCTTTTACTCTTATAGCCCAGTGGGACAGTAAACCGACACGACTGGCGAGAGAACAGGCGCAGGACCGACTTTTTACATGCCCATCCGACGTATGGATCATCTTTCTTGCCAGACAATCAGGTGATCAGCCTGCATTGTTATAACCAAACTTGAAAACAACCATTTTTGTTGTTCCAACGCGGGAGTCGAACCCACGATCTCCGGGTCGAGAGCGAAGCTCTGAACCACTAAACCACGGTGGCGCACGGAGGTGATGATCACTTTAGAAAACTAGTAGTAGCGAATGATATAAATTAACATGTTATTAACAATTAAGGTCTCTCAATAACTACACAACTACCGATCTAGAGGATCCTCTGCCGCTGATGTCCAACACGTGTTTTGACAACGACCTTCAATCAATATTCTATGCCTTCGGCTACAACACGTCTCCTACAGATGAAATCACCACGGTGGTGATACAAAGTTATATAACGGTGGGAGGCTTCAACGTATTCCTGATAAACTGGGAAAAGGAAGCCGAATCAGGGTCTCCGCTGACGTACGGAGTAAACTATTTACTGCTGGCTCTACCGAATGTTAAAAAGGTAAATTGTCAATTTAAATACTAATACTATAAAGCGGAAGAGTTTGTTTGTTTGTTTAAACCCGCTAATCTTAGAAACTACTGCTCCGATTTGAAAAAATCTTTTTTTATTGTATAGTTAATTTATAGAGGAAGGCTTTAGGCTATATATCATTACGCTGCGACCAATAGGAGTGAAGCGTCAGTGAGAAATGTTGCAAAAACGGGGAATATTATTCACATTTGGGGACTTTCATTGCGTGCGCTGCACGGTCACTTAAAAACCACGCGAACAGCTAGTCTAAAAATAACACGGTTGAAGTATAGGTGGCACGTAATTTTATTGTGATGGCTACGCTACTACTGTTAATTTATGTAACTATAATATGCAGGAATATATTTAAAAATATATATTATTCAATTTGCTTAAATATTTCCATGGAAGATAACACATAAAATGTAGGTCTGACGAAAATAACAATTTCGTGACGATAAACACACAAAACGGAGACAGTAGAGCACAAAAATATATAATTAAACACACCAGTAATATACAATACTCAACTCGGCAGAAACGACAGGTTAGACAATCATACTAATGTTATAAAGGCGAAAGTTTGTGAGTGAGTGTGTTTGTTACTTCATCACGTCTATACAGCTGGGGCGATTAAGACTCATCGACCCAACGATGTTCATTGTACACATTTAAGAATATAAGGAGTGGATGTCGGGTCTAGACTCTAGGTCTATTACGGTGAAAAGGTCATATGGAATTGCAAGCATCTACGCCGTATTTAGTCTAAAGTGTGTGCGTATCTCTTCTTATTCTTTCTTGATTTTATTGTAATGTAATGCCCAAATGACTTACTGATTTTTTTAAGTATAATTCTTTTTTACAATTTTCTTCTCCCCTGCGTAGTCTTCTACAGTTGCGGGCCAGTTGCCAAACAACTTTATTATTATTAAAAATAGAGTAAGTCGGTCCGACTCTAGTTTAAAATCTTTTAGCGCGTTTAATGCAATAATAATTTAAATAATTTAATACTCTACACAATTGGTATACCTATTACCTATAACATGTACAACATAATTGCGGGTACGTTTAAACCTGCTATTTAATTACTTATATTTAGAGCTAAAACATTTATTTTCAGGTCGCCAAAAAGTGGGCTACAGCATTAACTATAATGACCCAGAATACGCTAGACTTGGATAAAACTATTTTAGAGGGTCATTCTCTAGGAGCGCATGTGGCAGGATACACCGGTACATATGTACAAGATAACGGTTTAAATGTATCGAGGTAATTTTTATTGTTATAATACTAGCTGACCCGTGTCCAATTGAGGACCTTGCAGCAAAACGGAGGCAGATCCAAACTTTAAAAAATCGTAGTAATTCTATAACTTCTTTAATTGCCTTAAAATCTTGTATAAAATGTGCATATATTGTTTCTTGAATAAAATGTGTATGTATATTATATTATATCATATAACTATAAGATATAAATACACTAATTAATTTTTTTCATCTTTTTTTTAAATACTCTACAATTTTGAATTGGACTTGCCTTCCTTTAGCTGCAAGGTCCTCAATTCGTTGACCATAGAAACAGTTTGTGATGAACCGTTTAAACCTTCCCGGGACTTCCACGAATATTTCAAGACGCCGAATCGGTTCAGCCGTTCTCGCCGCTAAGGTGTGTATGAGTATGATTATTGTAGGGGAGTTTTTAAATTATAGTATGAGAAAATTTATGATGTTCGGGCACTTCTTATACAAACATGAAAGTCAAAAGTAAGTCTTTCAGCGCTGGTACTTTCACAGTATACTCTACATAGGAGGTACATACACACCCTAAAGTAGTATCACTCATTTATTTCACACCTCGTATATAATTACCGATGTACTTAAATGTAACATGCCACAATAAGGGAAGTCTCTGTCCGCAGGTTATATGCCTAAAAAAATTTTTTTTTTTTCAGAGTTATAGGCATGGACCCGGCGGGACCGGGATACGAGGGTCCCATATCTATGGAAGGCCTGAAACCATCATGTGCGAAATTCGTAGTCGCGTACCATACTAACAAGGTGTTTGGTAACGTTAACTCACTAGGCCAGGTGGACATCTGGTTCAACTGCAATAAAGCATACCAGCCAAGATGTGCCAATGAATCCATTCTATTGGAGAGAGGTAGGATTTGATTTCGTTAAGTTATAATTGATGACATGAATGGATGAAGGTGATATGTAGAATAATTGTGATTTCGATAAAATTGAGTTCCAACTGTCACTTAAAAATTTTAGAATATGTCGTAAAGTATTAATTCCCGATTTCACCAACGCATGTTAGTGTTGAGTTGAATGAGAAGGCATGGTATTTTAACGGCATGTTAAAATACCATGCCTTCTCATTTATTGATAGGAATTACGAAAGGAACAACATGCTATTTAACGAAAGATTAACTTTAACCTATGTACATTAATTTAAAGATCCGTCTCTAGAATCAATGTACTTACTACATATCCTACAATGTTTAAGTGACAGTTTAAACTCAATTTTCTGAGTAATTTTTTTTTGCGACATATCACCTTCATCGATTCATGTCTTCAAGTCTGTCATGGGTTCAGGAAATTGATAATATTGATGTCCCCAACCTTCATCCAACAATACTTATGATTGTCGATCATTTGTTATTTTTATACGTATACCAGTTGCGTTTGATTTTCAGACTGTTCAGCAGCATTGCATTATTTTTTTAATAAGTTAGAAATTAAAAAATGTATCAGTTTTTTATTCATAATTATGGACAAGAGTACTTACTGATTTTTGGGGTATCCAAAGGGTAAATACAGGACCCCATTTAAAAAAATGCGATAGAATAAATCAAAATCATGTAGGTGTTTCTGTCGTCACTATATCAACAAAATATACTAAAAAAGAATATATCACATACAACAAACGTTATTTTTTGCCCTCTTTTGCTCGATGTCAATAACTTGATTCAAATATTCTCAAAATACTTATTAGTATATTATTTACATCAATGATATAAACAAAATAAATATTTAACAAGGGCTAAGAAAAACGGAATGTTGAATGAAACATAGTATATTCATACAATGTTTTTTTCCGTTCATGATTTTCAGTGATGTTTCTTTCGTTTTGTACGGAGCTCTCCGTGCGCGAATTCGACTGGCACTGGAGCGGTTTTTTTATGCTTGATGCCATTTTCAACATGGCCCACACAATGCAGTATGTGTCCTCTCTAATTGTTAATGTTTTTGACGTGACAACGTCTAATAAATCAATGAACACCGGTTACACGAAAAAGTGTGTAAGTAATGTCCCATTACACAACATTACACTCATCATTGAAACGTTACGATCGGAGCGAGAGCGCTGCGCATACAAGCAAAAGGCACTGCTTGAGCGTCATCAGCGTTTTGTTCAGCCACTGTCACGCTAAACTATCCGAACTAAAATAAAACTGACTTATACATACTCATTATTTTTAGATCGATGCAGCCATTCGTCAATTAACTACTACGTCGCCGAGGCAACACTCAACGCCACGGCTTTCGCGGCTGCTCCCAGCAAATCCTGTAGCAGCTGGGTGGCGCAGGGCGACACCACGGCGCAGCTTATCTACGTCGGCGTAAATATTGACCCTGAGTATGTTCTTCCGCTGCCTATATGCTTATCAACACCACCTTACGCATTAGACATTGTCTACACAATACAGTAGCTCCCCTCACCGATTTCGGTGTCGGTAGCCGATTTCATTGAAACCAGGCCAGCTATGCAGGAGTTATTTTATAGTGCCCAAGTGTGTGCGCAATACACGGATGCACTCTCTCTTCCTTTTACTCTCATAACCCAGTGGGACGGTAAACCGACAAGACAGGCGAGAGAACAGGCTCAGGTCCGTCTTTTTACATGCCCATCCGACGCATGGATCATCTTTCTAGTCAGACAATCAGGTGATCAGCCTTCATTGTCGTAACCAAACTTGAAAACAACATTTAATGTCTACACAATAGTTGAAAATATTGACAGATTTAATGGACAAGACGAAAGGGAGGATTTCATATATTCCTTCATACAGACACTAAATTCCTAATCTCCGTTTTAAATATTTTTATTCCTTAGGAGTTTTATGCTTGACCAGGAAAGCAAACTTGGTGGGAGCACTACTGCTGTCCTCCCCCAGATCCATTTTTTTTTGTATGGAATTCAAGACTTTGGTTAACATGTTCTGGATTGTCTTTTCTTTTGATCTTAAGCTCCTTGTACGACTACTGACATCCAGCATGTTTGCAATGAAAACATCAAACTTAAATTGTTTCTGTGATTTTATTGATGTTTTCGATAACGGGCCAACTTCGCGAGATGCATCTTCATCAAAAATGAGTGAAATCGACCAAACGAAAATTGCATGTAAAGATCAACTTCACATGTAATTTTAATCGACATCGAGATTCGAGACTTCCATCACATCATTATCCTCACAAAAATAATAGACTTATTTTTCTCTGACCGATTCAAAATGGCTCATTATATTGCAGCTCAATTATGGATTTCAATTCAGCCAGCAATATGAATTTCAAAAGTGTAAAATACACATAATGCAATGATATCGTATACTACTAGCGCCACTGCGGGAAAAAAAAAACAAAATTTAAATAATCTGGCTGATTTTACGTCCGCTTTGTTAAAAGGGCTTTGATACAGTCCGCTAACTAGTTGGACGGTGGGTGACGCTTGTTCTATCAACGTTCGGCCTAGTCAATCAATTAAATGTCGTCATTCAATAAACGCACTAGATATTTAATTAAATAGCTGATTCAATCAGTTGACTGCGACATATACAGGGTGTTTTGGGGATGAGTGTAGGCATTTTGCAGATGGATAGGGTCGGTCTATGCGATCATTTTCTAGTATGGGAACTATAGTCTGATATTTTTTTTAAATACACATCGAAATGTATGAAAGTCAATAAGATTTGTTTTATGATTATTTTGTTTTCACCACAATTTGATTGTTTTTGCTATCGGAATAGTTGTAAGACTTTTAATTCATCTTGTGTGTATTTAAATTGACAAATCATAAAAAAACTTTATTTAATATGAAACTGTGTCTATTTAGCTTGATAACCCAAAAAGTGTAAAACATTTAAAAAAGCAGTTTTTTGCTCTTAACTTAAAAACTAAAGGATATCGGACTATAGTTCCCGTACTAGAAAATGATCGCATAGACCGACCCTATCCATCTGCAAAATGCCTACACTCATCCCCAAAACACCGTGTATACAATTTTCACGTTTTTCAGGACTCGTGGCAACTACTACTTGACCACCAACGCGGTGTCACCGTACGGCCGCGGCGCGGCAGGCGCCGTGTACTCCACTTAAACGTTGGACTCACATGTATGAAGTTCGTGCTGACATTTATACAGAATACAATGAACTAAATATTAAAAAATCTATCTTTGAAAGCTTTTATTTAACTTGCAATGTATGTATGTAAGGAGGTGGAATATTGCGACCCGATTTCGAAGCAGATACTCGCAACCGATTAAGCTGAAATTTAGTATGCACATTTAGATTGGATGACAATACACGATTAGTTGTGTGACGTCATTCTAAATTCAATATGGCGGACCATCCAAGATGGCAGAACAGTTGTTTATAATGCATTTCTACAATAAGGGTATCAAATGAAAGGGCTTGTTGAGAGTGACTCAAAAAGCAATTTGACGTCATTCTAAATTCAATATGGCGGAACATCAAAGATGGCGGAATAGCGATTTTAATGCATTTAGCTACAATATGGGTATCAAATGAAAGGGCTAAAAGCTTTCTTAAAAAGGTTTTTTGTTAAATTTTTTATTACGAATTCACAGCGTGTCTCATGGTTTGCAAATCAAGCCGAATATAGTCTGAAGAGAATGGCGCATAGAGCATTTTTTGTTTTGGCACCTCACATAAATTACTTACCTCATATAAATTAACTATAGTGAATTTCAAGTCATCAAAATTACAATAAAAAAAAACGAAATGTAATTAAATGATACACAATGAAGAATGTTCACAAATTTTGATTTTTTACGTTTCATATAGTCCATATGAAATAAAAAAAGTGTGTGTAAAAATTATTTCGATATGTCGCTTAGTTCCTATTAGATATTGAACTTTAAAGGGTGCGAGTGACGGTCGGCCGGCGCTCGGCGCGGTGACGTCACGGGTCATACGCTCACGCGGTACGTTGCGCGCTCCAGTACGGTGTACTACGAAATAACGCTAATATTATTCAAAATGTTGAATTCAATTAGAAGAAAATCATCTGTTGTGTCAAAATGTGAAAGCACTACCACCAAAGCACCGGAAAAGTTTTTTTTTTTGGTTCCAATGGATATTAAAACGAAATGGCTAAAAGCAATCTGAAATAGGAAACAGTCACAAAATATCATAGGTGTAATTCGTTTTCGGTTTTTCGTGATATCGCACTTATTAAAAAAACACATAATTTTTTAAATAAGTGCGATATCACGAATAAGGTATTGTACACCTGTCCGAACAAAATTCATAATAACAATAGATAGCAAACTCATAAATTAATCTATCATTGTCTATGTATCTCATTAGGAGATTTTTCATCCTTTTTACAAAAAATAGTTTTAAAAAATTACAAAATTAAAAAAAAAAATTGCTTTATTGTTATTTTTGCGACAAAAAAA